>OX235277.1:10126270-11613497 GCA_944472155.2 Trichobilharzia szidati
TATGAATCTTCACCTTGTGAAAATTGGCATTTTCGGTCAGTAGGACAGGAGTGTCCTTCTTACTGTCTATGCCAAGTTTTGGCAATGTGATGTTAGCAGGTGGGGAGCTACATAAGACCGTGTTGGGACACAAGGGCGGCGTGTTGTTTCTGCTAACCGCAGACACGCTCTGTGTGACTACACCAGGGCGACAGAGTGGACAGATGTACCAAAACCACGGGCACGGGTTATTTCTCATAAACTCGTAGTATGATTTCGGTACCTCTTTGTCGCAACGGCAGTGCACCCACCGTTTGCAAAAATTGCATTCGAAAGCTGAGTCAGCTTTAGAAACAATGATATTGCACGCCTGGCACTCGTCTCCCTTACTTGGTGACGCCTTCGAGGTCTTATGACGTCTTGAGCGTTTCCTTTTAGGTTTGTTGTACTTCACACATTGGCTTTTAGTTGGTGCAGGTGTAGTAGTATCCTGTCCTACTAGTATTGCCTGAGCCGTTTCAGTACTAGACTGTGGCAGTGCAGGCATAGTATCCGGACAGACGAGTCGTACACGGGTCTTTAGGATGGGTATGCAATTTGGGGTTGGTGTCCCTGCGTTTTTGCCTTCTCTGGCTGAAGCCCTTATGACTACAGAGTAAGGTGTTTTGGTGCCATTTCTAAGGTTACTTTCTACAGCCATATTAACTATCGCTAAAACTTATGCTGTATAAGAATAAAAGTGCAACAGTATCTTCCCACAAGAAAAAGATTAAGACTGAAAAAGTACAAAACAAGGAAGAGAAAAGGTTTTCGACTTTACCTAGTACTTTCTGGATGATCGGCTTCACAGCAATCACGTGGTAGACCAACAAGTCTTGTTTATCTGAACGAGTGGGGAAGATGCTGCTACAAAAATAGCACCTGAAGCTTTGGCAGTAGTTCGAGACAGCTGGACTTACCACACAGAGATTCGATATGTAAGTAATGGTTGAATTTAATTCACCGGCTAGGAAGATCAGGTTTCCCAAGCGGATAATTCACAAAATAGGTATTTTCCGGTTAGAGAGGAAAAGTCACGTCGTATTCAAGGAGCGCGCGTGCAGTATTCTTTCATATTGAATCGTGCTTTCCAATGCACAGTATCCTATTTAAGGTCCAGTGTACACCTAATTGACTTCTGTGGGCTCGCTTCTTGGGTGCTGAATAAAGGCTCTTGATCTTCAGTGAAATTCTTTGTGGCTTCTTCTTCGACTCTACTAACGTGGCTTTGATTGACTATCAAGTGAGTGCGAAGTCTGGTTATATTTGGATCAAAGTATGCGCTGTGTTCAAACAGCTGTAGTAGTTACAGCAGCTGATTAGGAGTCTTGGGGATGGCAAGCTCGAGGCAAAAATAAATACGGGCACACTTGAGTACTCGCTCTCCAATGAGCTATCCTTCATTGGTTGCTACGATGAAATCTGTAGTGACTTAGTGGTAGAAATTCTTTGCTTGAATGATTCTGAGCGCATAAATTCTTGTAAGAAGTAAAAAGGCCACCCTGACAGTAGCTAAGTATCAAAAAGACCTAATTTCCCCAATCCTTCGCCATGTGATCAATTTTGGAGATCTATTACCGCTTTTGTCGCCGATCATTGAACCTCAAGGTGGAGCAGCACATATGTTCCATACAGTCACAGAAAAAGTCACGGAGTATATGCGCCAAACAATCTATGCGTGCAGTGTATGACAACATATACCCTCGAGACACCACTGGAATGATTCACGCTTGTGCCCAGCTTTTCAGTTGGAGAGGGACGCAAGTCGAACCCTGACGACACACAGGACGATTTGTCGTCAAACATAGAGTGACTTACTCACTGAATTACCTGGGTACGTAGTCACACCATTTAATTTTTAGGGTTCTAGAAATACCGCTAACCTGTGCACAGTTTTCCAGAGTCTCTAGGTCTGTCTGAAATCTGCCCAAATCTTCCGAAAAATTATTGCTCTCCAAATGTTTACATCAAGAGTGTAAACAAGAGCCTGGCAGTTCAGAAGGCATGACAAGTCACTGATTAAAATCAAAGACATTGACGGTCATAGGATAGAACCCTGTGAAAATCCTGTAGCCGAGCTGCACTAGGATGATTGCGCACGGTTGACTTTGGTCCAGAATTCCCTTCCATCTAAGTAACTCTCCAGCCATTAGAGAAGCAGGTCGTCAGTACCCTTGTCTGGCCTATTTTGTGAAGGAGATCGTCCCGAACGGTGTTAAATGCCCTAGTAAAATCTAAAAAGTTCACACTAACTAGAATATTCATATTCCATCACGATGTTCAGCCATCATGTTGACTACAGATTTGTAACACAAGATGTACCTCTTCTGAAGCCATATTGTGCTTCATGGATTGTATTGTTCCTGTCAAGGTATTGCCTGATATGGTCTTCAGTCAAAATTTGCACCATAACTGAAATTAGAATTTCGACTTTGAGTGCACTGTTGTTGTGTCACGGAGGTGCTCTAAACAGCCAGAACTAAATGTGCATATATTATACTTCTAATTTAGTATACTAGTCCACTTTGCTGCATGACTCCAGATTTGTGTTCCTATACCATAGAGCACCACAGGAGTGTTATCAAATGTTCGTTATCATACACATACCCTCAAAATGCCAGGAGAGGTATACCTTAAGAGTAACCAGTACTGGACAGTAAGATACTAGTCGGGATGGTCCAACATATTTAACCTGGAAGTTGAACCCTGTGATATTACATTCACTCCCTGCCATCTGTTATCCAGATTTCTACGGAACAAACAAGTAGCGCTTTCCTGTTGTATGTTGGAGACACATTTGACCCTGTCTTCAACCTGTCCTACACAGTTGTAATTCCCATAGTATTGTAGAGAAGACAAGACTGAGGAGACTGAAAGGAATGTTTATTTGGTGAAACGTATGGTACATAGCTAAATTTGGAATACCACATTCTAAACCGGCCATTTGCACATCTTTACCACATCCTTGACGAACTGGTTGAATATCGTCTCATTCGATAGCTTCTTCGATTCTGCATCATATGGCAACATTCTTCTCATGGTTCTCTTCTTTGATTGCTCTTTTCGGTGTGCCAAACATGTTGTTACTTCGTTCCTGATATACTACTTATATCGGATTATAAGTAGCACTCACCACACTCGCCCCCTCATTATAAAGTCTCTCCTGTAACCGCCTTGATCGCCGCACAGACGTTTCTTCCTGCTGCTCTTCTGGTACCTCATCTTGACATTCTTCTCTCCATCTTTGTAGCAGACTGGCGTTTACTCTTTTCTCTTTATCTCCTCTCTTTATTGTGTACACTGGACCGCGTCTCGATGTGACCACATATGGTCCCTCCCACTTCGGCAGAAGCTTTCCTGATCCTGGTCCACTTCCGGTAGTGTACTTTCTTTCTCTACATTTCACCTGGTCACCTACATCAAACAGCTTCCAAGCTTTGATTTGTTTCTTGCCATAATTTTCGATGTCTTTCTTGCGCTTCTCTTGTATATTCTGAATAGCTTGTTTCCGCTCATTTGTCCATCTCTTACTGTTCCATTTTTGTTGTTGTGGCCAAGTCTTATGGTGCACCGGTAAGCGTGGTTTCCTCCCATACATCAGCTGGAAAGGCGACTTTTTTGTTGTCCCTTGTACTGTGGCACGATGTGCTAGTAATACCAACGGTAAGTCAGTTTCCCAGTTGCCTCTTTTCGCAGCTAGCCACTCCTTGAGTGTACGATTGTTCCTTTCGGTTAAGCCGTTTGTCTGCGGATGATACGGAGTCGCTCTAATCCTCTTAATACCCAGTGCCTCCAGACGAGTCTTGAACTCCTCACTTTCAAAACAGGGGCCTTGATCTGTCAATATCATTTTCGGTACACCATGATCCGCCACAATATGTCGAATGACGGCCTCGGTTACGGTCTTGGCGCGCTGATCTGGAATCGCTACAGCATTTACCCACCGCGTGGCGTGTTCCGTCATCATTAAAATGTATTGATTTCCACAAAAAAAAAAAAAAAAAAAAAAAAAAAAAAAAAAGGACCATAAGTCACCAACCGCCGTTACGGGTATCGTTTGTAGCTGTGGTCGAATGCACCGATCACCCTTCATCAATTGACACTGTGGGCAAGCGAGTACGTAGTTTGTAATATCGCCTCTCATGTTTGGCCAGTATGCACTTTGGCTCACTAGGTCGTATGTTCGTGTAACTCCTGTGTGGGCTAGTTGGTGGCATTCTTGAATCACCCCACGACGAAGGCTTTTTGGTATCACTGTAACCCAGCTACCATCACTGTCTTTCCAAGTTAGGACGCCGGCAGCGTTTAGTTTGAGTCTATGTTTTTGCTGCAGTAGCATCTTTAACTCTTTATTTTCTGCTGCCATTTCAATTTCTTTCCCTTCTAGTATCATCTGAATGACTGTCTTAAGAGTAGGATCCGACTTCTGGTGGCGAACAAGTTGTAAGGGATCTTGCTCCAAAGCGTTTACTGCATACGCTACTTCTGGTAGTTCAGTCTCATTATCTGATCTCGACAAATAGTCAGCTATTACATTTTCTTTTCCTCGAATATGTACAATCGTGAAGTCATACTCTTGTAGGCGTAACATCCATCGTGATAACTTCCCTCGTGGATCCCGTGCTGTTTTCAACCACTGAAGAGGTTTGTGGTCGGTCTCAATGTGGAATCGGCGGCCGATCAGATATGGTCTCCATTTTTCTAGTGCCCATACAATAGCTAAACACTCCTTTTCCACCGTAGAATACTTCTGTTCTGCAAGTGTCAACACACGGCTAGCGTATTCAACAACCCCATCTATTTGTCTTAAAACCGCACCTATACCATAATCACTGGCGTCTGTCGAAACTGTGAACTGCTTCCCCGGCGCTGGCAGTTTCAACGTCATCTGTTGACCATCTAACAGCTCTTTAATTCGCTCAAACGTTTGCTGTGCCTCTTCCGTCCACATGAATTTCGCGTCACTCAGCAACGTATATAGCGGTTTTGCTATCTCATTGAAATTTTTGACAAATCGGCTGTAGAATGCCGCTCTTCCCAAAAACTGTCTCAGCTTTCGCTTTGAATTTGGCACTTCGCTGGTTTTGACCGTCAGGATTTTCTCCGGTAATGGCCGTATTTCGCCATTTCCCACTTTGTAACCCAGGAGGACAACCGTGTTTTTCGCTATTTGGGACTTGTTCTTATTAATACGCAGTCCAAAGTCATCAATTCTCTTTAAGATAGCTTCGATGTGGTCTATATGGTCGCTTTCTGTCTCACTATACACCACCAAGTCACCTCCATATACTTCTACGTTCTTCAGACCCTTCAGTAATAAGGTCATTAATCTTCTGAATGTAAATGGGGCACCTACCAATCCCAATGGCATTCGTTTAAACTGGTATTGTTTCTGCCCAACTGTGAAAGCTGTTTTACTTCGATCACTTTCTGCTATTGGGATCTGCCAGTAACCCGATCGTAGGTCGAACACGGTGAATAACTTGGCTTTATGAAGGCGATCAAGAGTTTCTGTTACGGTAGGCATTGCACACTGTTTTACTTCGGTGAGGTTATTCAGCTGTCTGAAGTCGACACAAAATCTATATTTCCCGTTAGCTTTCTTCACCAAAAGGATTGGCGAACTGTACGGACTGTCGGCTTCTTCGATTATTCCGTCGTTTAACATTTCTCTGACTTGTCGGTTAACTTCTTCTTCAAGGTGAACCGGAACTCGTCGCGATGAAAAGACTGTCTTCCCCGGATCCTTCAGTGGGATGTTATGCTTTACCTTATCACAATAACCGTATGGGTCTCCATCACTAGTGAATAAACCGGCATATTTACTCATCAACGTGGTTAGACGTGGTGCCTCTTGCGGAACAATGGTTGTGGTTTCCACCTCAGCGACTTCACTGTTCTCATGTATCGCGAATTGCCCGTGTTTTGTGACCACTTTTCTATTCTTCATATCGATTACAGCTCCTACTTCTCTGAGAAAGTCTGCTCCCAAAATCGTTCGTCTTATATCAGAAGTTACAATAAACGGATATCGTATTTTTCCCGCTCCAATCTCTACAACGCAGTCTGAAACGCCAAGAATGTGCAACGGATGTCCTCCTACCGTCTGAACTGCTAATGTGCACGGCCTTATTTCCTTACACTGTTCTCTATCTATCAACGAAACTGCCGCCCCTGTGTCGATCAAACAAACTATTTCTTTTTCGTTCACTCGTAATCTCCCGTACACTGAACCTCTTTCGACTAACCCGACCACCTCTAAACGCGAGCGAGAAAAAGAAGGAAGACTGTATCGTTTAAGGTTATTCTGCCTTCTTTTCGGGCAGTTTCTCTGCCAGTGACCGGTTCCTCCGCAAGCAAAGCATCTGTTGTTTGTTTTTTTCTTTATCTGCATAGCTGCCACCTGTTGTTTCAACTCTTCAATCTGGTCTTCAATCTTCTTGGAATCTTGGCCCACCGACATCACTGGGGCAACATGCGAGGTCATTATCTGCCTTGTCACCTTGGCCATTTCATAGACATCCATTGGCTGAGCTGCGTTAACTAGCTGCAACTGATGAGCGATATCTGTCGAGACGCATTCGAGTAACTGAGATGCAAGCAACTGCTCCCGTGAATCTTCGTCTAGGGTGGGTAACGCGTGTCGCAGGTGATTCGTCAGCGTTACTGCGAGAACCAGCGGATCCCCATCCTGGCCAAGTCTCAGCGTCCGGAACTTCTGCAGCGCCTCTTGTCTGTCCGCAGGGCTGTCGAACTCGCACACGAGCCTCTCGACGACCTTGTCCCACGCCGCCTCACCTTCGAGCTCCCGAGCGTTGTCGTACGCAGCCTTCGCGCGGCCCCTCAGCAGCGTTCCCAAGACAATCAGCTTCGCCTTCTGCTCCTGCACTCCAACCAGCCCCGCGACAGCTTCGAAGTCCCTGAGGAACGTCCGCACATCTCCATTCTCGAACACCTGCGGCCACGGCAGCTTCATCTCCGGCAGAGGCAGCGACACCAAATGTAGAGAAGACATGACTGAGGAGACTGAAAGGAATGTTTATTTGGTGAAACGTATGGTACATAGCTAAATTTGGAATACCACATTCTAAACCGGCCATTTGCACATCTTTACCACATCCTTGACGAACTGGTTGAATATCGTCTCATTCGATAGCTTCTTCGATTCTGCATCATATGGCAACATTCTTCTCATGGTTCTCTTCTCTGATTGCTCTTTTCGGTGTGCCAAACATGTTGTTACTTCGTTCCTGATATACTACTTATATCGGATTATAAGTAGCACTCACCACAGTATGACATATAGAAGCCAAACCGTGAAATGGCTGAAAGCAATTATAATTCAGAAACTTGTAAGAGACTAGTGTGACTGTTGAAATATCTCTTTATGCCAGTCTTACTGCACACAGTTTTTCCAATTACTTACTTAATCAGTATACTACTTATTCCATATTAGTATTGTATATTAGGTATATCACACAGTGAAACAGTATTATTTACTGGATGACGTTTCGAACAAAATTTATTGTTCATAATCATATCGATTGTGATCACACGACTTTGACACTTGAGTTTTATAGCTTTCTTTGTTTTCTCCAATTTGTCGTAGGGGGAGTAGAATTTTCCAGATATCGGGGACAGGTGATGAATCATTCCTATTACATGTATTTGCAGTTGATTCGATAAAAAAAGCTTCTGTTATCAATCTCTCCCTATACCCTGTGATATTAGATTTTAAAACTGTCATCCTATACCATCCTATTGTATGGTTATGTGTGACTGCATGTAGTGCTATAGCTGAACTATTCTAATCTTATTTCTTATCTTATTTGGATCAACCAATCTAGATTTTGCTAGGTTTTTATGTTCAGCTAGTCTGACTGCCCCTGTTCTACTAGTTTGACCTATGTATTTGACCTGACAATCATTGCAGGTGGAGTATTAGATAAACTGAATTGTTTTGTTTTAAAGGCTCCACAGGACTGATCCTTTAACCGACAAAGCTTGTTTCTAATTGAGTTTGTGGGTTTGAATGCCGTTTTTATTCCTGCCTTGTTGAGAATTCTGCGTAAGGCTTCCGAGGTTCCTTCCTTGTATGGAATTACTACTGATGATTTAGATTCTTTATTGTTGGTGTCGTCATTAATATTATTATTATTATTATCACTATTATCATTATCATTATTATTGTTTTTATCACTGTCACTACTATCATTATTTATTTTATCTTTCCACAGTATTTAAATTCCAAGGGAAAATATACAAACAAACTGAGGGAGTTCCCATGGGATCACCAATATCCCCAGTGGTAGCAGATATATTCATGAATAAGTGGGAAAGCATAGCGATAGAAACGTTCACCCCTACCCCAAAAATATGGTGGAGGTACGTAGATGACACATTCATTGTACTTAGAACACAAGATATCGATAAATTTTTCGAACACATTAACTCAAAGGTGGAGGCAATTCAATTCACTTATGAATTGGAAAATCAGGAAGGGGAGCTCCCAATGTTAGATTGCAATGTAAAACAGAGTGTAAAACACTCAAACAGATATTTGGACTTCCAATCATCCCATCCTATGTCAGTAAAAATAGGATTAGTGAAATGTTTAAATGACAGAGCACAAAAATTAAGTAGTACCAAAGAAAATCTAAAACAGGAACTGATACATATGAAAGAAGCCTTGAAACTTAATAATTACGCAGATAAATTAGTCAGGAAATAAGTAAGGAAATGTAAAAATAAAATAAATAATGATAGTAGCGACAGTGATAAAAACAATAATAATGATAATGATAATAGTGATAATAATAATAATAATATTAATGACGACACCAACAATAAAGAATCTAAATCATCAGTAGTAATTCCATACAAGGAAGGAACCTCGGAAGCCTTACGCAGAATTCTCAACAAGGCAGGAATAAAAACGGCATTCAAACCCACAAACTCAATTAGAAACAAGCTTTGTCGGTTAAAGGATCAGTCCTGTGGAGCCTTTAAAACAAAACAATTCAGTTTATCTAATACTCCACCTGCAATGATTGTCAGGTCAAATACATAGGTCAAACTGGTAGAACAGGGGCAGTCAGACTAGCTGAACATAAAAACTTAGCAAAATCCAGATTGGTTGACCCGAATAAGATAAGAAATCTAGAGAATAGTTCAGCTATAGCACTACATGCAGTCACACACAACCATACAATAGGATGGTATAGGATGACAGTTTTAAAATCTAATGTCACAAGGTATAGGGAGAGATTGAAAACGGAAGCTTTGTTTATCGAATCAACTGCAAATACATGTAATAGGAATGATTCATCACCTGTCCCCGATATCTGGAAAATTCTACTCCCCCTACGACAAATTGGAGAAAACAAAGAAAGCTATAAAACTCAAGTGTCAAAGTCGTGTGATCACAATCGATATGATTATGAACAATAAATTTTGTTCGAAACGTCATCCAGTAAATAACACTGTGTGATATATCTAATAAACAAACAAATATGGAATTACTTACTACCACAGCGCCCAAGTTTAACACATATATTAGTATACTACTTAATGTGCAAATAATGGCGGTAAAAACGCGATTAAAAGGACTAACTTATAAAGCGAAAGTACTCTGATGAGCAATATATTTGAGCAAAATAAAATGCAAAGATTGTGAGAAGAAAACATTTTAGGACTTATCCAATTAGGATATCTGAAATATGAACTCTGATCATGTGCCTATTATTGGCATAAAGGAAGCGTAAAAGACGGTTTTCAGTCCTGATCCGATCGGTCTCTTTTAAAAAACCATAAAATACTCAGAGCTCCCGTAGGTGATCAAGAAGTTTATTCAGTTATTTTTAAGTTTATCCAGTTTCATCTATTCATTTTAGCCTCAAGTTTGTTTTACTGCAAGGGAAGGTGCATTACAGACTCATTTAGAGGTGACGACTGCCAAGCAAGAATAGCCAGCATGTCAGGAAATGGCCAGGTGAACCGTTGTATCTTATTGTATAATACGACTTGCAATAGCTGCTTGAGTGGACACAGGCTATTCTTCGATCTAGCAAACACCTTGCATGTGAAAATCTGTCGTCTATATAGGTCTCTAGGAAAACCACTTTGAGTAGGAGTGATGCTAGACACAGTTAAGGGAATCGAGGATGTAGCTGTACTTTCTAAAGTCCTCATGATTGCACACATCAATCTGAATCATGAAAATCCGTTAGAGATGCAACAAGTACCAATACAAATTATGAAAGATGGACGTTGGTGAGAGGTTGTTGTGGTGCTCTATTTGACCAAACAAGCGTACACGTATATCCTAGTACTTCTTCGCGTTTATAATTGTGTCCTAACACTGTGATTAATCGACGTGCACAACGTAAATCAAAAGGCACTTGAGAAGGTGTAGGAATGTGTATCATCGCAGTAATCAAAATTCAAAAGTTGAGCGAGTACAATGTATCAATTGTTAACATGTAATCTTTAGAGTGATAAACAAATCAAAGTCCAATTACATAGTGAAAGTATACTACGATGATGAGTAATAAAATGGGTCACTACAAGGTGACACATTTCCCTTATCTACCTGATAGCCTAAATTACTTGTATTATTATTATTGTTCCCTTGGGTTCCTAGTGGAACATAGGGCTTCAACTACACGTCTCCACTTCCTTCTGTCTTCTGCTGTACTTTTCACCTGCATCCATGTTATTCCATACTGTTTCAACTCCTCTTTACACGATCTCCTCCATGTCACTCTTGGACGTCCCACTCGCCGCTTCCCTTTCGGGTTCCACTCGAGCAATGGCCTGACGCGCAGTATCACCCAGCGGCCTCCTCAGCGAGTCTCCAATCCATCTCCACTTTCTCATGCATATTTGTTGAGCGATTGGTTCTTATTTTGTTTGTTTCCATAGTTTCTTGTTGTTGATTCTTTCCGGCGGCCATCTGATGTTGAGTATAGGACCAAGACAGCTGTTGATAAAGGTCTGCAACAGGCTTGTGAAAATATTCTTTGTGACCCACCAAGTTTCTGATCCGTATAGAAGAACTGACTGACTTGACGTTTGTATTGAAAATCCGAATCACTTTGTTGTTGATGCAGGCTGAGTGACGGGGATTTCCAGATTGGTTTCAGGTTGATGAATGTGTTTCTCGCCTTCCCGATTCTCGATTTGACATCCTCGTCCGTCCGTTTCTCCTGTAGTTGAGACAATGCTCCCTAGATAAATGAATGAAGTAACCTCTTTCAAATCCCTCCCGTTGGTGGTGATTGGCGCTGGATGTTGCTGTTGTTGTTGTTGGTTATTTTCATAACCTCCGTCTTGTCTATGTTCACCTGGAGTCCTGTCTTCACTGCTACTCTCTTCAGCCAGTTTGTTGGTTTTCGCTTGTAAGTCTTCGATTTTGTGTGACGTCAAACACAAGTTATCCGCGAAATCCAGGTCTTCTAGGTTCTTCACGTCGATCCATAGGTAGACTGTGGTGAATGACAATCTCTGTTACTGTATTGTTGAAATACTTACTGTTGTCTGTTAATATTTATTATATGAATTACAAATAATTCTTCCAAATACAATTTCCTAAATTCATTCCTCTTTGTGTTGTTGGTTGATTTCTAGTAATTCGGTGACTGCGAAACACTACTATTATAATTAATTAGTGCATTTTGGAGTCGCGAGCGGGATTTTCATGGGTAATTGTATGCTCCGCATTACGATATTGAAGTAGGAAGTTATCTACACATCTCTCTAGCTCATCAAAATTCTTAGAACTCATTGATGCTATTGCACTCTTTAATGTTCGTACGAAATCTTTTGCCAACCCGTTAGACTGAGGATGACATGGTGTGTGTACAGATGACGACAACCAATATGTTTAAGCCAATCATTGAAGTTCTTCTCAGTGAAATGAGTACCATTATCAGTAACTAAGACATCTGGAATTCCTTCTCGACTAAAGATCTTCCTCAAAACTCTGTGAGTGAATTTCGCGTTAGGACTATCTGTAATTATGACTTCTGGCCATCTAGAATAAGAATCCACAATAACTAAAGCATAATGTGAATTTGAGAATGAACCACAGTAATCCGCGTGAATACGCCATCAAACGTGACAAGACGCAGGCCGTGGTTTCCACGATGATTACCATAGGACATTTTATGCAAAAAATGGATAGACATTTCTTTCCTTCGAAACTGTAGTATGATCTCCATCGCCAGCAAGTGACTCTATCACTTCCGCCATTGTTCGCGCACTTGATTAGACATTTATTCAACCGAAACTCTAAATTTCATTGAGACTGCCTTCTCTCCCAAAAATTAATCTTAAAAATACATTTGAGCTGAGAGTTTCATTTCCACAAACTCTGTTCACTTCCGAAATTATCTATAACCAGAAAACGGAATAGATTATAACTTCGAAGATAAGGATGGACTACCTTATCTTTAAATATTGAAGATCACAAAGGATAGCCAACTTTCCAGTGCTTCTGTGTCTAGTAAAACCTACTGACTGAAAACTACAGTCTAAATTCTCATTATTGGTAGGCTCAACTTTACATTCAACAACTTAACTCCTCAAATGTTTTCAACCATCACTCTCTGTGGTTGCAACTGCATGATTAATATTAGTGTAATTACTGGTAATTCAAAATACCTCAGTCACTGACATTTTGAATCTTTCGTAAGGTATTCCCGCATAAATTGATGGCTGTTTAGCGTAATTTCATTTCGAAGCATTACTGGTATGAAAATTTATCGACTTTTGTTTGCTAAGGTGACTTGTGAAGCTCGAACACTGTTCATAGTGCTGTAAATACAACTAAGTAAGATTCTCGTTCTTCCAATAGCTGATCAGTCAATTATTTGAGCATATCACAATATGAGTGATTGGGCAATCTACCGCAAACAATGATGATTGTCAGTAGAAGACACTAGGGAGCAACACTGCTAAAGATTCTTCCTCTTCAGGCTTGCCGAAGCAATCGCTATCGAATACCTGAAACCCAATTTATGAGTTCAGAAAGGAGCAGTTATCAGTCCCTCCTTACCTTGGTAACTAGATGTCTTTATTGTCTGTTTTATTCGATTATGTAATCCCTGGTCTTATTTGCCTCTTCCCTCTCTGCTATATTGTAACCTTGTTTGTATCTTCTTTATACTATTTGAGTTTTCAGAGGCTGAGGGTGTCGACGTTAGCGGATAGTACGATTTATACTAACGCAAGATCTGATACGCACAACTTTTAAAGTATTTGTTCCGCGTAGACCAAAGGCAAAGCGAAACACCAGAATTGATCGTCCAAATTACAAAGTATATTTCGGGACCAAATCGGAGTGCTAGGTGATTGCTTAACTAGCTAGAGATCGTGCATGAACGAACGAACGAACGAACTTAACACGACGGCGTGACAAATGGCGTGGATGCTTGACCGTTAACCTTCAGCTAAACAAGTTGACTTAAACAGTGAGGGGCAGAATCCAATGTTCATTGATGAATGCTGTGGTCAATAATAATTCTGGGGAATTATCTACCGCTACAAGTTGAACACTCCACATTGTAATTCAACTGCCTAGTTACTCGTCAACTTATACACCTCTTATCTTAATTACACGGCTCCTCTGCCATAGAATCTAAGTGTTTATTTTCTCCGTTTAAATCTGAACCTTCTTTGTATAAGCTAAGTAAGTATAGTTCCTGAGCACTTTTCATAAGTTCGGAGCCTCCTATCAACTGACATCATGTAACATTTTCAATTATGTTCAGATTAATCGATGCATAAACCTAAAAATTTATTTAACCTGAAGGCAGCTCATGAGAAGACGATGAAACATAAGATGATACCATCTTTTTCCATGATTTATTCAAATTCATCAAGAGAAATAGATGTACAAGGCATTTTTGATACAATTTTCTAATGACGACGTTCAAATTCATTTCACTTCCAAGGGTTCTTGTCAACTGCGTACATCCTACACAATATCAAAATATAAGTTATATGACTTCTGAATACAACGTTTCTCACAGTGACGTCAAGTTATGGATAGAAAGTATCAGCAGCATAATTCCAAAAATAATGTAAGCAGACAAGTCATTCAGTGTTATAAGAATCAGCGGTTAGGACGCTCGCCGACCATTCACATGGTCCGGGGTTCGATCTCCGGCCGACGCACTCCTTTACCTTACTAAGCCAGAAATAAAGCTGGTAAAGAGGAAAGGTTGAGCATGAGGCTAGCAACCCCATCCTGTAAAATAATATCACCACTGCTACAGAAACTTCAAGCATCTAGCTTAAAGCCCTATGTTCCACTAGGAACGTGAAGCAATAAAAATAAATAAATAAGAACTAAGGGTATTTTGAAGAGAGAAAGAACGAACATGTTTGCAGGATAATACGAGCTCGTTTTATTTCGTGGATTCTCATCAACTGCATACATCCTAAACAAAATCAAATTATAGGTTTCAAGAAAGTTGTGGAACATACTTTTTCATAAATACTTTGAGTTATAGATAGAAGGCATAAGGAACATAATTCCAGAATTTGATGTAGGTAGACAGATTATTCGGTGTCAAAAAACAACTAATTATGTATAGTGGAATTGGATAGGAGGGGTAAGAGTTCAGATTTCTATTGGAAAACAACACAGATTGGTTAGAGGCATATTACAGGGTCAGGGTCAGAGAACAAAGTAAATTTACACATCTTGTGGTGGAGAGTTTAAGAGGGTTGGGGTGAATAGTGAAGTAACATTTATAACTTAAACACACAAACAATTAAGTAGATTTAGAAACTTGAAGGTCAAAATTGAATAGAATGTTACGTAACAAGACAAACACACAGGCATACTGAAAAAAGGCAAAACAAAATAGACTTAGGGTTACCAAGGTAGTGAAAGATTAATCACACTATCTTTCTGTATACAAAGGTCTGGTCGAAATCTCTTGATAGCAATGGCTCCTGCGAAGCGAAGTAGCCATGGGTTTCTTTGTGTATTGATTATTTTGAAGGCTTGGCTGATTTCTACTGTGTGTCCTGTGTCAATTAGATGTCTGGCGATTGCACTTGATAACACTTTTCTCCCTTTTGTACGGAGACTCTTAGGAATGTGCTCAGCAAATCTAGTAGATGCTGTCCTCTCAGTCCTTCCTATGTACTTGCTACCGCAGGTGCACGTGAATTGGTAAATGCAGTTGGAGTTGACGTGAGTAGGGAACTCATCTACTTTTGACTGGGTTAACGAGCACACAGTGTTGTGAAGTAGGATCAGTCTGGCGGCTGGGAACGTTCTTTTCAATGCACCTGTGATTCTTTTTTGTGTTCTTGTGGATACGTCTTCCCCTTTGTACGCTATACAGATGAAAACTGGTTTCTTTTCAACGATGTCGGGTTTCGGTTTGTGTACTTCCTCATTTCTATATTTTAATATGAACTTTCGAGGATATCCATTCTCGATAAGGTTCTTTTCGATGATCTCAAGTTCTTCTTCGATCTTGTCTTCTGAACATATTTCTTTGGCTCTGCTGAAGAGCGTTTTTACTAGACATCGTTTGTAACTGGTTGGGCAAAAGCTATGATAATGTAGGTATTGATCAGTCCAAGTTTCTTTCCTGTAGACAGATTTTTTAATTGTCCCATCGTTTCTTCTTTTTATGTTGACATCTAGGAAATGGAACTGGTTGTTTCTTTCGTAGTCAATTGTGAATGCGATGTTGGGATGGGCCGCGTTGAGATTCTCAAACATTGCGGACGCGTGTTCTATATCATTGCAGACCACAAACGTGTCGTCGACATATCTGCAGTAACAGGTGGTTCTTTCTATTTCTTCTTTCATTTGAGTCTGTTCAAGATGAGCCATGAATATGTCAGCAAGAACAGGACCCAGAGGTGAACCCATAGCCACCCCGTCAATCTGCCGGTACAGCTGATTGTTGAATCGAATTGAATATTCTTTGTACATAGAAATAACAATTTGCGTAGCTCATTTTCTGTCTACCTACATCAAATTCTGGAATTATGTTCCTTATGCCTTCTATCTATAACTCAAAGTATTTATGAAAAAGTATGTTCCACAACTTTCTTGAAACCTATAATTTGATTTTGTTTAGGATGTATGCAGTTGATGAGAATCCACGAAATAAAACGAGCTCGTATTATCCTGCAAACATGTTCGTTCTTTCTCTCTTCAAACTAATAAAGGGAACCGGGTGCATGAACTAAGGGTATATTTGAGAGAACTATTCCTGCGCCTCCAGACTTATTTCACTTTAAAACACAGTATGCTCGGTAAATCCATCAAAAGTATGTAACTGGCCTACTCATCTCGTATCAAACTGAATTTTCCAATTCACTCTCACTGGCGGTAGAAATTGCACAAGAAGGACTGAGAGGAGAGAGTCTACCAGATTTTCTGAGCATATCCCTAAGAGTCTCCATTCCAAAGGCAGCAAAGTGTTCTAAAGTGTAATTTCGAGACACATGTTTGACACAGGACATACAGTGAGAATTAGTCAGGCTTTCAAAATAATCAATAAACAAAGAAAACCATGGTTACTTCGGTTCACAGAAGCCATTGTTATCAAAAGATTTTTTTAATCCAACCTCTATATACAGGAAGATAGTTTAATGGATCCCTCACCACCTTGGTAACTGTAACTGTTTTTGGCGTATGTTTCTGTTCGGTTCTCTTGCGTAACATTCAACTTAACTTTGATTTTCACTAGCTGTGTTGATTTTACTATTAAGTTTCCAGATTTTCTTAATTCTTTGTCCATGTCATAATTTTAATTTTACTGTACACTTCTACCTTATTAAACTATCCACCATAATTCGTTTAAATTCACTCTGTTGTTCGACCTTGTATGCCGTCTCTTATCAATTCTTGTTTCGAAGCGGAATCTGAATGCTTTCCTCTCCCACTTGTCTAATTACAAACAGTTAGTCTTTTAACGCTGTATAATTTGTCTACTTACATCAATTTGGAATTATGTTACTCATAATATCTATCGATAACTCGATGTCACTGTGATGAATGTATGTTTGTGTACTTCTGTATCCTGGGTCGAAGGCTTCCTGCTGACAGCATCCAAGCATATAATACTTAGAGAGTAAATTTATTTGATCAAGTCACACAGTGTTATACAGAAATATTTACTGATGGTGTTTCGAGCACAATTTATTCCTCGTAATCATATGGTTTGCTTTCATATAACTAGTCTTTGTAATAATATATCAGTCAATATGGCCTTCGAAGCAGTTAAAAGAGAACTAACTGCCAATCCCAAACTTACTCATAGAACAAAGCTACCGATTGAGGGGATTATTTTCAGCACTCACTAACACCTCATGTCTAGTATCTTTAAATTCTAGTGCAAGATATATAGACAAACAGAAGGTGTAGCAATGCAATCAACAATATTCTCAATTGTGGCTAATATATTAATGGTTAGCTGAGAGAATAAGGCTATTAACACCATTACAGATAAGATTTTATTTTGATAAAATCACACAGTGTGTTGTACAGTAATATTCACTGATGTCCACATTTCAAGCACAAACTATTGCCACTCATAATCAGATCAAGTCACTCCCTCACACAACTTCCTTGCTTCATTTATATACACGAGTGAAATTGATGATTAGACATTCGAATAGAAATCAATATGGGATAATGTACATTCAGAAATAATAATATGAGTTTTATTGATGAATTACAATCAGATGGGAAATAAGATGTTTTTCTTCCTGTAAAATTCATTAGAAACATCAAAAAAGGTCAAAAGCAAAATAAACATAATGGTGAAACTAATGATGATAACATAAATAAGAGAGAATATAAACCATCTACCGTGACTTTACAATATCGGGAGGGGACATCTGAGGCCCTAAGTAGGATTCTTGATAAAGTAGCAATAAGAGCGGCATTCAAAACTATAAACTCACTCAGGGACAAGCTCTTTAGGTTAAAGAACCTTGTAGATTGATCCAAATAGACAAAATAATATCATTCACAAAATACCTTGCAATGATTGTGACTGAGGTCAAACTAGTAGGTCGGGTGGGGGTAGTCAGATTGTCAGAACATAAGAATTTAGCCAAGGCTAGAATGACTGATCCTATGAAGATAAGTAATTTAGAAAAATAAAACTCAGCAATCGCACTGTATGCATCAACACAAAACCACACAATAAGGTGGGACAGAGTCAAAATTCTAAGAAGTAACATAAGTAGGTGGACAGAGAGATTGATTACTGAATCCTGGTTCATTGAGTTTTTCTTTTTTGTTTCCAAGCCTAATCGTCTAATTATTCTATAAATAGTCAGTGTTTGTAACTCTTAATTAGTTAAATCATTCCGGACTAATGTTACTTTTACTTCCTACCAATTACTCCTGTGGAGTGCGTAACAATGTGATTGTACACTTTTTGGTTATTTGTAGAAATTAGACATATTGTACATAATTTTTGTTTAAAACGCTTCTTGTTGAAATACCCTTGGCTTCCGTGTACATTTGGAAAAAATACTTTCTGCTGTTGGAGACTTCGTCTTCTCCTTGGTTTCTTCGGCTTACTAGCTCAGCTCTCACCGTGTTGTATCTTTCGGATTTATTGTAGAAATCCACTTCGCTCAACCGAAGACAATTATACAACCGGGACACAGCAGCCACAACCTACTCCGTCCAAACAATTAACGTCTCCGTGCGATATATAAATAATTTGTAGCAGAGGACTTAAACCTTATTTCCAAGTAACCCTTTTGTTGATATAACGTGTCGTTGCATTTTTGGTAATATACTGTTACTTAACATTCCCTTGACTTGAATTTTATTTCTCATATTTTGTAATACTAGTGAACTCTAACATAAGTCCCCTACACTCCTTGTGATCGTGGAAAAGTATGTACAAATTTTTAATGTAATGTAATTCATATTTTTTTATCGTTCAGGTTGTAACCAGTTGAGAAGAATCCTCGAAATAATAAAAGATGAGCTCATATTATCCTGGTACAATTGTTGTTCTTGCTTTGTTCAAATCAGAATAGCCATTGACCGCCAATCAGAACAGTCCATTCTCACGGTTGTCAGACAACTGTATTCTTGTGATAGATTAAATATATAACGATGATGTTTTGCCTCCTAAAAGATGAACATAATACAATCAATATCCGACAGTCACAGTCCAGCCAGCCTTTGTCTTTTGATATTTGTGTGTCTCAGTGAATTGGTAGGCACAACGGACAAAAAGGCGTATTAGCGTACGAATTGAGTTAATTACCGTTATAGTAATTAATAGGCTCACAGACATAACAAAGTAGTGACAGAATTCACTCTGTCACAAACACAGGACTAAATGCATGATACTAGTTACTATTTAACGTCCAATCTAACTTATTGTATTATCTAGATTTGATAGAAGTAATTTTTATCTAATTCTATCACATGACAGAACTAACTTCGTGTATGGATAGAGTTTGCACTTGATGCACCGATTATACCTTAAAATAAATGATATAAACATACGATTTGTCTGTGTGTATACACGAGGTAGACTATTCTCTTTTAAGAACAAAGAAATTAAACGTGTTACCTATCGTTCATCTATCAAATTGTATGTAAAAGAAATTCAAGATACAGTTGATTAACCATATGATAACCTAGACAGGATAAGATTGATCAATTGTATTAATCTTGGATAGATTAAGGAATTTCGGTTTAGGGTGTGTGTGAACGCACCAATGACCTTGAACGCATACTATTCATTGGATAACGGGCCTTATCAATATACATGTTATGGAGCCATCATTATGCACTCTGTGCATAAACTGATGTACACATTTCATAACGATCTCGTCTTTAAATACTGTCTGGGTAATTGGTTATTGGCTCGTTATGGTTGCCGTCATGGTTATGTTCAGGTTTAGGATGTTTCATTTTGATTATCTGCATTTTGCTAGTAAATGACATTGAAAAAACAAAACAATTGAGCTAAAAATATCCTTTTCGATAATTTCCTCCTATTCTGGCTCTACAATTATGTTTGTATATATGGACTGTTCTAGAATAGTCAATATCGATATTGGTGTTTCTAAATAATATCGATTTGTTAAGTAAGATCACAATGGAATTACAGTTCAAGAATGACGCTGAAGTTATAATAAGCATAAAAGTGTAATATCAAATAGAATACCAAATAAAATTACAGCTAGCAACTCCATCCCGTAAAAATAGAAAACCACTGATACCGAAAATTCAAGGGAAGAGTTTGAAGCTGTGTTCCACTTGGAGGGTAAAGGAATATTAAAAACCGCGTGAAGACAAGAATTATGGTAAACGGAATGTTTATTCGCAATTTAATATGAACATATAGAGAAATTATTTTCCCCGTGTATTAAAATCGTTATTTGCACAGATCGTCCGTTTCGTGCTACTCCTACCCTTTGTATTGTGCTTCCTTGTTTTATTTTCATGTCTCCCATGTTTTGACGGAATACTGGTTCATTTCCGCTGGTCGAACACAAATCTATCTCTCCACTATTTGATATTTTTATGCCTATGAACGTCTCTTAATATACTACTGGTAAATACTGTCAGTTACACATACCACAATTCTGTAAGCGCTTGTCTCGAAATTCAACAATACATTTAAGTAACGAGTTAACCTAATAAAAAAATATTCTTCCCACTAACACTTACTCGTAAAAGTACACAATAAAGACTTGTGAATTCTGTCTAAGTTCACAAGAAATTAGAACATGATTGCTCAACAATGGGTTCTCCTGTAGGACATCTCCTGGCCAACTATATAATGGCTAGTCTAAAAAAAATGCTTTCTTATCACTAGGAATCAATGAAGTGCATCTCCACAAGAGATACACTGATGATACTTTCATTATTTTTGGTGGGAATTTCGATCTAAAAAAAAAACCAACTCCAAACCTTCAATAACACACACCGAAACATCGACTTCACTCTGGAAGTTGAGACTGGTTCAATGTTTCATTTCCACGATGTTCAACTGCAAAGGAATGCTGACAACTCAATGAGAAGATCCATCTACAAAAAGCTCACATGGAACGGACAGTTTATCAGCTTTCAAAGTTGTGTGCACATTCTAAGCACATTGTATTGAATGGAAAGCGCTCCACTCCAAGTAAGTGAATATAGTACTATAGATGAGCTATATTTTTTTCTAGGTAATTTAACTCATCAGGAACAATTATTTTAGGTTTGGTCAAATTTTTATGTTCCAATATTCTAGTTGACCCACATCAACACCTAGTTTGATCAATGTAATTGACCTTGTAGTGACCCGTTTTATTACTCATCATCGCAGTATACTTTCACTATGTAATTGGACTTTGATTTGGTTATCACTCTAAATCTTGCATGTTAACAATTGATACCTTTTGTACTCGCCCGATTTTTGAATTTTGATTGCTGCAATAATACACTATCATATTCCTTCGCAAGTGCCTTTTGAATTACGTTGTGGATGTCGAGTAATCACAACGTTAGGTCACAATTATAAACGCGAAGAAATACTAAGATATACGCGTCGGTGGCATAGCGGTTAGAACGCTCGCCGACCATGCACATGGTCCGGGGTTCGATCCCCGGCCACAGACGCACTCCTTTACCTCGCTAAGCCAGAAATAATGCTGGTGAAGAGGAAAGGTTGGGCATGAGGCTAGCAACCCCAGCCTGTAAAATAAACACTGCTACAGAAACTTCAAGCCTGTAGCTTGAAGCCCTATGTTCCACTGGGGAACGTGAAAAAAAGCACGTGTACTCTAGTTCAGTCAAATACAGCAGCAGCACAACAAATTGGTGAGCCCGACAGAGCTGATTGATGGACTACATCATTTCGAAGTATACACAATGGAATAAATCATCTTTGCCATCGCATTAACTTTTATAACTTCATAACATTTGGATGTATAATTACTGATATTTCTGCTAAAAGTACCTCCGGACCTGGCGGCACAACGACTGCTATCCCAGTTCACCCTGATACTCAAGAAGCTGGCTGTTATGCAACACCTCAATTCCAGTTCTCTGTCCTCAAGCTTCAGCATTGTCTACAGGTGTGCAAACACTCTTACAATGGTCTGCAACTCGATTTACTCAAGCCGGTCCTACAGCTGTTCAATTACAACAGTTGACCCAATCACCTCAACAACAACAGATTCAAGCACAAGGTCATCAGTTACAACCAGCTCAACAGCCAACTTATATCCAACAACATCAGCAACAACCAACAATGATGGCAACTGACGTCTCTGTCAGTGGTCAACCTTGTACTGTAGCTGCACGCTCCTATGCTACTCCCCAGTTTATCACTCTGGCACCAGGAGCTCCATTAAAAGTCATGACTGTTGTTCCTAACGGTCAATTGATTCAAAGCACTGGTTTACCACAGCTTGTGCCAACTGCTCTTGTTGGAATGGCTATCAATCAACCAACTTCTACTCTCCAACCTCAGCAAACATCAATTCAAGTTACTCCTCAACGCCGAGTAACAACAGCCAGCAACAACAACAACATGCTGACGGACGTTCACTTTCAACCGTATCAGCAGCAGCAGCTACTGCTGCACTCTTCTCTGGCACAGCCATCTCTTCTTGTACAATTCCACTTGTACAACCAGCTTTCATGGAAACAGAGGTAACTGAATGTTTACCCAAGTCATTTCCATACTGCCTTATTACGGTACTATTAACTGTATGTTAAGATATAAATCTATTCTGTAACTCTTTACAATAACAACCCCATTATTATTCTAATAATTTTTCTGGTTTTATTGTTACATTTTGCACAACTTTCTAAATAATTCGGTTCGTTTCGAAGTTGTCAACATTTTTGCATATATACAGTTATATTATCAAACCTCAAAAACTTAAAAGCCTCAATTCGGTTTTCATATTTTTTTTTGTCCTTGTAATTTACAATATCATTCCGAATACAGGTAAACTTCATTTACCTGCATTCTACGGAGGGGCTATTGTAGTGACCCGTTTTATTACTCATCATCGCAGTATACTTTCATTGTGTAATTGTACTTCGATTTGTTTATTACTCTAAATCTTGCATGTTAACAATTGATACATTTGTACTCGCTCGATTTTTGAATTTTGATTGCTGCAATAATACACTATCATATTCCTTCGCAAGTGCCTTTTGAATTACGTTGTGGATGTCGAGTAGTCACAATTATAAACGCGAAGAAATACTAGAAGATACGTGTATGCTAGTTTAATCAAAATTCAGCAATACAACAACCTAACAGTCATTACATGCTGTCGAGTAATCCCAGGTTTCCCAACGGTTGTCTAACTGATATCAGCTCATGATGAAATCCTCCAACTATATTATTTTAATTAATTGTATGTATTGGGTCCTTAGGCCGGAAATATTTATCTCTGAGTGAGTTTTTTGGTTTAAAAGCCGCCCTAATTCCAGCCTCGTTGGCAATGTCACGTAAGGCATCTGACGTCCTTTCTTTATGTTGTAGTACTACAAAGGCTTTCAATTCTAAATAATTTTCGTTATTTTCATCACTTTTACTGCTAGTTTCTGTTTTTCTATGATTCTTCATACATTCCTGAATCAATTCTCGTGGGTAGTGTGTTATTCATTAGTAATATTTCCTTTATGTGTTTGATTTCGTTATTTAAATCTCCTGGCCTACTGGTTAGGCTATTGGCTCGATGATAAAGATATTTAACTAAACCAACCTCTATTTAGAGATTTTCGATGAGATGAATTAGAGTGGCATTTAAACCAATCAACCGAACAACCAACTCTCTCAAAGATAAACTTTGTCCGCCTAAGGACGCAATAAATCCAATAAAGGGAAAAACAATATAATTTGCCAAGTACCATGTAATGACTGTGAGGTCAGTTACATAGATTAGACCAGTAGAACGATAGACCCTGATAAATTAACCACTCCAATGCTTTCAGTTTAATGTAATCACAAAATAAGATTAGACCTCGTCAGCTGAATACTCTACATACAGTGTAGTATTATGTATCCTATGAGAAATATGCAAATGGATGTGTAACTGACAGATAAACTACAGTGAACCATTCATGCAGAATGAAAGATGGAACCAATTTACGGGTGACTTCCACTTAGGTAAAGGACATAAGGAGTATGAATCAGGTGGGAACATCATCACTCACTGGTGAATGCATCTACATCCACACGATGAGTCCCAAATAGCACGAGATGAGCATCCTGTATCCCATCGCTAGTCAAAACCCACCAGGTATCTCGATGTTTTTCGGATTATGGAACAAAACAATCGGATGAAACACACAAGCACACACAACCTGTTTGTATATGCAAAATGAAATGAATATAGCACGCAGGCAGCAGATGAACTCACAGAAGCTCTTATGGAATAGTTTACTGTTATAACTGAACAGATCTGAAGAAAACCCGTCACTACTTTGTTACGTCTGCGCCTGTTTCAGTACTAAAGCGATAATGAAGTCGACTGCTACGCTAATACGTCTATTTGTCCATTGTGCCTTCCGATTCCCTGAGACACACAAATGTCAAAAGACAAAGGCTGGCTGGCTGGTCTGTGACTGTCAGATATTGATTGTATTATGTTCATCTATTGGGAGACAAAACATCATAGTTATATATTTAATCTATCATAAGAATACAGTTGCCTCACAACTGTGAGAATGGACTGCTCTTTTTAGCTTTCAATGGCTTTTCTCATTGTTTGGCGACCGACAGAGACCAAGGTGAAACAGGAGACGATGAATTGATGTCACACACTGAATGACAGTATGCGTGATATATGATAGATCGACATAGTAACTCCATCACAAGATGGAGGTATTCATGTTCAGAAAATAGTCAACAAGTGAGAAAATGTACTCTGTTGATATTCACTCTTTGTTTAATAGTGTTCATCTGATTGAGACTGATAAAATTCTTTGATCACCGCCTTGGATCATAAGGACTGCTTTAGTAGTTCAGCAGCTGTCAACGCGGAATTACTGCAGAGGAATACTCTATTGTGTACTGGGATATGACTTGCCATGTATACACTAGAATTTAAATACGTCTTCACGATGTCTGATGTGAAGAACGCTGTGTCCGACAAAAAACCGATATTATTTCGAAAAATGGGCACAAGCAAACACTTGCACTAAGAGGAGAAATGAACTCTTAAACTACACCAGCGAAAACAAACACTGGTTTACCGAGGAATGCATAACATAAAATAACAATAAAAAAATCGATTTGTGAAGCAACTTCTAAACCTTGTTAATTTAGGCTAATTTTGAAGACAATTTCCTGTTGTATCACAAGGGAAAGCTGAACAAATAGGGTGCATTACAATTCAATTTCGCTTTCCCGCCAATTATTCGGAGAGGAATACTCGACATCCATTGACCTTTTAGCGGCTAGTCACGACGCTCGCTTAAACAGGTCCTGAACATTAACATAAAGTAATTCGGTGGATATTGACTGTGAATGACTCTCAACACTGAGTGGCCTAGTGGATACCACTTCAACTTACTGAGCGTTAGATGATGTTTCGTCCTAGTCTCAATGGAAACAGCATCACTAACTCACTCACTGGGGGGGGGAGTCAATCTAGATATGTATGTCTAGATGACAAGTCTCAGACAGACAGGATGAGATGCACCTCCTGGATGGTTTATACGACTAGACAGAATCATCCATGTAACGACTAGGATGTTGGTTGATTGATTCAGGGAATCTTTGCAAATGACTTCGTTCTTTGTATTGTTGCTGCTTTATTTTAACTGAACTAGAGTACACGTATATTCTAGTATTTCCTCGCATTTATATTTGTGTCCTAACGTTGCGATTACTCGACATCCACAACGTAATTCAAAAGGCACTTGCGAAGGAATACGACAGTGTATTATTGCAGCAATCAACAATTCAAAAATCGAGCGAGTACAAAAAGTATCAATTGTTAACATGCATGATTTAGAGTAATAAACAAACCAAAGTACAATTACATAGTGAAAGTATACTGCGATGATGAGTAATAAAACGGGTCACTACAATAGCCCCTCCGTAGAATGCAGGTAAATGAAGTTTACCTGTATTCGGAATGATATTGTAAATTATAATTACAGAAGAAATATATACGAGTTTCTGGTATGAAAACCGAATTGAGGATTTTAAGTTTTTGATGTTTGATAATAAAACTGTATATATGCAAAATCGGTAACAACTTCGAAACGAACCGAAATATTTAGAAAGTTGTGCAAAATGTAACAATAAATCCAGAAAAATTATTAGAATAATAGTGGAGTTGTTATTGTAAAGAGTTACAGAATAGATTTATATCTTAACACACAGTTATTAGTACCGTAATAAGGTAGTATGGAAATGAATTAGAAATAAATTGTCTGTACAAATCTTTGCGGCCAATGTAGTCGTCTGCCTGATCTTGTGATTCTTTCTGTTTTGTTAGACGGAATATCATCAGATTTTGAATCTTGAGAGCAGGAATCATTTTGTGGCGTAATTTTAGGTGATGTTGATGACTTGGGTAAACATTCTGTCACCTCTATTTCCATGAAAGCTGGTTTTACGCGATCGATGCTTACAATCTCGTGTTTTCCTCCGCGTGCGACAGTGATGATTTTGCTTGTTCTGCTTATTACTTTGAATGGTCCGTCATAAGGTGGTTGAAGTGGTTTCCTTACTCCGTCGTGTCGTATGAAAACATGCGTGCAATTTTCTAGTTTTTCAGGCATGTATGCTTGGTTGAGCTGATGTCGCGGTGGGTGATATCTTAAAAGGCTCATATGTTGTCTCAGTTGTTGTACAAAAGTAGTTTCGTCAGCTGGAACTTCAGCGGCTGGGTTGAAATATTCTCCAGGCAGTCGTAAAGTAGTTCCATAAACTAATTCTGCTGGACAACATTTGATATCTTGTTTTATTGTCGAACGTATTCCAAGAAGTACAAGAGGTAATTTATCGCTCCACTTATCATCGTCCTTCACTGCCATCAATGATGCTTTCAGTTGACGATGAAATCTCTCCACTAAGCCGTTTGAACTGGGATGATATGCAGTAGTACGTATACGTTTGATTCCCAGTAGTTCTGTGAGTTGTTGGAATAAATGGCTTTCGAATTGGGCACCTCTGTCTGTAGTAATAATGGTGGGCACTTCGAAGTTGGAAATCCAATTTTGTATGATGCTCTTTGCAACAGTTTCAGCAGAAATATCAGGTAAGGGACAAGCTACTGGTCATCTCGTAAATCTGTCAATACACGTTAAAATGTACGTAAAGCCATTAGATGGTGGTAACGGTCCAACGATGTCAATGTGTATGTGTTGGAACCTACCATCAGGTTCTGGAAACTGTCCATTAGGCGAAACTGTATGTCGTTGTACTTTTGACTTTTGGCAGGCTAAACATGATCTGGCCCACTGTTTAATCTCCCGATTCATATTCGGCCATACATATCAGTCACTTATCAGTTTAACTGTTGCTCGGATGCCAGGGTGAGAAATGCCATGTACTTTGGAAAAAACTGATCTTCGCATTTCTGGTGGGACAAAAGGGCGCGGTTTACCTTTGGAAACATCACACGTAATAATTAGGCCTTCATCAAGCATAACATCTTGAAAACGTAAGGAAGTACTCGTGCTATTTTTTATTCTTTTCAGCTCCTCATCCATAGTTTGCAGTCTAGCCATATTTTTAAGATCAAATTGGTCTTTTTCTAAGGTATTTATATGGATGCGGGATAACGCATCTGCTACCTCGTTTTTATGTCCTTTTATGAATCTAATATCTGAAGTGAACTGAGAAATGAACTCGAGGTGTCGGAGATCTCTTGGCGAGTACTTGTCGTGCTTTGCATTCATGGCCTTGGTTAGTGGTTTGTGGTCTGTGTAGATGGTAAACGGTATTCCTTCTACCATATGACGAAAATGTTTAACAGCAAGATAGACTGCTAGTAATTCTCTACTGAATGCACTATATCTTGATTGAGTGGCGTCTAGACGTTTGGAGAAAAAGGAGAGAGGTTGCCATTTCCCAGCAGAAAATTGTTGAAGAACTGCACCGACGGCGACGTCTGATGCATCTGTCATAATCGCTATAGGAGCGTTGACGTCACGACGTACTAGTAAAGTTTCTGAGCTTAGAGTTTGTTTCAGCTTTTCAAATGCCTCGATTGCTGAAGTACTCATGTGCAGCGATTTTGCATGACCTTTTAGTAGATCTGTCAGAGGTTGGGCCAGCTGTGCACAGTGAGGAATGAAACGGCGATAAAAATTGACGAGACCAAGAAATCTGCGTAACTTTTTGAAGGAATCTGGAATCGGGTATTCTTTTATGACTTGCAGCTGTTCTGCTATTGGTCGAATGCCTTGATTGTCTACCTGATGCCCCAAATATTTTATAGTTTTCTTACCGAATTCACATTTACTTGGTTTAATGACAATTCCATATTCGGCTAAACGTTTAAAGAGTGTTTCTAAGTGATGTTCGTGCTCCTCAGGGGATTTACTTGCAACCAGTATATCATCGATATAAGCGTAAGTGAATGGGAGGCCGTGCAATACCTGGTCAATGAATCTCTGAAATGTTTGAGCTGCGTTAGTCAAGCCAAATGGTAGGCGGACGAACTCGAATACGCCAAAAGGAGTGGTTACCGCCATTTTGGGGATGTCCTTGGGCTCGACCGGTATATGGTAGTACGCACGAACGAGGTCAATTTTGGAAAATATCTGAGCACCTGCCATGTTATGGAAAAAATCGTGGATGTGCGGAATTGGGTATCTATCTGCTATCGTCTGCTTATTTAAAGCTCGGTAATCTTTTTTTTTTGCTTGATCCCGAGGCTGACCGGCAGCTTAACCGGACTTCTACTGGTATGACTGTGGCGACGATATCAGTAGAAGATAACTTGGGTCGTCACACCGCTCCTTGAGTAGCTCCGTTGACAGTAGCAGCGGACGCCAACGAAATTTTTCAAACCTCACAACCTACTGATACATTGGCGACGGTATCAGTGGGGGCAGGACTTAGTCGCCATCATTCATCAATCCAAACCCATGAACCCAACAAATCCAAGAAATATCATGCCGGATCGGCCGTGGCCCGGATTAACAACGACCGCGCTTTCTGCTGCCGTGTCATAGGGCAGAAGTGATAAGTACACTACTGAGACACACCAGGCCGCGTGTGACCGGCCTCAAGCAGATGTCCCCTGGGCTCTGCGGTCACGCAACACTAACCTTTCTTCCATTTCAGGTACCCGAAGACGAAACTCAGGCGTGAGGCCAGCAACCCCACCCTGTAAACAAACCTGCTACAGAAACTTCACCATGAGCAATCTCCTTGCGACAAAAGAAAAAGTCTGTGTGGGGACATGGAATGTCCGCACTATGTACGAGACTGGCAAAGCTGCCCAGATCGCCAGCGAGATGAAAAGATACAGAATCCAAGTGCTGGGAATATGTGAAAGCAGATGGAATGGAAGTGGACTCACCAAATTATCAACGGGAGAGTCAGTGATCTACTCCGGTCACCCAGAAGATAACCACACGCACACCGAGGGCGTGGCTATCATGATGTCACCAACGGCAACGAAAGCTCTGATGCAATGGGAAGCGATCTCGTCCAGGATAATGACCGCCAGATTCAACTCCAAAGGAAGAAAAGTGTCAATAATCCAATGTTATGCACCCACCAACAACGCAGACCTCGAAACGAAAGAAGAATTTTACAGACAACTACAGGCAGCAATAGACAATACTCTAGCTGGCGACATTAAAATACTAATGGGAGATATGAACGCACTGGGCTGAACACTTCAAAAGACTTCTAAATCGTCCGCCACCTACAACGCGTCCAACAATACCAACAACGGAAGCAGAACTACCAATGAACATCGACCCTCCGACGAAATTCGAAGTCCTGAATGCCATCAAGATGCTAAAAGCTGGGAAAGCGCCAGGACCAGATGGAATCCCAGCAGAAGCTTTGAAAATAGACCCAGAGACAACAGCGGACTTGATGACGCCACTACTAGAGAAGGTGTGGAAAGAGGGCAAAGTACCCGAGGATTGGAAGAACGGATACTTATTCAAACTGCCAAAGAAAGGAGATTTGAGTCAATGTAAAAACTGGCGTGGAATTATGCTTCTGTCCATTCCAAGCAAGATACTATGTCGCATCATCCTGGATAGAATTAAACAAGCCCTAGATGAAAAACTTCGTCCGGAACAGGCCGGATTCAGGAGGAACAAGTCATGCATTGACCAAATCGCCACCCTACGGATTATCATTGAACAAAGTTTGGAATGGCAGTCACCTCTCTATCTCAACTTCATCGATTTTGAGAAAGCCTTCGACAGCGTCGATCGAGAGGTGATTTGCAACTACTTCGCTACTACCAAGGGGTGCCGCCGACAATTATACATCTCATCCAACAGCTGTATGACAACGCTGCATGCCAAGTAATCCACAACGGGAGGCTCACGGAATCCTTCGAAGTGAGGACGGGAGTGAGACAAGGCTGTCTACTGTCACCAATGATCTTCCTGATTGCAGTTGATTGGATAATGTGGCAGACAACGGCAACCAACGAGGGAACAGGCATAAAATGGACCGACACAAAAGCCTTGGAGGATTTGGATTTCGCCGATGATATATGTCTGATTTCCCACAAACTGGAAGATATGCAAGTGAAAAGCAACAAATTGGCAGAAGAAGCAGCAAAGATAGGACTTCAAGTGAACATAGACAAAACAGAGGTAATGAAGATTCCTGGCCAACATCAACAGCAACAACCGACAACAATCAGCATAAATGGGAGGAACCTGAAGGAAACAACTTCTTTCACCTACCTGGGAAGCATCGTCTCAACTACAGGAGCAACTGACGAGGATATCAAAGCCAGAATCGGAAAAGCAAGACAAGTTTTCATTTCTCTCAAGTCTATGTGGAGGTCAACAGCATTCAGCGTCAAAAATAAGATCCGTATTTTCAACTCCAATGTGAAGTCAGTACTACTATACGGATCAGAGACTTGGCGTGTCACAAAGAGCAGCTCAAACAAGCTACAGACCTTCATTAACAAATGCCTTCGCTCAATACTCAAGATCAAATGGCCGGAGAGGATCAGCAACAAAGATCTCTGGGAGCGAACCAACCAGGAACCGATAGTGAAACAAATAGGCAGGAAGAAATGGAGATGGATTGGACACACTCTGAGGAAACCAGCAAGTGACGTCACTAGACAAGCCCTCGAGTGGAACCCGAAAGGGAAGCGACGAGTTGGTCGTCCAAGGGTGACCTGGAGGAGATCATGTGAAGAGGAATTGAAAGCGTGTGGGCAGACTTGGAGCCAGGTGAAAACTACAGCAGAGAACCGAACGCAATGGAGACGCATGGCTGAAGCCCTATGTTCCTCTAGGAATTAAAGGAAATAATAATATAATAATAATCTCCACATGGTCGTATCTCTGTTGAGTTTTTCTTTGGTACCATATGCAGTGGTGATGACCACGGGCTGTTTGACGGTCGTATTATTCCTAGATCCAATAATCTGTTGAATTCTGCTTTTGCTATTTGCATTTTAGCTGGATCTAAACGACGTGGTTTTGCTGGGACCGGTGGACCTTTAGTTACAATATGGTGTGTAACGTTGTGCTTGAGAGAGGCTGTGGAGTAATCGCTCTGTGTCAGTTCAGGAAATTTCTTTAGCAAAATATCGTACCTGGATAATTGATCTGTTGTGGCTACCATCAAGCGAATACTCTCGACATCTGTGGAGATGCCTGAAATCGATAGTTTACGACTGGTAGCTATCAATCTATGGTGACTAGAGTCAACTAGCAATTCGTAGTGTTGAAGAAAATCTATTCCAATGATAGGAAAGGTTACGTCGGCGACAACGAACTCCCACTCAAATGGTGTACTGCATCCAAAATTAAGTTTTTGCCTCCGAGTTCCAAATGTTTTTATGGTAGAATTGTTCGCAGCCTTGAGAACTAATGCTGGGTTTGGTTGTAAGCGTTCGTTGGCTGTTGGGGGAACTACACTAATTTCTGCGCCGGTATCTACCAGGAACTGTGCCCCCGTTGTTTTGTCTGTCACCCTGAATAGACGGCTGTGGGACGTGTGTTGGCCAGCGACCGCAGTCGTCACCGACCGCCGGCCTTTTCGTTTCCCAACGCCACCGTTTGTTGGAAAGCACAAGGTTGTGTGCACCGTTTTGCGTGTACCCCAAATTTGCGATGATACCAGCATATATTCTGTTGTAAGCTATATTTACGCCTATTGCGTGAGTGGCTACGTTGTCTTCTGTACGTTGTGGTAGGTTGTCTATTAACCCTCATTGCCATTAATTGCTCAGTGAGCACGTCGATTTTACGTTCTAAGGCTTCTATGCGTTCGTTTGACGTTTTGTCGACTCTGATGGCTTCTGCTTTATTCAGTGGGTCTATCGTGATAACTTTATCTGGTATTCTGCTAGTGGAAGCGACAGATTGAGGTGTTGACCTCTCGTACATGCGATCCGCGATATCGGTGAGCCTTCCTATGTCAATGTCGTCGTCTCCGAAAGCAAGAACCTGCTGGATGTTTTGAGGAAGTCGTCGCAGCCAGATTTGATAAAAGAGACGTTTATCGATTTCTCTTCCGGCAACTAGGCTTTGCATATGCCTCATGAGTTGAGATGGGGTTTTATCACCTAACTCAACATTGCTTAACAGGCGATCGAGTGCTTGCCTATCTGAAAGCGAAGTGCATCGCAGTACCTCTTCCTTCAACTTGTCGTAAGGCGCTTCTGTGCTGGGATGAACGATGTATTGCCGTACCTGCTCGGCGACTTCGTCTGGTAGCACTGTACTCAAAATGCCAAATTTAGCTGTCTGTGACGTGAGCTTATTGCTAGCCAAATAATGTTCCAGTCGAGCAAACCAAAGATGAAGGTCTCTGGGCTTAAAAACTGGTACAGTAAGAGAGATAGTACTAACAGATCCCAGCTCTAAGTTATCAGAGGTATTGGAAGACATGTTACAATTCGTAAAAAAAAAATGGTTTAAGAGTAACAAAATAGCAAAATTTGTGCACAATAAGAATATGGCGAAACAGAAAAATGCAATGCAGGTGCTTACCACAAATTACTGCAGGTTGTGCGATGAGCAAACACAAGAATGAGTTCGGAATATCTAATAAATATATAGATCCACGAAGGTTAGAGTTTTATTAATCCAACAAGTGTAACAACGCGTCGAGGTCAAAAGTCGTCGGAGTCGGAGTCAGCAAGTTATCGTAGGGCTCACCAATTTGTTGCTCCTTTATTTTAACTGAACTAGAGTACACGTATATTCTAGTATTTCCTCGCATTTATATTTGTGTCCTAACGTTGCGATTACTCGACATCCACAACGTAATTCTAAAGGCACTTGCGAAGGAATACGACAGTGTATTATTGCAGCAATCAACAATTCAAAAATCGAGCGAGTACAAAAAGTATCAATTGTTAACATGCATGATTTAGAGTAATAAACAAACCAAAGTACAATTACATAGTGAAAGTATACTGCGATGATGAGTAATGAAACGGGTCACTACAGTATCACAATAAGTATTATCATTTCATTCAACAAGATTTTCAATAATAATAATAATAAAATTAACACTCTAAATTCTAATACAATAGAGTTGGAAACCATCCATCTCCTGACATGAATTTCGGAAATTAATCACAAATGTTGATAAAGCAGAAAGAATATAATGAATCCATCAAATCTCGATAGACCTCGTCAGATGAATACTCTACATACAGTGTAGTGTTATGTATCCTACGAGAAGTATGCAAGTGGATGTGTAACTGACAGATAAACAAACTACAGTGAACCAATCATGCGGAATGAAAGATGGAAGGATTTTACGAGTCACTTCCACGTAGGTTAAGAACATAAGGAGTATGAATCAGGTGGGAACATCATCACTCACTCACTGGTGAATGCAGGTGCATCCACCACACGATCAGTCACAAATAGTACGAGATGAGCATCTTGTATCCCATTGAAAATAACTATCCACCAAGTATGATGATATGTTATTTAATTATTGAACAATCCAGTCGGGGGAAATACACACACACACACACACACACAACCTGTTTCCATATGCAACATGACAAGTTACTCAAGTTAACTATGTTAGAAAATAGGTCAAAGGTTAAAACACATTTCATACAAGGATCACTAGACATCTCAGTGTGATTCATTATCTCACATCAAGCTATAATGAAAAAAGTGAATTTTTCGTAATAGTGTAAACTGCAAGGTATACGTGTGATAATAGAATTCGATGAATTTACAAAGACACAGGGTTGACATTTGTCGCGCTATCTCGTGAATTGGCAGAGGTTGGAATTCATGTAGTGGCTGGTTATTGGATCGGGTCCCAGTAGCTTAATGGTCTAGAGGTTAACGGTCTTGCAGGCAGGAGGTCGTGACCCTGTGGTGGGTGCACACCACTGAAGAGTTCCGTATCAGGCTGACGAGACAGCTGTCTGGCAGTTCTCCCGAGTTTCCGATGGTTCTACATTGGGACTGTTTCAATATGCAGAACCGGGGTCCAAACCCAAGACTTTCCAGTTAAACGGTGACCTCGTAGACCATTCTCATTCATTACCAACAAAAATTACAATGATACGCTTCCCACTAATCACTCTAATTAATGAATTAAAAATTAATAATAATCAAAGATGATCATTGGAAATTTCAAAAGGTTGATTATTGAACAAGCAATATTCTTTTCGATAACCTCTTCTTCATCACGTTCTACAGTTATATATCAATCTATAATAATGACAGAATGATGACAGTTATTGCTATTGACAACATTAGTGGTTCTTTTTAAAAGGAGAGTAACATCGTATCATTTAGATCAGACCTCCGAAAGTTATTTGCAAATGCCTTGTCAATAGATTATAGTCCAACATGTGTATATATGTGTGTGTATGTTGTTATATGTAGAATTGTACGTATCATACTAAATTGAACACCAATATTTTTTACAAAGTAAGTGATTATGAGTGACAACGAATGTATAGTGAATTGAATATTCCCATAATTAATTCAGAACAAAATATTTAGAGCGAACAATTGTTTTCAATAAATTCTTCTTCAGGCTCTACATTTATAAATCCATTAATTTATGCATACAATAGCCAGCCAGTAAAGGCAAATTAGAATCATATCAGAAAGTGTATTGTGGAACAAATATAAGATGGGATGGAACAATAGTCATTAAGTTTTTTTAATTTTTTTTTTAATATGCATGGTCAATGAGAACATGGGACAAAATCAGATGAAGTAATTTAATTTAATGATGTGTGAAACAGTCAACTACATATGTGACCAGCTGATAGAAAGAAAGATAGATGTAGGAATCCCATCCGAAAAAGTAGAATAATTATTATTGAAATGCACTATGAATGTTCAGTTTATGTTCAATAATGGTTTCTATAGTCAAGTTGATGGTGTAGCCATGGAATCACCTCTGGGCCCTATGCTAGCAGATATTTTCCTGGCAAAGCTTGAAAACGGTCCACTTAAAGACACGATTAAAGGGTTTGATTATTATTGTCGATACGTAGATGATACCTTTATCGTTTGTGATATAAATCTCAATAAACAAGAGCTTCTCAATGCTGTTAATAGTGTTCACCCAACTATTCAGTTTACATGTGAAGAAGAAGAAAATAACAGTTTACCTTTCCTAGACGTCCTCCTTACCATGAAGACAGACGGGTATCTACAAAGGAAACTATTTAGAAAGAAAACTTGGACGGGTCAGTACACCCATTTCCATAGCTTCGCACCTATTCAGTACAAAAGAAACTTAGTTAAGTGTCTAAGCTATAGAATAAAACGTATATGTTCAGAAGAATGCATTAAGGAAGAAATGCATAAACTGAAACTCACACAACAAGAAAATGGATATCCACAGAGCTTCCTAAAAAAGTATATTTCAATACCTGCAGACAAGGTAAAGGTGGATACCGTAGAAAAGAAACCTTTGTATCTTAAGTTAAGTTAGAAAGGGGAAATTGCAGCTGACATTCTAAAATGTCGACTTAATAGAGCAGTAGATAGAACATTTCCTGCAGCTAAACTGGTACTCAACTTCTCAACTAAACCAGTACTCACACAGCAAGTAAAGGATAAATTACCAAAGATGGCCTCATCAATGTGCATCTATGAATTTAACTGCTCATGTGGAGCTAGTTACATTGGCCGTACTCAGAGGGCTTTATCCATGCGCGCACGTGAACATGTACCTGTATGGTTGAGTAAAGGAGTAACCAAGTGTGTAAATAGTGCAGTCTTAGCCCACCTGGTAGATACTGGACACCAGATAAAACTTGACCAGGCGTTCTCAGTTATTTACCGCGTTCCTAGTAATTTATCTAGAGGAGCTCGACTGCGTCTTCTATCAGTAGCTGAAGCGGTGGCAATTAATACCAGAAGACCATCTCTTTGCATACAGAAGAAGTATGTTCAACCACTATGTTTACCTTGGCCTACAATAAAGCCAACAAATCCTCCATTAACACTATAAATTCCTTTCATAATTTTCTTTTCTTTTCTTCTTCTTCTCTCTATTCCTCTGTTTCATTGACAATCGTTCATTTTCGACTTTTATGATTTCATGACCTTTCTTATGATTTTATTACCTTAGGTTTAAATAGTGCTTTTCTAACTTGCTATCGTATTTACAAAATCCTATTCATTCCACTTCATTATATTCATTATTATTATTTGACAATCATTCACCAATAGTGCATGTACTTTTACACCATATCATCGTTATTATTTTACAATCATTCTTACTGTCGTTATTTTCAACCTTGAACTTATGTCTAGTCCGCCCCATTTGTTCGTTTATTTTCATATTGTCTCACACACCCTGATTACACACACTCTCGAAACCTGTATTTTCTGTTGACTATATTTATATGTATACACACATCATTAAATTAAATTACTTCATCTGATTTTGTCCCATGTTCTCATTGACCATACATATGAAAAAAACTATCTGACTATTGTTCCATCCCATCTTATATTTGTTCCACAATACACTTTCTGATATGATTCTAATTTGCCTTTACTGGCTGGCTATTGTATGCATAAATTAATGGATTTATAAATGTAGAGCCTGAAGAAGAATTTATTGAAAACAATTGTTCGCTCTAAATATTTTGTTCTGAATGTACAGTAATAAATTCTCATCAGTCATGCTAGTGTTAAGTGGCTTTTCTTATTGATTATGAACTTGAGATGGATGTGTGATCATGTGAAGGACGGGGGTAGAGAAATATGGTCCTTTGGGGGGTTGAAATTCATGTGCGTGGTGTCTGTGCGTGAGTATGTGTCAGTGTGTAAGTTAACGACCACGTTGAAACAAGTAAACAAAAGGTGTGAGTTTGTTGATAAGCCACCCTAGTAGGAAGACCATATGTATCATTGATATAAGAATAAAACCTGTGCACTTTGGTAGAGCATAATTTGATAATGGGTAAAATTTATTTTGATAAAGTCTCACAGTGTCATATAGTGAGTAATATTTACTGATAACCACGTTTCGAGCACAATTTCTGAGGAAATTTATCAAAATAAATTTTACCCATAATGGAAGAAAACATAAAGTATGTCAATGCAAGCGTAATAATGAGGGAGGGGTAGGGGAATTTATATGCACAGGATGGAGGGCCATAACGAAACTTCTGTGCGTCTTTCAATATATCATTCGTCATTTTGATATAGTCCCTTCTATCAAGGAGGACTACTCCTGATCCTTTCTCAGGCTTTCTGGTTATCAGTCACTTGTCATCTATCAGTTTCTTTAGTCCTTTTCTGTGCTGCTTTGTCAAGAAACTCTTAATGTCATATTTGAAGTTTTTGTACTCATAACAACAATCCCCTAGACTGGATTTGTTGAAGCGTTCTAGTTCCAGTGTGGATGATGCAATTAGATCCCTCGTCTGACCACATAGCTTTTCAAATTGAATGTCAGTATCTCAGTGATTGACACTACTATAATTGTGGACGTACATTTTAGGATCTGTGGGAAATTTACTAACCTCTGGCTTCCATTTAAGTCGTTTCTTAAGCTCCACCTGCTTCTTCACTAACATGTTCATGGAACATGAAAGTTAGTCTACATCGGACTTCATCAACAATCGCATCGAATAATATCACTAGGCTGAAGTTTATTACAAGTCTCTACGTCGAAGCAGAGTTCATCCGAATAAGAAGACGTTGAAACCATCCTTATACATCAAACTAAATAGACTCTTTATCTAAATATATACAAGAAAATGAAGTGAATATCGCACGCAGGCAATATGCAGTAGATGAAGTGACAGAAGATCTTAGAACGCCTTTTATGGAATATGTTACTGTTATAACTGAACTGAGCTGAATTGAAGTGAATAAATCCAGTCGCTACTTTGTTATGTCTGTGAGCCTGTTAATTACTATAACGGTAATCAACTCGACTCGCACGCTAATAAATCTGTTTGTCCGTTGTGCCTTCTGATTCACTGAGCCACACAAATGTCAAAAGACAAAGGCTGGCTGGCTGGCCTGTGAATGTTAGACATTGATTGTATTATGTTCATCTATTAGGAAACCAAACATCATAGTTATATATTTAATCTATCACAAGAATATCGATGGCTGACAACCGTGAGAATGGACTGTACTTATTGTTTGGCGATCCGACAGTGATCAATGTGGGACAGAAGACGATGAATTGATTTCATACAGTATGCGTGAGAAATGATAGATCCATGCATAGTAATTCCATCAGAGGATGAATCACACGATTCCTGATGGAGGATGATACACTATGCCACGTGGTGCTGGGTCCTATCACTGACATAGCCGGTGTACACGTGCAAAGAAGACTTGACTGAGGAGGCTGTAAGGGATGTTTGTATGGTGAAACGTATGGTACATAGCTAAATTTGAAATACCATATTCTAAACCGGCCATTTGCACATCTTTACCACATCCTTGACGAATTGGTCGAATATCATCTCATTCGATAGCTTCTTGGATTCTGCATCATATGGCAACATTTTTCTCATGGTTCTCTTCTTTGATTGCTCTTTTCGGTGTGCCAACATGTTGTTACTTCGTTCCTGATATACTACTTATATCGGATTATAAGTAGCACTCACCACACACGCACTGACTAAAATAATCGTTGACATGATTGGGATTGTACAGCTTCGTGTTATTGAAAAGAGACACTTCAGTAATGTTTTGGTATAGGTATGATGTGTAGAAGATTGGTGGTTCAGGTGGGTAATTTTGATGTTGATCTTTCTGTTCTCTGAACTGTATAGTTTATTTGCGAATCGTTCATTTTCTAATATTAACCTGGAAATTAACTTACACACTCATACATACATACAACGGACAAACACACAGCTCACACGAATTTCAACCTCAATTGACTCTCACTTCTCAACCGCCGTCTTCCACATGATCACTTATCCATCTCAAGTTGATAATCAATAAGAATAGCAACTTAATATGAACATGACACATGAGAATTCATTACTGTACATTCTTTGTCACTGCTATACACTTACTTAGTAACACATTGGTGTTCAATTTAGTACTATACCTACAGTAATACATATTACCACATATACATTGACACACACGCATGTATTTAGGACTATAATCTATGTGGACAAGCTATTTGCAAATAACTTTCGGAGGTCTGATCTAAATGACTCAATGTTACTCTCCTTTTAAAAAAGAACCACTAATGTTGTCAATGGCAATAACAATCATCATTCTGTCATTATTACTTACAAGTAAAAAACAAATGTCTGTTGATGCTTATTCTGATGTTAATGCTTTAAACAAATCATTTATCATGAAACAAATTAATATGACTGTACCTGATGTACCTAGTCAAGATAATGGTCATTTTCCGGGTTTTAAAGAAGAGGATGTACTATTATGTTTGAAATCTTTAAATCCAACACACAGCCTTGGTCCAGATGGTGTACCAGGCATTCTTCTTCAAAAGTGTGCAGACATCTTGTGTCATCCTCTTACTCAAATCTTTAATGCATCATTCAACAAGGAAACGGTACTTGCTGACTGGAAAGAAATCAAGGTTGTACCTGTACAGAAATCATCTTCTGGAGCAGGTATAAAGTTTAGACCGGTCGCTACAACATCTCCTTTTTTGAAAACTATGGAGAAACTTCTTTTGAACATTCCTAAACCTTCTTTAAAAGCTTTTAGTGACCCTAAGCAGTTTGCTTATAAGTGTGGAAGAAGTACATTAGATGCAGCCGTTGTACTACACCACAATATTGTTTCCTACCTTGATAAGGGTGCTAAGTTCGTTCGAACAGCTTTTTTAGACTATACTGCAGCTTTCGACTCTGTTCCTAGGACACTTTTATTAGGAAAGATGATTTCAGCACAGACAGAGACCTGGGCAACTAGATGGCTGTCTTCTTATTTTAAGGATAGGAAACAGCATACTGTTTTGGCTGGAAAGCGCTCCACTTCTCAGCTAACTGAAAGTGGTGTGCCTCAAGGTGCAGTACTTTCTCCATTTCTTTTCTCTTTCTTTTTGCATGACCTTCCGAACTCACCCAAAGTTAACTTCATTAAGTATGCTGATGATCTGACCGTTTCTGTCCCTGTAGTTTCCACATCGGATTGTTCCCATATGAATGGCTTCTTAGCTGAAGTTAAGGATTGGTCTGGCTCAAATGGTCTTAAACTAAATCCAACTAAATGTAATACTGTTGATTTCAGCTTGAGAAGTGAAAAAGACATGCATGGATTGATCCAATCTCATGATTGTTGTAATATTGATGGTAACATGATAGAGAGTAAGTCAAGTGTTTCTTATCTTGGCATTAGTTTCTCTTCAAACCTTTGCTGGTCGTCTCATATTCTTATAGTTTCTAAAAAGATTTTCTGTTTGACTTATTACATAAAGAAGTTGAGGCACTCAGGTATAACCCAATCTCTTCTCATACAATTTATTAATTCATGTGTTTTGCCCATCATTCTTTATTGTTCTCCATTATTCTTCCCTGGGCTACTCAAGAAAGAACATATAATACTACGAAGGACATTGAAGGCTGTAAGTAGGGTCAGTGCTATCCCTTTGACTCAACTAACCGATACTGTTGTCAATAGGCACATGAATTCTTGTAAACACTTAGCTAAAGTTATTTTGTCTGATAGTGAACATCCTCTTTATTCACATTTGTTTCCTTGTATCTCTTCGGGTAAGACCAGAAGAAATTTCATAAACATTTATGCTTGTACTACAAAATATAAAAATTCGACCGTACCATATTTGGCACGAGTATTGTGTGAAGAGACGAATATCAGAAAAGAACTTTTACAACTTTTAAATCATTAACTAAACTATAAAATGTAATGATGCATATTATTGCATGTGTGATTTGTTATATTATTTATTTATTATTCACTATGACCTAGCAATGGTGTGATTTTGTTGGGGTTTTTATTTTTTCCTATTAATTATCAATATTTTTAACATTTCATACATTTATATAATTATAAAAAGAGCTAAACCAATGCAATTTGTAAAATGAAACGCTGAAAATTCCATGCTGTAAATTGTTATTGTTGTGGAATAAAGTGATTATTATTATTATTATTATTATTGATATATATAACTGTAGAACCTGATGAAGAGATTATGGAAAAGAATATTGCTTGTTCAATTATCAACCTTTTCAAAATTCCAATAGTCATATTTGATTATCATTAATTATTAATCGATTAGAGTGATTAGTGGGACGCGTATCATTGTAATTTTTATTGGTAGTGAATGAGAATGCTCTACGAGGTCACCGTCTAACTGAAAAGTCTTGGATTTGGACCCCGGTGGTGCCTGCCGACAAAGACTCCCGGGGAGAAGGAAACAACTCTCCAGTACTGCTTGCAGGTTTTCCATCAAAACTGCATTTAGTGGAAAATCACTTCAGATTGCTTTCACTTTTATCACTGGATAGTGGAAAATATAGACAATTCACTCAAACAGAAGTTATGCAACGATTGAGATGTAAAATTATTTCACATACGGATGATCACTTCATTAGCACAGAAACACAAATTCAAGTATTTGTTTGTGGGATTTGATTGATTGTTTACAGGATTTCATCATGAGCTGACATGGGCTTAAGAACCATTGGAGAACTTGCGGGGAGTACTGCCGGACAGCTGTCTCGTCAGCCTAGTTTCGGGCTCTTCAGCGGTTCGCACCCACCACAGAGGTTCGAACTCACGACCTCCTGCCTGCAAGACCGTTAACCTCTAGACCATTAAGCTATTGGGACCCGATCCAATAGCCAGCCACTCCATGAATTCCAACTTCTGCCAATTCACGAAATAGCGCGACAAATGTCAACCCTGTGTCTTTGTAAATTCATCGAATTCTATTATCACACCCATACCTTGCAGTTTACACTATTACGAAAAATTCACTTTTTTTATTATAGCTTGATTTGAGATAATGAACCATATTAAGACGTGTAGTGATCCTTGTATGAAATGTGTTTTAACCTTTGACCTATTTTCTAACATAGTTAACTTGAGTAACTTGTCATGTTGCATATGGAAACAGGTTGTGTGTGTGTGTGTGTGTATTTCACCCGACTGGATTGTTCAATAATTCAATAACATATCACCATACTTGGTGGATAGTTATTTTCAACGGAATACAAGATGCTCATCTCGTACTATTTGGGACTGATCGTGTGGTGGATGCACCTGCATTCACCAGTGAGTGATGATGTTCCCACCTGATTCATACTCCTTATGTCCTTTACCTAAGTGGAAGTCACCCGTAAATTGGTTCCATCTTTCATTCCGCATGATTGGTTCACTGTAGTTCATCTGTCAGTTACACATCCACTTGCATACTTCTCGTAGGATACATAACACTACACTGTATGTAGAGTATTCAGCTGACGAGGTCTATCGAGATTTGATGGATTCATTATATTCTGCTTTATCAACATTTGTGATTAATTTCCAAAATTCATGTCAGGAGATGGATGGTTTCAAACTCTATTGTATTAGAATTTAGAGTGTTGACTTTTATTATTATTATTATTATTATTATTATTATTATTAATGAAAATCTTATTAAATGAAATGATAATACTTATTGTGATACAAAGAACGAAGTCATTTGCAAAGATTCCCTGAACCAATCAACCAACATCCTAGTCGTTACATGGATGATTCTGTCTAGTCGTATAATCCATCCAGGAGGTGCATCTCATCCTGTCTGTCTGAGACTTGTCATCTAGACATACATATCTAGATTGACTCCCCAGTGAGTGAGTTAGTGATGCTGTTTCTATTGAGACTAGGACGAAACATCTAACGCTCAGTAATTTGAAGTGGTATCCACTAGACCACTCAGTGTTGAAAGTCATTCACAGTCAATATCCACCGAATTACTTTATGTTAATGTTCAGGACCTGTTTAAGCGAGCGTCGTGACTAGCCGCTAACAGGTCAATGGATGGCGGGAAAGCGAAATTGAATTGAAAAGCATCCTAGTGGTTCAGCTTCCCTTTTGAAACAACAGGAAATTGTCTTCAAAATTAGCCTAAATTCACAAGGTTTAGAAGTGCCTTCACAAATCGATTTTTGATTGTTATTTTATGTTATGCATTGCTCGGTAAACCAGCGTTTGTTATTGCTGGTGTACTTTGAGAGTTCCCCTCAGTTCTCCTCTCAGTGCAAGTGTTTGCTTGTGCCCATTTTTCGAAATAATGTCGGTATTTTGTTATACATAGTGTTCTTCACATTAGACATCGTGAAGACGTATTTCGATTCAGGTGTGTAGACTGCAAGTCATATCTGAATACACAATAGAGTATTCCTCTGCAATAATTCCGCGTTGACAGCTGCTGAACTACCAAAGCAGTCCTTATTATCCGATGCGTGGTAGACTTTACACTTATCACTATTTTAACAAATATGTTAGAATATATTCGAGGCTAACCATGAGTCAGGCATCGTTATTCACTGATTTCACTAAAGAACCCGACTGGGAAATAATGAGTTGTGCATCCGAGGGTTTTGTGGAGGATCTTTTGTGATGAAGAAATGAAAGAGCCTATGGGCAATCTTTGGACGAGATGAAGTCGACTATAGTGGTCAGGATGGCAATGTAATAGTTTAGAGATACTATAATATTCAGAATGACAATAAACTACTTCACAAGACGTCTGGAGTGACCCGACGTCGGGAATGCATTCAATCGAAATATGATGAATAACATGTATAATCGTGAAGTGACTATTGTTAAAGTGTTTGCTGATTTCTCTGTTGTCTCTCATTTTATTTGGCTTACTAATATCAGCGGGATTTGTGCATTGTGTTAGAATATAATTCCACATTAGATAAGTGAGTAAGTAAGTCAGTTTATTTGACCAAACACAGATGGATTTGGTATACTTCATACATTGATTCCCCTTTGTGAATTTGAAAATGATGGAACAGCAGTGGTTTGTGCAGAATAAGAAGATGGCACCGTCATTGTTTATTTCGTTGTCTGTACTTTGTTTATGTATGGAACAATTTTGACATACTTGAGAGTCTGTACTTCTTTCCTTGGTCAAAGCAAAGCAGTAAGAAAAGAGGGAAAATAACTGAAGATGAGGAGATGTAATCAACCACAGGCTTTGGAAGCTACTCACTGGAGAGAGGAAGAGGAGGATCGCACCAAACAACTGTCAGAACCTTCAAGACACAGAAGAAACCATACAAACTGACGAGTAAAGGGGTAGAATTGGATGACGTACAAACGAGTCCAGCCTCAGAAAGCCAACAAACAGACGACGAGATAGGAGGTCAGGATAGTTCTCAAGCGAAAGCTCTCGAAGAGAAGAATGTAACCGCGAAAAAGAACGAAGGCGAGATGTACAAGGAGACGGAAAGTATGGTCTCGTTATGAAACCGAGGGGGCGGGAGATGACGTAGTGGGGGGATATCCAACCCCAGAAAGCAACAAACGGAAGGAGATAAGGAGGCTGGATACCAATCGACAGCTCTTGGCGAGTAGAATATGACGATACCAAGAACGGGGCCAAAATATAAAAGGATCGGGGAAATGTAGGGGTTCGAATTCAGGAGCAGAAAAAGCGCCAATCACTCTAGCAACTTGGGAACGGTAAGAGCTACGAGGGACGGGATTGCACGAGTGGATTCCTCGTGTGGAGAAACCCGGAAAGCGTCGACGGATCAACGCCACATTCCACAAAAAGCCAAAATTTCAAGCGGTAAACGAGGAAACACAAAGAGAAAGTTCGCTTATACCACCAGTGAATGTCAATATGGGAGGGTATAAGCAAAAACTTATGTAATAAGCCAAATTATATCACATGACATACTTAGTGTAGGCAGATGACGGGTAGATGAAGCTTAGTAGGGTACAGATGTCAGAGTCCCAAGACTGGCCAGAGAAGTGGCTGAAAACAAAGAAATTTGACAAAGGTAGCTGGCTTGAAAGACGATCACTAAATAATGAATAGGACCTATGGAGAGAAAGGTTTGCCAAATTTCAGTGAATTGCTAAGAAGTGGCAAAATGACAGACAAAAAAGGAGCATAGGTAAGTTCCTGAGGCGTACAAATTGGCCACGGAAGCAAGTTTGTATAAGAATATTCGGGTGCAGCAAAAAGATGACGAAAGGCTGATTGTTGGGAATGGAAGAGTACAGTAAAGACTCCAAGATCTAAGAGAATCGGCTAGATGCGTGCAAAGCTTTTAGGGAAAAATTATGGCACAAAATTGAGAAAACGCTAGCATTTCGACAGGAAAAATAACGAAAGTTGCGAAAGCACAGGTCGCCTACAGATATTTGGTGAGTGGTGATGCGTCAAAATTGAATGTCTTTTTGCAGAGAATGGGTGAGGGAGATTGGGGAAATGTCAATTGAAGGACGAGGTTTGTAAACGAGCGAAAGGCATAACCGCGCAAACTGAGGGGGGAGCTCAATATTTTGAAGAGGAGCAAAAAGTAGCCTGAAAGCTACACCCCTATAGAAAAGCTCAGGAAAGGGTGAAAATTTCAGAAACTTTGGATAAAAGTGGGATAGTGGGATTGAAAATTTGGGTTGCAAGATGTATATGTGAATAAGAGTTGAAATAAAGGATTCTAGGAGTGCAGGGGGGGGGGAACTCACCGTTTCCAAACAAAGGGTTGGAGAGCGAGGCTTTAGGTCACAGGGGTGAAGGAAGATGAAATAAATTGTTTTAAGATGATTTGGGGTAGAAATGTGGAGACAGGGAAGAACAAACTAAAGAAAACTGGAACACTAGGGGTGGTACCTAGGACAAAATTTGAAAAAGGTTTTGTGGAGTGAGTATGAAAGGCGACAACTAGATAGGAAGTAGCCTCCGTCTCACTAGAGAGACCAAGGGGGCTGAAAAACCGGGAGTGGAAGTGTACTAATTGCTAGATCAGAAAATCATCTGTCGAGTACAAGGCACTTTTTTGGCAAAATAGCTGAATAATCGCGTAAAAAAGGAGGTATCTCGGGAAATTTGGAAAGTTATGGGTAAAAATGTATATCAGAAGAATCAGCTCGGTGAGCTCTGGCTGATGGTACAGATTACAGAAGGTCAGAAGCAGACAGGGAAAAAAATTAAGGGCAAGAATAGCGAAATTCACAGCTTTTTAGTCGATAAATGGAAGTTAGAAGGCTAAAATTGTCAATTGAGAGAGATACTCAGTGAAATCTTTACGAGAAGGACGGGCTCGGTGAGTAGTTTTACCGTGTGAAAAAGAAATGAGAAAAACACAGTAGTTCAGACGTAATGAGAGAGAACGTAAATTGCCAATAGCTAGCCAACCAGCTGGGGCATAGGGCAGATTGGGACTTCTGTGACAGTGAGAGAGAACTGGTGATAGGAAGGCCAAAGTTTCTATATTACCAGCACAAAATCGACAAAAATCGACTACTAAGACCAAATCAACGGCTATTGAGAGATATTTTGGCTCGGATAAGGAATAATAAAAATAATTAGAAACACGTACAACTTGGGCCTAGGGTGGAGTTTGTCAGGAACATATGAAAACATGCAAAGAGCCACAAATATAGCACCAATTAGGGCAACTCTTAACAATAGGAACACAAAACGAAACGAACTACGAACGCACAAATGACCTTAAGCAACCGATCAGGTGACTGTTTTTACCAGTAATAGGTTTTGGGGATATATGACACCAGCCTCCAGAAAGGACATATTGAGGCGACCCCTAAGCGCAGGGCATGTGTATTATTGCCTATTATCTAGCGCGTAGTGCTGCCTGGGACGACTATTGTCGCTTTTTTGAGCCTTCTGATTAGTCCTTGACGAGGTCATTTGTGCGTTTGTAGGTCGTTTCGTTTTCGGTTTCTATTGTTTAGAGTTGCCCCAATTAGAGAAATTATAACCCAAAACTTCAAAAGACTGCAGAGACTCACCGATCCGAGCCCGGTATATCCGATAACATATAAATCTCAAGCTTGGAGAGAGTAGGGTCAGTGGGAAGTCAATTAATGCAAGAATTTAACGGTGTGGTGCAAAGTTGTGTATATGGTTTTCTTGTGTGTAGAATGTGAAAATAGTGCAGTTCTCAACAGTCAGAATGAGCAAATATGTCAATGATGAGTTATGAGAATTTACTGAGGGCGAAATGTAGCACTCCTGCCCTTCATCCAAGTTTATTTGAGTCAACTGCTTGTTTCGACTGTACTTATCCCATACAGACTGGGCAGGAGTGAACAACAGACACCAAGACAAAAATGACCTTGAACCAAGCAATCAGATCGCTCATTATTCCAAATGGATGCTTTCATGACCTTCGGGTAACTATAAACAATTGGAACATAAAACGAAACGACCTACGAACGCCCAAATGACCTCGTCAAGGACCAATCAGAGGGCTCAGAAAAACTTACAATGGTCGTCCCGGGCAGCACTAGGCGCTAGACAATAGGCAATAATACACATGCCCTGCGCTTAGGGGTCGCCTCAATATGTCCTTTCTGGAGGCTGGTGTCATATATCCCCAAAACCTATTGCTGGATCAAACAGTCACCTGATCGGTTGCTTAAGGTCATTTGTGCGTTCGTAGTTCGTTTCGTTTTGTGTTCCTATTGTTTAGAGTTGCCCGGAATTGATTGGTGAATCCTAAAACTGGGACACACCAATTCTATTGAAGGATTCTGGGCTCACTTCAAAAAACGTATCAGAATGGTAAACGGTTCCCGAAATGATATATGGTGTGTAGCCATTTAGGTGAGTTTTTGTATCGTATCGACATTGGTTTGTAAGTGTTGGTTATACTCAAGATTGACGTCAGCTAACCGCACTCACTAAAGACCTCTCCTCCTCTTAATACCCTTATCAGTAGTACTCTACGTAGAGTGTAATTACCTATTAAGGAACTCAAAGTGGAAAGGCTTGAGACTGGGTAGGTAGTGTGTCCTTCCTGATGACAGTTATATCTTACACAGATTAAATATCCATTTTAATAAATAAGAATAAGAGTGTTGTTCACAACTTACCTGTTGTCTGGTTGGATAGTAAGCACTAAGATTTCGCTTAGTGGTAGCACAACTAGGGAGTGAACCACCTGCGAACAGTAGTCACGCCGGAGAATGAAGGACAGCGGGACGCCATACTTCATGAATGTGGTAAAACAAAAGTTCAAACATTCAAGGTGTACTCTACAAGTTTAATATGTCTATAACCAACCACTCCTATACCAGACTGGGACCAGTTAGTTTTGCAGCATATTAGAGATATTTATTATCCTGTATAATTAATGAATTTGTATTACATTACATGTATATATGCTATACATACACATTTTGTATTAATTGAATGCCACTTTTAACTTGTAAGAATGTGATTGGTTGTTTCAATGCTGTCTGTAGTTGGTGCGTGTTGTATACTCTTTCCGATGAGGGTTGTAATTTGTGTTAGTGTTAAGTTTAGAATCGGGGTCAGGAATAGGGTGAGGGTTACGACTAGAGATAGATAGATTTATATTTGATGTCATTTATTTTATTTTGTTTTATTAACCACATTTTCGTGGTAAGTAGTCAGTCGTCGATCCTTTTACTGGAAAGCATGGTAACTCTCAAACGAAGCCTTCTTGGAAAGACTGCACAACAGAATAAGAGCGATGAACGATTCACACAATAGCAACTCATCTTGAGTCACCTCGGTGAATACAAGTAGAGAAACTAATCTAACTCAACGACTGATACTCCTCATTTTCACTGGGACGTATTTTTGAGTCATGTCAGAGAAAGATACCCTGTCTGATGTGTGTTTTCATGCATTTTCTTGTGAATATATGCAGCATTTCTTGTGCATAATTTACTTGTTTCTATGATCGGTGGGCTGAAGTTTAATCGTGCGTCCATATCCATTGAGGCGCTATTGCTGAACTTTGCCCTCAACTTATCTTGATGCATATTACACTCCATTATTACTTTTCACATCATCGTATTAGTTAGTTTACATCACACTGTGGTGGTTAAGATTATTAATCTGCTTTGTTTCGAAGGGTTTTATAATCACCACCACCACCACAAGGTAAGTGCATTCATTTCATTGTAATCGTTTCATACGTGTTGCTTTCATGCTCTTCTCATGATGACAGTGTTGTAGTTATTCGCCAGCTGTCAAATAAAAACAACAGAATACCACTGTGTACACTATGTAAGTGTTTCGGAAGTTGTGTATATACTTGTGAACGTGTTTCGTTGGCAGAAGCAGTTGTTGGTGTCTCCAGTTGATTTTTCTGTTGCCTGATGGTTGCCTTGATGGTCCTCAATCAATATGTTACTTAATACGTAGAAATCTGGACTAAACAATGTCTTTCATTTTTTTTAATGTTAATAGCATACAACAATCTACGCGAGTGAATGTGTTGAAGAGAGGACGGTGTGAGTTGCTGTTGGTAAGGTTTTCGAAGAACCCTAATAGACGTGGAGAATTTCGAAGGTGGATTGAAGTTGGAAAAGCTTTGAAGTTGTCATTGGAAAAGGTGAGTATAAGTAAGTATAAATGTGCTGCCTAATGCGAGTATAGAAACACGTAGTATGTTGTGATGGATGTGAAATTGCCCGAGGATGAAGGACATTTGAAATATAAATGAATGTGTTGTGATTGAATACATATTTTTAATAACGAAAGGAACTTGAAGGGAATCGGAAACCTGTGGGTGTTGGTTGGTGGTGGGTAAGTGTTTTGTATATGATGGTTAATGCTAAATCTATTAGATGCAAATACATGAATTAATATTGGAATTGTCTGTGTTGAAGCCAATGTTGATGACAGCTAGCTACTCTTAATACGTTGCAGAACGACTTAGGAAGCAGATTACATACGATGGATGATCTGGTGAGTATACAAACTACCCTAATAATGTTGGAAGGTGAAACTTTAATTAGCAAGAATAACCTATCGGAGTTTGTTTTCTGTGAAGTTACAACAGTTTGAGGGGATTTGTTTATTATTTAGGGGATGAACACTCTGACTGGATACACGCAGTGTTTGTTTCCGTTCAAATAATCATATTCGTGTATTTCGGTTTTTCCTTTTAATTTCTGTGTGACTATGACTAAATTACGGGATGTACATGACTTACTTTTTCTTTTTACTTTTTGATGACAGCCTGATTCTGCATCGTATTTTTGGTACACGTATGGAACTGTCAGCATGTGATATCGGTAACCGAAATTTTGCAGGCCGACCATAGATAGATATCAGGTATGCGTCGTCGGCAGCGGATCGAACCCCGAACCATGTGCATGGTCTGTGGGAGTCCTAACCACTACTGTGCTACCGACGCACAGACTTTGAATAAATTTCGCGTACACCAGTGAGTGAGTGGTCTTGTATTTCTAATCTTAATTGGCAAAACATTTGTTAACACGTTTAGACGAATAATGAATGGAGAAAGTGATAGTAAAGTATGTGAGTTATGTGTGTGTCCGAGAATCGTAGTCAGTCAGTGTGCGTCGAAGTAATATCGTGCGTCTATCATAGTGGATTACGACATCTAGAAATGATTGAGAAGCTTAATGTCTTCGGTAGGTTTTATGTTTACTTTGTAAGTAGCTGTGAATATTGACGAGTCAGTTAAGGTATTGTCGTGATAGGACAAATACGTGTAAACGCTTTCATGGAGTTTTCGATAAATATATACTTCCTTTGTCTGCAAGGCGATTTTTTTTACCAAGAAAGTTGTCAGGATATCCACTCTCGCATTGTAATTCAAAGACAACGTTAAGTTGCTCACTAAGGTAGCAAGGAGACCAGCTACAGGGGATTGATTACATTCAGTGGAAACTATTTTGAGTTAGCTACGTGGCTTTAGATAATGCGTGATAGAATTAGGCAGCGTACGTGAATATATATGTATATGTCCACATATATTAAACGTTGTGTAACTACTGGTGAAATCGTAGTTGCTACACAGCTCACTAAGCAGTAGTCTTATAAACAATGTATGTACAGTACAAGCGTCTAGTTTAGTTTGCATATCTAGCTGATAAACATTAAACATTATTCCTGCGTGTGGTGGGGTATTGCATGCATTTGAGATATTGATACGATATGTGATGAGTGTGTGAGTCCTATAACACTCGCTAGTATCATGATTAAAGCAAGAAGAAGACGTGAAGCAGGATGATGAAGTGGCGTCATTGAATTTTGTTAGTCGTGATTAGATAGATGCATGAGAGTGGTTGGTGTAAGTAACTTAATATGCAAATACTGGAGTTATTGATGATGAAGATGATGAATGGGCACTAGTTAACACCAGATGTTTCAACGCCATCTTGGGTGGGAGGTGCTTCTTAACTCATTTTCAAGTAAACAATCTATATGATTATGATGACGGTGATTATGACGGTTATGATGATGCCGCTACTTCATATTAATAGATTAGCGAAGTAGCTATTGAGTCCTGAGTTACAATCCTGACATGTATTTGTAATAGAGACTTGGCATTTAGCAATACACACAGACGTGCAGCTTGTTAAATAAGCTGACTCTAGGGTGTCGAACAACATCTTGTTACACTTATTGTTATTTAGTATTCGACTTGTTGTTACATCCTACTTAGTTTTCGTTAGTGGTAGTGTATAGAAACAGACGGAGAATCCTTGTGATGGAACAAGGGACAGTCCCATAATACTTACCGTCGTAAGTCTCTGTCCCATCAACTACACTGTGAATATGCACTAATCCAACTTGACATATGACAATAGCCCATAGTAAAGTGATGCATTGAAGAATTTCAGAAGAAGTGATAGTTAGTTAATAGTGAGCAGCATATTAAGCATTTCCGTAATAACTGAACTGAATTGAATAAACCCCGTCGCTACTTTGTCATGTCTGTGAGCCTGTTAATTACTATAACGATAATCAACTCGACTGCTACTATACTACGTCTATTTATCCGTTGTGCCTACCAATTCACTGAGACACACAAATGTCAAAAGACAAAGGCTGGCTGGCTGGTCTGTGACTGTCAGATATTGATTGTATTATGTTCATCTATTAGGAAACAAAACATCATAGTTATATATTTAATCTATCACAACAATGCAGTTGCCTGACAACCGTGAGAATGGACTGTTCTTATTGGCGGGAAATGGTGATCCGACAGAGACGAAGGTGAGACAGAAGACGATGAATTGATCTCACACATTAAATCACAGTATGCGTTATAGAAATGATCGATCGATATATAGTAAGTCCATGAGAAGATGGATCACACGATTCATGAAAAAGGATGATCTACTATGCTATTTTATGCTGGATCCTGTCATTAATTTCATTAATAAGGCGAATAAAATTCTGATGAAGTGTACTAGCGTTAGTTAGTTAGTTTGACCGATTGACATTTCCGCTAACCTTCATATTCGACTACCTCCATATACCATAAAAAGTGAAGTACATGAAGTTATGAAAGCCAATTTTACATATTAGTTGTATACAGAGTGGATACATGACATACTTTGTGTATTAATTAATACTGAGTGAAATTCTCATGGAAATAAAAGTATGTGTAGTGGACAGTTGAGTTTTGCATATATTGACGCTGTATGCGCATAAACAGACGTGATATGCTTTCCGCTATTAGGCAAACTACCCGAGGATTGGAAGAAAGGATAATTATTCAAACTACCAAAGAAAGGAGACCTAGGTCAATGCAAGAACTGGCGCGGAATTATGGTCCTGTCTATCCCAAGCAAAATACTAAGCCGCATCAACCTGGAGAAAATCAAACATGCCATGCTGGATGAAAAACTTCGACCGGAACAGGCTGGATTGAGGAGAAACAAGTCATGCTTTGATCAGATCGCCACATTACGGATCATCATTGAACAAAGCTTGGAATGGCAGTCACCTCTCCGTCTCAACTTCATCGACTTTGAAAAGGCCTTCGATAGCGTCGATAGAGAGGTGCTTTTGCAACTACTTCGCTACTACAAAGGGGTGCCACCGACAATTATACATCTGATCCAACAGCTGTACGACAATGCTGCTGCATGCGAAGTAATCCACAACGGGAAACTTACGGAATCCTTCGAAGTGAGGACAGGAGTAAGACAAGGCTGCCTACTGTCGCCAATGATTTTCCTGATTGCAGTAGACTGACTGGATAATGCGACAAACAGTGGGCAATGAGGAAACAGGCATAAAATGCACTCACACAAAAACTTTGAGGACCCGGACTTCGCCGATGATATATGTCTGATTTCCCACAAACTGGAAGATATGCAAGTGAAAAGCAACAAGTTGGCAGAAGAAGTATCAAAGATAGGAGGGACTTCAGGTGAACATAGAGAAGACAGAGTTAGGTGATGAAGATTAATGGACAAGAACAACAACAACAGACAACGATCAGCATAAATGGGAGGAACCTGAAAGAAACAACCTCTTTTACCTACCTGGGAAGCATCGTTTCAACTACAGGCGGAACAGATGAGGATATCAAAGCAAGAATCGGAAAAGCAAGACAACGTTTCACTACTCTCAAGTCTGTGTGGAGGTCAACAGCACTCAGCATGAAAAATAAGATCCGGATTTTCAACTCCAATGTGAAGTCAGTCAGTGCTACTATACGGATCAGAGACTTGGCCAGCGCGTCATAAAAAGCATCTCAAACAAACTACAGACCTTTCATTAACAGTTGTCTTCGCTCAATACTCAAGATCAGATGGCCGGCCAGAAAAGATCAACAACGGGTATCTCTAGAAATGAGCGAACCAACCAGGAACCGATTGTGAAACAAATAGGCAGGAAGAAATGGAGATGGATTGGCTGGACATACTCTGAGGAAACCATCAAGTGACATCACTAGATAGTCATTTCTCGAGTGGAACCCGGCCGAAAGGGAAGCGGCGAGTTGGTCGTCAGTGCAAGGGTGACTTGGAGGAGGTGATGTGAAGAGGAGATGAGAACGTGTGGGCAGACTTGGAGCCAGGTGAAAGCTCTAGCAGAGAACCGAACGCAATGGAGACGCACGGCTAAAGCCCTATGTTCCTCTAGTAACTAAAGGAAACAATAATAATACGCAAATTCGAAGACAATCTTTAAATCGACCATAATGTTTCAGGGCGCCAATCTCTTATCGAGATCACTTGCACATTCACTTCACATTAATTGATTCCTCAATCAAGTTTACTTTATGGGGAATGTTACGAATGTGCAACATGGAAATTATTCAATCCACAATCTCTCTCCCAGTAATGCCTAGTGAAGATGGTTTTGTGAATCCTACAGAAATTACATTTGCATGTTTAGTGAAGTATAGGCGTCAAATATGGAGGTGAACATGGTTCAACTGTAAACAGTTATGCACAGTGTGTTGTTAAGTTTTCAGAATAGAGGAACACCTAAAAATATTCTAAGATACTCGGTTAGAAATACGTGATGTGCTGTTGATGAGGATAACAATGTCAAAAGATGCAACGTAGACATTGAATCGTGATACTGCATCATCTGTACTGCTTCATGTGTATGGGTGGAAATTTCAGGAGAAATTCATCTCCACTATTGGTGATGAAAAATATTGGAGCATTAGGCATACAGTATCAGTGGAAGCGGTAAACACAGACAATAGAATAATAATGATAGAGCTGACTAGATTTAGTTCTCATAATCAACACAATCCATGTGTATAATAATACCACACACTGAGTTAATACATTAAGTGTTAGAGTAATGAAAAATAAACGAGTAATTGCCTTCTCCAATGCACTGCAACACACTACACTACACTTGCAACAGTCATGAGAACCACCAACATCTGTTAGAGTATCAGTCAGCTAAGCACACCATGACAGAACACTAATAAAGTTGAGATTTTCTTATACACTGAATCCACATAACCCATCTGACACCCTCACCAATCGGTGGGAATATACATTAAATCCACTCAGAGACAACCTTCCAACTTACGATAATTACTGTCCAAACACATTGTAAGTACGAGGAAAGACGCATAACATCATAATAAATTATGTTACTACAGAAGGCTCTGTTCGCATTTACAGATGATCTCCATGTCCTGATTGCATTCATTTGTCAAACAGCACTGTTCTTCACACGAAAACAGGCTGCATTGTTATCGTGAGACGTGAAGTCTTCATTGAATGATGATACTTTTCCGAATGGTGCAGCTTCTACATCAAGTAGACTATTTGTGTAGACGACATTGCCTTCCAACTATCCCGTCTTGCTCATTGTAGCAATATTTTGAGACAGTTCGCCTGAAACACTAATCATTGCAACCAATATGCTAGGAGTGTGTGACAGTCAGATCACATGGTGGGGACGCCAACTCGACTAGTCAGGAAATGAGAATTCCTATCCATCCAGAAAACATATAACACAAATTTATGAAGACTGATTCAAAAGGAGGACTTACGAAGCGAAATTTCATTAAGCATGACGGGTAAGTCCAGTCCTTGTTTCAATGGACAAATTTCAAGCTTAGCATAAAGCTAAACAAGAAAGCAGTCTGCCTAAATTCGACTCAATGGAAAACCCATGTGAAGACCATCGATTTGTCTCTAATAAGGATTGTTGAATGTGAAGTGTACACTCATCATTCATAGTGCATTCATCTTACAATTAGGTCTTTCAGACAGGTAATTGGAATTCCGATGTTGAACTGCTTTTCCAGTATCTGTTGACACATGAATTCGACAGTCTCCATATAAGTGTTCCGTCCATGTGTGAATAGTGATGTGACATGTAAGGATAGCATTTGCTTCCCATTCACACTGGCCACATGTAGGTTGTAAATGGATTGAAAGCCATTGCTAACACGATGATTTACGACATTGTTGTGTGATGGTTTGAAGAGTTAACCTAGCCACTTTGTCACTCCACAGTAGGTGGAATTAGACATGTGTAGGATTGAGCGAAGAGGTAAAGCAATCAGACAGCTAAGTCAGAAGAAGATCAAATTGAAAACAGAAGAATTTAATAGATTTGGTCGCTTACTAAGGAGTTGAACTGATTAAGTGAAAATCAAAATGAAATTTGAGTGGAATTTTATGCAACAGAACCAAACATACCACTAAAGCAAATGAACATATTCATGGCTCATGTTGAATAGACACGAATAAAGCTGTAAATAGGTAGAAGCATCTATTACTGCATGTATTTCGACGACAATAATATGGATAACGCATCCACGATGTTTGAAGACGTCAATGTAACTCACACTCACATAGGATTTACAGTGGACCGTGAAGGTAACAATCAATTGCACTTGGGGTGGCTGGAAAATCCATGTACAGGATAGAAACTTGGACTGGCCAACACTTGAATTATCAGAGATTTTGACCAATTGCGGTCCAAATCGGAGCCTAGTGAGAACGTTGTTCAGCACAGCTGGGGCTTTGTGGTTGGAAGATGAGATCGAAGAGGAACTCTTACTTATCGATGGGGAGCTTATCGACAATGGATACCCTAGAAATTTCATGTTCAAATATGGGAAGGAGGAAACACGCATGGACTGAAACCCGAAATGGTTGAATAAAGACCAGTTTTTATGTGTCTAGGCTAGCGTAAACAGGTGAAGAAGTATCCACAAGAACTCAATAGATAATTGAAGGTGTATAGAAAAGAGCATTTCTCGCCACCAGACTCATTTACTCAGTCAGAAATAGATAATCATCCTGCTCATGTCAACTCCACCCAAGTGCATCTACCAACTCACCTGCACTCATGACAGAAAGTACGTAGGAGTGAGTGAGAGCAGAACGTCTACTAGATTTTCGGAGAATATCTTTAAAATTGTCAATATGATGAGCAGCGACAGTGTTGTCAAGTGCAATTGTCAGACAGGCGCTTAATTGACAAGGGTTGGGACATGCAGTGGTGTGGTGAGAGCTGGCTGCTAGCCAAAGTTAGTAGACAGTAATTGACGTCAATGTTTATCCCCCAATATTGATGGTGAGAAAATGAGAACAAAGGCTTTGCGTAGGCGGATACAGTTAGCATATGGATGATCTGACACAGTCACAAAGAGATGCAAGGTTAACTTTCTGTGAGAAACAACCAATCAACAGACTGTACTTTCTACTAACAATAATCTACAATAATGTACATTAAAATCTATAAATATGTGTTGATTTTCCTTAATAAACGATCTGTTGTCTGGCCCTTGTCTTCTGTTGTTACAGTGGGAGTTAGTCAGACTGTGGAAGTAATCAGTATGCGATGGAGTCATTTCTATCGAAAGATTTCAAGCTAACATGTGTACACGGGAAGATGGCTCCAGCGCAATAAATCTCTCACTACCTTGATAATTGTAGTCGTTTTGTTCATGTGCTTTTGTGGTTTGTTCAGTTGAGTAACATCTCATTCAATTTTGACCTTCACCTACTGAGTTGAACTCACTGCTAACTTTCCAAATCGACTGACTTGAATTATTCTTTTCTATTTGCTAATTTCACTTCACTATTCACCCCCACCCCAGCCCACCAACCCTCCTGAACTCTCTGTAGTGTACATTGTACCTTCGAACTCTTGTTTGAACGAACTCACCTGACCTTTAACCCCACTTCCCCTTTGGATTCGTGAATCTCCTGTACGGTTTCGGTTTCGCTCTCTCACTGTGCTTTCACCTAGCACACTCTCCGAGCTTACCACCGTCTCAACTGCAGATAAGTATATACCCTCTTAATCTTTATCAAATCTTATATTGCTTTTGGGTAAATATAACTCTGTTCCAGTCACGCTAGTTATCTCAAGTCTTTTACCTTGATTCAGTTCGTTAGTATTTGCGCGTTAGGCAGAGTACTATTAAGGTTATAAAGCAGTGAAGGAGTTTTTGTAAGAGTGGCTAATTTAGGGCTAAGTTAACCCAAGTCTAACTCTTACATCTCCATCATAATGTGTATAAATTCATTGTGTTGTTCCATGTTGTATTTTGTCTCTAGTCCATCCTTGTTTCCAAGTGAAATCTGAACTCTACCCACCCATTGTCTAATTACTCTGTACACATAGTTACTCCCTCACCGTTGGATAATTCGTCTACTGACATTATTTTCGTGATAAGGTTGTTTTCGCTGTCTATCTAAAACTCGAAGTCATTGTGAAAAGTCTGTTGAGAGAAGCATTGTGTAACTTATAGCTGATTTATCTAGGAGATGTAGTCAGTTGACGAGAATCCAGGAAATGAGACGAGATGGTATTATCCTGTATTAGTTTGTTTATTAGATGTTTCACACAGTGAAACAGTATTGTTTACTGGATAGGTGGGAAAACATAGCGATTGAAACGTTAACCCCCACCCTAAAAGTATGATGGAGGTATGTAGATGACACATTCACTGTACTTAGAACACAAGATATAGATAAATTTTTCGAACACATTAACTCAAAGGTGGAGGCAATACAATTCACTTGTGAATTGGAAAGTCAGGAAGGGGAGCTTCCAATGTTAGATTGCAGTGTAAAAAGTAAAGAAGATAGGAAATTAAACACTAGTGTTTACAGGAAACCCACACATTCAAATAGATATTTGGACTTCAGATCATCCCATCTTATGTCAGTGAGAATAGGATTGGTGAAATGTTTAAATAATAGAGCACAAAAACTAAGTAGGACCAAAGAAAATCTAAGACAGGAAGTGAGGCATATAAGGGAAGCCTTGCAACTTAATAATTACCCGGATAAATTAGTCAGAAAGTATGTAGGGAAATGTACAAATAAAATAAATAATGATAGTAGTGATAGTGATAATAACAATAATATGAATGACGACATGCACGTCAAATATGCGCAAGACAACACCATCATTGAGGAATCTAAATCATCAGTAGTAATTCCATACAAAGAAGGAACCTCCAAAACCTTACAGAGAACTCCTAACAAGGTAGGAGTAAAAGTGGCTGGCATTCACACCCACAAACTCAGTTAGAAACAAGCTTTGTCGGTTAAAGGATCAATCCTGTGGAGCCTTTAAAACAAAACAATTTAGTTTATCTAATACACCGCCTGCAATGATTGTCAAGTCAAATACATAGGTCAATCTAGTAGAACAGGGTCAGTCAGTCAGACTGGCAGAGCACGAAAACCGAGCAAAATCTAGATTGGTTGACCCGAATAAAATAAGAAATCTAGAGAATAGTTCAGCTTATAGCACTCACTGCATGCAATCACACACCACCATACAATAGGATAGGATAAGATGACAATTTTAAAATCTTATGTCACAGGGTGGACGGAGAGATTGAAAACAGAAGTCTTGTTTATCGAATCAACTGCAAACCAACACGTGTAATAGGAATGATTCAACACCTGTCTCAGATATGTGCGAAATTCTGCTACCCCAACGACGATAAATAGGAGAGGACAAAGAAAACTATAAAACTCAAGTTTCGAAGTCGTGTGTTTATAATTGATATGAGTATGAACAATAATAAATTTCGTTCGAAACTGTGTCATCCAGTAAATAATACTGTTTCACTCACTGTGTGACACATCTAATAAACGAACTAATATGGAATTACTCACTACCACAGTGCCTTAGTTTTACACACACATATTAATATGGTATTATCCTGATTGCAAATATTTTGGTTCGTTTTCTATGTTTAAACTATTCAAATTTATTCGGCGAACTGATGAGATTAACTAACCGTGTCTTTTTATTGTTACTAATAAGTATAAAAATCCCACTATACCATATTTAGCACGTACTTTATGTGATGAAAATAGTGTCAGGCATGAACTAACTAACCTTCTGTGCACTACTAAATAAACCATTTCTTCCACCCTTAAATCATCAAACTTTATTGTTATTGTATTTCTTATATTTATAATCCTTTCAATTTTTTGTTTTGTTTATTTTTTCTCATAAGTAAGGACATAATTTTAAGCTGTATTATAACTGTTAATTTTGTATTTCCCCTCACCACTCTGCTATATCAACAGAACATTAGATTCAATAATCTATAACATGCTAAAATTTCCAAACTGAATCGGCAGTACTTTTTGAAAAAAACTCACTGTTATTATTATTCAAATCACCGAAAATACCCATTGAGTCATGAAGAAAATAAAAGACAGATTCAGCGAAGAAAATTTTCGTTATCGACGAAATCATCTTCAGAGGCTGTACAGTCGTATTTATACTTACAAAAATATATAGTGGTCTATTATTGAGTAATAGGGGGTGACATAACTGATATAATTGCTCAGAAGTGGCTTTAGAAGTGAAAATTAAAAGTTGTAAATTACGTAGTACTCAACGGCACAAAGATAGAAATCTGATAAGGTTTAAATTGCTACTAAGTGAGAATAAAGGTATTTGAGTGTCAATTTGACATGTGTGAAGAGGGTGTGAAAATATACAAAAGGAGCATATGAGAGTGATAATAGTGAATTAATTATTAAAGCAAAAGCAGACTAAAAGTGAAATTAGAATGAAAAGAAAAAAAATCAAAATATATTTTATTTACAAGGAACGACTAGTGAAGAGGTTAAGACCAAGGTAGAATAAGAGATTGGACAAACTTTTTCTGTATACAGAGTTCAGGGTTGTATTGATGAATTGCTAGAGCCTCCGCCATACACAAAAGCTGAAACCTGACGCCCTCTTTACCATTTGGCTTCACTTTGTAGATGATCTCACTATTATTATTATTATATTTAATATTCTCAATTCGTGCTTCGAATATTTTTGAGTTTATATCGTAAACGTGGATAAATTCCTCTGGTTAATTTCGTTTTAATTTTTAATTTTATTTATATTCTAAGTAAGTAAGATGCAATATTGTGACAAATGCTGAGAATTCCATTCTGTATTACAAGTACTGTTTTTGGAATAAAGTAGATTATTATTATTCCGAGTTGATCACGGACTGATGTCAATTAGAGAACCATTGAAAACCAGGGAGTACTGGACAGCTGCTGTTTCATCCTAGTTTGGGAATCATCGGCAGTACGCACCCACTGCCAGGGTTCGAACCCAGGACCTTCCGGTTACAAGGCAAGCTCGTATACCATTCAGCCACTGGGAACCAACCCGATTCGATGGCTAGTGCGTGAATTCTAACTTCTACCAATTCGTGATTTAGCGTGACCCCAACCATTGTCGTTGGTGGGACATGCATCCACACACGTGACATCTAAGTGAACCTCACTGGTCACGACTTCTCACTAGGACTCCATCCTGTAGCAAGTCACTAGCGAGCATCAGATTAATTTTCTATAGTTTGCTTTGTAAGGGTTAGTTATGTTTTACGATTTGATCACGGGTTCGAATCCTAGTGGGTGCGTACTTCCGATGATTCCCAAACTAGGATGAAACAGCAGCTGTCCAGTACTCCCTGGTGGTTTTCAATGGTTCTCTAATTGACATCAGTCCGTGATCAACTCGTAAAACATAACTAACCCTTACAAACCAAACTGTAGATTATTATTATTAACTGGCTACAATCGATTCAAGTTTTGCCTATTATAATGTCTGTAAACTGGCTTTGTTCTGGTCAAATTCATCTAAATGTCATACACATCCTGTAGACAGGAGTGATGAACAGCAACAACAACAAATGGTGCTGTAAATAAGTAACAACACATCGTGATCCAACCAAAAAATTAAACCGATTCGTCTAGTTTCATTGATGTATGCATATTATATATATATGCACAAGGTAATTCAGATATACTTTATTGATTATTTTATGAAGTCTGTCTGTCTAACTTGGAAACAATTGAAAATGTGTAGGTCATATGTTTTACCGTAATGGCTAAATGACAGTTAATAGAGAAGTTAGAAAAATTGTGTCAAGTTGGTTTATTTCTCACTGATATCTGACATTGTCTAGAAATAAATAATCAAGTCCATGAACTTGGAAGTAATGTCGAAGTTTGTCTATTGACTCATTGTAACTGAACGACTGGAATAAAATGGTAAATAAATTTGATATGATATCGATTTGTGTGGAATAAAATTACTAGTCTTGTGAATATTTCTTATTTCTCAGGGAGGAAGCATTACACTGTATGTCCGCGGAAGTAGTCCACCTCATTACTTAATGAGGCTGGTGTCCCTCAGTGTGTTGTTCTTTCTCCTCTTCGGTTTTCTTTATTGATATAAGTAAAAACTTGGGCACTGTGGTAGAGTATAACTCCATTATGGATAAGATTTCATTTTGATAATGTGTCACACATTGCTGTTATACAGTAATATTAACTGATGACGTTTCGAGCACAAACTATTGCTCATAATCATATCAAGTTACTCACACAACTTCCTTGCTTCATTTATATAAATGAGTGGAATTGATGATTAGATATTGGAATAAAAATCAATATGGGAGAATGTACATTCAGAAATAATAATATGAGTGTTATTTTTTTAAAATTCCTTTACGTTCTTAGTAGAACAACATAGGGCTTCAAGCTAGAGGCTTGAAGTTTCGGTAGTAGTGGTGTTTATTTTTACGAGATGGGGTTGTTAGCTTCATGCCCAACCTTCCCTCTTCACCAGTCTTCTTACTAGCTTAGCGAGGCAAAGGAAGAGCGCGTCGGCCGGGAATCGAACCACATGTAAGCGTGGCGAGCATCCTACCACTGTACCACCGACGCTTTACTTAATTAGTGTTTCTTTAATAATAACTAAGTTACTTTCTGAATTAAAAACTTATTTGTACTATTAAAGAATGCTTTAAGTAGACATAGGAGTACTATTGTAACGACAGAAGTCGAGTCAGGCAACAGATCGTTTATTAAGGAAAACCAACACATATTTATAGATTTTGATGTATATTATTGTAGATTATTGTTATTAGAAAATACAGCCTTTTGATTGATTGTTTCTCACACAAAGTTAAACTTGCATCTCTTTATGGTTTTGTCAGTTCACCTGTATGTTAACTGTATCCGCCTGTCCATCTTGACCTTGTTTTCATATTACTAATATTTGAGACATAAACATTGACCTCAATTACTGTCAACCAATTTGGCTAGCAACCATCTCTCACCACACTATCATTTCTGAATTTCAAGAAAAGATCAATCATGGATATACAGCTATCTATAAGAACTGAATTCAAGTAAAACGACATTTTTAATTCCAGTTAAAATGAATCTTGAGATCTTATCACTAATCGTGTCCGGCCCTTGAGTGATCAATTACAATCACGTGGGAAATAAGACGAGTGTTTTTGTAGTCATAATAAGTAACTTGTTAGAATGTTATGATGTACGTGAATTGAAATAGAATTTTAAGATTATTTATCATCCTCCTCTGATTTGACTGACTGGTAGTAATAATATCTTCCATATTTCTGTTATTTGCATTGAGTCATTTCTGTTGCATGTGTTGTGTTGGATGTAGACTCGATGAACCGGGCAGGATTCAGTAATCAATCTCTCTCTCCACTTACATAGATTACTTCTTAGAATCTTAGCCCTTTCCCATCCTATATTGTGTGGTTGTGTGTTAATGCGTGAAGTGAAATTGCTGAGCTTTTTTCTAAATTACTCATCTACTCGAATGGGGTCAACCATTCTTACCTTAGCTAAATTCGTATGTTCCGACAATCTGACTTGCCTCACTCTGATGATGAAGTGGAGTTCGTTAAGTATGCGAATGGTATGACTGTTTCAAGGCCTGTTAACTCCCTGTTAGACTTTACTATGATAAACAACTTTCTATGAGGTGTCAGCAAATGGTCTTAAACTAAATCCTCCCAAATATCAGACTGTTAATTTCGGTTTATGATGTCCTTTGTAAAACTGATGATAGTGATATAGAAACCAAGTCTGACGTCAAATATCTTGGACTAATTCTCTCTTCTGGTGTTCGCATATCTTAACGATTTCTACAAAATATATTCCATCTGACTGTTTACATTAAGAAGTTGAGGCACTCAGGCATAACTCAACTTCTCCTCCTCATGCATCTCACCTATTCTTCTTGGCTGTTCACCCGTATTCTTTCCTGGGTTGCTTAAAAGAGACTATGTCATACTTCGTAGAACTGTGAAGACTGTCAGTAGGGTAAGTGGTGGCATCCTATTGGGCCATATCGTTGACATGGTCATTATTGATAGGCATTTGATTTCATGTAACAAATTTGCTAAAGTGATTCTGTCAGACTGTGAGCATTCACCTCACCACCAGCAGGCTTCACCTTGTGTCTCCTCAGGTAAAACAAGAAGTCTTTTCAAAGGACTTTATGACCTCACGTCTGAGTATAAAAAATTCCACGATACCATATTTGGCGGCATGTATTTTATGTGATGAAGACAGTGTCAGGGACGAACTAACTAAATAACCTTCCTTGCACTAGTAAATAAACAGTTTTCTCCATCCTTATACCACCAAGCTTTATTGTTATTCATCTTATCTTAATCATCCTCCTGTAACAACAGAAGACAAGGGCCAGGCAACAGATTTTTTTTATTAAGGAAATCAAAGCATATTCATATATTTTCATGTACATTATTATAGATTAGTTAAGCAAATAAACACAGTCTTCTGATTGGTTGTTTCTCACTTAAAGTTAATCTTTCATCTCTTTGTGACTGTTTCTTGAATGTCAGATCATCTATATGTTAACTGTATCCGCCTACGCAAAGTCTGCTGTGGTCGGTTTGAATCAGTCTTTGTTCACATTTTCTCACGATAAATCTTGAGAACGTAAACATTGACGTAAATTACTGTCTACCAATTTGGCCAGTAGACAGCTCTCACCACACTCTTATTTTTGGTTACGTTTATTTTCTCATAAGTGTAAACATCATTTAGACTCTGTAATAACTGTTATTTCTTGTCTTTCCTTTCACCATGCTAAATCAAGAGAATATTAGATTCAATACTTTATAACATGCTAAAATTTCCATACTGTATCGACAATATTGTTTGAAACAAACCAACTGTTATTTTTATTATTATAGTTATTATTCTCAGGTGAACATAGAGAAAACATAGGTGATGAAGTTACTTGGGCAACACCAACAGCAACAGACAACAATCAGCATAAATGGAAGGAACCTGAAAGAAACAACCTCCTCCACCTACCTGGGAAGCATCGTTTCAACTACAGGCGAACGGAACAGACGAGGATATCAAAGCAAGAATCGGAAAAGCAAGACAACGTTTCACTACTCTCAAGTCTGTGTGGAGGTCAACAGCACTCAGAATCAAAAATAAGATCCGGATTTTCAACTCCAATGTGAAGTCAGTCAGTGCTATTATGCGGATGGATCAGAGACTTGGCCAGCGTGTCATAAAGAGCATCTCAAACAAACTACAGACCTTCATTAACAGCTAGCTGTCTTCGCTCAATACTCAAGATCAGATGGCTGGCCAGAAAAGATCAACAACAGGGATCTCTAGCAATGAGCGAACCAACACAGCAGGAACCGATTGTGCAACAAATAGGCAGGAAGAAATGGAGGTGGATTGGCTAGCCATACTCTGAGGAAACCATCAAGTGACATCACACGACAGGCCATTGCTCGATTGGAACCCGAAAGGGAAGCGGCGAGTTGGTCGTCAGTGAGAGGGTGGGTGACTTGGAGGAGGTGATGTGAAGAGGAGATGAGAACGTGTGGGCAGACTTGGAGCCAGGTGAAAGCTCTAGCAGAGAACCGAACGCAATGGAGAAGCACGGCTGAAGCCCTCTGTTCCTCTAGGATTTAAAGGAAACAATAATAATAATATTATTCTCATTTTGTACTTTGTACATTTTTGTTATTATTCCTACCGTAAATGTGGACAAATTCCTGCGGTTAATTTCATTTGTATTTTGAGTAAATTGGATGGAATATTGTGACAAATGTTGGAAATTCCATTCTGTATTTTGTAATAAAGCAGATTATTATTAAAAAGTGGGCATTGAACAACTATTCTGTCTTATTTGAAAACTATTCACCAGCAAACATTGTTTACTTAGAAAGAAATCTGCCAAAATGGGATTCAGTGGGGAGCCCATCACCACCCTGTCCACTTGTCTGTAAAGTGTGCCATCAAATTTGAAATTTACATTCATGGTACACCTTTTTGGAGGTTGAAAGTATCGACGTTCGCGAACTGTACGGAGTATACTAACGCAAGATCTTATACCGACAACTTCTTTAGCGTTCGCTCTTCGAGTACCAAAGATAAAGCAAGAGAACAGATTTAGTCGTCCAAAGTACGTAATATATTTCGGGACCAAATCGCGGGTTGAAGTGAATGCTTAGCTAGCTAGTGATCGTGCACGCACGTGACACGACGGAGTACCAAATGGCGGGGATGCCTGACCGGAAGCCTTCAGCTAAACAAGTCTACTTAAACAGTGATGGTCAGCATCTAATGTTGAGTGATGATTGCTGTGGTCAATAATTTTGGGGAATTATTTACCACTACACCTTAATAACAATTCTTTTAGGATTTCAGTACAGATGCCAACATTTATCCACTTGTTCACATTTGTAGTTAACCGTTTCTACTAGAGGTACATTTGCGAATAACGATGTTATATCCAGAAATATCATGGTTTTGTCCTTGATATTATTATCTTTGATTTTGTCTACGAATTCAAATACATCTTTGATGCTATATCTCACTATCTTCTCATGCAAAGGTTTGAGAATATTTACTAACCATCTAACTAGAGCATGGTAGAGAGAATTTTGCATATCAAATATTGGTCTTATCAGTACTCCCGGTTTATGCATTTTGGGTGGACCATACAATGTTGGCGTGTACGTGCCCGTTGGTCTGATTTCTTTATATAAACATTCGGGAAATCTCCGTTCCTTCCATACTTTCTTAAAACGTCTGGTTAATTCATTCTCAATTTTGTTATTGACTGCAGACTGCTTTCTTTCTAAGCTTGAAAATGGTCTATTAATATAAGTAATAGATAAAATGGATTCTTAGTATCGTTATTTTAATGGTACGTTTATTATTTTTGATGAGAAAGCTGACGAGAATGAAATGTCAATAAAATTTATTGATGCACATCCATCGCTCATCTACACTTGTGAAGAAGGAGAAGAAAATGATGATGGTAGACTACACTTCCCTGATGTCCAATTGAGCAGAAGGTTAGGCTGGTTCACTGAAGAGAGATGTGTATAGAAAACCAACGTCTGTAGGAGAATCTGTATGAGTTCGATACAAAATCAATTTGGTTAGATGCCCCACGAATAGAGCAAGTTGGATCTGTATAGATTAGCAATAAAATGGACTTATACTTTCGCCATCCTTTTTTTCTGACTTTCCAGCTGCCAACCAATTATGATTGCTCAAGCGAAAGACAAGCTGACTAGCTGTGTCACTTCTATGTGTATGTACAAATTTACCTGCTCCTGTGGAGAAAGCTGGCTATATAGGGTGAACAGTTAGACAGCTCAAGAAATGTTATTAATGATCATCTTGCTTCATGGTTCAGAAAAGGCCAAATAATATCCATAAGAAGTTCTGTTGTGACTCATTTGATTGACCTTGGTGGTCGCACCAAAAGGACAGAAGAAGTGCCTTCAAAGTTATCTATCTATCTAGCGCATTCCATTGAACCTTTCGAACAGGAATTCGAACCCCGTTTTTTTACACATAACCAAAGCTATGTGAGTTAATTCGAGAGAATAATCCTAGTCTTTGCATACAAAAGACCGAAGTAAAGTCTAACTAAAACGCTTGCACCCTTTCTTACTTTCCATTTTCTTCGTGCTTTTATGATATTTATGTAAACTCTGATTATCTATCCACTACACATTTAGTATTATGTAACTTTCAAGATTTGACCTAATTTAACTGATTTAGTGACATGTCTACATATACACACAAATTACTCACTACCTTCGTTATTCTTATCGCCCCACCTGCATAAACCTCATTATCATTATTTTGTTATCATTATAATCATCGTTATTACTGACGTTCAAAAGATTTGCCACATTATTATTATTATCCTAATTTGATGCAGAAATTCACCGTCATTGGTTGAATTTCTCCTATATAAAAATTAGAATAAAGCCTGAAGAAGATCTAATTGATAAGAATATTTTCCATTGGACATTAGTAACTAGTGTAACGTGTCTAGTCCTTTTTTTGGTGCAGACTGAATTCTATCAGTCAGCTTTTGCAATGTGGTCACCATTCTAGGTAGCTCACCATCACGGTGCACATTGATTTGATGATAGTAGATAGTTGGAGGCACGAAACCTAGGTCCAAGGCTTCCTGCCAATTGCCTCCAACTATCTAATATCATCAAAAGAATATTTTTCGCTTGTATGTTTTTTGTATTATTAATCATGATGTAATGGTGTGATACAGACAATGTGTGCCAACGGAATATTATTCTCACATACTCCCACAGTTCAATTCGGCATCAACAACAGAATATGACATATCTAGTTGAACATTCTATTTGACGTTAGAGACAGAATACTTTTCCCACAGTTGTATACTGCATTAACAAGAGAATATTATATGTATATTTGAACATTCTATTTCATGTCGTTTAATGTAAGCCAAAATCACACACTCAGTGATTGGTTAACGAGAGTAAAAAACGGTAGATGTATACACAGTGGGATGATTAATGAAAAAGATACCTTGGCTTCCATGTCTTACCTTCTGTTTCTCCAATGGGGATAATTTTCAGATTCCATGATTTGTTCGAAATTATGAAAATGTTAAAGATTTACTCTTCGGCACTGACTGATGTTCACAGATTTGGAGCAAAATTGTAGAGGCGAACAGTTCCCGATAACCTTCCGCCTACAGCTTTCAACATTGAGCACTGACCTTAACTGTTTAAATCACCTAGCTAAGCTGAAAGTATGTAGTCAAGCCACTTGGCACAGTCTCGCTTAACTTTCTGTTGTTCATGCAAGCTCTGTGGTTTGTTCAATAAGCACCTTTACCCAATGGCAACAACCGCAAATAGAATGAGTACAATTTGGAGACTACATACACGTATTATTATGTCATTGTGTCTTATACACCAAATTAACGGCTACTCAGACGACAGTATTCTTGCTAAATTCGCTAAGTCTACCCAAAATGGAAGAAATTAGAATTCATGGGTCACTGGATAGGATCTTAGCATTTCAGTGGTTGTCAAAATCGCCTTGCAACCCTGGTTGTACCACGAGGATGCCTACAGATGGAGAGGCGCAAGCTAGAACAAAACAGTTGTTCAGTACTTTCTGGTTTACTAGTGGTTCTCTCGCTGATATCAGCCCGTAGCCAAATCTGTAACCAGTTAGAATCCCTGTGAACCAATGCTTGAAAAGTCTCATTTTCTCTAGCAGATGGAGTACCCTTCTGGTTTCAACCCCAAATGCTTTTGCCAATTCAAATACACTAAGAGTATGTGGGTAAACAGGAAGGACTGAGGGGGGGAGAGTATCTAGCATCTGTGTCCCCAACAATCCTCATACAGAAAGGCAAGAAAGTGCTTTCAGGTGAATCACCTGATTGTAAGGGGGCATATAGTTGAAATCAGCAAAAACCTTCAAAAATTCAATGCATATAGAGAGAACCCCGGTTAAACCATTCTGCAGAAGTCACTGCTATCGGTGGACATCATTCCGATCTCGGTATACAGGAAGATAAATTTCGTACTAGCCTGATAAGCAAAGTTTACTTTTTTTAAAATTTCTGTTAATGTTGTGTCAGTCTTTCTATATTAATTTGTTTATTAGATGCATCACACACAGTGATGAAACAGTATTAGTATTTACTGGATGACACAGTTTCGAACAAAATTTATTCTTCATAATCATGTCATCAATTATAATTACACGACTTTGAAACTTGAGTTTTACAGTTTCTTTGTCCTCTCCTATTTATCGTCGTTGGGGTAGTAGAATTTTCCAAATATCTGGCTAGACATGTGTTGAATCATTCCTATTAAACGTATTTGCAGTTGATTCGATAAACAAAGCTTCCGTTTTCAATCTCTCCCTCCATCCTGTGATATTAGATTTTAAAACTCTCATCTTATCCCATCCTATTGTACGATTGTGTGTAATTGCATGCAGTGAGTGATATAGCTGGACTATTCTCTAGATTTCTTATCTTATTTGGATCAACCAATCTAGATTTTGCCAGGTTTTTATGTTTTGCCCCTGTTCTACTAGTTTGACCTATATATTTGATCCGACAATCATTGCAGGGTATCAGACAAATTAGCACAGGATATTAGATAAATAGCACTATGTGCAGTTACACACAACCATACAATAGGATGGGATGGGATGAGATGACAGTTTCGAAATCTAATGTCACAGGGTGGAGGGAGAGATTGAGTCGTCGGGAGCTTTGTTTATTGAATCAACTGCAAATACGTGTAATAGGAATGATTCAACACCAATCCCAGACATCTAGACAAATAGGAGAGGACAAAGAAAACTATAAAACTCAAGTTTCAAAGTCGTGTGATTATAATTGGCGATATCATCATGAACAATAATAAATTGTGTCATCCAGTAAATAATACTGTTTCAGTAACTGTGTGATATATCTAATAAACTAACTAATATGGAATTACTTACTACCACAGTGCCCAAGTTTTACACATATATTAAGTTGTGTCAGTCTGTTTTAGATTTCCTTTCACTTATCCAACTGAGCTTATTATTCCTCTTACAGTCTACTTAATTGTTTATTTACGTAATAGTTTAACATTCGCTTTCATTCTCACCCTCTCCATTTGAACGCCCTATCACATTATGCATAAATGAACTCCGGTTTTTAGATTATTAACTATCTTATATTCATATCAATTGTTTCACAGCTATGCCCTTTGGTTTCTTCAGAATATCCAAGTATTGATTCCGTAGGGATTTTGTTTGATTGGTTGGGGGATTTCATCATGAGCTGACCAACAGCTAGAGAACTATTGGAAAACCACCTGGGAGTACTAGACAACTGTTTCGTCAACATAGTTCGTCATCCAATGGCCCATGAATTCTAACTTCTGCCGATTCATGACATAGCGTGACCACTTCAGAATAGAACCCCCCCCCCAATTGAACATTTAGCAAGCAAAAATATTCAGCGAAGAAGTACTTACTTTTCAATCAGATTCTCATCTCACTCTGGCTCTACTCTAATATACACGTATAGCATTTTTATTACAATACACAACAATTTACCAATCAAGTGACACTGATATGTTTTTACGAGTTGATCACGGATTGATATCAGTTAGAGGACCACTGAAAACCGGCTGGGAGTACTGGACAGCTGTTTCATCCAACTAGTTTGGGAATCATTAGGAGTACGCACCCACCACAGGGGTTGGAACCCAGGAGCTACTGGTTACAAGGCAAGCTCGTATACCATTTAGCCACTGGGACTCCACTCCTCAGTGACTCATGAATTATAACTTCTAACAATTCGTGATTAAGCGCGACCCCAACCATTGTCGTAGGTGGGACGGGACATCCATCCTCACACGTGACATCTGGATGGACTTCTCAGTAGAACTCCAGGAAACTCCATCCTGTCGCAAGTCACTAGCGAGCATCAGATTAATTTTCTATAGTTGGTTTGTAAGGGTTAGTTTTGTTTTTACGAGTTGATCATGGACCCCAGTGGGCGAGTACTGCCGATGATTCCCAAACTAGGATGAAACTCCCTGGTTTTCAATGTTTCTCTAATTGATATCAGTCCGTGATCAACCCGTAAAAACATAACCAACCCCTACAAACCGAACTGTAGAAAACTGATATGTTTGTTAACAATAATTAATCCATATCAACATGTCAAGGTGAGAGTGGTAATTAACAAAGAAAATTAATACACACAATTAAAAGGTAGAAATAATTACAACAAGTGAATTGCGTAATGCATAATTTCGGAAAAATGTAGAGTAATTAAAAGAATAAGTGAGTGCTCAAGTTGATTACGTGGCAGATTGTTAAAGAAGAATAAAACGATATGGACAATGATAACTTGCAATTAAAGATGAAGTAGTCAGAAAAATAATAAAATAATTTGGACAATTATAATTTATAAAGGTTCAGGAGTGAAGTCGTCTGGTTCATACATTCATGTAACGATGGCCAAGGTAAGGAAATTGGCTGTATACATTTCTTCTGAACACACAGGTTTGGCTTCTACAGGTGGATTACTATTACTTCAGCTGTTGTATGTAGAAGACGAACTCATTAAGCAAAATTAAGATTAGTAGGAATGCGATAAATAATTTTAAATACAGTATTAACGTCAACCTTACTCTGACTATCTACAAGGTGTGCTAAAATAGATCTTATTTGTCCCTTGCTTAACCATGTTGGATGATGTTCGGAAATACGATGATGAACCTGCCTAATTGTACGCCCGATGTATCTGGCTCCACAGCTGCAGTCAAACTGGTAGATACACATAGAAGAGGGAAATTTAGGTAGTTTATCCTTATTTCTCAAAGGAGAATAGGGGTGGTTGTGAAGAGACAACTTACCTCTGCTGCATAATAAGCTCTTCTAACTGCATTCTTCAAGCGTTCTGTTACTATTTCGCTAATGTTATCACCGAGGAACTGCAGTTTTATGAACATGGTTTTTTGTAACTGTTACTATACTGACTCTAGATTTGATGGAGACGATTTTTAGCTCAGGTGGATGATTTGATGTGGTTGTGTTCTCTGAGGTGGATAGTTAATTTGCGAAGCTTCCATCATTGTCCTACTAGGCAACATCTTCAGCGCAAACTTCAATTTGAAGTGAGCTTTTAGATTTCTCCACGAGTTTATTAGTCATAGACGCTGTTTATTAACTTAATAAACAACGTCTTCAAAGACATCAAATTCACAAGAGAAGAGGAACCCGAGAACAAAATCCCATTTTTTGATGTCTTAGTCAAGCGAACAACCACAGGGGAATTAGAAACTCAGGTTTATAGAAAATCAACTCACACAGACCAAATACTGAATTACAACAGCAACAATCCAGTAACACACAAAAGGAATGGTATACAAACACTGTTCAAGAGGGCCAGGACTCATTGTAGCACTACCACCTTAAAGAAAGATATTTCATGGACGTTGTCCAGAAGAATGGAATCCACGGAACTTCATGAAGAGAGATATAGCCCCAAGCCAACCTATCAAATCAAACGCCCCCAAGGAAAGCACAAAAAAATCACCCTACCATATATGTGCGTCGGTGGCACAGTGGTTAGGACTCTCGCCGACCATGCACATGGGCCGGGGTTCGATCCCCTGCCGGCGAACACCCGATATCTATGGTCGGCCTGTAAATTTGGGCTACCGATATCCATGCTGAAAATTCCATACTTGTACTGAAAATACAGTGTGGAATCAAGCTGTAATCAAAATATTAAAAAAAACAAATGAAAAAAAAACAACAAAATAATGGACATCTCAGAAATCACTGCAAGACTCTTAAAAACCTTTAGGAATTGACGTCGAACACAAACCAACAAAATCACTTCACTCAGCTGGCTCTATGTCAACCAAAAGACTCAACAACGAAAGAAGATAAAAACAACATCATCTACCAAATAAGTTGCGACGACTGCGAAAAACACTACATTGGCCAAAGTGGACGTCCTCTTCGTCTTCGTATCCATGAACATAAACTAGCCGTCAAAAGACGTAACATACACCCCCTAATATCACTACATACAGACAACCACGGACATCAATTCGACTGGGACAACATTCAAATATTAGACAGAGGGAACACCAAGAATTCTAGAGAATTTTTAGAAGCCTGCCTGGTATTCCAGTGAATCATCAATCAATAGACACATTGACATAGACAAAATTTATCAACCGATAAGAAAGAAACCTCACACACAAAGGGTCAAAGTTCAAGTCAAAGAAACAATCAATACCAATACAAGTAGTCTAGAAGGTGTGAAAACACGCAAATACAATTAATCACGTTCTAGGTCACCAGGAGAGATGACTAATATACTCGTGTAGAAATCTAAAAGCTCATTTCAAATTGAAGTATGCGCTGAAGATGTTGCCTAGTGGGGCGATGAAAGCTTCGCAAATTAACTATCCAGCTCAGAGAACACAACCATATCAAAATATACTGACTCTCCTTGATGTTAAATTTATATTCTTCTCAATAAACTTATCTGAGTAACCATTTTTTCCTAAATGACTCTCTAATAATCTTAATCTTTTGTAAATTAGATTATTTTGTTTGATTGGGTCAACCTAACCTAAAGAGCTTCTCCTACCTGAGTGAGTTTGTAGGTGCAGACTGAACTCCATCAGTCACATTAGCAATATGAGTCGCAAGCCCGAATAGCTGAGTGGTAACATCTCTGATTGAAGGTGGCACTGGGTGATGCGGGTTCGAATCTCAGAAGTGACATGAGTTCTTTCAAGGTTGCAGATACGCCTTGCAAACTGGCGAGTGCCAACTAGCACGAAACCGAGGTCCAAGGCTTCCTTTTTGTCGATTGCCTCCAACCTTCTTATATCAAATATACCGACACTTGATTGGTATATTGTTGTGTATCATTATAAAAATGCTATGCGTGTATATTAGAGTAGACCCAGAGTGTGATGAGGATCTAATTGAAAAGTAAATATTTCTTCGCTCAATCCTTTGAACAGTGTTACATATCTGTGCATTTAGAATATATTCTGCCACTTTTTTGCTGTTAGAAGTTGATGATAACCTGTGAAATAAAAACACATGAGCGCCTTTTATCCTACAAATGTGTTCGTCCATGCTCTATTCAAATCTCTTTATTGCATTTCTATTTCTGTAACATAACTTTTATGTTCTATATTAGCTTTTGATTTTATCCAAATTTCTAGTTTGCGAGAATTGCAATAATTTCTGTGAAGAAGTCGTCGTGAGATCATTTGGAGTTTCATTGAAAAACAAGAGAATACTGCTCAGAAGCTTGAGTCTGGTGTTGAATTCCCTCTCTCACCACCATATTGTGTGGTTGTTTGTTAATGCGTGAAGTGCAATTGCTGAGCTTTTTTCTAAATTACTTATCTTCTCGGGGTCAACCATTCTTACCTTAGCTAAATTCTTATGTACCGACAATCTGACTACCCCCACCCGATCTACTAGTTTGACCTGTATAGTAGACCTCACAGTCATTGAGGGGTATTTTGTGAATGATATTATTTTGTTTAATTGGGTCCACCGGGTCTTTTAGCCTACAGAGCTTGTCGCTGAGTGAGTTTGAATGCCACCCTAATTCCTGCACTATTAAGAATCCTACGTAGGGAGGGCCTCAGATGTCCCCTCCTTATATAGTAAAACTACTGTAGATGCCTTAAATTCTCTCTTATTTATGTTATCATTACTAGTTTCACAATTATTTTTATTTCGCTTTTCACTTTTCTTGATATTCCCAATGAATTTTATAGGATAGTTAGTTACTTAACACCAACGCCTCTTCTATCTGTTTTATTTCATCATTTAGGTCTTTCCTTGTGCTACTGCTCGGTTTGTTGTACACTTAACTAAGCCTGCCTTCACAGACTGATAACGGATGAGATGAATTAAAGTCTAAATATCTATTAGCAGAATGCATTGGTTTTTTATAAACACTAGTGTGCACTGTACACTAATGTACCAATCAATATGGAAGCCTTAGGAGCGATAAAATGGGAACTAACTTCTGATCCTGAACTTAGTCATACGACAAAGTTGCCTATTGAGAGAATTATTTTAGGAATTCAGTTATTCTTCACATCTACTATCTTTAAATTCCAGGGCAAAGTATATAAACAAATAGATGGTATAGCAATAGGATCACCAATATCCTCTATCGAAGAAGATATCGCTATAGACAGCTGGGAAAATATTGTTCTGAATAGCTTTAACCCTACTCCAAAAATATGGTGGAGATACGTGAGTGATACTTTCACAGTGTTAAAAACAGAACACATCTCTAGGTTCTTGACACACACAGATAAACTCACTAGTAGAGGGAGTAAAATTCACATTTGAATCGGAAAATGAACAAAGAGAATTAGCAATGTTAGATTGTAAAAAAAAGGAACATAGGAAGGTAAACTGCACACTAGCGTTTATAAAAAGTCAACGCATTCTAATATTGGATATTTATACTTTAATTCATCTCATCCTTTATCTGTCTGTGAAGGCAGGGCTAGTTATAGGTGTCTAAGAAACCGAGCAATAGCACTAAGTGGTACAAGAAAAGACCTAAATGATGAAATGAAACAGATAGAAGAAGAAGCGTTAGTGTTAAATAATTTTTGAAATCAAGTAAACTGCAATCAAATAATTCCAACCTTCTTCACCTTGCCAAATCGCATATTGAAAAAGCAGAATAAAAGCTGCAACAATTACTGCTGATTCATACATCTGCTTCTTCTGTTTTGTCGGAATTCTCTGTAATATGTCACATGAAATTCACTGCCTTCTGTGCATCCCTCGCTGGTAAAACAAGAGCAAACATGCGCAAGAAGCTAGACAAATCACTTAATGACAACAAACTTGTAACTCCTTTCCCTGTTAATCCAGAGAAATACGTTGTCAGCGTATCTTCTATAACACTTTCATCACTACAGGAACAAGCCTTATCACTCGGACCTAAGTTTTGCGTTCCTCAAAAGTATTTCACAGAACTCGAAGTACATGTACAATTTGAAAATCTGTATGACCAGTTGAAGCCTCTTACTCCCGCTTCTGAAGATCATCATAGTTGGTTCAAAGCAAAGTTAGTTGACATTGCTCACCAATTTTGCAATGGTCGTACATTTCAGAAAAGTATCTTAACATCTGAGCAATCTAAAGCGCTAAAAGAACTCAAACATAATACTGACATCGTTATCCTTAGACCAGTTGAAGGGTCTGGTGTAGTTATAATGGACAAAAGTGAATATAAAAGTAAAATGTTATGCATTCTTGGAAACACGGATAAATTTACAAGAGACTCCAGTCTGGAAGACGTGAAGAATGTACAAAATATGGTGACAAAAAATCTGGTAAAACTCTTAAACATGAATGCCATTAACAGAGAGAAATTCAATTCACTAAAGCCCACGCAGTCCCAATTACCACACATGTATGATCTGCCCAAAATATGTAAAACCTTACATTCCTCTACGTCCCATAATGTCAATGTGCAGATCTTCAACCCACAAACTTGCACAGTGGCTAGTGGGAATATTAGAGCCTATTAGAAGAAGCTTCTGTAAGTTCTCATTGAAAGATACTTTTGAGTTAATTGATTGTCTTGACCAACGTTGATATAAGGGACAAAACCATGTTTTCCCTAGATGCTGATTCTTTATTTACAAATGTACCTCTTTTACAGACGGCTGACATTTTATGTGATTACATCTCTGACGTCGGTGGCATAGCGGTTAGGATGTTTGCCGACCATGCACATGGTCCGGGGTTCAATCCCCGGCCGACGCACTTCTTTACCTCACTAAGCCAGAAATAATGCTGGTGAAGAGGAAAGGTTGGGCATGAGGCTAGCAACCTCATCCTGTAAAATAAACACTGCTACAGAAACTTCAAGCCACAAGCTTGAAGCCCTATGTTCTACTGTGGAACGTGAAGGAAAAAAACATCCCTGACATCTATTTCCTATTACAAGTGTCCATATCTTATTTAAAAGAGTTACTGCTTCTATGTACTAACAATGTTAAGTTTACATTCGTGGGCGAGCATTATCGCCAGATCGGCGGTATTGCTATGGAAAGACCCTAGGTCCATTGTTAGCTGATATATATATCGTATGTTGAGAACCTACTGGAGGAAGCAATTGGAAAAGTTTATTTTTATAAGAGATATGTAGATGACATAATAGTCATTTGTGATAAATCGACAGACGCCATAGAGATCCTGAACCGGATCAACAGAGTATAAAAACAGTATATCGCTAACATACGTTAAAGAGAAAAATGGTCCCCTTCCATTTTTAGATGTACTCATAACCCGCCGAGAAGATGGTTCAGTAAAACGATCTGTCTACAGGAAGTCCACATGGACGGGACAGTACCTAAATTATCATAGTTTCTGTCCACTACAGTATAAAAAGGCGATGGTTAAGTGTTTGTTCAAGCGCATTCACCGTATATGTACAGCCGATACAATCGAAGAAGAAAGACAACACCTCACTGAAATATTGTTAGATAACAATTACCCACTGAGATTTATTAGACGTTACGGAAGTGTTAACCATAGAGCTCTACCAATCCAATCAGCTCCCAAAAAGGATGTGTACATATCCTTGCCGTTCAATGGTGATCAACAAAATTAAGTCACTGGACAGAGACTCAAGGCCACAATTTATACAACCTATTATGCAGTTAGACTTATCTTCATTGCGAAAACGAGAACTATGCTGTCCTGTAAACCCTCACATTATCCGAACGATAGTGTCACATCCCACTGTGTTTATTAATTCACATGTATGTGTGGAGACACGTACAAAGGGAGGACCCATCGGTCTCTGCACGTTAGGGCTACAGAACACATTCCAAAGTGGCTGCAACAACAAATAAAATTGCCAGATACAAATGATCCCGGAAATAGATGTCCAACATCATCTATAGCGAAGCATATTATAGAGACGGGTCATAAGGTTGATTTCAACAATGCCTTCAAGCCGTTATATTGAACAAGGTTGGGCCACATACTTAAATTCATTGAAGCCTTAGCCATAAAAAGACTTAAACCTGCCTTGGTAGTCCAATTTAGAACCAAGGACCAATTTACTTCACTATATTTTCAACCCCTTCTTTGCCTTGTTTTTTCTCCTTTTATCTTTCTTACCCACACCTTTTGCGTCTCCCTACCCATTATTTGTGACCTTGACCTGTACACAATCTGACCTGTATTGTAAATATTCATGCCTTCTTGCTTTCTATAAAAACTGTGTATGACAAGTACGTGTGTCATCAGAATGTCCGAAATGTGTTGCGCCAATACATTACACGTTTCAGATAAACTACGTCTTCTTATTGTGTTGTTGAAGTTAAATAACTATACTCTTAAGTTCATTAGTAAAATCAGAAAAGGCCAAAAGCAAACTAATTGCGAAACTAATAATGACAACATAAAATAAGAGAGAATATTAGGCATCTACAGTAGTTTCACCACATAAGCAGGGTCATCTGAAACCCTACATAGGAATCTTAATAAAGCAGGAATCAGGGTGGCATTCAAATCTACAAACTCACTCAGGGACAAGCTCTTTAGGTTAAAGGACCTTGTAGATTGATCCAGTTAGACAAAATAATATCCTTCACAAAATACCTTGCAATGACTGCGAGTGAGATCGACTCTACATAGGTCAAACTAGTAGATCGAGTGGGGATAGTCAGATTGTCGGAACATAAGAATTTAGCTAAGGTAAGAATGATTGACCTCAAGAAGATGAGAAATTTAGAAAAAAGCTCAGCAATTGCACCGCATGCATTAACATACAACCACACAATGGGATGGTGGGAAAGGGTTAAAATTCTAAGAAGTAATTTATGTAGGTGGAGAGGGAGATTGATTACTGAATCCTGGTTCATCCAGTCTACAGCCAACACATGCAACAGAAGTGAGTCAACGCAAATACCAGAGATATGGAAGATATTATTATCAGTCAAATCGGATAATAAATAATGTTAAGGTGTAATAAATTCCCATCATAACATTCTAACAAGTTATTCATTTATTTTACTATAAAAATATCTTATTTCCCATCTGATTGTATTTGATTGATAACACTGGTATTATTTCCGAATGTACTTTATCTTATTTTGATTTTACTCAAATGTCTAATCATTAATTTTACTCATGTATATGAATGAGGCAAAATAGTTGTTTGAGTGACTTCATATGATTATGAGCAGCAATAAATTATGCTCGAAACGCCTTCAGTTAATATTACTTTGATTTATCAAAATAAAATGTTATACTCTACCACAGTGCCCAAGTTTCATGCTTATGTCAGTTTGTTACACTGGGCTTGACAGTTTTTACGCACTTTGTTTACTCCACATTTGCTCAGATGTATTTTTTTTATTGTAGCTTGATTCCACGCAGTATTTTTGGAATAATTATGGAATTCTCAGCATGTGATATCAGTAGCCCAAATTTTGCAGGCAAACCATTGATATCAGGTGTGCATCGACAGGGGATCGAACCCCGGTCCATGTTCATGGTCGGCCAGAGTCGTAACCGCTGTGCCACCGAGGCAGACCAATTCAACTGTACAGTTGTTACCCTGACTTGATGACAGGGTTTGTGTAAATCAATGACGCAACGACCTACATGTGTTGAAACAAATGTCCCAATAGGCCCTAATATGCTAGAGGTGGTCTGTATAGAGATTATACCAAAGGAAGTTACCATTACAGTGTAAGTGACTGAGTTACACTGCTGGTAAATATTTTAAAACCGTTACTTAACTGGACTTGTGACACTTTGATAAAGATTATATCAAAATTCAACCAACAGTAAGGTGATCTCATTCGCATATCAAATGTTAAATAATCCTAATCTAGATATAATATGCAGGAAAAAATGGAGATGGATTGGCCACACTCTGAGGAAACCAGCAAGTGACATCACTAGACAAGCCCTCGAGTGGAACCCGAAAGGGAAGCGACGAGTTGGTCGTCCAAGGGTGACCTGGAGGAGATCATGTGAAGAGGAGATGAAAGCATGTGGGCAGACTTGGAGCCAGGTGAAAACTCTAGCAGAGAACCGAACGCAATGGAGACGCATGGCTGAAGCCCTATGTTCCTCTAGGAACTAAAGGAAATAATAATAATAATAATAATAGATATAATATGCACACTATACTACCATCAAACTCCCTTCAAGAATGTAGCCAATGGCGAAGGTATAGAAGAATAAGGAAATTAGACAACACTCATCAATTCTACAGATGAGCTGGAACTCTAGTGAAAGACGACCAAAATCTCTTATTTCCTTTGAACTGTAAATGACAGTTTCAAAGCAAACGAAGGAAAATGAATAAGAATCAACTCATTGATCGCTCTAACGAAATCTGGAATGCTCCTCACACTGTAACTTTTCATACTCTAAAGAGAATAGATCGGATCGAGGTGTAAATGTGCTACATTGGGTACTCAACGGGACAAGTAAATATAGTATACGCTGTCACGTTAGACATGTATTCCAAGTATAATCTTTGTTTAACTGACGCATGTCTAATGAACAGGTTCCTATTATTGTTTAATGTAAACTTTGGGACTGCGTACATAGTGATCACTTCTCACCCATCAGCTACCGATATTGCATGCTGAGAATTTCATACTTGTACCGTAAAATACGGTGAGGAATCAAGCTGTAATCAAATTAAACGGAAAACTAGGAGGAGAATCTTAAGAGTTATAAAACTTGAGTCCAATCTGCACATATATTCGAATAACTGGACATAAATGAGCATATTCTTTAATTCCTTCCAGACGACAAAAATCTAATTCAGTCTTTATTTTAATGATGTGAGATGCTGACTGGCTTCAACATAGAACTTTGCACAGAAATGCGGCAGTTCCACTGGCATCACAGGCCATGTAGCACACAAAGCAAGAGAAGAGAGTAAAGAGAGATAATAAACAGAAGTGGGAATAGGGGAAAAAGAACAGATATTTAGAAGGACAAAAGTTCTATTGGATATGACAGATCACGAAGAGTGAATGCATCTGAGTCAGCCATTGAGAATGATTCTGAGACATATCACCGATTGTCTCCAGCCATTGATTCTCACCATGGCGAGGAACCCAACGAGCCAATCAAGAAGTCTACACCCCCCCCCCAATGTAACAGACTGTTATGGATTTCATTGACTGATGAGGCGATGTTTTGGTTTGGCCACCACTGCCACTAGCTATTTTCCAATCTGACCCCGTCAGCTAGCATTGCCCGTCGAGGAAGGCGATGGTTACGCATACGTAACACATGTCCTAATCATCTCAATCGATGTAACTTCACAACCTCGTCGATTGACTGACGCGACATACAGTAGGGGTAGAAATATGACATATCGGGAACAAAAATTATATTGAACTGTACTTTATCACCATGACCAAGTTTTACTTGAGTTAAGATCAATGTTGATTACGAATATCACAAGTCTCAGGCGTAGGATCTTATAATGGACAACGGATAGATCCCGCTACAAAGCTTAGCTAAAGAATACTCCTTAGCATCAGACAGTCTGTCTGTTTTCGAAATAGGACTTTGCACTGATGTGCACCAGTTCAAGTCACCACACTCCATGTAGCACACAAAGCAAGAGAAGAAAGTAGGAGAAATGTATAATACAGAGAGTAAACAGAGGTGTGAGACAAAGGAATAGTAATAACGAAGAACAAAACAGTTTAACTGGAAATCACAAGTCACAAGGAGTGGATGCATCTGCGCCACTGAGAACGATTTTGAGCCATGTCACCAATTGTTTCCAACCATTGGTTTTTACTGTCCCGAGGACCCCAACCAGGAAGTCTACACCTTCCAACGTGGCTGGCTGTCTTAAACTAACTGTTGTGGATTTCATTGACTGATGCCATGTTTTGGTTTGACCACCGCTAGCTCTTTTCCAGCCTGACCTTATGTCAGTAAACCTTGCCCGTCGAGGAAGGCGATGACTAAGCATACGTAACACATGTCCTAACCATCCCAGTCGATGTAATTTCACAGTCTCGTCGACTGATTTCCCCTCCTTACCTAGCACTAGCATTAGACAGTATATTGCATAAACTTATATAGGAGCCTGCAGTCATTTATTGTTTTTTAACTTAAGCACACAATAACAATTAATGAACGTCACCCATCTTTAAACGCTGAACTGGTACCCACCTGTCGCCACAGTAAAACTTGCAGATGGTAATAAGTTAGGGAAAAAGACCACCTTGAAAATATAATCCTATCACACTGTTGAACCTAATAGAGTAAGGCAGTAAAATACTGAACAGCATTTCGACAGTTACAGAGGTTAAGCATCACAGTAACACTGGGCTGTGTTAACACTGTGAATCAGTTATTCAATCCCACGTTCCAACGTCATCCCCTAAATTTTATAGAATTGGTATCCACTACGGAGGTCAACTGCAATGACATCGAATGCCATGAGATATAAATGCAACAGTAGGTTTACTGATAAACGTCAGTATCTGGGTTCGAATTACATGAATCAGGCAACTCATTCGCTAACTGAGTACACGAAAAGAGTAGACAAATAGCTCTAATGATAAACAGACACATAAGTGTACGAGAAAAGAGGACATTTGAAAGAAGCTCAAAGACTTCGAGAATCATGATAATTGACCGCATTGGAGCATTCTCGAAGAGTGAATGCATCTACGCTATACTGAAAATGCTTTTCAGACATGTCAGCAACAGTTTCCAGTCATCAGATCTTAGCATTTCATAGATCCCAGAGTTGGGTGTAGTCTAAACAACCTACTCGACTTAAGCGAAGTATCAAAGATTTCATGGAATGATGCCACGTTTTCTTTGACTAGCTCTTAATCTTTTCCAACCTAATCCTTGTTCACCCAACATTGCTTATCGAGGAAACTCTGTAACCCAGCTTCAAACCGTCTTCTGTCATTCTAAACACTTCCAGAAGCAACACACTTCACACCAATTCTAAGACGTCACTTAGATAACACCATTCTTTCACGAAGGTGGTGGCTCAGTATCCATAACATACTTCCCAAGCTAACTCAATAAACGGTCCTCAACTATATAAGCTTAATTACCTTCCTCATTTGTCCTCACCATTACTCTCGTACAATTCATGAAATGAATAGACTCTCACCTTCTAGTGCGCATCAAAGTCACCTACTCATTGACAAGCTGAGAAAACATCTGTTAATTAGACATTGCATAGTCTGAAAGGCTAGTTAGTTAGTTACAGAGGGATCCGTATTCTATTTCTAGTGAAATCCTAACAAGATAAGACACTACTTAAGCTCAAACCTCATTATTATTTTATTTTATTTAAACGCAGAATAAAACTTGGTACAATATGGCACCAAGAAAGATGTGCCACACAATAATAATAAAACAACATAGATTAAAAGTAAAACAAATTATAAGAAGAGAATGGATAAAGAACTTCATCTGGAAGGAAAACAGTCATGTTTAACAAGTTCAAACAGTATTCGTTAGCTATCATCAGGAAGGGAAGAAAGAAGGAAATTGAAACACGTTCGCCATTGACTACGATTTTTGGCCATATCCGATGGCGTCCCGAGATATCTCTCGGACCCCAACCAGGGAGTGGTGACCCACCAACCGATGCTAATCTAGTACAAAAGTCCTTCATCCCACGACGCCACGTCATGGACTGACCACCTCTCCACCTTTTCCATCCCGTCCCACGGCTAGCGAACAGAGACCTGTACGGAAGCCTCTGGGATGACATTCGCAGCACATGTCCAAGCCACCGGAGCTGGTGTTCCCAGATGACGACACTCAATGAATGGTGATCTCAACTGTGTTCAAACACACGCCGCCAAACCTCAGAATTACTCACGCGATGATGTCATTGAACGCAAGCAATCATCAACAAATGAAACCTTATTAGATATAGGGGAGGATTTTCGATTGACGGAAACACAACGCACGTCTCTAACATTGACCTACCCCTGTTGTGATCAACAGGGGACTGATGTTCAGACTAATTAAGAAAACTTCGGCCTGATAGAAATTCGGATCAGATAAGTCACATAGTTATACAAATCACTGCTATCATCGATGATCCCGAAACTCAAATAGCTAACATATTGTTTATTACCTCATCTACTTACAGAAAAGGTGCCACCACCTGATTCACTAGCCAATAAAACATTAAAGAATATACTACCTAATATCCTGCTAATTTCACTGCTGTATAATAATTAGTTGTTGAGTCATATGGAAAAATACAATCCGTAGTTACGAGGACAATATTTTCTCCTGACAATAAAACCGTTTAATAGCCCGACTACTACTCATGGCGAGAAGAAGAGTAGAAACTAGACACAGTAAATATCCTATAGACGTGACTGACTTGTTTCAATGTAGAACTATGCACCGATGTACAGCAGTTCGAGTCGCCACATCTCACTTAACACATAAAGCAAGAAAGTAAAAAGAAATACAAAAAACAGAAACAGTAAGCAGAGATATGACGCAAAAAGAATAGTAATATGGAAGGAGAATAGTTCTGTTGGATATGACAAATCACAAAGAGTGAATGCATCTGAGTCAGGCATTCAGAACGATTTTGAGCCATATCACCAATTGTCTCCAGTCGTTGGTCCTCACCGTCCCGAGGAACCTTACCAGCCAGTTACGAAGTCTACATCTCCCTACATGGATGAAACTGACTGTTATGGATTTCATTGACTGAAGAAGCAATATCTTGATTCGACCACCACTGCTACTAGCTCTTTTCCTATCTGATCCTTTGTTAGCTAGCATTGGCCGTCGAGGAAGGCGATGTCTAGACATACGTAACACATATCCTAACCATCTCAATCAATGGAACTTCAAAACTTACTCGGTCTATTTCTCCTCCTTACGTAGCACTCGACGCCTGACATCAATATTGCTCCTCCTACTATACCACCACACCGGAGATAGAACGCAGGCATGTATGACCAAAGAGTTAGTTCGATATACGCGCTGTATAAGCACTAAAGTAAGGTACTTGATGAGATTTTTGACGTCAGTTAGTTGCAAGTTTCAGACATAAAGTGAAGAACAAACGTAAGATTGAGCATAGAATTGGACTATTTCAAGATATAATACCATTAGAAAAAATGCAAAGAAACAAGATAGACGATGTTATAACACCAGACATGCATAGGTCCGGCGTAGAGAATACGTCATTTTGGAGTTAAGGTACGAATAGATCTGCACCATTAAAACAACTGAGTGATCTCAGTCTACAGACATGGTAGAAGTTGTATGCATCCCATCACTACAGCTTGTCGGATCATGACGCACAGAGCAGCAGCCATCGTTCTCGCGACACGCACAAGAGTATATAAGCGCTCAACGACGAGGACCTGTACAGAAGCAAGCAGAGTTAGAAAAGGAGATACACTCTCCAGATAGAAAACTCACCAGTGAATCAGAACCTTAGAGCACTTTACCAAGGCTTCACTGAACTACTAAGTGTGCTAGCAATCATCCTTAATTTGCTAGTGTTAAGTTTCTGAAGATTATTCACAACGAAAATAGTTCACCAACTGTAATAGACAGACACTACATTAACTTACGGAAACGCATATAAATCAGGAATTTTATCAATATTCTGTGAATGAAGCAACGCAGATCTTTACCACCACCCAATAGACACTATTTAACATTGGAACGGCAACGAAGTAAGAACTAAGGTTTTCGAAATCCTACGGTCGGTCAGCATATCTCATAAACGCTTTAACGGCTATTTTTGAAACCACGTATTGTAAATATGTAGCAGTCACATTTAGAAAACCACTAAGTGCTTGCCATAACTGAAAAGCAACTCATTATTCTTAAAAGTAATCCTCTCGTCAAGACCTAATGTTATCTTCGATGATGAATCCGGCTTTATGGTACTTGCTAAACCGATCACACTAATTAAGTTCGAAAGTCATGATTAGCTCTGAGTGAAATTCAAATGCACTAGCAGAGTAGTTCTGGACTGAAGTGCGTTACTGAACTTCTTGGGATGCGAACCTGAAGGAAAATCTGAGTCTCTACAGAAGTACTGTCTGTCTGTTTTCAACATAGAACTTTCCACATATGTGCGGCAGTTCAAGTCGCCACACTCCATGTAGCACACAAGGCAAGAGAAGAAATGCAAAACAGAGATAGTAGACAGGGATATGGGACAAAGGAAAAGTAATAACGAAGAACAAAACAGTTTAACTGGAAAACATAAGTCACAAGGAGTGGATGCATCTGCGCCAGCCACTGAGAACGATTTTGAGCCATGTCACCAATTGTTTCAAACCATTGGTTTTTACCGTTCCTAGGACCCCAACCAGGAAGTCTCCACCTTCCTACGTGACTTAGACTAACTGTTGTAGATTTCATTGACTGGTGCCATGTTTTCGTTTGACCGCCACTAGCTCTTTTCCAGCCTGACCCTATATCAGCTAACATTGCCCATTGTCGAGGAAGGCGATGACTAGGCATACGTAGTACATATCCTAACCATCTCAGTCGATGTAATTTCAGTCTCGTCGATTGATTTCCCCTCCTTACCTAGAACTCGACGCCTAACCACAATATTGCTCACCTTATTATGCCACTTCACACGGGAGATAGAACGCAGACACCTATGATCGAACACAGCTAATCTTTTCATGTCTTCTGTTCTCAATGGCCAGGTCTCACAGCCATAGAGGAGGACGGAGCGGACTGATGAGCAGTACACACGCCCTTTGGTCGATAGTCGGATGTCACGTCTACGCCAGAGACGGAGTAAACTGGCATATGCGAAACTAGCCCTGTGTCCGTGCTGATATTTCGTCAGAGACCAACCCGTTAGGGCTGGTGGTACTACCCAAGTAAGTGAAGCGGTCAACGTGCTCTACCACTTCACTTCCAACAGAAGTACACACCGCAAACGTCCCATTGCCTGATCTATACTGGCGGTACGAGGGTTCGGATGGAACTGCGCTTCCTCCTCGTGGTCCTTTAAATTCAAAACCAGCGAGTTATTCCCAAGTCTAGTATTTGCTGAATGCACAATGAACGCCATACGCTTAAACTTCTTGTAAACGGTCACTAGGCAAACACTATGACCTACCTACCAATTTGAGTATGCAGGCGCTAGAAATGTACTTCCCCGATTGAACTCTTCTATATAAGGTAAATTATCCTCAAGAACAACTATTGGAGAACATTAAATGCAAAATAAGGAATACATGGAGCTCGAAGTTACTGGTAAGGGTGACCTTCCCATTGTCAGCTCAAAAAGTTGGCACGAATAATGGAGAAGAGACTGTATCACACTAATATACAAACAGAAGACACCTATTGTCAATCCAGATGTCCGTCAGTGGAATGATGCTCGAAGTGATATTTCACTTGAGACTATAACCCAAGACACGCGAAAAACCCTTAAGACGGTTCGAAAATGGGTCGATACCATTTATTACATTGCCTGGATCTTAATGTAAGCAACACAACCGAGAAGTCTATACGCACTAGAATCTGAGTCTTCAAGTTGGTGAATTCATTACGAAGAAACATGAGCTACCACCCATCACAGCAACACTCTCTTTGTACATAGTATGAGAAGGTTAATATTCTTTTTTCAACTTGAATATTCGCATGGACACTGGCAAAATACTTTACACGGCAACAGTAAGGAATAGACAGCAAAGTCAAATGCCCTTGGGTCAACCAATAAGATGGTTCAGCACTACACATGGATGCTGTTCATAATCTTCGTTGCAAGTGTCACCCAGATGTCTTTATATCAACAATACAACGTCTACGAACTCACATTCATACACTTTACTTTGCTTACATGGGAAAACCCTCTAGAAGTCTGCTCACAGATGGTCGGCGCATTTAGGCAGAAAACGGAACTCAAGTGCGACGATTAATAAACCCCACAGAATACGAGGAATTTAAAAACACACTAAACAGGTATGAAGCTGGTGAGTGACTCGACTGCTTATTTCCCGATCAGCACGATTTACGAAGTGATGACCACATGTCACACTGAAGTCGGAGAATCCAAAAACTCTCATTTAGACTTGCCAGTATCACACGTTTACACAAGCGCTGCTTGGCTCAAACACTTGGTAGGTCGGTACATGTCTGACTGCTTGGAAACTCTCATCATGAGCAGAAATCAGTCAGAAACCCATTGGAAAAATGGTTCCCCAACTGATGTCAGCTCATGAAGAAATCCTCCAATCAGACGAAAATTCCTAGGAAAATCAATACTTGAAAATCAACACACGTTCAACCACGTCTTCCCATTGCCTTTAATGAAGTAAGAAGGATCCAGAAACCCACACAAACTCTTAAAAAGCACAAATTGGAAATGAAAGCTATGTAATTTCAGTAGTTAGTGTACAATGGAAGGGAGACTAAGACAGTGGGGTCGGTCAGTTCTCGAACTTGGCCAATATGTCAGATTCCCGAAACAGAAAGTATTCCTGCAAAATATTTTACTGATCTAAAGTTTAACTTACGTTATCTTCCAAAACAACTTTAGTTCCACCATACTCAGGAAGGAAAACTTTGTCACCAACAGTGACACACATGGGGATTATTTCACCTTTCTTAGAAGAAAATTAATCTAGTTCCAAAAGGTTTACCTCATTCTTAACACCCGGACCATGTGCAACTACCGTCCCTTCAAGAACTTTGCCCTTTGACTTTTCTGGAAGCATGATGCCACCTTTGCTTTTTGTCTCAGCTTCGAAGCGCTGGACAAGAACGCGGTCAAAGAGAGGAGCGAACTTTCTGAATGCACGAGCAGCCTAGCAGAATAATTGGAAAAACCACTGAACTTACCATCTTTTCTTCACGTGAGTTCTCGAAGCAATTTCCAACGAATCCGTAAGGGTAACTACGCGAATAAAAACAAACACAGTTCAACCTATTAAATGTTCAAGTACACTTGGAGTGCTCTTGTCTCTCTTTTAAATGAAAGATGTAGGCGTCACCCTCGATGTGTCCATGAAATTATTTCTATTATATAATGCATCTATGAAGAGATTCCATAAACAGAGATTTCTAAGTATTCTACTTTTGGTCTGCAGTGATTCGAGATCGTTTATGGATTTTGCTGCCATACAAATTTTCACCACAAACTTAGCCCCATTAAGCTGCATATTTGCAACATATGAGGGCAGTTCACTAGACCTTGCATAAACACTGTCTAACAGTATATCTACATGCTCTATAGGAAACGTTATCTGATGCTAATTTGATGGCTTCTTCTTGAAGAACCGCTAGCTGCGGGTACCCGATAAGATCATCTCAACCAATTTCAGGTTTACTGTACTTAATAAAGTGGCTCTGGATGCTCACTATTTCCAAGCCATTACTGAATAACCCTTAATTCATATTGTTTTAAACCTGAGATTTTATTTCATTGTCCTGTTTGAATATATTTCAGAAGATTGGTTGCTTTCTTTATCCTCTTGTCTCAGTTATAATATTGACCTTCAGGAAACGTTTCGCTTATGGTTTATACCCAACTAACAAACAGATAGCTAAAGTTCAACGGCATTTTACTATGAGTAAAATATTACAGTCTCTTTGCCTCACTTTCTTAGAAGACAGGATTTGTTTGGACCTACTGCAGGAAAGCTAAATTTCCATTCTGGAGATATCGGAGAATTCTTGCATCTGCAAGTGTCACAATAACAAGCCCAAGCATTTCTTCAGGCTACAAATCACTTCATTATTATTTATTATACCCTTAATTTCCGAGTGGAACATAGGGCTTCAACAACACATCTCCACTTTGTTATATATTTTATATTTTACTATAGCTTGATTCCACACAGTATTTTTGGTACAACTATGAAATTTTCAGCATGTGATATCGGTAGCCCAAATTTATATTTCATGCCATCCTCTTGAGCTGGGTCTACGATTGCCCAAACTCTCTCATCTCTTCCTCCCACGATCTCTTCCATTTTACCCTTACACTGACGACCCACTCGTCGCTTCCTATTCAGATTCCACTCGAACGATGGTCTGCATTGCGCTCTGTGTCATTCGGCGGTCTCCTCAATTTATGCCCGATCCATCTCCACTTTCTCCTACATACTTGTCGAGTGATCACCTCTTGGTTGGTTTTCCCCAGAGTTTATTGTCACTAATTCTCTCTGGCCGGCAATTTGCTCTTCAATATCGAGCCAGCCAGCCAGCGAAAGCAGCTGTTGACAACAGCCTGTAGCTTGTTGGAAATCCTTTTCGTGGCCGGCGCACAGCGCAAGTTTCTGACCCGCATAGAAGGACCGACTTAACATTTGTGTTGAAAATGCGAATCGTTTTCCGTATGCTGAGTGTGGAAGATTTCCAAACTGCTTTCAGGGTGCCTTTCCGATTTTGACTGGCTTCGACATCTGCATCCGTTCCGCCTGTAATTGGAATTATGCTTCCTAGATAAGTGAAGGAAGTAACTTCTGTCAAACCTCTCCCGTTGACAGTGATTGGTTCTGTTTGTTGTTGTTGCGGTTCGTTGGTTATCTTCATCATCTCCGTCTTCTCTATGTTCACCTGGAGTCCTGTTTTCGCTGCCTCTTCAGCCAGTTTGTTGGTTTTCGCCTGTAAGTTTCCGAGATTGTGTGACATTAGACAAAAATCATCTGCAAAATCCAGATATTCTAGAGTCTTCTTATCGGTCGTCCAGTGTATTCCTGACCCCTCGCTCCTCACAGTGTGGCGCATTTTCTAGTCCACCACAATTAAGAGTATCATCAGTGATGATGGGCAGCCTTGTCTTACTCCTGTATGCACTTCGAACGCCTCGCTGAGTTTTCCGTTGTGGATCGCCTGACACATGGCATTGTCATATAGCCAACTGTTGAATGAGGTTGACAAAGACTTGAGGTACGCCGTAGCGTTGAAGTAGCTTGCAAATTGCTTCGCCGTGAAGGCAACCTGTCGAAGGCGTTTTCGTAGTCGATGAAGTTGAGGTAGATGTTTCACTGCCATTCTGTTCTCTGTTCTGTGATGACCATGAGTAGAGTTGCAGTTTGATCAGCACATGACTTGCCTTTCCCGAATCCAGCTTGTTCCAGCTGGCGGAGTTCTGTATCCAGTGCATCTTTTATTCCCGCCAACATGATGCGACGTCGTATTTTACTTGGCGTGGACAAGAGCATTATTCCACGCCAGTCAGTTCTTGCACAGGCATAATTCGCCCTTCTCTGGCAGTTTGACGAAGTATCCCTTCTTCCAATCAGTAGGTACCTTTCATTCTTTCCAAACATTTTGCAGTAATGGAATGAGAACACCTGCCGCAATCTCTGGGGCTGTCTTCAGTGCTTCGGGAGGGATTCCGTTTGGTCCTGCTGCTTTCCTGACTGGACTTCAGTGGCTTGGTCGCATTTAGGATTTCTGCTTTCGTTGGAGGAGTGGTGTCCACTGTCGGGCAGTTCTGTGCGTGCTGTTGGTGGTATTTCTGGGCGAGTTGCAGGTGATGATCGATTCAAGAGTCCTTTAAAGTGGTCAGCCCACTGTTTTATTTATTTCTCCTCCTTGGTAATCGAAAATATTTCATCGGTTTCATCATCTGGGTCGATCTCTTCCTGGACAGACACCTTGTTATCTGATACAGTGTCCTGATGTCACTTTTCCCTGGGGCCTGCCTGTTCTGCTTCAGTTTCCAGTGTGTCGTAGAATTGTCTTTTGTCTTTCTTAGCACTCTTCTTTACTTCCTTATTCAGAGCAGTGTACATTGAACTCAGCTTCTCCTTCTGTTGTCCATCTTTGCAATGAATCATCTTCCCTTTTACCATCCTCCTATCCTCGACTAGCTTCCTGGTAGGTGTCCGTTGACAGTCGTTCCTTATCTTGTCTCTTCCTACCTCCTAGAACAGTTGTACACGTTTCCTTAAATATCGCCTTCAGAGAGTTTCAACGTTCTTCCACACCGTTTTCCTAAGTGTTACCACGTAGTATCTCCAACTTTGTTCGGATATCTGTAGCGAAGGCATCCCTTGTAGTTTTGTCCTTCAGTTTCTGAATGTTGAACTTGAATCGTGGTCTGTCTCAATTTGATTTCATGGATTTCAGCTTCACCTTGAAGGTTCCTTGGACTGGGGTCTGAGCCTACATCTGTTCCACTTCTCGACTTTGTATCGAGTTGGCTGTGTCTCCACTCCCTTGATATTGACATGAAATTTGTTTGGTTTGTGGTATTTCAGTTAGGCGGACTCTGTGTTGTTTTGTGGAAATCCTCGTGTTTGTATACGCCTCCTCCGACCACCAAATGGTTGAAAGATCAGAAGTCTGCGAATAATTCTCCATTCTCATTCATTTCTACGAGTCAGATCCTCTCAACCCATGATGATTTCTCTTCCTGTATTATCAGGTCCCAGTTTGACTTGCATTCATATCGCCCATGAGGATTTTGACGTCACCAATTGAGATGTTGTCCATCACCGTTTTTTAAATATAAGTAAATAAATAAATTTATTCTCATAGTACAGTACATGAGGGACGCCAGTTTACAGGCATCATCAAATTGTTACAGAAATAGAACCATATAATTCAATCACAATTTACAGGCAGTAGCAAGATATGCTTTATATGTTCGCTGGAGATTATACATACACTTGATAAATGTTAATCCCAGTAGTATATAACAGCCTTTTCACTTATATACAATCATTTCTGTGCACAGTTGGAAAAATCTGCTAGGTTGTCAGTGAGTGCAACACGTCAGAAAATACAGAAGTATTGTCTTCGCATTAACAAAAAACCAGGTCTTTGGTGGATGGATTATAAGTGCCTGGGAAAAAAATAAAGCTTGAAGTAAATATTCATACATAACTTTGTTGTGTGCAGAGTCCTCGAATTATAGTTCATTGATGTGTTATTTTGAAATCGGTGATGTGTTTATCTCATTTGATCTTCAATGTCATTGTTGGGAGTAAGTACATAAGCTTCGGACGCATTAATTAATGGATTTCTACTGCTTGTGGGTATTTTCTTAGCGTTAGGAAGGTTTATGAATTTCAGCTGTTCCGACAGAAGTTGAGAATAATAACTGCTCAGCAAAATTATGGATATGAGTTCATCACATTATCTTAGGAAAGGTGGGTTGCAGTTGGTGAGGTATATATGGTGCCCAACGAGCGTACATCTGTCCATGTGATGTTGTGGTGAGTTATACCTTTTTCATGTTGTCGGTTTATGTCCATTTTATTCCACTTATTGTGTTGGGTAGTAGTTTTACAAACGAGATTTCTTGTCTGTTTGAGGATACATATCTTAACTGCTAATGTTTTATCTAGAATTATAAATATCGGCAAAAAACAACAGGTGTAGTATTTAAGCTTATTATTTTGGAAATTAGCTGCTTTCCTCACATTATCCACATATCCACGTGAAACTATATATAGTATTCACCCGTGAAATCTACAACCCGGAATCTTCTGATACCCTCTCTAACCACGTGGAACTCAGGATTTTATTCACAGCAAGCACTGTTAAAGGAAAGTCTGACTTTTTATTTTGCAATATATTTGTTTATCGTAGTTGTTTTGATACTTCGGTAATACAGCTATCTTTTTTATATCCTCAAGACTTTTTTTCTGGAAATTGTGAAAATTGTTATTTCTGTAATGGTTAAGTCAATCAAACGTGTAAGTACCGTTAAGAGACTGAGATCTAACGCTCGTCAACCATCTGAGGGCCTCAGCTCCGTTGACGATTCTACACTTTTGACACCAGATACACCCAGAGTTATGGTATCTGATATCATGGGTGAACTGACAGAGAATGCGGCCTGTAGCAAAAATGATTTACTGATACTTCATAAGTCAATGGCAGACCTACAGAGCAAGTTTGAAATCATTATGCCCTTCGCGCAATTGTGTGACCCATCACAAAACATCTGTCTTGAATCACTTATGAAATCTGAGCGCATAATTGACTATTTGGCTGAAGAAGCTGTTAAGAGGATTATGTCTTCACATAACGTCTTGGCCTATAACATTCTAGACAGAGAGCCTATTGCCAAACTTAAAGCTTCGTGTCTGAAGGCTTGTAATATGTCGTTGACACAATGTCAGGTTTTGCGTCTTCGTAAGAAATCTGCAAACCACTCATGTCCGGTGCTTTTCAAGTTCAGGTCTGTCGAAGAATCCAGGAATTTTCTGAAAGCTGGTAAGATAAGAGGTTCTTCAACACCCTACACTAACATTAAAGTTGCACCTGATTTAACACCGTGCCAAAGACGATGCCGCTCAGGAACACTGAATACTGATAACTCTAATAGGACAACTGTAGATGATGTTCCATGCGTTATTCCGTCCACTGAAAAACCTGATGACCGCATGCATCAGACATTTTCTCAAGCACAGAAGAATATTAGCCAAGTATTATATAACGAAACTGATGCTGACACTGAAATGGTGGACATAGATGAGTCAACGGAACATAATGTTGAAATACATCGTTTTCACGCTGACACAAACGTCAAGAGCCCGAAACCATTAAAACCCATCCCACTGGTGTTCCACCCATCCCCTTTTAAGTCAGTTACTCCTCAGTCTGACAATCCATCCACTGTGAAGCACCAGTCGAACGTAGCTACCCAAGTTAGCAAGTTTTCTAGGCGTTATGACAAACGTCCCATTTCCATTTAGAAAACTAAAGCGCATGAGGTGTCCAAGCAACAGAATCGCTACATAGCATGTGCTGGCTGCCCTGTTAGCCATCATCAACCAGTTGATCATAAGAAAAGGGAAAAAGAAGTAAATAAATTAAATCCTGAACCCGGAGTAAGAAAGCCCTTTGATATGATAGAGACGAAAGCACCTCTGAGCCATCATCCTAAGAGAAAGTCAAATATGGTAGACCTAGCTCCTAGAGGTAGGCCTAATTGGTGTCAAGCGGAAAGTCAGTTATATCCTACCACTAATTCTAGACAAACAGCACAGCAAGGTAGTAGGTATTATTCTGCTCATCCACTACGTAAACCCATTGTTAGCCAACCCCCTTCCAATGTTCTATCAACTGAAAGTTATGGAAAATCCCCCAAACTTCGGCCACAGACTACATTTAGCAAGCCAACAGAACCCACTCATACATCCTATGCATCTAGTAGGGAGCATGTGCCAATTTCTGCACAAAACTTGCTATGGTCTGATGACTACCCGGAACATATACAAACACATCATTCTTGTACTGGCAACAAATCACCGAATACTCATATCGGTTATACTTTCGGGCAGGATTTTCACCAGCGCCAGTTAGCAGAAACACCTGGCATCATGCATATAGCACGCATGATATCAGATCAATTCCTTGCCAGCATAGCGTACAGTCTACAGCTAGGGCAAGGCATATTTCCTGGGAGATAGCTGAGACAGTGTCGACACCAAATGAGTCTAATAACATGCATATCGAGGATACTCATGGATTATTTTATCAAGATGTTGTCCACTCACTGAAACCACATAACCAGTGTTTATCTATTATCCTAGTAAATACTAGATCAGTTCTAAGCAAACACTTAACGCTAAGTACATTAGCTTCTATATGCAGACCGTCATTGATTATGATCACTGAAGCCTGGTGCACAAGTGATATCTCCAATGATAGCCTAAGGATTAATAAATACAACCTTTTCCTAGGGGACATACAGAGAGGTCGTGGGGGTGGAACACTAATTTACTGTGAACAATCCTTATGTGCAACCCAGTTCAGTAACGCAATTCTGTCACAACTCAATGACTCCATCTGGGTTGAAATAAAAGTTGTCAGAAGTAAACCTATACTTGTGGGTTGTGTGTACCGACCCCCTTCATCCAACAGGAAATATGATAATATTATATTATTATTGTTCCCTTGGGTTCCTAGTGGAACATAGGGCTTCAACTGCACACCTCCACTTGCTTCTGTCTTGTGCTGTACTTTTCACTTGGATCCATGATATTCCATACTGTTTCAGTTCCTCTTCACACGATCTCCTCCACGTCACCCTTGGACGTCCCACTCGCGTCTTCCCTTTCGGGTTCCACTCGATCTATGGCCTGACGCGCGATGTCACCCAGCCGCCTCCTCAGCGAGTGTCCAATCCATCTCCACTTTCTCCTGCATATTTGTTGAGCGATTGGTTGGTTCTTGCTTTGTTTGTTCCCGTAGCTTCTTGTTTGTGATTCTTTCCGGCCATCTAATCTTCAGTATAGAACGAAGACAGCTGTTGATAAAGGTCTGCAACAGGCTGTTGGAAATATTCTTTGTGACCCGCCAAGTTTCCGATCCGTATAGCAAAACTGACTTGACGTTTGTATTGGAAATCCGAATTTTGTTGTTGATGCAGGCTGAGTGACAGTGGAAGATTTCCAGATTGGTTTCAGGTTGATGAATGTGTTTCTCGCCTTCTCGATTTGACATCCTCGTCAGTCCATTCCTCCTTTAGTTGAGACAATGCTCCCTAGATAAGTGAAAGAAGTAACCTATTTCAAATCCCTCCCGTTACTGGTGATTGGCGCTTGATGTTGCTGCTGTTGTTGTTGGTTGGTTGGTAATTTTCATAACCTCCGTTTTGTCTATGTTTACCTGGAGTCCTGTCTTCACTGCTACCCTCTTCGGCCAGTTTGTCAGTCGGTTTTCGCTTGTAAGTCTTCGATTTTGTGTGACATCAAAAATAAATCATCGGCGAAATCCAGGTCTTCTAGGTTCTTCACGTCGGTCCAGGATATCCCTGTCTCCTTGTTTCCCACTGTCTGACGCATAATCCAGTCCACCACAATTAGGAATATCATTGGTGATAATAAGCACCCTTGTCTGGCTCCTGTGTTTACTCGAAACGCTTCGTTGAGTTTTCCGTTGTAGATCACTTGACATGTACCGTTGTCGTACAGTTGTTGAATAAGGTTGATGAATATTTGGGGTACGCCGTAGTACTCGAGTAGTTTCCAAATTACTTCGCGGTCAAAGCTGTCGAAGGCCTTCTCAAAGTCTATGAAGTTGAAGTAGAGGTTTGATTGCCATTCCATGCTTTGTTCGATGATGATGCGTAGAGTTGCAATTTGGTCAGAACATGATTTGCCTTTCCTGAATCCAGCTTGTTCTGGTCAGAGTTCTGTATCCAGTGCGTCCTTTATTCTCTCCAGGATGATGCGACTCAGGATTTTACTTGGCGTCGACAGGAGCATGATTCCTCGCCAGTTCTTGCAGAGTCCCAGGTCGCCCTTCTTTGGTAGTTTCACGAGGTAACCTTTCCTCCAGTCAGTAGGCACCTTTCCCTCTTTCCAGATCTTTTGCACTAATGGAGTCAGCATATCTGCTGTCGTCTCTGGGTCCGCTTCCAGTGCTCTCGGGGGTATTCCATCTGGTCCAGCTGCTTTTCCAGCTTTCAGAAGCTTGATTGCGTTCATGACTTCAGTTTTCGTTGGAGGATTGGTGTCAACTTGCAGTTGTGTACGTGCTGTTGTTGGTATTACTGGACGGGTTGTAGGTGGTGGTCTTATCAAGAGTCCTTTGAAGTGGTCCGCCCATTGTTTAATCTGTCTTTCTTCTTTGGTAATTGGGTTCCCTTGGCTGTCTTTTATTGGTTTCACTTGTGTTGATCTCTTCCCGGATAGGGACTTGGTTATCTGATGTAATGTCCTCAGGTCCCTTTTGCCTGCTGCATTCTCAGCTTCAGTAGCCAGGTTGTCGTCGAATTGTCTTTTGCCCTTCCTGGCACTCTTCTTCACTTCTTTGTCTAGTGCTGTGCAAGTTCAGCTCAGCGTCTCTATCTCTTGTCCATCTTTGCATCGAATCATTTTCTCTTTCACCATTCTCCTCTCCTCTATTAGCTTCCAAGTGTCCGTTGAGAGCCATTCCTTGTCATGTTTCTTCTTTCTTCCTAAAACCGTTGAACACGTTTCGTTGAAAATTACCTTCAGAGAGTTCCAATGGTCTTCCAAGGATGATTCCTCAGTGGTGCCACGTAGTGTTTCCTGCTTTGCTCTGACAGTTGCAGTGAAAGTGTCCTTTGTGGTTGTGTCTTTCAGTTTTTGCGTGTTGAACTTGCATTGTGGCCTATCCCCAGCTATCCTTGAGGCTTTCAGCTTCACTTTGAAAGTCCCTTGTACTAGATAGTGGTCTGAACCCACATCTGCTCCTCTCCTCGATCTTGTATCCAGTAGGCTCCGTCTCCACTTCTTTGAGATTGAAATGAAGTCAATCTGGCTTTTGGTGTGTCCATCTGGTGAAATCCATGTTGCTTTGTGTATATCCCTGTGTTTGGACACACTGCCACCAATCACCAAATCATTGAAGGTGCAGAAGTCTGAGAAGAGTTCACCATTTTCGTTCATTTCACCGAGGGCCTCACGACCCATGGTGAGTTCTCTTCCTGTATTGTCTCCTCCCAGTTTCGCATTCATGTCACCCATCAGGATTTTGATATCGCCATTTGGGACGTTGTCCATTACTGCGTGTAGTTGTCTGTAGAAATCCTCCTTCTTCTCATGTTCTGAGACGTTTGTAGGCGCGTAGCATTGAATGATTATAACCTTCCTTCCTTTTGAGTTGAACCTGTCTGTCATTATCCTGGAGGAGATTGGTTCCCACTGCATGAGAGCTTTAGCCGCTGTTGGTGACATCATGATGGCTACTCCCTCGGTGTGCTCGTGATCGTCCTCTGGGTGGCGGGAGTAGATTGTTGTCTCTCCAGTTGATAGTTGGCGCCTTCCGCATCCGTTCCATCTGCTCTCGCAGATTCCCAGATGATAATATGCTCAGCAATATTTCTAATGTTACAGCCAATCTTCCCCACAGTTATAAAATTATCGGAGGTGATTTCAACATGCCAGAAGTATCATGGTCTTCACTCCGAGGACCCCAAAGGTATGATAATCTCCTGAATTACATCGTCACACGAGGGTAGAACATAGGGCTTCAAGCGAGTGGCTTGAAGTTTCTGTAGTAGTGTTTATTTTACAGGATGGGGTTGCTAGCCTCATGCCCAACTTTTCCTCTTCACCAGTATTATTCCTGGCTTAGCGAGGTAAAGGAGGAGGGTGGACACAACACATAAATTCACCCACTAGATCCGCAAATATCCTAGACCTTATTTTTACGAACAACATAAAACCATCTACAGTACATGTGGGACATGAATTTCCAGGTAGTGACCATAAAATAGTAGTGTGTTCTTTTGACATCTTTCCCGAAACAAAGCTCAGAGATGAAGCTGGCCAGACACCTATGAGATTGTACATACATGCTGACTGGGAATTGTATCAACACCTAATTAGATGTTCTAATTGGGACCCGTACTTTTCGAACGAGTCCTTAGAGGCAATTCTTAACAACTTTTATCAGAATATTAACTCAATTCATGACGTCATTGCACCTGAGAAGATTCTTAGCTTCAGATTCCATCAAAGCGATTATATTCCGACATCGTTTAGGAGAAGTCTACGAAAGCACTCAATAAAATACTACAGATATCATGACTTGTCATCACTAATTGCTATTAAGTCCCTTCTCAATAGAATTGAAGAGTTGAGAAATATAGGCCTCAGAAACAAAGAAATGCGAGCCATTCAGGCACCGCATAACTCAGGAGAAATAGCCAAACTTTTCAAAAGTAGGTTGACGAACTCCAAAACAGATTATCCTAAAATATTATACTTAGACAGGATTGCTTACGAAAATCGTGAGGTGATATGTGAACTGTTTAGCAAGCACTTCGCCAGATTATACACTTTAGAGAACGATGAGGTCGTGGATTTTCCACGTAAAACAGACGAATGTTTAAGTGACATACTTTTCACCACACACGAGATTGATAAAGCTGTCGCAAATCTTAAGCTTAGTAACACTATTGGTCCAGATGGTATATCTTCCATTCTGCTGAAAAACGGTGGTAGTGACATGAATTTACTCCTACTCAAGTTATACTCAATTTCACTAAGCGATGGGACATACCCTACCTGCTGGAAGAAGTCCTATATTGTACCTTTCCATAAATGCGGGCCTATAGCTGATATCAACAACTACCGCCTCATCAACATCACGTCTGTAGTTTCACGTGTAATGGAAAAGATAGTAAAGACTCAAATCATTCAGTACTTGCTGTCAAATGACCTACTATCCCCATCCAAATACGGTTTCTTAAGTAGAAGGTCGTGCGTTACTTGCCACTTAGATTATTTTTACTACATTACACAATGCATAGATAATTGGCATTCGGTAACAACATTATTTCTCGATGTCAACAAAGCCTTTGATAAAGACCTACGTACCAGACACTTAACAAAACTCCAATCCTACGGAATAACCGGGAAACTTCTCAAATGGATAAATTCTTTTCTCACAGAAAGAGAGCAGTTAGTCAAAATCAACCACCAGCTGTCTCCATCAAAGCCGATAACTAGTGGTTTAATACAGGGTAGCGTTCTTGGCCCTATTCTATTCCTCTTATTCATAAATGACATAGTCTCTGTGATCAAGTATGGCAAGCCATACCTCTTTGCAGATGATCTCAAGATAGTATATGATTATGGGTGCGATGATATGAGCGTCGAAAGCAAAATCCAACACGACTTAAACAATCTAGGAGATTGGAGAGAAAAATGGCAACTGACTCTCAACCCAGACAAGTGCGGTATAGCCCACCTTGGTTGCTGGAAACCGAGAATGTGCCTATATATGTACGGTAAGCTCCTCTCGAAACAGAACACTGTCACAGATCTCGGGATAACATACTCAGATCTAACCTTCTCCGATCATGCAAATAAGGTTGTATCTGACTGTAAACACCTTATTGGCTTTGTGCTGCGTAACTTCTACACCCAAGAAGCAAGATTAGCTATATATAGAACATGTATCCGCCCCAAACTTGAATATTGTGCTCTCCTGTATAGTAACCTAAGGTCTGCAGACCGAAAAAAAATCGAAAGTGTTCAGAGATTCCTAACGAAACGCATAATAGGGTTTGACCAACCAGTGGAATATGTTGACAGGTGTATGCGTCTGAATTTACAACCTCTGTGGTTAAGGAGAGTGAAGTGCAACTTATTTCTACTATTCAAAGTCATAAGAAAACACTGTTATAGTAACTCATCCATAACGTGGGAAAATATTAAATCATATCAGCTGCGAAACCACAACTACCTTGTCAAGGTGGCTACCTACAGAAAATCCATTAGGGCAAACTTTTTCACCATTAAATATTGCACTCTTTGGAACCAACTACCATCTGAAATTAGATGTTGTGAAAACCCCAATGAGTTCAAACGGAGCCTAGAGAGACACATTAACATGTCCACCCTAGCTTGTCTAAAGGACCACAAATGTTGGTAAAATGGTAAGTAAAAGCCGGTCCAGTCTTCAGCTCAGTCAGTTACATATAACTCGACTCTAGCACTTACGCAGCGAACGTTTAACTAATTTACTGATTTTCCTTTCTGTATAGTCTTCAATAAGTTATGTGAATATAAGTACTTCTAGAAACAATTATATTAGCAACCACACCTTTTAATATTTTACACATGTATATAAAGTTAATAATACAATGCTATTTTTTGTGTCTGAATGACTTTACTCAGCCAATAACCACCTTTTCTCATACACCTTCCTAAAACGTATAATCTTTATAATATTTCGCAGTATTTTTAACATTATATAGGTTGAAGGGTTACTTTGCAATATCTAATGCACACCATATGAAAATCGGTCATGAAAATTTAGCATGACAAGCTCTGTTAACCGGCTGTTTTCTTCAGGATCATTATACATAATTTTATCACTAATTGTTCCACTACACTTTTTACTCTGCTAAATATGCTGCAACTTAGTTGCTGTAACACTAGCTACTTCTATACTTCATATTTCTTAAACACAATTTCCTAGGCGTCTGCCACAAATATATTAATAATATTAGTAGTACTATTTTTGAGTTGAAATGACTATCTTCAGTCAACAGTTACCCATTTTCATATAATTTTCTAAAAAATTCATATTGTTGAAATTATGTAGCATTTTTCCATTATGTAATTGATGAGTCACTTTGCAATGTGTAACGCACACCATATAAAATCGGTCGTGAAAATTTAGCATAACAAGTTCTGCTAACCAGTTGCCTTACTCAGGACCACTTTACATAACTTTATCACTAATTGTTCCACTACTCATATCACTCTGATAAATAGAATATAACTTAGTTGTTCTAATATTAGCTATTTTTATACTTCATAACTCTTAAGGGAAACCTAATTTCTTAGTCTTTTGTAGTAATTCACTTGTTCACTAGTATGATGATAATACTGCTAACAATGTCCTCTGGTATTATTGTGCCATGTGACCTAATGGGAAGCACTTGTCATGAAAGCTCTTAATGTGGTGCATACCATATGATTGGGAAAAGTCAAAGCAATCCAATATTACAACTGCAGTCATTGTAAAGGGTCTCAGAGCTTAATGTCAAAAAAGGAGAGAGGGTGGCGCATACTGATCAGCAGATTTGGTAGTGGTCACAAATGTGAATCGCTCCGATCTGTAGGACAGCAACATGCATTATTTTGACAGCTCGAAAACTAAACATGAGTTTAGATACGGAAAGTATAAAAAATGACCTTTTACAGTACCACAACAGTCAAAACATGCAACAGGATTATTTTCGGATGCAGCAAACAATAGCCCCACTCGCTGCACAATTCATCCAGGAAATAGTACACACACTGACTCTGTCTCACCTCAGAGCCCCTCCAAACATAACGTAGGAATAGTAACAAGTAACCATGTTAACCTCTCCCCCAAAAACTATGGTTTACTAACGATTATGCTCCTGAATGCTAGATCTCTCCTTCATAATATAACATTGCTTCTCTGCCTGGCATACATAGAACGGCCAACACTAATAATGGTGACTGAAACCTGGCTTACTACTGATATACCTGACTCAAAGCTAGTAATAGACAACTACGACATCTATAGGAACGATAGAGTTGACAAAAGAGGAGGCGGCTGCTTAATATATGCCTCTAAATCCACTAACTCCACTACTTTCAATAACCCAACTACTGACAAACTCCCTGAATCTAAGTGGATAAGCATCCACACAAACGAAAACAAAATTCTCGTTAGATGTATATACAAACCTCCTAATAGCTCTGAAATGACTGACATAACTATTGGAGAAATACTAGAGCATGTAGCCTCGCTGGACTTTGACTACAAAGTAGTCTGTGGCGATTTCAACTTCCCTGGAGTAAACTGGGATACCTGTACAGGACCTAGAATCCATGACGAACTACTACAAGCTATAGACGTAGGCGGATGGAAGCAGTGCGTACGCCTCCTTACAAGAAATAAAAATACTCTTGATTTAATCCTCTGTCATGAAACAGAGGTAGGAAATAAACTTGATAACAGTGATCACAACATATTGTACTGCACGCTACCCCTCCGACTAACAACTAAACACACACCTAAAAATTCCCCGGTGCATTATCAGTATAGGGAATATAAGAATACCAATTGAGAATTCCTATCAGGTCTGTTGAGAAGTTCTGACTGGGAAGAATACTTCACCAACAATGACTTAGAAGTATCACTTGAGATTTTCTACAAAACAAATGGCTCAGCAAGAGACACAATCGCGCCCCTAAAATCTGCTCTAAAGACACCAGCTCCATTTATAGACCGCAAAACGCGACTAAAACTAAGGAAATTGAAAAGGAAATACCATGTATTTAAGGAATTTAATGCGTTAAACCAAATACATGAAACTCTTAAACGGCTTGAAGACAAACACAAAATGATGTCACGGAATATACACATTTGATCATAGGGAATAAAAAGACCGTTGCAGCGAAGAAAATTTTCTTTTCGACGAAGACAAAATGATGTCACAGCTTGAAGAAAATAAAGCGCTTGTGGGCAACTCCAAAACTCAGGAACTTTGTAGGATATTGCAGAAACGTCTAAAAAGCAATAAAGACAGTACTGTAAGCAGCTTAGAACATAAGGGTATAATATACAATGATCCCCAGGTTATAGGTGAACTCCTCAATGAGTGGTTTTGCAATGACGCCAGAGTGCACCCGACCCAAGATTTCCAAATGACCTGCAAAAGTAACCACAAATTATGCGAAATAGACTTTAATATACAAAATATAGACTCAGCGATTAAGACATTGGAGTCTAATGGTTGTACTGGAACAGATGACATACCATCTGTCATGTACAGAAATGGTAGCACGGAAATGGTAGTCTTGTTACTTAGAATATTTACGCTCTCGTTGGAAACTGGAACTTATCCTGAAGTGTGGAAAACCACATACATATTACCTAAGCACAAAGCAGGGGCCAAGACCAGTGTATGCAACTATAGACCTATCAATATAACACCGGTAATATCCCGAATAAAGGAGAAAGTGGGAAAAATAACCATGGCGCTGACATTCAGAACAAACAGTTGACAGAACAGTTACTTCCCAATATCAAGACACTAATGTTAAAATGTAGTAAATTTGGTGTCTTAAAGTAGATGAGCATCAGTTTATCACTCATGGTTTCAGTCTTGGCATATCTAACCACTATTTGCGCAAAATCGTAGACTAGTTGAACCTATACAGTAGAGCTCTGTAGTAGGGTCACACCTTGCCCGGTACGTTCGAACCAGGTGACGCTTTTTGCACGTGTTTTCGTTTATATTCATTTATTGCTTACTGTTGATTGATCTTTAATAACGATGGGCCGAAATTCTAAAAGGAGTGTTCGCGTGAACACCAGTAATTTAGAAAATAGCACCAGCTCGTCTAATAACACATTACCACCCTTTACTATTAGTAGTTCACCCAACGTAAAAGACTCGAACATAACTCTGACCCCTGTAATACAGGTGGAAGATGTTCTGTCTGAAAAAGTAGAGCTCTCTTACTTAACATGCATTATTAAAGAGATGCAGCTACAGATTGATGAATTAAAAGCGAAATTAAGTGCATTTGAATGTATACCCGAAACTATCTCACTTATGAAAAAGGAACTGCAGGATCCTACAATCCTAAAGCTTTTTAATATGACCTCTAGAATGACGCCTACTGACTCAGAAAATGCGAAGGAGTTAGAAAACGCCATTGACTTTCTATCCAGCGAAGTTGTTAAAAGGCTGGCTTCGAAACAAAACGCTATAGTGTATAATGTACCAGATAGCGAGCCCATTAAGTCGGTCCAGCACTCATTGCTGAAGGCTGCAAATCTCTTGAGTGCACCTTGTCAGTGCATTCGCCTAAGTAAAAAAGACCTAAAGCATCCCTGTCCTACACTCTTTAGGTTCGACAGCTACATAATAGCTGAACGATTTAAGAAGGCCGAAGATCTTCTGGCTACTGCCACTAAATTCAAGACTATTAAAGTAGTCTCGGATAAAACAACTAACCAAAGGCAAGCAAGCAAGAACTCCTTCGATAGAAAGTTGACCACACCGAGAACTACACCTGGTATCAGTGCTAAAGTGTCGACGGACACTGAAGCACAGCAAGTCACCTGTATAGTGTTGGAAAAAAAAATCGGCAAGTAAAAGCGACTCGAAACTCAGTAAGAGCAGTGTCACTGGGTGCAATCCTAAAGTACATGAGAGCACATCTGGAAAACCTGCTGACATACATGAGGTTGATATTGACTCACAAACTATGTCTGACCAGAAACCACTGGCAGACCACACTCAATCTGCATGCAAGCCCGAGAGTCCCGCAGTAGAAACTGCAAGAAAGACGACAAAGCCTACAGTCCCACTCCAGACTTCGACATACCTCCCTCTCAATAAGTCTAATAAGCAACATGTCAGTCTAAAAATAGACAATGCATAGGTAAAATACCATATTCCCAAAAAAGTCATCCATCATGTGAATGAAAACACCGCTTCCCGAACTAGGAGTAATATGCCTAGCAACGCACATAACTTGGGAATGCAACGTAGAACGGATCATCAGGATATAAGGAGCACTAAACGGGGTTCATATAGGCACCATATTAATGCATATTCTTGTCCAAACTCTCACACTATCTATGTTGAACCTCAGCAACATAATGAGTATAGATCGACACTTGACCCTCTCAATAACTTCACTCACACATGTGATGTGAGCCAATATGCATACAACTATGAAAGACCCATGAGGTACAACTACCAAGGTAATCTTAACACAGGGTACCTAGGTCGAGCAAACTATATATCACCAGTAAATGAACGCAGATACCCACCTATGGATGCTAAAAGTCAAAACATGCAACAGGATTATTTTCGGATGCAGCAAACAATAGCCCCACTCGCTGCACAATTCATCCAGGAAATAGTACACACACTGACTCTGTCTCACCTCAGAGCCCCTCCAAACATAACGTAGGAATAGTAACAAGTAACCATGTTAACCTCTCCCCCAAAAACTATGGTTTACTAACGATTATGCTCCTGAATGCTAGATCTCTCCTCCATAATATAACATTGCTTCTCTGCCTGGCATACATAGAACGGCCAACACTAATAATGGTGACTGAAACCTGGCTTACTACTGATATACCTGACTCAAAGCTAGTAATAGACAACTACGACATCTATAGGAACGATAGAGTTGACAAAAGAGGAGGCGGCTGCTTAATATATGCCTCTAAATCCACTAACTCCACTACTTTCAATAACCCAACTACTGACAAACTCCCTGAATCTAAGTGGATAAGCATCCACACAAACGAAAACAAAATTCTCGTTAGATGTATATACAAACCTCCTAATAGCTCTGAAATGACTGACATAACTATTGGAGAAATACTAGAGCATGTAGCCTCGCTGGACTTTGACTACAAAGTAGTCTGTGGCGATTTCAACTTCCCTGGAGTAAACTGGGATACCTGTACAGGACCTAGAATCCATGACGAACTACTACAAGCTATAGACGTAGGCGGATGGAAGCAGTGCGTACGCCTCCTTACAAGAAATAAAAATACTCTTGATTTAATCCTCTGTCATGAAACAGAGGTAGGAAATAAACTTGATAACAGTGATCACAACATATTGTACTGCACGCTACCCCTCCGACTAACAACTAAACACACACCTAAAAATTCCCCGGTGCATTATCAGTATAGGGACTATAAGAATGCCGATTGGGAATTCTTATCAGATCTGCTGAGAAGTTCTGACTGGGAAGAATACTTCACCAACAATGACTTAGAAGTATCACTTGAGATTTTCTACAAAACAAATGGCTCAGCAAGAGACACAATCGCGCCCCTAAAATCTGCTCTAAAGACACCAGCTCCATTTATAGACCGCAAAACGCGACTAAAACTAAGGAAATTGAAAAGGAAATACCATGTATTTAAGGAATTTAATGCGTTAAACCAAATACATGAAACTCTTAAACGGCTTGAAGACAAACACAAAATGAGGTCACAACTTGAAGAAAATAAAGCGCTTGTGGGCAACTCCAAAACTCAGGAACTTTGTAGGATATTGCAGAAACGTCTAAAAAGCAATAAAGACAGTACTGTAAGCAGCTTAGAACATAAGGGTATAATATACAATGATCCCCAGGTTATAGGTGAACTCCTCAATGAGTGGTTTTGCAATGACGCCAGAGTGCACCCGACCCAAGATTTCCAAATGACCTGCAAAAGTAACCACAAATTATGCGAAATAGACTTTAATATACAAAATATAGACTCAGCGATTAAGACATTGGAGTCTAATGGTTGTACTGGAACAGATGACATACCATCTGTCATGTACAGAAATGGTAGCACGGAAATGGTAGTCTTGTTACTTAGAATATTTACGCTCTCGTTGGAAACTGGAACTTATCCTGAAGTGTGGAAAACCACATACATATTACCTAAGCACAAAGCAGGGGCCAAGACCAGTGTATGCAACTATAGACCTATCAATATAACACCGGTGATATCCCGAATAATGGAGAAAGTGGTTAAAGACCAAGTGTCAGACAACTTACTAGAACATGAACTTATCAATCCATCACAACACGGATTTCTTAAAGAAAGATCATGTGTGACCTGTCACGTAGACTTTTTCAATGAAGTTACACGAAGTAGGGACAACAGAGAACTAGTAATTGTACTATATTTCGATATAACAAAAGCCTTCGACAGAGTTCCCCATAATCTGCTAGTCGGCAGGTTATGCTCACTAGGGATATGTGATCCTCTCCTGAGCTGGATAAAATCATTTCTCTGTGGCCGAAGTCAGACAACGAAAGTTGGCTCGATAATCTCAAGGCCTAAACCAGTAAGTAGTGGTGTAATCCAGGGAAGTGTATTAGGCCCACTCTTATTCATAATATATATAAACAGTATCTGTGAATGCTTTAGTGTAGGTAAACCAGTACTATATGCAGATGACTTAAAAGTGACGTATAAATGCAAGAACACAGATCTTGGAATAACAGTAAACGCCATACAGCAAGAATTAGAAAAAATGGATAGATGGTGTGACACCTGGCAACTCCAATTTAATGTCGAAAAATGTGGCTGGCTCTGCATAGGTTGCAACAATTTAGAACTTGACCTGACAATTCAAGGCCATGCACTTCAACGACTGGAATCTGTACTGGACCTAGGGCTGAAATATTCACATAACTTATCATTTTCTGAACATATCTCCAAACAAGTGTCAAAGTCACGCAGACTTATCGGCTTTCTACTCAGGAACTTCTACAGAAATGAGTCTAGAATTCTGTTGTACAAGGTTTGTGTGCGTCCTTTATTTGATTACTGTTCATTCATGTATAGTAGCATACACATAGAGGACAAATTGAAAGTCGAGGGAGTGCAGAGGTACTTCACGTTAAAATTACTCGGAACTGAAAATGGTACGAACTACTCCACTAGATGTGATACCCTAGGACTAGAAACACTATGGCTAAGACGCATGAGACTAAACTTGACACTTTACCATAAGCTTCTAAACCACTTAGTTTTTACCTCTACTAATGGCACTCGACTTTCAGATGACAATGGCTACAAACTAAGACACACTAAGGGTACAGTAGCCATCGAACAATGTAAAACAGCCACCAGGCAAAAGTTTTACTTGATTAGGTATGCACAGATATGGAATAAACTGCCAATGGAAATGCGTCAAGCAAGTACATTGGCCTCCTTCAAAAAGGTGCTTAATGACAAACTACAAGAGTTTGCAAACGATAGTAGTTCTAGTTCCTATCTGAGAGCCTCCGAAATTATAGGTCCATTTAATATATAAGCTTAAATACTACACCTGTTGTTTTTGCCTATATTTATAATTCTAGATAAAACATTAACGGTTAAGATACGTATCCTCAAACAGACAAGAAATCTCGTTTGTAAAACTACTACCCAACACAATAAGTGGAATAAAACGGACATAAACCGACAACATGAAAAAGGTATAACTCACCACAACATCACATGGACAGATGTACGCTCGTTGGGCACCATATATACCTCACCAACTGCAACCCACCTTTCCTAAGATAATGTGATGAACTCATATCCATAATTTTGCTGAGCAGTTATTATTCTCAACTTCTGTCGGAACAGCTGAAATTCATAAACCTTCCTAACGCTAAGAAAATACCCACAAGCAGTAGAAATCCATTAATTAATGCGTCCGAAGCTTATGTACTTACTCCCAACAATGACATTGAAGATCAAATGAGATAAACACATCACTGATTTCAAAATAACACATCAATGAACTATAATTCGAGGACTCTGCACACAACAAAGTTATGTATGAATATTTACTTCAAGCTTTATTTTTTTCCCAGGCACTTATAATCCATCCACCAAAGACCTGGTTTTTTTGTTAATGCGAAGACAATACTTCTGTATTTTCTGACGTGTTGCACTCACTGACAACCTAGCAGATTTTTCCAACTGTGCACAGAAATGATTGTATATAAGTGAAAAGGCTGTTATATACTACTGGGATTAACATTTATCAAGTGTATGTATAATCTCCAGCGAACATATAAAGCATATCTTGCTACTGCCTGTAAATTGTGATTGAATTATATGGTTCTATTTCTGTAACAATTTGATGATGCCTGTAAACTGGCGTCCCTCATGTACTGTACTATGAGAATAAATTTATTTATTTATTTATTCATTTATTTAATGAGAAAGCTGCAGATATAGGACCAAGAAGGTGATATGTTGACAGCGAAACTAGTTTGCACACGTTAAATTTTGTGTGGCACATGAAGCATACGATAAGAAGCAACATACAAAGTGTTGTATAGGACTCCAGTAGGAAAGATGGCATATAAAGTAGGTTAGCGGGTGATATTATACGAATTCATTCTAATGTGCTGGGTAGACTGCCCTAACTGGTTCCTTATAGATGTAATGCGTATGTCGCGCATCTTTATATTTTGGAGATTCGAATTAGTGATTCGTTAGCTAACGTCAGAGTTCTAGCTGAGCTCCTAAATAGTCAAGCAAAAACGAATGCATTTACTAGGTAACTTGCGGATTAGTTCCAGAAGAGAGGCTAATCGAGGAATTTTTAAGGAAGGCCTTTCTGTGTGGGTGGGATGCTTGCATAGGCCCTCATCACCACACAAGCTTATGGTCACTTCGATTTAATTAGTGATTAATAAGCTGAGAAAGACGAGACGATTAACCATGTAGTAGCTGTATTTTCTTAATGATATGTGAGTTTTTCTTCTTCTGTTGACTGATACTGAATAATGAATACACTCCCGTGTGTTTGACTGGGTTTCTTCGCTTCACTTGTGCACCATTATGCTTTTCAAATGGACATTCAGACTACACCAGTGCCTTAGGTATGTTATTGGTCGGTAATTCAGGCAGTTGTTCGGATAGTTCCGGTTACTAAATGCGGAATACGCACGTGTTCAACCCAAACTGCTGCATTTGGTACTCCTTATCGATCAGTATTTGGCTATTAAAGATCCACTGGTTGAAGTGGGAAACCGACTGTTTCAACCATTAGATGTCATATCCAAAATACGTATGCTCAGCATGATATTCTGTATGGTCCTGTCAGATGCTTCTCTTAGCTCTATTAACATGAGTTATGGAAAGGTGTGTGAGTTCCTTGCACCGCCTGGGGCAAGTTCTGCGGTCCCACTTATCAGGGGAAAATGAAGTCGGTTTTGGGATCAACCAGTGGCCGTCTCATCTGACAAGGCACTTAGGTGAGCCTGAGATCTAAAGGGTAGACATCTTGCACCTTTTATCAGTCAGTAAGTGCAGATCTCTTGATGCGGTTGAATCTAAATAGATTGTTCGGATTTGGTGATGGATGTTCAATGATCTTGGAAACATTTCCAGTAATGTATTCATAGAAGTTCACAGTGACTCAGTTAAATCTAATTTCTTGTGAGTGAGTATGCCGCAGTGCGAACTGAGCTGTTATATAGGACAACCGTGCAGATGGTTGGTGTGCTCAGGAGGCGAAAACTGGAAAAATCTCTGCTAAATGCCCAGTAATCATTTGCAGCCATCGCATGATAGGTTGTTTCGATTAAGTATAACAAAATACCACGATTATATAAATAAAAATGCTAGAGCAAGTGCTAAGGTGGTAGCGAATTATTGTCGAAAACTGAAAAATAATGGAACCAAAGGCAAAATCTTGCGAATAGTCTTCTCTCTTTGTGAGGTATTGGCTGTGTTATTGATGTGTTACATTGTAGTGAGAGCTGGCCGCAAAAACGCCCAAATTGTTGACAGCAATTTATGCCAATGTCACGTCCCGAATCGGGGTCATGAGAAAAAGCAATAACAAAGCTTAACCTTGAGGAACTCACTAACCAGTCACAGCAGAATGAACGTGTGAAAATACGGCTTAACTTACTGAAAAACTGATATAAGTATAAAACTTGGGCTTTTGAGAAACTGTCACAAGTAGTACAAAATAACCTTCAGCAAGAAAACAAACAATCAGAAAGCGTTACTTCTCTGCTGACAATAATGTACATGGAAATCTACATATACCTCTTGATTTTCCCAACAGACAATCTGTTGCCTGGCCCTTGTCTTCTGTCGTTGCAAGCCTACCAGCCTTACTAAACGAAATGTGCTTGATTATCCATTTAATCAGCTCTGATAACAAAGCAAAAGTCAAAATGGACCAGTAATTTAGCGATGTATTCTGGTGAAGCGAGACGAATTGTTTAAGGTTATGCAGAGCAAAGATTTTGGGATATAACTGGTTAAAATGGCTGAACTATGGACTCCGAAGATGTGCCTGTAACCAGCACAAAGAAAGAGTGTAAGGTGGCATAGTAGGCGCATACGCCAACCTCTTTTTTTCGACCCCTCTGTCACGGAATGTAAAGTCTGGTGAGACTCTTTCATCCCAGCAGCTTTTTATACTGTAGAATGCCTGTAGTCAGCGGAAACTTTGGCGTTGGTCCCGGAACGCAAATGAGCCACAATGGACACCCCTACAAACTTCCTTATTCACTACGTCTTCCACTCCTGTTTTATGGTTCTTCTTAGCGTAGAGGTCCTGACTTTTTCACATAGGTTGCTGCTTTGTTAGGACAGTAACATTTAGAGTCAAAAAATAAATAGGCAGGCCTGAACCACTTCACAGTCTAAAAAATGCTACACTTGTAGGGGACTTAATAGCGAGGTCGGCAAATACAAAATATCAGAGTAAAAAGTCAAGTTAATGAAAGATCCCGAGGGAAAAAAATTTGCAGCTTCTTCGGGACTTTTAATCATTGTCGACTGATTTTACCTCTCAAGATAAATGAAATTTTATGCTTGTTCAATTTTTGTTTTAGTTGTCCTTACTCTTCTTCAGTGAAGTTGTGCCCACGTCCAGTCCTTGGGACGGTACTAAAATAACCTTGAACTTCTCGAAGTATCTTTATGTGAGTGTCGTGTTGGTGTGGTTGGTGTTTTACTTCGCATTTTTGTGGCGAAGCAGTCTATCAGTTTTAACTGATATTGAGGCACTATTCCTTTATGTTATGGTTTGCCTGGAGTTATTTTCGCGTCTACCAGCTGACTCATTTCTCGTGTTAGGATACTGCTCTGTTCTAACGTGGAACACTAGTTTTGTGCCCAGCAATGTAATGAGACTTTAGAGGCTTATCGTAAGATCGACTGAAAGACTGGGGGAGTCCAGATACTGTCTTAGTAGCGTTCACTTAGGGTTAATGTATTTTGTGGAGCTATCTTGGTTCTTCTCTTCCTTCTCGAACCGCATAGTTAGGCTAATTACCATATGATAATTTGTTTTATAAGTTTTGGTTTTTGGCCATAACAAGTACTCTGGTGATTTATATTCACACGAAGTGCTGGTTACATGCTGTCTAATCCTGCTCTGATGTATTTCATGTTTGCAACAAATAGCTCCGGAAATAGAATTGTGTTATTTTAAGCATTTCACTTCTACCCAAGCAAAACATTAAATATGGAGTATTGAGTGCTTTTTTCGATAAATGTGCTTTTTAAGCAATTCATTAATATGTAGTTTCACAAGGACTGTCAATTTTTTAAGGGAGCATTGTATTGACTTCAGCAGTGGAAATTTAAATGGTTGGTGGCAATCGGCAGGAAGTATTGGATCTAGGTTTTGTACTTGATGGCACTGGTCAGCAATGTGTATGTTGTCTTGATGGAATGCATGTCGCTCCTGATAGACTGGTAGAATTCAGTTTGCACCGAATAAGGAACTAGACGCTTAATATCGGTTACTACCTAGTATCCAATCAGTGTCCTTTACGTTCCTGCAGGGGGTCTCTCTTAAGCGTGAATACCTCAGCAGTAATGTCTCTGACTGTAACACTGCTCCACCGAGGTTCATTTCCCAGAAGGAACGTGAGTTCGTTCAAGATTGCAGGTACATCTCGCACAGTTTTTTGTACCTAGTAATTTAAACTCGACCAGCAACTATCGTTGGTAAAGATTAGAATTTACTCCTGGGTGAATGTAACTAGACAGTGTAGTTTATCATGTAGGTTGGTGCTTTTAGTGAAACGCCAGCATAAATTTTGTAGTAACACCATTTTTCCGCTTTTGTGCAGAAAAATCAACAAAAACTCGGTAAATGTCTACGAAAACCTCTCGATCAATACGCTTCTTTTGTGTCCTTGGTATATTAATATGCATATATGCATTGTATGTCGAGTATTCCAAGGAGGCGGATAAAGCATATCGTGCTCTTTGTGATATATCAGAACGCATGAGCTGTTCCAAGGTGCTAACATCAAAGTAAGACACTGTGTAGACTATATTCCTTCTATTCCTTCTATTTTATTTTGGTATGGACGAGGACTTGGATTACCAATGGGAACTTCTAGTGGGAATATCATCTTAACACAAAGAAATCCAGTGTATGGTGTGATTTACTACTGTCTTATGATGTTACTAAGTAATTCATTACATAATAATGAAAATCTTATGCGCACCATTTCATTTTTATAGGTTCTTTCAAATCGAAAACCATTATTCGTATACTCTTCCTACTGTCATGTTTGTCTGTAATGGGTTCAGTTTACCTGTGTTATATTTTATTTTTCGTCCTTAAAGACATTTGTCTTGTTTGTCTGGCCACATATACTGTGAATATTTTCATCTGTATCTTGTCATTTAAATTGTGTAAAAGTGACACTTCTGTAAAGAAAATATTGTGAAGCAAATTTTTCGTTTTCTTATATCCCCTGATTTGCAATTTGCATGATATTACATATATACATATATTTCCGTTTCTCCTCTCGATTCTATTTCATATCTTTGTAGAGAATAGAAAAATGCTTTGGCATTTGGTTTCAGCTTTCCTATTTGGCGAGGGATTCATTGTTCTCATGATGATCTTACCACTTTTTTCATCACGAACGTAAGACTTAAATAAAAAAATACACAAGTTTCTTTGTTTATTCCTGAAAAAAAAAATAGATGGAGCAGATTTTTTAAATTTGGTATCATACAAAAAATTGCTGTGAATTCCTCGTTCTACTTCAATTTATTTCTTGTCATGTTGGCCTGTGCATTAGCCGGTAAGTGAAAAAAAACGTGTACTCTTAACACCTTTTCCTTATAGAGTGATATCTGTTGTTTTGTATTGCTATGCAATTTGTTTTGAATTTAAGTACTGATTGTCATTCTTTAGTAGTTTCAAAGTAAACTGCATCATGAATCGACGTCACCCATGGAACTGTTGATAACTAAAAGAGTACATGCAGGTGTTTTCTACCATTTCGGGACTCATCATCAGTTCGCACAAAAATATGAAGTGGACTATATCTGATAGAGAGTGAAAACTGCTCAAACGCCAACTGACCATAAGTCTTTGCTATGGCGAAAGATATGGAAAAGACATCAGCGATAGGTAACACCAGATAACTATTTACACTTATCAAGGAAACAGGCGGCAAAAGAAAATGATAAGTGAGACAATCCCCGAGAAAAGTTCTTCCCTTATTTAAGCTGCCAGGATACACGGCTGGAATGTTGGAAGGGGACATTTTGAAGTGCAGTATAAGTGGCCTACAACCACGCTCAACTTGCTCAGCACTCAACACTTGAATAAAATGTAGAGAATTGTCCACCATCTGTAACTGAGGCTACAAAGACTCTAATTTGAAACGAGGTAAAGCGACAGGAGTTAGTGGAATGACTCCAGAAGTGTTTAGGGACAGTAGTGACAAGTTGCTATCTGAGTTAACTAAGGTATCAGGCAATGTCTGTGAATCAGAGATAGTTCCTTTAGACTGGTGTAAGTCATTAATTACCTCAGTATACAAGAAAGCAGACAGGTCTTTCTGTGATAGTCGTAAAGGGATTAGCTTGACTGATATGGTATCTAAAGTTCTACACTCAATCATGTGTAGATTAAGTGGTGCTAAGGAGAATCAAGCTTGAGAAAACCAGACGAGCATTAAATCAGGAAGAGGGTGTATTCCATTATGGATAAGATTTTATTTTGATAAATCACACAGTGGTTTTATTCAGTAATATTAACTGATGATGTTTCGAGCACAAATTATTGCTCATAATCATATCAAGCTACTCACACAACATAGTAGGGAAGGAAAAAAGTTGTGTGAGTAACTTGATATGATTATGAGCAATAATTTGTGCTCGAAACGTCATCAGTTAATATTACTGTGTGATTTATCAAAATAAAATCTTATCCATAATGGAGTTACACTCCACCACAGTGCCGAGGTTTTATACTTATATCAAGAGGGTGTATTGATCGTATATGATTTGGTAGTAAAAGAGACCAGATGAAACGTTTTTGAACAACAACAACACAAAAAGTTGAGATATCTCCTTCGGAAAATCGCTAGGGCTTCGGCTGCATGGAGAAAATGTAAGCGAAATCCTTTCAAACCACTTGGTCATACTTTATATATAACAACTGAAGGTAGCCTCTGCTAGTGCTAATACTTGTCCAGAAGTGGTAATATGCTCCAGAATTGATCTGTTGACTGTTCTCCTTTTGACAATCATGTTGGTAAGTGTTCTTGATATAAGTATAAAACTTGGGCACTGTGGCACAGTATAACTCCATTATGGATAAGATTTTATTTTGATAAATCACACAGTGTTACACAGTAATATTAACTGATGACCACCTTTCGAGCACAAACTATTGCCACTCATAATGATAATGATAACATAAATAAGAGAGAATATAAGTCATCTACTGTTATACCATATAAAGAGGGAACATCTGAGGCCCTCCCTACATAGGATTCTTAATAAAGCAGGAATCACAGTGGTGGCATTCAAACCTACAAACTCACTCAGGGACAAGCTCTGTAGGTTAAAGGACCCAGTTGACCCAATTAGACAAAATAAATATAATTTAGGAAATACCCTTCAATGACTGTGAGGTCAACTACATAGGTCAAACTAATAGATCAGAGGGAAGTCAGATTGTCAGAACATAAGAATTTAGCCAAGGTAAGAATGGTTGACCCCGAGAAGATAAGTAATTCAGAAGACATCTCAGCAATTTCATATCATGCATTAACACAATCACAGTAGGATGGAAGGTGGTTATAATTCTAAAAAGTAATCTAGATAGGTGGAGAGAGAAGTTGATTATTGAATCCTGGTTCATTGAGTCTACACCCAACACATGCAATAGAAGTGACTCAACGCAAATACCAGAAATAAGGAAGATATTATTACCACCAGTCAGTAAAATCCGAGGAGGATAATAAATAATCTCAAAATTCTATTTGAATTCAAGCACATCACAACATTCTAATAAGTTACTTATTATGACTATAAAAAACACTCGTCTTATTTCCCATCTGATTGTACTTGATCAGTAACACTCATATTATTATCTCTGAATGTACCTTATCCCATATTGGTTTTTATTGCAATATCTAATCATCAATTCCACTCATGTATATAAATGAAAGAAAAAAGTTGTGTGGGTAACTTGATATGATTATGAGCAGTGATAGTTTGTGCTTGTAAGGTGGTCGTCAGTTAATATTACTGTATAACACCACTGTGTGACAATTTATCAAAATAAAATCTTATCCATACTGGTACATGTTCATTGGCTTGTTTAGACAATGTCCTTCTGGTACCGGGCCAATGTGGATCTAGATTTCTCTAGGTAAATAGTATTGTAGTGTGTCCAATTAATAAATAAGTGTGTCATTGCATAATGCCCTAGTTTTACACATATATTAACTGTGCATATCTCTTAATTTATCGCCAGTTATTATCCCACTATGTATTAACTATATACTACTGATGCATTAAACAAGTTGGCAGTTTGTTTGTTCATTTTTGCTTCTTCGTTCTATTTTACAGAAGCAGTCCGTAACTCATGGACACAAAAACAAGCGTACAATACGTTGAAAGCTCATCCGTATGAATTACGTCCTGAAACGGAATCGCTGTACTTGATGCGAATGTTCCGAGCACAAAGAAATTTGTATATTTGTGGATTCTCTCTGTTCACATGGTTGTAAGTTAACATGCTTTGCGTTCGCTTACAATTTCTTATAAGTGTTTCGTCTTTAATTTGTCTGTGTTAATTTGACTTCACCAACCGAACATGTGGTTCGGGGTTTAATTTCCGACCGAAGCACGCTTAAACCTCGCTTATTTTTGTTTTCATTGGAATGTAGGGCTTCAGGAGCACATCTCCACTTTGTCCTATTCTCTGCAGTCCTCTTTAGCTGTCCCCGCGATTGCCCATAGTCCCTGATCTCCTTCTCGCACCACCTCCCCCCATGTCAAGCTCAAAGCGACGCCCAACTCGTCGTTCCCTGTTTGAGTTCTCTTCGAGCTATGGCCTAGTGAGCAATGTCACCACTGGACGGTCTCCCCAGTGTGGGTTCTTGGCTGGTTTACTTATTCAGTTGCTCGTTGCTAACTCCATCTCTTAACCGATAGTAACCCCTGCAAAGGGGGAAATTTGTGCTGGGTGAAGCTGGCAACCCCCCGCCCTGCACCCCACCACGTGAAAATGAAAGCACTGCTACTGAAACTTGGAAGCCCAACTCTTGCAGTCCCTTATGTTCCACACTCGGAACTCATGGGACCTAAGGAAGAAAGTCTTACCTAAGTGATTCATACATGTAATTAATTAATATTCAACTGGTAATGAATTTGTGTTGGTTCCTTTATTGTGTGTAGAAACCACTTCATAAGATCTGAAGCATTGGATTAAGCACCACCGGACTTTCAGTCAATTAGCTCCGGGCTCGAAGCCAGCTCAGTTGACTTCATTTTGATTTAGTTGTATTCTCTGAGCTGGTTGATGGTTTAATTGCAAAGCTTTCGTTATTAGTAGTATGTATGTACTTTTGTTTTTTATTGAACTGAGTAATTGTCATGAACTTTATTTTATTATTGTTAACCATGCTAGTTGTAAAGTGGTTGTAAAGAAACTACGAAATGACGATATCATCTCGCGAAATTTGTCTTCTAAGTGCCTTATTCAAATTTATCAAAGGGACTAATTGTTTTCACTATAGTAATGTGTGTTTGTTAATCGCTCATTCATCTGAGTGTACTAGGAGGCATCTAGAAACTCCCTGACATTACTTTTGATGTTTCCTCTGTTTAAAATTTGTTATTATTATATTATTTTATTATTGTTCCCTTGGGTTCCTAGTGGAGCATAGGGCTTCAACTGCACGCCTCCACTTGCTTCTGTCTTCTGCTGTACTTGTCACCTGCATCCATGTTAGTCCATACTGTTTCAGCTCTTCTTCACACGATCTCCTCCATATTACCCTTGGATGTCCCACTCACCGCTTACCTTTCGGGTTCCACTCGAGCTATGGCCTGACGCACGATGTCAGCCAACGGCCTCCTCAGTGAGTGTCCGATCCATCTCCACTTTCTCCTGCATATTTGTTGAGCGATTGGTTCTTGTTTTGTTTGTTCCCATAGTTTCTTGTTGGTGATTCTTCCCGGCGGCCATTTGATCTTCAGTATAGAGCGAAGAGAGTTGTTGATAAAGGTCTGCAACAGACTGTTGGAAATATTCTTTGTGACCCGCCAAGTTTCTGATCCGTGCGTATAGAAGTAGTGTTTCACTCCTATACTTGTCAAAACTCTATTGATTCTCTTCACTCATTTTCTTTTCTACCTTTGTGTGCTATTTGGAACGTGGCAACTGTAACTGCTGCACTTCGGTGCCAAGTTCTGTGTTGAATCCAGACAGACAGACAGATGCGTATAGAAGAACTGACTGACTTGACGTTTGTATTGAAAATCCGAATTTTGTTGTTGATGCAGGCTGAGTGACGAAGATTTCCAAATTGGTTTCAGGTTGATTAATGTGTTTCTCGTCTTCCCAATTCTCGATTTGACATCCTCGTCCGTCCGTTTCTCCTGTAGTTGAGACAATGCTTCCTAGATAAGTGAATGAAGTAGCCTCTTTCAAATCCCTCCCGTTGATGGTGATTGGTGCTGGATGTTGCTGTTGTTGTTGTTGTTGTTGGTTATTTTCAGAACCTCCGTCTCGTCTATGTTCACCTGCAGTCCTGTCTTTGCTGCTTCTTTGACCAGTTTGTCGGTTTTTGCTTGTAAGCCTTCGATTTTGTGTGACATCAAACATAAATCATCGGCGAAATCCAGGTCTTCTAGGTTGTTCACGTCAGTCCAGGATATCCTCACTGTCTGACGCATAATCCAGTCTACCACAATTAGGAATATCATTGGTGATAATTGTTGATTTAGATCTCTTCTGATTGTTTTCATTGACTTGGAATTCAACTTGTCATGTAATTTATTATTTTTTTGTTTCGTTAATTGGTAAACTTGATCTATTGTAGTGTGTGTTTGTTAATCGCTGATTCATCTGAGTGTACTAAGAGGCAAGCGAAAAATTCCGTCACATGACCTAAACTATTACCCCCATATCAACAACTTCCTTCAATTTATTCACAAACTCCGATATGTGTAGACGACAGAAGACGTGATATAAAAATGACCTCATTCATTCAATTTCAGAAGAATTTATCAACCAAAGAAGTCCGGATACTTAATAGTCCTACGAAAAATCAATTAACATACTCCATTGTTTCAATCAAAGCAGAGAAAATACCCTAAAGTGTACTACACCCCAAATGTAGCTTAGCTACACCTGCACGCACAGAACTTCCAACTACATCCCTTTCATCGACTGCCAAATCGCGGCGATAATCCTCCTCCGCCCCGTCACCCACCAAACGGAAGACAACAAATAAAGACTTTCATCTTCGTGATGACCTACATCTTTGCCCACCACAACGAGTGGTCCACATGAATATACACATGTGAGGTGTGACGAATTACACTAGTAGTAGTCAGTGACAGAATCACACAATCAATCACAATCCAATCAATCGTGACAGTACTACTAATTAGCAAGGTGACACACACACACACACAATATGTGTGAATAATATGCGTACAATGTCGAATCAACTAGAATAATATTGGAAAGTTGAAATTTGTCTAATGCTCCTCCTCACAACGCAACGCATTAGTTGACTGACTGACAGTAGGTGGGGTGGTGGTGGTGGTGATATAACCATCCTGGACACAAACATACATTGAATGAATGAATGTAAGCCAAGTACTTGCTAATGGTGGTGGTGGTGGTGGTGGTGGATGATATCACGATGATTTAGTCCTCCTCTCCTAAACCACGACCGACGTTGGTTGAACTGGTCTATTCCATATGGTTTATTGAGGATGACCCCCCCACACGGACACAGCAAGCTATGCATACATCCTACTTTTTCTCTTGCATAAAAGAGGAGACACTTTGAATAATAAAAACTATCTCGAATTCCTCAACAATCATCACCCACCATATAGTGGAAACAAACAATTAAAAGTGAGCAAAATATTCACTGTCATCAGGAGGATTTATTTATTTATTTATATTTCACACACATTTATAAGTATAGATAGGGGGGTTACTATGGAGAGAATTGATGAACTCCATGTTGACTGACTTCTCCAGTCAATGTAGTCGTAGTGGTAGACACTAATTAATGCATGCAGTCAGTCATACTCACACCACTGGATGGATGATGACAGCTTGAGTACAGTTCAGCCTACCTCGTCTGTTCACGAGTAGTTCCAGGTCTCCATACACACACACACACATACACTTGTGCATAAGGATTGGTAGTCAGTCAGTGAGACAGTCAGATTCTTTAAACTGTGTGTCTTCTTCTGTCTATTCGTCGTCGTGAATCAATCGATAATGTGGCTGGCTGGCTGGATGGATGGGACTGCGGGTAATGGCCTTTTCTATTTTATGAATGTATGCCAATCAGTCAATCATTCATTGACAGTCATGATTTAAAGGAGACTTATTTGTGTAAGTTTGCAGATTAGACTGTGTGGATCACATCACATCACATCACTTCACTTCACATCAAATGAACGTCGTTGCGGCGGCGGCGTCACACGTGACAAACACAACATACAAACCAGTTATAGTGTGAACCAACCAACCAACCAGCAAAAGGAGATCTCTGTTTGCGTTACATTTTACTTCAAAGTGTTGTACAGTTAGTTAGTTAGTTAGTTATATAGCTAGCTAGCTAGCTAGGCGTTTATATACACTCACTACTACACAGATGTGTTAATTGACAACACAGAGACAGATAGATAGATAGTGTAACGGAACAGGAGAAGGCGAAGGCGAAACACGGAAGTCAATGCATATTATTTTCAAGTGATCAAAGACCGTTATTATGCATATTACAGTTTATATTCTTTAGCCAATCATCATCCACTGGGCGTGTGATTTTGGTTTACTACATCGAAGGACATGAAATAGAATGTCCGAATACATACACATATATTTATTATTGTGTTGCTGCTGCTAATGCAATGCACTATTGACCTGTGGGGGAATGGTATTCAGACGTTAACAACACTAACAAATACAATGATTTTTTACCACAGGGAGAATAATCGTCTCTTCTTTGTTTTGCTTTAGATGCTTGTACATGAAGAGGAGGATCTTGAATATCTTCTATTTTCGACTAGAGTGTTTCTAGGTTCATCTCGCTTCCTACTCAATGTAGCGTCAGTGCTGATAGGGTAGAAGTCCCTTGCAACGTCTACCCTATAAGCACTGACGCTACATTGAGTAGGAAGCGAGATGAACCTAGAAACACTCTAGTCGAAAATAGAAGATATTCAAGATCCTCCTCTTCATGTACAAGCATCTAAAGCAAAACAAAGAAGAGACGATTATTCTCCCTGTGGTAAAAAATCATTGTATTTGTTAGTGTTGTTAACGTCTGAATACCATTCCCCCACAGGTCAATAGTATTCAGACGTTCACAACACTAACAAATACAATGATTTTTTACCACAGGGAGAATAATCGTCTCTTCTTTGTTTTGCTTTACATGCTTGTACATGAAGAGGAGGATCTTGAATATCTTCTATTTTCGACTAGAGTGTTTCTAGGTTCATCTCGCTTCCTACTCAATGTAGCGTCAGTGCTTATAGGGTAGACGTTGCAAGGGACTTCTACCCTATCAGCACTGACGCTACATTGAGTAGGAAGCGAGATGAACCTAGAAACACTCTAGTCGAAAATAGAAGATATTCAAGATCCTCCTCTTCATGTACAAGCATCTAAAGCAAAACAAAGAAGAGACGATTATTCTCCCTGTGGTAAAAAATCATTGTATTTGTTAGTGTTGTTAACGTCTGAATACCATTCCCCCACAGGTCAATAGTATTCAGACGTTCACAACACTAACAAATACAATGATTTTTTACCACAGGGAGAATAATCGTCTCTTCTTTGTTTTGCTTTACATGCTTGTACATGAAGAGGAGGATCTTGAATATCTTCTATTTTCGACTAGAGTGTTTCTAGGTTCATCTCGCTTCCTACTCAATGTAGCGTCAGTGCTTATAGGGTAGACGTTGCAAGGGACTTCTACCCTATCAGCACTGACGCTACATTGAGTAGGAAGCGAGATGAACCTAGAAACACTCTAGTCGAAAATAGAAGATATTCAAGATCCTCCTCTTCATGTACAAGCATCTAAAGCAAAACAAAGAAGAGACGATTATTCTCCCTGTGGTAAAAAATCATTGTATTTGTTAGTGTTGTTAACGTCTGAATACCATTCCCCCACAGGTCAATAGTATTCAGACGTTCACAACACTAACAAATACAATGATTTTTTACCACAGGGAGAATAATCGTCTCTTCTTTGTTTTGCTTTACATGCTTGTACATGAAGAGGAGGATCTTGAATATCTTCTATTTTCGACTAGAGTGTTTCTAGGTTCATCTCGCTTCCTACTCAATGTAGCGTCAGTGCTTATAGGGTAGACGTTGCAAGGGACTTCTACCCTATCAGCACTGACGCTACATTGAGTAGGAAGCGAGATGAACCTAGAAACACTCTAGTCGAAAATAGAAGATATTCAAGATCCTCCTCTTCATGTACAAGCATCTAAAGCAAAACAAAGAAGAGACGATTATTCTCCCTGTGGTAAAAAATCATTGTATTTGTTAGTGTTGTTAACGTTTGAATACTATTGACCTGTGGGGGAATGGTATTCAGACGTTAACAACACTAACAAATACAATGATTTTTTACCACAGGGAGAATAATCGTCTCTTCTTTGTTTTGCTTTAGATGCTTGTACATGAAGAGGAGGATCTTGAATATCTTCTATTTTCGACTAGAGTGTTTCTAGGTTCATCTCGCTTCCTACTCAATGTAGCGTCAGTGCTGATAGGGTAGAAGTCCCTTGCAACGTCTACCCTATAAGCACTGACGCTACATTGAGTAGGAAGCGAGATGAACCTAGAAACACTCTAGTCGAAAATAGAAGATATTCAAGATCCTCCTCTTCATGTACAAGCATCTAAAGCAAAACAAAGAAGAGACGATTATTCTCCCTGTGGTAAAAAATCATTGTATTTGTTAGTGTTGTTAACGTCTGAATACTATTGACCTGTGGGGGAATGGTATTCAGACGTTAATTTGAGATAGTTTTTATTATTCAAAGTGTCTCCTCCTTTATGCAAGAGAAAAAGAAGGTTGCATGGATAGCTTGCTGTGTCCGTGTGGGGGGGGGCATCGTCAATAAACCATATGGAATAGACCAGTTCAACCAACGTCGGTCGTGGTTTAGGAGAGGAGGACTAAATCATCGTGATATCACCCACCACCACCACCACCACCAAGTACTTGGCTTACATTCATTCATTTATTCATTCAATACATGTTTGTGTCCAGGATGGTTATATCACCACCACCACCACCCCACCTACTGTCAGTCAGTCAGTCAGCTGCTAATGCGTTGCGTTGTGAGGAGGAGCATTAGACAAATTTCAACTTTCCAATATTATTCTAGTTGATTCGACATTGTACGCATATTATTCACACATATTGTGTGTGTGTGTGTGTGTGTCACCTCGCTAATTAGTAGTACTGTCACGATTGATTGGATTGTGATTGATTGTATGATTCTGTCACTGACTACTACTAGTGTACTTCGTCACACCTCACATGTGTATATATTCATGTGGACCACTCGTTGCGGTGGGCAAAGATGTAGGTCATCACGAAGAAGAATGTCTTGATTTGTTGTCTTTTGTTTGGAGGATGACCGGGAGGAGGAGTATCACAACGAATTGGCAGTAGATGAAAAGAATGTAGTGGGAAGTTTTTTGCCTGCAGGTGTAGCTGAGCTACATTTGGGGTGTAGTACCTGTTCAGGGCATTTTCTCTATTTTGATTGAAACAATGGAGTATGTTAATTGATTTTTCGTAGGACTATTTAGTGTTTGGATTTCTGTGAGTTGGATAAAGACTTCTGAAATTGAATGAATGTGGTCATTTTTATAGTACGTCGTCTGTCGTCTGCACATATCGAAGTTTGTGAATGAATGGAAGCAAGTTGTAGATATGGAGGTGATAGATTAAGTCATGTGACGGAATTTTTCGCTTGTTTTTTATCATTGGGAGTGTAGAAGATATGTGTAGAGATTTGGTTTCTGCTATCCAGTGTGTGATGTTGTCATGCTCTTTGGTGTGTGGGATTCCTGAAATAGAGGACATTTGTCTTAATAATTTGAAAGACTGGGAATATGCTGAAGAGAAATGGTACATCGGAGAGAAGGTATTACATTTATTTTGAAACTGATCAGTCCCACTGTTTAATAATGAATCCGTTGAAGAATTTATTGTTTTTTTTTCACGACTCTTTCATGTTTCTTTAGATTTTCAGTTTTCCTTTTATGTCGTCATATTTTTTTGTGTTATTTTCCATTAATTTTTGTGGATTCATTTTGTATTTGACGTCATTGTTTCCCGTAATTATTATTGGTGGTTGATGATGATTGTAGGCGCGCTTAGATTGCAGGTGTTATGGGTACTGAGTTCGAATCCCATCTCAGTTTTTATTCAACTTTATCAACTGGATACAGGCTCACCATCACTACTCACAAAAAAGTGTGACACCTGTTCCCCTGTGCATGAAAAATATTTTCTGGGTAAGTGAGTTTTAACGACAGTTGTGCGAAAGATGCCTGAGCAAACCGGGGATCAGGAAATGTTCAAACTTCGCGGGACTTATGGTGTATTAATAAATATTCATAAATTTGTTTCCACCACAACTCTAAGGTAAGAGACGTGTTCCCTAAGGAATAATTGACTGAAACATGTAGAAATTAGTTAACAGACAAAATAGCTAGGAAGTTCGGATATGAAAATAAGGTAGTGGAAATAGGGATTAAGAAAAACTTAAATATAACATGAACGAACAGAAAGTTTGGATAAGAAAGTGCAATGGGATGGTCACTATTAAAAGAATTACATGTTTATGATGGCCATGACAGGGACAGCGGTTGGATGTATTTCTTTTGGAGACATGGCGTGGTTTTAAGTTAGCCTTTCGAAAAATCCTTCATAATTCGATCAAACGTATCACAGGGAGTGAAATTAAGACATCCGAAAGCCTAAACCCTCGCTATGTATCCAAAAGAAACACGTTCAACCCTTATCCCTGCAACGGCCATCATCATAAACAGGTAATTCTTCTCATAGTGACTATCCCATTGCCCTTCTTATTCAAACTTCCTGATCGTTCATGTTAAGTTTAATTTTTTCTTAATCCCTACTTACACTGCCATATTTTCATATCCACACTTCCTGTATATTTTGTCATTTTATTATTTCTACATATTTAATCCCTGACTGCATAAACAATTATTCATCACATTAGTTATGATCCCACTGGATTTGTTTTATCCAAACATCCTGTCTGTTTTTGTCATTTCTGTATTTCTAACGCCTAATTGCACAATCAGTGTCAATTTTCTCGGTAATTATGATGCTACTTTGTTTGAGTTTTATCCGCCCCCTTGTTTATTATGCCATTTTAATTCCTAATTGTAATTTTTATTAATTTGACTCTTGACCGGAAATTATTCTGGAACTTTCCCACGCATCTATTATAAATACACGAATGTAGAGCCTAGTTGATAGTGACTTCGTTGAAAAGAAAATCTTTGTAACCGTATTTTTAGTCATTCCCTATGATAAAGAAGAATTAAATTAATCAAATATGATTTCATGTTATCACTCCGATGATACAGTAAGTAGACAGCGGCGGACAACAGACACTACAGTCGGTCGTCACCTTGAATCGGCCAATCAGATTGCTCAGCATTACAAATGTTTGCTTTTTACAATCTCTGTTACAAGTTTCATCCTGATATAGAGTTAGGGTAGGATAAAGTGGGGTGGGGTGGGGTTATGATTGTGGTTAGAATGAAAGCTGCAACGAGTACTAGGGTCGGCGTGTGAGACTTACAACGAAGATTTTGAAAATAGCATCCTTTTCTAGTGCTGAGCGATCTGATTAGCTGGTTCAAGGTAATTTCACTATAGTGTCTATTCTTTAATGTTGGCCAGTGAATATACTTCTGAAACATAATTCGTCATGTTTTCTAAGCTACATGTGAACATGTTTTGCCATCACGCTAAGATTATTTCATTCTCATTATTCTGAACTATAGATAACTCACTTTTATTGCACACAGCATAATGATTTTTTTAATGTTATCATGAGAACCTGTGTTAGGTTCTTGTGTAAATCTACCTCATTCATTCATTCATTCATTCATTACCTTTCCTCTTGAAGTGTTTTACGTCGTCTTGTCTGCCTGTTGTCGGAGCATGCTCAAATGTCTGCTAGTATGGAGGCGAGTATTAAACAGGCTAAAAGTGCATCGGAAGCAGCTCAACGTATGCTCAGTGATACGAAAGTGACTGACAGTGACACTGAAGATGTTTATGTAAGTTTAATTTCATGCAAGTATTATTATCATTATTATTAATTGCCATTCTATGTATTATTTAAAAGCAAAATATTCTTTTATGATCCCGGAACTACGACCTAGTGTTGTAGACTATGAGCGAATACAAACTTAGTGCAGTGACTGGCTGGCTAATCTGCCCTAATTGCACGCCGCTAACAACAACAACAGTAATACTAGCTGCACGTTTAGGTAGGAGAAAAGACTGGACGTTTTGATAAGGTGGCTTTTACTGTCTCAAAACAACAGACTACAGTTATATAAAACAATTAGTTCCCTCTATGAATTTAGATAAAGCAATAAGAAGACGTAATTTGTCTGAATCGTGTAATGCTGTATTTGCGCAACACATTTCGAACAATCTGATCACACACACGGACGTGTCAAAGGAATGTGTATATATGAAATTAATAAAGGGGTAAGAGGTGAGAAAATAGACTACTTAGGTCAAGTTAAAAGGACATACTCAAGGTTAAAATAACAATGAAGACCACTAAACCAAATAGCAGAGGTAATAGTGTAACAACAGAAGACAAGGGCCAGGCAACAGATTGTTTATTAAGGAAATCAAAGCATATTTATATATTTTCATATACATTATTATAGATTAGTTAAGCAAACAAACACAGTCTTCTGATTGGTTGTTTCTCACGTGCTGCGCATGCCTAACCATCGCCTCCCCCGACGGGCATTACTGGTTGATATAGGTGCAGGTTGGCAAGAGTAAGAGATGGCCAAACAAAAACATGGCATCAATCCATGAAATCCCTGACAGTTAGACTGAGTCAGGTAGGGAGATGCAGACTTCCGGGTTGGGGCCCACCCTCGGGACTCTAAGAATCAATGGCTGGAGACAATAGGTGACATGGCTCAAAATCGTTGTCAATGGCTTACGCAGATGTATTCAGTCTCTGTAATCTTTCATATTCCTTTCTACCATTACTCGTTCTGTTTCACTCTTATACTTGTCTAAATTCTATTGATTCTCTTCTCTGATTTTCCTGTCTACCTTTGTGTGCTATTTGGAACGTGGCAACTCGAACTGCTGCACTTCGGTGCCAAGTTCTATGTTGAATCCAGCAGCAGCAGTTTCTCACTGAAAGTTAATCTTTCATCTCTTTGTGGCTGTTTCTTGAATGTCAGATCATCTATATGCTAACTGTATCCGCCTACGCAAAGTCTTTGTTCTTATTTTTCTCACGACCAATATTTGGGACATAAACATTGACGTAAATTAATGTCTACCAACTTTGGCTAGCAGCCAGCTCTCACCACAATAGTACATCTGCTATGATATCAAAACACAATTTACCAAGGAAGGTTGGTGGTGCGTCGGTGGCACAGCGGTTAGGACTCTCGCCGACCATGCACATGGCCCGGGGTTCGATCCTCTGCCGACGCACACCCGATATCTTTGGTCGGCCTGCAAAATTTGGGCTACCGATATCCATGCTGAAAATTCCATACTTGTACTGGAAATACGGTGTGGCATCAAGCTATAATAAAAAAAGGTGTAATGTGATGACAAATTGTTGCTTTGAACGCATAAAGGTGGTTTAAACTTTCTAATTGCCAGCTAGGACTTCCACAAACTCTAGGATACGCCCTCCCCAAACGCGTTTTATAGATAGGTTTAAAAGATCTGTTAACATCAATTTTATGTCCTGTGTCTGTTTCACAATAGAGGAGTTAGGTCTCCTGTTCTCACCATTAATGGGTTCTGAAGATTCCATCTGTTTCTGGAGCCATTTAGGAATACGCTTTGAAGCCAGCACTTACTTGCAGAGGTCGATGAGTCCTCCATCCTATGTATGTGTGTCCACACGTACATTCAAATTGGTAAATACAGTAGGATGTGACATCATTTTTCGCATGTTCAAAGGGCTTCACATTCTCAATTATTATGATATTAGCTGCATAAAAAGTCTTTTTAACAGTAGTGTTCAGTCTTTGTCTAGTTATCAAGCTGCTATGATACCCCACATAGGGTAGCTGGATGTACACGTGTCTTTCCCTGGGGGCGAGTTGGAGAGTGTGTCTTGATGTTCTGACTACTTTATATCTCTTGATGAACTTGTCTGGATAATTATTATCAACCAGAGTGCGTGTCAACTTTCTTTCCTCTTCATCAAGTGTGTCTTCAGTGCATATTCGTTGGATTCTACTGAAGAGGCACCTTACTATTAGTCGAAAAAGGATGACAGCAATGCTTGTGTTTTTTACATACATGCTAAAAATGATTGTGAGAGGCACCAATGTCATTGATAAATTAAAATAGTGAACAACCAATAGGATTTCAAAGGTCATAAGTGGGCTAAGGGAAAATTAGGCGATAAATCAATAAGTGCGGTCAGAAGCATATAAAAAGACACGTAGAAAAGCATGTTCAACCTATGATGAAAGTAAAGTGAAGTGGAATGATGATCTGCTTCTAAAGTATAATTTTAAGTCTCTTGTTTGGTCACTTACTCATTTTTGTTCACACGAGGAGTACTTAGCTTCAAATATCACCCCATCTACTGTGACTTAGATGCGTAGGTGGTACTGAGGGATCTTACTCATTCATCTTCTGACATGCATAATCTTTTATACTACACATGGTCACTCGTTTATATTCAGCTGCATTATTACTTCAAGTATTTTTTACGAGTTGATCACGGATTGATATCAGTTAGAGAACCATTGAAAACCAGGCAGGGAGTACTGGACAGCTGTTTCATCAGTCTAGTTTGGGAATCATATGCAGTACGCACCCAACACAGGGGTTCGAACCCTTATAAACCAACTGTAGAAAATTAATCTGATGCTCACTAGTGACTCGCTACAGGATGGAGTTTCCTGGGGTGGGTTCTAGTGAGAAGTGGTGACCAGTGAGGTCCATCCAGATGTCACGTGTGAGGATGGATGTCCCACCGACGACACTGGTTAGTGGTCGCGCTAAATCACGAATTGGTAGGAGTTGGAATTCATCGGCCACTGAATCGGGTCGGGCCCCAGTGACTGAATGGTATACGAGCTTGCCTTGTGACCGGAAGGTCCTGGTTTCAAAACCCAGTGGATACTTACTGCTGATGATTCCTAAACTAGGATGATACAGCTGTCCAGTACTCCCTGTGGCTGATTTTCAATGGTTCTCTAACTGATGCCAACCCATGATCAACTCGTAAAAACAAAACTAACCGTTACAAACCAACTATAGAAAACTTCAAATATTATCTATTCTGGTTTCAACATAGGACTTTTCACGGATATGCAGCAGTTTCAGTTCCCATTCTCCCCCCTCCCCTCATTTAGTATCCAAAACAAGAGAAGAGAGTAAAGAGAGATATGATAAACAGAAGTGTGAGTGAGGGAAAAAGAATACTGGTAAAATAGAGGAAGAATAGAGTTTTATTGGATATGACGAATCACTCAAGTAGTGAATGCATCTACACTGTACGTTGACAACGATTCTGAGCCAGCCATATCACCTGGGGTCGTCGGGACGGTAAATACCAATGAATGCTGGAGACCATTGATGATATGGCTTAAAATCGTTCTCAATGACTAGTGCAGATGCATCCCAGTCCTTGTGACTTATAATACCCAATACAACTATATTGTTCGTCGTTATTACTATTCCTTTTGTCTCATATTCATCTACACTGTCTCTATTGTGCATTTCTTCTTCAATGCTGGCTGGCTTTTTGGCTGGTCGGTTTGCACCAGATGGTCCAATATCGAACTGTTAATGGCTTTCACTACACCTTTACTTAGTAGTCATAGTGGGAGACGTTCTCGAGCGAGCACGAAAAATCAAGTTCCTAGAGCAGCAATGGCTGATATAACTCACCCTACAATTTGTTTATTAATTGTTAAATCGTCTTTGTGTTGTTTTTTCTGCACCAAATTGATTATACATTTAGCCGGATACTGTAGAAGCACTGAAGGATGAATTGTCGAAACTAACAAAGAAATTTGAATCAGAAGAGCAAGGTTAGTTCTTCGTATTGATGATCTGTGTTATAGAATCTTATTGAGTAGTGGTTCTTTTTCTCATTTTGAATGTGTGTCCATTGCCCATAAGCTCTCATCTCCTCCATGTCGCCCTCGGATCCATACCCAACTCGTCGTCTTGTATTCGGGTTTCACTCGAGCGCGAGATGGCCTAGCGCACGATTTCATCTGTGGCCTGTGTCCTCAGTGGCGTGTGTCTGATCCACCTCCATTTTGCTGCTCGGTGTATTTGTTATTGAGCAGTAGGTTTTGGATTGGTTCGTTATGCAGAGGTTTTTATTGCTAATTCCTTTCTAGCCATTTAATCTTCAACACGGAGTGAAGGCAACTGTTAGTAAAAGTCTTCAGTAGTGCCTATTAGAGATGCTTTCAGTGACTGACTTAACATTTGTGTTGAAAGTCCGAACCTTGTTCTCTATACTGAGTACAGCTGATTTCCAAACTGGTTTCAGGTTGATGGTCCGTCTGCCTGTGGTTGAAACAATGGATCCTAGCCAGATAAGTGACGGAAGTGACTTCTGTCAAATCACCCCCCCCCCCGGTTGATGGTGATTAGTGCTCTTTGCTGTTGTTGCTGTTGGTGCATGGGTGTCTTCATCACCTCCATCTTCTCTATATTCATTTGGTTAAGATACCCGGAGGCGACTAATGAGCCGTAAATTAATTCTTACAGTGACAGATTAGCATCTGTCCACTTCCAACCTAATCTAATTAACAGTCAAGCAATTAGTCTGAGCAGATGTATGCATATCCATGCACTGTACTTATTGTATAGTGACTAATGGCTTTACGTGTGTGTGTGGGAGGGCCAAGTTCTGGTTGATTGAGTAAGGCTCTGAATAGTTGAAGTGTTATTGTTATTGTTTTTTTTAGTTTAAATAGCACATAGGTGTCACTGTAGATATAGGTCATTGGCGTAAGCAGTCGGACTCTAACAGTGTCAACTTACGATTCAGTGTCATCAATCATTAAACGGTCTGTACAAGCGTTGATTCTTAACGTATCGCGAGGGCTGTAGTTGGCTGGCTGTGAAACCAACGGTCACGTTTTTATTTGATCACTCGTAACTCTTCTTCAAGAAAAAAAATCATGTGTCAACTATGTCAGGCGATGGCTCAGCATGCGTAACATGTCTTCCCCTCCATAACCTAACACTGTACACCGGTCCTCAATATTTCTCACTATATTATACCACTGACCACGGGAGAAGAAAGGCGAACATCTGTGGTTGGTGACATCTACCTCTTTCATACCTTCCACTATCAATCAATGACCACAGATGACTTCCATGTAAAATAAGCAAGTGAAGTTAACTTTAAACTCTGTGGCACACAGTTCACTTACTTGCCAGGACGAAACAGCTACCCACTAGTCCTTGGTTTTCAATGGTTCTCTTCAGGTGTCGCCAGTATGTTGTGTGTTGTTGAAGATGCTTTTGGAGTATTGCTAAGTATAGCAATTTTAAACTGGTATACTTGAATACAAAAATTGGCTAGTATCGTTAGCCCACACACAATAAGTATGTCTCTTAGCCTCTTACCTGAGAAACATGTCCCAAGTACCCTAGTTTGTAGGGACCTTGATTATTAGTATTAGGTTTGATCACGGATCGGTATCATTTAGGTGAACCATTGAAAAGCAAGGAACACTGGGCAACTGTTTTGCCTCACTTTGGGAATCTTCAATAGTACGCACCCATGCCCCCCTTAACCAGGGACAGGGACCGAACGCGCAAGACATTCAGGTTACAGGGTGAGCTCGTTGATCGATTCAGTGGCCAATGTGGTTCAAATTCTGAAAAATTAATTTCATGCCCACTAGTGATTATCTACTGGACGAAGTTGCCTGGAGGTTTGGTGGGGGAAATAAGCGACCAGTGGGGTCCGCCGAGTTGCGTTGTGAGGACATTAGCTAGCAGATTTGGTGCTAAATGTCGGGAATTGGCAGAGTTTAGAATTGATGGGCTATTGGTCAGAGAGAACAGAACGCAATGGAGACTCACGGCTGAAGCCCTATGTTCCTGTAGGAATTAATAATAATAATAATAATAATAATAATAATAATTTGCTTTATTCCAAAACAGTACTTGTGATACAGAATGGAATTCTTAGCATTTTTTACTACAGTATTGCATCCAGTTTGTACATTATCAATAAATAGAATTCTACATAGATTGAGGAAACAGCAGTTCATTATTACAGCAATACATTGGCATGTCAGTAGCAAAGGTAAAGCTGAAACAGTGTTTGAAGGATACAATAATAATAATTGGTCAGTGGGCTGTGACCGTTGCTGAAGAGTCCCGAGCAAGAACGAAACAACTGTCCAGTACCCTCTGGTTTTCTATATGGTTCTTTCTAACTAATATCAATGCATGTTCTAGATAAACTTTTTTAAGTTGTCCCATAGAAAGGATTAATTTTCTATTTCTTTAATTTTTTGAATAAAAAATAACTTTCACTTTACTAGCTCACAAACAAACCAAACGAGATTTAGAAACTTTGAAGAAACAAAGTCTTCAAACTAATATTGAATATGATCGAGTGACTCAGGAGTGCCAAAAGCTACAGGTGAGTTAGTTAGTCATCATACTGAATTTCGCTTTGTGATTGCTGATATATCTTTTTGTATATCTGTATAATATTTGTCATTTATTGATAGTGTGTGTGTGTGTGTTTGAGGTGTCTGAATGCTTCCAAAATTAAAGATTTTTGAATTCGTCGAATACACCTATTGAATGGCCAAAGGGTACGTAATGATTGTGTTTAGATTGCATCTGATTGTATGCATATTGAAGAATAGTGCATTATGAGTTTGGAAACAGAACGAAGATGTTTAGGGTGCGCTCCATTGTGTTGTACTCCTTCCTTCCTTCCTTCGGTACATTTGTGATCACTGTAGTTCTTTTGAATTTTTTTCGTCTTTTCCCCCTACCTTTGTGTGCTACACAAATGGTGTGACAACGAGAACTGCTGCACTTCTATGTAGAGTTCTATGTTGAAACTCAGCAGTAGCAGCTTCAAATAAGTCACAAGAAGTGGACGTATCTGCGCCAGTCATTGAGAACGATTTTGAGCCATATCACCAATTGTCTCCAGGTATTGGTTTTTACTGTCTCCAGGACCCCTACCAGAAAGTCTACACCCTCCTACTTGGCTTAAACTGACTTGTGGATTTCATTGACTGATGAAGTCTTTTCCAACCTGACTCTATGTCAGTTGACATCGCCAGTCGAGAAAGGCGACAGCTAGGAATGTGTAACACATGTCCTAATCATCTCAATCGATGTAAATTCACAGCCAACTCGTCTATTGATTTCACGTTCTTACCTAGCACTCGACGTCTCATCTCAATATTGCTAACCCTGTTATACCACTTCATATGGGAGATAGAACACAGGCACCTATGATCAAAGACCGCTAGTCGTTTCATGTCTTCCTCTCTCAATGACTAGGTCTCACAGCCATAAAGGAGGGCAGAGCGGACTGATGAGCTGTATACACGGCCTTTGGTCGAAATCCAGTGGGATACCAGAGATGGTATAAACTGGCATATGTGAAGCAAGCTTTCTGCATCCGTGCTGAGATTTCGTCAGAGATCAACCCATTGGGACTGATACAACTTCCCAAATAAGTCAAGTGGTCAACACACTCCATCAACCACTTCACTTCCTATTTCTAAACTAGGAGTCCATGTAGTCCAGTCCTGTAGCATCATCCTACATTTGTCGCGAGTGAAACGCATACCACATATTCACAGATTGCAGGTTAAGGTATTCAAAAGACTCTGTATTATGTCAGCATCTTCACCTAGGAGGACAATATCGTCTGCATATTTTAAGTCAACGAGGTTTTGCCCTGGTAACAGGTCAATCCCTGATTCGGTTAAGTGAGTTAGGGTTAAGTCCATTAGTACATCTATGATGAAATTACTAAATAGAAATGGGGACACTGGGCATCCCACTGTCTCATCCCATCACCCTATTATACCACCTAACATGGGGAGATAAAATGTGGACAGCTATGATTACATAAAAATCGCGTTTTATTGAGTGAAGCGAAGTCATTACAAAAGATCATATACGCTTGTACTACAAAGTATAGGAACTCAACGACACCACATTTGTCCCGTGTTCTATGCGATAGAGACAAGGTAAAGCGTGAAACTTATGCTGTTAGCAGAATAATTGACTCTTTTAATTTTTTCCATTTTGTAATCTATGGTGAGACTATCTCAACTAACAGACAATCTTAGCTATTCACCTTATTGTTATTATTTACAATTTTTTGGTATTTATATATGACGTCACTGTCATCACAAATACCAAGTAAGAAAAGCCATTAACAAACCTATAATATTATTTTAAAAAGATTGTTTTCAATGTGGCTCGATAAAATTAACTGGTAATCTTAGCTACTAACATTATTATTTTACAATTTTTTGTATGTTTACGATTTTACTGTCGCTACAAATACCAAATAAGAACTGCCATTAACAATCCTGTAATTGTTTTAAATTTTATTCGATAAAATTAGATGCAATATTGTACTACCAGATGTTGAAAATTCCACACTGTGTCATTAGTGTGGTATGTGCATATAAAGAGATGTTCATCAGCATGAGAACATCAAATAGCAAGGAGATAGGTTTGTCAGCTTGACGGCCGACACTAGCAGGTCTCTGTCCAACCCAGCTTCGTGGCATGGAACTGCTGCATCGCCAGCTGCCCTTGTGTCGAACTCTGCCATCAACCGTCCAACTAATACTTTCCAGGTCTCCGTCCCAGCTGACTGCTCCACATTGTCGTACGCTACGTTTGCTCGACCTCTCAGCAGCGTCTCCAGCATGACCGACTTCCCCGTTGGATCCTCGACGCCTACAAACTCAGCGATGGCTTCAAAGTCTTCATAAGAAGCTCCTCTTGTCTCTTTCTTCAAAAGCAGCTGGCCATCGACTCTTCATTGTATGTAGGCAGCTACACCAACTGTAACAGTAGAAAGTGAGAGACCTGTTAAAGGAATTTTCATCTGGAATTTGGTATATATATATATTGTTGGCCTGCAAAATTTCGCCACCGATATCCATGCTGAATATTCCCTAATTGTACTGAAAATACGGCGTGGAATCAAGCTGTGTAAGCAAAATAAAAAAATAATAATATGCAAATACTACTCATTTCACTCACTCAATCGATCAGTCAGTTTTATAACTCACTCACTCTCTCTTCCTATCTTGTCTTTTCTTATTTCAGTACCGTTTGCAAATGTTAGAAGGTGCTGGTGCCAAAGACAAGAAGTCCGATTAAGTTCAAATCTCCAATTGGATGAAGTAGTAACTAAGTGTTGACAGTTTCTTCAAAGAGTCTTCAAATACACTTTACTGTGTTTTGTACTACTATCATGTTAATCGTGTCCCGGTATTCATTGTTAATGAGATGTTGCAGATAATCTTGTGTTTTGTGTGTGTCTGCGTGTTCGTGTGCGCGTATATATGTATGTTCAAATGTTGGTCGAGCTCTTCGCTTATTAACATGATTACTATTCACATTCTGTTCTACTGTGACTTTTTCAATTGTGTTCATCTTTTATTTTGTCTCTAGTTCTTTGCTTTGTGTATTTCATATTCAGACACATTAATTTCTTAAATATAAATAAAATTTACATTTCGCATGCCAAATGTGAAATTATATCAGGCGAAGACTGTTTTGTCATTTGAATTAGTAGAAGTGTATATAGAGAAAGAGATTTGGGTGTGGCAGCTCAAACCGAAACTACCTATCGAACGGACAAATGACCTTGAGCAACCATTCCATGTGACTCTGTTTTATCCAGAGGTAATTATGGATGCTCTACACCTATTGCGTTGCAAATTTGCCCCAGATCTTGTTTTTGATTACTGTTTGGAGAACAAACTGATAGGAAGTTCGAAAAATTGGCAATGTGGAGGTGTCATACGTATACAAAGATACACTAGCTGCATTAATGAGTTTGTTTACAGGTGCGATAAGTGCCGAACCAGAAAGTCAGTTCGAGAAGGTATGTCGTTCTTTTTTAGATTACAGATTCCTTAGCTAGTTTTTTTGGCAAAGTCTAAATTACCTTTAATGATGTATCATTTCTGGCTACTGAAAAGACCAGTTACAGCAACAGCTTATGAAACAGAAAATTCGGAAGTATCTGCAGTGCAATGGTACCAGTACTGCAGAGACCTATCATCGTGGAAAATGAACACCCTGGCTCAAGTAATTGGAGGAGTTGGCGTCATCGTTCACGTTGATGAGACTGTGTTATTAGGTATTGGGGATCTATGACACCAGCCTCCAGAAAGGATACATTGAGGCGATCCCTAATCGGAGTGCAAGTGTATTATTGCCTATTATCCAACGCCTAGTGCTGCCTGGAAGAACTTTTCCTACAGATGAATGGAGTAGTTATAGTCAGCTATCCACCCTGGGCTATATTCATCACGGCGTCAACCATACAAATGATTTCATCAATCCTTTTGATGGAACTCGCACTAATTTCATCGAAAGTTTTTGGAGTCACCTAAAAAGCGGGTCAGATCGCTGAATGGATCAAGAAATGCAATGATATACAGTTGTTGTATGGAGGATTTCATCATGAGCTGACATCAGTTAGAGAACCACTGGAAAACCTGGGAGTACTGGACAGCTGTTTCGTCCTAGTTTGGGACTCTTCAGCAGTACGCACCCACCGGGATTCGAACCCAGGACCTTCTGGTTACAAGGCGAGCTCGTAGACCATTGAGCCACTGGGACCCGATCCAATGGTCCTTGAATTCTAACTTCTGCCAATTCACGACATAGCGCGACCATTTCGCAATGTCTTCTTAGATGAGTTACTGTCACATCTTCAACCTGCTGTACCCTACTGGTCACGGCTTCCCACTAGAACCCCAGGTTAACTGCCTGAATAGGGCCAGTCACTAGTGAGCATCAGATTAATTTTCAAGTATTGGTTTCTGGTTTTCCAGTGGTTCTCTAACTGATGTCAGCTCATGATGAAATCCTCCATACAATCAAACAAAATCCCTACCAAACCAATACTTGAAAATATACAGTTGTCTCGATGAGTTTATATACAGCACTTGGTTTAACATAACCATGAAGACTCCTATGAGAAATTGGGAGGTTTTTTTGGAACATATACGAGAATGTTAAACTTTGTAACTATTTTTTAACATTGCATTACTTTTATATAAACGATTTATTGGAATTATGCGCTGTTTCTGTAGAGGCGTCTGATTGGTCAGGGTTGTCGTTGTCAAGGTCACTTATCCGTTTGCTCGGTAATTTCGGTTTGAGCTGCTATAGTTTACAGTTGCATTTCTTCTTCTACTTCCTTCTCTTGCTTTGCGTGCTACATGGATTGTGGCGACTTGAACTGCCGCACATATGTGCAAAGTTCTATGTCGAAAACAGACAGACAGACAGACAGTTTACAGTTACCATTGTGTAACTTTTGTTATGGTGTCGTCGCCAATATTATGATGTCACCGAGTGGAAATATGCGCTAATTAGATATAACGTACAGACTGGTATTGCTGAGAAGTTGATTTGTCCTGATGTGAAGGAGGAAAATCGAAAGACCACCACCACGTTCACGAATGGATACGTGTATTTTCCAATAAGGAAAATTAACTGTCACGCAAGAGTGTCAGTGGAAAAGTACGAAAGAGTTGTGAAGTGAGAATTAACTGTACAATACAAGAGTTTACAGGAAATAACTAACATATATGAAGCAATAAGACAGATAGTATTTATGGACATAAGTATAAAACTTGGGCACTGTGGTAGGGTATAACTCCACTATGGATAAGATTTTATTTTGATAAATCACACAGTGTGTTATACAGTAATATTCAATGATGACCACGTTTCGAGCACAAACCATTGTCATTCATAATCATATCAAGTCACTCACACAACTTCCTTGCTTCATTTATATACATGAGTGGAATTGATGATTAGACATTTCAATAAAAATCAGTAAATAGGATATTGTACGTTGAGAAATAATAATACAAGTGTGATTGATCAATTACAATCAGATGGGAAATAAGACGAGTGTTTTTATAGTCATAATAAATAAGTAACTTGTTAGAATGTTGTGATGTGCTTGAATTGAAATGGAATTTTGAGATTATTTATTATCCTCCTCTGATTTGACTGACTGGTGGTAATAATATCTTCCATGCATATCTCTGGTATTTGCATTAGTTTATTTCTGTTGCAAGTGTTGGGTGTAGACTTGATGAACCAGACAGGATTCAGTAATCAACCTCTCTCTCCACCTACCTAGATTACTTTTAAGAATCTTAACCCTCTCTCACCCTATTGTGTGGTTGTGTGCTAATGCATGCATTGCAGTTACTGAGCTTTTTTTCTAAATTACTTATCTTCTCAGGGTCAACCATTATAGCCTTAGCAAAATTCTTATGTTCCGACAATCTAATTACCCCCGATCTACTAGTTTGACCTATATATTTGACCTTAGTCACAGTCATTGCAGGGTATTTTGTAAATTATATTATTTTGTTTAATTTGGTCCACCAGGTCTTTTAGCCTGGATTCTGATTGGTTGTGACAAAAGGTCATACATTGTTTATTTAGTTAATGGACAGACAAGATACATTGTGAGTTATAATGGAATATCGATCAATATATACATAGCCAAAACAAAGCAGACATCACGTGACAACATATCATTTTTTTCCGCTTGTTGGTGATTTTGATGTAGATGTGTGTTCCCCTAAGCTCTGGATGATAGTTTATTTGCGAAGCTTATTTTGCTTTATACTGAGCAATATTTCTATTGTCTGCTTCTACGACTTTATCAACTATCTGTCTCCTGGTAACCCAGAAAGTGACTAGCCATTTTTTTTGTGTATTTTCTCATACTTTCTAGTTCACTTGTGCTGATCGTGATTGGTTTCCTTGATGTGAAGTTTGAATTTTTCTGCCTGAAATTTTCTTCTTATAGATTGGTAAATTTTATCTATGTCAATATGTGCCTGTTAATTACCGATTCAGTTGCTTCCAAAAACTCTGGTGTTTTAGGTGTTTCCTCTGTCTAATATTTCAAGGTCGTCCCAGTCGAATGAATATCCGTGATTGTCTGTATGGTATAACAGTAAAGAATAGATACCAACTTCAGACGACCTTGAAACAGCTAATCAGGTTCTTCTAGGTGAAAAGTGGTACTTAATTTACAAAGAGGAGTGTATCTACGATACGTATGTAATAAAAATGAATTATATAGGATATATTATCTTCAACATGCTGCAAAAGCTGGTCCCAGATTCTCATAGAAGTGGTTAGAGACATATCAAACCAATGTATTCTCTATTTCTCCAGCCTTAGCAGATACTGGTTGCATATTCGCAATATATTACTAAGGGAGAGCTTTGATTTCGAGAAGAAAGTGTCTAAAAAAATCACCAATTATATACAACTTATACCGACTTTCTCATATAAAGTGGTCGCATCTGAGTACATAACCATCAATAGCCCGGCAATACTTTTTCAGAGTCATTATCCCTCCACACATGCATGTTTTATTCCTCCCTATCAACACATTTTTCACATAGAAGTTTAAAACCAAATCTAGGAGATATTTTGAACGAGGATTATGACTAGCATCCATTTGTAATGCTGAGCTATCTGATTGTTCAAATCAAGGTCATTTGACTATGGTGTCTATTGTTTACTCTTGCCGTCTGTATGCGCAGTGATATGAAGGAGTGCATATCATGTCTGTCGACGGCTGTTTTATGTTCATGGATGTGAAAACGAAGAAGTCGTCCACTTTGGTCAATGTGGTGTTTTGTAGTAAACTGTGCAATTTTTCTTTTAAATGATGTTGGTTTTATCTTCTCCAGCTGTTGAGTCTTTTGGTCGAAATAGAGCTGAGTAAAGTGATTTTGTTGGTTTGTTTGAAGAGTCTTGTAGTGATTTCTGAGATGTCCTTTATATGAGGTAGGGCGATTTTCTTTGTGCTTTCTTTTGGAGCTTTGATTAGGTTGGTTGGGTTGAGGGTAGATGTCTTTTCATGAAGTTTTGTGGATATCCATCCTTTTGGGAGACGTTCATGGGGTTATTTTTCTTCAATTTTCCTCATGGTACGAGTGCTGCAATGAATCCTGCCTCTCTTGAATAATGTTTGTATGTAACTCCTATTGTGTGTTATTGGATTTTTGTAGTTGTAGCTGAGTATTGTTCTGTGGGGTTGATTTTCTGCAAACTTGACATATGTTCAACGACATCAAATTCACAAGAGAAGAGGAATCCCAGAGCAAACTTCCATTTTTGGGCGTCTTAGTCAAGCGAACAACCACAGGGAAATTAGAATTCCAAGTTTACAGAAAATCAACCTACATGTATCAAATACACAATTACAACAGCAACAACCAAATAACACACAAGTTGGGTTGCATAAAAATATAATTTCTTCTTTGCTTCCCTAGTGGAATATATGGCTTAGGTTTAGTTAGTTGAAAGATCAAGGTGAGTGTGAATATTGTTCAGGAGTGATTTCCCAAGCAATTCTCCCATCATGGCTAAATGTTTCATTAATACCTCTCCGTCGACAGAGTGAAATTCCGCCTTTAGGTCAAGAAATGTGCCAACTTTTGGACACCAGTTAGTATGACTGTTTCAGAATCTGTCGAAGTGTGAAGATATAATCAATAAATACTCTTCCTGGTCAAAAATCTGTCTGATTTTCTCATGTTTGTTTCTCCTGAGCACCATTTTATAATAATAATAATAGCTTTATTCCAAACAGTATTTGTGGTACAGGTATGGAATTTTCAGCGTGCATTACAATATTGCATCTAATTACCTCATAAATTTTATAAGAATTTAAAAATAAAAATCAACAACAACAAAAGAAAAAAAAGAGAAATAGAAGAAATAAAAAAGAACAGCATTGCATTCACATATTTAAACAATACACCACAGGATATAAAATATAAAATTAGTGTGTAATAGAATATATGAGCAACAATATAATAGTAACAAAGAAAGGAGAACAAAAGCTACGCATCATTCCTGAGCCTAGAACTTTAGATAGCATATTATTCAAGCTGATCCCCTTATAATTATCACACGAAGATTTGTTTCCCTTCTCTTTTACTGGGATAATCTACATGATGATCTACATCAGTCTAAGAGGACTATCTCTAATTCTCAGACATTGCCTAAAACCTTAGTTGGTCTGTCATGGAGTATAACCAACAAGGAATCAATGTAAGTAGAGAAGTCGGACACCATGGTAGAATACAATTCCATATTACATGACTTTATTTTAAATATGAAATATGATCCTGAGAAATTAAACAGCCTAGAAAACAGAGGTCGGCCATTGCACAGGGAGGAACAGGGTGAAAGCATTCAAATTAATACATACTGTTAGATGGAGACAGAGAAAGGTTAATCACTGCAACTTTGTTTATCGATTAAACACTGTACACATGCAATCGGAATGACGCAGTGCCTAATACCGGAGAAATAGAGAATGACAACAAACAATAAGTGGAAAAGTGATTTATACATACAAACATTCCAAGAAGACAAATTGTGAAATCGTGTGACTGAACTGCTATGATGATTAAGAGAAATAATTTATACCAAAAATATTCACTTGGACATTTAGAAAAACCATTGAACAAAGAATACACTTTCCGATAATTTCCTCGTCTGCTTTTGCAATTATATGCATGTGTTTATGTACATAGAATATTCTAGATTAGTAGTCAATCACAATACAAGCGTTTTTTAAATAATATCGATTTCTTAAGATTAAGTGAAATTACAGATGAAGAAAGATGCTGAAGTTATAATAAGCATAAAAATGTAATAGCAAATAGAATATCACACAGAATTAAGGAAATTTCCACAACAAATTAAGTATCATTAAAACCGTGATTAACAGTCAAGGTACGGATAGTGTCGGATCCAATCAACTTTTTTTGGATACATAGTTAAGTTAGCTTTCTTAATATAGATCCCGACAGCCTCAGAGAAACTGGAGAATGGGCCTTTGAAAGTTGTAATTGATGAGCTAGAATTATACTCTCGGTACATGGATGTTACCTTTTTTGATTATGAAAAATGAGGACGGAGCAAAGACCATCTTGGACAAATTTAATGGTGTTCATCCTACAATAAATGCTACCATCGAGTAAGAAAGAGACTCTAGTATTTCCTTTCTAGACGTCCTTATGCCAAGGAATAAGGACGCTGCAATGAAAAGATGAAGAAGTGTATATAGTAAAGGCAACGTCTACTGGTTGTCAGTATACTCATTTTTTTAGCTTCGTGCCACTGAAATACAAACGCAATCTAATAAAGTGCTTGGTCCACAAAGCAAGAGTAATCTGTTCTGGTGAATGTCTTAATGAAGAGATTAATATTATGAAACAGTTGCTAAGTGAGAACGGTTACCGAGGAAAATTCATCGATAAGAAAAATCAAGAGTTAGGGTAATCCAAAGCAGTAACCGACAGTTCCGAAAAAGGCCTTATTCTGACAAATTCATTTCCTCGGGGATAACATCAATGAGATATTAACACAACGCCTAAAGAATGTGGCGGTAAAAAGAACATTCAATGCTGAAGTCTGTTATCTCTTCAAAACCACTTCTTTTTTACGTTCGAGAGTTGAGGCTAAACTACCTAATTTCTCCTCTTCTATGTGTATCTACCAGTTTGACTGCTACTGTGGAGCGTGCCAGTTACACAGGCCATACTATCAGGCGTGTTTATCGTCGGATTTCCGAACATCATCCTGTGTGGTTAAGCAGAGGACAAACAAAATCTATTCATAGCTATACTCTGTCTCATCTGCTGGATACAGAGCGCAAGATTGATGTTGACGATGCTGTCAAAGTCATCGACCGCATACCAACTAATGTTAACTTTACTTCAAGAGTTCGCCTACTACACATCGCTTGAAGCTAGCTCTTGGGATCTACATTAAGAAAGTTAACTTATGTATGTATCCAAAAGAAGAAAGTGGTTCAGACACTGTCCTTACCTTAGCTGTCAATCAAGGTTTCAGCGATCGTCAATTTAAAACAATTAGTTCCCTTTATGAATTTAGATAAAGCAAAAAGAAGACGTAATTCGTCTGAATCGTGTTGTGATATATTTGCGCAACACATTTCGAACAACCTGATCACACACGGACTTGTCATAGGAATATATTTATGTGAAATTAATGAAGAGTTGAGAGGTGAGAAAATAGACTTAGGTGAAGTTAAAATTCCATATTCAAGGTCAAAATAACAATGAAGACCACTAAACCAAATAGCAGAGGTAATAGTACATCTGCTACGGTATCAATTCAAAATTTTACCAAGGAAGGTTTAATGTGATGACGAATTGTTTTTGAACTCATAAATGTGGTTTAAACTTTCTAATTGCCAGCTACGGCTTCCACAAACTTTAGGATACGCCCCAAACACGTATTATAGATAGGTTTAAAAGATCTGTTAACATCAATTTTATGTCCTGTCTCTGTTTCACAATAGAGGAGCTAGGTCTCCTGTTCTCACCATTAGTAGGTTCTGAAGATTCCATTTGTTTCTGGAGCCATTTAGGAATATGCTTTGAAGCCAGCTCTTTCTTGCAGAGATCGATGAGTCCTCCATCCTATGTATGTGTGTCCACACGTACATTCAAATTGTTAGAGACAGTGGGATGTGACATCATTTTTCGCATGTTCGAAGGGCTTAGGCAGATATATTGGCCTTATATTCTCAATTAAATGATATTAGCTGCAGAAAAAGTCTTTTGAACAGCAGCGTTCAGTCTTTGTCTAGTTATCAAGCTGCTATGATACCCCATATAGAGTAGCTTGATGGACACGTATTTCTTAGGGGCGAGTTGGAGAGTGTGTCTTGTTGTGGAAATTTCCTTAATTTCATTTGGTATTCTATTTGCTAATACATGTTTATGCTTATTATAACTTCTGCATCTTTCTTGAACTGTAATTTCACTTAATCTTAAGAAATCGATATTATTTAAAAAACGCTAGTTTTGTGATTGACTACTAATCTAGAATAATATTCTATGTATATAAATATATGCATATAATTGCAAAAGCCGAAGAGGAAATTATCGGGGAGGATATTCTTCGTTCAGTGGTTTTTCCCTAAATGTCCTAGTGAATATTTTCAGTACAAATTATTGCTCTTTATCATCATAGCAGTTCAGTCACATGATCCTACAATTTGTCTTCTAGGAATGTTTGTATATATAGAGATCCCTCTTCCGCTTATTGTTTGTTGCCACTTTCCATTTCTCCGGTATAGGCGCGACGTCACCGGATTGTACGTGTGCAGTGTTTAATTGATAGACAAAGCTACAGTGAGTAATCTTTCTCTCTGTCTCCATCTAACAATATGTATTAATTTTAATAGGTTCACTCTGTCACGCCCTATTGTGTGATGATTACATGCAAATGAATAAAATGCAATGGCCGAGGTCTGTTTTCTACGCTGTTTAATTTCGCAGAGTCATATTTGATATTTGAAGTAAATTTCTCTCATATTGGATTGTATTCCACCATGCTGCCCAACTTCTGCACCTACATTAATTCCTTGTTTGTCAGACTTCATGACAGGCCACCTGATCTTCAGTATTGAGATAGGGAGGTGGGAAGGTGTTGATGAAATTCTTCTTCGATCGCCAGTTGGAAATGGTCATGGTGACATGCAGGTCGTGGCCATGAGCCAGATGGAAACATTGGTGTTGAAATTTTGGATGTTGTTTTGTTGTGATGAGTTCTGTAGATCCCTATACTGATTTCAGAGTAACAAACGCCAGCGTTGCTTTCTTGATTCAAAAGTCTCTGGCTTGGTCATTGTCATCTGCGCCACTAGTCTTTGAAAGGTCGCTTCTGAGGTAGAGGAAGAAGGTAACTTCTTACAGATTTCTCCCACACCCTTCGACGGTGTGGCCAGTCGGGAAGTAACAACCGCCCATACACTTCCATAAGTACACGAAGCCCTCCTGATCATCATTCTCCTTTATCCACGTCACCTTCATCATCTTGGTTTCTTCCTACTTATAATACCAGTCTGCAGGCTAGTGAGTCATCTTCATTTCATTCTGTGACCACAAATAGTGATGAGAGACAAAAATTTACCCCCGATATTCTCCTAAAGCCACGCTGCCAATTTCATGTAGGAGCATTTAACGTCAGGACCCTCTGCCAAATCGGATAACAGGCATCGCTAGCAAGAACTCTGGCAGCTCAAGCCATGGATGTATGTTGTGTTTCGGAGATACACATACAAGAGCCGAGTGTGGTCATTCACTTAACCTCACCCGGCCAACAAGGTGAATCTGCGAAATTCACTTTAAGGGGGTCAGGAGACTCCTCAGCTAATTCGTGAGGACTTGCAGGTGTAGGGATAGCTAGTTGGTACTCCTCAGTCAGCAAGGCGTATCTACAACCTTGGAGGAACTCATGTCCCTTCTGAGATTCGAACCCGCGTCACCCAGTGAGAGCCGCAGTCAGAGACCTTACCAATGATCCATTGGTGCTTCTTGCGATTCTAAATCAAAACTCATAAACTGTTTTCAGTACGTACGGGGTTCGAACCCGGGACCTTCTGGTTACTAGGTGAACTTGTAGATCGTCAAGCAACTATGTCGTGAATTGGCAGAAGTTGGAATTCATGGGTTGGCCAATGGATCGGGTCTCAACGGCTTAATGATCTACAAGCCCACTTTGTAACCAGAAGATCCTGGATCCGAACTCCTGTGGTGGGTGAGTACTGCTGGAGAGACCCGTACTAGGACGGGACGGGTGTCTAGTACTCTCAGCTGGTGTTCCAATGGTTCTCTAACCAAATGTCAGCTCATGATGAAATCCTGTAACCTGTTTAAAGAGTCATTTTCTTAGATAGAAATAAGACATTCAGAAAACAAATAGTGTCACATGTTACTGGTCCATATTTTCTTTCTATCTGTGTTAAAGTTCCGATAAAATATTTGTGAATTGATTAATTCCATAAAATAAAAAGACATAGTTAATAACCAGCAATCTATATAATTCAATTTCAATAGAACAATTACTCCAGCGTAGGCAATGATTAAATAAAGTTTATTGTTTCTTTTTTGTACACATGATGTAGGATACGTGTGACTAACTATTTCACTAAATTGCTTCCATTACTTTTAATTAACTTTATTTATGTGAAATAATTAGGAAGTATTTGAATAAGGCAAGAACAAGAGAATCAAACATGCCATGAATGAAAAACTTCGACCGGAACAGGCTGGATTCAGGAGAAACAAGTCATGCATTGATCAGATCGCCACATTACTGATCATCATTGAACAAAGCTTGGAACGGCAGTCACCTCTCTATCTCAACTTCATCGACTTTGAAAAGGCCTTCGACAGCGTCGATCGAGAGGTGATTTGGAAACTACTTCGCTACTACGGGGTGCCACCGACAATTATACATCTGATCCAACAGTTGTACGACAATGCTGCATGCCAAGTAATCCACAACGGAAAACTTACGGAATTTTTCGAAGTGAGGACAGGAGTAAGACAAGCTGGCTGCTTACTATCGCCAATGATTTTCCTGATTGCAGTAGACTGGATAATGCGACAAACAGCGGACAATGAGGAAACAGGCATAAAATGGACTCACACAAAAAAACTTGGAGGATCTGAACTTCGCCGATAATATATGTCTGATTTCCCACAAACTGGAAGATATGCAAGTGGAAAGCAACAAGTTGGCAGAAGAAGCATCGGAGATGGGAGGGATTTCAGGTGAACATAGAGAAAACAGAGGTAGGTGATGAAGATTCCTGGTCAACACCTACAGCAACAGCAACAACAACAGACAACAATCAGCATAAATGGGGGGAACCTGAAAAAAAAACCTCTTTTACCCACCTGGGAAGCATCGTTTTAACTACAGGTGGAACTGAAGAGGATATCAAAGCAAGAATCGGAAAAGCAAGACAAGCTTTCACTACTCTCAAGTCTGTGTGGAGGTCAACAGCACTCAGCATCAAAAATAAGATCCGGATTTTCAACTCCAATGTGAAGTCAGTGCCGATTGCTATACGGATCAGAGACTTGGCGCGTCATAAAGAGCATCTCAAACAAACTACAGACCTTCGTTAACAGTTGTCTTCGCTCAATACTCAAGATCAAATGGCCGGCCAGAAAAGATCAGCAACAGAGATCTTTGGGAGCGAACCAACCAGGAACCGATTGTGAAACAAATAAGCAAGAAGAAATGGAGATGGATTGCTGGCCATACTCTGAGGAAACCATCAAGTGACATCACTAGATAGCCATTGCTTGAGTGGAACCCGAAAGGGAAGCGACGAGTTGGTCGTCAGTGCAAGGGTGACTTGGAGGAGGTCATGTGAAGAGGAGATTAAAGCATGTGGGCAGACATGGACCCAGGTGAAGACTTTAGCAGAGAACCGAACGCAATGGAGACGTGCAGCTGAAGCCCTCTGTTCCTCTAGGAATTTAAAGAAACAGTAATAATAATAATGTGAATAAGGTAAGAACAACGCTGTTTTGTACACAATATAAGAGGAGGTATCATCATTTCGTCTAGTCAGCTGCCCATCAGCTGCGTACAGCCCAAAGAAGCTGTTAAGTCTATGTACAGAACAATTTCAATGCTACACAATATCAAGTGTCAGGAGACTGCAATTTTTTGGCAGACAGTACACGCAAATTATCTTAATATAGCCTATTTTATTGCCGGGGTATATGAATGACACCTTCATTCTTTGTGATAATGTATAATAATTACTGAATTCAATGAAGTACATTCGGCTCTGCAATTCACATGTGAAGAGGAATCCCAAAACAGAATGAATTGCCTTCCTGGATGTCCTACTTACAAGAAAATCAGATGGTAGCATAAAAAGAAATTTGCATCGAAAAAGTACTTGGACAGGACAATATACACACATTTTCACAGCTTCGTTCCTATCAAGTACAAAAGAAATTAAGTGAAGACTCTGAGCCACAGAGTTAGAGCTATATGCTCAGAAATAGTAAATGGGGATGAATTAGGCATTGTTTATGATACTTTGATCGAAAATAGCTATGCCGAGAAATTTATCAAGAAACACATGACAAAGAAAGCGGAAAAGGACTACTCACTATCTGTAAACAAGAAGCCTCTTTATACACGACTACAATTCAAAGGCGATATACCAAGTGAGATAACTACGAGGAAATTAAGAAAATCAGTTCAAAGAACTTTTAATGCTGGCGAAGTACAAGTCTTATTCTCTGCATGACCGATGGTGCTACCTCGACTGAAAGATGAAGTACCTAGACTAGCTAACCACTTCAAATTGTATCTACCAATTCAACTGCGCTTGTGGTGGGGCGAGTTATATTGGCCGTTGCTGCTCTAGGAACTTGATTTTTCATGCTCACTTGGCAACATCTCCCAGTATGGCTAAGTAATGGTGTAGTGAAAACCATTAACAGTTCGACACTGGACCATCTGGTGCAAACCGGCGGGCCACAAAGTCAGCCAGCATTGAGGAATCCTTCTCTATCATCTACTGGGTGCCTAATAAATCGCCAAAATCATCAAAGCATCACATACTCCAAACAGTAGAGGCTATTGTGATTCGCCTCAAACAACCAGTGCTCTGTGTTCAAAAGAAGCAAGTCCAGCCAGCCCCTACTACTGTCCTGGCCAACCTTCAGTAGAGACTATAAATTCATGAATTTGTAATATTATCTTTCCTAATTTTTCTGACATTCAGTTTATTTTATGTTGATGCTATTCAGCTGTAATCTATCAATATTATTGATTCGATGTTATTTAAACAGCATCAGTGTTGTTGTTCATAACACTAATTCATTCATTCACTACAATGTATGCATGACTGTAGAGCCTGATGGTGAAGTTATCGAAATGAGTACTCTTTGTTCAGTATCCATTCTTTTGAAAAGTAATTTTCTTTTCTACAGTGACTGTCTAGTCAAGGGATTGTGCTTTCTTTTCTGACAGAGAACAAGGGTTTCAGGATGCCTAGGAGCCTTAATAACTAGATGTATGCACTATAGTCCATCGATAACATACCTCATTTATGCAAATTTTACTGGCTCCTAAAATAGACATTTCAATAGGGAATATTTGTACTAAATAGGAATGGAAGTTCTGGAAGAGAGACCATTTACTTGAGAAATACCAACTGCCTAACCGTTCCACCAACTCGTTTGATCACTGAAATGAACAGGAAACGCAGTTGGTTGTTTAATTCGGCTTCTGGTGTCACCAGAATATTCGGATGTACATATGCTTAAATAAAGTAGTTAATTGAGTCAAGATTGTCGCCAATAATGAATGTATCATCTATGTAACATTTACAGATACTAAATTTTCTCCCCATACCTTGTCTTCCTTTCTCGGGATTCGACGTAAACACTTCTGCTTACAAGGGAGGATGGAGGTTACCCACTATGCTATCTCCCTGGCTGTAAACCTAGAACGAACTACATACGTTAACCTTCTACGTTAGGAAGTTAGGGTGGTCTGGTATAAAGCAGTCTTTGCTTTCTCAGTTTGTCAATTCTTGTATTCTACCCATCCCTCTTCACTGCTCCCCATGAATCTTTCCTGAACTACTTAAGATAGACTTTGCTTTGCTGAGAAGGGCACTAAAATCCGTTAGTAGGGCAAGTAGGATTTCGTCAAACCAACTGGTTAATACTATTGTGCATAGACATATAATGTCATATAAGAAACTAGCGAATACTTTATTGTCAGACCCCGAACATCCTCTCTATACGCAGCTCTCTCCTTGCATTTCATCTGGTAGAACTAGAAGCAGCTATAGTAAGCTGTATGCTAGGACTACCAAGTACAAAACTCCATAATACCTTATCTGGCACAGCTGTAATGTGATGAGAAATCCGTTAGGTATGACACGATCAACTTACTGCGGCACTCTAACAAATAGTTCCCACTAGCTTTTGTTCTTTCTTTGTTACTATTATATTGTTGCTCACATATTCTATTATACACTAATTTTATATTTCATATCCTGTGTGCATTGTTTAAAATGTGGATGCAATGCTGTTCTTTTTCATTTTTTTCTTTCTTTCTTTTTGTTGTTGTTGTTGCTTTATATTTTTAAAATCTTATAAAATTTATGAGGTAATTAGATGCGATATTGTAATGCACGCTGAAAATTCCATACCTGTACCACAAATACTGTTTGGAATAAAGCTGTTATTATTATTATTATCTCTCGCTCTCAGTCGTTCGATGAGTGTTTTATCTAAAAGAGTCAAAGAACATTATCCCATTTGTCTACGCAAAGGCAACAGTGGATCAATAAAGAGTGGTGTAATTGAACATATATTCAATACTGGTCACCCATTATATAAGGAGAATTCATTCGAAGTCATCTATAAAGTTAAAAGAAGCCTCTTGAAAACGGTAACCACACGCATACTTTCCATTGATGAGGCCCTAGCGATTCGGATGGAAAACGCTGAATTATGTACATAGAAGAAACTACTCCATCCCTTTTATCAACCTTGGGTATAATTCCAAGTTCTATTATTATTATTGTTCCCTTGGGTTCCTAGTGGAACATGGAGCTTCAACTGCACGCCTCCACTTGTTTCTGTCTTCTGCTGTACTTTTCACCTGCATCCATGTTAGTCCATACTGTTTCAACTCCTCTTCACACGATCTCCTCCATGTCACTCTTGGACGTCCCACTCACCGCTTCCCTTTCGGGTTCCACTCGAGCGATGGCCTGACGCGCGATGTCACCCAGCGGCCTCCTCAGCGAGTGTCCAATCCATCTCCACTTTCTCCTGCATATTTGTTGGGTGATTGGTTCTTGTTTTGTTTGTTCCCATAGTTTCTTGTTGGTGATTCTTTCCGGCCATCTGATCTTGACTATAGAACGAAGACAGCTGTTGATAAAGGTGTGCAACAGGCTGTTCGAAATATTCTTTGTGACCCGCCAAGTTTCTGATCCGAATAGAAGAACTAACTTGACGTTTGTATTGAAAATCCAAATTTTGTTGTTGTTGATGCTGAGTGACGAAGATTTCCAGATTGGTTTCAGGTTGATGAATGTGTTTCTCGCCTTCCCGATTCTCGATTTGACATCCTCGTCCGTTCCTCCTGTAGTTGAGACAATGCTCCCTAGATAAGTGAATGAAGTAGCCTCTTTCAAATCCCTTCCGTTGATGGTGATTAGCGCTGGATGTTGCTGTTGTTGTTGTTGCTGGTTGGTTATTTTCATAACCACCGTCTTGTCTATGTTCACCTGGAGTCCTGTCTTTTCTGCTTCTACTACACTATTATTAATACTATTTTTACATTTCTCGTATGACAATTATTATCATCATCATCTTCTTAACTAACCTTCCTATTTACCCTTTCTGCCTATTGCATAATTTATTTTGAGCACTTGTCTCCATGCTCGTTCATTAACATCCCATGTTTCTGCATGTCTTTCATATTACGCAACCCCTATCAATACCAGTTGACTTCAAATCGAGAATTTACTTTAAGTATGATAGATTAGTGATACGTGTCCATTTTTACTTATTAATCAGGACCTGCTATACACTAGATAACATCACACCTTCATGCCCATTCAAGCTTTTGAGATTCACTCATATATGTCATTCTTTCTTTATGTGAACGAATACCTTTCTGTAGAACCTTGGTCTTATCAAAGTCTATCTTGTGTCCCGTTTCTATCGAGTGTAATGCAATCGGTGATTTGTTTTCTAGCTTCTTCAAATCTGCAGACGTCTGTAGTGCACAATGTTGAAGACTTTGTTTTAATTTGTACATACACATGAACTAGTGCCAACGCCACTTTGCACTTTATCATTGTGCTGTCTCTACGCACATTCTTCGAGTTTGTAGAGAAGGTTTAGATAAGTTCTAGACCTTTCTCCTTGGATAATCTTTACCTTTTATTTTACTAAAATATATGGAGCACTAGAACACTTTTCCTCCTCATAACCAAGTCTTTTTAATTTGAGTTTTGTGCGTAGTACTTCCTTGTTAGGTGGAGTACTCAGTTATTGGGTACATAGATAGGTAGATTACGTTAAGTAAGGACTGGTAAAGCGTAACCCCATTATGGATAAGATTTTATTTTGATAAATCACACAGTGTAGTGTTATACAGTAACATTAACTGATGACCACCTTTCGAGCACAAACTATCACTGCTCATAATCATATCAAGTTACACAACTTTTTACTTCATTTATAAACATGAGCGTAAACCGATCAGACATTCGAATAAAAATCAGTATAAGATAATGTACATTCAGAAATAATATAAGTGTGAGTGTTACAGATCAATTACAACCAGATGGGAAATAAGACGAGTGTTTTTATAGGCATAATAAGTAACTCGTTAAAATGTTGTGATGTGCTTGAATTGAAATAGAGTTTTAAGATTATTTATTATCCTCCTCTGATTTGACTGACTAGTGGTAATAATATCTTCCATATCTCTGGTATTTGCATTGAGTGATTTCTGTCGCATGTTTTGGCTGTAGACTCAATGAACCAGGTAGGATTCAGTAATCAATCTCTCTCACTCCATTTACATAGATTACTTCTTATAATCTTAACCCTCTCTAACCCTATTGTGTGGTTGTATGTAAATGCGTTAAGTGCCATTGCTGAGCTTTTTTCTAAATTATTTATCCTCTCGGGGTCAACCATTCTTACCTCGGCTAAATTCTCATGTTCTGACAATCTGACTACCCCACTCGATCTACTAGTCTGACCTATATAGTTGACCTCACAGTTATTGTAAGGTATTTTGTAAATTATATTATTTTGTTTAATTGGGTCCACTGGGTCTTTTAGCTTACAGAGCTTGTCTCTGAGTGAGTTGTAGGTCTGAATACCACCCTAATTCCTGCTTTACTGAGAATCCTACGTAGAGTCTCAGATGTCCCCTCTTTGTATGGTATAACAGTGGATGCCTTATATTCTCTCTTATTTATTTTATCATTATTAGTTTCACAATTATTTTTAATTTGCTTTTGGCCTTTTTCGATCTTCCTAATGAATTTTATAGGATAGTTAGTTATTTAACACCAATGCTTGTTCTATCTGTTTTATTTCATCATTCAGTTAAAGTGTCGTTTATCAACAGGACTACTAGTAATTTACAGGTATTTTGAACTACCTCCATACATTGTTGATGCTCCTTTACTCTTACATTTATCTGCCTGAAGGTCTTGCCTACATGTACATCGTCACAATCACAACAGTTTATCTGGCATGAACACTTCTGTTGGTTGTTTTACGATTTTTATCCTTAAGCTTCACCAGCGATGAGTGTAAGGTGCACTTTTGCACAAAATAATCTGATGCAAAAGTACACACTGTTTACAGTGTTTAACAAAAAGTAGATTAATATAATATTAATTTTTGCTTTGTTCCAAAAACAGTACTAATGATACGGCAAGTAATTTTCAGCATTCTGTACAATATTGCATCTAATTTGCTCAAAATGACAAAAATATTAAACATTACATAATAATAATAACAAAACTTTGTTATAGCAGCTATGTGGCAATTCCAGTATACGATAAGGAGAAAAATATGCATAAAGTATAAAATTGTAGTAATAATAGTAATAACAACTAAAATAAAATAGCTAAGTTATAATGAAACGATAGAAAGGGTGACACCATAAAATTACAGAAAGATGAACGATGAAAGGGTCGATTCACTATGCTAATTACATAGTAGCTAATATGTTTCACATCTAACAGTGTCTCCATCACATAAAATACGGGCTAAATAGGGTATTGTGGAATTTTGGTACTTAGTGGTGTTAGCATATAACTTCTTATATTGACTTCTCGTCCTACCTGATGAGAAGCGAGGGGATAGTTGTGAATAAAGGGGGTGGAGGGGGTATGACAGTACGGCCTTTGCACATTTTGTACGGGAATTTATGTGTCTCTCGACAATAGTATTGGCGAGCTCACGTAGTGGCATACCACAAGCCCTACTCACAGCATTTAATACCCTACGTAATATGATACAGTCTTTTTTGAGAAGTCCAGGAAAGAATAATGGAGAGCAATAGAGTACAACAGGTAAGATACAGGAGTTTAAAAATTGCAGAACTAAATGTTGGGTGGCGTCGGTGGTATAGCGGTTAGGACGCTCGCCGACCATGCACGTGGTCCGGGGTTCGATCGCCGGCCGACGCACTCCTTTACCTCGCTGAGCCAGAAATAATTCTGGTGAAGAGGAAAGGTTGGGCATGAGGCTAGCAACCCCATCCTGTAAAATAAACACTGCTACAGAAACTTCAAGCCACTAGCTTAAAGCCCTATGTTCCACTGGGGAACGTGAAGGAAAAAACAACAACAACAACAAAAACACAACAAATGTTGGGTGGTACCTGATTGTCTTAACTTTTTAATGTAGAAGGTAAGACGGAACATTTTCTTAGAGACCAATAAGATGTGGGATGACCATGAAAGGTCGGAGGAAATAACTAATTCAAGGTATTTAATGCTTGACTTGATTTCAATTTCTGTGCCATCTATGCTACAGGCATCACGGGAACTAACTAGTTCATGTATGTCACGTCAATACTTGAAAGTAAAGTTAACTGCCTGACATTTGGAAGGGTTTAACATAAGACCATTTGACTTAGACCACTTGCTGATGTCCAACAGAAAGCTATTAAGTTTGGAGCAGTCAGACTCGGAAGTGATAGGCAGTGATACAGTCAGATCATCAGCATATTTGACAAAATTAGTTTCGTTTAAATGTGGCAGGTCGTGTAGGAAGAAAGAAAAAAGAAAAGGAGAGAGGACGGCACCTTGATGAACACCGGCTTTTGTAAGCAAAGCAGAAGACGATTTGCCATTATATGCAGTATACTGCATTCTATCAGAAAAATAAGAATGCAACCAACTCAGCCCAGGATTCTGTTTGCGTCAACGAAAGCTTATCTATTAAAAGGCCCCTTAGGTACAGAGTCAAAAGCAGATGTGTAGTCTGTCCTCAAACATTTTGATCACAGTTAATGCAGCAACTGTTTTATTTATTCATATTTTGATGCGTGCAATATGACTCACATGATGACAGGACATGTTTTTTCAAAGACAAGATGCATTCTTTTATATACATATACTATACTATGACTATTCCTTATTTATTTCACATAATTCTAATTCAAGATTATTGTATGAGAGGTAATCGAAGCAGTTTGCATGAATCACATGCATAACAAATGATGTATACAGAAAACAATTCACTTCAACAATTTGCCTTCCCCGGAGTACTTGGTTTGTTAAAATATGATTTTAGATAGAATTAAACCAAGAATTGCAGTGAATGCTTAGAAGAAGAGCCCTCATTTCTCAGAGATATCCTGACTCAAAGTGCATACTCAACACTTTTCGTGTAAAAGAATATGAAACTAAAGCCATAATGTGAAGAATGCACTTCATTACCAAAGACAGCACTATATTTGAATCTGGATTTCAGGGAAGACTTACCTACAGATATCCTTCAGTGGAGAATCTCTAGTTCCCTAAAGAAGATCATTCTTGCAGCAACTCTAAGTGTGGTGTTCTCTAGCCGCCCATTGCTCCTAAGCAATGTTAAGCACAAGCTTCGACACTTTACCATTTCAGTGTGTATATATCAATTCATCTGCTCATGCGTAGCTAGGTAGATAGGTCGTTCTATGCGGTTCCTTTCAAAACGTGTTACAGAACAGCCATGTTGGGTAATCAATAGCGCTGATAGGTTCCTACATAGCGTAGTATATCATCATTTCTCACGCATATTGTGATTGATTATGCGATCAATCATTTCAAACGCTGTTAGCCGTCTTTATTGTTGTAAGAATGTATAAATACCATGTGTTGTTTTCTTAATAATTGTGGTTATTACAATATACAGTACGATACAGCACCTTACAGTCTTTTGATATTTGCGTGGCTCAGTGAATCAGAAGCAGGCGCAGACATAAGAAGGTGACTATGGTTCTCATCCAGGTCAGTGCAGTTATAACAAGCTCCACAACTGAACATTTCGTCGACACACTCCTCACAGCATCTCAACTGATTACTCATAATTCAGAGTCATTAGCAAAGTAAACAAAAGTCTACCAAAGGTTGTGTTTTTCCACCTTCTTTGTACTACTGCTAAATCCCTCGCCATGTGAATTGAAAAGCCAGAGCTATGGATCCAGTTCGGTTGGATTCCTCAGTTTTCGTTTTTGTCTTATTCGTTCCTTTCATTTTGGTTTCAAATATATGGAAATTATTATTATTTCAATTTATCTCCATGCTCAATCCATTCACACCTGTATTCGTTGAACAATTATTTTCTAATCCTGTGTCATTTTGTCTCTAAAACCCCTTATAATATATATTCCCATTCTCGAACTTTCGTATCAAGTTGGAAATTATTATTACGCCTTTAATCTCCTCCTTCGTTATTATGGTGATTCCTCGATTGAAAGATGACGTAACTAGACTAAACTAGTCACTTCTAATTGTGTCTACCAATTCAAATGTGCTTGTGGTGGTGGGGCGAGTTATATTGGCCATTGCTCTAGGAAATTGATTTTTCCGGCTCGGGAACATCTACCAGTGTGGCTGAGTAAAGGTGTAGTAAAAACCATCAACACTTCGATATTAGACCACCTGGTCCAAACCGGCTGGCCATAAAGCCAACATTGAAGAATCCTTCACCATCATCATCTACCAGGTACCAAACAAATTGTCAAAAACATCCAGGTACCGCATACTGCGAACAGTGGAGGCTATTGCGATTCGCCTGAAACAACCGGTGCTGTGTGTCTGTGTGTGCAGAAGAAGCAAGTCCAACCAATACTACTATCCTGACTGGCCTTCATCGAAGACTTGAACAGATGTATTGTTAATGAAATCGAATTTCAAAAGGCGCGCGGTTAGCAAAAAGTGAGTAACCGCGTTATATATATATATAGCAAACGGAAATCAATATTCAATAATACAATAGCAAATATTCAACAAGCATAAGTTAATTAGTTTCTGTAAACGTATAACATGCGAACATGAATTGGTTTTATAAGCGTACAGTTAGGCTTAATATAAAGGTGCTACAAATTCACTATAATGTACACATAACTGTAGAAACTGATGAAGTTATCGAAAAGAATATTCTTTGTTCAATAACCATTCTTTTAAGTCAAAATAATTGTATCTATGTAGCGAAAATATTTATTCAGAAATCTAGGAAAAAACAAAATAATTGAGCCAAGAATATCCTTATCGATAATATATATATGTATAATATTCCAGAATAGTTGTCATTAACAATATTGGTGTTTCATACAACCGGCTCCCTTTATTAGTTGGAAGAGAGAAAGAAAGAACATGTTTGAAGGATAATAAGAGCTCGTTTTATTTCGTGGATACTCATCAACTGCATACGTCCTAAACAAAATCAAATTATAAGTTTCAAAAAAGTTTTGGAACATACTTTTTTCATAATTACTTGGAGTTATAGATAGAAGGTATAAGGAACATAATTCCAGAATTTGATGTAGGTAGACAGATTATTCAGTGTCAAAAAAACAACTAACTATATATGGTGGAACTAGATAAGAGGGTTTAGAGTTCAGATTTCTATTGGAAAACACAGATTGGTTAGAGGCATAATACAGGGTCAGGGTCAGAGAACAGAGTGAATTTACACATCTTGTGGTGGAGAGTTTGAGAGGGTGGGAGTGAATAGTGAAGTAACATTTTTTTAACTTAAACAGACAATTCAGTGGATTTAGAAACTTGATAGTGAGTACAACTTAGCAAATGAAAGTCAAAATTGAATAGAATGTTTCGTAAAAATACAAACACACAAGCATACTGACAAAAAGGCAAAACAAAAATATATAAATAAAATAGAATTAGGGTTACCAGGGTAGTGAAAGATTAGTCAAACTATCTTTCTGTATACAGAGGTCGGGTTGAAGTCTCTTGAAAGCAATGGCTCCTGCGAAGCGAAGTAGCCATGGGTTTCTTTGCGTATTGATTATTTTGAAGGCTTGGCTAATTTCTACTGTATGTCCTGTGTCAATTAAATGTCTGGCGATTACACTCGATAACACTTTTCTTCCTTTTGTCCGGAGACTCCTAGGAATGTGTTCAGAAAATCTAGTAGATTCTCCCCTCTCAGTCCTTCCTATGTGCTTGCTTCCGCAAGTGCAAGTGAATTGGTAAATGCAGTTGGAGTTGACGTGAGTAGGGTAATCATCTACTTTTGACTGGGTTAACGAGCAGACAGTGTTGTGAAAGAGTATTAGTCTGGAGGCTGGATACGTTCTTTTTAATGCACCCGTGATTCTTTTTTGTGTTCTTGTGGACACGTCTTCTTCTTTGTACGCTGGGCAGATGAAAACTGGTTTCTTTTCAACGGTGTCAGGTTTCGGTTTGCGTGCTTCTCCATTTCTATACTTTAATATGAACTTTCGGGGATATGCATTCTCGATAAGGTTCTTTTCAATGATTGTCAGTTCTTCTTCAACCCTGTCTTCCGAACATAATTCTTTGGCTCTGCTGAAGAGTGCTTTTACTAGACCTCGTTTGTAACTGGTTGGGCAAAAGCTGTGATAATTTAATTATTGACCAGTCCAAGTTTCCTTCCTGTAGACAGATTTTTGAATCGTCCCATCGTTTCTTCTTTTTATGTTGACATCTAGGAAATGGAACTGGTTGTTTCTTTTGTAGTCAATTGTAAATGAAATGTTGGGATGAGCCGCATTGAGTTTCTCAAACATTGCGGACGCGTGTTCTATATCATAGCAGACCACAAACGTGTTGTCGACATATCTGCAGTAATAGGTGGTTCTTTCTATTTCTTCTTTCATTCGAGTCTGTTCAAGACGAGGCATCAATATGTCAGTAAGAACAGGAACCAGAGGTGAACCCATAGCCAACCCGTCAATCTGCCGGTACAGCTGATTGTTGAGTCGGAATTGAATACTCTTTGTACACAGAAATGGCAGTTTGCATAGCTCATTTTCTGGAAGAGGAAGCAGTTCGGACTGCTGGCATATGATTTTTACCGTTTCTTCGATGGGTATGCTGGTAAACAGTGAACAAACGTCGTATGACACGAGAAGCCTATCTGAAATATCGAGTTGATCTAATTCTTGTGAAAACTGGAAAGAATCTTTGATACTGTGATCTGCCAGCTTTTTCCGAATGGGTTCCAGCTTTTGCGCCAACCATCTGGCCAGTTTATGGAATGGTGATTTCACCATTGATATTATAGGTCTATAATAATAATATATTTCCTATCAATGTAGGACACACCAGTTGTACAGGCATGGATAAGTATTATTTAAATTACATGAATTTGATTTATAGTGAAATTACATGGTTGCTGTCCTCTCTGATATCAGTTAGTGAGCACATTCTGATAGTTAGTCGTTCAATGGAGCACATAAAGAAATATAGAAATATTGTCTTCGCATTAACAAAAAAAACCCAAGTACGTGTCGGATAAATTACAAATATTTGGGAAAAAAATAAAGCTTGAAGTCAATTCCTCCATATAACTTTGTTGTGTGCGGCATCGTATCTTGTTTTATGTTCAAATTGTGTATTAATTTAAAATGAGTGATTAATTTGTATGATTTTGACATCATTTTTTTGCAAGTAATACCAGATGTGAATTCAACTGAATGCAGATTAATATTGGTCATTGTCAAGCAGATTTGTTTTACTGCGCTCAAGTCACCCATAGCCCGCCATTTGTCACAGCATGGTTGCTCCGTAGAAAGACGCTATAGTCAGTTTCAAGGTCATGATGGGTTCCTGCGTCTACTGGTTATATGTTTTCGTGAATTCGTTTTCCATTGAATTTTAAAGGTTTTTTTGAACGTTTTGCTTGTTTTGGAGTATGTAGGTCAGTTTTTTGTCACTGGATGCTACTAAGACGTTTATTTTTAGCTTGCAGTTCCCAGTTTTTATGTTGGTAGTTAAGGATTATGGTAAATCTGCAATCATTGAGCCAATTCACGTATACTATGCTAATATAGTAACTTTTCTCAGTAATTAAACGCCTTAACTGTTCTGCCATTGTTGGATCAAACAGTGGCAGAACAGTTACGGATTATTTGCTGAAGGTAGAACTGTGCGCTGGTTTATCATCATGACTGGCACCAATTCAGCACCTTGTTCTTATTCTACGCATTATCAGAAGTAGCTTATCAGCCTTATTGCAGCCCTTCTAGTCCAGGTTCTGCTCCTCCCAAGCTTACCATAATGCTGAATTAAATCTCACTAATTCCAACGTTCTATAGTCAGTAAATTCTGGATCTTTTCTTAAATAGACTCTTTAATGTCACAGTCTAGAACTCAGTTTTGGTTTTCAGCATGACTGACACTAATTCAACACCATGTTCTTTTTGTAGACATTTTCAGGAGTAGATGAGCACCTACTGGTTTTGCTTATCGGCTTTATTTAAACCCTTTGAGCTCATCTTCAGTACGGACTATCTTAACTTCAGAAGAAAAAGACTTAATTTAGCACATAGTGGCAATTTTTTTGAGCTTAAATTTGGAAATTATATTTGGAAGCTGTAGTACAATGTCACTGCAAATCTGTCAAGTTAGGTCCACTGGTAGCACCCTGTAAATAAGCAAAATAAAATATCAGTTGATGAAACATTGTGCTCATCACATTCTCAGCATTTACATTTAGAAAAGTTCGCTTACATAACTGCCACTGTTATATCCCCTGCTATCTTGGTATTTTAAGCGTCCCAAGCTTACTAAACTATACCTCCAAAAGTGCATTCATACCTCACAAACTTATATTCCTTAGGGCCAGATGGGTCTTTTTTACCTGAATCAAGCCGTTAGGATGTGTTGGATTCCTTTCAAAGAAATAATGAACAATTTAGTTGTTACCTTCATAAATGTATCAAAAGCTTGCTTAAGTTGCACCCACGTATAAAATACACAACTAAGCATTATTCTTTGGAATATAGACATTACATCAGACAATATAGATGACACATTCCATGAAGTAGACGCAGTAGGAGTACTTTGCAACATCATTTAATGGTTCTAACAATTCCTAACGTGCACAACACAATGATTTCAAGTAAATGAACAGTTGTATGCATTTCATTGCTTATATACCACTTTTGTGACATAGGAAATTTACTTTATTTATGTTGACCTAGTATGTGCAATTCCCACAGGTCACTAAACTGAAAACTTAAAAAAGTAGATCACTTAATACATACATATATCTACATGTCCAAAATTAGACACATTATACGTTTAGCAATTTTTATTGAATTCTATTCCCATAGTAACAAAAAATGCATACATCCTATTTTGGACTTAAAATAAATGCATCAAAATTATCGTTAACTTATATTCACTTACTAGACATTCCCATATATCTCAATGTACTTTAAATACTACAAATGCATCCAAATAGCGTGTGACTATCACACTACACTCACACCAAAAAAATTAACACGCCGTTATATTATGGTAAGTTAAGACTGACTTTAAACTGACTGTAACTTTCCGTGTCAAAATAAAGAGACTGCCATTTTTACTTATATTTTAGACCAATAAGAAGCCAGCTAGCCAACAGCCAATCAAAATCTGCCTATATCGCTTTTCCAGATTGACGGTGTAGCGGTAAATAATAGTAGCGGTACGTCCAACGTTTGCGTTACATTTTTGCGTGATTCGTTACATAAAATTTAACTTGTTGTAATCCTTGCACCAGTACTCTACTACCTCCATACCTATAACTATTAACCCTCATATCAAATAATTATTGTTAAGCAAAGTAAAATGCAACGAACTCAATCCCCTGTAAATCTTATGACTAATTTTAAGTCGCTGATTGCTACATCAAGCAACACACTGCCTACGAATGGTTATAGTGTGCCACATAACCCACTTGTATGTCGTAAGCGTCGAGCTGAATCAGAGGATAAAACTGCACTGACAACTAGTATTAGCACTACCCCCAAAAATTTAGTACCCTCTGCTGACACAGAAACCCTCCCTTCACCTTATGTACTTATCGAAAAGCTCCAGCCTTCAAGCTCTGTTTCAGTACTATCTTCTGAAATAGAACTTCTAAAGTTGTCTATAGGAGAACTTAAGGCCGAGTTGAGGGAAATAAAAAACAATAAGTCACTAAATCCTGGAATTTCTGAAACCAATACCAAAATATCCAAATTATCAGATCAGATCAGCGATATCAGATCGCAGGTCTGTGAACTGACACCCTTAACTATCCTCATGAAAACTATAGACCTTAACAAACTTGACACGGAATCGGTATCTAAGGTGGATAACCTCATTAACTTCGTTACTACAGAAGTAACAAAACGACTCGATGCTAAACTAAATGCTATTGTCTACAACGTTCCGGACAATGAGGCACTAAAAAAGGTACAGCGCATCTTACTTAGCGAGGCGAAAATGCCCAACTCCAAGACTAAGTGCTACGGGCTGAAGAAGAGTCAACATGAGAAGTGTTGTCCTATTCGTTTTCAGTTTGAAACACCGGCTGAGGCCAGAAAATTTATCCACTCCCAACACACCCTATCGCAAGATAGAAATTACAAACTAATAAAGGTTGCGGTGGACAAGACCGTCATAGAAAGGCGCGTATATAATTATCGCACTGAGTCTAATTGTGGAATAAACAATAGGACATTGCAAGCAGCAATTATACCCATCCCTTTGAGAGATACCATAGAATCCACCGCACCACCCCTCTCAAACCACACAGAATTATCTTCTCAGAGAGCGACACCAACCGCAAGGCCACTAAATTGTAATGAAATAGCCAATAAAACTATACCCCCTATCACCGTAGATATAGACATGTCAATAAATAATCCCGGACAAAAGGTCAAAATTCCCCGAAAGCCGACCCTGCCATCTCCTAGCCATAAGTCCATTGGAAAAAAAAGAAGAATATGACCCCAAATCATGCCAACAACAACAATGGCAGTATAAGTAAGCCCACATTCCCCACGGTCAATAGTATTGGCACCCACAACGTGCGAAATAGCACCATGGCCCACACTGATAACCAACGCCAAAACAATGCCACCCTCAAGAGTACAAGTGACAAAAATCAGAACTCGACCACCAACAACTCAGGGCATTCACAGTATGGCACGCAAATAAATTTTGATCGGATATATGGGACAAGTCTGCTGGGAACTAACCCACAAAGCAGTACACACGACACCCATACATGGACACAACTAGTACCTAACAATAAGTCGAATAATAAACCATGGTCTCCACAAGGTCCTAATCATTTTTTATCCCCTGCGTCCCTGTCAGCGTTGAAAAAACAGCTGGTAGGGATGTTAATACTCCTAAACCGTTAATGCTGGCTCCCCCTTTGCATGAATATAGGAACAGTCTAGTTCACCCGCATCCATTAAGCACACTTGATACATGCACAAGTTTAGGTCAAATAAAGATCCCTACCCCCGGTTCTAGCTTAACTAAAAATAAAAATACCTTAGCCTATGGCACATCCAGTACTCCAACGCTCAATTCTTCACCGAAAACAGCACACACCAACTGGATAGACATAGATGAGCATGATGTTGAAACTCCTCTTAACATAGGGTCGTCATGTCAAACAGTACTACTGGGTGCTGAACCATATTCGGGGCTGATTAACGAACTCGAATACTTCAAACGCTACTTCAAATCTCATCTTTACCTGATCCTCATAAATGCTAGATCCGTTCTAAATAAACTACCGATGCTCAGAGCACTCACAGTAATATACAAACCCCCTATAATTGTCATCACTGAATCCTGGTGTAACTCGAACATACTGGATGAAGAGATAAGCTTAGATAACTACACACACTTTCGGTGTGACAGGGAAGGTGGAGAGGGAGGGGGTTGTCTCATGTACTTTCTGAATGCACATACTGTATCACGGCTAGAAAGTAGTACACTTAACATGCCTGACACTTTATGGGTTAACTTACACTTAAATAACGCAATAGTATTAATTGGATGCACCTACAGAGCACCTGGCACCTTTAGTAATTACGAGACCCAACTTATTAATACTCTAGAACAATTATCCACCCTCCACTACGATCATAAGATCCTATGTGGAGACTTTAACTTACCAGAAATCAACTGGGAAATACCCACAGGTCCAACTAAACTTGATAAGTTCTTAGGCACACTGGATATACTTGGCTGGAAGCAGTCTGTCACAACCCCTACAAGAGGTAATAACGTACTAGACTTAACCTTCTGCCACAATATAAGTCCCCTCTCTACCATATTAGGTTCTGAGTTTTCAGGGAGTGACCACAAAACAGTGCTGTGTGCACTGCCACTTCCGTCAAGTAGCAATGCAACCCATACCCCTACTTCACAACAAATAACTTACAGGAACTCAGTAAGGCAGAATGGACTCTAGTAAAATCAATGCTAAGATCCTCAGAATGGAGTGAGTACTTATATACTGATAAACTCTCGAAAGCTCCAGACATCTTTTACTATAACTGCAACACATGCTTAGATGCTGTCATCCCATTTCAAACACTAAAGTTTTCCCCACATAGAAAGACATTCATAAAGCCAAAGGATCGTAGGAAACTGAAAAGACTGTCAACAAGTTACTTCAGGCGACAAGACTTTAGTACACTAGGGTCAATACTTAGTACTCTTAGCTCCATCTCGCAAGCTCATAACTTGCGTATGAGAAATGAAGAATGCACGGCACTAGCCAGCACCACCAGAGTAGGTGCTCTCACAGAAATACTAAAGAAACGAATGAATCGCCAAAGCCATAAAATTTCTCTCCTTATAAACAAGGGCAAACTATACAGCAACCATGCAGACATGTGTGGACTGTTTAATGAGACGTTTGCAGCTAACTACCTTAAGCCTACAAGTCCACTTCTCGGCTTCAATCTAAAATAGAACTCCCTTCTTCTTCAACGCTGAAACAAATCACTACAGTTCATTTCACTTACTCTAATATTAACCAAGCCGTTAATACTCTTAAAAGCTCTAGTAGTGCCGATTTTGACGGTATACCATCGTATCTTTATAAACACGGTGGTTCTGACATTTCCGTTTTATTACTTAAGATTTTTACAATGTCCCTAGAAAGCCAAACCTATCCAGATAAATGGAAAACGACATTTATAGTACCTAAACACAAATCCGGATCAAAATCTGAAGTCAACAACTATAGGCCAATCAATATTACACCCATAGTATCTAGAATCATTGAACGAATAGTTAAAGATGATATCCTCAAACATATGCTCAGCTGCAATATTCTAAGTCCCAACCAACATGGATTCCTAAAATCCAGATCATGCATGACATGTGACCTTGACTTCCTTAACTATATAACTAGCAGCCGAGACAAACAACAACTAGTACTAGTCATCTACTTCGACATATCCAAAGCCTTTGACGGCCAAGTTAAACTTTAGACACCAATAACTACCAATCAGCGATGACGTCGAATTATCCAATGAGATTCACGAGCGTGGTTCAATGTTGTACAGCGCTTGATTCATTTCAATGCGTGCCCTTACAAGGTTACGTTTGCAATTTGAGGAGGAAAGTGTCTTTCAGTATTGCCTGAACTTAGGCTTGCTTCTAAAGGAGAGAAGTTGTTCGTGTGGTGATATAATGACTCTAAAATGCTATACTAGGTCAACTGATGGTTTTTTACATCGTTGTGGAATATGCTGGAAGCGAGTTAGTATTGGAGGGTAATATTTCGTGGGAACTTTTTTGCTAGGTCGCATCTCTCCCTAACCCAGATTTTGTACATTTGCAATTACTGGGTACTGAAACAGCTCGTGAGAGCCGCTGCTGCCGAGATGGAGAGCAGGGGAAAGGCTATGATTCATTGTCATCCCTGGGATACATTCATCACAGTGTGAACCACTCCAGTGATTCCGTGGATCCTCTTACTGGGACTCATACGAATTCAATTGAAGGTTCTTGGGGGAGATTGAAAAATAGGATCCGGGCTATAAATGGATCGCAAAAGGATGTCATTTTTAGTCATTTGGACGAATATACGTACAGAATGTAATGCGATTTTTCTTTTGAGAGTCCCATGTTGAATTGGGAGGTGTTTTTGTCCCATGTTCGAGAAAGATACTCCATGTAACGGTTTTATACTTTTTTCTATGCATTTTTGTACAAATATACGCTTCCACTTATCATAAACGCATCTTTAATGTGATTGGTCCGTTCAAGGTCGTTTGCTGATTGGTTGTTATTGGTGTCGAAAGTTTAACTTTGCCCCTTTGACCGCGTTGACCATTTGCTTCTAATAAATAAGCTGAACTCTTTAGGAATAAGTAACCCATTATTAGGATGGATTGAATCATTCCTTAACAATAGGTCCCAAGTAGTTAGACTGGGTTCTGTAAACTCTAAACCTAGTCCAGTCACTTCTGGAGTAGTTCAAGGTAGCGTCTTAGGCCCCCTCCTATTCACTCTATATGTCAACGACATATGCAGTTGTTTCTCACGTGGTAAACCATTCATCTTTGCAGATGATCTTAAAGTAGCTTACACATTCCACTGTGATGACTTAGGGTACTTTCAGAAAGCTGTTCAGGAAGAACTAGATAGAGTAACTGCATGGTCCTCCACATGGAACCTAAAACTCAACCTTAAAAAATGTGGTTGGATCTGTTTCGGTGCACCCTCAATAAATAATAAACTGGTACTTGAATCTCTTGACTTGCCTAAACTCCAAAGTGTTGTTGACCTAGGACTCAGGTACTCTAGTGACTTGACATTTTCTGAGCAAGTGGCGACACAGACGCGTAAATCGAGGATGCTCCTAGGATGCATACTCAGGAATTTCCACAACTACGAAGCGAAACTATTATTATATAAAACTTGTGTCAGACCACTACTTGAATATTGTCCATTTATTCTCAGCAGCACTCGCGTAAGTGACAAACTTAAAATAGAAAGTGTCCAACGATACTTCACGTCTAAACTACTAGGATTTGACTGCGGAAAGGACTACACATCAAGGTGTATAACTCTAGGTATCGACCCACTCTGGATGAGACGACTGAGCATTAACCTAACATTCTTCTTTAAAATATTGCATAAAATATCATTCTCAGACAGCAAAGAGATACAGTTCTCACCGGAAGGCTCTTACAACCTTCGTAACCAAACGTGCACAGTATCTAGGAAAAACTGTAAAACAGCACTCCGTGCAAACTTCTTCATAGTCATGTACTCTAAGATCTGGAACAGTTTACCCCTAGAAATAAGGACCTGTGACTCTATTATAACCTTCAAACGCTTGCTATATAAACTGCTTCATCCCAATGACTATGCCAATCACACCGCACCACTTATTTCCAAAACGCATGAGCTATTAGAACACTATAACGCCTAGACTCATTACTAAATATTATGACAATAAATAAACCTTAAGACTTCGCAAAAATACATGAAAAAACAACTAGATTATGGGTAGTGTTTACTATACAATGATATACATTTATAAACATTTATATGTACATAAAATATTAATGTTGTTTCCATATTTACATACTTTATCTCTCTGCTGAGCGTAATCTTCTACATACCTTCTGGTCGAGGTCGAACAACCCAACATCCAAACTGAAATGACCATTTATGTAAATTCAAACTCAAATTCCATGAACGATCCGATGCTACCACTTGAAAACGCTGGCTAACATTCTGTACAAGGATTATTCTTGATCTGATATAAAGAAACAACTGGTTTTCAAGTAGTTTTCAATGAATTACTCAACTTACATGTACAGTCTGCCATGCTGACGCAAATGGCGCAAATGGATAGTTCTAGAATTGACCCTATTTGATGCAGTAAAACAATCTAACATTACCTTATCTAATTTTCGTATCAAAGATCAAATTTCTTTCCTATTATAAAACTACGATAAGACTGCTGACAAAAATGGAATAAATACATTATTGACTCAAAATAATACATCAATAAACTTTATCTCACGGATGCTGTTCACAACAAAGTTTTATAGGAGAATTGACTTCAAGCTTTATTTTTCCCAGATATTTGTATCACATTCATCTGAAGTCTGGGTTTTTTGTTAATGCGAAGACAATATTTCTATAACTCTTTATGTGTTACACAGACAGACTATTTTGCAGACTGTTCTGACTGACTCTAATGTTAGATTGAACAAACAAACTGTAATTTATATAATAACTTATCCATGCCTGTACAATTGGTATGTTCCTGCATAAATAGGAATAAATATATATATATATATATCAGAAAGAAGCTCAGAAAATCTTTAGTAGTTGAACAACTACAAGAAGAATTTCCACAGTGCCCAGAAAAATACATATACAATTTATCAGATGTGAAACTTAATAAAATTGAAACTGAAGCTCTGTCCTTAGGATTTAAGTATGAAAAGCATTCTCATTCTCAAACCAGACAAACGTTCAGGTGTCGTAATAATGAACCACCGAGACTACTGTAGCACCCCTATACCAACTATAAACATACGCTTTGAATCTAATTTGCATTCTTATATTATACGTTAACAGAGACCGATTTTATATGTACTTCGTAAACATTTGCCAATTTACTGTTGAACGTTACCTTGATACAATTTTGAAATTTGACTACGGCTATAATACATGATTACACTCTTCACAAGTGCCTTCTGATTTTACGTTGTGGGCGTCGAGTAGCCACAACGTCTGCGCACATTGATAAACGTGAAGAAGTACTAGGAAATACGTGTACGCTAAATTAGTCAAATAGAGCACGCGACACTACATCTCTCAAATGAAAACCATTCTCAATGATACTATAAGATTCCAAGTCAATATGTCGAAAAAAGAAGCAACAACGGCCTTCGAAAATAAAGTAAACAAGCACCTTAAAGGACTACTTAAAGAAGGTCTAATAGACAACAGCACTTACAACGACCTTAAACCAATGGGTTCGTGTGTACCATTCATGTACGGTCAACCCAAAGTCCACAAAAGTGATGTACCATTGAGACCTATAATATCAATGGTGAAATCACCATGCCATAAACTGGCCAGATGGTTGGCGCAAAAGCTGGAACCCATTCGGAAAAAGCTGGCAGATCACAGTATCAAAGATAAGTCTGCGATGACATAGAACACGCGTCCGCAATGTTTGAGTAACTCAATGCGGCTCATCCCAACATTTCGTTTACAATTGACTACAAAAGAAACAACCAGTTCCATTTCCTAGATGTCAACATAAAAAGAAGAAACGATGGGACGATTCAAAAGTCTGTCTACAGGAAGGAAACTTGGACTGGTCAATACCTTAATTATCACAGCTTTTGCCCAACCAGTTACAAATGAGGTCTAGTAAAAGCGCTCTTCAGGAGAGCCGATGAATTCTTTTATAAGTTGGAACTTATGGTTTATTCAGTATTGTGGCTTATCCATATGTCTAAGTTGAAAAGTGTTGTAAAATTCTAAATATACGCAGGTAACATGGTGTAGCGATAGTCAATTCCTCAGAATAATTGACCACTGCATTCATCGCTGATCATTGGATGCTGGCTCTCATTGTATAAGTCAACTTGTGAAGCTGAAAGCTTCCAGTCAAGCATCCACACTGTCTGGTGTGCCAGTTGCTATGTACTCTGTAATTTAGGTTACCGTCTGCTGACTGATGGCACACTCTTACGTGAAGCCTTATACCTATTCTGCTATTTAGTTTCCATTCTGTAGGCTAACATTTTCATCTTATTTCCTTTTAATTTCTATTAGACGTATAATTGTGTATTCTTTGAATTCCTTATTAGCGTTCATTGATAATGAAGTGATTAGTATAAGAATAAAAGTTTAAAATTTTTACTTAGCACACATAGGATAACATAACACTAAACAAGGCCTATCATCTTTGAAAGATGGAAGGACACTGTCGCGCCAAAGCAAAAAGCCAGTGGCAGAAAACCTGATTTGTCTGGAAGGCCACCCATTTCCTACATTGTGAAGAAATCTTTTGCTTTAGACCCCATTACCAGGTCTGAACATGACCTCAGCCTAATAGGACTAGTTTCAGACCGGCATTAGGATTCACAGTTTGTATAAAATCAACCATAAGTCTGACTTAACGTTAAATCAATTGGTGAGCACTCTCAAAGACAATATTAAACTCAAATACTGAGACAGATGAAACTATTATAAGTGCCCATACTCTTTAATGAACGAACATCTACATCTGTGCAGCCTTGTGTCTAGTAAACCTTATCAAATGACAGTCTGCTGTCCTGGAGTTAAGTGCAGAGCAGTAATAATGGGGAAAACCTAATTACTAAGTGTTTTTGAGCAGTACAGTTCGAAGTTTGATAATTCCCGAAACCTGCATGCGTAGAATGTAGAAGCAGCAAAATGAACTAATGGTTTTCTAAACTAAAGCCGGTAATCCATCGAGTAAATACACTGAGCTGGATAGTATGGTTCACTCGTAATATCTGGATTTCATCTCAATCACGGAATCAAGGCTAACATTTGAAATCAGCGATATAGAAGTTAACTATCAAAACATCATAGTGCATGGGACAGACCGACTTAATTACAGAGAGAGTGGATTTACTATCTACTTCAAGATATGATCATGCCACAGTTGCAAAAGGTGTGGAAAGAAGGGTACCTGCTGATTGGAATAAATGTTACTTTCTGAAATTGCTAAAGGAGGACATCGTGAGCCTATTCAGTAACTGGTGCGGAATCATGCTTCAGTTATCTCCAAGCATCATCCTTAGAAGACTGCAATATACCACAAATAGAAAACTCCGCCCAGAACAGGCGTGATGCAGGAAAACAAAATCATGCGTGTATCTATCATCCTGCCTCTGCTTGACTGGATCATGTGAAAGACCACAGTGGATGAGAAGACAAATTTACGTTGGACTGAAAAGCATACCCTAGGAGATCTAGATTTCGTGTATGGTTCATCTGTCGTGATCATAAACTCGACGATTTATACACGAAAACCAACAAGTTGGTAGGGAAGACAGCGAAGATAGCAGTTCAGTTGAATATTGAAGTGATGAAGGTACCTGATAACCTACAAATACCAACCACCATCAGTGACAAAAATATAAAGGAATTCACGTTTTTCTCTTACCTTGAGAGCATAACTTCAAATAGAGAAAGGCGGCACGGATGAGGATGTCAAAGCAACGCAAGATCGTGAGTGCAAGACAGACAGGCGTTCACCAAACTGAAATGACCTCGGATACCTACGAAGCAGTGAACAAGATTCTAAGTTTTAGTACATTTTCCAAGCCAGTGTTTCCATAGGATTCAGAGACTTGGTTAATCATCAGAAGTGTTCCCTACAGTCTGAGGACCGTCATCAGCAGCCTTCTTCGCTTGGTAATGAAGACTAGGTTGTTGATTAGCAAGGATAAACAACAAAAACTTGTGCAACAAATCAGTCAAGCTCAGACTGCCTAATATATAAGGAGAAGGTAATGAAGATGAATGAGACAGAATGAGTTGTTCAAGTGAAATCACACTGCGGATACTCGAATGCGAAGCGACGGGATGCTTGTCTGAGGGTGGAGTGGAGATGATGTGAAGATGAAATGAAGGCCTGTGCTCAGTCATGTAGCCCGTTTAAAGTGAAGGCAGAGAAAGGAGTGAAACTGGGATGTCTTGGTGAAGGCTTATGTTCCCCTCAGAACGCATGGAATCAGTATTACCAATTTTTTTGAACACTTCTAGTGATAATGGCTTTGCCATGTTTACCATGTGATTTGGCTATCATCTTAAACTTCGTCTTAAAAAGGTTGTTCTAAATCACTTTCATCTTCCATAGCAACTAGATAGCTAAGAGAGCATGATTTAAGACCAGGTATGGATCCTTCAGCAAACATAGATTAACATTGGCAGCACTTGTAGAAAGCAATGAAGGTAAGATATAAAGTCACTGGCAGTCTAGCTGAACATTCAAGAAAGATCAGGTTTCCTCCAGGTTCTTGCACCTTGACCATGTTATAGGTTCATTGAGTTGGATATATAACCAACTAACAGTACCAGTCACTAGATAGCAGTAACTATAGTCGCCTGTTTCATTTCAACACCTCACCTTCTCTACTCATGCTTGTGTTTCTTAAAAAGTCAGAAACAAGGCCCCTCTGTTGGCTAATTCCACGTGTATTTGTCATTTAACCCGCTCTTATGGGGTTGCATACGTAAGCCATGCCAGTATCACATTGTCTAGATGCTCTCATGAATATTTGCCAGCATGTTTGGATGCAAGGAAAACATAAGACAATCAGCAGCCCATTTCTAGGGCGCACTGTTACTTTTGTGTTGCATCCGCTAAAACAATTAGAAATATACTTTTTTGGATGCTCTAATTTTCGCATTATTTTACAGGATAGTAGATGCATATCGTTTTTCAAACGTTATTTTTGGTACATATTCCCCGATAAGGTTCTTGGCATTCTTGTTTTCGTTTCCAGGTGCGATGGGCACTGAACAAGAAGCAAACGAAGTATGAGATCCAACGGACAAACATAAACGAATCGATGTACGGACACCATATTAGCATGGGTAGACGACCAGTAGGCACTACATCAAGCCGATCGGAAGAGTCTTTTACCGATGGGAAGACCATTGATTGTTTTTACTTCCGGCTGGATTTGTTTTAGGGTCCTCACAACCCCACTAAGGGGAGAGTGAGCTGTAGCGGTAAGTAATTCTCCAGAAATTCGTTGTGTTTACTTAAAAATATGACAATAATGTTTATTTAAGTGGTCATTCTAGGCTAATTTGTTGTATAGACATCAGGATTCTATTTTTAAGACAATATACTTTTGGTGACTCAGACCATTTTTGACTTGCATGTCGTGTCCATGCATTGTAAATACATTTCGCATGAAGAGTAAATATGTTTTCTAAAATTCGACTTCTTTGTAGTATCATAACTCTGAGTTGCGACAAGCTGTGGACATAATAGGTATGTGACTAAAGTGGCTAGAGACTTAAGGTCTACTGCATTACCGTAGGCGAGTAGATAATAATTGGAGTCAGTTGCAGAAACTTTTGGGTAGACTGCAGATAAGTTTCCCACGTTCTGCAGCGCGCCCGAAGCAAATACTAGCTGGGTAGTTCTAACTTTTGACTACTACACTCCTCCCGACATGTATATACTGATGATAATTACTGCTAACAAATTTGTCGCGCCCAAAATAGTGTATCTCATATTGACGACAATATAATTTAGAAGTACATGTCTCTTCTTGGTGCACCACTCATTATAAGAAATTATCCTTATCCCCCAAACTGCAGCTCACAACATTCGCAAAATTTAGTATTCATTGTTAACAAGCAGAATATCCAGGTGGGAAATAGGGAATGCATTCATTAGTGAATTAACAAAATGCGAACACAATGATAATGGAAACCGCTCTCTTAAGTAACCAACCCAATGAATCCGCAGAAATTAAGGAGTGGCTAGAAGAAAAAACAAATTTTCACAGGAGGTATACATAAATAATATCGCTGTCAATATAATCATTGACGAGTTAACGCCACAAGAATTGATAGAAGTTTATTATATAAGTATGCGATTATGTCAGCCAATACTTTTGAAACTGTCGGACAGAGCAACTGTTTGTAACCCCTACATCGGTAACGTTCAAAACGTCTGGACAATAAGCTTATTCGATTCCAAGATAATTCTGTGAATTATGGTTGCACAGAGAACACAATGGAATTTCAGGATAACAACAAAAAGCGGGGAGTTCATGGAACCGAAGACGATGACAGAACAACGAAATAACGTACTCGTCAGATGTATTTACCTACCTGATCACGATGACGTTTAAGTAATTCAAATGCAGCAAAGTAATAGAAGATGTGGTAGTGTACATTTAAATCAATTAAGATTTTCGAGAGGAAACAGCGAACATTGTAGGTGTTCATAAAACGGAACGTAATTTCTGCCTAGATATGAGCAATAATTTTTGGTGGTATTCATGGGTTTCATCGGCTTTTAGCAATCAGAATACCACCCTAAAGTGAAGAGACAGGAACTTGATAGCTACCGTAATGGATGGCGCACAACTACTGGTCGGGAAATTTATGACTGAGTTCAGGTCGTCACCAGGGTAAAAAGAGATTATTCAAAAGCCACTAGCCACTAGGCATCCCGCTGCACAAATAATGCATCCATATCAATGAAAAGTACCGAACTACAATTTTTGTATAAATTCACCCAACAATAGGCAAATAAATTGTAAAGTCACGTCAACAGCGTCTCCCTGGCCCAGCTCGAATCTACTAAACATCGCAAATAATAATAATGATCTGCTTTATTCCAAACACAGTACTTATAATACAGAATGGAATTCTCAACATTTGTCACAATACTGGCAAAATAAAGGAGGTAGCTATACTTCATGGAAGGGTTATTCCATATGGTCGCCCAATGTGAACTAAATAATTTCTCAAGCATCAAATACCAATGGAATATTTTCCACAGCACATAACTAAAAACAGTGCCCATACTTCTGTTAGTCATCCATTTCGGATGAGCGAAAGGTTGTTGTTTTGGCTTTAACGTTATAGATGAGAAGGTGAGGCTTAAAGTGAGCAACGCCATGTGATACCACACGGTCTGGCGTGATTATTGGGACTCCTCCTCCCGGGAAAGGAGTGGGTCATGAATAATCAAGATACTGTTGAAAGTCTGAACCGTGTGTAATAGGTCAAGGACAACAGAAATGCATGAGTGAAATCCTCTATGTAGCCAAACACTGGGAAACGCACTGCTTTAGCATTCAGCCAATCTACATGTGGTTATATTAAACCGATTGAAGGTTAATGGAGTCTGAATGATGGTGTCCGAATCTAATTTCTGATCTATTCATGGTACCATTCACCACACTTTTCTATGACTTCAAAGTCAGAACTTGTGCCGATATTAAATTCCACGTGTCGCTCTGCTTAGTGCTGCATGTTTGCAAATTCACTTCCAACATACTGTGTGCACTCCAAGGTATGTTTCATCCCCTTGATCCAGTAGAATAATCCCGATTATATTTGTATTTCAAAAGTTGGCTCGTAATAACAAAGCCAAACCAGTACGTCCTAACTCTTCGCGATAGCAAAATGCTATGCGATAGAAGGGTATAGTTGTGAATTGTACATATTCCTAAGTCGTCTACTGCGACAAGTTTTAAATTCAGACCCATTGCTATTACTTCCCCTTTTCTAAAAGCTATGGAAAAGTTGCTCTTACTTAATCTTCAACCTTCACTTAAAGCCTTTAATGATCCCAAACAATTCGCCTACAAACATAGTAGAAGTACTTTGGACGCAGCTGCAGTCCTGTATCATAACATTGTCTCCAGCTTAGACAAGGGGGCTAAATTTGTTCGCTGCACCTTTCTAGATTATACATGTGCTTTCGACTCAGTACCTAGGGACATTTTACTAAACAAGCTTGCTGAAACTGAAACTGACTGTTGGGTAGTCAAATGGCTCCATTCTTATTTCTCAGAAAGAAAGCAATACACTGTATGTCAGGGAAAGTCGTCCACTTCACTGCTTACTGAGGCTGGTGTCCCTCAAGGCGCTGTCCTTTCTCCTTTTCTGTTCTCTTTCTTCTTGCATGACTTGCCTCACTCCGATGAAACGAACTTTGTTAAGTATGCCGATTATCTAACTATCTCAATGTCTGTTAACTCTCAACTTGACTGTATTAAGATTAACAATTTTCTATCAGAAATTAGCAAATGGTCTTCGTCTAATGGCCTTAAACTTAATCCTTCCAAATGTCAGACTGTCAATTTCAGTTTCCGATGTAAACGAAAGTTAAATGAAGCCGTTGGTTCCTATGACCCTTGCAAAATCGACGATACCGATATAGAAAGCAAGTCTGAAGTTAAGTATCTTGGATTAGTTCTCTCTTCTGACCTATCTTGGTCTTCTCATGTCTTAGCGATTTCTCAAAGAATATTTCGTCTGACTTTTTACATTAAGAAGTTGAGGCACTCAGGCATAACCCAACCACTCCTCTTACAGTTTGTCAACTCGTGTATTTTACCTATTCTTCTTTACTGTTCACCATTATTCTTTCCTGGATTGCTAAAAAAAGGACTATGTCATACTTCGTAGAACTCTGAACACTGTCAGTAGGACGAGTGGTATCCCATTGGGCCATATCGTTGGCATTGTCACCGATAGGCATTTGATGTCATGCAACAGATTCGCTAGAGGAATTTTGTCTGACTCTGAGCACCCACTCTACCAGCAGCTCCTACCTTGTGTCTCCTCAGGTAAAACAAGAAGTCTTTTCAGAAGACTTTATGCACGTACGTCTAAGTATAAAAATTCCACTATACCATATTTAGCACGTACTCTATGTGATGAAGATAGTGTCAGAAATGAACTAACTAACCTTCTTAGCACCACTAAATAGACCACTTCCCTCAACCTTACAGCATCATACTTTATTGTTATTGTATTTCTTATATTTATAATCCTCTCAATATTTTCGTTTTGTTTGTATTATTTTTCATAAGTGGGGACATAATTTTAAGCTGTATTATGACTGCTAACTTTGTATTTCACCTCACTATACCATATCAACAGAACATTACACCCAATTATCCATAACATGCTAAAGTTTCCAAACTGAATCGACAATACTGTTTGAATCAAACTCACTGTTATTAGTATTTATTATTATTATTATATCTAATAATTATGTCGTTAATGTGGACAAATTCCTCCGATTAATTTTTGTTTTAATTTTTAATTTTATATACACTTTGAGTAAATCAGATGCAATATTGTGACAAATGCTGAGAATTCCATTCTGTATTATAAGTACTGTTTTTGGAATAAAGTAAATTATTATTATTTTAGCAAAGGGTAAATTCTTTCCTGCTCTTGATATGTCCTGCCCATTACTAGACATGTTGGAGATTCTGAAGGGTGAGGACACGTCAAAATATTTCATTAGCCACATGGAGTTGATTAGCAGTATGGCTAATACAATCATCTCGCAAGTGGACTGATTCTGAATTTTATCAGCCGAAAATAAAGTTATCTTCTCGGAAGCACCAAGACGCTTCACACTGAATCTACATTATTATTAGGTGAGTGGTTAGGAATAAGATCAGTCGAAAGTTTTTGATGGGGAGAAAAGTGTGGTGGTGGCAGATAACGTTAGAGACAGAATACTTTTCCCACAGTTACATACTGCATTAACACCAGAATATTATGAATATTTGAACGTTGTATTTCATATCGTTTGAGGTAAACCAAAATCACACGCTCACTGATTGATTAACGAATATAAACTATGTATATATAAACAGAGGCTTGATTAATGAAAAATACACTTTGGCACCCATATCTTGCCTTCTGGTGTTACGTTTCTTCAAAAAAATAAAGACATTGAAACCCTTTTAAGAATAGACGAAACGCCATAGGTCGCGGCGCACTTTTCGGTTTGAAAAGTCGTTATTGTGTGACTTTATTGGGACGTCCTCTGTTGGGACGTGCTCAGGCAGCGTTTGTGCGGAGAAGTTTCAGCCTTTTGCATTTTAACCAAAAGTATAATCATATACTTGACTTTTCAACTACTGCTGCGAATTTGGTTCGCAAGCTGTATCACACAAGTTTAAAGATGGATGCTGCTCCGATTGCACAGCCAAATGGAGACATTCAAGACAGTACGGAGAATGGCATGTCTGAACAGCATAATAAAAAGAGATTATCGGTTGAGCGTATATATCAAAAGAAAACCCAACTGGAGCATATCTTACTCCGACCTGATTCATATATCGGTTCAACGCTAAAGGATGTCCAACCGATGTGGGTCCTAGATGAAAATCAAGAATGTATGGTCAATAGGGAAATCTCCTACTCTCCGGGTTTGTACAAGATTTTCGACGAAATTCTTGGTAATGAGATGTTAATAACTTAATTTCCCGCTTAGTAAATGCTGCTGACAACAAGGTTAGAGACCCTACAATGACTTGCATTAAGATTGACATTAATCCGTAAGTTACTTCTTCGAAATAATTTATTTTAAAGGGCCGAGAATATGGTTCGAATTTGGAATGATGGTAAAGGTATTCCGGTTGTACATCACAAAGTGGAAAATGTTTATGTCCCCACTTTGATATTTGGGCACCTTCTCACTTCAAGCAATTATGACGATACTGAAAGAAAAGTGACGGGAGGCAGAAATGGTTATGGTGCTAAACTGTGCAATATTTTTAGTAAAAAGTTTATCGTGGAAACCTCTTCTAAAGAGTATAAAAAGAGCTTCCGACAGGTATGTTTGCATATAATGATCTATGTTCTGTAGGTGTGGGTTGAAAACATGACGAAAACTTCGGAGCCTAAAATCTCTGCCGATAAAGGTGAAGACTTCACATCTATCACGTTCTATCCTGACCTTGCACGCTTCGGTATGACTGAGCTAGAACATGATACAGTAGCTCTGTTTACACGTCGTGCGTATGATATGGCAGCTACTTGTAATGGTGTCAAAGTTTTTCTTAATGGGAAGAGGTTACCTATAAAGGGATTTGTGGATTACGTCAATTTGTTCATAAAGCCTACGAAAGAAGATGGTGATAGTGTCAGAGTAAGTCCTATTAATATATGCGTAAAACTTGGGCACTATGGTAGTAAGTAATTCCATATTAGTTTGTTTATTAGATGTATCACACATTGAAACTTATTTACTGGATGACGTTTCGAACAAAATTTACTGTTCATAATCATATCAATTGTAATCATACGACTTCGAAACTTGTTTTATAGTCTTCATTGTTCCCTCTTATTTGTCGTAGGGGTAGTAGGAGTTTCTAGATATCTGGGACAGGTGTTGAATCGTTCCTATTACACTTATTTGCAGTTGATTCGATAAACAAAGCTTCCGCTTTCAATCCCTCCCTCCACCTTGTTACATAAGATTTTAAAACTGTCATCTTATCCTATCCCATCCTGTTGTATGGTTGCGTGTAATTGCATGTAATGCTATAGCTGAACCTATCTCTAGATTTCTTATCTTATGCGGGTCAACTAATCTAGATTTTGCTTCTTGGCTTTTATGTTCGGCTAGTCTGACTGCCCCTGTTCTACTAGTTTGACCTATGTATTTGACCTGACAATCATTGCAGGTGGGACATTATATAAGCTAAATTGTTTTATTTTAAAGGCTCTACAGGCTCCTTCAGCCGACAAAGCTTGTTTCTAGTTGAGTTTGTGGGTAAGAGTCCAGCAGCTTTTTTTAGAAGAGAAATCTTTGTATACATCGGTGTTCTTTTGCGAATAAATGCGTGCTGAATAGTCACACATTCCCCTTTATATCTGAAATCCTCAAGTAGACTGTCATTTGTCAGCCAGACGGAAACATTTCGTAATTGCCTGGTTCACATTTAGACCCGGATGAGTCATAACAATATTTTCAATTGGTGACTTGGCAGTGTGACTCAAAATCAGTCACACTGGTACAATATTAATAATGTTAGCGTTAAAACCAATTGCCTGTCTTCTCACAGCCTTGTCGCTTACCTTGATATTGAAAGGTGTTATAAACTTAATTAAGTTCTTTGTGAGGTTCTGTTTTAGTGTTTGTTTATGCCAGATATTCACCTAATCCATGATTTGTTAACAACAGTCTTGACAGTTGGGTAACGTCGGTATTCTTGTCTCTGAAGCGCTACTTATAATTCTAACTTCTAGAAACTAAAGTTATAGTAGTTGACTTTGTCACTACCGTGTTGGATGACCTCGTGGCTCCCACTGAGACAGTCGGTTAGAGATTTGTTTCGGTCTGGTACTGGCTTACATACCTTCAGTGAAGTTGTAATGTATTGGCTTAGATATTTCAATTTCAAAATAAATACTGATCGTAGCCCCCAATTTGCGGTCTACATTTAGTGCTCTTCATTTTATGAAATAGCTTGTCCTATGGAACCAAACAACATAAAATAAAATTTCACAGTGTTGAGATTACTGACATACGAACAGTCGATTTGAATGTTTTTTCTTTAGCCTTCTGTTCAGTTCTTAGTTGGTGGTTCCCGTAGATGTGTTTTATAGAGACAGTTTCATGTACAGATTGAACGGTAAATATTATTAAGTCATTTTTTGGGATCTATTTTGCAGGTTGTATATGAATCGGCTAATCCTCGCTGGCAGGTTGCTGTGGCAGTCAGCAATACAGGGTTTCAGCAAGTCAGTTTTGTCAACAGCATTGCAACTACTAAGGGTGGGACGCATATTACTTATGTTAGTGATCAAATTGTAAACAAACTTATGGAAATTGTAAAAAAGAAATCTGGGAAATCTGCTGTTCAGATCAAACCCTTCCAGATCAAAAATCATATGTGGTTATTTGTTAATTGCTTGATAGAGAATCCAACATTTGATTCTCAGACAAAAGAAAATATGACGTTAAACATAAAAAGTTTTGGATCTACGTGTTCTCTAAGTGAAAAGTTCATCACACAGGTATTTATTATTAATTTTTTGAAAATTTTGATTATAGCTTGATTCCACGCCGTATTTTTGGTATAAGTATGGAATTCTCAGCATGTGATATCGGTAGCCAAAATTTTGCAGGCCGACCAATTGATATCTATGTGTGCGTCGGCAGGGGATCGAACCCCGAACCATGTGCATGGTCGGCAAGAGTCCTAACCGTTGTGCCACCGATGCACATTAACGTATCTGACCGGTTCATTTATAAGCGATGTATTTCTAGCCTACAAAGTCCAAAACTATCTATTCATACAACTTTCTATAACCTTTCACATCATGCAATAATCTTTAGTAGTGATTTAATAGCCCTCGTGAGGAGTAACATTTTTAAAAATTTTGTATTAATTTTTAATATGTGAACTAACTGTAAATCGGATCAGTTGGTGGATGGTGGGGACTAGCAGTGGAGTTCAGGATGCGCATTTCATCCTATTCAGATCAGTGGCTTTTCGTATGACTATGTAAGAGCATTCGAGACAGTTATTGGAGCGGAGTCTTCTGCAGACAGTAAGCAAATAATTCCAGGCTTAAAGTTTGACTTTACTCAAATTATATTTTGTGTGACTGGTATGCGGTACCGTGAACTTCAAACAAGTGTCGAACTAGCATTGTATTATATCTTTTTGATCATATATACAGTTTTGTTGACTTCAGTTTATTGACTTTATCAGCTTTATCAGCCAGATCTGAAACATAGTGAATGCTATATGAAATGGCATAATCCAGGTTATTTATATCCGTTACGTGTTTTTATTTAAACGCAGAAAAAAAACTTGGTACAATATGGCACCAAGAAAGATGCGCCACCCTAATAATAAAACAACATAGATCAAAAGTAAGAAATATGAGTAGAGAACGGATAAAGAACTTCATCTGGAAAGAAAACAGTCATACTTAACAAGTTCAAACAGTATTCGTTAACTATCATCGGGTAGGGAAGAAAGAATGAAATTGCAACACGTTCACCGTTGATTACGATTCTTGGCCATATCCGATAACGTTTCGAGCTATCTCGCGGACCCCAACCACGGAGTTGTGACGCACCAACCGATGCTAATCTAGCACAAATATCCTTCATCCCACGACGCCACGTCATGGACTGACCACCCTTCCGCCTTTTCCATCCCGTCCCAGGGCTGGCTAGCGAACAGAGACCTGTACGGAAGCCTCCGGGATGACATTCGCAGCACATGTCCAAGCCACCGGAGCCGGTGTTGCCAGATGACGACACTCAATGGATGGTGATCTCCACTGTGTTCGAACACGTCGCCAAACCTCAGAATTAATCACTCGATGATGCCATCAAACGCAAGCAATCCTGCGGAGACAGCGATGATCGAACATGCAGGCCAGGTTTTACAGGCGTAGAGCAGCGCAGCCCGCACCGAAGCATTTTAAACCCGACCTAACGTCGCGACGGCTCCAGAGGTGGCACAAGTTGATGTATGCTACCCTAGCCTTCATTGTACGGTTGGAAATCTCATCCGTTACCCCTCCGCCAGCACTCACACAACTACCCAGATACACAAACTTATCAACAACTTCAAGCAGTTCACCCGCAGGAATGAGTGCAGGTACAGGCTCCTGCCAATCTTGTAACAGTACTTTGCACTTAGACGGCGCAAAGTACATATCATCCTTACAGACACGTCAACGTGTTAAGGTAAAGTGGAGACTATCTATTTAAAAAAATATCTTGATACCATTGCATAAAAGTTAAGAATATAAACCTGATCTAAATTTAATAGGGATTACAGAAGTACAATTTCAGGAGTTTAAACACCGAAGCTCCGTAGGCCATCTTGTGATGACAAATACTTTTACATAGTTGTTATGCAGCATTAATTGATCTGACCCAAACAGAAAGTGTCAGCGTTTTTCGATTCACAACATCTTTAATTGACCACCATCATCATGTGTGCAGCTTGTTTTCTCGTCCATTTCTCTTTGTCGTATACTGATATCTCGGACATATCTCAGACCTTCGTTTACGAATTCGGAGGTTATCAGTAGGGCAAGTTGGTTAATTTAGTCCGTCAAAGTAAAGTGACCTCTAGAGTAGTAGGGTGTTTTTGTCCCATGGCAATTTATGAGAAATTCGGTGACGATTCATTTTCTGTAGTTGGGTTTGTAAGGGTTATGTTTTTACGAGTTGATCACGCATTGATATCAGTTAGAGAACCATTGAAAACAAGCAGGGAGTATTGGACAGCTGTTTCATCCAGCTAGTTTAGGAATCATCGGCAGTACGCACCCACAACCAGGGTTCGAACCCAGGACCTTCCGGTTACAAGGCAACCTCGTATACCATTCAGCCACTGGACTCGATTCAAAGGCCAGCCCCATGAATTCTCACATTTACCAATTCGTGATTTAGCGCAACCCCAACCAGTGTCATTAGTGGGACATCCATCCTCTCACGTGACATCTGGATGGACCTCACTCGTCACGACTTCTCACTAGAACCCACCCCAGGAAACTCCATCCTGTAGCAAGTCACTAGTGAGCATCAGATCAATTTTCTATAGTTGGTTTTTAATGGTTCGAACCCCAGTGGGTGCGTACTGCCGATGATTCCCAAACTAGTTGGATGAAACAGCTGTTCAGTACTCCGCGCTGATTTTCAGTGGTTCTCTAACTGATATCAATCCGTGATCGACTTGATTCATTGTCATACACTGCTGCTTATTTGTGTAGTCTTGTTTTCTTGATTATTGACTTTTTGAACTTTTGCGTTTGCATCCATCTGTTGTGTGTGTGTGTGTGTGTAGGCTTCCAAGTCTGGTATAGTGGAGAATGTGCTATCTTGGATTCGTTTTAAAGCAATGGAAAAAATGGACAAACAATGTCACAAATCCAAGCATTCAAAACTCAAAGGAATTCCTAAATTGGATGATGCTAATAATGCGGGTACTAAAAACTCATCCCAATGTACCCTTATCTTAACTGAAGGTGATTCAGCTAAGACTTTAGCTGTAGCTGGTCTTGGAGTTGTTGGCAGAGACAATTATGGCGTTTTTCCACTACGAGGTAAACTGCTGAATGTGCGTGAGGCATCAAGTAAACAAATAGTCGAGAATGCAGAAATCAATGCTTTGATTAAAATTCTTGGGCTACAGTATAAACTAAAGTATGAAACTGTAGAATCTCTGAAGGATTTACGCTACGGCAAGTAAGTTTGTTGTTGTACAATGCGCATACGCTAAGGTTCTTTATTTTGTGATTTTGGTTTTTTTTATAGCGCGCGTTTATCTAGTCACTATCCTTGTTATTGATTCACGTTAATTAAAGAAAGCTCTTGATGCGAAGTGAAATTGTGGCATAGTGATTTTTTAACCATCGGTTTAATATTTGAAATTTATGTTTGTCTACTTTCACCTAAAAAAGTCAGGTAGGATTGTCATTCTTCAATGTAAACATGATTTTCTAAAGAATAAGTTTCTATATCTGTTTACTAATAGAGACATCTAATAGACGTTGGGTTTGATTGGACACTAGTAAGTAGTGTGACGTGTCCAGTCCTTTCTTTGGTGCAGACTGAATTCTATCAGTCAGGTTTGCAATGTGGTCACCATTCTAGGTAGCTCACCATCACGGTGTACATTGACTTGATATTAGATAGTTGGAGGCGATCCGCAGGAAGCCTTGGACCTAGGTTTCGTGCTAGTTGGCACTCACCAGTCAGCAAGGTGTATCTGCAAGCTTAAAGGAACTCATATTCCTTCTGAGAATCGAACCCGTGGCACCCAGTGTTGCAGTCAGAGACGTTACCACTGAGCTATTTAATATCATCAAATCAATGTGCATTGTGATGGCGAGCTACGTAGACTTCAGTCTGCACCAAAGAAAGGACTAAACACTTCACACTAGTTACTAGTGTCCAATCAAACTACCCACTACAGTCCTACAGGAGGTCAATCGCGAGCCCGAATAGCTCAGTGGTAACGTCTCTAACTGTAGGCGGTACTGGGTGACGCGGGTTCGAATCTTAGAAGGGACATGAGTTCCTTCAAGGTCGCAGATATACCTTGCTGACTGGTGAGTGCCAACTAGCACGACACCTAGGTCCAAGGCTGGGCTTCCTTTGGCCGATTGCCTCCAACTCTCTAATATCTTCAGACGTTGGGTTTACATCCTGTTCTTAAAGATGAAATTCAATTCCCTATAACCTAAAATTTGAGTCTACTTGCAATTCAGCAACAGTTTTATATAAACAAACATCCAGTAGTCACGTATGTTAAATGAAACCATCCAGTTTCTTAGGTGGTCATTTTGCTGGTGATTTGCTAATCATACCTCAGAAAGGTTATTAATGTTCAATGGTATCTGAGTTCTATTCTTGGTGTACTTAGGGTTGTACTAATTATCTTTGAAGAAAGAGTTGATAAGTAGAAAGATGTCACGATGAAAAAGGGATCATGAAGCAAAAGGGATAAATTATACAGTACTTAAATGCATCACAAATGTAAAAGTTTAATTGGTGGATGGTGAGTAGCAGTGGAATTCAGGATGTGCATTTCGTCCTATTTGGGACTCGTCACTAGATGTACCTGCATTTCCCAGTGAGTGATGTTCCCACCGAGGCTCGAACTCAGTGCACAAGAGGTGGCTTTCGTGACCCAAGTGGTCTAGTGGATAACGCTTTGGCGTTTGCAACTATGGGCACTGGGTTCAAACCTCGGTGGGAACATCATCACTCACTGCGGAATGCAGGTACATCCAGATGACGAGTCCGAAACAGAACGAAATGCACATCCTGGATTCCACTGTTAGTCACCATCCACCAATTCAATTCTAATTAAATGCCCAGACGTCGTCGAAGCATCTGCACAAGAAGCTGACATGTCACCCTGAGACCGAGCACTTCGGTCCAAATCAATCGACGGGAAAATCTAAAATTCAATTAAATATATATATATATATATACCATACGAATTGCTTTTCCTTTTTAGGGTTATGATAATGACTGATCAGGATCAAGATGGTTCACACATCAAGGGTCTTATCATTAACTTCGTGCATTGCAACTGGCCAAACTTACTTAAACACAATATAGTGGAGGAGTTTATTACTCCGATAGTAAAAGTTTTCAAAGGGAAACAGGAACATTCATTCTATAGTTTACCAGAATTTGAAGAATGGCAAAAGTCAACGCCAAACTGGCACACATGGCGTGTAAAATACTACAAAGGTGGGTTTTTTACCTTGGATTTTCTGGATTGATTTCCTTTATGCCATTCAGTATTTGTTTTTTTATTCGTTTAGGTTCTCAGTGGAATATAGGGTTTCAAGTGCGAGAGCCCTGAAGTTGCGTTAGCAGTGTTTATTTTTACTTGGGGTGGGGGGGGCTGCTAGTCGCATGCCTAACCTTTCCTCTTTGACAGTCTAATTACTGGCTTAACGAGGTAAAAAGATTGCGTCAGTGTCAGGGATCGAACCTCGGACTACATCCGTAGTCGTACCATTCCGAATAGCCAAAACGAATTACATACCGCGTAGGGATATTTCACACTTCTTACTTCTAATTAGCTTGAATTTCCGGTTACCTGATTTATGCTGGTCAACAAGATTGGAACGTTTGTTTTCGTTACTAGGTTTAAATACATTTCAACAAAAAAATCTAGTACGATCGGATGCTTATTGTTAAAGTGTATTTGTTGTACTCTTTTCGGCGAATTCATTTTCTTAGCTGTACAATCGCAAATATATACGTGTTATTTTGTATGTATGTGTACAATAAGTTTATCAAACAAAAATACAATTGGTTATAGTTATTTAAACTAAACAGGTGAAGATTGGTAATTGGAGTTACGTAATACAAAATCAGTCAAGAAAATTAGGTGTTAGTGAAATTAGGGTAGTAACAAAGGTGATGAGTTGTCACAAACAGTTGTTAAAAGAAGTTATGTAATAGTATGAATAGTTTGATGAGTGAGTTTTACTCAGGATACACATAGGAACAAAGAAGAGAGTACGAAATTACGTAAGAGTTCTAAATGAATACAAGAATTATAATCAATTAAAGAACAGGCAAAGAAACAAAATTAAGTCATCAAAATGAAAAAAAATCAAATCAACTCATCACCTTTGTTACTACCCTAATTTCACTAACACCTAATTTTCTTGACTGATTTCGTATTACGTAACTCCAATTACCAATCTTCACCTGTTTAGTTTAAATAACTATAACCAATTGTATTTTTGTTTGATAAACTTATTGTACACATACATACAAAATAACACGTATATATTTGCGATTGTACAGCTAAGAAAATGAATTCGCCGAAAAGAGACTCTTCGCTAAACTACGTGTTTTGTTTTCATCAATGCCTGGATGGGGATTATACATGAATATTTGTTGTACCTTGAGTTTATCAAACAGTAATCCTAATCGTGGAGTTTTGAAGAGAAAACCCGTGTCAAGGAACTTAACTTTAAGTTCCTATTATTCGCGAAGATGCTCCGAATCGACAATTACTAGGTACGATTATCGACTTCAACTGCAAAACACAAGAACCAATAAGAAATTGTATTGTTCGGCAGTTAAATTCGTTATCGTACAAAGTCTACAATAACAAATGTATTACAAGGAATGCACTATACTTTTATTCGTATTCTTTCGTCTTCTTCCAACTTGTACACGATTGAACCATTCGCGTCTTCGAGTTACCCGCCAATGGTGACCCTGGCCGCCAATGAACCAACGTTCAATGTTCACATTCATTTACAGCCAATTTTTACCTCCATTACCTCCATTTTAAGTATAAATGGAGATTATACTTAAAGCAATAACGTGATGTGCTTATTTTTTTTGGGCTGCTTTTCATACAAGTTAGAGGATGATAAAAGCCTTAAAAAATATTTATCGGATGCAGAGCAAGTTTCTGGTGCAGAGTTTAATCTCTTTACACTACTGCCAGTAAGTACACAGAAGTATTTTCTGCATAGTTAGATCGCGTAATCAGTACTAACTGTGCAAGAATTTCGAAAATATTGATATGAACTTTTCCAGTAAACTTTATTTGAAGATCATCAACATTCAAAGTTTTCTTCTCTGTTCACTGGTTGTAGGTTTGGGTACTTCTACAAGCAAAGAAGCCAAAGAGTATTTCTCCGATATGAATAGACATCGAATTCGTTTTCGTTATAGTGGAGCAGAAGATGACGGGAGTATCCAGTTGGCTTTTGATAAAAGCAAAATCGCAGATCGTAAGAATTGGTTGACTAACTTCACAGAAGAACGTAAACGTCGACGTGAAATGGGTCTGCCAGAACCTTATCTGTATGGTAAAGACACTAGAGCTATTACCTACCATGATTTCGTTCACAAGGAATTGGTATTGTTTTCTAATTTGGACAATGAACGTAGCATTCCATCTGTTGTAGATGGATTAAAACCTGGTCAAAGGAAGGTAAATTAAGCACTTGAGAGGCTTTTGTTTTTGTTCACCTCTTTTTTCCCGTGTCATTTCCTATTTGTTATGATTTGGTGCGTTCTATTATCATAGTTCTGTCAGTCAGTCAGTCTCGAGGCTGTGAAGTTACATTGACTGAGGTGGTTGCGAGATGTGTTACGCATGCCTAGCCATCGCCTTCTTCGACCGACGGGCAATGTTAGCTGACATAGGGTCAGGCTGGAAAAGAGCTAGTGGCCGTCAAACCAAAACATGCCTTCACCAGTCAATGAAATCCACAACTGTTAGTTTAAGCCAGCCACGTAGGAAGGTGTGGACCGGCTTCCTGGTTGGGGTCCTCGGGACGGTAAAAGCCAATGGTTGGGAACAATTGGTGACATGGCTCAAAATCGTTCTCAGTGGCGCAGATGCATCCACTCCTTGTGACTTACGATCTCAAATGAAACTATATTGTTCGTCGTTATTACTGTTCCTTTGTCTCACATCTCTGTTTACTGTCTCTATTATGTATTTCTTCTGCTTTCTTTTCTTACTTTGTGTGCTACATGGAGGGAGTGTGGCGACTTGAACTGCCACATGTCGGTGCAAATTTCTCAGTCGAGAGCAGATCATAGTTCACTAATCCGATAATAAAGTTAACCGTTAAAGCAAGCGATCTGGATTCAGAAAGACTTTCATCAGTATGGTTCGATCAAATTGGAAACAATAAGAAATTCCGTATGATAGTCTTGAATCTTATTTATAAGTTGTCAAGATCATCTTTGTAAAATCTAAGAATACCGCGCTCTGTAGTTTCACTTCTTTCTTTTTATTGTTAGGTACTATACACTTGTTTGAAGAGGAATCTTGTGAAAGAAATTAAAGTTGCTCAGTTGGCGGGTAGCGTTGCTGAATTATCAGCCTATCACCATGGTGAACAATCGCTTATGAGTACCATCATCGGCTTGGCTCAAAACTTTGTTGGTAAGACTTCTACTGGTTTTTAAGACACTTTGTTTTTATATAGATAATATTGTAGCAATATCGCAGTCTGTTTTGCTGGTAATAATGTCTGTGTGACTTGCTGATGGATAGATTACTTTAGGTGGTACCTGTAAAATTTGGTGCTTTTCAAAAATGGAATCATCTGAAAAAAACACATTAAAACACTAGGGTGAAAGATAAAGTTAATTTTCTCTTTCTGTGATGGTTCAGTTGACGGGTTATAAAAAATGAAAAAGAAATTTGCATAGAAAAAGTACTTGGACAGGACAATATACACACATTTTCACACCTTCGTTCCTATCAAGTACAAAAGAAATTTAGTGAAGACCCTCAGCCACAGAGTTAGAGCTATATGCTGCTTAGAAGAAGTATTTGAAGATGAATTAAGCATTGTATGTGATACTTTGATCGAAAATAGCTATGCCGAAAAATTTATCAAGAAACACATGACACAAGAAACACAGAAAAGGACTACTCACTATCCGTAAACAAGAAGCCTCTTTATATGCAATTCAAGGGCGATATACCAAATGAGATAATTACGAGGAAATTAGGAAAATCAGTTCAAAGAACTTTCAATGCTGGCAAACTACACGTCTTATTCCCTACACGACCGATGGTGCTACCTCGACTGAAAGATGAAGTACCTAGACTAGCTATCCAGTTCAAATTGTATCTACTAATTCAACTGCGCTTGTGGTGGGCGAGTTATATCGGCCGTTGTTGCTCTAGGAACTTGATTTTTCGTGCTCGTTCGAGAACATCTCCCACTATGGCTAAGCAAAGGTGTAGTTAAAACCATTAACAGTTCGATATTGGACTATCTGGTGCAAACCGGCCGGCCACAAAGCCAGCCAGCCAGCATTGAAGAATCTTTATCATCATCTACCGGGTGCCTAATAAATCGCCAAAATCATCGAAGCACCGCATGCTCCAAACAGCAGAGGCTATTGCGATTCGCCTCAAACAACCAGTGCTCTGTGTTGAAAAGAAGCGAGTCCAGCCAGCCCCTACTACTGCCCTGACCGGCCTTCAGTAGAAACTATAAACTCATGAATTTGTAATATTATCTTTCCTAATTCTTCTGACATTCAATTTATTGTTATGTTGATGCTATTGAACTGTAATCCACTGATATTATTGATTCGATGTTATTTAAACAGCATTAATGTTGTTGTTCATAACACTAATTCATTCATTCATTCACTATAATGTATTTATATATAACTATAGAACCTGACAATGAGGAAGTTATCGAAAAGAGTACTGTTTGTTCAATATCCATTCTTTTGAAAAAAGGTTTAATGGGCATTTTTAATCAGTTAAAAGATGAATGGTTGGTAGAATAGATGAATGTGTGTGTGTGTGGGGGGGGGGGTTAGGACTTATATATTTCAATAGATATTTCGATACACTAAATTGAACATAGATTATGAATTACCGTATTTATGCTTCTCTTATAAGAGGGCACTTATTTTTAAGGCGGCAAGAGGCGAAGCTTTATACTACGTATTACTTTCAAAAATTTGAAAAGATATTTAGTGCACTCAGTTTATTTATTGCATTGTTGTGCATTTTGTGTAGTGATCGCAAATATTCCATCAAGGAAGAAGTCCTTCAAAAGTCCAGTCTATCGTTAAACCCAGAATGTATATGGAAATGAAGGACTCGAAAGAGTTGTAGACTTACAGGCAAAAACCAAGTTGCTGGAAGAAAACACTAAGGTTGTTGCCCTTATATAGAAGTGGTTAAATAAATGTCCTTTGGTATTCAGAGGTCCGGCTTCTCTCTGAATGACTAGAGCTGCTTCAGCAGTGAAGAGAAGACAAAAGCGTATTGTCTTTATCAAGTTGTTCTTCGCTTTTACTGTAAAGGAGAGGAGTTGAGATGAAATGACCAGTGTGGGATGATGTGTTGTTCAGTTTTCACACTGCTTATATAGCCACTGGTGCTTTTCTGCAACCGTGCTGGTTAGTAGTGTTCGTGAGCGGTTTTGGACAGGATGCGTGTTGAACAACGACCAGCGTACCTGGGTCTCTACAGCAACAGGTGAACTGATACATGCACATATAAAAGTAGTAGTCAATTGGAAAATCTTGTCTTTCTGGTTACTACAGACCAGTGAACGACTGGAGAATAGTACTCTTAGTATTCCTACTACAATGAAGAATCTCAGTGCGGGTACCCATTTTGAATGGATATTTCTTTCAGAAGACCTATATCTTCTAGGGAGTCAGAGATACGAGTGGCTAGAAATTTAATTATATTCCGTTTCCACTCGGAAGTTCACTGAGTACCTTGTCTTTCTTATTTGTGAATAGTCACTCACTACTGATTTTTCAACTTTGCGTCGGTGGCACAGTGGCTATGACTCTCGCCAACCATGCACATAGTCCGGGGTTCGATCCCCTACGGACGCACACACCTGATATCTATGGTCGGCCTGCAAACTTTGTGCTACCGATATCACATGCTGAAAATTCCATACCTGTACCAAAAACTACCGTGTGGAATCAAGCTGTAATCAAAAATTAAATTAAATTATTTATTATTTTTTATTTTCTATCGTTAAAATGATTACTGAGGTGTTTGTCATTTTACTGTTAGTTATGCAAAAATCTCATTATTTTTTCTCTCCTTTTTCTCTAATAATTGTGTTTTCAGGCTCCAATAATTTAAACTTGCTGTTACCAATCGGTCAGTTTGGTACACGACTCAGTGGAGGCAAAGATGCTGCATCGCCTCGTTATATCTTCACTTCGCTGAATTCCCTCACCCGACTTATCTTTCATTTGGGTGATGATCCTCTGTTGAACTATTTATTCGATGATAATCAGCGTATTGAACCGGAGTGGTATGCGCCGATTATTCCCATGGTGTTGGTGAATGGAGCTGATGGTATTGGAACTGGTTATGCAACGCATATTCTCAATTATAATGTATTAGAGATTATTGCTAATCTCTATCGTATGTTGGATGGTGAGGAACCACAGCGTATGATACCCAGTTTCCGTGGTTTCACTGGTGTCATTGAGGTAATTTAAACAATCTTAAGACAATATATTTCATTGTCATCAATGCCCCCTACATTTTTGTGATTTAGATTTATTTGTTGAGGATAGAAGGCTTGGAACCTATGTTAATCCTTTTCTAGTAAGTTTCTGTGGTTGTCCAAACCCTTCTTGAATGAGTCAGTTGAGGTTGCAGACACCACTTCTTCTAGGAGTCGGTTCCAACAGTTTATGACTCGATGTGAGAACCAGTACTCTCCTGCTATGTCCTCTAAGGTGTTCCAACCACCTGTCTAGTCTTTCCTCGTATGATAAATTAGTCATGCCGAGAACCATACGTGTTGCTTTCCTTTGAACCCTTTCTAGAATGCGTGAGTCCCCTTTTAGACAAGGACTGCTGGCGGCTTGGATACAGTTTTCCAGTTTTGACCTCACCAGAGATGTATATAAGGAGGTGAACATATCTCTGGTGATTCTAGTAAAGGCTCTGCGAATTTGCTCATAAGGACCTGAAACTACGTGCAGCCATTGCGCAACAGTGTGCTGTAGTTTTTAAGTCTTGGCTAACTATGACACTGACACCTAAGTCCAATTGATGGTGTGTTTATGTACTACACTGTTCAGCGTTTAATTTTCTAATTTATCTTTTTTTTTCAGGACCTAGGTAGCAATCGATATGCTTGTTACGGAGAAATTGCTGTTTTGGATGATGATACTGTGGAAATTACTGAACTGCCTATCCGGACTTGGACACAAAACTACAAGGAAAGCGTTTTAGAGCCAATGTTAAATGGTACAGAGAAAGTCCCCGCCACTATCACGTATGTGCACTACTACTTCTCTTCTTTATAATATGTACATTACTAAAAAGCTTGAAAAAATATACATCACTTACAAAGTTTAATTATTCCATTATGGATAAGATTTTATTTTGATAAAGTGTCACACAGTGTGTTATACAGTAATATTAGCTCATGACCATCCTTCGAGCACAAACTATGGCTCATAATCATATCAAGGTACTCTCACACAACTTTTTCCTTCCTTTATATACATGAGTGGAATTGATGATCAGATATTTGAGTAAAAATCAATATGGGATAATGTACATTCAGAAATAATAATATGAGTGTTATTGATCAATTACAAATAAGACGAGTGTTTTTAAAGTCAAAATAAGTAACTTGTTAGAATGTTGTGATGTGGTTGAATTGAAATGGAATTTTGAAATTATTTATTATCCTCCTCTGATTTGACTGACTGTTGGTAATAATATCTTGCATATTTCTGGTATCAGAAGAGGATAATCAATAATCTTAAAATTCTATTTCAATTCAAGCACATCACAACATTCTAACAAGTTACTTATTATGACTATAAAACACTCGTCTTATTTCTCATCCGATTGTAATTGATCAATAACACTCGTACTATTATTTTTGAATGTACATTATCCCGTATTGATTTCTATTCAAATATCTAATCATCAATTCCACTCATGTATATAAATGAAGGAAAAAGTTGTGTGAGTGGGTATCTTGATATGATTATGAGTTGCAATAGTTTGTGCTCGAAAGGTGGTCATCAGTGAATATTACTGTATAACACCACTGTGTGATTTATCACAATAAAATCTTATCCCTAATAGTCTGTTGAAACACTCACTCAAAAACACAATATTTGCAAATGAAACACTTTCAGAATTGCAAACATTCATTTCCCGATACGAATTTAAAACAAACTACAAAGGTCAATAAAACATGATTTTAATAAAGCAAGAACAACAGCTTTTTCAGAATAAAGTGGTACCATCATAGTTCATTTCGTTGGCTTCTCATCAGCTGCTTACAGGACAAAGTCATTCCTGTTGCATGTGTTGTGTTGGGTGTAGACTCAATGAACCAGGCAGGATTCAGTAATCAACCTCTCTTTCCACCTACATTAGATTACTTCTTAGAATTTAAACCCTCTCTAACTCTATTGTGTGGTTGTGTGTTAATGTATGCAGTGCAATTGCTGAGCTTCTTTCTAAGTTACTCATCTTCTCGGGGTCAACCATTCTTACCTTAGCTAAATTCTTATGTTCTGACAATCTACCCACGACCTACTAGTTTGACCTATGTACTTGACCTCAGTCACAGTCATTGCAAGGTAGTTTGTAAATTATATTATTTTGTCTAATTGGGTCAACTGGGTCCTTTAACCTACAGAGCTTGTCCCTGAGTGAGTTTGTAGGTTTAAATGCCACCCTAATTCCTGCTTTATTAAGAATCCCACCACGTAAGGTCTCACATGTCCCCTCCTTATATGGTAAAACCACGGTAGATTACTTATATTCTCTCTTATTTGTGTTCTTATTACTAGTTTCACGATTATTTTTAATTTGCTTTTAGCCTTTTTCGATCTTCCTAATGAATTTTATAGGATAGTTATTCAACACCAACGCCTCTTCTATCTGTTTTATTTCATCATTTAGGTCTTTTCTTGTACTTATTAGTGCTATTGCTCGGTTTGTTAGACACTTGACTAAGCCTGCCTTTACAGATAGGTAACGGATGAGATGAATTAAAGCCTAAATATCCATTAGCAGAGTACGTTGGTTTTTATAAACGCTAGTGTGCAGTTTACCTTCTTCTATTCGCTTTATTTTACAATCTGATATCATGGTTAATTCTCCTTGTTTAATTTCCGATTCAAATGTGAATTTTATTCCCTTTACTAGTGAGTTTATGTGTGTGTGAAGAAGCTGGAGATATGTTTTTCTTTAACACTGCCAGTGAAAGTGTCATCCACATATCTCCACCATATTTTTTGAGTAGGATTAAAGGTATTCACAGCAATATTTTCCCAACTGTCCATAAATATGTCTTCTACGATAGGGGGGGGGATATTGGTTATCCATTACATTGCTACATCTTCTGTTTGTTTATATATTTTGCCCTGGAATTTGAAGACAGTAGATATGAGGCATAACTGAATCCCTAAAATAATTTCCTCAATTTTTATTATTATTATTTACATTTTAGTTATTTATTTGCATTTTAGGGATTATAAGGAGTATCATACAGATGTTACTGTTCGATTCGTAGTGAAAATGTCTCCGGAGAAATTACGCGAAGCGGAGGCCGGTGGTCTGCACAAATTCTTTAAACTTCAAACAGTTATGAGTACTAGTTCAATGGTGTGCTTTGATCCTTTGGGTTGTTTAAAATGTTACCCTAATGAGATAGCCATTATGCGGGAATTCTTTGATTTACGTCTTACCTGGTAAGTTACGTTTACATGCGTGATAAAGTTCTTTTTCGCCTAACTATCTTGTGGACTCTCACAAATATTCTTCCAATCTCTTTATTTTTGTCCTTGTACGTCCTAATTTACGCATCGGTTCAGTGTTTGAAGAGGTAATCGGAAATATTGGGTAGCAAAACTAGTAAGAACAGAAAAGCGTAATAAGATGCGATTGCGAAACTGTACAAATTCCCAGAATAGTGTGTACAGGTTTTAAGAAGTCTGAGTTTGTGTTAAGATAATCAATCACTCACGCACTGAGGTTGATAGTCGCGCGATATGATTTATTCCCTCTGCAGAATTATGCCTTTTTTCATCAGTACTGCAACGTCAAAACAGCTGGTAAGTTTCAGTAATTGCATTATTGCAATTATAATATTTTCACCAACAGTCTCCAGTCCCTGACTCGTAGAGCCCCGGAAAGAAGATCTACTCTTTTCAACGTGCATCAAACCAGTAGTTAATCACTTTTCAGGTTGGTATCTTGTTTGAGTCTGGCGACTCTGAAGAAAAATCCTTTACAGTCTAGTGATGCATCATCTGACTCCTTGGTGGTCGATAAAAATGATGACTTACGAAAGTTTATTATCATTTTTCATATTTTTCTGTGATAAATCATCTACAACATGCATTTCTACGAATCTAGGAACCACTTAAACCTATTGGAGGAGTGTCTGACACTACTACTTGCCTGCCTAAAGTTTATCAGGTAAATTAGATTTCACATCTCTGACGCCTTTGGCTTTGTTAAAATCGAATGCCTAGACCAAAACTCCTACCACTCCTCGAGAAAATCTATGGTCTGCACTACATATTTTGTGAACAGCTAACATAGTAGATTAGTTGGTGGATAGTGACTAGCAGCTCTCACTGGGTGACACGGGTTCGATTCTCAGAAAGGACATGGCTTACTGGGGAGTGCCAACTAGCATGAAACCTAGGTCGAGCAGGGCTTCCTTCGGCCGATTGCCTCCAACCACTATCTAATATCATCAAATCAATGTGCACCGTGATGGCGAACTACTTAGAATGGTGGCCACATTGCAAAACCTGACTGATAAAATTCAGCCTTCACCAAATAAAGGACTAGATACGTCACACAAGTTACTGGTGTCCAATCAAAAGTGCATACTCATATTATATGTCTCTGCATTTCGAAAGTCTGATCAGGCCTACATAATGCTACGTATTTATCTGAATCTGGATATTCTATCGATATCTATAATTTGGTTATTCATGCCTTTTTGAAACTTTTTTACCTTTCCTTAAAAATTACTTAGGTATGAGAAGCGTAAAACTTACCTAGAAGGTGTTTTATCTGCTGAAGCTCTAAAATTGGAAAACCAGGCGAGATTTGTTCTTGAAAAAATTCAGTCGATTATAACGATAGAAAATAAACCGAAGAAGGAGTTGATTCGTATGCTGAAAGATGCCAATTATGATTCTGATCCAGTCAAAGCTTGGAAAGAAAGCATAGACAAATCAGCTGCTGCAGAAGAGGCCGAAGCGGAAGCTGAAGCGTCAGCCTCTCAGTCTGAAATACCTGAATCCGGTCAACCTGATTATAATTACATTTTGAATATGCCTTTGTGGAGTTTAACAAAAGAGCGTAAAGATGATTTACTGGCGCAAAGAGATGCTAAACGAAGCGAATTACGCATATTGAAGAGTAAATCGCCTTCAGATTTATGGCGTGAAGATCTAGCCAAGTTACAGGAGGAATATAAGGTAAGCTTTTTATAGCTAAGAGGTAGTAGTGTTCTCAGTGGCGCAGATGCATCCACTCCTTGTGACTTATGATTTCCAATGAAACTGTTTTGTTCTTCGTTATTACTATACCTTTGTCTCACACCTCTGTTTACTGTCTATATTATACATTTCTACTTTCTTCTCTTCCTTTGTGTGCTACAAGGAGGGAGTGTGGCGACTTGAACTGCCTCACATATGTGCAAAGTTCTAGGTCGAAAACCGACCGATACATCTTATCCAACAGTTGTACAACTATGTTGCATGTCGAGTAATTCACAACGGGAAACTCACGGAATCCCCCGAAGTGAAGACGGGAGTTATACAAGGCTGCGTACTATCTCCAATGATTTTCCTGATTGCGATAGACTGGATAATGCGACAGACAGCAGGCCGAACAACGAGGAGACAGGCATGAAATGGACCCACACAAAAAACATGAAGGATGTGGATTTCGCCGATGATATATATATATATATATATCTGATTTTCCACAAACTGGAAGATATGCAAGTGAAAAGCAACAAGTTGGCAGAAGAAGCATCGAAGATGGGAGGGACTTCAGGTGAACATAGAGAAAACAGAGGTAGGTGATGAAGATTCCTGGTCAACACCTACAGCAACAGCAACAACAACAGACAACAATCAGCATAAATGGGAGGATCCTGAAAGAAACAACCTCTTTCACCTAACTGGGAAGCATCGTTTCAACTACAGGCCAACGGAACTGACGAGGATATCAAAGCAAGAATCGGAAAAGCAAGACAAGCTTTCACTAATTTCAAGTCTGTGGAGGTCAACAACACTCAGCATCAGAAATAAGATCCGGATTTTCAACTCCAATGTGAAGTCAGTGCTACTATACGGATCAGAGACTTGGTGCGTCATAAAGACCATCTCAAACAAACTACAGACCTTCATTAATAGTTGTCTTCGCTCAATACTCAAGATCAGATGGCCAGAAAAGATCAGCAACAGGGATCTCTGGGAGTTAACCAACCAGGAACCGATTGTGACACAAATAGGCAGGAAGAAATGGAGATGGATTGGCCATACGCTGAGGAAACCATCAAGTGAGTGACATCACTAGACAAGCCATCGCTCAAGTGGAACCCGAAAGGGAAGCGGCGAGTTGGTCGTCAGTGCAAGGGTGACTTGGAGGAGGTCATGTGAAGAGGAGATGAAAACGTGTGAGCAGACTTGGAACCAGGTGAAGACTCTAGCAGAGAACCGAACACAATGGAGACGTGCGGCTGAAGCCCTATGTTCCTGTAGCAATTAAAGGAAGTAATAATAACAGTAATAATAATAATAACAAATAATAGACTTACAGGCAAAAACCAAGTTGGTTGAAGAAGTGGTTAAATAAATATCCTGTGGTATGCAGAGGTCCGTCTTCTCTCTGAATGACTAGACCTTCAGCAGTGCAGAGAAGACGAAAGTGTATTGCCTTTATCAGGTTGTTCTTCACTTTTACTGTAAAGGAGAAGAGTTGAGATAAAATGACCAATGTGGATTGAGGTGTTGTTCAATTTTCACACTGTTTATAAAGCCACTGGTGCTTTTCTGCAACCGTGCTGGTTGGTAGTGTTCGTGAGCGGTTTTTGGACAGGATACGTGTTCAACGACCAATGTACCTGGCTGTCTACAACAACAGGTGAAATAATACACGCACATAGAAAATGCACATAGTCAATTGGAAAATCTTGTCTTTCGGGTTTGTGCAGACCAGTGAACGACTGGAGAATAGTACACTTAGGGTTGCTGCTACAAAGAAGAATCTCGGTGGGGGTATCCATTTTGGGTAGTTATTTCTTTCAGAAGATCCAAATCTTCTAGAGAGTCGGAGAAACAAGTGGCCAGAAATTTTATTATGTAATTTCGTTTCGCCTCAGAAGTTCTCCGAGTGCATTGTCTTTCTTATTTGCGAGGACTCACTCATTACTAATTTTTCAACTTTCAAATATTATTTATTTATTAATTTTTCTTTCTTTAGAAAGCCGAGGCAGAATTAGCTGCCGATGAACTTGCTGCAATTGAGGCGGCTGAGAAGAAATTGAAGGCAGCATCGGTTACACAAGCTGGGCGTGCAGCAGCCACAAAAACCCGCAAATTAGCTAAGGAGACAAGACCAGATCCTATGGGTAGACGTATAGTTCCAAAAGTCGATGCAGACATGATGCGAAAAGTAGAAGGAACTAAGAAGAAACGAACTAAACCTGAAGGTTAGTTTTGTAGGTATTTTCTAGTCTGCAACGACAGAAGACAAGGGTCAGGCAACAGATCATTTATTTAGGATATCCACAGATATTTATAGATTTTCATGTACATTATTATAGATTATTGTAAGCAAACAAACACAGTCTTCTGATTGGTGGTTTCTCACTGAACGTTAATCTTTCATCTCTTTGTGGCCGTTTCTTGAAGTTCAGATTCTCTATCTGTGAATTGTATCCGCCTACGCAAACAAAGTCTGCTGTGATTGGTTGTTGAATCAGTCTTTGTTTATATTTTTCTCATGAGTAATATCAGGGACGTAAACATTGACGTAAATTACTGTCTACCAATTTGGCTAGCAGCCAGCTCTTAATGTTTACTGTCGGTTGACTCATACTGCATTGAGACGATATCGTCAGTTGTCAATGTTACTTATGATATACAGTTAGGTTTTTAAATATGATGGGTACAACAGCCTAGACGTTCTAAGTATGAACTTTGTTTAAAGTGGAATAGTCTGTTCCGAAAACCTGTATGCCTATACAGCATTTTTAACGCAAATCATTCTGTTTAACACTTTTCATATAGAGTAGTACTAATGCCATAAAAATGTTAAAATTTGTATTGTTAATTTATTTGTAAATCTTTTTTTATATTTCATTATGTGTTCACAAAGATGATGCAATGGGCAGTGCTCTTGAAGTGGATGACGAAGGCAATGTTGCCGATGATGAACCTAAACCTCTTTCTCAGCGCCTTGGTATTTCTGATAACGTTGATGGACCAAAGGCAACAACCAGTGTAAGCGGACGTGGTAAACGAAAAACAGAGGGAACCAGTCGGCCCAAGCCCGCCAAAACTTCTAGCGCAGGTAATGAACGCACGCATGTTACGGTCAACACTTTAAAGTGATTTTTCCATAATATTTAAGTGTTGGTTTGCAGGGATTTGATTGATTGGTTCCAGGATTTCATCATGAGCTGACATTGGCTAGAGAATCATTGAAGAACCTGGGAGTACTGGACAGCTGTTTCGTCAGCTTAGTTTGGGACTCTTCATCAGTGCACACCCATGGGGCTCGAACCATAATAGCCTATTCAAGTAAATTTTGGTCCAGACTGTAGTCTTTCATATTAGATGAGTTTATTTCATATAACACAATGATGCAGTGTTAGGTAATCCAGTTATTAACACTTGTAGAATTGTTTTAAGCTCAATTACCCGGAACAGATGTTTCACTCACCGGGGCTAACAGCGACACTTATCGTATATGAGGGCTAATGATTCTACTCAGTTGCCCTGGCTGAAGAAGTAGGTGGTGGGGTGGGGCTCAAACCTTTGACGCATCCATCGGGTGAAAACCGATTGCTTCAGTCAATGTAAACCACAACGAATACGGAATTTAAGGTTAAAATTGCTATTGAGTGAGAATGAAGGTATTATCAAATTTCTATTTTTGTGCCGTTGAATACGGAATTATATTCTACCACGCGGTGCCCTAATTCTCCTCCTACTTTACGTCTTAGTTTTGCTGTTTGTCTGTTTTTGACAAAGAACTTTGCACCCATGTGCAGCAGCAGTTGAAGTCGCCACACTCCATGTAGCACATAAAGCAAGAAAAGAAAGTAGAAGAAATGCATAATACAGACAGTAAACAGAGGTGTGAGACAAAGGAATACTAATAACGACGAACAATATAGTTTCATTTGAGATCGTAAGTCACAAGGAGTGGATTCATCTGCGCCAGCCATTGAGAACGATTTTGAGCCATATCACCAATTGTTTCCAAACATTGTTTTTACCGTCGCGAAGACCCCAACCAGAAAGACTACATTTTCCTAAGTGACTGGAGTAAACTAACTGTTGTGAATTTATTTAATTGACTGATGAAGCCATGTTTCGGTTTGACCACCAACATCACTAGCTCTTTTCCAACCTGATCCATCCTATGACAGCAAACATTGACCATCGTCGAGGAAGGCGATGGATAGACATACGTAACACATGTCCTAACCATCTCAGTCGATGTAATTTCACAGCCTCGTCGATTGATTTCCCCTCCTTACCTAGTACTCGACGCCTAACCACAATATTACTCACCTTATTATACCACTTCACACGGGAGATAGATCGCAGACACCTATGATCAAAGACAGCTAATCTTTTCATGTCTTCCACTCTCAATGGTCAGATCTCACTGAGAGCCATAAAGGAGGACGGAGTGGACTGCTGAGCTGTTCACACGCCCCTTGGTCGATAACCGGATATCACGTCTATGCCAGAGACGGCGTAAACTGGCATATGCGAAACTAGCCTTCTGTATCCGTGCTGAGATTTCCTCAGAGATCAATCCGTTGGGGCTGATGGTACTTCCCAAATAAGTGAAGTGGTCAACGTGCTCTACCACTTCACTCCCTATTTCTGAACTAGGAGTCAGTCCTCTAACATCATCCTACATTTAGCGGGAGCGAATCGTATGCCAAACATTCGTCGATTGCAGCTCAAGGTGTTCAGAAGACGCTGCATTTTGTCAGCGTCCCTGCCTAGGAGGACTATATGATATGCATATACTAAGTCAGCGAGATTATTCCCTGGTAGCAAGTCAATCTCTGAGTCTCTGAAGCGAGTTAGGGTTAGGTCCATTAGTACATCTATGATGAAATTGAATAGAAATGGGGGTAGTGGGGCATCCTTGACGTACACCACTAGTTGTCACCACTTCAGATGATAACTCGCCCTGAGCCATCACCTGGCTGCGTAAGTTCGAGTAGAGTGTCTTGATCAGTGCAATGTATTTTCTCGGCATTCCCTTTACAGCCAAGCATCCTCGGAGAACCTACCGGTCTTAGACAATATACAAAATAGAACCGGATCACTTCCTTGTACACTAGTCGTCTGGGAATCGAATCACAAGTATCCATCGTTTTGAATTTTAAGCCTGTGTCCTTTTGACACATGGCTGCGATCTCTGAACATTTGGGAGGCGCTTTCGTTCTTCTAGATAAACATCTTTAGCGCAAGCTTTAATATGCAGTCGGCTTTTAGAAATTCTCCATCAATGATAATAATTGTAAGTCATAATAATAATGACAACCTTTATCATTCAGCTCAGAGAACGCAGCCATATCATCAGCATCCGTCTGTGCTACAAATATTCTCTATTATTATCATCTATGTCCTTCGCTTCGAGAAACACATTCATCAACCTGAAACCAATCTGGAAATCTTAGTCACTCAGCATCAACAACAAAATGATTCGGATTTTCAATACAAACGTCAAGTCAGTCAGTTTTTCTATACGGATCAGAAACTTGGCGGGTCACAAAGAATATTTCCAACAGCCTGTTGCAGACCTTTATCAACAACTGTCTTCGCTGGCTCTATACTGAAGATCAGATGGCCGGAAAGAACAAGAACCAACAAAAAACTATACGAAGAAACAAAACAGGAACCAATCGCTCACCAAATATGCAGGAGAAAGTGGAGATGGTTTGGACACTCGCTGAGGAGGCCGTTGGGTGACATCGCGCGTCAGGCCATAGCTCGAGTGGAACCCGAAAGGGAAGCGGCAAGTCGGACGTCAGTGCAAGGGTGACATGGAGGGGATCGTGTGAAGAAGAGTTGAAACAGTATGGACTAACATGGATGCAGGTGGAAAGTACAGCAGAAGACAGAAGGAAGTGGAGACGTGTAGTTGAAGCTCTATGTTCCACTAGGAACCCAAGGGAGCACTAATAATAATAATAATGTCCTTCACTAAATAGTTTTGTCTTTCATTTTGTGCGTACCATTTTCAGATAGTGGGTATACAGTTGCCATGGTTAATGAAGATCATATTTTACGAATAAAATATCTATTATTTTGTTTCATATAGAGGTTACTCCTACTAAACGCAAAAATGTTCGTGTTGGTGAAAAGCGTAAACGCACTAATCGTAATCCCTGGGATTCGGACACCGATAGTGAAGCATCCGGAAGTGAAGTATCTATGGATAATGACGTTGTTGTTTCACCAACAACTGGTGAGTGTTTTATCGTTGCTATTATTATTATTATTATTATTATATGCGATGTGTACCTTCTATGTTTTTTATTTGGTTAATGTTGGTTGCGCTTATATAGTTTTTACACAGGCAGTTCAAGTTTAAACAAAATAAATGTATGCATACAATGAATGGTAAAGGAGTTAGTTGCGTAATAAAGACGAGAGATGCGTAAGGGGATGGAGAGTGACTAATAAATTAGGTAACAATGTACTGAGTTCAACTGAAAACATAGATAGAAGAAACAAGGAAAATACAAATTATAAAATGGAGGGGGGTGAGGCTGCAGCCAAAGATAACGTAATCAACTGAAAGCGAGAATAAAGACATCCAATTACCAGTTAGGGCAAGGGAAGACTGATAACTGCTTCTTTCTAAACACATAAATCTGGTTTCAGGCGTTTGATAGAGATTGCTTCTTCAAAATTGAGGAGAGTCGAGCGTTTTTCTGTGTTGCTAATTTTAAAGGATTTCGCGATTTCCGCCTATCTCATGACCCGTATCGAAGAGATGTCTGGTAATAGTGCTATTATAAGAGTTTGTTCCCTTGAGACGTAGGCTTTTCGGCACATGTTCAGAAAATCGGTTGTGTGCCCTTCTTCCTTCTGTTCTCCCAATGTAACTGCTCCCCCAGATACACGTAAATTTGAATACACAGTTGGAGTTAACATGAGAATGGTATCTGTCGACTTTTGATTGCCCCGAAGAGCTGCAGGGTAGGCTGTGGCTTGTGACGTACTCAGTCTTCTGTTGACCATTGCTGCAATGTTTTCACCTCTAGTTGAATGAAGACAGGCTTTTTTTCAACTGTGATTTGTTTGATATTTAAGCCTTCATATCTTCCATATTTGTTAATGAATCTTTGAGGATAAACGTTGTTTTTCAACACATTTTCGAGAATAGTAAATTCTACCTCTAGTTTCTCTGCAGAACATATTTTCCTCGCTCTATGGTACAGAGTCATGACTAGTGCTCGTTTATAGCTATTTGAACAAAAAATATTAAAATGTAAGTATTGCCCATTCCATGTCAGCTTTCGGTAAATTGACCTCTGGAGACTACCATCTTCCATGACATGGTTGCATGGCAATGTCAAGCAAATGGAACTTTCCATCATTTTCATGTTCCATAGTAAATTCAATATTTGTATGTGCGTCGTTGAATAATCTGAGTAGGTAGGAAGCATTACTTTCGTTGTTATACACTACAAATGTGTCATCGACATATCGACAATAGGAAGTTGTTTGGTCAATTGCATGCTTCAACTTTGTTTTCACAAGGTTTGACATGAAGATATCTGCTAAAACAGGGCTAAGTGGACTGTCCATAGCTACACCATCTATTTGTCGGTGAAGAGTGTTGCCAAACTGGAATTATACAACCATTGTACACATTAGGAGTAGGCGCTTGAATTCTGACTCTGGTAGTGGGAGAAAATCAGGCTGTTGCCAAATGACCTCAATGGTTTCATTGATTGGGGTCATTGTGAACAAGGAGGTTGCATCAAATGACGCCATGTACTTATTTGAAACGTTCATGTGATTCATACTTTCGATGAAATGAAATGAGTCTCTTATGGTGTGCACGGCTAGCCGTCAGCGAATGGTTTACAACTTCTCCTCTAGCCAATGGAAAACCTTATGTTGGGGCGAGTTCCTAGAGGTTTCAACCGTTTGATCAATCTATTTTAACGAAGTAGGATTCTGTTGCACAACAGGTCAAATAATAGTGCAAGGAAAGCGTCAAAGACTTACTTTGTTAAGTCAAATTAGCGGAGTCGTCACCATGAGAGCAGAAGTGGCTGAATAATTTTCTTTTGTATACATAGTTCTGGTTCTTCTAGCTGAATGGCTAGGGCTTCTGCAATGCAAAGAAGACGGAAACGTTGTTCTTCACTTTGTACATTACTTTGAAGTAGTGGGCGTTTGTTGAGATGGAATGACCAGTGTTGACGAGATGTTCGATTACTGCACACTTCATAGACGGCCACTACTTCCTTTCTGCAGCCACGGTGGATAGTGTTGTTTGACCCTTTTTGACAGGATGCAGAATGAACGACCGATGTACCTGGCTGACTGCACAGAAACAGGTGAACTGGTACATACACATTAACTATTTGCCTGTGAGTAGTGTGCTCTTAACTCTCCTGCCTTTCTTCTACCCGACATTATATTTTTTTAGCTGCAAATCGTGCTCGACGTGCAGCAGCAGCTTCTGTGAAGTATGTTTTTGACAATGAAAGTAGTGAGGAAGATGGTTCAGAAAATAGTTTCAAAGTTGTTGATCATGGACAGGGTGATAAAGAAATTGAAGTACCCGATGTTCCAGCTGTTCCAAAGACGAAGGAAACAGTTCCACAAAGTAGCGGTAGTAATAGCGGTGTGTCAGAACAACCTGTGTAAGTAATCATGTCTTATGTTTTATTTTTGTGGCAATATTTACGTGTTTATTTGTCAACAATTTATTTCTCTATTGATATAAGTATAAAACTCGGGCACTGTGGTTGAGTATAACTCCATTATGGATCAGATTTTATTTTGATAAATCACGCATTGCTGTTACACAGTAATATTTACTGATGACCACGTTTTGAGCACAAATTATTACTGCTCATAATCGTATCAAGACACTTACTCACACAACTTTCTTACTTCATTTATATACATGAGTTAAAACTGATGATTAGACATTTGGATAAAATCAATATGAGATAAAGTACATTCAGAAGTAATATAACTGTTATCAATCAAGTACAGTCAGATGCGAGATAAGATGTTTTTTACAGTAAAAATAAGTAACTTGTTAGAATGTTGTGATGTGCATGAATTGAATTGAAATAGAATTTTGAGATTATTTATTATCCTCCTCTGATTTGACTGACTGGTGGTAATAATATCTTCCATACAAATCTCTGGTATTTGCATTGAGTCATTTCTGTTGCATGTGTTGTGTTGGGTGTAGACTCGATGAACCAGGTAGCATTCAGTAATCAATCTCTCTCTTCACCTACATAGATTACTTTTTAGAATTTTAACCCTATCCCACCACCCTATTGTGTGGTTGTGTGTTAATGCATGTAGTGCAATCGCTGAGCTTTTTTCCAAATTACTCATCTTCTCGGGGTCAACCATTCTTACCCCCGATCTACTAGTTTGACCTATGTAGTTGACTTAAGTCAAAGTCATTGCAGGGTATTTTGTAAATTATATTATTTTGTTTAATTGGGTCCACCGGGTCTTTCAGCCTACAGAGCTTGTCCTATCTCAGTGAGTTTGTAGGTTTGAATGCCACCCTAATTCCTGCTTTATTAAGAATCCTACGTAGGGAGGGTCTCAGATGTCTCCTCCTTATATGATATAACATTACTAGTTTCACAATTATTTTTATTTTGCTTTTGGCCTTTTTCGATCTTCCTAATGAATTTTATAGGGTAGTTAGTTATTTAACACCATCTCTCGATCATTTGAATATGCTCACTTGTGCATATACAACATTGTAACATTCGTATTTGCTGTTTTTACAATCTTAGTTCTGGATCATCGCAGAGAGTAGCTGGAAGTGCTACTGCCTCAAGTCGCGGTGGTGGTCGTGGCCGTGGTGGTGGTGGTGGTCGTGGTGGTGGTAAGCCTCGTCAGTTATCAGCTCCGGCCAGATCACAACCAATCATAAAGTCAATGTTCAAGCCTGCTCAAAAGAAGAGCAAACCGATCTCTTCGGATGAAAATTCTGACGACAATACAGGTTTTTTTTATTACATTAATTAATTAGTTAAATGCTCCATTAAAATTTTTTAAAAAATACTTTTTATGTTCAGAAAAATATCATACGTTTGTTTATACATTTTCAAGTAGTCACTTCCCGTTTAAAGCGATCTCTGAAGTAATTTTTTACCAGTGAACAGTGCTTTGGCACTATGCGACATTAATATATATGGACCAAGGAAAATTTAAGACAGGAAGTGAGGCATATAAGGGAAGCTCTGAAACTTAATTAATAATTACCCTGATAAATTAGTCAGAAATTACGTAGGGAAATGTGAAAATAAAATAACGATAGTAGTTTTAGTGATATTGATAATAATAGTAATGATAGCAATATTATTATTATCATTAATAATAATAGTAATATTAATGACTACATGCATGTCAAACATGCGCAAGACAACACCAACAATAAGGAATCTAAATCATCAGTAGTAATTCCATACATAGAAAGAAGGAACCTTGGAAACCACCTTACGCAGAATTCTTAACAATGCTGGCAGGAATAAAAGTGGCTGCTAGCATTCAAACCAACCACAAACTCAATTAGAAACAAGCTGTGTCGGTTAAAGGATCAGTCCTGTGGAGCCTTTAAAACAAAACAATTTAGTTTATCTCATACCCTGCTGGAATGACTATTGTCAGGTCAAATACATAGGTCAGACTAGTAGAACGGGAGCAGTCAGACTAGCCGAACATAAACACCTAGCAGCAAAATCTAGATTGGTTGACCCGAATAATAATAATAGGATGGGATAAGACTACAGTTTTAAAATCTAATGCAGCAGGGTGTAGGGAGAGATTGATAACAGAAGCTTTGTTCATTGAATCAACTACAAATACGTGTAGTCGGGATGATTAATAATAATAATTTTTTTAATAATTTTTTGCTTTATTCCAAAAAACAGTAATAATGATACAGCAAGGAATTTTCAGCATTCAGTACAGTATTGCATCTAATTTACTCAAAAACGACAACAACAAACAAAAAAAGTAGATAAACGGAATAATTAATACATTATAATGATAACAAAACGTTTTTATAGGAGCTATGTAGCAATTACAGTAGAGGATAAGGAGAAAAATATAAAATTATAGTAATAATAGTAATAACAACTAAAATAAAAATAGCAAAGTTATAATTAAACGATAGAAAGGGTGACACCATAGAATTACAGAAAGATGAACAATGAAAGGGTCGATTCACTATGCTAATTACATAGTAACTTATATGTTTCACGTCTAACAGTGTCTTCATCACATAAAATACGGGCTAAGTACGGTATTGTAGAATTTTTGTACTTAGTGGTACGAGCATATAATTTCTTATATTGACTTCTCGTTCTACCTGATGAGATACAAGGGGATAATTGTGAATAAAGAGGGTGCAGAGGGTCTGACAGTACGGCCTTTGCCCAATTTTTACAGGAATTTACGTGTCTCTCGACTATGGTATTGGCGAGATCACGCAGTGGCAAACCACAAGCCCTACTCACAGCATTTATTACCCTTCGTAAAACGGCATAGTCTTTTTTAAGAAGCCCAGGAAAGATTAATGGAGAACAATAAAGTAAAATGGGTAAAATACAGGAGTTTAAAAATCGCAGAACTAAAGGTTGGCTGATACCTTGTTGTCTTAACTTTTTAATGTAAAAGGTAAGACGAAACATTTTCGACACCTGTCCCAGATATCCGGAAATTTCACTACCCTAACGACGACAAATAGGAGAGAACAAAGAAAACTATAAAACTCAAGATTCGAAGTCGTGTGATTATAATTGATGGAGTGATTATGAACAGTAAATTTTGTTCGAAATTGTGTCATCCAGTAAATGATACTGTTACACTCACTGTGTGCGATGCATCTAATTAACAAACTAATATGAAATTACTATGTGACGTTGGTTTCTTGCTTGACAAATTAACGATATTTTCAAATATTGGTTTTGTAGGGATTTTTGTTTGATTGCATGGAGTATTTCATCATGAGCCGACATCAGTTAGAGAACCACTGGAAAACCTGGGAGTGCTGGACAGCTGTTTCGTCTTAGTTTGAGACTCTTCATCAGTACGCACCCAACGTGGTTCTGATTACATGGCTAGCTAACTCGTAGACCATTGAGCCACTGGGACCAAATCCAATGGTCCTTGAATTCTAACTTCTGTCAATTCATCACATAGCGCGACCATTTCGCAGTGTCTTCTTCGATGAGTTACTACCTCATCTCCAACCTGCTCTACCCTACCTACTGGTCACGGCTTCTCATTAGAACCCCAGGTTAACTGCCTGAATAGGGCAAGTAGTTAGTTAGCATCAGATTAATTTTCAGCTGTCCAGTACTCTCCAGTTCTCTTTCAGTGTCTCTCTAACTGATGTCAGCTCATGATGAAATCCTCCATGCAATCAAACAAAATCTCTACAAAACCAATACTTGAAAATTTGCTGAATTCTCAGTCGCTACTTTCCATAATATTCTCTGTTGTATGTATGTTATTAACAAATTGCTTTTTCTATTTGTCTATTATCTTCAAGCTGCAACAACTTCTCAAAAGGAAAAACAACCCAGGGTGAATGTTAGACGTTGTGTAACAAAACGTGTTCGTTACGTTTTTGATTCCGATGATGAAGGTGATGATGCCGGTGACAATGACGATGATGATGATGATGATTATGCTGGTGATGAATGAATAGGAGATAAACAGAACCCTCTCTGCTGCTGCTCACAGGAAATCCAATGTGATGATGATGATGTTATCGATTTTTGTACATAAGATGAAGTAAGCACAATATCAGCGTTATCCATCCAACATTCAATGTTATGTTATTAATTTCATATTAATTATGTTAAATGAATAATGAATAAAGCAATAACAACAATGTGGTTTGTGCATTGTCTTGGATGGGAATTCAGGCAGCCTAGTGATTCAAGCAGGGTCAACAATCCATAAAGGTTCGGGAGCGGGGTATAGATTAGAACTGGGGATTACGTAATCAAGTGAGGGAGAATAAAAATATCCAGTTACCAAGTCAATGAAAGAGGGATAACTGCTTATTTTTTGCATTTCTACCCCTTAGACGAATTTGAATAAGGCAAGAACAACAGTATGGTTTGTGCAGAATAAGGAGATGGTACCATCATTGTTTATTTCGTTGGCTTCTCATCAGCTCAGCTGCCTGCTTACAGCCTAAATAAATTATGAGGTTTATGTACAGAAAAGTTTTAACATACTTGCAAATTGTTTTTCATGATGTCAGTTGACAGAAGATTCCACAATTAGTGAACAGTGCTCAGAAAATTGCGCTTATGTAGTTTTTACACAGGGAGTTCAAGTTTAAACAAAATAAATGTACGCATACAGTGGTAAAAGAGTTAGTTGCGTAATAAAGACGAGAGATGCGTAAGTTGCAGAGTGACTAATAAATTAGGTAACAATGTATTGAGTTCAACTGAAATCATAGAAACAAGAGACAAGCAAAAATACAAATTATAAGATGGGAGTGGAAGGGAGGTTAAAGACAAAGATTACGTAATAAATTGAAAGAAAGAATAAAGACATCCGGTTACCAGTCGGAAGAGGGGAAGACTGATAACTGCTTCCTTCTGAACACACACGTCAATGGGGTTTCAGGCGGTTGATAGGGGACGCTTCTTCAAACTTGAATAGAATTGAGCGGTTTTGTGTATTGATAATTTTAAAGGATTTCGCGATTTCCACCTACCTCATGACCCGTATCAAGGAGATGTCTGGTAATAGCGCCATTATAAGAGTTTGTTCCCTTGAGACGTAGGCTTTTCGGCACATGTTCAGAAAATCGAAGGTGTACCCGTTTTCCTTCTGTTCTCCCAATGTAACTGCTCCCAGAGATACACGTAAATTTGTGTACACAGTTGGAGTTAACATGAGAAGGGTATCTATCGACTTTTGACTGCACTGGAGGGCATGTCGTCAGATAATCGGGAATCCGAATTATTTACAAGATAGGCTGTGGCTAGTGAGACATTCAATCTTCTGTTGACTATTCCTGCAATGGTGTTAACTTCAAACTCGAGCTGAATGAAGATAAGCTTGTTTTCCACTGTGATTTGTTTAGCATTTTAGCCTTCACATCTCAGGGTAATCGTTGTTTTTCAACATCTATGTGAGAATCAAAAGGTTTCTATTTGGTTTTTTTGTAGAGCGTATTTTTGCTGATATGATAAAACAGAGTCTCACCTATCGCTCGATTATAACTACTTCCATAAAAGCTAATAAAATGTAAGCATTGTCCATTTCACGTAGACTTACGGTAAATTGACGTCGGCAGACTCTACCATCTTCCAGGCGTCATGTGGAAATATCATGGAAGTGAAAATTTGCACCATTTCCATGTTCCATGGCGAATTTTAAGATTTTCGTGCGCGTCGTTGAATAATCTGAGCGAGCACGTAGGAAGCATGACCACATTCATTGTTGCCCACTAGAAATATGTCGTAGGCATATCGACAATAAAGAAGTTCTTTCACATCGACTGCATGCTTCAGTTTTGTTCTCTCAAGGTTAGAAATGAAATTGTCTGCTAACAGAGGGCTAAGTGAACTGTTCATTGCTAGAGCATCTATTTTTGGCGGTAAACAGCGTTGTCAAACTGGAATTATACGTCCCTTGTACACATTTGAAGTAGGCGTTTAAATCGTGACACAGTGAGAATGGGAGATCAAAATTCTAACAAATGATATCTAGGTTATCTTGCATTGTTTGTCTTCTAAACACTTTAGAATTAACTTGTTCGAAAGGTTGGAAATGTATTTAAGGGGATGAATTGCCAACACTGGTCGAATTTTAGGCAGTATTAAAGCTGATAATGCGTCTAGTTACTTAGTTTACCAGCCGATGATAAGCCTTGGAATATTTGGAAGGTTGAGCGTAAAGCTAATAACTCGATCCATAGTTACTGAAACTGCTAAGCTCAATGCTTGAGTCCTCAAGTTCCATTTCGAGATTGGTGCATTCGGAATGCGAAGGACGACATGCGTATGATTAATTTAATTTTAACTGAAATGCTTAAACTACTTTAAAGTTATAAGTAACTAAAAATGTATGTAGGTAATTTTATATGTTTACAATTTGTAAGTATCATTATAGTCAGTTCAATTGAAGTTTGGATATTTCACGTGCGTTTATTTTTTTTGCATCATAATGTTTCGAGAAGGACTTCTAATCGTGGCGTGTAAAAGACAAGTTCCAATTCTGTTCGAAATGTTCAGTGGAATGGGATTGATAACCTTGAAAACGCTTTTTCTGTCGATTTGGTGACCCTGTATCAATCAAATGAGACGAAGTAGAGCTTCTTATAGACTTATCTTTTTTAGCATTTTACGAAGGTATGTGCTTACTAATGTGTATATTAAGCTGTCTAATTGTGCATCTTATTTGGCTTTCTCTACAAGAGCACATAGAAGCGACACAGCTAGATAGTGTATCTTTCATAATTGGTATGCTGGAAAAAGAGTGGCAGCAGGGTGGCGCAGAACTTCACTAGGCAAGTCTCCACTGAACTGGAGCGCCCGGAAAAATTCTTGGTCAGTTTCTCTTTTCAGTACACAGTGCTGCACATGTATATTTGTGATATCCATGGTAAAATTTAGAAGGAAACTTGTAATCAAACGATAATATCTATAATTTGATTTTCTCAAGCTTCATTGGAATATATATTTACTCTTATATACATTTCAACTTTATTGATTACTAAGCGCATCAATAGAAGTTAGTCAACCGCAGGGTCATCTCAGATAGTCTCATCGTCAACTGTCAGTATTCTTCCCTCCTTCTAAATCAGTATGAGTGGGGTTGACACATGAAGATCCAGCTGGTTAGCGATTCTGATGATACAGGGACGGCAACATATCAATCAGATATATATGTGATAGTGGAGCTCAAGACTAGTTACTTGGAGGCCGCTAGTTCGAATCCTCTTGTGGCCAGCATTTTCATTTCTCTTTCAGCTATCATTTACCGCATAAACTATAGTTAGATTTGTATATTAGCTCACCCTTGAATAACCCTTCAAATATGATGGAGATTTGTAGCTCAGATGGATTATTTTGGTGTGGTCATGTTTTCTGAGCTGGATGGTTTAGATGCGCACAGAGAACATCAACTACGCTATGATTAAACAACTTCATTAAAATAAGCACTCATCGTCATCATCAACGAGAGGAATTCAAAGGGAGTCACTTATCTAGACGTCATCGTTCCAGCTTCAGGTGACATAGATGAGAACATCATAGCCAGGATTATTGAGAAAGCAAGACAGGACTGAAATCGGTGTGGAAATCTGCTTCACTTGGCATAAGAAACAAAATTTAAGCCTTCATCATTCATATAAAGTCAGTTAGTGCTTCTATGTGGTACACAAACTTCAGACGTGTAGCGAGAAGCATTTCCAACAGTCTATAGACTTTCGTCAACAGCTGCCGCCTCCACTTGATGATAGTGAGAATCAGATGGCTGGCCATTTAGTAGGATACACTCTGAGAAGGCTTTTGAGTGACATCGCTTGACAGCTTCTCTAGTGGGACCTCAATAGGACTGTGAGGGTGAAGTGGGAGAGATCATGTGGGGAGGGGGATGAAAGCGTATGCGCAAATCTTGAACCACTTAAAAAGACTTCAGTAAACAGAATGGCATTGAGATAATAATGATGATAAATAACTTTCTATCGAAGCAGTAATATGTTGGTGATTATATTAGTCTTATGCGTTACTAGGATGCAGTTAGAAACATCTGCTTTTGATTGATAAGATGCATAAACACAAATGTGAAGTTAGTCAGTTCTTCCATAGGGGTCAGAAACTTGCACTGCGCGCCCTTCACGGTAAGGATGTGCAACAGGTTGCAAACTTTCATCAACAGCTGCCCACATCACTGGCTCCATACTGAAAATCAAATGGGCTGGCGAGCCCAGAGAGAATTTTGGTGATAATTCCCTGAGGTTCCAAGTGGAATAAAGGCCTGCAACAACATACCTCCATTGTGTGTGTCCTCTTCTTTGCTGTTTTCTATAGCTTTCTCTATGATTTCCCATAAGCGCTCCTTCATCTCCTTCTTACGCATTCTTCTACATTCCACCCTCGGATACAAGGCCAGCTCGTAGGATGTCATTGGTTCTACTAAAGGGTATGTCTGACATGTGATGGTATCATTCGACAGCTTCCTAAGAATTCGTCTGATCCGTTTCCATTTTCGTCAGGATATTTACTGAGAGAAAGCTTCTTGGTTGTTACGTCACCTCGCAGAGTTTCTTGTTGCTAATTCTTTCTGACCAGACATCTGATCTTCAGTATGGAACCAGTGAATGAAGTGTAGCTGTGTTGTTGATAAAGGTCTGCTACCTGTTGAAAAATTCTCGTCGTAATGCACCAAGTCATCGAGTTTGCGTCATCTAAGAAATCCAGATGTTACAGGATTTCATCATGAGCTGACATCAGTTAGAGAGACATTGGAAAACCTGGGACTACTGGACAGCTGTTTCCTCAGCCTAGTTTGGGACTCTTCATCAGCACACAACCACCACAGGGGTTCGAACCCAGGACGTCTTGGTTACAAGGCCAGCGAGCTCGTACACCATTAAGCCACTGTGACCCGATCCAATGGCCCATGAATTCCAACTTCTGTCAATTCACGACATAGCGTGACCGGTAGGGTACAGCAGGTCGGGTGTGAGGACAAATACTCTCCACCGATGACATTGGCTAGTGGTCGCGCTATGTCGTGAATTGGCAGAAGTTAGAATTCACAGGCTGGTCATTGGATCAGGCCCCAGTGCCTTACTGGTCTACGAGCTCACCTTGTAACCAGAAGGTCTGGGGTTCGAACCCCTGTGGCGGGTGCGTACTGACGAAGAGTCCCAAACTGGGACGAGCCAACTGTCGAGTACTCGAGTGCAGGCTTCCCAATGGTTCTCTAACCAATATCAGCTTATGATGAAATCCTGGAACCAATCAACCAAATCCCTACAAAGCAACACTTGAAATTCACATGTCTTCTATTCTCTTATCATCGGTTCAAGGTATTCTTCCCTGTCTCGTTCTCCACAGCCTTCGCATTAATCCATTCATATCTACCAGCTTGAATTTGTATAAGCTCAGTTTTTTAACCAAAGGATTATACACCCATGACTTATCTATTCCAGTGAGTAAGTAAAAAGGAAACGACTGAGAAACGCCTACATAGATGAAACAGCGAAAAATTAGGGGAAGAGTAGTAAGATGCGTTTCACTGTTAAAGGATGATAGAATTAAAAAATAAAGGGATTCTGTTTTCTTATTTTTTCAAAGGGCAGAATATATAAAAATAGCCCAAATTGCATATTTGACTTAAAAGTATAGTAGGCTACAGCATTCATTGCTTAGACATGCCTAAAAGTGTAATATTGGCATCGATCATATACACGACTGGATTTAATCGTTACTAAAGGTCATAAATATGGCTAGCTGGGAAAAGGATAAATGATAAGAATGTCTGGCACTGTACCAGCCAGTCAGCCAACCAACCATCGACTGCACGACAAATATGCCAGAAAAGAAAGTGGAGATGAGTTTTGTGTACATCGATTGCTATTAAGGTCCTTGAGCTGAAATCAGTTGGGAAGCTGGGTTGGGGCGATAAGTGAGATGTGGGTCCGATAGTGACATAAAGAAGATAAATGTGAAGGGAAAATGAAAGCTTATTGGTCAGTTGAATTTGGTGGTAGAGCGCTTGAGTGGAATGAACACAGTTAGCCGCTTTCCCATTGGGAGTTAGTAATACTGCGGCGTGTACTACTGATAAGATGCATCAGAAGTATATGAAGAGAAGTTCGTCGACATAAAAACATCAAATAGCAGGGAGATAGAAGTGATGTCAGAGAAAGCAAACGATACAGAGTTGCAGAGATATATATGGGAGACGTGAAAGGAACACAATGTGAAGGAAGGCCAGAAGTAGTGCAACACAGCAGATCTGTGCAAATGGTCCGTTGCAGATATGGTGTACATAATTTCGCAATATAGAGAGGTATCAAACTCTAAGTGAACATTCGTTTACCGCGTCTTTCGTCTTATACCATTACAATTTAGTTTCAGTTGCTGGGAAATGTGATCTGGAACATTCTCGATGAAGTGAGGCGCCAAAAGCTGCGACTTTGACTCTTCATTCAACGTGGGCAGTGCATGATGTAGTACATTGGTCAGCTTCACTGCCAGCACCAGCGCCAGTCTTTTTCCCGTCCCAGCTTTGTGGTCTATCCATCGAACTCAGCCATCAATCGTCCTACCAATACTTTCCAGGTCTCCATCCCACCTGAACGCTTCACACTGTCGTATACTGCCTTTGTCGTCGGATCCTTGACGCCCACCAAACTCAGTGACGGTTTCAAAGTCCAACAAGAAGCTCCGTATGTGTCTTTCTTCAACAGCAGAGGGCCATAGGATCTTCATTGTCTGGAGGCAGCGACACCAATTGTAACGGTTGAAAACAAGGGACTTGGTATAGGATTGCCTATTTACTTGGTATCTTGGTATCTCTATGTAGCGAAATTAGGTATACCTTAACTTCAACACACCATTTACACAGATCTGCCGTGTTGTGCTACTTCTGGCCTTCCTTCTTATTGTGTTTCTTTGTGTGTTCCTTTCACTTCTCCCATGTATCTCCACGTCACTGTAACATTTGCCTTCTGTAGAATCAAAGGCATCTCCGTGCTATTTGATATTTTTATGTCGATGAACTTCTCTTTATATACTACGGATGAATTTTATCAGTAGTACACGCTACAACAATGCAATAACTTTGGCATTACGAGTGCAGTCAACAGAAATTACATATTTTTGATCTAGAATTGTTGCAATTATCACCTTTCTTCAACGAATTCTTCAAAATCATTGGAGATGGATATAGGACTTTAAACGCCCCCTCCGAAATGAGATATCACATGTTCATTAATAGACTCTGTCTTCTAAAGGGAGCCTTTATTTCTGTAAAAGTAAATGGTTCAATGCAAATGTTAAGAGCGTATCACCTGGATATTCAGAAAACTCTAGTTTTAGGCGCAAAGTACTTCAGAATATAATTTTTATGCTTAAGTAATAAGGCATTGATTGATAAAATATTCGTTGCTTGACATTTTTTGAAGCTTTTTTATTAACGCGTATTGACTTGAGGGGAGACACTTATAATCTTTATTCATGCAAAGTAGGTTTTCAATTCTGTTAATCTAGACGTTGCCTTAGTATCTGTTGGTAAGTGACGTTCTCTAAACTCTGTGTTATATTGATCAATACACAAAAGTGTTCTGGGGGGAATTATTTTATCAGAATTTCAGAAAACTATGGTTCCCACCACTACATCTACCTATGTGATTCTCGCTTAACAACAAATTTGTATGCTTTCTATTTCTTAGTGGCTTCTTAACTAGAATATAAGTAGGTAGGTACATTCCTGATAGACGATGGTACTGACAGAACACAGCGATTTTTAGAACACCTGGATGAGATTTTTGAGTTTTTCTAATATATATACACCTCACCACTGGAATATCTAAGGTGACTCAACACTTGTACCAGCTATAAGTTCTAGGGGGTGTGAAGTAACGTGACTGAGCGAATACATATATTACTTCACTCCTCACGGCTATGAGATATCTGGTTCCCATTCAAAGGAACATTATGAAGCACGTCATTCTGTAACAGCAGAAGACAAATCATTCGGGAATTGCCTGCTATGTAACTAACTGACTAACTAACCATCACCAGTAGGTGAACGCTGCTGTATTGTATCTGACGATGACTCCAAGGGAAAAGAGACGATGAAGAGAAGAATAAACAACAATGATAAGTGGTTGATTCGATAGATTTTTCGTTGCATCATATTCATTCGGGTGTTCATCTATCTTCATAGCTGTGTGTCATGTCCACATGAAAGTGTTCTCTACACTACAACAGAACAGAACAGAAGAGACCTCAGTGACGGATGTTCTTGTCATCGAATGTGAATTCCAAAAATAGGGCGAAGTAAATCGATGAAGTATGTGCCTCCAGGTATTCAAGATTTCCCGCCCCCCCCGCCATCTCAATGAATACCTCCTGTTGTTATGAATCACATTTTCCACTGATGGATTCCGCTGTTGTGATGTGTATCATTTCACGACACTCCGAACATCACAGAACAGACTGTATAACCCCCCACCGTAGCACTTTTAAATCCGAAAAAGTTGAGAACACATAAAAGTCAAGTGGAGTCAGCAGCAACAGGAGATCTCTGTTTGCGTTACACTTCACTTCAAAGTGTTGTACAGTTAGTTAGTTAGTTAGTTATATAGCTAGCTAGCTAGCTAGGCGTTTATATACACTCACTACTACACAGATGTGTTAATTGACAACACAGAGACAGATAGATAGATAGTGTAACGGAACAGGAGAAGGCGAAGGCGAAACACGGGAGTCAATGCATATTATTTTCAAGTGATCAAAGACCGTTATTATGCATATTACAGTTTATATTCTTTAGCCAATCATCATCCACTGGGCGTGTGATTTTGGTTTACTACATCGAAGGACATGAAATAGAATGTCCGAATACATACACATATATTATTGTGTTGCTAATGTACTATTGAACTGTGGGAATCGTATTCAGATGGCAACACTCAACCATTATCTTTATCACACCATCACAAGTCAACTCTGTTCTGCTTTATAGCTCTCTGAGATATGTCCACTAAAATAAATTTTTTTTTATAAAATCACTTCACTCAAGTCTGTGTCAACCAAAAGACTCAACAGAGAAAGAAGATGAAACCAACAATCAACCTCTACGAAAACCACTACATTGGCCAAGAGGGACATCGTCTTTGTCTTCGTATCCATGAACATAAACTGGCTGTTAAAACACATAACATCTAATCCCTCACAACACTGCATAAAGACAACCACGGCCATCAATTTGATTGGGATAACATTCAAAAGCTGAGCAGAGGAAACACCAAGAATGCTAGAGAATTTTTAGAAGCCTGATGCTCCAGTGAATTGACACATTTACGTAGACAAAATTTATCAATCGATAAGAAGGAAATATCATACACGAATGATCGACCTTTATTTTATTTTATTTTTGGTTACAGCTTGATTCCACACCGTATTTTCAGTACAGGCATGGAATTTTCAGCATGGATATCGGTAGCCCAAATTTTACAGGCCGTGCATAGATATCGGGTGTGCGTCGGCGGGGGATCGAACCCCGGACCATGTGCATGGTCGGCGAGAGTCCTAACCACTGTGCCACCGACGCACCTTTTGGTTAAGGAAACAATCAGCACCAATACAAGTAGCCCAGAGGGTGTGAAAACACACAAATCAATGACGTCCAAGGTCGCCAGGAGAGATGAGTAATAAACTCATGGAGAAATATAAATGCTCACTTCAACAAATTCAAGTATGCACTGAAGGAAGATGTTGTCTAGTAGGGCGATGAAAACTTCGCAAATAAACCATCCACCTAGCTCAGAGAACACAGTTACGTCAGAATTACCCACCTGAGCTAAATATCTTCTCCATAACATTTATTTGATCTCACGGTCATTACACGGTATTCAATAAATTACACTATTTTTCGTAATTGATTCTATCGGTCATTTTGGTACACTTAGTTGTATGAAATCGAATAACGACACAGGTAAAACTGGTAGATGGCTGTCATTTAAATTGTGTGAACATTGGAATTTAATTAGCTAAAGGTAGAATGATTGATGTAGAATGGAAAACTCAGCGAGGCGTTTGGAGTAAACACAGGAGTAAGAAAAGGGTGCTCATTATCACCAATGATATTCCTAATTGTGGTGGACTGGATTATGCGTCAGACAGTGGGAAACGAGAAGACAGGGATATCCTGGACCGACGTGAAGAATCTAGAAGACCTGGAAATTGCGGACGATTTACGTCTGATATCACACAAAATCGAAGAATTACAAGCGGAAACCGACAAACTGGTCGAAGAAGCAGCAAAGACAGGACTCCAGGTGAACATAGACAAGAGGGAGGTTATGAAAATAACCAACCAACAACAACAACCACAACAGCAGCAACATACAGCGCCAATCACCATCAACGGGAGGGATTTGAAAGAGTTTACTTCATTCACTTATCTAGGGAGCATTGTCTCAACTACAGGAGGAATGGACGGACGAGGATGTGAAATCGAGAATCGGGAAGGCGAGAAACACATTCATCAACCTGAAACCAATCTGGAAATCTTCACCACTTAGCATCAACAACAAAATTCGGATTTTCAATACAAACGTCAAGTCAGTCAGTTCTTCTATACGTGCGGATCAGAAACTTGGCGGGTCACAAAGAATATTTATTTCCAACAGTCTGTTGCACACGTTTATGAACAGCTATCTTCGCTCTATACCTACGATCAGATGGCCGGAAAGAATCGCCAACAAGAAACTATGGGAACAAACAAAACAAGAACCAATCGCTCAACAAATATGTTAGAGAAAGTGGAGATGGATTGGACACTCGGTGAGGAGGCCGCTGAGTGACATCTCGCGTCAGGCCGTTGAGTGGAACTCGAAAGGGAAGCGGCGAGTGGGCCGTCCAAGGTTGACATGGAGGAGATCGTGTGAAGAGGAACTGAAACAGTATGGATTAACATGGACGCAAGTGGAAAGTACAGCAGAAGCCAGAAGCAAGTGGAGACGTGCAGTTGAAGCCCTGTGTTCCAATAGGAACCCAAAGGAACAATAATAGTAATAGAATGATTGATGCTGCCGAGTTAAATAGTCTCGAAAAATCTCCATCTACTGCAAAGCAAACACTTGCACATAACCACATATTGGGATGGGTGAGACGAGGTGACAGTATTAAAAATAATATACGCAGATGGTGAGAGCGACTCATCAGCGAAACATTCTGCATCAACTTAACATTCAATCAACACACTGATTCAAAATGTTCCAGGTTACGACCACTTTGCTCACTAATCAATCAGTCACCATGTGGAAATCCAATGACACGTGAATTATGTTTCTGTTAATTCATGATGTATAGCATCACCATTAGACAAAAAACCAGACTTATCATTACTCATAAGAAATCTGAATAGGAAGCTGGAGATACGTTTGGTCAGTCCTCGTGGCTAACGTGACGGTGTCCATTCTAATAGGTGATTAGAGCGTTTATGTAGTCTTGTAGCTAGCTGAAATTTGTGGCAGATATCTTCGTGAAAAGGAGAGAATCAATGATAAATAAAATAATTATTGTTTTTAAATCTTTCAAGAAAATATATTTCTCAAATATGGTTTCAATAAAAGCATAAAGTCCTCCTCCTGGAATTTCAGAATCTTTTTTTAAACGACAGATGGAAATGTTCAAGATAGTTTCATACAGCCTATTCCCTTTATTAAATAAAGAAAGAATGATCATATTAGCAGGATAATACGAGCTCGTTCTGTCTCGCGGATTCTCTCTTCAACTGCCTACATCCTAAATAAATTAATTATATGTTTCAAAATGATGTCTAAACACACTTTCTACAATGATTTCAAGTTATAGATAGAAAGTATAAGCAACATAATTTCAAAGATGATGCACATTGACGAATTATTCACTGTTAGAAGAGTAACTATTTATTAAGTAATTAGGAAAAAGGGTGAAGTTCTGATTTCCCTTTGAAATCAGGGTGGAATAGAGACAAAATACAAGATAGAACAACAGAGTGAATTGAAACATATTATGATGCAGAGTTCAGGAGGGTGAGTGGGGTTAATAGTGAAGTAAAAATTATAAAATAGATAGAATAATCTACTAAATTAAATTATTTTATCTATTTTATGATTCAAAATAATTGAGAGAAGAATTTCCTTTTCGGTAATTTCCTCTTCTGGCTCTACAATTATATAAAATGTTTATATACATAGAATATTCTAGAACAGTAGTCAATAACAATATAGGTATTTTTTAAATAATACCGATTTTTAAAGTAAGATCACAATGGAATTACAGTTCATTAAAGATGCATTAGTAATAATAATAATAATAATAAATATATAGAAGCAAATAGAATACCAACTGAAATTAGGGAAATTTCTACAAAATTCGAGGATCATTCGAACTTAGATGGCCAAGGTAAGGATAATGTCTGAACTAACTTCTTTTGGACGCACAAATTAGGCTTCTTAATATGAATCGCAACAGCCAGCCTCAGCAATATTCAGTAGTCAAACTCTTAAGGCGAATTCGGGAAATGTTGGTATGCAGTAAATGACCCTGAAGGCAAGGTTAACGTCAACCTTGTGTTCTGTGTCCACAAGATGAGATAGAATGGCGCTACGAATAGATTTTGTTTGTCGTTTACTTAACCAACATGCAGGGTGGTGTTCAGAAATGCGACGAGAAACACGCCTAGTTGTACGGCCTATGTAAATAACTGGCTCCACAGGAGCAGTTAAATTGGTAGATACACATGGAAGGGGCGAAATTAGGCAGTTTACTCTTTTACTATGTAACTGGCACGCTCCAAAAGAGCAGTTAAATTTCACTTCACTATTAACCCCCACTCAACCTTCCTGAACTGTGCATCATAATATGTTTCAATTCACTCTGTTGTTCTATCTTGTATTTTGTCTCTATTCTATCCTTGTATCAAAGAGAAATCAGAACTTCCTGCCTTTTCTTAATTACTTAATAAATAGTTACCCTTTCAACACTTATTAATTCGTCTAGGTACTTCATCTTTGAAATTATGTTGCGTATACTTTCTACCAATAACTTGAAATCACTGTAAAAAGTATGTTCAGGAATATTGTGACTTGTATGTGATGTACTTAGGATGTATCTTCTAAATATTTGAATGAATATTTTCGTTATAAAAATATGAGAGTATAGTAAGGGCTTTAGGCCTAAGGATAAACAAATTTCATCCTAAATTGCATCGTCTGATGTCCAGTCAATGGCTGTCTGAGCATAAAGGTTATGTAATTCTCGTTAGGCTAATATCAAATACAAGAATTTATTAGCTTCTCAATCAAATTTTGTTTGCAATGAACTCAAGGACACTTGAAAATGTGATTTCTTCTTGAAGAAATCACGAAGTATTGTGCTATAAAAGATAGTCAGGCTGTCGTAATCTAATTTTTTCGTATTTGTAATAAGAGAGAGAGAGAGCGAGAGTTTCACTTGAAGGGTGAAATGGCCAGACTACGTATCTTACTCATATTTATTTATCCTGCCTTCTTGTCTGGTTTCAAATACTTGACTTTTGAACAGATTTTAGAAGGGAATTTATCCAGTTTTCTTCGTTATACTTTCGAAAGATACCAGGAAGAATAAGTGGTTAGACAGTATTGCATCACTCAACAAGTTTATCTTGATCTATTCACTTTTTTGTGCGTCGGTGGCACAGCGGTCAGGGAGCTCGCCGACCATGCACATGGTTCGGGGTTCGACCACCGGCCACCAACGCACTCCTTTACCTCGTTAAGCCAGAAATAAAGTTAGTAAAGAGGAAAAGTTGGGCATGAGGCTAGCAACCGCATCCTGTAAAAATCAACACTGCTACAGAAACTTCAAGCCTCTAGCTTAGAGCCCTATGTTCCACTGGGAACGTAAAGGAATAAAAAAAACTCTTATTGCTTATATATGGTAGGAAACAAACTGAATTTGTGTTTCAGACATTGGCAGCCTACTGTTTGAGTAAATCTACCAAAGGTAATAAAACTTGCTGGTGCATTTCGATAATGCTACACAACTCAAAATCATATTAGACGGTTGTCTGCGTCTTTCTACATTTATATCTACATGAGCAGACTAATGATCAGCTTGTTGTCAAACGCGAAGGTCAATAGGCGAATAAAAATAAGTTTCGAAACCTGATGCCCAACAATAAGAAGTACCAATCACTGGTAACAGAAGGAATTCGAAGGAAGTCACTTATTTCATTTCTCTAGGTAGCGTTGTTTCAACTACTGGAGGCATAGATAGAGATGTGAAAACTAGGATCAGGTAAACCTAGAAATGCTTTTATTACTCTGCAGTAACTATGGAAAACTGCCACACACGTAGTAAGATGGACAGGATTAGGAGTTTTAGCAGTAATGTAAAGTCACTCATTGCCTCCGTATTGTTCAGAGACTAGAAATGTCACGAAAACCATTTCCTACAAGCATTTCTAAGGCGTTGTGTTAGTATTTTGCTGATGCTGTCCCCAAGGAACTGCATTTGTAAGAATAAGGCGTTTTTTGGAACTGTTGGTAACTTGGGCTGCTTTGATTTTAGATTCATATTCTTATCAACAAACTTTTCTGGATAACCATTTTCACTCAGCAACCTTTTGATGTTATTAAGTTCCTCAAGTGATATCATGAAATTTAAGTAAGATTGTAACTGACGGTAGATCCAGTGACACAATTCAGTCTGATCTGAAGCAAAAACAAATCGCTTATGATATCACTTCTTCTTGGTCTCTTTCGAGAAATGTACGACATTTGGTTGTAAGGCACTTAAAAAAGTTGACGGAGTATAACTTCAGGCCCAATGACATAATAACAACAACTAACTGATTGAAGATTTCTAGTATTTTTTAAACATATTTGTGCATTGAAGTTTCTGTAGCAATTTGGTTAAGTTTTGCGGGTGGAGTTGCTAGCACCAAGCCCCAACCCTCCCTCTTAGTCCGGGCTTGGGACCGGCTAGAAAACTACCGAGCTAGCAATTTAGGCTAGTGGGACGTCCAAATGTGACATGGAGGAGATCGTGTGAACAAGAGTTGAAACAGTATGGATTAACATGGATGCAGGTGAAAAATACAGCAGAAGACAGAAGCGAGTGGAGACGTGCAGTTGAAGCCCTATGTTCCACTAGGAACCCAAGGGAACAATAATAATAAAAATAATAATAAATTGAAGATTGTTGGTAGCTGGCTTTATTTCCCAGGTGATATCAGTTTGTACTACTTAAAATGTCAGGAATAGTAACGCCGTGTATTGCTGACCATGTTGCTTTCTTCAAGTTTAATTTAAAAAATCTGCGAATCATCGTGTTGTAAACATTTTGAACGCTCACAATAGCAGAAAACAACATCAGATGTCATATTTTATTTATAGAAACTGACTGAAGAAGATAAATTATATGTAATATAATGTTGGAGATTTTCTGGTAGCCCACGTTTTAAGCGGGCCACCGTAAGATCAGAACAGTAGAGCAGAGTAGTGAATCAGTGTGTGTATAGAATACTACGAATACGCGGCAAAATCAAACTCACTTTGACCAACACATCCCATCCGAATACCGATCCACACTGAACACACATATGCTGACACTGAAGAACTACTAATCAAACACGCTACTTGACCAAAATGACCGTCCGTAATTTTGCTATTCACAATTACTCACTATAATTATTAGCTTTATATAGTGATTAGATAATCTTGTAAATATGTGAAACAAAAGTCAGAGGAAGGAACTTTTTCCACTCAATGACTACGATAAAACAGAAATATTCGAACTCATCCGGCGGTCTGCTTACAACTTGGGCTACCGAAAATTTCCACCTCTCTCTATTGCATATATTTTGTTTCTTGTTTGATTTGTTTTAATCCATTAAGATATGATCTCTAATGGCGTTATCTACTCTGGTGTGTATTTAAAATGTTTATGGAAGCTTCTGTTTTACAAGTTTCTACTCAAATTAATGAATTGCCTGATTGTCAGTGGCAATATGTTTCAACGCATGAGATAACTGTTCTTCAATTATGTCCTTGAGTCTCAAAATGTACTTCTCAACATCTTACAACTAGCTTTCAGCAAGATATCGTGGATTTCTTGAAGGAGACAAAGCAGATATATCACATAATGGAATGGTTTGTTCTTCAGCTCGGAAACCATTGTGTCACAGGAAGGATACACTGTCAATTAATATTTTACTTTAAGATATTTTATGGAGCGAGAATATCATGCAATTAATTCTTAGGATAATTCTGTACATTTTATAGATACTGTCCAAAATAAACGTGTTATTATTATTATTATTATTATACTCTTATCATACGCGTACTTCCCATTTATATCTGAGATTTATAATATGTACAGCTAGCATTCTCCTAAGGTACGACCAAATAGTGTCCAAATGTTTGTTTCAGCTGGAATTACTCGGTAAAACATCTCATTAAGAATTCACAACACAGACGTCCATATGTTACAGAAGTCAGTCTCTTTACTTCCCAGGGGTTAGCATTCAACATTTACAGTAATATTTCTGAAAGTACATTTCAAGTAGTTCACGATAATCATATCATCAGACCAGCTTATGAAACAAAAAGGATCACTTTAGTTATGTTCTCTGAGCTGATTAGTTCAGTTGCGAAGCTAAAATTTGCGCTGAAGAGGAATGTTGTCCAGAAGGACGACGAAAGCTTCGTAATTAAACCAACCAGCTCAGATAACAGAACTAATTTCAAATCATTCACATGGGCTACAAATCTTCTCTATTATTTCACGATCATTTTAATAATCGCAATACCCCCCCCTTAAACTACTTGAGAAAAGAGTTCAAGTGACACAGAAAATATTTTCATCTAAACCCTTATTTCAGATAAAACGTTAGATAAGACAGAAATTGATGACATTCCTCGTTTTGAGACTTTCCACAAAAAATGTAATTTATCATAGAAAAAGCCTACTGCGTTTAGCCCAGTGTGAATTGTTATTATTGTTATTATTATTGTTCCCTTTGGTTCCTAGTGGAACATAGGGCTTCAACTGCACGCCTCCACTTGTTTCTGTCTTCTGCTGTATTTTTCACTTGCATCCATGTTAATCCATACTGTTTCAGTTCCTCTTCACACGATCTCCTTCATGTCACCCTTGGACGTCCCACTCGCCGCTTCCCTTTCGGGTTCCACTCGAGGGCCTGACGCACGATGTCACCCATCGGCCTCCTCAGCGAGTCTCCAATCCACCTCCACTTACTCCTGCATATTTGTTGAGCGATTGGTTCTTGTTTTGCTTATTCCCATAGTTTCTTGTTGGTTCTTGTTCTTTCCGGCGGCCATCTGATCTTCAGTATAGAGCCAGCGAAGACAGTTGTTGTTGATAAAGGTCTGCAACAGGCTGTTGGAAATATTCTTTGTGACCAGACAAGTTTCTGATCTATCCGTATAGAAGAACTGACTGACTTGACGTTTGTATTGAAAATCCGAATTTTGTTGTTGATGCAGGCTGAGTGACGAAGATTTCCAGATTGGTTTCAGGTTGATGAATGTGTTTCTCGCCTTCCCGATTCTCGATTTGACATCCTCGTCCGTTCCTCCTGTAGTTGAGACAATGCTCACTAGATAAGTGATTGGAGTAACCTCTTTCGAATCCCTCCCGTTGATGGTGATTGGCGTTGTATGTTGCTACTGTTGTGGTTGTTGTTGTTGGTTGGTTATTTTCATAACCTCCGTCTTGTCTATGTTCACCTGGAGTCCTGTCTTCACCGGCTGCTTCTTCGACCAGTTTGTCGGTTTTCGCTTGTTGCTCTTCGATTTTGTGTGACATCAGACGTAAATCGTCCGCGATTTCCAGGTCTTCTAGATTCTTCACGTCGGTCCAGGGTATCTCTGTCTTCTGGTTTCCCGCTGTCTGACGCATAATCCAGTCCACCACAATTAGGAATATCATTGATGATAATAAGCACCCTTGTCTGACTCCTGTGTTTACTCCAAACGCCTCACTTAGTTTTCCGTTGTGGATCACTTGACATGTGCCGTTGTCGTACAGCTGTTGAATAAGGTTGATGAATATTTGGGGTACGCCGTAGTACTCGAGTAGTTTCCAAATTACTTCGCGGTGAAAGCTATCGAAGGCCTTCTCAAAGTCTATAAAGTTGAGGTAGAGGTTTGATTGCCATTCCAAGTGTGAATTATAATATCTGCAAAATAGATGAATGTAATAAACCATCTTATCTCATTTATTCAAGTACTCACCTATCGAAGGAAACAAAAAAGTAATCAATAAATGTTGTCCCATTGGCCTATTTTCATCAGACAAATAAATTATTTATTACTGCTAATAACAACTGGCGGTGGCTTGGCGGTTCGGACGCTCGCCGACCATGCATATGGTCCGGGGTTCGATCCCCAGTCGACGCACTCCTTTACCTCGCTAAGCGAGAATGAATGCTGGTGAAGAGGAAAGGTTGGGCATGGGGCTAGCAACCGCATCCTGTAAAAATCCAGACTACTACAGAAACTTCAGCCTCTAGCTTGAAGTCCTATGTCCCCCTGGGGAAGGTGAAGGAAAAAAAAGAATGGACGGTTCTTATCTAGGGTCAAAATCGACTGGTTTCTGTTGTGAATATATTATTGCCTTGAATGTATATAGACATCTTCGCTCTCATCTTATCATTGATCGCAGCTGATAAAGAATTCCACCTTCACGTAGATGTCGAATATAAGGGTTCCCCAGCTTGTGAGATGTGCTACAAGGCCAGAGTATTTCTCTGTGTTTGTGATTACAGAATATAAATGGTTGTATCAGAGTGTTTTTAGAGTTCGAAAAAGAGTTCTCCTTGCATCACAATGATGTTTTCTACATCTTTCTTTTTCAATAAAGCTTATTTGAACCACTCTTGCGTTTATCATTCCATCCAAATCCTACAACTCCTAAAGTGATACTCATAAATTTGTTGTTGATCTCAGTAGCACCATCATTTGCATATCTGTTGCATTTATACTCCATTATTCTCTAAAACGATTTTAATATCATTGTAACCATTAATTAAATTGTGTTTACTTCCGTGTGAGACAGAGCATAGATAGTTTGCAAAGACTGACAGCTCAGTAGCACTCTCACTGATTGCTTATTCCTTTCCTACCTGTTCATTCTCAATCTTTCATTTGTTCAACACTATACTACTTGCCACTAGTAAGTAGTATGATTTTTATATGTTAATTTATAACAATGGCATTTGCTTACAACTGCAGTGAAATTACTTGTTCTATTATCATTCTATTAATGTATAGTTCTTATTTTTCTTCTCCTCAAACATTATTTGCTGACCTTACCCTATAGTGTATGCTTTACTATTGAAAGTTGTTTGTTCATATTTGTTTATTCTTTGCTTGGCATTCGCGGGCCGTTTGAACCGACACGTGGATCGGCCTTGACACAGCATTGCTGTTTTTACTTATTGACTGCACAGTAGTTGTGCATTTGACGGCATTTAGCCACAGACACCTCACATTTTGAGGTTTGTATATTATATATCTATTTTTATGTAATAAAGTACCGTATTGCAGAATATCCTGTATTTCGGACTTTACGCGTCCGTCACTCTACGTGTGGTTAAATATATAGTTTGGATTATCGTTTCGGATTTCTTTCGGGAGAAATTCACACTGATATTAAACAAAACGTTTTCAGCAACTGAATGTTTCCCTGAAATGAACTGTCAGTCTTTAATGATTATTAATGGAACTGACTTCATTTAGAGAACCATTCGAAACCAGGGAGTACTGGACAGCTGTTTCATCCTACTTTGGGACTCTTCAGTACCACGCAACTATAACCCCGCCAGAGATCGAATCCAGGAAGTTCCAATTACGACTGATCCAATAAGACAGAATCTAATAGCTCATGAATTCTAACCTCTACTTATTCATTATGTATAACCTATCCACCTGTCGACTTTATCGGCAAGTATTTCTCGTCATACTTGACAGGTTCAACTCCACTTGTTGTAGACTCTCATTAGAATATCAGACAAATACGCCCAGTATTCTATCACTAGTGAGGATTTGGAAGGTATCGTAGTTTCCAGGAGGTTAGATTACAAGATAAATTTACCTTAAGGCTGACTGAACAGCATTCGCTCATGGAGAACTGTTTAGACGCAGTTCAGAAATGCAAAATGTTTATCTTTAAGATGTTACATCCATTGAAGTTTGTTTAGCCCAACTTGAAATTCGTTTATTATTATTGTGTTTGTTTGTATTTTTTTACTTCTGATGATTTTATGTCATTGAATTTTGAATGATAAACTTACATTAGTATATGCCTAATCAATAATTACATCACGTGACTACTATTTTGTAAACGATTTACCAACCTACATGTTCCATTAATTATACCACTAATCTGCCTCAAACCATGAATTCTCCCATTTCTAAGTCAATTAATCCATTTATTTACGCTTCATTTGAAAGCGATATTTATCAAAACAACTGGTGAAATTGTGACAGTTGTAACTGATAAGAAACCATATGTTAGAATGTTTTTAAAAAACTTTTAATTACAAAGATATGGGATACACTATGCATAGAATGTGTGTTCACATAGTAGAAAACAGTCTTACCTTCTATGCAACAGTTACGTATAGCTACGAAATGAACATTCCATTCAGGCAATTGGAGTATCTTCAAAAGGTTGACCAAATCTCACTGCACATCAAATACACTGGATATCTATTTAGTGAAACGAAATATAAATTTCATACAATGATTCCCTTCTATAAATTTGAACAAAGAACCTGAATTTTTTAATGAAATAAAAATAAAAAGTGTACAATTTTAACAAACCTTTGTCCATTAGCAAGTATATTGTCAGAGCGTCATAGTATGAGAATGGTAAATAAAAGATTAAGCCCAGCCCTGTCTAAGACGTATCCTGCAGCGTTATTAGTCTCTCTACCCCGAACAACTACCTCACTGGTGCATTCAAAGATTGACAAGTATCCCTCACATGTTACCTCCAACTGTGTGTACCAATTCACATGTATCTGTGGGAGCGGTTACATTGGAGGAACACAGAGGAGGGCCTACGTCAGATTCTGCGAACATGTACCAAGGAGCCTCCGGTTAAAGGGACCGAATTGTTTAAGCTCTTCAATCACCAAACACCTAAATTTTATCTATTTTTTTAAAATTTTATTATTGCTTGATTCCACAGAGTATTTTGGTACAATTATGAAATTTTCAGCGTGTGATATCGGTAGATGTGCTGGAATCATTCAAAATAATTAACAGACAAAGTACCTAAAGTCTTGTCAGGTTTACTGAATCTATAGCAATAAAACGATTGAAGCCCTATTTATGTGTCCGAAAAGAATCCGTTGTTTGACTTCAGTTACCCTGGTAACTTAATTCTTAAAAACTGTTTGTTTTCTAATTTTATTAACTTATTTTTTCACTCCCCCTCCGCCCTTTTTTTCGCTTGACTCTCTTAAGAGATAACTTTTCTTGATTTTCTGAGTTCTGCTCACTGTAATACATCATCAACTTCTCATCTGACCTCATGTGCACCGAAATTTTGATCTTCTCTAATCTAATTACGTAACCATTAATAATTTTCTTTTGTTACCACACCAACAACACAAGTGTTAATTAATTTTTTTTCAAGAAACGTCTCTTTAACAAGATATATATGTGTCGTAGCAATTAAGACACCTTGTAAATCGCAACGCCTTATTTCACTATGACGCTCTGACAATATGTTTGCTAACGGACAAAGGTTTGTTAAAATTGTCCACTTTTTATTTTTATTTCATTAAAAAATTCAGGTTGTACGCAGCTGATGAGAACCAACGAAATAAAAGGGATCCAGATTATTCTGTGTCAATGTTTCTCCTTTCTTTGTTCGAAATATAAGTGTTTGTCACTGTCTTGTCCTAATGGGTTCCATAAAAAATGATTGAGTAACACTTAAAGGAGCCATTGGTGGTAGATCTGATGTATTGTTGTAGACTTCGAAAGACAGGTTCTCAAACTTCATAGTAATTTAACCATTGCCTGACTAACTGAGAGCCCAACTAGGAACTTTCTACATAAGTTGAGCAGTTCAACGTTCCATAACCTATCCAGGACACAGCAACCAAGAAAATAGACAGCAAGAAATTTAAAAAGACTACAGTGATCATACTGTGCAGGAGAAAGAAAAGTCACATGGGGAAACACGAAGATTTACTGGATCTGGAAGGGTAACAGAGAGTGAATGAATCTGCACCATCGAGATCTACTAATAGCCACCTCACTAAAATTCTCCATTTATTGGTTTGTAGCATCCCGAGGATAACAACTAGGCATTCTATATCTACAGTGGTATATTAGTTCACTCTTAATATCACTAGACCTTTTTTAGCCATTTGGAATGTGTACTGAATCATTCCAGTTTCATGTACCTGCTGTCGATTCATTCAACAGAGATTCAGTAATCAGTCTACCCAAGTAACAGAGTATACTTGTTGTGTTGCTCTATTTAACCAATCTAGCGTACATGTATATCCTAGTACTTCTTCGTGTTTATTGTTGTATCCTAAAGTTGTGATTACTGGACATTCGCAAAGTAAATCGAAAGGCACTTGAGAAGGAGTACGAACGTGTATTTTCACAGTAGTCAAAATTCATATGTTGACCGAGTACAATATACCAATTGTTATCGCGCAATCTTTACTAAGCCGCATCATCCTGGAGAGAATCAAACATGCCATGCTGGATGAAAAACTTCGACCGGAACAGGCTGGATTCAGGAGAAATAAAGTCATGCATTGATCAGATCGCCACATTACGGATCATCATTGAACAAAGCCTTGAATGGCAGTCACCTCTCTATCTCAACTTCATCGACTTTGAAAAAGCCTTCGACAGCGTCGATCGAGAGGTGATTTGGAAACTACTTCGCTACAATGGGGTGCCACCGACAATTACACATCTCATCCAACAGCTGTACGACAATTCTGCATGCCAAGTAATCCACAACGGGAAACTTACGGAATCCTTCGAAGTGAGTACAGGAGTAAGACAAGGCTGGCTGCCTACTATCTTCAATGATTTTCCTGATTGCAGTAGACTGGATAATGTGACAAACAGTGGGCAATGAGGAAACAGGCATAAAATGGACTCACACAAAAAACTTGGAGGATCTGGACTTCGCCGATGATATATGCCTGATTTCCCACAAACTGGAAGACATGCAAACGAAAAGCAACAAGTTGGCAGAAGAAGCATCAAAGACCGGGGGGACTTCAGGTGAACATAGAGAAAACAGATGTGATGAAGATTCCTGGGCAACACCACCAACAGCAACAACAACAACAACAACGGACAACAATCAGCATAAATGGGAGGAACCTGAAAGAAACAACCTCTTTTACCTATCTACCTGGGAAGCATCGTCTCAACTGCAGATAATGGAACTGACGAGGATTTCAAAGCAAGAATTGGGAAAGCAAGACAAGCTTTCACTACTCTCAAGTCTGTGTGGAGGTCAACAGCACTCAGCTTCAAAAACAAGATCTGGATTTTCAACTCTAATGTGAAGTCAGTCAGTGCTACTATATGGATCAGAGACTTGGCCAGCGCGTCATAAAGAACATCTCAAACAAACTACAGACCTTCATTAACAGTTGTCTTCGCTCGATACTCAAGATCAGATGTCCAGAAAAATCAGCAACAGAGAGGGATCTCTGGCAATGAGCGAACCAACCCAGCAGGAACCGATTGTGCAACAAATAGGCCGGAAGAAATGAAGATGGATTGGCTGGCCATACTCTGAGGAAACCATCAAGTGACATCACTAGACCAAGCCTTTGAATGGAATCCGAAAGGGAAACGGCGAGTTGGTCGTTAGTGAGAGGGTGACTTGGAGGAGGTGATGTGAAGAGGAGATGAAAACGTGTGGGCAGACTTGGAGCCAGGTTAAGACTCTAGCAGAGAACCGAACGCAATGGAGACGCACAGTTGAAGCCCTATGTTCCTCTAGGAATTAAAGGAAACAATAATAATAATAATAATCTTCAGAGTGATAAACAAATCAAAAATGCGAATTGGAAGAAGTTAGGATTCATGGCCTGGAGGTCATTAAATCGGATTCCAGTGGCTGAATAGTATCCGAGATTGCCTTGTAACCTGAAGGTCATGGGTTCGAACCCCTTGTGGTGGGTGCGTACTACCGATGATTCTAAAACTAGGATGAAACAGCCACCCAGTACTCCAGTGCTGGTTTTCAATGGTTCTCTAACTGATATCAATCCGTGATCAACTCGTAAAAATCAAAGTCCAGTTACATAGTGAAAGTATACTACGATGATGAATAATAATAAAATGGCTCACTGCATACTGACTGTTTTCCAACTGATTGCTACATGCAGCAATATGAACAAGTAGACTATCAACTGTATATCACAAAGTAAGTCTAGCTGAAATTTATCAATCAAAACAAATTAACAGTCTGATATTTGGAAGGATTTAGTTTAAGGTCATTAGACAAAGACCATTTGCTGACCCCTGATAGAAAGCTGTTTGTCTTAGTACAGTCTAAGTGGGAGTGAACAGGCTTTGAAACAGTCAGATCGTCTGCATACTCAACAGAGTTTATTTCATCAGAGTGAGGTAAGCCATGCAAGAAGAAAGAAAACAAAGAAAACCACCCTGAGAAACATCAGCCTCAGTAAGCAATGAAGTGGACGACTTCCCCTCACATACAGTGTACTGCTTTTTTTTCCTGAGAAATAAAAATGCAGCAGTTTGACAACCCAACACTCATTTTGAGTTTCAGCAGGCTTATTCAGCAAAATATCCCCAGTTATGAAGTCGAAAGCAGATGTGTAACCTAGGAAGGCGCAGCGAACAAATATAGCTCCTTTTTCTAAACTGGAGACAGTGTTATGATGTGCAAGACTGAAGCTGCATCTAAAGTACTTCTACACTGTGTATAGACCAACTGCTTGGAATCCTTAAAGGCTTTAAGTGAAGGTTGAAGATTAATTAAGAGTAATTTCATACATTTGGTTCCCTTGATAAATTTCGATAGAGAAAGAAAGACCAGATTTGCAGTATCAAATGATATCATTCTATTTCACAGATTCTCATCAGCTGCAAACTACCTGAAATTACAATGGTTATAAATAATAACATTTCATACTTCATTGTTTGAAAGGCAATACAGAAAGCATTATAAGATAAACGCATCCGGAATATAAGGATTAAAATTTTTTAATAAATGACCTAAATATAATTTGCTGGCCCAAATTCATGAACTTCGTCAAAGAATTACAGTCCAGAACTGCAAAAGAATATGAAAACCAACTGACAAAAGCATTGGTCAAGGAAAAGTTAACTGAAGACTTCCCAGAAGTTACGTTTGTAATCTGTCAAATTTATAATTACGCAAAATTGAATTAGAAGCTTTATCCTTGGGATTCAAGTTTCACGTCCCTAAAAAGCACATAAACCGTATAGATACAGAAACGCAGTTTGAATACTTATACTATCAACTTGCCGACCTGCAACCCGTGGACGAAGACAAACGAGGATGGCTAAAGTCCAAACTGGTTGATATAGCAAACCAATACCACACATCACCATCCGAAAAACAAAGTATGCTTACTGAGGAGCATAGAGCGGCACTAAGGAGACTATGTGAAAATGATGACATCGTCATGTTTAGACCCGACAAAAGGCTCTGGAGTTGTTATAATGAATAAAACTGATTATGTACATAAAATGTTGATAATTCTTAACGACTCCGAAAAATTTCAGGTGGACAAAACTAAGAGGGATGAAACGTCTCAGACCAAATTTATGCACACAGAAAGAGAGTGTACTCAATCTCTCACTCCCTTGGTAACCATATCACTTTCATTACACTGATTACTCATAAACACTAGTGAGTTCAACTCATCCTATGCACTTTATTAAGAGTGGAGATTTAGTCCAAAATAATTGAAGCTCTGGTTATGTTTTGTTGCACCTAGTATTTAATACAAGATGACTGCTCTCAAACCTCATTGTAAAATCATTTCCAGATAGAAAGTAATGGTAGAGAAGTAGGCCTAATATCAAAAGGAGGCAGGCACACTTGTGGAAGCTAGTCATATTTTCAACAGAATTTTATTGATTTACACAATTGGAGATGACCTTTTCTTCAATGTCCAATTATTAGTTCTTTTATCCTTTCAAAATGTTAAGCGTGTCTGAAATTTACAAACCACGAGTCGTACCGTCCCTGTAACGTAAGAAGCTGACATATTCTTATGTAAATTGGAAAGGTTATAGGAAATAGAGTAACTCAATGGTTTACCACTTAAAATATGTATACATGTTTGAACACTGACTTTTCAAACGGTGGAAACACCGAACTCCTTAGCATAGTATTAAAGTTACTTTAGCGTGTCCCATAGAGACATTTATTTGCATTTAGTTATAGAATAATGGAATAAGACACCCAAGTTGTTTTTGACAACTGGTCGTTGGATAACTCATCTATTGAACATGATCTGTATTTCAAAGTCTTTTCTTCGTACATTTTATTGCGTTTTAAGTAATTCTACTTCCTACCAATTAAGAGAGTGATTAAATACTCTTTATTACTCCAAGACTTAGAATGAATGCAAAATTCATACTTATGGCTGAACGTCACAACTTTGAATGATTTCAGATAAAAGTATTGTCTGCAGGTATTTAATATCAGAGCCTTAGTTTCATTATTTGGAACTTCAATGGTTAATTTTTAGACATATGAAACTGTCCCAGGGTAACTTACTCCTTAGTTCGAAGTTTCTGTCATACGTATATCGATGAAGAATGATAATGCCTGATGATATCCGTACGCGTTGCGAATTGGTAGAACTTGGAAACCTTGGGTTAGTAATTTTATTTTAGTTCGGAGTGGGACATACTGCCTCAACAAGACGTCTCCAGTCTTTCCTATTCTTAACAGTCCTCTTTATTTGGTCCCACACTCTCCCATGTTCTTTCACCTCCTCCTCGAACAATCCCCTACATGTCTCACTTGGACACAAACCTAAATAGCCATTCCCATTGGGGTTCCACTTGACCTATGGCCTGGCATACGATATCATTCGACGTTTGCCTTAGTGTGTGCCCAATCCACCTTCATTTTATTCTATATATTTGTTGAGCAATACGTTCTTGATTGGTTCATTCACATATTTTTTTGTCGCTAATATTTTCTGGTCATTTGTTCTTCAACATGGAGTTAGCAAAGTAGACAGCTGTTAATAAAAGTCTGCAGTAGTCTGCTGGAAGTACTTTTTGTGAAGTGCTGGCCAAGTATATGGCTCATATAGGGGAATTTACTAACCTAACACTGTTGTTGAAAACCCAAATTTTGTTCTCTTTGCTGAATGCGGTTGATTTCCAAACTAACTTGAGAGTTATGTAATTCTGCCTGGCCTTTCCTATTCCGGCTTTGATATTCTCATCTGTGGAGGTAGCTGTAGATGAAAGGATGCTTTCTAGATATTTCATGCAACCGGTTCCCTTTATTAGTTTGAAGAGAGAAAGAACGAACATGTTTGCAGGATAATGCGAGCTCGTTTTATTTCGTGGATTCTCATCAACTGCATACATCCTAAACAAAATCAAATTGTAGGCTTCAAGAAAGTTGTGGAACATACTTTTTCATAAATACTTTGAGTTATAGATAGAAGGCATAAGGAACATAATTCCAGAATTTGATGTAGGTAGACAGATTATTCGGTGTCAAAAAACAACTAATTATATATAGTGGAATTGGATAAGAGGGGTAAGAGTTCAGATTTCTATTGGAAAACAACACAGATTGGTTAGAGGCATATTACAGGGTCAGGGTCAGAGAACAAAGTAAATTTACACATCTTGTGGTGGAGAGTTTAAGAGGGTGGGAGTGAATAGTGAAGTAACATTTATAAATTAAACACACAAACAAATTAAGTAGATTTAGAAACTTGAAGGTCAAAATTGAATAGAATGTTACGTAACAAGACAAACACACAGGCATACTGACAGAAAGGCAAAACAAAAATAAAATAAAATAGAGTTAGGGTTACCAAGGTAGTGAAAGATTAATCACACTATCTTTCTGTATACAAAGGTCTGGTCGAAATCTCTTGATAGCAATGGCTTCTACGAAGCGAAGTAGCCGTGGGTTTCTTTGTGTATTGATTATTTTGAAGGCTTGGCTGATTTCTACTGTGTGTCCTGTGTCAATTAGATGTCTGGCGATTGCACTTGATAACACTTTTCTTCCTTTTGTACGGAGACTCTTAGGAATGTGCTCAGAAAATCTAGTAGAAGCTGTCCTCTCAGTCCTTCCTATGTACTTGCTACCGCAGGTGCACGTGAATTGGTTAATGCAGTTGGAGTTGACGTGAGTAGGGAACTCATCTACTTTTGACTGGGTTAACGAGCACACAGTGTTGTGAAGTAGGATCAGTCTGGCGGCTGGGAACGTTCTTTTCAATGCACCTGTGATTCTTTTTTGTGTTCTTGTGGATACGTCTTCCCCTTTGTACACTAGACAGATGAAAACTGGTTTCTTTTCAACGGTGTTAAGTTTCAGTTTGTGTGATTCTTCCTTTCTATAATTTAATATGAATTTTCGGGGATATCCATTCTCGATAAGTCTCTTTTCAATGACCGCCAGTTCTTCTTCAATCTTGTGAAGTGAAGGGAGCAAATATTTTCAAATTTCTTCTGTTGTCTACAGTCATATACATACACAGAATATTTAGAAAGCAATTGTTACTAAAAATGTCGATTATTATTATTGTTTCCTTTAATTCCTAGAGGAATACATGGCTTCAGCCGCACGTCCCCACTGCGTTTGGTTCTCTGCCAACGTTTACACCTGGCTCCACGCCTGCCCATATGCATTCATCTCCTCTTCATATGACCATCTCCATGTCACCCTCGCACTGACGACCAACTCTCCACTTTCCATTCGGGTTCCACTCCAGCAATTGCCTGGCGTGTGATGTCACTCACTTGGTGGTTTGTTTTCTCAGAATGTGGCCAAACCAACTCCATTTCTTCCCGCATATTTGTAGCACAATCGGTTCCTGCTGGGTTGGTTCGCTCTCAGAGATCCCTGTGGCTGATCCTTTCTGGCAATCTGATCTTGAGTTGCGGGCGAAGAAAGTGGTTGATGAAGGTCTGTAGTTTGTTCGGAGAGCCCTTTGTAACGCGACACCAAGTCTCTGATCCTTATAGTTGGATTGATTTTACCCTGGAGTTGAAAATCCAGATCTTATTCTTAATGCTGAGTGCTGACGATCTCCACACAAACTTGAAAGAAATGAGAGCTTGCCTTTCTTGCCCGATCCTCGCTTTGATATCTTCGTCAATTCCATCCGCCTATAGTTGAAACGATGCTTCACAGGTAGGTAAGTAGGTGAAGGAGGTTGCTTCTTTCAGATTTTTCTCATTTAAGCTGATTGTTGTCTGTTGTTGTTGCTGATGCTGTTGGCCAGGAATCACTATCACCTAACTCTGTTTTCTCTACGTTCACCTGAAGTTCCTCTTATCTTTGATGCTTCTTCTGCCAACTTGTTGCTTTCCACTTGCATATCTTCCAGTGTTTGTAGGAAATTGGACATATCATCGGCGAAGTCCAGATCCTCCAAGTGTTTTTGTGTGGGTCCAGACAAATTCGATGCCGTTACTAAATTATTATCAACTAGTAACTATCTTAGGGCAACATGGGAGTTCAGAAGTCCACCACCATTTAACTGTGTTCTTCTTCATTTGGCTCTATAATTCCCACAAACTTCTATTTCCGTCTCACACGACCTCCTTGATATCAGCCACGGACCCATTCGCGTTACTCTTGATAGTATGGGTTGTAATGTAGTCTCACCACCTCTTTAGCGTAAGCTGAATCCATGTATGTCTGCTTCTTCAGATTTATCGGGCAATAGGCTTCTGGTCAGCCTGTTACTGAAGTTCTTTACCGCTTAAATTTTCTCACAAAGCATTGGGTCTTCAGTATGAATCCGTGAAGAAAGGTTTTCTTGAAATTCTGCGGTAGCTCATTGGAAATGCTTTCTGTGAGGTGCGTAAAAAGTCTCTGGTGAATATCGAAGAAATGACTTACTTGACATCAGTTTTGTAGATCCGTAGATTGTTCGTTATGCTGCGTGCAGTAGGCTTCCATACTCACTTCATCGTAATTGTCTCAATCCGCTGCGTAAGAAGCTTTGACGCTTCAATCCATTCTTTCCGATTCCAGAGAAGTTTCCCATTGGGATGCTTCCCTCCTTTCCCAGGTTTACGACAGGTTAATGTACTAATAATAACACGTTATTCTCTATGGCGAATACAAAAAGGACAATATTTACGGAGTTGAAAAAATTACCATCTCAGAAATATTTACAATTATATTCATTTGAGATGAAAAGTAGACAGACAATTATTATTATTGTTTCCTTTAATTCCCAGAGAAACATAGGGCTTCAGCCATGCGTATCCATTGCGTTAAGTTCTCTGCTTGAGTTTTCACCTGGGTCCGTGTCTGCCCACATGATTTCATCTCCTCTTCATATGACTTCCTCCATGTCACTTTCACACTGACTACCAACTCGCCGCTTCCCTTTCGGGTACCACTAGAGCAATGGGTTGTCTAGTGATGTCACTTGATGGTTTCCTCAGAGTATGATCAGCCAATCCATCTCCATTTCTTTCTGCATATTTGTTTCACAATCGGTTCCTGGTTGGTTGGCTTATTGCCAGAGATCTCTGTTGCTGATCTTTTCTGGCCATCTGATCTTGAGTATTGAGTGAAGACAACTGTTAAAGAAGGTCTGTAGTTTGTTTGATGTGCAAGTCTCTGATCTGTATAGCAAGTATCACTGACTTCACATTGGAGTTCAAAATCCGGACCTTTTTTTGATTCTGAGTGCTGTTGACCTCCACACAGACTTGAGAGTAGTGAAAGCTTGTCTTGCTTTTCCGATTCTTGCTTTGATATCCTCGTCAGTTCCGCCTGTAGTTGAAACGATGCTTACCAAGTCGGTAGATAAAGGAGGTTGTTTCCTTCACGTTCCTTCCATTTGTGTTGATTGTTGTCTGTTGTTGTTCGTGGTGGTGTTGGAGATGTTGCCTAGGAATCTTCATCACCTCTGTTTTCTCTATGTTCACCTGAAGTCCCTCTTATCTTCTCTGGATGCTCCTTCTGCTAACTTGTTGGTTTTTGCTTGCATATCTTCCAGTTTGTGGGAAATCAGACATATATCATCGGCGAAGTCCAGATCCTCCAAGTTTTTTGTGTGAGTTCATTTTATGTCTGTTTCCTCATTTCCCTCTGTTAGACAAACAAAAGAAACGAGAAATAAACAAACACGGTTCGAAGAAAGAATTTTCATGGAATACACGTATATGAATGTGAATTTGTGTATCAATCAACCGACCACCTGTTATTCTTCTCCTCTGATTACCTTCACCATCCCAGTTCCTGCAGTTGCATGATTCATTCATGCAAATCTCACATAGAGTAGATGAGCAAAAAACTGTAATCTAGAGAGATATATTATCGGTGTGGAATAATCCCTATATGTTTGTCGTGTTATTTATTAATCATTAAAACTTTCGGCGTTTTAACTGATTAAAAATGCCCATTAAAATTTTCGAAAGAATGGAAACGGAACAAAGAGTACTCTTTTCGATAACTTCATCATCAGGCTCTACAGTTATGAATAAATTATAGTGGATGAATGAATTAGTGTTATGAACAACAAAAATGTTACTGTTTAAATAACATCGAATCGGTAATATTGATAGATTACAGCTGAGTAGCATCAACATAAAATAAGCTGAATGTCAGAAAAATTAGGAAAGATAATATTAAAAATTCATGAATTTGTAGTCTCTATTGAAGGCTGGACAGGGCAATAGTAAGGGCTGAGTGTACTTGCTTCTTCTGAACACAGAGCAATGGTTGTTTGAGGCGAATTGCGATAGCCTCTGCTGTTCGGAGCATTCGGTGCTTCGATGATTTTGGTAATTTATTAGGCACCCGGTAGATGATAGAGAAAGTTTGTTCCACGCTGGCTTTGTGGTCGGTGTGCACCAGATGGTCCAGTATCGAACTGTTGATGGTTTTCACTATATCTTTAATTAGCCATAGTGGGAGATGTTCTCGAGCGAGGAGGAAAAATCAAGTTTCTAGACCAACGGCCAATGTAACTCGCTCCACCACAAACGCAGTTGAATTAGTAGATACAATTTGAAGTGGCTAGCTAGTCTAGGTACTTCATCTTTCAGTCAAGGTAGCACCATCGGTCGTATAGAGAATAAGACGTGTAGTTCGCCAGCATTAAAAGTTCTTTGAACTGATTTTCTTAATTTCCTTGTAATTATCTCACTTGGTATTTCACCCTTGAATTTTAGTCATATATATATAAGGGCTTCTTGTTTACAGGTAGTGAGTAGTCCTTTTCCGCTTTCTTTGTTATGTGTTTCTTGATAAGATTGCCGGGATATCTATTTTCGATCAAAGTATCATATACAATGCCTTATTCATCTTCAAATACTTCTTCTAAGCAGCATATAGCTCTAACTCTGTGGCTGAGGGTCTTCAGTAAATTTCTTCCGTAACTGATAGGAACGGAGCTGTGAAAGTCTGTATATTGTCCTGTCCAAGTACTATTTCTGTGCAAATTTCTTTTTATACTACCATCTGGTTTCCTTGTAAGGAGGACATCCAGGAAGGCAATTCATTGTGTTTTGGGATTCCTCTTTGCATGTGAATTTCATAGCCGAATGTACTTCATTGAATTCAGTAATTATTGTAATTGTTCGGCGTTTTAATTATTTGATTTTTGTAAACAGTAAAGCATTTAAATTCAACAAATATTTCACGTGAAAACAATATTGACTTGTGGTTAGATGGATTGCTAATATCTTAGAGGTGGATATCATAGAAGAATTTCGTGTGGCATAATTTATTTCCACAGGCAAACCCTAGGAAAGCTGACGATTTATACATGCGAATTCCGATGATGGGTGCCAAATTAGACGAAACACGCTACATAGGTTCTATTAAAAACTACCCTCAACCAAATGAGTGATGACAAGTATTACTAGTCAAAATGTTAACTAAATTCAAGGTGGAGGGAGGAATAATTTATTTGACCCCGGAAGCATTGTATTGCGTTGAAATCAACGTGCTGCGCATATTTTTATTTCACTTACAGTCATAACTGATTACTATACTCACAGGTTGCCAACGCTAAGCCATCTAAGGTAGTCGTGGCATCAAATAATCTTAATTGCTATTTAGAAGTAGAGTTACCAGCAGAACAAGGCTACGCCCTGTCATTAATGATATTCCTGTTTGTGATAGACTTGAGATTATGAGGCAGAAGTTGAAGTGTTTCAGATGGGTGTGTGTTAGACTGACGAGAAAACACTTGAAGAGGTTGATTTCGCTAGCAAATCACGTTTAATGACAGATGGCAATTGAAAATCTACAGAAAAAAGTCATCAAGTTAACGGGAGAGGCAGGTAGGTAAGTGAGGTGATGAAGATACCTGACTGACAACAACAATAAGCATGAATCACTAACAATGTGAAAGCCAGACAAGGTCAGGAAGGTAAGACAGACGTCTTTCACTCTAGAATTAGCATGAAAATCGGCTATTGTCAGCGTGAAAAACAAGATTCAGTTCTTCAACTCTCGTATTAAAAATCACTTCTTGTATATGGTCCACAGACGAGGTGTCAGCGACACATAGCTGCATGCTGAGGATCGGAGTGATAAGCAATGGGGAACTATTTTAGACAGTGTACCAACAAAGGAGCTAGCAATCAGCAGGTAAGCTGGGGAAATGAGGATAAAAGCTAGGGAAAACTTTGATAGGAACCTGAAACGAAAACGACTAGATTGAGCGTGTCTTCGAGTGTTACAAAGAGGCGATTGTGTGTGGGGAGGAGACGAACATCACCAAATGTCTGGTATAATTTTAACCTAAAATACAAATAGTGAAGATTTACAGATTTTTGCTCGGTATGGTTTCTTTCTGTAAATGCTTTATTTGGAATTTTTGAAGATTTAAAAGGAAAGTTATGAAATCTTGGGAAAATAATGATGATATGATGATGAGCAGTAAATTGTAATCAGAATATTGTCTATTTCAACAACACTAGCCTACTGATTAGAAGAAAAGCTGGCTGCCTTGTCAAGCTACCGATAAGGGCGGCTAATGCCTCTGCTAGAACTGTTGTGGAGTAATGCTTTTGTCCACGCCAAGTAAAATATTTATTCGCGTCATCCTGGAGAGAACAAATGACACACTAGATGCAGAACTCCGCCAACCAGAACAAGCCGGATTCAGGAAAGGCAAATCGTGTGCTGATCATATGCAACTATACCCATCGTCATCACAAAACAAAGTGTAGAACGGCGATCAAATCTCTACCTCAACTTCCTCCATCGACTTCAGAAAGGCCGACGACAGCGTTGACCGACATTTAACTTGAAAACTGCTTCAACATTACTACGTGCAGTATCCAAGTTTTGTCAGCCTTATTCAACAGCAGTCTAAATGACAATGAAACTTGTCAGGCGATGTACAAAGAAAAACTCAGTGAGGCGTATGAATTGAATACAGGAGTTAGATATGGCTGGCTGTCTATTATCACCGATGATATTCTTAATTGTGGCGGACTGGATTATGCGGCAGACTGTGCGTTACCAGTGAGAAGACAGCAATACTCTGGACAACCGATAAAAAGACTCTGAAAGATCTGGAATTTGCGCGTGGGTGATTTATGCCACACAAACTTGAAGACTTACAGGCGAAAACCAAAAGACTGGCAGAGTAAGCTGGCAGCGAAAATGCGACACCAGGTGAACACAGAGAAGATGAAGGTGATGAAGATTACCAACTAACAGTAACAAAAACCACCACCAATCACCATCAACAGGAGAGATTTGACAGAGAATGCTTCCTTCACTTATCTATAAGGCATTGATTCAACCACAGGCAGTCGGAACGGATAACGACGTCAACACCAGACAGAGTCGGAAAGGTGAGGTACGCTTTCATCAACCTGAAACCAGTGTGGAAATCTTCTGAACTGACTCAGCTAGCATAAACAACAAGATTCCGACTATAAATACAAATTTGAAGTCAGTCAGCCAGTCAGGTTTTCTTTACGGATCAGAGAACTGCACACCGTGCCAAAAAAGTATTTACAGCAAGTTACAGAATTGTATTAACAGCTGCCCACTCCAGTGGCTCCATACTGAAGATCAAATGACCGGCCAGAGGTCAATAAATAATTAGCAAAAGGATACTCTGACTGCAACAAACCAACTAAGATCCGATGGCTCAACAAATGTGTAGCAGAAAATGGAAATGGATTGGGTATACGTTGAGGAGACTGTCGAATGACATCTCGTGCAGTACAGGCCACCACTCGAGTGAAATAGCATTGAGAAGTGGTGAGTCGGTGTGAAGGTGGCATGGTTGCGACTGTGCGAGAGTGAGGAGATGAGAGATTATGGTAAATCGTGGACTCAGCTGAAAGGAACACCAGAGAAAACAACAGTGTTCAGGCCGCATGTTGCACTCGGAACCCAAGGGAATAATAATAATACTTTAGAAATATATCGTGTTGTTGTGCGCAAACTCCACTCCTACATCAATCCAATTTAACTGACTAAATACTTCCAACCTAATGATAATTTATCAACGATTTTTATGTAGTGATGCATGATTTATAGGAATCGGATCATCTCATCAATTTAATTGCGTGGTAATTTGGTTTATAACAAGCACTAATCCACTTTAATTATATTCACTCATGTGTGCTTACATTTGAATTAATTATGTAAATAGACTTAGTTTTGGTAGGAATATGTCATTTTAAATCCCTTTGATGGTGATATATTATTGGTATAATTCGCAGTTAACTGGTTCACAAAATAACTTTTGGTATATATTCCATAATTATTCATAATAATTGTCCTTATCTAGGCTATTATTTACGTGAAAGAAGGAATTTAGGGAGGCAACTGCTAAAACCTCCCTAATACATCACAAAGTGAGGAGAAATTATGTCACCTTGAATTATCGGTATTTCTAATGGCTTATTGAAGTTTATCAAAGAGGCACTAGAAGTTCAGGTCTCTAAAAATATGTCGCCGATATGTAGAGGTCAGAATTGAAAAGCTATTTGGTTCCGTTCCAAACTGCGGAATGGTGAACAAGTTGGCCCTGAAGATCTTGCGTTCAGTCGACAATTCAGTGGAGGACATGTGCTGCTGAAAGATTCCATACTAGATGTGGATTTCTAGTAATCCCTACTTTACAACAGTTCTCTAACTGAAATCAGGTTTTGATGGAACCTGATATGAAAAACAGAAAAAAGTACATGAAGACACTCTCCTTAACGTTTCCCATCCGGTGGAAAAGCTGAAAATGAGGAAAGGATGGACCTGTGGCTAGTAGCTTCACCCATGTAAAAAGAACAATGTTACTGCAGTTATGGAGAAAACAAAATGCTAACTGGACCGCACAGGTTAAGGACAGAAGTATGTACACAAATCATTGCATCAGGCAGACTAAAATGTTTTTGTGTTTAATTGGACACTATTCAGTAACTAGTGTAATGTATCTAGTCCTATCTTCGATGCAGATTGAATTTTATCATATGAAAAAGAGAAGACGTTCAGCGAAGAGACTCTTTTCGGCGAATTCATTCACATAGCTGTACAATCGCATTTATATATAAATATTTGTGTGTGTGTGTACATGAGGTTTGTCAATTTTAGATAATTGATTAGTTAATACAAGAATGATGTAGTATAGAGACAAAGTTAATCAGACAGCAACTAAAGTAAGACTGAGTTAAAAAACTAGATGACGTAATATAATTGACTAAAATGTTTCAACTTAGATCAGGGCAGCAACAGAGGTAATTACGGGTAGAGATTAAGTAGAAGTGAAATTGAGTGAATAAGTTGGATGACGTAACATGAATGACTAGAAACTGAGCGTTGTTCAAGTCAGTAACAATGGTAGTGAGGTGTAGAAATTGAATCGGGTGAGGGTAGAGAACAAGAGAGTTGAAAATGTAAAATGTTACAACTGAGAAGACAAAATAATACTAATGAAGAGACAGAAGAAAAGATTAGGTAGAATTTACATGTTGGCTAATAAGATAGATTACGTCCATTGCAAGTGTAGAGATTGAACGAACTTCTTCTGTATGCAGAGTTCAGGATTTAGCAAGTGTATCGCCATTGCTTCTGCAGTTTGAAGAAGTCTGATTCGTACACCTTTAGGAAGACCACTTCTTACTCTGTAGACGACTTTAAAGTTTGCTTGGAGTGTAGCTTGGTGTCCGGAATCTATGAGATGTTCTAAGATAGAGCAGTGGGGCCATCGTTTTTCTCCTTTGTCAAACCATGTTGGTAAGTGTTCGGTGATATGTTTGGAAAGTGAACGCTGGGTATGGCCGACATACCTGGCTCCACACGAGCAGGTGAATTGATGAATACACGTTGATGAGGTCAGCAGCGGTAGCTTATCCTTCACGTTCACATGAATCATAGGTTTTGTGGAGAAGGTTAGTCGTAGTTCAGCTGCGAACAAGGTTTTATTAAGTGAGCGCGACAGTTGACTTTTCAGTGTTTCCGCAGATATATCTCCATTGAATTGAAAGTTCATGTAGAGTAGTTTTTTCGGGACGCTAAGTCAAATTGGCAATGCAACTACTCTAGTTACTGACTAGTGTCCAATCAAAAATATCCAATACAGTTCTACAGGAGATCAATCACAAGCCCGAATAGCTCAGTTGTAACTTCTGGGACTGCAACACTTGGTGACTTGGGTTCGAGTCTCATAAGGGATGTGAGTTCCTTGAAGGTTGTAGATACGTTTTGCTGATGAGTGTCAGCCAACAAGAAACCCAGATCCAAGGCTTCCTTCCGATTGACTGCAACCATCTAAGATTAAAATATACTTTGTTCTGATGACTGGCATTATGAAAATGATGGTACAGATTTCATATGAACCAAAAGTTTTAGTTTATAAATTTATTGACTGGTCACGTGTCTAGTCCTCAACGCTGGTGTAGACTAGATTCTGGCAATCAATTTTGTAATGTGGCCACGAAATTAGGTGGTCCACAATATAGTACATTTTGCATTGATGTTCGATATGCAGAGGAAGCTCTAAACCCAACGGAGACATGAGTTTCACTGCTTTGCTGTTAAGGTGAACATACCGAAGTTTTATTGAGCTGATGAAACTCCATAATGGATAAGATTTTTGATGAAACTGTATGTTCCACTGAACAACTAAATGAATAATCAGAATAATCTTTCTTCATTTGAAAGAAGAGTTATTCAGCTTGGTGTTTTAGCGGTAGAATCCCGGTTAATTACGAGTGAAAGCGAGGGTTAAATACCTAGGTGACATTCAACTGGTTTGAAACTAGTGAAATTGGATAGACTGATAATGAGTTTTATGCTATGTATGGTTAAGTTTTCATGCACAAATTTGAAAGATATGATAGAAAGAATTTGTAGCTCAGGTGGATGATTTTGATGTGGTTGTGTTCTCTGAGCCGGATAGTTAATTTGCGAAGCTTTCATCGCCCTACTTCAATTTGAAGTATGCGCTGAAGATGTCGCCTAGTAGGGCGATGAAAGCTTCGCAAATTAACTATCTGGCTCGGAGAACACAACCACATCAAAAACAAATTTGAAAGTTTAATGCCCCTTGTATGATTGAAACTATCACACTTCTTACTCATGTGTGTTATAAATATATAAGGTGTAAAAGACATTAACAACGTTGAAAAATGTGGTTTGTGCAGAATAATATGGTAACATCATTGCTTATTTCGTTGGCTCATCATCAGCTGCCTTCAGCCCAAATAAATTATAATAAAGTTCTAGTACAGAAACGTTTTAACATACTTGCAAATTTTACATGATGTCAGGTGACAGAAAGTTTCGAACTAAGTGAACAGTTTTCAGAAAATTATCCTATTATAGTTTATACACAGGCACTTTAAGTTTAAACAAAGTAAATATATGCATACAATGGTAAAAGGGTTACTGCATAGAGACAGGCAGATTTACACTATTTTAAAACAAGCAATAAAGGTTAATAAAGCAGGATTTAATGAATTCATCAAATTTCGGTAGAGCTCGTCAGCTGAATACTCTGCATACACGGATATGTACTTTTGAAATTACATTGGGAGATATAGGACTGAATACTTTACATACACGGATATATATACTTTTGAAATTACATTGGGAGATATAGGACTGATAAGTAAATAAACTACATTGAATTAGTCATGCAGAAAGACAGGTGCGAATGTTTTTCCAGGTCATGTGCACTATATCGAAAAGGGTGTGTGTGAGGTTAAAGCCAAAGATTACGCAATCAGTTGAAAGAGAAAATAAAGACATCCAGTTACCACGATGAAAGGAAAGACTGATAACTGCTACTTCCTGAACCCACACATCAATCGGGTTTCAGGCGTTTGATAGAGATCGCTTTGGAAAACTTGAACTTTTTCATCTATTGATAATTTTAATGAATTTTGCGATTTCCAACTCATGACGCGTATTGATGAGATGCCTGTTAATTGAATTATTGTAAGTATTTGTTTTCTTGAGACAAAGGTTTTTCGGCACATGTTCATAAAATCGGAGGTGTGCACTTCTTCTTTCTGTTCTTCCAATGTAACTGCTCCCACAGATACACGTAAATTTGTATACACAGTTTGAATTAACATGAGAAGGGTATCTCTTCACTTTTGACTGCATCGAGGGGAATTTTGCCCGATAAATTATTACTGTCTGATAACAACACCAAAATTAGATTGTGTTAACGTTTTATTTTAGAAATATTATTCTATGAATTGCCTATGACCAGGTTAAAAAAATCCTATTTCTATGAATAGAAAACCAGACATAGTTGTAACTCCTCAGGGAGTAAAAAGTATTAACTACCTCAACACAGATAAGAAAAACGTTGGACTGAGAACGATTTTGTAATGACTAAAAGAAGAAAATAAAAAATATACGAGTCTAATGATATTTTTGTCCCTTAATAGTTCAGATGGAATTAGATACATCAGCACGTAAACCTGAATACAGCATTTGTGGTTGTCGTGATCAGAAAACAGTCTTATTATTAATGTTGCAACTCCTTAGAGTTCCAATTAGATTATAAGGCTTCAGATGTTCATTTTCATCTCAGTGTCTTTTCTCTTATCACAGCACCTACATCATATCACTCTCCGAACTTGTCTTCTCCTATTTCGTGTTACAACGCAGCACCTAGCGCTCGATATCTCTCAACAGTTTCCTCAGCATGTTTTCGATCCATCTCAACTTTCTTTTGAGTCCTTGAAGAGCAACATGTTCTTGAGTTGTTAACTATCTGACTGAGTTTGTTTTCCCTAATACTTTCTGGGCAGTTAGTTTTCCTTGTAGAGTGAAGCCATACGTTAACGGAAGTTTCAGGAGATTATTCAAAAATGACTTTTGTGGCATAACAAGTCTCTCCACCAAGAATTTATAAAACTGAATATAGCATTTACACTTACTGTAATCTGAAAGTGATAATGACTACGAACTATTATACCATTTGTTGATAATAACAACACGCATACGGATCTGTGGGAGGAGTTTACGGTAAACAGAACCATTGTTACCTCAGCTGTCTTGAGGACTCAAGCCAGGCATTTTAGACCTCATTTAGTGACTGGCGTGAACCAACTGTAAGATATTTCATGGACCGCTACCAAGGTCTTTGCCATCCTTAGAATATGAAAGCAAACATTGCTCAATGAAGAAAATGATGGCTTTGTATGAATACCACTCATCCTAGTCACCTCAGTCAATGTAATTTAACAATCTCTTCGATTGACTCAACCTTCCTTATCTAACTCTCTGTGCTTGATCTCAATATTATTCACCACATTTTACCATATAACAGGGGAAATAGAAGACGAAAATCTATGTTCAAAGATAGCAAGCCCCTTTCATATATTCCATTCTCAATGCTCATATCTCACAGCTTTTAAGAAGGGGAGAGAGAACTACTGCACAACATACGCGTCCACGTCTCGATAGCCGGATATCACCTGGACCACAGAGATGACATGAGTTGACAAATATCACAAAAGCCTTTTGTATCCAATAAAATCCATCAGTTTCAACATATTATGGTTGTTTACTTAAACATTCTGTGAAGTTTTACTGTTTTCCACATTCTTCGATTTTATGTACTATCAGACTTTTATTTTTATACTTTCATTATAATTTGAGAAATGCTCAGTTTTCAAGTATTGGTTTTGTAGGGAGTTTTCATTTATTTTGTCGAAGGACTTCATCGTGAGCTGATGAAGAGCCCCAAACCAGGACGAAACATCCGTCCAGTACTTCCAGGTTTTCCAATGGTTCTTTAACTGATTTCAGCTTATGATGAAATCCTTCAACCAATCAAATGCTCAGTTTGTTTAGACTGCTATAACTCTACTGTATTATTAACGAATTAAACCTCTCCTGGTTTTAGTTCATTTATATATTCAGTAATTAAAATTTTTAATGAAGAGACGTTTTTGCCATTGTAAAAGTCGAATTCATAATCAAATTATATTTCGCTAAACAATAGTCGTGATACATTGATATTTACGTAAGTAAGTTGATAAATATGCCTCAGCTACACACCAACGATTCCTTTCTTAAAGTAGATGAATGCAGTTGGGGAAGAAAAAGGATTAAATCATGAAAGTGGCTAATTTAAAGAAATCGTGTCAATCCGGGTGTCAGAAAGACAAAATTTGCCTTCTTTTTGATTATTCGATTAAACGAAGACCTTGTTTATCAATAAGCTGAACAACTACTGGTTTTATTACAGAACGAGAGAGAGATTTGGAGACCGTTGTAGACATATAATTTCTTTAATCTGATCTAAAATATTAGTGTGACACTTACCATTGTTTTTTATGAACTGCTTGTGTGAATAAATAAATAACCACTTGAGTCTGTTATATGGCGACATCTTAATATGACAAATTCCATTGGATCGCATCCCAGTGGCTAAATGGTCTACAAGCTCGCCTTGTAACCAGAAGGTACGGGGTCTGAACCCCGGTGGGTGCGTACCTTTGAAGAGTCCAAAAACGGGACGAAACAGCTATGCTAATATACCGGTGGATGCTATATTCATCGACCTTAGCAAGGCGTTTGACAGGGTTTCTCATTCAGGTCTTCTAGTAAAGTTAGGTAGTCTGGGAATCAGTAAAGTGGTTGCCGACTGGATTCAAGACTTTCTAAAGGACAGAAGACAAAGAGTACGAGTCAACGGGGTTTTATCAACATGGGAATCGGTTAAGAGTGACGTTCCCCAGGGTACAATTCTAGGCTCACTTCTTCTCCTGATTTATGTTATTGAGATTCCATCGGTAGTTAAGTCATCCTGCTTACTGTTTGCTGATGACATCAAAATATGGAGGGCTTTACACGGTGACAGTGATCAACTTGCTTTGCAGGAAGATTTAAACTTGTTAAGTGATTGGTGTAAGCACTGGGCCTTGGAGATTAACTTAAGGAAGAGTGTAGTTATGCATGTATCTCATAGTCACGTGCAAAATTACTCAATGAATGGTATTACTCTCCCAGTGGTCAATTAGTACAAGGACTTATGAGTGTTTGTGCAGCATGACCTGGAAACAGTAACAAACTGTAGAGCTGCAGCCACTAAGGGTTTTCGAATATTATGGGCCATACGCAAGGCTTTTGGGAACTTTGACGCTGCAATATTTCGTATATTATATCCGACTTATATCAGACCTCATTTGGAATATGGGATCCAGGCAGCGAGCCCGTGTTTCAAATATGAAATAGACTTATTAGAAAGGGTGCAAAGAGTAGGAACTAAGCTTATAAAGGATTTCTCAACCCTCTCATATGAGGGGAGTTTAAGTCGACTGTGTTTATTTCCACTGTCACACAGACGACTTAGGGGTGACCTAATACTAGCATACCGTATCCTAAGAAATGATTTTGGAGCTAATTTATCTAATTTATTTCTTCCTTCTAGCACCAACCAATTGCGAGGACATCACCTCACCACAGTCGAATCGTCTGCGTCTGGAGATCCGTTTTTCGCATCGAATTGTGAACCATTGGAGCTCCCTACCGGAACACTTCGTATCAGTGCCTTCCGTTGATTCATTCAAGACGAGATTGGACCTACTGTGTGCAACAAATCGAAAAGGATTAACACAGGCATATAGCCTACAATCCCAAATAAATTGTAAACTGTAAACTGTATACTACTCTCAGGTTTTCCAATGTTTCTCAAAATGATGTGAGCTCATGATGGAATCCTTTAACAAATGCCTTATTTCTTTGCAATTCAATTTTGATTTCGTTTATTCCTGAAGATTTAGAACTGTATATATTGGTTACTTACATGAATGGTTGAATGAAGATTGAATCAACCAAGGGCAGAGTGAGATGATCTCAGATTTTAGCAACCATCTTTCTTGTGTAAATCATATCTGAACTTCATGCATGCATTCCCTTCTATGAGTTTGAACAACACTACAACAAGACAACATCAAATAATATCAAGTTTACTTGTTACAGGTTGTATAGAATCTCGCTAGGATCTTCGGCAAAGCTCTGTTTAAATGTTAGATGGCTGGAGACAATAGATATTGAACTCTGGACCTAGATTTCCTGCTTGTTGTTGCTATTCAGAAAGGAGTATCTGCAGCAATAAAGAAGATCATGACCTCTTTGGTGTCCGAACCTGCGTCACGCACTGCTACATTAAGGAACTCTTCTATCAAGCCATTGTGGTTCACAATTTACCTGCTGTAATAAACTCATGGATTACTCATTTAGGAGTAACCATCTTGTTATCCGTATTAATGAAAGCTGAATTCTACCAGTCACATTTGCATTGTGGTTTGCAAGCTGAGTGACTTGACATCCCAATGCACTGTGAATTGATGTTACATTGTTGGAAGCAACCGGCACATTGGAAACTTGACTCATACAATTCATCCCAAGACAACCCGATAAAAAGAATTAAGTCGCTTGTGAACTAGGAAAGTTCAAACTGTAGGGTTGAGTAATGATGGAAACGGTGATTCTGCTTCTCAGTCTTTTCGTTTTGAATCTGAATTTTCATACAACTTTGTGACAATTTATCTCACTATTATAACTCACTCTAAAATAAAATGAGTATTTCAATTTTAGGACATTTAGTTTGCAACTTTTGCTATTCATTTGGGGAAGGAGTACTTAAGGGACTGATCTGAATTGAAGCTTGATAATTCTGTATGTTAAATTCACTGTGTATGTGCCATTTTGCTCGTTATGCAGGTAAGTTTTGTCCCTCATAATGCTTAAATCGAATTCAACTTTGTTTATTTACCTAACAGTGATTGAATATTCTTTTTTTGAAAAAGTAAATATTTATGTTTGACTTTTTTTCTAATTTTATTTGGAGAACAGTGAAGGGTAGTGTTAGGAGTCACTCATATCACAGAGACATTCCAAAACACAAATGAAGTAAGTACTTAGCAGGTGGATACTAATACAAGATGAATCCGTAAATAAACTCTTTAGGAGACAAAGTGCGATTAGAACCTTAAAGTTAGTGGTGCTTTTGAGGACAGATCTAAAAAAAACTGGTGAGAGGAAAACAGTAATTTCGGAGTAAAAATATTTTAAAATTCGTTGACAGATAATCATATTCTGCATTAATGACGTGTTTGCAGTCAAGAGATAGGGTGGAACTATTCTTATAGGTTCTGAGTGGAACATTAGGCTTCAGCAGCAAATTTGTTCTCCGAGGTCATTTATAGTCTCCTCTATGACTGGCAGTAGGCTTTCATTTCAGCCTCACACAACTTGCTCCATGTGACACTTAAACTCACTCCTATGTCAACGTTTGCCATTTAAGTTTCAGTAGAGGTCATGGGGCATGATGTCTCTCGGTGGTCTCATTAGCGTATCTCCGACTCATCTGATTTTTCTCCATGGATGATAGATTTGAACAAAGCAAGAACAACAATAGGACCAGGATAATATGAGCTCATCTTTTATTATTTCGAGGATTCTTCCTAATTGGTTACAACCTGAACGATAAAAATGTGAATTACAATGAAGATTCGAACATACTTTTCCACGATCACAAAGAGTAATTGGTAGGAAGTAAAAGTAACATTAGTCCGGAATGATTTAACTAATTAAGAGTTACAAACACTGACTATTTATAGAGTAATTAGAAAATTAGGCTTGGAAACAAGAAACAGAGTTGCGTATATATGTGTGGATAGAAACAAGGTTTAGCTAGAAAGAGTATAAGAAAAAAGGAGATTACTTAACTAGAGAAAATGTTTTATCTAATAGTGAATAGAAAAAAGGAAAAACAAGGTAAGGTGAGTCATGTTTAGATGAGAGAGTAGAGTTTTCTTAACAAGAAAAAGGGTGACTCATAAAAGTTGTATATTTTTTGTTATCACCAAGGCAGTGCAAGATTCACCACTGTCTCTTTCTGCGTACATCGATTTGGTTTGAGTCGTTTGATAGCAATTGCTTCAGCAAAGCTTGTTGATTATTTTGAACGACTTCAGGTTGTCTACAATATGACCAGTGTCTAATGGATGACGCACAATCACACTGTTTAATGCTTGCAAACCTTTCAGTCTCAGGTTCTTTGGTATGTGTTCAGAAATGCGGACAATAACCCTTCTCTCTGTTCCTCCAATGTTTGTGCTTTGGCACGTACATGTAAATTGGTAGATACCGTTTGAAGTAACATGAGGTGGGTATTTGTCCACTTTTGATTGTCTCAAACAACTAGTTGTTTGATAAACACATAGAAGCTTGGCGGCTGGACCTGATCTTTTCAGGGCAGCGTTCAGTCTGCATCTTATTCTACTAGAAGTATCATCACCTTTGAGTGCAAGCTGCAGAAAGATAGGCTTTTGGATATAAGAATAAAACTTGTGCACTGTGGTAGAGTGTAATTCCATTATCGGTAAATTTTGTTTTGATAAAGTCTCACAGTGTTATACAGTAATGTTTACTGATGACGTTTCCAGCACAATTTATTGCTCATATAACCTTGATATGATTGTGAGCAATAAATTGTGCTCGAAACATCATCAGTACACATTACTGTATAACACTGCGAGACTTTATCAAAACAAAATTTACCCATAATGGAGATAGGCTTTTTCTCTACTTTGCTGCTTTTCACTTTTTCAACATGACGTCTCCCATACTTGTCGGTGAACTTCTGTGGGTAACCGTTGTCGTTTGGGCATTTTTCCACAATGGATAGCTCTTCCTCAATCTTTTCTTTTGAACACAGCTTCCTTACACGATTAAATAATGTTCTCACAAATCTTTTTTTGTCACTTATAGGGCAGAAGCTTTTGAAGTTAAGATAAACCGCCCTCCAGGTTTCTTTTCTGTCTATATATCTTATGATTTTGCCATCTATATCTCGTTGGATACCAAGGTCAAGAAATTGGATGGTAGATTATTTGTTGGTCGGTTGCCAGGGTTCTCTGTGGCTAGTCATGTTTGGTCATCTGATCACCAGGGTTAGCTTTACTATTGAGAGTCTCAGTCGCGTTTCTTATGCTGAATGCAGCAGATTTCACCACTGAAGGAAACAGTTTTTTACATTTTTTATGTAACAATGAGCAAATAAGAGACACGTATTTATTTACGTACAAAGAAACCTGGATTATGAAAAAGAGAAGACGTTCAGCGAAGAGACTCTTTTCGGCGAATTCATTCACATAGCTGTACAATCACATTTATATATAATTATTTGTATGTGTGTGTACATGAAGTTTGTCAAGTTTAGATAATTGATTAGTTATTACAAGAATGATGTAATATAGAAACAAAGTTAATCAGACAGCAACTAAAGTAAGATTGAGTTAGTAAGCTAGATGACGTAATATAATTGACTAAAATGTTTCAACTTAGATCAGGGTAGCAACAGAGGTAATTACAGGTAGAGACTAAGTAGAAGTGAAATTGAGCAAATAAGTTGGATGATGTAACATAAATGACTAGAAATTGAGCGTTGTTCAAGTCAGTAACAGTGGTAGTGAGGTGTAGAAATTGAATCGGGTGGGGGTAGAGAACAAGAAAGTTGAAAATGTAAAATATTACAATTGAGAAGACAAAGTAATACTAATGAAGAGTAATAAGATAGATTACGTCCATTGTAAGTGTAGTGATTGAACGAACTTCTTCTGTATGCAGAGTTCAGGACTTAGCGAGTGAATCTCCATTGCTTCTGCAGTTTGAAGAAGTCTGATTCGTACACCTTTAGGAAGACTTCTTCGTATTCTGTAGACGACTTTGAAGTTTGTTTGGGGTGTAGCTTGGTGTCCGGATTCTATCAGATGTTCTAAGATGGAACTGCGGGGGCATCGATTTTCTCCTTTGTAAAACCATGTTGATAAGTCTTTGGTGATACGTTTGGAAATCGAGTGCTGGGTACGGCCGACATACCTGGCTCCACACGAGCAGGTGAATTGATAAATACACATTGATGAGGCCAGCAGCGGTAGCTTATCCTTCAAGTTCACATGAATCATAGGTTTTGTGGAGGAGGTTAGTCGCAGTTCAGCTGAGAAGAAGATCTTCTTAAGTGAGCGCGACAGTCGATTTTTTAGTGTTTCCGCAGATATATCTCCATTGAATTTAAGGTTCATGTGGAGTAGTTTTTTCGAGACGCTAAACATGGGCGGCTTTTCTGGTCTAGGATTCATAGATTTCGCAATAAATCTTTCTGGATAACAGTTCTTGACGAGGATTCTCTTGAGATTGTCCAGTTCATTTTCTATGGTGTCCAGGATGCAAATTTTGCGAACTCTGTAGCTGAGTGAACGGATCAGGTTTCGTTCGGTGTATAGGGGTACCCAACTGTGAAAGTTAGTAAGGTGTCCGTTCCACGTCGACTTTCTGTGAATAGACCTTTTCAGTGTTCCATCCTATTCTCGTCTTGTTAGTTGGACGTCAAGAAAGGATATTGTGGAGTTGAACTCTTTCTCCAGCATGAAATGAAGGCAAATTTTGATACGGTGGAGATAAAACCAAAGTTAGTTCCATTTCCTTGGTGGTCAAAACAAAAATTGCAATCCAGAGTGAAACTGTTAATAATTTCGACATATAGAGAAATCTGTATCCCTAGGAACTGCTGGAAACGTATTCATCTCATTCAAGTACTCATTGACAGTGGACATTGAAGACCCCAATGCGGTCTAAAGGGTGAGTCATGTGGTGCCGGTGTCGGAATATCACCACTCCACTAATAGAATGAAATCAAATGATCTCAAATATCTAATCTCCATCAGTTTCCATTATTGTTGCTTGCATGGATACACAACTCCTCAACCAGGGCATAACTTCTTCCCACATTTATGATTCCAGGATATCCACTGAATCTGTCTGTATTTCAGATTGAAGACATGTTGTAACTGGTTCTCTTAATGAACGACTTTCAGTTCCTGATGATATATATACCTACGATACATCAAAAATGGAAACATAATGTTACTCTCAAAGTATTCAGATTGTTTCTTTAATTCCTGATCTCTGGCTGAGTTCAAGGTTTTGGAGTAAACTGGTTGAACCTGTGGACTACTTCACCTATGTGAGAAACTGTCTCTTGGTCCCAGTCGATCGCTCTAAGTGATATGAGATTTTGATAAGAAGGTAGAGAACCAGTTAAGAACTTATTATCTGACACATATGCATTAAGATATGAATATGAATTGGATATACACTTAGGATGTATTCAAGTGAGCGGCACCCTCCAGTCAAGCCCCGAGTTCGAAGCAACCGAATGGACATACCAGAGAGACGTAGATAAGAGCATGTGAAGAGTAAGTGAAACCTTGTAGACAGTCGTAAAGCCAGTTGAAAGAGATAGCAAAGAACCGTGTTCAATATGGATGTGTTGCTGATACGCTGCGTTTCACCTGAGAATGCAAGGATTGCATTATGATGGCAGCCCAAAAGTGACAGGAAATATAGATCGGTTCCCCTTTCTGCATTTGGAGAAATTAAGCTCTGAGATGAGTAAAGTTAACCAATAATAAGGTTACTTTCATCGCGTGAAATCATGTTATTTTGACACTCCACATGAGCTCTAAGTTTATTTTGTAGAATAAGGAAGCTATAGCACTGAGCCCTTATTTATTAGTTCTAAACATGTAATTTAGACATAAGTGACACTTTAACACAGGCATTATTTAGATTACTCAAACTTGCAACAATAAAATAAAACTTCCTGCTAATAAAATATTACTGGTTTATGAGCATTGGAATTTAGTAGGATAATTTAAAACTATTTAGAAAAATGAAGCTGAAAAGTGAATAGTGTAGAACACCTGTTTCTCTTGAGACTTTTGATTTGGAACAAAAATGGCAGTAGTTGTTTCTAAATAATTTGAAAGACGACTCAACAAGGATTTCAGTAGATAGCATGAAAAAATCTCTTATTTTCTCAGTGACCACTGTTGAAAACATTATACAAAAATAAAAGAAATGGAAACAATTAGGAGTTTGTCAGTATCAAGCAAACGTGTTAAGTCAAACAATGAGAATGTGGAATACACAAATAAGCTATGAGGTCAACAGTGTTTACCATGCAAGTCGATCAATTTCACAAAACTAAGTTAAGCTGAATTTCTTAAAGTGACGATACGCGAAAACGAAAATGAAATATCCGCGTTAATAACGCAATGGTATTTTGTTGCTGAAAAATGTCACCCTTATAAACTGTCTACGACTATTTCAAACATATTCAAAATGGCAGTTGGATGTTCATTTTTCAGTTCTCAGTGCAGCTTTTTCTCCAACTACGATGCATTTTATGGATCTCAATAACGATAATAGTGGTCTGGTGAGAGCTGGCTGCTAGCCAAAGTTCGTACACAGTAATTGACGTCAGTGTTTATGTCCCCAATATTGGTGGTGAGAAAATGAGAACAAAAGGCTTTGCGTAGGCGGATACAGTTAGCATATGGATGATCTGACACAGCCACAAAGAGATGCAAGGTTAACTTTCTGTGAGAAACAACCAATCATAAGACTGAATTGTCTACTAACAATAATCTACAATAATGTACATTAAAATCTATAAATATGTGTTGATTTTCCTTAATAAACGTTCTGTTGCATGGCCCTTGTCTTCTGTTGTTACATTTGGTGTCGCTGCCTACCGACAAATGGAAAGCCTATGCCCTGCAGTTTTTGATGGAGACATATGGATCTTCGGGAAGGACTTTGAGGCTTCTTCGCAGTTAAGTGGCGTTCAAGATTTGTCAGCGATGAGGCTGCTACTTGGGACGCTGCTGGGAGGTCAGGAGAAAGCAGCATATGGAAGTGTGAGGCGAAATACCTACGAATATGCGACAGGGTCAAGCAAACAGTTTCCAAAGTGGGAAGGACCACATGTGGTCACGTTGAGATGGGGTTACGCAGACACAATCGCAATGGTAAACACAGATATTAGATGGTTGGAGGCAATATCATCACAAACAATGTACACCGTGATGGCGAGCTACCTAGAATGGTGGCAAAATTACAAGCTGACTGATAGAATTCAGTCTGCACCAAAGAGAGGACTAGACGCATCACACTAGTTACTAGTGTCAAATCAAAATATCCACTACAGTCCTACAGGAGGTCAATCGCGAGCCCGATTAGCTCAGTGGTAACGTCTCTGACTGAAGCACTGAGTGACGCGGGTTTGAATCTCAGAAGGGACATGAGTTCCTTCAAGGTTGCAGATACGCCTTGCTGACTAGTGCCAACTAGCTCGAAACCTAGGTCCAAGGCTTCCTGCCGATTGCCTCCAACCATCTCATGTCCATATTGTACTAGTTTAATTTCTGCCATTTCGAAGAAAACCAATTTAATATTTTCATGAATAGTGTAATTCAGAGTGAGACATTTTGCATTATTGTTCCACACATTAATCTTAGTTTTATTTTTTATTTAGCTTTCATTTCCTCCTCACGTGGTCTTCAATGTTACCCTCGGGCGTTAATCAGTCGATTTACGTTCAGTTGTCACTCAGGGTCATGTATAGCTCATGATTTCATCAGACCGACTTTTCAGTGTATTTCCAATCCGTCTCCATATTTTTCTGCAAATGTTTCTGAACAATAAACCTGTAGCTGTTTGGTTGCCACAGTTTCATATGGCATTTTTTCATAAAATTTCATTCAACTCCAAGTTAATTAAGTGGTCTCTTCTAGGTAATTACCATCGTTTCATGCTGCTTCTGTTTACTGGTACTTCGAAGTATAAGTGCTATTCACTCAAAATGTAAGACGATTTAAGCCCTCTCATAAACAGGCACGGATCCTCAATCTTCTCCACTCCAAGCAAAGTATCAAGGTGGAGAGACTGGATGTGAGACTTTGCATGGTACAAGCTGGATTCAGGAAAAGTAAAAGATGTGCTGATCGAATCGCTGCACCAGTTATCATCACCGAGCTTAGTGCAAAATGGTGGATAGTTTCATCGAGTTAGAAAAGGCCTTCGACAGCAGTGCCTACGAAGTAATTTTGAAAACTATTCAACACTATGGAATGCCTCAACACTTTATCGGCTTCACTCAAAAGTTACTTGATGGAAGTGAAGTTTTTGAAGTGAAGACAAGACTGCCTTCTATCACCGATGATATCCTCGATTATGTTGGACTGGGTCATTGGATAGATCGTGGAGAGAGAGAAGATAGGAATAATGTGTACCGATAGGAAGATCGTCAAAGACCTGGATTTCTATGATGATTTATGTCACACTTTGTGGGAAATAAAAGATAAACAAACAGAAATGGAATTCGAGGAGGCGTGACTTCAGATGAACATAGAGAATACAGAAGTGATGAAGAAATCCGACAACCAACAAAAAGCACTAATCGTCATCAGCAGTGGAAATGTAAACGAAGTCGTTTCTTTCTTCAAACGAGGCAGAGTCATTCCAACTACAGGTTGAACGAATGAGGATGTTAAAGCCATGATCAGATATGTAACACAGAGATTCATCATCCTGAGATCACTATGGTAAATTGCTGTGCTCAGGATAAGGAATAAGATTTGAATTCAATCAGTTCAATGCTTGTATTTGCTTAAGAATCTAAGTGAGCATGTCACTAAACGTATTTCCAACAGGATAGTGTAGGCTGTCAATGACAGATCCCTTCACTGCCTCCGTACTGAAGATAACATGACTGTCTTTAGATTATAAGCCAGGCAGAACTTTATCAATAAACAATCCACTCCTCTAAGGCTAGAGATAATCGGTTATGTGGTGTGCTGTCACTGGCACATATGCATTCATTCTCTTTGATTTCACATAGATGTTAAAGCGCCATGCATTCTCATGTTATTATTGTCTATTCTGAGCATTCCTACTCACTGTAGTTCTATTGAATACCTTTCCTCTATCGTGATATGCAACATAGTGTTTGGCAAACTGTGTATGCTTTTGTGCAAATTCCACGTTGAAAGTTAATCAGTATTCCATGTGTTAATACTATTGTTGCTACAGTACATGATCATATTTGGTAACAGAATTGTTTATTTGTCGAAATGACGTACTGCTTCGGCAAGATACATATCGTTTTTGTTTTCCATTCAAACTTTATGATTTGTTTCAAAAAGATATTTAGTTGTCCATCTTCACAAACTAATCCGTCGTTCCGTTAAATAAGATTCCTGTAGAGCAAATCGCACACAAATTCTTGTCACTAGCACACACTAACATGTATTCAGATGCACAGTAGAAATTGAACAGTATAATAAAGCACCATATTTTCACGATGACTGAATTACACCAAAAACTTAATTTTGTGTATCATCTTGATGGCTTTGTATAATAAAGCTTGCGGTAAATTGTACCGGTTTTAATTAGCTGCACAACAACTTTCAACATGAATGCACTCAAATATTTATCATCGGTTATGCTTTTCACAGTAACTTTGAATTCTTCAAAGACTGAGAGAGTAAATACATTTGGGACCATTTACTTTCAACCTTGATGTTGAGTAAGAGTATTCCTGCTTCGTAAACTGGTGGCCTAAGTTTCACAAAGAGGTGGGTCTCTTAGTGCTCACTTCTCTTCGGTTTTGAGTTTTTCTATACATATATTTGTGACAGAATCCTATAAATAAAAAGATTTTTGAATGGTTTTAATAAAGATTCGCAGTCGAAACAAGTGATTCAGTGAAAATTCTTTACCGACATATAAACCGTATGTATATGACCTTTTCCGAAGTAACAGTGTCAGCTGCGGCGAAATATCAGTAATTACAATCGTAATTAAATCTCCAAAAGACAAGTTGTGTTGTGTGTTTTGTTAAATGTTTTAGAGATGTTTTAATCTCACAATGGATCGAAGACTAAAAATTTTGGAGGTAACTGAAACATTACAGTTCATGGTGATAATTCTGATAAAAGAATATTGCAAAGCAATTACATTAAATTAAGCGAAGAAAGTTGACAAGTCGACAGATATTTATGTATTCCGCTTCTTATAGACTCACTTCCACATATTATTTATTCTGATTCTCAGCACAGCATTTGCTCACAGTCATTTCATAAATATATATTTCAACCATTGTTATTGACAATCAAATAAAGAGAGGAAAAAGTAGGCCAGAACTTATTGCACCACTCTAACCTCAAGGAAAATTGAAGAAAGATATCTCATGGACGTGTCCGTCGGTGGCACAGCGGTAAGGACTCTCGCCGACCATGCACATGGTCCGGGGTTCGATCCCCTGCCGAAGCACACCCGATATCTATGGTCGGCCCGCGAAATCTGGGCTACCGATATCCATGCTGAAAATGCCATACTTGTACTGAAAACACGGTGTGGCATCAAGCTGTAATCAAAAAAAATATAGGACGCTCGCCAACCATGCACATGGTCCGGGATTTGATACCTGGCCACAGGCGCACTCCTTTACCTCGCTAAGGCAGAAATAAAGCTGGTAGAGAGAAAAGATTGGGCATGAGGCTGGCAACTCCATCCTGTAAAAATAAACACCACTGCTACAGAAACTTCAAGCCTCGATGTTCAACGTGAAAGAATTATTAGTAATAATAATTTCTTCAAATTGTAGGAGACATATGCATTAGGTTTGGAAATGTTCATAACTTTTGTCCTATGCCTAAGATGGTGTCTGAAAGCTTTTAATAGTGAACTTGATGCATATTACTATCCCTGTATAAGCTACTGTGTTAAAAACAAATACCATAAAATACAGTTGACTGTTGGGTTCTGTAAAAGGTACTCAACCAACAACATGTATAAATCACTGATAACCGGAGGAATCGAAAGGATATCATCTCTTTCTCTTGACTTGGCAAAGTTGTCCCAACCACAGGCGGCACAGATGTATATGTTAAAGCCAGGAAGGAGATTGAACACATTGAAATTAGTGTGGAAATCCATTGCGCTCATCCTAAGGAACAAGATCCTGATTCCCAGAACACTGTTTTTATATGCTTTAAAGATTTACTGCACGGCAGATTAACATGAACAACTGCATTAGCTCTGCACTAGAGATACGATGGCCTATGAGAAAGGATAACTATTAGATAGGACCACATGAAAACGCCAAGTGATGTCACGCACTAGTCTGAAATCATCGAGTGGGCTAGGAATGTCTCCAACAGTGAAACAGAGGGAATCCTGTAGAGAAGAAATGAAGGCTACACAGGGACTCCTAGAGCTGCCGAAAACACATTGCAAAGGAGAGGGTAAAATAGATCGACGCTGATGGATCCCAGCATTCTACTCAGTACTCAAATGCATTCTGTCAACAATAACCACTTTTTAACGATAACATTTTAAAATATAAAAAAAACTTTATGCACCTGATTGCCTCCTCTTTTTGATTTCAGTAAAATGAACAATTTTAGTGATCATTTTAGTGCACGTAAAATTTTTTCCGACTCGGGGTTTTTGTTTTTACAGAGAACATATGTAGAAGAAATACAGTTGGCCTCACAACGGGAATCGTTGAATTAGCTTACTCGACATGACACAATTATGCATGTACTTTGTTTGTTGAATGCAGTGATGGTAAAATAAGCGCCAGTGACTTCAAAACATTAATATCCATTTGCTGTCTTTTGTGTTATAAGTTTATATTACGGAGTGAAAATTATTTTCAGTATGCTGATAGTCTGATGCATCAAAGAAAAAGGAATAATTTTTACTGATCTTATTTTACATACATATTCTAAGGAATTCGAGTTTCTGAGTAGCTAGTCAGCAGCCACCCTATTCTTAAATCTAATATTATACTGACTGTGAAGAATATTTCTTTTGAATGTATTAGGGATTAACCAGTGTCATACTTCAAGCTGCAGACTGAATTCTGTAAATCAACTTCGCAATGTGATAGCTAATTTAGGTGGCGTAATACCGTAGTGAACTGTGAACTTATGTTTGACGGTTGAATGCGGTCAACAGTAAGCCTTGAAACTGGGCTTTATACGTGTTGGCGTTTGTCAGCAAGGCGTGACTGCAACCTTAATGGAGTTCATTTCATTCTAAAACCGCGTTACTTAGTACTATAATTGGAAGCGTAGCTGCTGTTTTACGTTAATTAAGAGAGAGATATGTTTAAATCATGTATTTCACAGGGATATCTGTAAGTGGTCCTATGATTTTACGTTTTGAATTTGCCAACAAATATTTAATCGGCTAACGTTTTATGTCTTTCGTAAATTCTAGATTATTGGTAGCTGAAATTTCATCCTGTTTTAAACTGTTAAGTACATTTCAAAGTGAAAATTCATGACAACAATATGCAGTTCTTGCAAAGCGACATTTCGTAGTAGCTTATACTTTATCACTAAGGACATTACACATATTGCACTTAGTACACAAAGTGTAATTTATGAAACTTTGAGGAAATCAAAATAGTTTTACTGAGGTTAGACACAGTCACACATGATATTGTTTATGAATTGGCAGCATTTTATGACAACAACATAATTTTTTGTGACTGAGAGTGGCAGAATGCCACGAGGTTGGAAAAGATTCAACTGCCATCAAAACCAGTTTATCCATACATTTACACTGCAGACGCGGAATTAACCGATACACAATGTGTACAATTTAGTTTTTCCTACGCGAGAATATAAAAATAAAAGAACAGATTTCTAAGGGTGAATGCTCTGCAGTTATTTCATTTTCTCAGATGAAGTTATTAAACAAACAAATTACAGTTATTATATGTATAAGCATATATGTATTTATGTATCTGCCGGAACACAGGAGCATCGCGATCCTTAGTGTCAGATGAATGCAAGACTGTGTAATGCTCACAACATAGTATTTTGAGAACTTGCATTTGCTAGATCACACAGTGTTGTACAGTAATATTAACTGATAAGGACTCCAGCACAATTACTGCTCATTATCATATCAAGTCACTAAACGATGAAATGAAACAGATAGAAGAGGCGCTGGTGTTAAATAACTAACTATCCTATAAAATTCATTAAGGGATTTCAAGAAAGGTCAAAAACAAAAAAAATAATGGTGAAACTAGTAATGATAACATAAATAAGAAAGAATTTAAGGCATCTACAGTCATACCATGTAAGGAGAGGAAATCTGAGGCTCTGTGTAGGATTCTCAATAAGGCAGGAATAAGGGTGGCATACAAACCTGCAAACCCACTCAGGGACAAGCTCTATAGGTTAAAAAACCCGGTGGACCCAATTAGACAAAATAATATAATTTACAAAATACCCTGCAATGACTGTGAGTGAGGTCAGCTTTACACAAATCAAGCTGGTAGATTGCATAAGAGTATCCAGATTGTCGGAACATAAGAATTTAGCTAAGTTTAGAATTGCTGACCACAAGAAGATAAGTAATTTAGTAAACAGCTCGAAAATTGCACTGCATGCATCAACACACAACCACAAAATAGGGTGAGAGAGCGTTAAGATTCAAAGAAGTAATTTATATAGGTGGAGAGAGACTGATTACTGAATCATTGTTCAACCAGTCTATACCCAACAGATGCAACAGAAATGACTCAATGCAAATACCAGAAATATGGAAGATATTATTACCACTAGTCAGTCAAATCGCAGGAGGATAATAAATAATCTTAAAATTCTATTTCAATTCAAGCACATCACAACATTCTAACAAGTTACTTATTATGACTATAAAAACACTCGTCTTATTTCCCATCTAATTTTAATTGATCAATAACACTCATATTGTTATTTCTGAATGTACATTATCCCATATTGATTTTTATTCAAATATCTAGTCAATTCCACACATGTATATAAATGAAGGAAAAAGTTGTGTTAGTGACTTGATATGATTATGAGCAGTGATAGTTTGTGCTTGAAAGGTGGTCATCAGTTAATATTACTGTGCAGCACTGTGTGACTTATCAAAATAAAATCTTATCCATTATAGAGTTATGCTCTACCACAGTGGCCAAGTTTTATACTTATATCAACAGTTGCATTTGCTCGCATTATTCAGCTAAATGTGCAATACATAATAGTTTTTATCTCGCTTCACATCTTCCTCTGGTAACGAACACAGTTTTAGTTCAGTCAATAGAACCTTTCTATCCACTCAGTAGTATTTTCCAATTTAAGATTATTATGATCACATAGTTATTCATGAATGTAGTGAGAAGCATCAGATTTTTTTGTTCCAAATTCAACATTAATTTTATCAGACAGAGACAAAATGAAACCGAATTATTTTAGACATTTTGAAAAACGCATTTTTTCTATATCTTATCGTTATTATCTGAATAGGCTGAGTACTTTCCTTCATGCTTGAAACAGAAGCAAACGTTGCACATATGATTCGATTTATTCACTCTACAATGATGTTTTCAAAAAAACATTTCCCTTGTTGTAATAAATTGTTATAATCAAATTAGCTAAGAAGGAATTCAAAAGAAATAAAAAAATTTATTCTCCTACTTTGTTGCTTTGTTTAGGTATGAGATTATGTGTTTCATTTTGCCAATAATGCGTTTATAACTGAATTACCTGCTCTTCAACAGATAGAAAACGCGATATCGATGTATTTCTTATGCGTACCATCGTTCCCGAAGATTACTTAGGTCAGAATAAAAAGTGATGAGGACATTTTAATGTCTAATTCTTTATGAATCAACTTCATTCAGGGAATGTAGGAAATCCAACATCTAAATATTCATCTCCAGCCTATTGATGATCACTTAGGAAATGTGCTGAAGCTTAAATGAGAAGTCGTTTACCCTGTCACGGCGGAGTGAATGCTCATTGAAAGTAATGGTTGAAGAGTAGCGCTATGTCACGAACTGACAGATGTTATAATCCGCGGGTCACTGAATTGCAGCCTGAGAGACTGAATGGTCAGCGATCTCGGTCTCTTAAGTTGAAGTAAGCTGATTTTAAATGGTTTTTGAGGAGGCAACTTTAGATAGATGCAGAAAACAGAGTGAAATTAAGATTTGTTCTTGTTCCTGTTCCACTCTTGTCCAAAGTGAATATTAATATTTTTCAAAACGTCAATCAGTCCTTAAACTGTTAAGTGAAAATAAACAATCTCGTTATTCATAAAACTTTCAAATTCACCACTTCGTCATGAAGATTCTCAACAAGAAGGCCAGTACTGCGACTGACCTACAAATAAATAATCATTAAATAAAAGACTAATAGTACATTTTCCAATTAACTTCAATGGCTAGAATATTATGACCAGTGATTTTAACTGCTATATTGGTAAAATTCAGTATCTATTTTGAAATATTTAGAGGAATTTATTTATTCCAACCTTTCTTGTAGTCTATTAATTTCCTTGAAGTAAAAGCCAAATTTATGTCAACATAATTAAATATAGAAAAAATTTTAAAGGAAAATACTGTGACATGACATTGATGAAGAAATTAGAAGTTTGAACCCCAGTGGGTGTGAACTGATGCAGAATCTCAAAACTAGGACAAAACAGCTGTCCGGTACTCACAGGTTTTCCATTGGTTCTCTAACTGATGTCAGCTCATCATGAAATCCTCCAACCAGTAAATAATACCTGTGAGGCAACATGTTAATAATTCCATTTAGCCTCCTATGTTCCTATGCTACATTTCCGGAGGGCGTTTACTTCAACAAAATGGTATGGAAAAATGAAATAAGCAAGAAGAAAAAGTTGAAATTCATAATTTATATATTAATTCTCAGTATTGTGAAAACCATTTGTGTTCCTTCTTCACTATCAATGAATATTCAGTAGTTCAAGGTGTAGATTAGTGAAACCGTTATTCATAAAAGAATATGAAATGGTTTTTGATTGGACACTAGTCAGTAACTAGTGTAATGTGACTAGTCCTATCTTTGGCGCAGATTGAATTCTTTCATTCAAGTGAGCGTTGTGGCCACCATGTTAGGTGGCTTGCCATCCTGGTGCACTGTGAATAGTTGATATTAAATGGTTGGCGGCAATCGGCAGGGAGCCTTCGACCTAAGTTTCGTGCTAGTTGGCACTCATCAGCAAAGCGTATCTGCAACCTAGAAGGAACTGATGTCCCTTCTGAGATTCGAACCCGCGTCACCCAGTGCTGCAGTCAGAGACGTTACCACTGAGTTTTTCAGGCTCGCCAACTAGCATGAAACTTATCTCCAAGGCTTCTAGACGACTGCCTCCAACCATCTAATATAATATTTCAATTATCTTCAGGAATAAGAAAAGCATTTTGGGTTATTATAGATTCATGGCTTGCTTCATTATTGTGAAAAATACTTGAATAAAGCATTGAAGCGAATTCAATAATATTTAATTCAATTATATTTCAGAGATTATTTCCCTCCCTCTTCAACTTGTCAACTTATATTTGTTATGAATAGATTGTACGAAAAACATGACATCTGTTATAAGCGATAACAGATAACTGTCAGTTTGATTCCACTGCTAATATTCATTATTATTTTGTTTACCAATTCTATTGCTTTACTTTAAAGGATTATGCTTCCCTGATGAATAATGTTGTCAGTAATAATGATCATAGGAGTTTATGAGCTGACATTAGTTAGAGAACCATTGGAAAACCTGAGAGTACTGTACAGCTGTTTCCTCAGTCCTAGTTTAGGACTCTTCAGCAGTACGCACTCACCGGGGTTCGAACCCAGGATCCTCTGGTTACAAGGTGAGCTCGTAGACCATTAAGCCACTGGGACCTAATCCATTGGCTAATGAATTCTAACTTTTCTAACCAATGTCAACTCATGATGAAATCCTGCAACCAATCAACCAAATCCCTACAAACCAATGCTTGAATATTAAAGAGTTTCGTTAAAAGTGTGAATGTCAGATTCTGAACTCACACAAAGATTTCCCCCAATTCGTTCATCATGAAATGAAACTTCCAGGTACCGAACGATGAGATTAAGCGGTAGTAAGGCTTGACACATTCAGTGATCCTTGCTGATTTACAATAACTTAAAGTGAACTAGTTCTTAAATAATTGCTCTTTTAATAATAATAGAAACAGTGTTAATAATGCAGAAGTGTCAACGTTTTCTGTTTTTAGAAGTGAGAGTTGTAGTCTCTTCACATCTTCAAGGAAAACTAAAAATAATAGCTTAAAATGGGACTAGAAGAACTTATCAGGTAAGATTAAATGTTTCTGTGGGCATCTGGATTATTTCAATGTAGATTTTGACACGAACGCACACTAATTACAGATTGTTGAAAATCAAGGAGCACTTGACAGCTGTTCCAACCTAGTTCGGGACATTTTACGAGCACGCAATCGCACCCTGGAAATTTCAGGTTATAAGATAAAGCACGCTGAGCTACTCAAGTTGGAATTCAGACTTGGCTTCCTCAGTATGAAAGAACAACAAAATTTATTTTGATTTATTTTCTTCTTTGAATAAAGCATTTAGAAAACAAATTTTGCGAGATGACATCGTCATTTCGTAGTTTCTTTATAACCGCTTTACAACTAATATGGTTAACAAAAATAAAATACACTTCATGACAATTACTCAGTTACATAAAAAAGTACATAATAATGACTAATCATATTTAGATAGGTCATGTAGTCCATGGCAGGAGAAGATTGAAGTCTGTTGATTTTTTGTACACACAGTTAAGGCTGTATGTGATTAATCCAAAGTGCTTCCATCACCTTCAATAACCTTGAATTAGAGTTATGTGAAATAATTTTGAAACAGTCATCAATACTGATTTCGTGACCTGACATTAATAATTGATTGCAATGGATGACGCTGGATTTCTATTCAGAATAATTGCTTTGGGATTTTCTGTGTTTCTGTAACCATTTTAGAAGATGTTCTTTCCGACGATATTGGAACATTCTATTAGTTCTACCTATATAGGTATCACCGCAGCTGCAGGTGAACTTGTAGATACAGTTTGAAGTAGAGTCCACAGAATTTCGTCCTTTAATCGTAGGTACAGGGATTGAAAATGTTCGGCATGTGAGAAAAAGAGATGCGGCGTGGAATGTGCGTTTGATGGCTGACCAAAGTCTTTGAGCCATCAACTACATAATCCGGTCACCCTTGAATGGTAGGTTAATAATGATAGCTTTCTTTGGTACAGAAGTTGTCTTTTTTAGATGTAGTCTTTCTTTACTGTGACAAGTTGATAAAGTTTTCTGGTTAACCATAAGCTAATAAAACTGAATGTATATGTCGAAACGCATCCATCAATGTGTCACTCGTGCATATTTTTCTGTTTCAAATCAGATGCAAAATAGGTTAAGTTTCTGGATTAGAGGAGTTGACCGATTTCTACTTGGAATCCATGATCAATCAACGTCAGTGTAGAAACCACTGAAATCAAAATAGCATTGCTCACTTGTTTCATTCCATCATGAAAAATATTTAGTAGTTCAGTTGCGTCATCCATTCAGGGATGGAAGCAATGTGAAATAGCTATCCAACGCAATGTGATCTGCAACCGCTCTCTATTTCATCTAAGAATTTAATCCAAACCTAGGTCAACAAGTTAAACATTTATGTCACACTTCACCACTGAACGTTCAATTTCATTTCGTTTTCCCTCATTAAGTGATCAGACTGAAACTTCATATTTATATGTGCTAATTAGTTTCTTTGGCGTCGGTGGCACAGCGGTTAGGACGCTTGCCGACCATGCATATGGTTCGGGGTTCGATCCCCAGCAGCAGGCGCACTCGTTTACCTCACTAAGCCAGAAATAAAGCTGGTAGAGAGGAAAGGTTGGGCATGAGGCTGGTAACCTCATCCTGTAGAAATAAACACTGCTACAGAAACTTCAAGCCTCTGTGTTCAACGTGAAGGAATTAGTAATTATAATAATTTCTTTAAATTGTTGGAGAAATATGCGTTAGGTTTGTAAATGTTCATAACCTCTGTCCTATGACTTATGTGGTATCTGAAGCCTTTTAATTGTCAACTTGGTGCATATTAGTATCATTATATAAGCGACTGTGTACAAAGACAAATGCCATTAAAACATAGTTGTTTGCTGGGTTCTCTAAAAAGTACCCAACCAACCAACCCTCCCACCCTTTCTTATTTTCCATCTCCTTTGTATTTTTATGTTATTTATTTAAAGTCTGATTATCTGTCCACTTCACCATTAGTATTATGTAACTTTTAAGATTTGAACGGATTTATTTATTTAATTATCTACATATACACACATATTACTACCTTTGTTATTCTTATCGCCACTTGCATAAACCTTATTATCAATATTTTGTTATCATTATAATCATCGTTATTAACTATGTTCAAAACATTTACCACATTATTATTATTACTATTATTATTTGATTCCCAACATCACCGTCATTGGTTAAAATGTTATATATAAATCTATGTAAATTAGAGTGAAGCCTGAAGAAGATCTAATTGAAAACAATATTGTTCGCTTATGTGTCTTGTTCTAATATTAAAAATAGGTATATGTTAAAGCCAGGAAGGAATGGCAATGCAAGGCGGAGATTGAACACTCTGAAATCAGTGTGGAAATCCACTGCACCCAACCTAAGGAAGAAAATCCTGATTTCCAGAACACTTCTTTTATATGATTTAAAGATTTACTGCATGGCAGACCTACATGAACACGTGGATTAGCTCTGCACTGGAGATACAATGGCTTATGAGAAAAGATAACTATTAGATATGACCACAGGAAAACGTTGAGTGACGTCGCACATCAGGCTAAAATCACTGAGTGTGCTAGGCATGTCTTCGACAACGAAACAGAGGGAATCCTGTGAAGAAGAAATGAAGGCTTACAAGGACTCCTGGAGCTGCCTAAAACGCATTGCAAAAGAGAGGGTAAAATAGATCAACGCTGATGAATCCAAGCATTCTACTCAGTACTCAAATGCATTCTGCCAATTATAACCACTTTTTGAATGATAACATTTAAAAATATATAAGAGAAACTTTATGCGCCTGACTGCCTCCTCTTTTTGATTTCAGTAAAAATGCACAATTGTTGTGATCAATTTAGTGCACATAAAATTTTTTCCGACTCGGGGTTTTTGTTTTCACCGAAAATATATATGGATGAACCACAGATGAACCCACAACCAAGATGGATACATTTGCTTACTCGACATAACACAGTTATGCATGTACTTTGTTTCTTGAATGCAGTGATCGTAAAATAAATTTCAGTGATTTCAAAACATAGATATTCGATTGCAACTTTTTGTGTTGTTAGTTTATATTAATGAGGGAAAATTGCACGATTTGATGATGCACCAACACTTCAGATCATAACAACGGAACATTCAATTCAAAGTAGATCAATTCTCTAGGTAGGATAACAATTACTTCTTGTTTTAATGTGTGACAGGAACACTACTGTAATTGCATTCTACCAACTTATAATTACAGTAGTGAAATTCACTGTATGCATCTATGAAAGGAATTAGAGGCATTAATTCCTCCTGACGATTCAGCCAGGAAAGATACAGTCATCTATAGCAAAAAACAAATAGGTAGATTAGCAAAATACACCGTTTAACTGTGTGATTAAGGAGTATGGAAAATGTGAATCACTTATCGTAACAGGTAGATTATCAGTTTATAAGAATAAAAATGATTCCAAAAGGTGATACTCATATTTTTGAATGAAAGGATTTTGATTATGACCATTAACAATCACTGAATATGCTCCAAATAAAACTTGAATAATGACCTTATGATTCTTTATGCAGTTGTGAGGAAAGTTGCCACAATATGATTTACAAGCAGATTCTAGAAACACATGTTGTACACTGGATTCCTGAATGTTTCCTACCTAAATAGATGTGAAATTTGTATTTTTCCCTAGACAGCATACCTTACAGTCACTGACGATCCGAGTACATAAACTGTACCATCAAGACATTGTCTAGATTGTCTCATAAACACTTTCCAGAGTGAGTTTACACAGGAGAAAACATAACACAGAACAGATCAATTCTAGAACAAAATACTACTTCCGATCATGCAGTACTGTTAAACTTCATTCGGTGTCATATATCAAATAGGGCCAAGCCGATCAAAATAATTTTGTCTACACCTTCATGCAACCGAAGCTGCTAGTATCTGTAAATAAATAATCAGAAAATAAATGTCTCAAATAGTGGAATGATATAACATTCGATCTAAGTGTTTTTATTGCATCGGAGAAAAAGCAATGATTTTTAATGATTATACACATATATATGGCATATTCCTGTTAACCTTTAAAATATGTAAGATAAGGTACAAACTAGTGAATTAGCACAATATATATCCTAAGGAAGTTGAGTTTCTGAGTAGAAAGTGGAAGCAGCCACCCTACTTAGTGACTGTAAACAATATTTCTTATGGCATTGATTAGGGACTAACCAGTGTCATGCTTCAAGCTGCAGACTGAAGTCTGTCAGTCAATCTAAAAAGCAGCCCAATGTGTCAGCTAGTCGGAAACAGAAGGCTCTCCTGCAAACAAAGTTACGCATATAAAACAATGCTATCAATTCAAATTCTCTCATTAACTGTTTGTAAATATTAAGTAAATAAATGAATAAAAGGCATTTTGTTATCCTATTGACACCTGTAATTTCAAGCTGATAAATCTGAAAAGCACTCACTTACCTCACTTTGAAGTACTAGCCTTGATTTCAAACTTGCGGTTGTTTGGTTAGTGAGTGGTAGCAATGAAATCATAGACGTGCAATGCATCAGTCAAAATTATTCTGAGACGAGTGTTAGCGTCCCTCAGATGTTTCATTATTGGAATGTGGGGTTATTCTATTCTCAGATATTTTTTGTCTTAATTATAGAACCTTAGCATATTGATAAGCCTAAACTTATAAATTTCAGATTATTGAATATCAAATGCAATCCTACGAACAATTATCAGGAAGTTTCTTCACATAGATCTGACAAACTCATATTCTATTCATTTCAGGTCGATCATTAAATTAGTGATTCTTCAGCTTTTTTCTAGTTGAAGGGTTTTATCAATCTTGTGTGAAGCACTTAAGGCTAGGCATCATCCCCAATGCATTCGCGTCAAAATATTGTGATGTTTTAGGACAGATAATAAATTAAGTAGACAATGCCTCCACCTGTACTAACTCCTGATGTTCAACTTCTAATTAACCGGATCACATTATACGAAATTTTTGTCAAGGAATCAGACTTTTTGATTGTTAGAATCATTTGGTAAGTGAATCAATTACTTTGCGAGTAGAAAGTCGGAGGATTCTAGAGGTGAAGTAGACTGGTATAGATTCGAAGGATTCAAATTATTATCACGCGTCATATCTGCGAATTACTTTTGAATTTCTTACACTTTGATTTCAAGAACAAATAGTTTCATAGTGTTTGATTTCATTTCAGATATCTTCATCAGAGTATTTAGTCATCTGTAGTTGCTCAGCAAAAGCTTAAATCGAAATGCGATGAGATGTATAAATACTTGAATAAACTCACCAGACATCCAAAATGAATTCCCTAAGAGTTGGATAGATTCCTGTTTAGAAACTGCATGTTTGTGTATAAAAATTGGTTAGTAATCTGTCTTGTTTTCACAAAGGCAGTTATCTAATGCAAACTTTCCGTTGGTGACTGCCCATTTATGCGTGAATTGACTGAAGTATCTCCGTCACACTTCCATCATGATCATCGATCCAAATGAATCATTGCCGAATCCAATTCTGCTTCATTACAGTGTCACGCTGGATTTCATAAAGAGCCAATTGGACATAACCAATGCAAAATAAGTCTGTCGTTTGATTTACAAAGTAAGCTGAACAATTGGTCGGCGGTTCCGACCAGAAAAATTTAAATGTAAACAGCTACATCGTTTACTGACCTCGAGACAAACTTATACACATTATCAAGTCCTGAATAGGTTTGCTGTAGGAATTTCGAAGGAAATGTGTTTAATTTACCATGGGAATACCGTATGACGTAAATGAATCGTTTTTACAGCAAGCCAGTTTGAATGTGAACATCTTAGTTGAGTAGCCAATGATTTCGACTTCTCCTAGTTCAGATTCGGATCAAAGAGGAAGTGTGACGTTAACAGCGGTTCAGCGCAAGTCTATTTCATGAACACTAACCAATCTTAAGTGTAGATCAAGAGCATCCCACCGGTAGAATTCAAATACCAGCAGCTGTTTCAGCTTTTCTTGAATAATGTTTATCAAACGTGATGTGCGACGTTTATAAAAAACATAAAAACTGTTCCGACTGTAATCCGGTTATAAAAAATAAGGGAAACTGAAGATTTAACACTATGGAATATAAGATATTGGTGTAACCCGTTGACTTCACAAAATTTGGTCACAGTTGGGATGGATAGATTTGTAAAATTTAGAGTGTAACGTAATGATTACGTTCATAATTGTCGTTAACGTGAGGTAAGGTAGTGAGGCTAAGCTGGTCGTGCTGTCTGCACACATCTCGCACAAGATGGAGAGCGATGAATTGATGGTCATAATTTGTCTATTGAATGTACAAATATATCATGCATTTTCTACAAAAATTTCAGGAACATACTATACTATTGTCAATTTATCATTAAAGTACATTTTCGACGCCAACTGATAGTCACACCATATAATCAACTGCCTTAGAATCTAAGATTCACCAAGACATAGACCACTGAACTGTCAAGCTGATTCTTGAAACAAAGTCTTGGAGTACAGATATCTTAAGAATCTGTAGAGCTGTTGCATAGCAATAAAAAGCAGTCCTTTAGATAATGACAAGAGACTTTATTCAAACAGGTTTTTAATCCGGAGCGTATCAATGAGGTCTAAGTACGCAGAATGTGTATTCGAAAGAATCTAACAAATAAAAGATTCACATTAGGATTTCTCTAACAAAAAACAATAGAGTTAACGTTCTGTGGAAGTTTCTGTGTAAGATTCAGTGTTTCAAGGTAATAACAGAACACGTTTTTAAAATGAATACGTTTTTACTGAAAGAAAGTTCAAAGTAAATCGCATTGTACTTACTTCAAATTGAAAATGACTGCACACAGAATAAGGAGGTTATATAATGGATTTCAAGCTTGGAATCACAGCATAAAATGAAATGATGAGCGTAACATTAGTCATTACACATCATTTCGCTTCGAATACTGAACAATGATGGCACATATATTCAAGGTTTGTTAAAATTATTTATGCAGTGTATTAAAATGAAATTCCATATTCCGTATGGTCATTTAAAACATTATAAAACATTGATACAATATAGATGGCTGAATGACTTTTCATTGCTCAAAATAGTATTAATGTATTCACATAACTTCCTGATTTGCTTTAGATACCTTCACTCTCTCTCTCCAGTAACTAAATATAATTTTCTATTTATCCAGGATTGATTTTCTAGCATTTTCTATCCGTGTATCGTCTTGATTCGATAAAATATCCAGTGATCGACCTCTCTGTCAGCTATTAACACGTAACATTCTCCTTTTTATTTATATGTAAAGACACAATTAAGTAATATTGCCAGTAGTACTACACCTCTGTAAATTTCATGAAATAAACTGATTCAATATGGAATGACCGTTTTCAGTTTCAGCAGATTAAATAAACGCCGACTGACACGCATCTCTCGTCATCTACGAACCTGATAATTTGAACAATACTTTCAGTGAAATAATCTGAATTCACAAATGATATTAACAATCTAACTAGTATACGTATTATCAATGACTGAATCAGAGACTTGTACAAGATATATGTTAAGTATTTTTACGTTGAATGAATGAACCTTGGAGACTTTAGTTATCATTTCTGATACACGATAAATAGCCTAAATGCGTATTGGAATTCGGAGGTCAAACGTACCATAATTTCTAATCTTAGCACATAGTGTGTTCACCGTTTTACAAATTGTCTCCTCATTCTCCATTTTGATGTAAACATTATTCTTCGAGAAAGAATAGGTTTTTATGTTAACAGCATCAAACGAAATGTATTAGGATACTGTTGCGTGAAAATTTGTTTAATTCTTCATGCGTTTATATATACTGCCATTTTCGCCGACAGGCTGTTCATAGCCTAACCCTCAATAGCGCATACCTAAATCTAAAATATGTGTACTATTCGTAAGAATGGAGCTAAATCGTTAGACAACCTGTCCACCAACTGTGATCATTAAATAATATTATCTCAATTTGACTCAGAATCCTTGTTGTCAGTACTATCTAAACAACAGGCCTGAAGAGATCATCCGATTCACCATGTTCGAAAGTAACCAACAGTGATTTCAGTTCACTAATGTGTTATTCTCTTTGAGGGGAACTGGAGTATAATTGTCCATTGCATACACGCATTCACCTGCACAACATTGAATTCAATAAAAGAAATACATCAACGTTTAGGTGTGTGTCGTACACTTTACAATTAGTTACATTTTATCCATGATATCAGCGAAGCAAGACTGAGGCATTCCGTTGTATAGGAATCATTTATGCGACCTGACTAAACAATGGTTGAGTACTGCTGAATTATTTAAATACTTCAGTACAAGAGGGTATATGTCTGGTTATATTCTATCCATATTTGTGATTCATAAACTTTGTTTAAGATTAGAAAAACACTCACTTACCAGCTACGTCATGTAGGAAAGAATGCAAAAGTGTGTGAATAAGTTGACACCTCATCACTTCTGGACATGTAGACAATGGGAATGAAAATGAACGTGTTTGCAAATATCTGAATATATCAACTTCGTCAGTCACCCATTATTCAGGTCATCTGCTGATTGACTGGTTTGGAAACGTTTTTGAAAAAACCTAGCCCGCTTTCGATGACCATCAAGGATCAATTTATGTGACTCCCATTTTTCCTGAAATTTTATTTCATTCGATATCGGGTGACTTTCAACTATAGCAGCCCAAACCGAAACTACTTAGCGAACGGATAAATGCCCTTGACAACGACAACTTTGACTAATCAGAAGCCTCTATAGAGACGGTGCATAATTTCAACAAAAGGTTTATATAGAAGTGATGCAATGTCAAAAAATAGTTACAAAGGATAACGTTCTCGTATATGTTCCGAAAAAAACCTCCCATAGTTATGTTAAACCAAGCCCTGTATATAAACTCATCGAGATATCTGCATATCATGGTATTTATTGATCCATTCACAGATCTGATCTGTTTTTTGAGGTGACTCCAAATATTTTCGAGGGAATTAGTGTGAGTTCCATAAAAAGGATTGATGAAATTATTTGTGTGATTGACGAGATGGTGAATATAGTCCAGGGTTGATAGCTGACTAAAACTACTCCATTCATCTGTATGAAAAGTTGTTGCAGACAGCACTAAGCGTTGGATAATAGGTCATAAGACGTTTTCACTGCTATTAGGGATTGCCTCAATACATCCTCTGTCGAGGGTGGTTTTATATATCCCCAACACCCACTGCTGATTCCCACTCAGTCTACCTCGATTAGATTTTCTTTTTATCACCACTGTCTCATCCACATGAACAATGACGCCAACTCCGCAAGGTACTTGAGTCAGCCTCTCCATTTGCCATGAAGTAATGTTTCTTCAGTACTCGCACCATTGCACTGCAGACACTTCTGAATTTTCTGATTCATACGCTATTGCTGTTACTGGTCTTTTAAGCATCCAGTTATGACACATCATTTAAATTTTCGTGAGAGGTAACTTAGACTTAGCAGAAAATGCACCTACGGAATCAGTAAACTAAAAAATAGCGGCATACCTTCTCGAACTGACTTTCTGGTTGAACACTCATAGCACCTGTAAACAAATCCATCAATGCACCTGGTATATCTTTGTAAATACACGACACCTCCACATTTACACTTTTTCGACCTTTCTATCAGTTTGTTCTCCAAAGAGTAATATCAAAAACAAGTTCTGAAGCGAATTAGCAACGCAAAAGGTGTACAGCATCTATAAGTAAGCCTGAATAATACGGAGTAACCTGATTGGTTGCTCAGGGTCATTTATCCGTTTGCTAGGTAGTTTTGGTTTGAGCCGCTATAGTTTAGAGTCACGCGGTATTGTTTCCTACATTAAGTGGTGAGTAAAATTTCAGGCAGCTTTCCACTAAAGCACACGAATAGCCACCAAGTTAATTTATAACTTTCATCATTCACTTTAGTGGAGGTTTTCTATCAGAATGTATAAGATAATGGGTAGAGCTCCGTAAAGGACGTCGAATAACAACCGAATCTAAGTCCTGGCTAATCCAGTCATCATAAACCTGATACTTAGGCGAATTTGTCTGCCACTAGTTAAGTCAAAGATGAGGAGGTAACTTTATTGTTCATTGACAAATAAAAACAACTCTGAATGTAGAATCAACTGGATACATTTCATTCTGGATTAATGAATACCCTCACTGTTTCCAAATTTATTAGGAGGAAGCCGTGTATTAAAACAAATTTCAGCAACTGATTCCTACATAAAGCACTTGTTTGGTGTTAAATATTGTCAATATGAACGAGATCCTGAGTTCGAACCTCAGTCGGTGCGTACTGCCTATGATTCTGAAACTGGGATGTAAAGGCTGTCCAGTACTCCCTGGTTTTCAATGGTTCTCTAACTGATATCAATCCGTGATCAACTCGTAAAAACAAAACTGACCCTTACAAACCAAACTATAGAAAATTAATCTGACGCACGCTAGTGACTTGCTACAGGTGTTTACTGGAGTTGCACTGAGAAGTCGTGACCAGTGAGGTCCATCCAGATGTCACGTGTGAGGATGGATATCTCACCTGTGACAAAGGTTGGGGTAGCGAATTGGTAGAAGTTAGAATTCATGGGCCATTTAGTCTTATCCCAGTGGCTGAATGGTATTCAAGCTTGCCTTGTAACCGGGAGGTCGTGGGTTTGAACCCCAATGGGGGAGGACTGTCGATGATTCCAAAACTAGGATAAAACAGCTGTCTGGCAGTACTCCCTGGTTTTCAATGGTTCTCTAACTGATATCAATCCGTGATCAACTCATAAAAAATATGAACACAACAAAAATTACCGTAAAATACTTTATTTGAAATTATTTCACTTTTCAGTTTATAAGATATTTGACTGTTGATGCACACATTCAGTCTCACTCTTTTCTATTTTAACTACACTGTCAATTAGTGCTGTGTAGTGTAGACTGATGACAGTCAGAGTACCTGACAGAATAATAGTCATATGCGTTTACACGAATTCCTAACTTGCTTTTTCATTACTTAATTACTTCTAAATTATTTTTTCCACATAACGTTTTTGGTTTCCGATTCGATAAATTATCCACTGAATGACCTTTCCCTCTACTTTTAACCTTTCACGTCCTCCTTGGTAATTGGTTTGAAAGGCAGAATATGATAAGATTGTTCACAGCACTGTGCCTGTTTGTGATTTATGAAATAAATTGATCTAATATGAGCTAACTATCTTGGGTTTCAAACATGTGACAGAATGCTTATAAACAGGAATCTGTCTCTACCGACAAATCTGACACTAAGTAAAACGTTCACTATAACAATTCGAATTATTGAATGGTGTTTGAAGATTAAAAATTATTTGGATTATCATTGGCGGATTTATACAAGATATTTGAAAGGCACTTTTACCTCATCTAAAATATTTGATGTGTTGCGTCCATTACATGTTGAGTCTGTCCTCTTAAACGCTGATACAGACAGCATAACTTTGAATATCATTGGAATTTCGAGTACAAAACTCCGTCAGTTTTATCTTCATTACATTCTGTTGTTATCGATTTATTCCAAATCGATGAACAGCATCATGACCGTGGAAGACCTGTAGTAGGACTACTTTATCAATATGCCTATCAGCGACTACCCTTAACAGAAATACACTTCATGAGCTACGGTCAAGCGACAATTTTTCTCTTGATTCCTTCATTGAGGAGAGCATTGTCTTTCATGAGAAAAACTGCCTGCATTTTTAGTAGAATCAGATTATTTAAATAAAGTTATCGTTGAATGACCGCTGCATTCCATTCACATAACTGTCATGAGTTTAAATGCACAATACTGTTTTCGTTACTAGACCACACATGGTTCAACATTGAGTGATGAATGCCCGAATCTCGAAAGGGAATATCAGTTAATTGGAGTGTTAAACATTAAAAGTCAGCCCAAAGATCAGGCTCAGAACAACCTGCCGGCTGAATTGAATCACTAAACACATTTTTCTGTATTCGAGTCAGGTTCCACATTATTATTTTTACTTTGACTTCATCACTAGCAAGCAGGTTTTCGTCAGCTGCTACCAGTGCACTTGATAAATCTTTTTTTCCTTCACGTTCCCAGTGGAACATAGGGCTTCAAGCTAGTGGCTTGAAGTTGCTGTAGCAGTGGTTATTTTTACAGGACGAGGTTGCTAGCCTCATGCCCAACCTTTCCTCTTCAGCAGCTTTTATTTCTGGTTTAGTGAGGTAAAGGAGTGCGCCGGCCGGTGATCGAACCCGGACCATGTGCATGGTCGGCGAGCGTCCTAACCGCTATACCACCGACGCACGCTTGGAATTTTCAACATGTGATATCAGTAGCCTAAATTTTACAGGCCGACCATAGATATCAGGTGTGCGTCGGCAGGGGATCAAACCCCTGACCATGTGCATGGTCGGCGAGGGTCATAACCACTACGCCACCGATGCACACTTGATAAATCGGTTTTGTGTAATTCTTGAAAAACTTTCACTTACCTACTTCCTGACCTGAGAAATTATGGAGGGGATGCAGGAAACTCTGAATAAATTGACGCATCTAAATTAATTAGGAGGAAGTTGTGTATGAAGTAAAATGTCGGAAGTTGATCCTTACATAAGCTAATTATATGGTGTTGAGTATAATCAGTAGGTGAAAACAACTGTTGCAGAGAAAATAATCTTTGTGATATTATCACTGTCAATCTTCAGGACATTCAGCAGTCTTCACATGGATTCAACCCCACTCAGATTTTCTTGAAACATATTATCTTCGCTTAATTGTGCCCATGTCATCAGTTAGTGACATGTAGCGTAGTGTAATGAAAGTCAGAATATTTTAACAGATTACAACCATATGTGACACTCTTTGAAACGTACCGTTGACATCATTGAATAGAATTGTTGGAAATATGATACAGAATCCAAGTAGTGAAATAGTAGATCCCATCACTTTGAAACACTTGATTATCTTCGTGTGTACATGAAAAGATACTGATTAAATTATCATTGTAATGTGTGGTGTAATGTATGAGTTTGCATTGCATGTCTATATCTCGGTCAATGTTGGACTGACGAACTGTGTACTCAACCTTGTTATTTGCTAATTAGTGAATCGCGTTATTTCAACATTCCGATGGCGCTTATTCGATTAGAAATTTCTGTGTTTCTGATTGATAAAACATGTTAAAATATCTCGTGATGTCGACTACCGTTGCTTTGACAGGACTTTTTTAAAATGTCTCTCCAGATTCATCATCGTAACCACGTTACATTTTCAAACATATATGGGTCAATAAATGAGAAAGCCACTGAAACATTCTGTCCATCATAGTTATAATGCAATGAGTGGCGGAGAAATCAAATTATCCCTAGGTAATTCCAGTCAACTGTATTCATAGGAATAGAAAGGTATCCTATTAATATTCACATGAAGTAGATTAAAGTATGTGTTACACGATTTGAACACTGGCCTTTTTGGAATCAGCAAGGATAGAAAGATGAGAGCAGTTCCACCATTCCTTTCACAGAAATAAGTAAAGAGGTGCACAAGACTTAGCACACGCGAATTATAAACACTAATGACAATTTAATACTTTTTGTATGTTTAAGGGAATTCGCGTGTGTCACTAGAGGGTTTTCAAACATATGGCTGCCTACTCCCAGTATTATTATTTATTTTGATTTTTTAAAATTTTATTTTCATTACAGCTTGATGCCACACCGTATTTTCAGTACAAGTATGGAATTTTCAGCATGGATATCGGTAGCCCAAATTTCGCAGGCCGACCACAGATATCGGGTGTGCGTCGGCGGGGGATTGAACCCCGGACGATGTGCATGGTCAGCGAGAGTCCTAACCACTGTATCACCGATGCCATTTGGTGATGCTAAATAACTCCAGCAGTGAACTAAGGAACAATCTGTCACCTAACAAATGTGCAAAACGAATTAAAACTGGATTTGTCACACGCTGATAAAACCGTTCAGCGGTGATTTTCACTAAGCCTTTGATTGTTAAGCCAAATGAAATGTGGCCATTTGCGCATCTAAGTGTCAGATGGAGTTAATTTGAAAAAAGGAAGTGGAGTTTGTGGGCAATATTGAGGTAAGCCTGGCTGTGTGATAACCGACTGCTGAGTTTAACTCAGCACTATCGGTCTTCTACAATCAAGGACATACAAATTGAGTTGCTATTTAATTTAATTTTCGTTTCATGTAGTTGAACACATTCCCACTGGTGAAATGAGGTGCGGGCATCTGCCGTCTCACATTGAATGGCGCTCTCATTCCCTTTCATATTACAAATAATTTGGTATTGTCGTCACTGATGATAAGCATATTCTTCGGAGTAGTTTGCATGCTACCTAATGCTACAAAATATTGTATACTGCTGCTAAATGTCTGAAAAAGTAACAGTTTTCTAATAATATTTCCAGTGTTAAACCAATATCACACTGATGTTAGTCACGGAGAAACTTAGTATTGTACTTACCACTACCTTCTTTTCATCAGACAGATGTTTCATTCATTCTTGTTATTGGAGATTAATAAGTTCAGCAGTTGACATTCTTACTTAAAGGCCTAATGTCTGTTCTTAACAGTACCTATACGGTAGTAAACCTGAAGTGTGGGGATTTAGTTTTCAAGACTATTTATTGGTCTATACCTAATATTCTATCCTGGGTGTCCATGTTCCACAGATTTCTGTTATTAACGCTTCTATTCATGTTTCACTTTTTATCGTAACGACTTAAGCGGCTTAATTTGCTGATTCCAATCGCTTATACTTAGTTCTTGCTATCGAATAATTGATTTCTACCTAACTTTGTGCTACCATTGCAAATAAGCCAGAAAACAATTAGCGATTTATAACATGATGATCATATGTGGGTCTAGTTCAAATAATTTGATGAAGCCGCTCAGTGAATGAAGAGTATCCTCAGATACGAATTGTTGCACTCATAATGCGACACTCAGCTATCAACTGTATTCTCTAGTGATCCTTGGGGAACAGACAGCAATGCTATACTACTGCTTGATTTTCCAGAATGCGATCTAATGACTGTCATCCTTATGTTAACTTTACTTTATTGGATGTAGATAGCATTCCATTCCATAATAGTCAAGCGAATCTATCAATCTAATAATCCAGTTGTTGATGAGCATGCCCTAGTTTCATGACACACAATTAATCAATATTTGAATTCACTGAGTAAAAGGTTTCAAATAACTGACTATTTACTTTACATCACATTTTTCAGATATTCTCGGTCTTCTAATAATGCTTTCAAAATTTATAAAAGGGACTAACTGTTTTAAATTTTTGAAAAGAAGACTCCCTCCAGACACTATCAAACGGTTAGATGGACTTCTTACCCTGAAGTGTAAAGTAGCATCTGAAAAGGTGAAGTTGGATTTTTATAAATCTTGTCTCTCAGCTCACACATTCTCGAAGGAATTTTACAAATCTCTTCGATCTTCTAAACTTCAACCAAATATTTCAAATCTTATTCGCCTTACGAAATCTCACATTGACAATTCTAATGAGAAGTTATGTGGATTGATTGAACTCCATTTATCGTCATCAAATATATTGCCTGATGTCTCCATTATTTGCCAAATCAAGTTCATTAATTTTTGTAGCTCTGCCGTTAATATGACGAAAGAGAATACCAGATTGAAATTGCTTGGATCTTGTACCTCTGACTTCAATTAAACCAATTCCCATTAAATCCTGATAAGTATGTGACACATCTGTCATCGGTTGAACTTTTATTACATGAAAAGGAGGTGCTATCACTTGGTTTCAATTTTTCTATCCCATTAAACAATATTTCGGACTTAGCAATTGATTCTCAGTTTGAAAATTTGTATGATCAGTTGAGTTCCCTAACTCCTTCCTCGACAGATGACCAAAGTTGGTTGAAAGTTAAATTTGTAGATGTAGCACACCAATTCCGTAATTCAAGTCGGAAACAAAGAAGCATTTTAATATCAACTCATTTTAAAGCCCCAAAGGAATTACGTAACAGAACCGATTTAGTTATTTTGAAACCTGACAAAGGATCTGGTGTAGTTGTAATGGACACATGCGATTACAAAACAAAAATGTTATCCATCCTTAGTGACAAAAGCAAATTCATAGCCGATGTTCCTTCGGATGATATCAGAAAATTAGAAGGAAAAGTAAATTCTCATTTAGTAAAACTTCATGGCTTGGACGTTATCGATAAACAGGAGTTTAATTCCTTGAAACCCATGGGATCTGACTTTCCAAACCTCTATGGATTACCCAAAATTCATAAGGTTGATAATCCATTACGGCCAATTCTTCCAATGTGTAACTCGCCTACACATAAATTAGCAAAATGGCTAGCTGATATTTTAAGTCCAGTGCGCAATGAATTATGTAAGTTTACTTTAAAAGATACATTTGAACTTGTTGACTGTCTTGTAGATATGAACATAAAAGATAGGAAAATGTATTCATTTGATGTCAATTCTTTGTTTACTAATGTACCATTGGTTAAGACTGTTGATATTCTTTGTGACTATATATCTTCTAGTTGTTTTTCACTTTCTTTTCCTTTAACTTATTTGAAAGATTTATTACTATTATTTACTGATAACGTCCATTTCACGTTTGAAGGTGAACATTTTAGACAAGTGGATGATGTTGCTATGGGGAGTCCATTAGGACCTTTATTAGCGGATGTTTTTATGTCTTATGTTGAAAACTTATCTTCTGATTTAATTTCTAAATTGCCTTTCTATAAGAGATATGTAGACGATATCATTTAGATATGCGATGATCATGAAGATGCGAGTCGTCTAATGGACAGACTCAACTCTGTACAGAATCATATTAGTCTTACATGCGAGGAAGAAAGTCGCAACCAGCTCGCATTTTTAGACATACTTCTGAGTCGAAGAGACGATGGCTCAATAAGACGTTCTATCTACAGAAAGCCCACTTGGACAGGCCAATATCTTAATTTTCACAGCTTCTGTCCATTACAATATAAGAGAAGCTTGGTGAAGTGTCTATTTAAGAGGATTCAGCGTATTTGCACGGCTGATGTTATAGACAAGGAAAACGAAATATTGATGGATACTCTTGTTGAAAACGGATATCCTTTGAAGTTTTTAAACAGGTGTAGAAGTCAACTAGCCTCTAAACCTACAATCCATACTGTCCCTAAGAAAAAGGTTTTCATCAAATTACCATATAATGGAGAAATAAATAGTAGGATTTTGAGACAAAGGTTGAATTCCATTATCCGTAGAACCTACTATGCAGCCCAGCTTGTAATTGTCGAAAAGGCTAAAAATATGCTTCACTGGAAACCTCAAAAGTGCACAAGTGATTATATCACATCCCATACAATTTACCAATTTTCGTGTGTGTGTGGACATACATACATAGGGAGGAGTAATCGCGCGTTGCACGCGAGGGTGGGAGAGCATATCCCAAAGTGGTTAGGAAAACAGATGAATGGTGACAAGCCCATAGATGCAGGTGTCAGACTACCAACTTCATCTATAGCTAAACATTTAATCGAGATGAACCATAAGGTTGATGTTAACTCAGCCTTTAAGGTCATCTATAAAAACGGTCAAGGACGTTTACTGAAATACGCTGAGGCTATAGCCATTCATAAACTTAAGCCCCCCTTGTGTATTCAAAAACAGTTTGTTATTACTCTTAACCTACCTTGGTAATCCTTATTTGATTGGATTACCAAACGTTTGTGTTAATTATTCTTAATTCTTTTTTTTGTAACCTTGTTTAATTTAACTTTTCCATATATATTGACTTGACAAGTAAATGTGTGATCAGATTGTTCGAAATGTATAGCGCTAATACATCACATTTTTCAGATAATCTCCGTCTTCTAATAACGCTATCCAAATTTATAAAAAGGGACTAACTGTTTTAAATTCACTTTACCTCAACAGTAAAGTGTGTAGTGAATGGCTCCCTAACATTTCCTCTGTTGTTGTACTCTTCATTATCAGCGTCTCATTCATTTCTCATTTGGTTCAGACTGAGGTGACAAATCCAGACAAATGTAATCGCACTTCCTAACTTACTTGATTTTATTGATACGATTTTCACATATATTCATGACTTATGTGACATAATACCCATTATACATGACTGGTATACTTAATGCCGAAAAGCTTAGAACCTTCAGAGAACATAATAATATGACAAATAAGTGTCATCAGCGTTGAGGATCACAACCCATTTTGAAGAAAAATTGTCTTGGTACACAAGAATCCGCTCAATTCATTTCGAAATTGTCAGACATAAATGCTATACAGCCATATACATAAAGTCATTCAGTCACACTGAATCCAATTTCGCCTGACAGTTTCTCATGGATTCAGGTTTTGAGAAGGACGCTGATGTAAGTTGATGTATTCCTCGTTTGTATTCTTAGCTGACTGTCTTACCTTTTTGATAGTGCATGTATGTGTTGATTACTGAAAAAAGTGGTTCGGTAAACATCCTTTACTTCAGTGTCATTCAACTTTTATAAAAGGTAGTGAGTTTATACTATAACTCATTTAATTCAAGGAATAAATCATGAGTCATATGTATTATAATACCTAAAAGTCTCCAGTTGTTGAACTCCAAGAGAGAGATTTTTGCAATTGGGCTAACTAGAAGTTCACAACAATACCAAAATGAATAGGTATATTAGTAAGATGCTATATTAGAGAAATATGAAATACGACTCACTGCCTTAGGCACTCAACTTCCACTCAATATACTTAGGACTGATATCCCATATTAGCTACTTCACTCTGGTAGCTAAGTAGTATCATCAACCTTCACAAAGTGAATTCGGCTCACCGTCTGTTACACGAGAAATATATGGTGGGTAACTGAGTTCCAACTGAGTAAGGATTAGCTAGAGAATCTTACAGAGAAATGCAGCAGCTCGAGTTACCACAATTCATATGGCATATAATTGTGGCAAAATGGGGGACAAAAGAAATTTCAAAAAATGTGCAACATAATAAAACCGTCATTGTACCTAAGGTTTTAAAAAAGGTGAATATATCTGCGTCACTGTGAAAGACTTGAAGCCATATCATCAACAGTTCGTAGTCATTAGTTATTGTCATCTCAAATACTACAATCAAGTAGTCACTGCCTCTCTGCGTGAACCAGACTAAGTGTCAATACTTTATGAAATGATTACCGGATTTGGTTTTACTACCCCTGACTCCACTACAAACAGCATTTCATGAAGATGTCGGTAGCTTGATATGTTCAATACGTGTCCTGGCTTCGCTTCACCTTCAGGTCCTCACTGATTTAATTTCCCTTCTTATCGAATATTTTACTCCCAACTTCAATCTTCGAAACGTCAATACATTTGTGATTGAAAACGTAGGATCTGAATTACGTGACGAAGATGTTCACCTGATATATTGTTTTATTCCTTTACCTTCTCAGTGGAATAAAGGACTTCAAGCTAAAGGCTTGAAGTTTCGTTTGCAAAAGTGTTTATTTTTACGAGATGGGGCTGCTAGTCTCATGTCAAACCTTCCCTCCTTATCAATAGTATTAATGGCTTAGCGAGGTAGAGGAGTGGTTCGACTGGAAATCGAACCACGAACCACCTGCGTGATTGGCGAGCATTCTACCGCTGTGCCATCGACACACGTTACCTGCTATTACAATATACACATTAATTTAAATAAAATATAATAATTACACATATTGTCTCTGAATACTCTTTGTTTTCCAAGCAGCTTATTTTTCAACTGTTTACTCCATGTGTGATACATATAGTAAACAAAGTGATGCTGTTTTAGTTGTGAAAGGAAAACATTATTCAGACTGAATTACTTAACTTCTAGGTAATACTTCCTTCTTATTTGCATAGACATTGATTTCAAATATTTGGGTGAAATTATATGTTGCATAAAGATTGAAAGGGTTTTGTTTAACATGTGTAAAATTTTCAACCAACAAAATAAATCGTATTCATGTTTCGAGAAAATTCTATTTCATATTTCAATTTCATCATGTCCATATCATTTGTCATTAATTATTCTCCCAATCGAGGTCCATGGTGAGCTCATTCCTAATTCATTGCTGTCACTGAAGCTGCTGCTGCTTTAAACCTACAATGAAAATGTTTACTTCATTTTCTCACTCATTTTACTTATACAAGTGGAACGTTTTCCTCCAAGCTCCGGTGGTAGCGCATCTAAAAAGCAGCCCAATGTTTCAGCTAGTCGGTAACAAAGGGCTTTCCTGCAAAAAAGAAACGTTTGGGAAAGCAGTGAAATTCATTTCAAATTATGTCATCATTTATTTGTAATTATTAAATAACGAATAAATATTCTTAAGTATTCAAAATCCTTTCTGTTTCCAAATGTTTTCCAATAGACATTGATTTTACAGTGATAAGTCGGGAAAAATCGAATTGGTTTCACTTTGAAGTTTGCATATTAGCTTCAAACGTATAGTTACTGTATTGGTGTCAGGTAGTAATGAAATCAAAAACGTACATCAAATCAATCGAAGTTATTCTTAGATAACTGAAAACGATACTCAAATGAATGATTATATATTAGATGGTTGGGGGCAATCCGGAGGAATCCTTGGACCCAGATTTCGTGCTAGTTGGCACTCACCAGTCAGCAAGGCGTGTCTGCAACCTTGAAGGAAATCACGTCACGTCTCTGACTGCAGTACCCACTGGGTGACGCAAGTTCGAATCTCAGAAGAGACATGAGTTTTTTTGAACGTTGCAGATACGCCTTGCTGATTGGTGAGTGCCAACTAGCACGAAACCTAGGTAAAGCAAGGCTTCCTTTGGCAGATTGCCTCCAACCAACATATATCATCAAACCAATGTACACCGTGATGGCGACCTACCTAGAATGATGGCCACATTACAAACCTGACTGATAGAATTCAGTCTACACCAAAGAAAGGACTAGACACATCACACCAGTTACTAGTGTCCAATCAGAATGGTTATATAATTCTTAAGTTTTGCTTTACTAAATTATACAACTTTAATGTGTTAATAGGTCTCACCTTATAAGTGACAACTTTTCGGACGCTAAGGCACTCATATGCATATAAATCCCTCAACAATACTTTTTAGTTATCAGGAAGTTTCTCAACTTAGATGTTACATACAGTCAAATGAGAAGTTAAATTGGACATTGTAGAAATATTTTCAGTAAAGAGTTTCACATTCATCCTCTCTGGAACACTTAAGACTGGAGATTATCCTGAATAAAATCTCGTCAAAATGTCGCAGTGCGTTGGGATAGATGATAAAGCAAGCAGACAATGTCTTAACCTATTTAAATTCCAGATTTTTGACTTAGTAGTAACCGTATGACATTATTCAAATTATTTGTCGTTAAATCGCACACTCAGGCTGTTAAAATCCACCAGTCAGTGGGTCAGTAATAAGTGAATTAGGCTGGTATAGGTTAGAAAGATTCTAGTACGTTTCGAGTAGGTGATACTTGGTATTTCTCAGGATTATTTTTCGATTTTCTCATAGTTTAATTTTACCGGACAAAAATGATCCATTTGTCAGACTATTCTAGGAATCCGATTTGTCTATGAAGACGGGACATTTCAGTGTAGCACTGGTGAAATAAACTAACTATTTCAAACAGTGGCGGTTAAATAATGTATTATTTCACTTCAGATACGTTTTTCAAGGTATTTGGTCATCTGTATTACCATAACTAAAACGTATACCAAAATGCAGGAAAAAGGTATGAATATTCGAATAAACTCACCAGATGTCAATAATAAACATTCTAGGGGTCGAATGGTTTTTTGTTTAGTAAAGGTAAGCTGATGTATAAAAATGGTGAATGGTGTGTCATGCTTTCCAGTTAGAAGTGAGTCGACTGCTGTATCTTAATCACACGTCCATCATGATCATTTGTACAAGTGACTCATAGCCACTTCAAATGCTCATTCAATTTAATTTTATGTTATATTTAAGAGTAAGTGGTCAAAAGCGATGTGTCATGTGATCTGAGGAATCAACTGGACACCTCACTGCTTGGTTTTGTCTTACAAATATGAATGCAGACAGCTACAGCGTCTAAGGAAAAACTTACACATATTATCCAGTTTTGAAGATGTTCATCGCAGAATTTCGCAAGGAGACTTCAATAGATAGATTTCATCTGAGTTGTGGTCTTAAAAAATACCAATAAACTAAATAAAACTGTGGCACGATGGTGATCATTCAAGTTTTCTTGTTCTAGGTGTCTTCACTACACCACTTACAATATTGACAACTGCTGATCACTAATATGAGGAACACTCAATTACACCGGTCACCTTCTGATTACCATGTTACGTGTGTAAGTCAGGTCTGCAGGAGATAATTTCTTTTTCTGATGTTTCTTCATCCTTTCTTCTGAAAAGAAGTTTCAACCAGCGAATTATATTGCAGCAATATCTGACATGCAATTGAAACAGTGAAGTTTGGAATCATAGGGAAAATGCGACAAGGAAGTTGTAGGAAAAGCATCAACACATTTTCAGTGGTAATTGAGAAAGTCAGCATATGAGATTAGTAAATTATTTACACTGTCTAAAATGCAAAACCACAGTGTTCTTTCGACTCCACAAAATTTTATCACAATTGAGATTGATAGATTTGTGAAACCTTTACATATAGCTTAGAATTCAGAGTGAGCACAGCATATAGATAAGAAACTTCTTTGAGGTCACGAAAAACACTATGGTTAAGCCAGTTACGTCCTCCATATATTTCACACGTACGACTATAACTGTAGAAGTAAACGTCACCTTTATGGAGTGCAAACAGAAATATATAACACAGTTGCAACAACTACCTCACATTACTCAATCCATTCAAAAAGAATCCGTTATTCACCAAGACATCACTAAGAGTTAACTGAATTCCTAAAACAAAATCTCGGAGTATCTTATTTATGACAGACATCTTTGAGATCTGTAGTGTTAAAAGTACTAATGACAGGAATTCCCTTATTACTGACAGAAGAATTTATTCAGATAGGTTTATACGTTTAAGTACTTTGAATTCATACTCAATAATGCATTTATCCGGCACAGAATAAATACATGACCAAATGCCATTTGGTAATAAGGATAAATATTTTAAAATATTGGTCAATATTTACTGAAAGAATAATTTAAAAGTCATCCTAATTTTACTTACTTCAAATTGAAGACAACTGTATATAGAATAAAGAAGTTTTGGGATGAAGTGTTGAACAAGAAGCACAACATGAAGTAAAATGATGAACTAATCGCCAGTCACTGCATATTATGATTCCTCTATTACTAAGTGAGTAACTCTTTGGCAAAGAATGACCTGAGGTTTTATTAAGTGGATGACACATTATCTACATACTTCACACGACTTGATTCCCTTTTGTACCCAGGAACAATTTTCCATGTATTCGGAATTGCTGTGATCAATATCCTGTCCACCTTTAACTTAATACATTCCCTTTTGTAATCATATGTCGGGGCACAATAAGGTGATGTTGTTATCTATACTGCACCACATTGGCCACACTACAATTTGTTTCATTATTCTCCGTGACATTATAAAATTGGCGTTTCCGTTAACAGAATGGAACCGCTCATCTAAGGCTGCTGTTATATAAACACCTATTTCCTAATTCATAGTTCAATACCGGGTGCAGCATACGCGGATCTCCTTAGGGGTTATTGGTTCCATGGAGGTCACGAATTCCCATTGCTGACGAATGGAATAGTATAATTTTATCAACAGACGTCAAGACATTGCCCAAATTGATAATTTTGAAAGTAATCAACGGTGAACTAAATCAACGAGTACGGTATTCTATCTGATTAGGTCAGAATTCGAATTTTTCACTTTATTCATGCATGCAGCTGCAAAAATGAACTGATCAACTCAAATACATCAAAACTGTGTGTTCTATGCCTTAACATCAGTCACTTCTTATCTGCGTTGTGCAGCATGATATAATGAGGCATTATGTGAAACATTCACATGATCTTACTGCACAATAGGTGAGTGCTGTTGAGGTGTATATACTTCATTACTAACAAGCAGGTGCTTCGTCAACTGCTATCAATGTATTGGATAAATTACATTTGCATGATATTTTGAAAAACGTGCACTTACTAGCCACTTGACCTAAAACATGAAGAGAATACAGTAAGTTATGAGTGAATTAATTACTTGATACTTCTGAGCATGTAGAAAAATGTAACGGTGCATGTTTGCCCTTGCAATTATCTGATTATTTCGACCTAATCAGCCATCCATCATTCAGAGAACTTATGGATTGGCTTTCTCAGAAGGCTAATTTAGAAAACATAACTAGGTTTCAATAACTGCCAAAGTTCATTTCAATCGAGTTCCCTCTCATAAATCCATATCTAATCGAATAATAAAGCCCACGTCCTGTAGTTAGTGGAATTTGTGGTAACCAAGTGAACGCGAAACTTTTTTATGCACTTGACAGCTGTTTTTTAGCAGAATGTATGAGAACGCCAGTGGAACTTCTTGGTTTACAATGTTTCCATGATTGATGTTAACTGTTGACTAGATCTAAGTTCAAATTAACCACACCATCTATGCCTGCAGCTAGCAAGCTCATATATGAGAAGGTAACTTTGACGTCCTCTGACAAACAAATGGTGTTAATGTAGGAAAACCAGGACCCATCTTAATTTGCACCAATATTCATTCTTCCTCTTTCCAAATTTATAAGGAAGAATTCATGTATGTGATCAAGTATCAGTAACTAGCGCTTGAATGAGCCACATAAATGATGTGAAATGTTATCACAATGAGCAAATAAAAGTTACAAAACATGTGTGCCTATTTTAAGCTGTTTCTTTTCACTTTATATGATACTTCACCTTTGGTAAGATTTTCCAATTCATCTTGCATTTACCTGATTGACCTCACGCCTGATTTTTTGTGCCTACATTATCAGTTAGTGATATAGAGTGTTTAAGGAGTGATGACAGTCAGAATAGTCTTACAGAGTATATTACACCATCACACTGTCAACCTTACCATTGACTTCATCCAGTAGAATTGTGAGAAATATGATCAGAAATCCAAGCTGTGAAATACTAAATCCCATCACTTCGAAATGCCTCGTTATCTTAGCGTTTGTGGGAAGAGGTACTGATCAGATTCTCATTGTCATGTATGGTATAATGTGTGTGTTCGAATTGCATGTCTATATCCCGATCCTTGTTGCGCTGGCGAACTATATACCGAACACTCTCAATTGGTAATGAGTGGATTGTGTTGTGTCACTGTTTACTTTGTGCTTATTATTTGTATTTCTGATTGATTTCTTGGAGTTGTGTAACTAATTGTAGCAAATACATACAGGAAAACCTATAATTTATACACCATATTTGCACTATTCAACACTAAACGAACATCGAGTTATATTGAGCTTACATGATAAAAGAGTTTGAACACACAGAGAACGTATCATACTCAACACACTGTTATCCTTGACAAGTGTGAAACTTTGACATCCGTCTGAATTTCGATTTCTCTTTCCTGTTTCCGTTTGATCAAAACGGTGAGGTATTCACAACACAGTTAAAAAAAATATTTTAAAGACAAACATAATAATGATAATAATAATGATTTATTTTATTCCAAAAACAGTACTTGTGATACAGAATGGAATTTTCAGCATTATTCATAATATTTGCATCTGATTTCCTCAAATTTTAAAGAAAAATTAGTCACACAGAAAATTTTTCTACATTTACAATAGGGTATTGTCAAAAAAAACATGCAGCATATAAAATGGAAATAATAATAATGATAGCAGTTAAGGTAATGATAATAATAATACAAGTGGAAATTGCCGTGGGCTTGTTTCACACAGTATTGTCAATGCGGTATACAAATCCTTGCATGATTAAAAATATTTAATATGATGTTCTGTTTACATGATATGATGAGGGAAAAAACAAAGATTACAGCAGTCATAGAGATAAGTTGATGTTTGTAGTTATGAAAGTAAAAACAAAGAAGCAACAGGACCATAAATATAATAGAAATAATAAAAGTAAAACTTGAAGGTACTTAAAGATGTATGGAGGAGATTGTTTATTTACTAGATGAAAAACGGTTAGTCAATTCTTGCCTGACGCTATTTTCATCACATAAAATACGTGCCAAGTATGGTATCATAGAATTTTTATACTTGGACGTGCGACCATACAGTTTTCTGAAGTTAATTCTTGTTCTACCTGAGGAGATACAAGGTGAAACCTGAGGGTGAACTGGATGCTTCAAGTCAGACAAAATCCCTTTAGCAAATTTACTGGACGACGTCAAGTGCCTATCGACAACGACGTTAACTATGTAGTCCACTGGGACACCACTCAGCCTACTGAAAGTCTTCAGCATTCTACGAATTGTGACATAGTCCTTTTTATGCAAACCAGGAAAGAATAAGGGTGAACAATAAAGAAAAATAGGTAGGATGCAAGAGTTTATGAACTGTTATGCACACATTTCCAGTGAACAGTGAAACAATTATTGGAATAGTATTATTGTTATAACACATATTATACTTCATTACGTCTCAACTAAAAAATATGGCTTTAGTAGGACACCACCACATAACTCTGTTCTCTTCGGTCTTTATTAGCCGACTCCACGATTACCAATGCGCTTTCCCGTCCTCTTTACGTGGTCTATCTTCTTCTTTCTTCTATCTTTTTCCTTCACGTTCCCCAGTGGAACATAGCGGCTTGAAGTTTCTATAGCAGTGTTTATTTTACACGATGGGGTTGCTAGCTTCATGCTCAACCTTTCCTTTTTACCAGCATTATTTCTGCCTGAACGAGGTAAAGAAGTGCGTCGGCCCGGGATCTAACCGCGGACCATGTGCATGGTCGGCGAGCGTCCAAACCGCTATACCGCCTTTCACATGGTCTATCTCTTCCTTGTAAATACGTCCAACTTGTAGTTGCTTAATCAAGTTTCATTGGAGGGTCTGATGAGCGATGACCGCCAACAGTCTACTCAGTGTGTATTCAATACATCGCCAGTTTGATTGTTTTTCTGTTGAATCGTTAGCAAAAATCCTTGCTCATTCGATTTCCAGTATGGGGTGATATTAGTGAACGTTTTCAGCCTGTTGGAAATGAAACGGTTGGTTAAAATAACACCTCAATTCTAACCATACTAAGAAATTTACACGAGGATTGTGATGCTCTTTCCTTACATAACTGTTCTGTCTAGATTTGAAACCAAATTAATCCATTTTTAAACTGCTGTTACGTCATTATATTGCATTTGTTGGGGTAAAGTAGGGTTCGCGGTTTATTTAAACTTTCACTAAGCCTATATATTTAACCATTCTGGTTGTGATGAATGAAGTCGAATTGATTCTTCTTTCCCATAGATGCTGGTATGTAACAAGGCACCCTGCACTTCTCTTAAGACACCATCTAGCATAGCTAACCCACCATTCTCATTTTTGAACTGGAAAGAGAATTGGTTGCCCTATATTACTGAGTATACGTAAACGTGTGTGTGTGAAGAACTTAGGAAAAGACACAATTATAATGAATCATTGTGTGTTCAGTGAATTAAACTACTCTATTGTGTCAGCCTCGTGACCCATATCACTACAAATGTATAAAGTAGAGGAGTTGCATTGGTAGAAGGAAGGCAAGATAATAGAGATGAAGATGAAGACAAAGATGAGCGAGGATTAGAGGGGTTTCGCGTGCACTTCGGATTGTGAGGGCGATTGGTACTTCCCGGCTGCCCACACCGTGGAAGTTGGTTGCGTGACCGCAGAGCCCAGGGGACAACTGCTTGAGGCCGGTCACACACGGCCTGTTTTTGTTTGTTCTTTTTTATTTGGTGTGTCTCAGTAGCGTATTTATCACTTCTGCCCTGTGACACGGCAGCAGAAAGCGCGGTCGTTGTTAATCCGGGCCCCGACCGATCCGGCATGATATTTTGTGATTTATTTGAAATCATAGGATTGGATTGGGTAACTGCTTTTAGTCTAACTGCTATCGAAACAACCTTTCTGGCATGGTAGGACCTGCAGGAACATAAGTTCCAGCCAGTATAGCTTGTTGGGTCATTGCAGTGTTCAAGCCCGACCACCACGTCAAGGTAGCAGCTTTCGGTCGGGATGAGTTCTACCAAAAGCTGTCTAGTTTGCTGCGAAAGGCTAGACGCTCAGATATAGTCGTTTTAGCTGGTGACTTTAATGCTCAAGTAGGGAAATTGTGTCAATCTGAGAAGAATGTTGGTGGCACATACGGAATTCCGTGCCAGCGAACCGACAACGGTGACCGTCTCCTACAGTTCTGTTCAGATAATCATTTGTATCTTGTAAGCACTAACTTCAAACACAAGGAGAGACACTGTTTGACCTGGCGACCCGCATCATCAAACCAACGCTGGACACAAATAAATAAATAAATAAATAATAGTATATTCTCATTTTGTACATGAGGGACGCCAGTTTACAGGCATCATCAATATGATAAATTACATATACGATTAGTAAACATATTTAATAATAGTAGTTTAATAAAATACATTTTTTTCTACCTGTGTAGGACACACCAATTGTACAGGCATGGATAAGTATTATTGAAATTACATAAATTTGGTTCATGGTAAAATTATAAGGTTGCAGTCATTTTGTCTATGGGAACAATATGATAACTAGTTATTCAATGGAGCACATCAAGAAATATAGAAATATTGTCTTCGCATTAACAAAAAAAACCCAAGTATGTTTTGGATGGATTACAAATACTTGGGAAAAAAATAAAGCTTGAAGTAATTCCTCCATATAACTTTGGTGTGTACGGCATCGAGTCTTATTCTTGATTTATATCCAAATTTGATAATAATTTAAAATAAGTAATACACTTGTATACTTTTGTCAGCATTTTCTTCGTAAGTGAATAGTACTCAAGGTAGCCACATAATAATGGTAGTTTATATTTTCTTATAAACGGGTGTTTTCAAGAAATGCAAGCTATTTTGCAGACAAGATATTATGTTATAAGTTACATTCGTGAAGTATTATAAATCAATACATTTTATTGGTATAAAGATATATTTCACAACTGTAATCCAGGTTGCGTCGTTGGTGAAGGCAATGCGCAATTCACGAGGGAATTGTAAGTTATGGGACCAATAATGTTTGCAGATCACATAGCAATAAGCTATCGTTGGCGTGGGTCGGTAGGAGATTGTCGCTCCTTCTGGAACACGTGTGTAGATACCGATCACGCACTGGTCCGCGCTCGTGTGTGCTTACGACTGAACGGACGTAGGAAACAGCGAGCGGTGAACCCATCACGTCCCCAGCTCGACCAGGGAACTAAGTCCCTATTTGAGGAAGAACTAGCTAAACACATATCTGAGTTTGACAGCTGCGCTCACCCTGAAGAAGCCTGGAAGAATATTCAGTCAGCCATAGATACAGCTGTAAAAGCTGTGAATAAGGTAATTCCAAAGGTGAGTAAAAACCACTGGATTTCGACTGCCTCATCCGAACTGACAGATGCTAGAAGACTTATCCCGGCGAGCTCCGAATTCAATGAGGAGCGAAAGCTGCACAAGAGGAAACTTACGAAAAGTCTCCGCAAGGACCGTGAACAGCGGTGGTTGACAAAGGCGAAAGAGATGGAAAAAGCATCGGCGATAGGCAACACCAGACAACTATTCAGGCTTATCAGGGAAACAGGTGGTAAAAAACAAATGATAAGCGAAACAATCTCCGAGAAAAATGGCACCATAATTAGCTCCCAGGATAGACGTCTGGAGCGCTGGAAAGAACACTATGAGGAGCAGTTTAATTGGCCCACAGCCACACTTAACCTACCGGACATCCAACACCTCCCTGAATAGGAGATAGGCACAGGTCCTCCGTCCTTAACCGAGGTTACTAAAGCTGTCACCAATCTGAAGCTAGGCAAAGCAGCGGGACCTGATTTATTGACTCCAGAGATATTTAAGTACGGAGGCGTCAGTTTACTGTCTGCGTTAACAGAGGTTCTAGGCAGCGTCTGGGAATCAGAGGAAGTCCCATCGGGTTGGTGTAAGTCACTGATCATCCCGATATACAAGAAGGGGGACAAGTCGTCTTGTGATAATCACAGAGGGATTAGCTTGACTAATATAGTATCTAAAATCCTAGGCTCAATAATACTGCGTAGATTAAGTGGTGCTCGGGAGACACAAACACGAGAAACCCAGGCAGGTTTTAGGCCAGGTAGAGGGTGTATTGATCACATCTTCACCCTCTGACAGATTCTAGAACATAGGCATTACTACCGGCGTCCGACAATCATTATATTTCTTGACCTAAAGGCGGCATTCGATTCTGTTGACCGGGAGGTTCTCTGGCGATGCTTGGCTGTAAAGGGAATGCCGAGAAAATTCATTGCACTGATTAAGGCACTCTACTCGTACTCATGAAGCCAGGTGAGGGCCTATGGCGAGTTGTCATCTGAAGTGGTGACGACTAGTGGCGTCCGTCAAGGATGCCCATTATCCCCATTCCTATTCAATTTCATCATAGATGTACTAATGGACTTAACCCTAACTCACTTCAGCGACTCAGGGATTGACTTGCTACCAGGGAAGAATCTAGTCGACTTAGAATATGCGGACGATATAGTCCTTCTAGGCGAGGACTCTGACAAAATGCAGAGTCTACTGAACACCCTGAGCAACAATCTCCGCATGTTTGGCATGCGATTCGCCCCTATAAAATGTAAGATGATGCTGCAGGATTGGACTTCATCGACCCCTAGATTAGAAATAGGATGTGAAGTGGTAGAACACGTTGACCGCTTCACTTACTTGGGAAGTACCATCAGCCCCAACGGGTTGATCTCCGACGAAATTTCAGCACGAATACAGAGGGCTAGGTTCGCATTCGCCAGTTTTCGCCGTCTCTGGCGTAGACGCGATATCCGACTATCGACCAAAGGGCGTGTGTACTGCTCAACAGTCCGCTCCGTCCTCCTTTATGGCTGTGAGACCTGGCCATTGAGAGCAGAAGACATGAAAAGATTAGCTGTCTTCGATCAAAGGTGTCTGCGTTCTATCTCCCGCGTGAAGTGGTATAATAAGGTGAGCAATATTGAGGTTAGGCGTCGAGTGCTAGGTAAGGCAGGGAAATCAATCGACGAGACTGTGAAATTACTTCGACTGAGATGGTTAGGACATGTGCTACGTATGCCTAGTCATCGCCTTCCTCGACGGGCAATGTTAGCTGATATAGGGTCAGGCTGGAAAAGAGCTAGCGGCGGTCAAACCAAAACATGGCACCAATCAATGAAATCCACAACAGTTAATCTAAGCCACGTAGGAAGATGTAGACTTCCTGGTTGGGGCCCTCGGGATGGTAAAAACCAATGGTTGGAAACAATTGGTGACATGGCTCAAAATCGTTCTCAGTGGCGCAGATGCATCCACTCCTTGTGACTTATGATTTCCAATTAAACTTTTGTTCTCCGTTATTACTATTCCTTTGTCTCACACCTCTGTTTACTGTCTATATTATGCATTTCTTCTACTTTCTTCTCTTGCTTTGCGTGCTACATAGATTGTGGCGACTTGAACTGCCGCACATATGTGCAAAGTTCTATGTCGAAAACCGACCGACCGACCGACAAATGTATAAATATACACCTATTCAAATATGCATATATGAGTCCACATAACAACTAAAAAAGTGATTACATATGAAAACCTCAAAGAAATAACTCGTCACCTAAAATCTTGAAAATTATAATCACAGGCATCATTTGCACCTTTGCTTAAAAGGTGTTATACAGAATAATGTAAATCTGATTTAATCACTAAAAGTCCCTTGAAATATAGAAAAATGAACAGCGAAAAGTTTGATTGATAACTGCTATTATTATTATTTTTCCCTCGGGTTCTTATTGGAACATAGGGCTTCAACTACACCCCTCCAATTGCTTCTGTCTTCTGCTGCACTTTTCACCTGCATCCATGTCACTCAATACTGTTTCAACTCCTCTTCACACGATCTCCACCATGTCACCCTTGGACGTCCCACTCGCCACTTCCCCTTTGGGTTCCACTCGAGGGCATGACGCGCGATGTCAGCCAGCGACCTTCTCAGCGAGTGTCCAATCCATCTCCACTTTCTCCTGCATATTTGTTGGACGATTGGTTCTTACTTTGTTTCTTCCCATAGTTTCCTGTTGGTGATTCTTTCCGGCGGCTATCTGATCTTCAGTATAGAGTCAGCGAAGAGAGTTGTTGATAAAGGTCTGCAACAGGCTGTTGGAAATATTCTTTGTGACCCGCCAAGTTTCTGATCCGTAAAGCAAACTTGACTTCACGTTTGTATTGAAAATCCGAATTTTGTTGTTGATGCTGAGGAGTGACGAAGATTTCCAGATTGGTTTCAGGTTGATAAATGTGTTTCTCACCTTCCGGATTCTCCATTTGACATCTTCGTTCGTTCCTCCTGTAGTTGAGACAATGATCCCTAGATAAGTGAATGAAGTAACCTCTTTCAAATCCCTCCCGTTGAAGGTGATTGGCGCTGGATGTTGCTGCTGTTGTTGTTGTTGGTTGGTTATTTTCATAACCTCCGTCTTGTCTATGTTCACCTCAAATCTTCTCTTTGTTGTTTTTGCGACCAGTTTGTCGGTTTTCGCTTGTAAGTCTTCGATTTTGTGTGACATCAAACATAAACCATCCGCGAAATCCAAGTGTTGTAGATTTAACACGTCGATCCAGGATATTCCTGCCTTCTCGTTTTTCACTGTCTGACGCATAATTCAGTCCACCACATTTAGGAATACCACTGGTGATAATAAGCACCCTTGTCTGACTCCTGTGTTTACTCCAAACGCCTCGCTCAGTTGTCCATTGTGGATCTTTTGACATGTGCCGTTGTCGTACAGCTGTTGAATAAGGTTGATGAATATTTGGGGTACGCCATGGTATTGAGTGGTTTCTAAATGAATTCGCGGTCAACTGCTACTTGCAGGAAATGAAACAATCACATTTCAGCTTTTCAAAGCAGAAAATTGTTGTAGAAATTTGTAAATCTTTCATCCCTGGTTTTCCCTTCAATTAAGATTTAAGTGGAAAAAGTCTTCACTTTGTATTATTCATGGTTAAATCATGTAAGAAATGGAATCCCGAAGGAACGAGGTGTAGATGACTGGATGAATATCAACTCAGGTGAGATAAAATCAATTAGAAATGGCGATTTTAGCTCAAACTGCACAAAGTATTCACAGAAAAGCCTATTATGCATATCTGGAACGGATAAGCTTGCCTTTGTAGAATATGGAGAGGTGATAAGTCTGGCAGAATTCTATCACAATTTGGGAAGAGTTAGTGGAGGAGTAATGCATAAACGTAGGGAGTATTTTTCAGTTCTTTTTAGACTACTTCATATTTCACAGGTTAGGCAATAGAGGTATTAGGTGCTTTTGCTTGTGAAAACTGCTGTCTATATCGTTATATACGTGATGATTCTAGAATTTACTTCTGTAGTACAAACGAATATGCTACGCGCCATATATACCGAGAACGATTTCGAAATCTATAACAAATGCAACTCCTCCGTTCCATCGTATTTTGGAGTTCATCACCTATTGAATTTATTTCTGAATGAAATTGGTTTTGTGTGTGATAACTGTAGAGAGCATTCATAATTCTGTCAGACAAAAGAAGGTCATCTGATACACATCAGTCATGCTTTATACCGATGGGTTGAATAACTTCTCTCCACGAATATCCACTGTTGAAAGAGGAAGACTCAGAAAGGCGATACACTCCATAACTTTAAGTGGCCAGAAATACTAGTACTCACCAGAATGCTGAAGAATATATATAGATCAATTTGAAAAGAACAGTTATTTATTCCTTTCTACCTTAATAGTTGGTCTCACAAACCAGTCTGTAATCTTACATATATATATATATTTAATAATATGACCTGGTTACTTTCGAAATAAGGCGTAATCTGGCTCTCTCTTGTGGTTTCGAAATAACTCTTGAATGAGATTAATTATGGTGGCCTGCTTAAATCTTGGGCTACCAAAATTTTCCGTCACTTATATTGCATCTTATTTCTTGGATTTATTTTGTTTTAATTATTCAATTATGTGTCCAAAACGTGTTACTTACTCTCGCGATTATTTAAAATGTTTTCAACCGGATAATTTACGAGTATATAATAACCTTAAGAAAAAGTATCATGGTGGGTGGCAAAGATCCTTAAAGTGTACTACAATGCATCAGATGACTGTTCCTGTGGTTATCAGCACTAATTGCAGGTCATTATCGAACAAGATTAATCACTTGGATTCTCTATTATATTCAAGTATTTATCGTAATACAGGTGTAATAACGCTTCAGGGAACTTGGCTACACGACTCATATGATGATAATTCAATCTTACTAAATGGTTTCAATATGTACAGACAAGACCGAAGTAGTTCAAGGAAGAGGCAAGGCGGTGGTGTTGTTACTTTCATCAATTCTCAGTGGTCTGTTGCCAACAACGTCTGTTTTAAATTCTCAAATGATAATATTGACTGTATAACTGTCAAATGTCGACCTAAACACCTATCTAAACACGAATTCATTTATATCACAAATATTTATATCACACCTTGTTGTAGCACTTCAGAATTATCTATGCTTGCTGATGAATTCACTATTTATAATCCTCTCAATTTTTTCGTTTTGTTTATTTTATTTTTCATAAGTGTGGAGATAATTTTAAGCTGTATTATGACTGTTAACTTTGTACTTCACCTCACTATACCATATCAACAGAACATTAGACCCAGTTATCCATAACATGCTAAAGTTTCCAAATTGAATCGACATTAACGTTTGAAACAAACTCACTGTTATTAATATTTATTATTATTATATCTAATAATTATGTCGTAAATGTGGACAAATTCCTCCAATTAATTTTTGTTTTAATTTTTAATTTCATATACATTTTAAGTAAATCAGATGCAATATTGTGACAAATACTGAGAATTCCATTCTGTAATATAAGTACTGTTTTTGTAATAAAGTAAATTATTATTATTATTTCATCCTCTCTTATGATAGGACTTCCAGTAATCCTAAATGAAATGCTTCGTTATTGATATCCCCTTAAAAAAGCAGAAACATAAAAATAAAAACCAGATGCAAAGTAATATCTTAATTGTCCTAATTCGCCACCAATAGCGCTTCAATTTTATTCCTTCAAAACTGAAGTGTGCAATATATATCAGTTAGAGGAAATCTAAAATTTTTTATTACTTGCAAAATCAAATACATAGCAATTGTTATCTTATATCATGAAGTCCAAAGACAAGTTATCACATAAAACGACAAGTGTCTTCATTGCTGTTTGGCAACTCCAGATCCATACATCGGCATAAGGAAGTCCATAACTACTTTGGTCGTTTTTTTGGAGACAGCTGTCGTGTAAGATAGATGACGTCTCTAATCGAATCATCGACGGTATAAGGCTGGCTTCTGTAAAAACCTGAAATGTATTATACATATTTATTATAGCTTGATTCCACACAGTATTTTGGTGCAAATATGGCATTTTCAGCATGTGATATCAGTATCCCAAATTTAGCAGTCTAAAAATTGATATCAGGTGTGTGTCAGCTGGAGATTTAATCCCGGACTATGTGCATGGTCGGAGAGCGTTCTAACCTCTGTGCCTTCATAGCAAAAAACCACACCCACGTTGGAACCCAAACCTGCAATCTTCTCCTTAGGAAGCACCTTCAGACAAGATAACTACTAATCACATGTGCTAAGAACAGCCAATTCATATTCACATGTGTTGTCACTATCACGTGTGATACTTGTGAAGTGGTCTGTTGAAATAGAATGTCGATACTCATGTTCTGTTTTTAAAAAATGTATGTTAATGATAATTTTTCATTTGTGAGTATAAGAGTGACCTAAATAATGTTCTACAAGTTTTGGATGGTCACCATCAAGCCGTCAAGGACACTTCTCAAGGAGGAATTGAACGAGATATCGTCTTCCTGGAAGTTCGACTAACGAAGGAAGCTGATGTGACATTGGACAGAATAGCAATACAGAAAGACTACGAGCATCAGTCAACTGACAAAGCTTCACATTTTGGTACTCATAAATCGCAAAAACAAAGTGTAATTAACCGTACTGCAACTTGGATCTGAAGACTATCTCATGCAAGGCACTAAGTGAGAATGATTACCGCTTAAGCCTCATAGATAAACAAATGAACCCAAAACTTAAGTGATCAAATCTCATCTCTGTGTTCAAACAGCTGTTATACATGAAAGTAGACATCAAGTCGAAACTGTAAAAATGAAGTGCAAATTCTATGAAAAGAGGCTTCATTATATATATCCAGTACGATAAGTATTCTCTTGTTGCCTTATATTGTTCAATAACCAAAGGCCAGACTATCACTTTCGACTACATATGTGTGTATCTGGCTATACGATTTCCCCTGTGAAACGAGATATGTGGGTGTTTCATTGCATATTTTATCTGGAAGAGTGAGGACAGATTATTCCTCAGGTCCATAAATGGTGTTATTGAATTTCTGTGGGAAATTCATTAAAGGATTGTCATTTATTGTAGCTTTGGAGAAAAGCATTCACTATGTTTAATTTACTTCCATGCAACACCGAAAAGTAGCGTACTAAACGGACAGTTTATATTATGTGCTTATGTATCTGAGCCTCATTAGGATGTCAGACTGGTCTATCAGGCATTAAAGAGTAACACAATGAGGGGATTTAGCTGATCGTCTAAAACTCTCAGCTCTCAGTTATTGAGTACTAGCTTTGTGTCTCACTTAACCATTCCCAGCCTGAACAACTGTATGTATCATATATATTAATATTCTTGTATAAGTAGGAACTACTCTAGTTGCCTGGGTTCAAGCTGCGTAGTAAATGCATACCTGGTGATATTAGGTAGAAGTTTAAATGGATTTTTTATAATAATAATTTGCTTTATTCCAAAACAGTATTTGTGATACAAAATGGAATCCCCAGCATTTCACTACAGTATTGCATCCAGTTAGTACATTATCAGTAAAGAAATTTCTACATAGATTAAGGAAATCTGAGTTCATTATGACAGCAACAAATTGCCATGTCGGCAGCAAAGCCAAAGTTGAACAGTGTTTGATGTTAGAAAAGTAGGTTCTATCATATTTACTGGCGTAATCGGAAGAAAGAAACAAAGCAGCCCATAACGAAAAAGAAAGGAAAAGAGAGAGAGAGAAAAGGAAAAGAAAGAAAGAAAATGTTGTACCAATAAATGATATGAGTTAAAAAGGCGAGATCCAGTTGTACTACTGACTATTTAATGAATTATAGGTGTCATGACTAATGCTTTCTTTATCACACAGAACACGAGCTAAGTAAATTATGGTTGAGTTTCTGTACTTGCTAGTGCGAGCATATAGTTTTCTATATAGGCTTCTGGTTTTACCTGAGAGTTGTGAGTGAAGAGGGTGGTATGAGTTAGATTAATTGGATTTGGCCCATTTTTCACATGATTCCATGTGCCTATCAATCAGAGTATTAACATGCTGGTTAAGTGGTACGTTGTTTACCCTGCTGACAACCTTTAACATCCTGCGTAATATGTTATAGTCTTTCTTCAGTAGCCCTGGAAAAACTAAGGGGGAACAATAGAGAATAATAGGCAGAATGCGAGAATTAACGAATTGTAGGAGTAAGGGTTGAGCTGTACCAGAATGTTTTAACTGCCTAATGTAGAAGGTGAGACGGAGTATTTTCTTAGAAATTGATAGGATATGAGACGACCAGGAGAGATCAGCAGATAGAATGACGCCTAGGTATTTAATTTCCGATTTGGTTTCTATTTCAATGCCACCTATGTTGCATACCTCGTGAGAGTCAACGAGTTTGTTTAGGTAGGATTTATGCCTAAAGGTGAAACAGACTGTTTGGCATTTGGAAAGGTTTAGGGTAAGACCATTTTCCTTGGACCACTGGCTGATTTCTGACAGAAAGCCATTAAGTTTAGAGCAGACGCTTTGACATTTGACAGGCAAAGATACAATCAAGTCGTCAGCATATTTGACAAAATTGATGTCATTTGAAGATGGTAAGTCATATAGAAAGAAAGAAAAAAGAAGTGGGGAGAGTACAGCGCCTTGAGGGAATCCGGCTTCAGTGAGTACAGCAGAGAATGATTAACCTTTGTATACGCTGTAATGCATTTTGCTAGAGAAGTAGGAATGCAGCCAATTAGTGACAGAGGACTCGGTTTTTGTCAAATGAATAAATCAGCAGAATAAACATTTAACCTGATGGATGCAGTTAGAAACCACTATATTGTCATCCATCGGTAGGCATCAATTATTACTCGAATTCCTGTATCGTTGACTTCTACATCTATTGTCCTAATTTCCAGGTACAGACATATATGAGCGTATTCCTGTAATTCCTTAAGCTGAGGTTAAGTTTTGCGTTGTAGTCCCTAAATTACAATGCACATCTCTCATTGCACAGGCCAATTCCCATTCAAAATGCTCATATTCATGATGCATGTAGACTGAATGTGGTTGTTGTTTCATGCATCAAATATCCATCTGTATTACCCGAGATTCCCTTCCTACGTTACGCAATCATTTCGATAGACGGAATGTAGGCAAGAATACACTTAAGTAATCACTCACTATATATTTATGAATTCTAGAATTGCCTTTCTTTATCTTCGATCGCATTTATCAGCACAATCGACCACTGGTCGCTGAATACGAGTCTGTATGCACACCACAGGAAATACTCGATGACACCTATCTTAAACCAGTGAAGCAATGTATTCAACCGCGAACATGTTCATCATACGCTGTGTAGATTGACAGTGTAACTTCCAGTGAAGTCAACTTCATCAGGTCATTCATTATTCACTGAGACCACTTGATCAGCAAACTTCTGTTAACACATTTACAACTGGCTAGTTGAATTCGGAGATCACGTTCGATTGGCAATTACCCAGAATTCTTGAGATGTCGAATGAATGTGTGAATTTATCATCAGAAAACAAGGAATTTGTCAAAAGTGATTTATTTCTCATTATCCCGACACCCACAAACAAATTTCACATTTTAGTTTACATTTTACACATCATTTCTGACATTGATTATATCGACATGTATTTTCACAGCATTCTTCATCTGCTTCACAGAATTCACCTTGTGGTTTACAACAAAAAAGAAGACCTGTTGATTTCCAACGTCGACATTCTATGAATGGACAACACTTCCTATAATGAGGATTGTCACCACCGATTTTCAAACACCCACAATCTTCTCCTTTCCAAGAAAAGAAATACAAAGATATTTGTATTTCATGAAAAAGGTTGACAGAGTTTGCTTTGAAAATGATCATTAAATTGTCAAGAATGAATTAATCGATAAATTATTGCGAGGTAAAACATTCACATTACTACCTAAACAACACTTCTCGTCTGGATTTGTATTCGACATCAGTTTGACTCCATTGAATTGTAGTCAGAGATCAGGTTCACTTCATAGTTGGCAGAAATCTGTCATCCATTCACGCACAATAATGTTATCAACTAGCATACATTGAAATGACAGAGATGCAGAGAGTTTATTGAAGGCAACCGAGACATATCCTGCAAACCTTGTCAAACATCCTATAAACATGTGAATATCTACTGATCACTGTTATTCATAGGAATGCTAATGATTATCTCCATTGTGTTCAATGACCAATTTGTCAAGCGTTGAAACTGACTTTAATTTATTAGTACGCAAATTTATTGAATTTCGTTCTCTGTTTCCTTTCATGCAATGGAATAACGCAGACATATGCACATCAGTGGGCATAGGATGAGATGAAGCTTATCTTCAGCAGTCATGATATTAGAGTGCATTCATGTGGAACCAACAACTCATGTTCATCACTGATGAAGGCTTAGGATAAAATGGAGGAAGTAAATTACTAGAATTGTGCATGCATGATCAGTTGTCATGTTAGCTGATGCATGGTAAATCCTGATTAATAAATTACAATGGATATCTATCACTAATGATTCATACTTGGTATAAATTCCTGATTGTCTCTATCTTCTGATGGAGAGGCTAACAAATGTTTTACAACTGTTTTACAAAAACAATCATAAACACAATTCTGTTTTCTGCACATGCACATATATTTTCATATTCAGTTATCTACGACCATCGACATTCAGTTGAACGTAATCTGATGAAAAGTACACTCTGTTCAAAGTGTATAACTGAAGCAGACCAACATTTGAAAGTCTGAGGACTAATTTCAATCACCGATCATACAATTTTGTTTATTATACATGTTGATGCCTGTTTCATGATTAGTATGCTAAGACAAAGTTTTCAAAGACATGAGATATCCTTTTTATACATAAACCTCTCTTGTGTTAATTTCAATTGATTTCACTGAAGAAGTTCGGACCAGTTTTCCGAAAGAAACTTTGAAGTCGGTCATTTCAATTTCGCTGAGATTTTACTCATATTTTTTACAAAGAATATTTGACTTGTTCGTGTCTTGACAATCGATCTATAGTGTGCATTCCATTCAATTGAGAACTAATCCAGTGAACACAAATGAATAATAATGAGCCATGATATTCTGAACTCAACTTCACTGACACTGTCATCAATTGAGAAGCTGTTCAGTTATCAACTAGGCTACATGCCAGACAACATAAAGAGCACGACGATGTACATCAAGCAATAAACAGGGTTCATTGTGTGTACAGTTACACATGAGCAACAGACCAGTTACGACATATTGTAGATATTACCCGGTGCAGATACTACATTTATATCACATCCATGCTAAACAATGGAGACATTGATGTACCGAAAAGAATCACAATGCTTTGCCATTCTTAAGAATATCAATATTCATCTAATGTAAACATGACACTCCGAAATTGACGAAGCATCTCATGCTCACAAACACAATTCTCATGCAAGTTATCAACAGAGTGAAGTTGAAGTCTACACTCGTGAACCCCTCTACATCAACGACATTACTACACAAAGTGGATCAACGTTATTCAGAATAGCTGAAGGGCAAATTATGTATCTACCAAATTTCAAATAATACCTAGCCGGCCTAATGAATAGAAATCTACTATAATCACAGTATAATGCACATCACAAGAAAACATACCTGAAGCCAGTACAACCTGGTCGCCCATCATCACAACTGACAATACGAATATCGTGAGCAACGTAGAAGTGTGCATAGTCAGATTATTATTGCCACAGTGTAAAGAGGAAAGCCAATATATATTTCCCACTGTATCCAAATGGTGAACATATCTATGCCATTGTGTTCACACACGAATGAAGATTGTTCACACTGGAACATAAGTGGGCATTTCCTAGTGCACAGGGATCAGTGGAAACGTAGTCAGTGTAGTGAGATCAATGAGAAGAACACGAGTATTCGTCACGTAATTTATTGTAATTCAATGTTACATTGAGGTTATACATGGTGTCCGTGAGTAGTTGTATAGTGTGCATTGTGGAATAGACCAAGTCAATTATTATAATTATATTCCAATAGTTGTTTGCACACACACATAAGTTCTACTTCTTCACTGCACATGATCATACTGACTGTTCGAATTGTTATTTTCATTCTCATTTTGTATTCGGATGAATGTGACTAAAATATGGTAGACGCCCTGGCGATAATCTTGCTGGAAATAATAACAAAATATATAGAACTCGTTGTTACACGTAAACGAATAATGTAACAGAATAATGAATAATTTGATTTCCATGTTACATGTGGAACATTGATCGAAAATGAAGAGGAGAGAGGAACCAGTTGGGCGTTGACGAAGTGAGATCGACATGACTTGCTGTATGTAACACTTCAAATTGAATACAAACTTTCCGTATTTTAGAATTCACACCTGTGTTCGAGTTTCAGATTACCACGCACAGCGTTCTGTAGACGCCTGATTGAAATACATTATCAGCGTAGTCGAGGGATACGTTTCAACATGATATTAGGCACCACAATAATTATATCGACAGACTGGTTGACAGTCTCAAATACTATTTCGCATGTGATAGTGATTCCCAACTGGTGACGTCATTCGCAATAGAACAGTCATATGCCACGTTGGAAACAGATTCGTTGAGCCACCACTGCGAAGTGATTGAAATCCGGAGAATGCATCTACCTTGTTGGTGACATATGCGGTTGAACGCAGTTAAAGTGGCACTGTCATATAAATGCAGGTCTCTTAGTTGAGAAACGTTTCGAGACAAAATCCCACAATTCGCACATTGAAGCGTTTCTCGGATGGATGAGGTTAATTCCTGTCTCATATTAAAGTGAAGTTTGAATTTAAAGCATATTCGAGCCCGGAATATTGACCCTGAATCACATTTCAGATGAGTGTAGAAATCCTGACGTGTCTATTAGATAGCATTCTAAAGAATTTGAAGTCTACGAAACCTTTCAAATCATTTTAAAGTTGGGTTAATGTATCAGTCTGCCATTGGAAGATTATGTAGAAGAAGATTCAAGTACGAGTGATTGCTTTGCATAGCCCAGGACACAAAACACAGTCATTCCTCACAATCTCTGAAAGAGGCGATTCAGAATGGAAAAGAGTAATCACTGATCAAGGAATAGCCTCTTCAATATCTTCCTCATCACCTTCGACAGCTGTATGCGCACAATAGTCAAACAGTAATTGTTATCTGCAAGACAACTAATAAAATCCACTTAGCAATATTCATAACTTGTGCATGTGGCAATACTCACAACCGTCATTAAATTTGAATGAATAGGAAATCAGGCAATGTGAGTTATGTGTTTATACACCTTTAGTAGTCAACAAGGTATGTGAGGAATGGACGCCTTAAGGATGGATTGTCAGAGATGCAATCTATGCTGTGTACGGTATTTATGAATTTGTTGATTTAGCGCCGACCAAGTTATTAACAACACCGAAAACTGTGATCGCACACAGAGAATTCTGTCATTGTTGAGCTATTCATTGCATCACTGGGGTTTTAATCATTCGTCAACTATGGACTTCAGATAGTTTATTCATCAGTCGATAAATGACAGTTGGATTTTGCCGCGTGAGCATTGTTTTTTGAATACCCCAGGTATTTCGATTTCGTATTCGTTCAATTCGCTTCTTCGACTTTTTTCTCGCACACTCGTAGATACTCTGGAGCACATAAACTTGGGAATTCGATGGAACGACTGATAGAACTGCTCCAGATGATGATTTCAATGTATGTCTGTGAGAGATTTTGTCTCGTCTGGTCACTGTTTATTCCGATTTTGAAATCTCAGCCCTATGCATTTGCGATCTCAGCTGAAGCTCATCACTGTTATACGTCTTCACAAATGATAATCTAATAATGTCGAATATTGCTTGATACGGAATTGTGATCTACACAATGCGTTCGTATTTTCAGTGGCTTCGTGTCAAGAGATACGATGAATCAATTTTTCGCTTTTGTCACCTTCCAGTTTCTTATGAACATCATTCACTGTTCATTTCTAGTGCCATATACAGACTTACGCGCATCCTCATTCACATCTTGTCGACACCCAGCTGTCAATCTTTAGCCGGATGTCGTTAGCATATTCATCCTGTACTAAATAGGAGTGAAAATAGTGGATTTCGAATGGAGCCCTGTGCATGTTCTCTTCCTGAATCAACTATTGTAAACTATGTAACAATGCAGAAGTGCTTTGCTTTCGATTGAGTCCACTCAGAACCACTTACGCTCATTGGTCACTTTTCACATCGACTTATGGATACTGAATTTATTCGTCTCAATCCCACAAACCTCAGCAATTGTAAGCATCCTTCTTTCCTCTTGTCTGTTGACAACACTCATGGACTTGACAGAATCCATATCATCTTCGAAGTCTTCAATTTTTTTCCTCTTTCACCTATTTGGTTGTGTGTTCTCTTGCTTGTCCGTGTACTTTCACTACCAGGATCTCTCAATACCTTGCATACTCAAATGCCTCTAGTAACGACATTCAAAATGATGTTCTCGTTAATGTTTGCAGATCTTATGTGATTTTACTGTGTGGATATCTCTCATTGTATTGCAGTAGCATTAGGAGCTGAATTCACTCGTTCTCAAAACAAGGGAATAATACTATCCTCGTAAAACTGACCCAATGAATAATGTCTCATTCTTAGATATGATAGAGAAGATTTGTAGCTCAGGTGGATGATTTTGATGTGGTTGTATTCTCTGAGCTGGATAGTTAATTTGCGAAGCTTTCATCGCCCTACTAGGCGACATCTTCAGCGCATACTTCAATTTGTTGAAGTGAGCTTTTAGATTTCTCCACGAGTTTATTATTCATCTCTCCTGGTGACCTTGGACGTGATTGGTTGTTTTTGTGTGTTTTCACACCTTCTAGGTTACTTGTATTGGCACTCATTGTTTCTTTGACTTGAACTTTGACCCTTTGTGTGTTAGGTTTCTTTCTTATCGGTTGATAAATTTTGTCTGTCTCGATGTGTCTATTGATTGATGATTCACTGGAATGCCAAGCTTCTAAAAATTCTCTAGCATTCTTGTTGTTTCCTCTGTCTAATATTTGAACGTTGTCCCAGTCGAATTGATGTCCGTGGTTGTCTGTATGTAGTGATATGAGGGAGTGGATATCATGTCTTTTGACGGCTAGCTTATGTTCGTGGATACGAAGACGAAGGGGACGTCCACTTTGACCAATGTAGTGTTTTTCGCAGTTGATACAATCTATTTTGTAGATGATGTTGGTTTTATCTACTTTCGCTGTTGAGTCTTTTGGTTGACATAGAATTGAGTGAAGTGACTTTGTTGGTTTGTGTACGACGTCAATCAACTCACACAGACCAAATCCTGAATTACAGCAGCAACAATCCATTAGCACATAAGAGGAATTGCATACAAACACTATTCAAGAGGGCCAGGACTCATTGCAGCACTCCCACGTTAAGAAAAATTGAAGAAAGATATCTCATGGATGTCTTCCAAAAGAATGGGTATCCACGAAATTTCATCAAAAGATATATACCCCCAAGCCAACCTATAAAACTAAAAGCCCCCAAGGAAAGCACAAATAATCGCCTTACCATATATAAAGGATATCTCAGAAATCACTGCAAGACTCTTCAAACCTTTAGGAATTGACGTCGTACACAAACCAACAAAACCAGCCTGCTGTCTTGTGCACATTCGGATATTTTGAGAAAATCTTCTATTTTTATTTTGTGTAAAAGTGTAATCCGTACAACCTGAGTTCTTCTCTTTACTTTGAGATAGAAAGAAAACCACTCACTCACTCGATGATGATTCACTTTATTCTGTGTATAATTAAATTTGTTGTTGAAATATCCATCCTCCTCTATTGTAATAAAATACGTTTATTCAAATTATCTATAAAAGCAAGATTGCAAAGAATTGTTGAAGACCAACTCGCCTAATTTGTGATTTCTATTAGATCGTGAAGTGTGAAGTTGATTTTGCTACTTCTTCGTTCACTACAGCATAACCTGCTCTTCAACAAACAGCAGAACCCACTGATGATGTACACCACATGTATAACATCATGCCTATAAATATCTTTGACCGTAATGAAGATTGAAGCAATGAATAAAATAACTGCAGATTTCGTCATGAACCAATGCCATTAAGAGATCGTTAGAAACTGTTTCTCAGTTGTCAGTCTTCATCTCATTGTCGGCTAATGGATGAATGTCCTGCAGCTGTATTCAGCAGTTATGACCAGTGGCGTACAGCATGTAAAAGTGAATTCGAATCTCATTGAACTCACTGGTTTAGTGTGGTGCCATATCACACTAATAAGCAAATTTAGAATACATGCGTTAGTGAGTTCTATCTCAAGAAGTTCACTGGTTTACAAGCTTAGTCTCGTTACCTGAAGTTCACGTGTTAGAAATTCTTGGGGGCAACGGATATGCTCTGATGAGGAGTCTCGAATTTATTGAAATGGTTTTTTTCAGTGCTATCTGGTTTCCAATCAACTCTGACTCCAGTTGGTTATTTGATGAAATCTACGTTCTCACTAATCCAGATAGCTACTAAATCCTACAGTTTAATTTTTTTTAAATAAGTACGATATTCAAGTGTGTCTTTCATATGCATACAGCTTTCCTCTCTTATTCTATCGTTTCAAATTCAAAACTTTAAAAATATGCTTTACACATATTTTGGATATCCTAATGTTTCGAACAATATTCCAGTTCTCTACAGCCTATATCTGCAACGATCATCATTTCTGAACGATAGTCATCAATTTATCTTTTTAGACTACTTGGTTTTTGATCTTTACTGACATAGACATTTCCCTGGACTTTTAGAATACCTTGTAGGTGAACAGTTTTGAAGTGATGTAACGGAAGGCATATTCTGTTTGCTGGCATGCATCTTTCTAATTTAATATCTCATGAGTATTTTTCGTCCATTTCCTTCGAAATTCTTCTGACTTTATTCATTCATGAGGCTTTACATGATCACGCCATCAGCGATGTTAAGAAATAATTATTTTTTGTATTCCCAGGATATTTATTATCCGTCTTGTATATTGTTGATGTTATCAATCAGAGACTATGTCTGTTTTACATAGTAATCAGCATTACTCAGTCATCAAATAAACAACAGATGTGATGGAATGAATGAATGAATTATTACCGTGGACAGCTTATCTATCCTTCAGGGGGTTATTTATGTATACTGACTTGATAAATAGACTAATCTCATGTAGAAAGGCTGATAGCTAGAGTACCATTGGGAAGAAGCATCAAGGGATGATAAACATATGAGAAAACGTCGTCAGATGTTTTAGTCTTTTTCTAATTTTCATTATGACGTATTTTATGATGAATGTTTATCAAATTTTGAAATGAAAATAAAGTGATTCTTCAGTCAAAAAGTGTCTCTTGACAAATTGCACTGTGTGACGTGAGAATTTGCTCAGAGTTTTGCTTGGATGGCCAGAATATCCAGATCACAGCATGCGATCTACTGGGTAATGTACATTGGGATAAAGAAAGCAAGTGATAGAGTGTTTCAACATACACTGCTGACTAATAAAAGTAGTTGAAAAATGCCTATCGTCAACCACCAGCACTGAATAGGCACATAAGATCGACTTTTAATACAAGGATAGCAATTTCATTCATTTCTCGCGAAGGTCATCAGTGGTGAATGAGTTCAAACCACCTACATTCTGGTGTCTGAAATGTTGCCGAATGAATTTTAGCCATTCACTACGTGTTAAGGCAACAGAGTTACAATTTTATTTCAACAATTTTGGATTTAGTGCAGTGAAACACCACAGGTTACTGAGATACTCTAGAATAATTTTGTCATTGATCAGAAAAATTGTGGTAACTTCAGGTGAACATAGAGAAGACGGAAGGATGAAGATAACCAACGAGCCAACAATCACAAGCACCAATCATTGTCAATAGGATTAAATTGAAAGTAGTTCCTTCCTTCATTTATCTATGCACTGTCATGTGAACAACAACTGAATTCGTAGATAGGAATTATAAAATCACAACCAGAGAGGCGAGAATAATTTTGATAGTCATCTCCACTCAACATGAAGAGCAAGATTCGGATTTTCAACACCAATGTTAAGTCAGTCACTTCTTGCATAGTGGTCAAAGTCTTGAAGTGCGCGTCCTGTCAAACGGTCTACAGACTTCTATCAACAGCTGCCTTTGACCTACCGTAGACTGGATGTCCATCGACAAGCAACTCTGGCAAAAAACTAGGAATCTTTTACTCAACCATGGAAGATTTCGGACAAAAAAGCTTTGAACCTAGGTTTCATGCTCGCTGATTCTTGAATTTTCGAACGGATATGAGTTTCTGCAACATCTAAACTAGGTCAATGGCTTCCTGCCTATTGCTTCCAAGTATCTGATAACAGGAATAACATTTCTACTAATGACAAATCAAAGTTATAGTTGAATTAAGTAAAAAGACATCTTATTTAATTAATGCATGATTTTAAAGATCAAGGTGAGAGGAAATAGTGAGGAGTATGAATATTTATCTGCTTCGATAGAGAACACTCAGTCTTTAAAGAAAACCCACCTGACAAATAACATATATTCAGTCATTTCTATAAAGACTTCAAGGATTCTGAAACACTAAACACTGGGAAGTAGCCCAGAATCATAAATCGGCAAATTATACACCTAACAACCAACATAATCGTATTGGGGTAACAAGACTCACAGTAGACGAATAAGTGCAATTCACTTAATCTTCGGTAAGATTAGGTGTCTAAACATCTTATTTGAATATCGTTTTCAGCAGGGCATCCAAAAAAAATCAGCATCATCTATGGTCAAAGAACTCATGTGAAGTACTGGACTTGACTGATGTATCTGATCAGCATAAAGTGTGCAATTATCCACCAAATGAGGTGAATAATTACTAATGAATCATTTCTCGGGTGGTCTGCTTGACTGCAGACTAACTAAGGATCTTTGATCAGACTTTATGTAAGAAGAGACGTTTTACGGCAGTGGATAAGGATTCCTTTTGCATGATAAACGAACGGGATTCACGGATTCAAAAATATACAACTGCACTGATTTTTAGTAATGGTGCAACTGAATAAGAAAACACATAGACAATAATACGAAAAATGTAACTACCGAAAGTAGTAAAAATTAAAATAAAGTCTACTAGACGAAGTGATGTTTTTCAAAAAATGTAACACTGACTGAAAAGTGCTTGAAATACACATGCATACTACTATTCCACTCCGATTTAAGTAGTTTCTGTTTACAGTGACTGGAATATTTGTGTATAGTCTCACACTTAACGTTATTTCATTGAAACGTATCTATAACATAACGGTTTTCAATAGGGTATAACCAATAAATTTCAATGAGATATTCATCAAGTAAGCCCATACGGTGACATTTCAACTCTCGATTTATCTCAGTTTTGTTTTTCATTTCAGTGACATGCAGAATGTTAGTGATCATCCAGAGTCAACCTATGTTGACAGACGAATAGACGTATTCCAAACAAGACTAATTTTCAAATATTATTTTATGCCCTATCATAGCACTTACTGTATAACATAAAAATAAATCTACTTGTAAGTGAAAGATTCTTTCATTTTGTGACACGAGTCAACTCACCTTCAACTTACAGGTTTCTATGCCTGTTTATCGTGTCAACACCGGCTAGAATCGCACACTGATAGTTTCCACTGTGTTGCGACTGTGATTTAGTCACAATAAGAACTTCTCTTGAATAAACTTGTCCGTCGACCAAGTGGATTTGTTATCAACTTATTGATTAAAATAAGTCCAAAATCAGGAAAAAGCGCTCTTCGTTTTTGTAAAAAGGGATCTCAATCAGTTTGCTCTAACAGAATCAAAATGACTAACGTCATTTAAGGTGAAATAAACTCCCATGTGTTATAAACTGATACGACACTGATCAGCAAAGAATAATCTTTGCATAATCTCGTTGCAAAGCTGTATAGCTACACGGTGTTTTAATAGATCAAGGAACTGTCTATACTGTTGATTGTTCATACTGGTTGAAGTTTAGGACTTTTGACTTTGCTTCTTATGTATTCTGGATCACTCACTATTTCGAACGATACTCCTTTATTCAGGTGCTTTTAGTTTCAGTGGTAATCATTCCTCAGTGATACTCATTACTGTCGATGTTTTTAAGTTAGGGGATTGATTATTTCCTTTGCACTTTGTTTCATGTGGCAGCTGATACAAACGTCTGACCTTCCAAAATATTCTATGACCGTACAAATTCGAAGTGAAGTTGGATGAAGGGATATTTTATGCCCATCTACGTCTTTTAACTTTATGTCACCGAATTCACTCCGTAGTATGGGACTGCCATCCTATCTAAATAAGTGATATCATTTAACATCATAATGAAGTAGACCCATTTCACACGACTTGTTGAGAAAAAACCTAAAGGAACCGTGTATGACATCTGGCCAGTTGCTGAATATGCGCGTAATACTCTGGTTGTCATAACTGCCTAATTTTCTATTGCTGTCTGTGAAAATAAAATAAAATAATCGGAAACACTTAGGCTCACAATAAATGATTTCTGTTTTCCCAGATTTTGAAGGAAGTAAAGCAGAGTTGTACTCAAAGACAAAGGAAATGATATGTGTTATGTTTATCTGAATTAAGAAGAACATTTTAGAATAAATGGGGTACTGTTGCCTGAAGGAATGTTATTACAAAATGATATACAGAGTGAAATTGAAGCAATAAGAAAGAAGTTGAAATAGTTGGAAGTGGATGAATGTTTAGTGTGGGTAGTCGGAAATGAAACGCTTTCGAATTCAAATCTTGAGACTGAAATTCGCTAAGGAATGAAAAATTTATAATAGTCAACAGAGAGCTAGTTAAATGAGGAATGAGAAAGTAATGGGAGTACTCTCACTCCCACAGAATTCATGTCATAAGTGTTGAAATGAAATTTATCTCATTTAGTGAGTTTATTAACCACACAACACCTTTTTCATTTGTTTTTTATCCTATAACAGTTCTAGTAATGAAAAATCTTGTGGTTATAAGTTGTCCCAATCCGGAGAGGAGTATTGAGTGTCCTTTCAGAAAGTCAGTGAAATTGAATGCCATTTCAGACATTTTTAGTCTAAACATCCTCCTGTTAAGATAAATCAACCTTCTATAAACTGCATAGATAGCGGTCTTGTGTCTCTGTTTTTCTCTTCTTTGAAATCACAATTTTTCAAACAAAATTAAACAACATTGAAATATCATTGGTAATCAAGTTGATTTGGATGGCCGATTTCAGAGGGCTGATCTTTCACATAACTCTCAGTCCTAATAGCACCTGATGTCCACGGGTGTGTATGATATTCATCTACTCATAATAGTGAGCAATATTTGCAAGCGATTTATGTTAGTACTATAATGGTGTAGCCTAAACTACTAAAAGTCTTGTGTTCTAGAAAAATTCTGAAGAAAATAACAGTTGATAACTGCTGTACATTCGGGGCATTTATGTTACGAATATTCGGCTGGAAAACTACACTGCTGTCTTTGTCATGTCTCTTTTGAAACAAATGAACATTTTACTCAAAAAATCAGCATTTCCTATCAAAAATAAAGGTAAGTACTCAATATATATATACATATATATGTGTATATATACTCAATATCTTTCTTCTCATCTGTATTTGTTAATGTTTCTTCATTTCTTCTGCATGCAGTTTATGTTTGCAGCGAACGTTGTCTTTACCTGATTCAACTCGACCCTATTCATTATTAAAAGCTGGTGTGAAGAAGGCAGAAACCAGCTATTCCTCAGTTTACAGTTATTTTCACTTGAAAGACTCAACCACCTAACAACTAATTTCCATTATTTGATATAGATTTAATTTTTGAAGTTGTACAAGTCATTTTCAGGAAATACCAAATGATTACTGGTGTTTAGTAGAAAAGATACTTCGCCATTTGTTTCCACTTATCAGGTTTCAGAAAGATTGAGTGTTCATAAGTCTTCTTCATGGCGAGACAAAGTTTATTCAGCTCGACAGGAATTTTAGACTCCGCTGTAAGGTGGTCTGGAACAAACACATGAAAAAGTGGATAGCTACCTTGAACGTCAAATAACTCTGAACATATGCTTGTGTGGAATGCAAATTCAGATGTCCCAGTATTTCAAGCAGACAGTCTGCATTTATAACTAGTGTTTCTCATCAAATGAACATTCTATCACGTGTGTACTCTGGCAAAACGATGCATATATACCTGCATGCATGGGCGTAGTGCTGTTGGTAATTGACGTAATCGGTGACTAGATTTCAAATAAGCCGACGGTTGATTTGGTAATGGCGTCAGTAAAAAAAGCAGACAAAATTTAAGCCTATGAACGACGACAGGAGGACATTAACTGATGAACATTGAGGCTGATTCCTATCTGATTACAAAAAATTAGATCGGGTCTGTTTGTACATTTCTAATTTCTACTTCGGAAAGCGTACTCTGACCTCCTAGCATAATTATGATTGCAATATTTTATAGAAATGAGAATAACCTACATATGAATAAAATTAGAATTACTTATGTTATAAGTCAGTATAAGTAACAGTCTGAAATGTGACGTACTACCAAATCCTGTATGTAATTTAAATTGTTTTCGTTTACGAACATTTCAACATCTATTTTAAGTAAAAATCAAAGGCGAAAACTTGGTAGATATGGTTGTGTTTTTTATTCTTTCCTTATGTGGCAACTAGATAAAAGGGTTTCTAAAGCACGTCACAATTCACGTCATAGGAAAACGTATTTAGCTGGTTAAAGTAATGAATATCAGCTTTCATTTCCTGTCAAGAGGATCTCCTCAACAGAACGTTCTGGTCCGCGCCTGACTTGTCACTACCCCCTCATAATGGTATTTTTCGACGGCCTACCCCGGTGATGTCATTCAGATGTGTCCTCAGGATCCACTCAACCCATCTTTAATTTCTTCTAGTCAAATCTAGTAGCCACAACCTCCATAGTATTCGTTCCGCGTAGACCAAAGGCAAAGCAAACCATCAGAATTGATCGTCCTAAGTACTAAATTAATTTCGGACCAAATCGAAGTTCGAGATGATTGCTTAACTACCTATGGATGGTGCACAAACAAACGCAGGTGACACGACGGCGTGTCGAATGACATGGATGCTTGACCATAAGCCTTCAGTCAAACAAGTCAACTTAAATATTCGGGGTCAGCATTCAATGTTCATTGATTAATGCTGTGGTTAATAACTCTGGGGAATTAACTATCGCTACAAATGATATCATTCACGTGTGTTCGATTGTCTTCATGGGAATGAATCCCTCCACTGAGAGCAAGACTTGTTATCGAATTATTCTTGCACAATTTTGCAACCAAAATTAAACAACATTGATTTATCACTAGTAACCAAGTTGATTTGGATGGCCAATTTCAGATGGCTGATCTTTCACATAACTCTCAGTCCTAATAGCACCTGATGTCCACGGGTGTGTATGATATTCATCTACTCATAATAGTGAGTTATATCTGCAAGCGATTTATGTTAGTACTAGAATGGTTTTGCCTAAAATACTAAGAGTCTTGTGTGTTCCAGAAAAATTCTGAACAAAATAACAGTTGATAACTGGTGTACATTTGGGGTGTTTATGTTATACAAACTTCACTAGGAAACTGACCTGTTGATTAATTCCTAAATTTCTTTCGGTTTCGTCTTCGCCATGGACGACAGTGAACATAATACTCAAAGAATCAGCCTTTTGTTTAAAAAATACAAGTCATTAAACCTGGGAAGTGAGTTTTATTCTGGATAAATATTTTATGTGATCTTTCTTCCCACCTACACTTATGAATGTTTCTTCAATCTTCTGCATGCCGTTTATGCTGAGCAACTATTGTTGCTTTTACAAAATTTAACTTGACTCAATTTTCTTTTTGAAAGCTGGTGTGAGGAAGGCAGAAACCAGCCATTCCTCAGTTTACAGTTATTTTCATTTGAAAAACTCAACCGTCTAACAACTAATTTCCATAATTTGATATAGATTCAACTTTTGAAGTTGAACAAGCCATTTTCAGAAAAGACCAAATAGTAGTTGGCATTTAATAGAAAACATACTTCCGAATTTGTTCCCACTTAACAGGTTTGAGATAGATTAAGTGTCTATTAGTTTATGTCATGAAGGAATAACAAAACTTATTTAGCTTTACGCGATTTTGAAATAACAATTTTCAGTGGTCTAGGACAAACACGAAAAGAATAAATAGACAGCAACATCGACTGTCAAAAACTCCTTATACATAGTCTTCACTTACTTCTACAAAATGGGATGTGAAATTCAATAATGTCAACATCTTGCGACATAAACTTTGCTGCTGAATGATGTTGAACCGATGTCCAGAAGTCCATGCGAACAGGGGCCCCTGTGCGTATAGTAACATAGAGCTATTTGTAAAACATCTCTAATGGATTGGGGTGCGTTTTCTTTCGATATTCATTCGTTTCTTAAGCAGAGAGTTTAACATTAATTCTTTTGAATATTTAATTACCATTAATTACAAGGAACTTCAACACTGCTGAATGTGTAGGCAAATAATTACACAGCAGCTATTAACATTTGGAGATCAAGTTGATAAGTGTCTTAATAACATCACATACAGAAACCCCACATTAAGGAAGCTGAGAGAGGTGCCTCTCTTAACCACTCGACCTTTCACACTGATGCATATATCAAACAAAGTGAATCACGCCACTACAGAAAAGCTGTGATGCTTACATTTTGTGGTCACACGATATTTATCTCTATGAAAATAGGAAAACCTCATTTCAAAAGTGTTATGCACATTTGCTAAGCACAAGTGACTTTCGAACATCAGAATTTTGGTCACCTTTGTCTGGTTCTTCTTGTTGGAACCACAGTGTGAGCAGTTGCACGAATAACTTCAAATCTGTCCGTAAGACCAAATGTCAGTCAAATCAGTTGATAAATCTTCCTGATGTGTGACATCGACCTGACATAATTTGGCAATTCAAAAATCAACTAAACAGCACTAAAAGATAAATTCTGCGTTTAAAATCAGTCTGGTTAGTGGAAGTTCAATGTTCAACAAACACAAACGCCACAGACAAAAATATCAACAGGAAAAATGGATAGTTAAATAAGCAAAATGAGTAAAAGTGACAGCCTTATTTTGGACAAAATCCTAACACAATTTACAGAATTCTCAGATTAATTAAATGCATAATATTTCGCCTTCATCCACTGACGTCAGTCTGTTTTATATATTATGAAGCAATACTGTTCAATCTGATATATAGACTAATCTCTAATGATATCTTCATCTCGTCCTCAATAAATACCGACGCAGACTGAAAATCTGCGTGAGTACATTAAGCAAACTAGGACATATGCAGAGTTGGTTAAAACCAAAAGAATTAGATAAAATATAATGAACTGTGCCGAATGAAGATTCAGAAAGCCAAGTATTCCAAGCAGACAAACATGAAAAGCTGGTGTTTCTCATGAAATTAACATTCTGTCACATATTGCTGGTTATATCATATACTGAAAAAAATGTGTACTCTGGCAAAACGATCTTGAAACAACGTGCGTATACGTGCACACATCGATGTAGCGCTGTTGGTCATTAAGGTAATCAGATGACTACAACTCGGATAAGCCGACCGTTGATTCGGTAATGGCGTCAGTAAAAAAAGCACTCCTTAGTCAAGTTTATTCTCCTCTTAAATTCATACGCATTCTTCACTCCATGCTCCACTTTCATTTCATATGGACTAAGAATTCGATAAATGTATTTAGAAAGTTTGTATGTTGGAGAATTAGTAAAATCCACTACTGGACGTAATGGAACATCTTATTTGTGTATTTTTGGTAAACCATAAAATCCACAGGGCCTGCAACTTTTTGGAGCCAGAGTAAACCAAAGTGATACACCGAGCTTCTCTTTTTTTGGAATTAATCATTTCAATTCGCTGAGATTTTACAAATATAATTTTATAAATGTCTACTTCTCACTAAGCGCTCAATTATTTTGCAACTATCCGGTCAAATCTTGATCACAGTTCATATGATGATTTAATTATTTGAAATGAATTGGAAATGAGCAATTAAATGCAATATGATTTGTAATGTATAAGGTCTTTGGTAGCCCAAGATTCAAGCAGGCCGCCAAGACGATTAATGATGAGGTTTGAATAACAGTAGTGTACAAACAGATGTAAAGATGCCCCTAATCCACCTGACGCTTTCATTCCTAGATCCTCAAAGTTCATCTAGACAACATTCGGGAATGAACAGCATTCATCTTTATTTACAATTAGACAATTGCCATCACCAACAGGTTATTGACTGAATAAAGCTTTACAAAGAGTAGATGAACATTTATGATATCGTTTTTCAGTGAAAACGGTTGTTCTTATTTGTTAACAAATTATGTGAGAAACTGAAATCACAAGGATGTCTTTGAGATCAAGTCTCAAGAAACTCTAACTTAATTTGTCACAACAAATAAAATACTATAACCCTTAGAATAAATCTCAGTGAATGCTTATTTGACCTAATATACGAGTGAACAATTAGATGAAAAACTTTGCGTCAAAAAAGGACAATAATTTGGAATCGAGGAACAGTTCATAGTTCAATTTCACTTTCAATTATGAACTTCTACATTACTGACGGGTGGCCGGTGCTACTCTATCTCAGTTAGCCTTGTCATTAAATAACCAGAATACCTGCTTTTAACAAAAAACGAAAGCAGATGAAGGCTACTCACTATCATTGATGATATTCCTGTTTATTGTGGCCTAAATCATGTGGCAGCAGCTGGTGTCCGAGGGGATAGATATTCGCTGGATTGATGTGAAATCGGAGGTAAATGTCAACTTTGCGGGTTGCTGATATCAAAATTTAATATATAATTGAAGATCTGAGAATAAAAATCAGCAAATTAACGGAAGAGGCAGACAAAAAAGAGGGAAATTCAAGTGAATATAACACCGACAGAGTTGATAAAGATACCTATTCAACAAGTAGAATCAGAGATCCCTGTCTTTCTCAAAGCCAGGCAGTGTCAGAAACACTATTGTGAAGTTGTCGTCACCATATCATTCAGCGACTTGACGTCCTGTCACTAAAAGTGTTCTCAATAGGTTACTCCAGATGTTTATCTACAATCATTTTTGCTTGATACACGCTGAAGACCAGTTGATTTGTGGGAAATGATAACCGACAATGAAGTCTGGCATGCAACGAACCAACTGAGGACCTTCCATACAACATCCACACTGAAACAAATGGAGATAGACTGAACACCAGCTGAGTAGAGATTTAAAAAGGAGACTGTAACCCAAGGTTGGCATAGATGTGATTCTGTGAAAAGGAGACTTAACTTGTTGCCAACGTCTACCTAGTATTTTTCTCGATTTTCAATCATTTTTTAAAATTTTTCCCCACCTCTGAAATCATTTATGAACACCTCAGTATGATTGGTATAATTTTGATGTATAACTACACATATTAGCGTAGAGCCATCTATGTGGAATTAACTGAAAATTCATACATATATAACCCTTGTCGATTCAGCCTCATTCTATGAATGTGTAAATTTGAATATTCGATGGTATAAACAACAGGTTATGAAGTCGTCCGAATGCATCGACATGATTATGAGCAATACATTGTGACTAGAAATTGTAATACAATTCGGCAATACTCTATCATTGAAGTTCTAGTGGGAAATCTTGATGAGTGAGGTCCATCCAGTCAAGTGTGAGGATGGATGTCCCACCAGTGACATTGGTTGGTGGTGGAAGTTATAAATCATGAGCCATTGAATTGTGTCACAGGGGATGAACGGTATACAAGCTTGCCTTGTGACCGGATAGTCCTAAGTTCCAACCCAGTAGGTCAGAAATGCCGATGAATCTCAAAAGACGACGATGAAACAGCTGCCCAGTACTGTCTGCTTGTTTTGAATGGTTCTCTATCTGATATAAATCCGCGATCAACTCGTAAAAGCAAAACTAATCCTTACAAACCAACTACAAAAAATCTCACTGTATAGCTTGTTGTTCAAATAACTCTGACTAATTTAGAATTATATTTTGTCACAATAATTCTACGCATACATCAATCAGATTTAGTTGTCTACATATTTCTAGCATAGTGATCAGTGATCAACGATTTTATGTAGCGATGTGTGATTTGTAGGAGTCGGATCATCTCATCAGTTTAATAACGTGCCTACAACAGGAACGAATCTAATTTGATTATATTCACTCATGTGTGCTTACATTTCAATTAATAAGGTAAATAGGCTTAGTTTTGGTAGGAATATGTCATCATATACACAAGCCAATTATGTTAAATCCATTTTGATGGTGATTTATGCTTGGTATGTTTTGAATCACCTGGTTTACGGATAGATTCATAATAAATAGTCTTTGATTATTCATAAACATTGTCAATATCTGGGTTATTAGCTGTGTGACTTGAAGGAATGTAGGAAGCTGGCCGCTGAAGCCTTCTCAATACATCATACAGAGGAGAAAAATGATACCACATTTGATTACCTGTATATTGATTAGCTTGTTAAGGCTCATCAACAAGGCCAGCAGTTCGGAGAGAACATCAGCAGTAAAGGTATAAAAAATTAAATCGCGTGTCGGTGGCCGTGAACAACCTCCTTCCGATTTCCGATTTAGATACTGATACATCTCACCGAAGATGTCTAGTGATCCCTGATTTGAAGATGTAGAAAACCTAGATGGAGACAACCTTATAAACGTCTCGTAGCCAGTAGCAAGGCTGGCAACAAGGGAATTTTGGCAGTGAAGCTAGTCAGGCTTGAAAAACAAAGTTCTCCTCTGAAGGCCATCAATCAAAAAATAATAGCGTGTTAGTAAGTGATCCTCAAGTGTTCATTCGCAAACATTAATTAATTGCTTCACAATGAGAAAAGTCGATAGACAGTAATAGAGGGAACAAAATACTAACTGGATCAGACAGATACAGACGTGAATTATGTACATGAATCACCGTATCAGACAGACTTAAACGTACTTGACTTGAACAGAAATTATCTAAAAGTAAAATGATTGGAAATGCTTCAATGAAATACATTCGTTTGTTTGAAACAAATGTCAACAGAACTACGGAATACTGAACAGTTACTATAGATAGATAGAGAAAAGTCTCATTATTATCATTAGCAGCCCACTGAATCCACTGGAATTCAGCTAACTGACGAGAAGGAAATTCACGAGAAAGGAAAATGGAGGGAGTCATAAGAAAGGATGACTTAACAAAAGGGGAAGAATGATCAAAGCTGCAAATAAAATTTTGATATTTAAGAAGAATAACTGATGGTGTCTGGCGTAATAAGAGTTGGGAGATGAATAATTTGAATTTGTGTCATATTTTGGCATATGGATGTGTAAAACTCATAATATCCAAATGGTTACCTATCTGATTGCCAATCCGTTAATATAGAAGCCAGCCGAAACCTCAGTATTTTAATGAGAGATATAGGTTAAATGCTGACGGGATCGAATAGACTCTGTTGTGGAGTATTGGAAAAGGTAGTGGACTGCTTCTAAAATTTAAACATTATCTTAAATCGATAAATTCTGCCGACACATAACACAAAGATTTTAAAGAAGAAAATTCTCTTATGTTCAAAATTGAATTTTCACAAATGTTAGAGAAGTTTCTTATAATCTTTTTAAGTTAACCAGGTAGCCAAATGTAGACTGTCTGGGTGAGATCGTTTGCATGAGAAGGATCATTTGTTGAGGCTGTTTAGTGGTATGAATCGAAACTGTTGTCAATGACGTAGGCGCATAATCATCTTGTAATCTCTAGTATCCATTAAAACCACCTCCTGATTTAACATGTTACTAGTCCTTCTCCCTCTCTGGCACATTTCTGCTCACTGGATGGATATCTTCTGAATATCTTCCTTCTTTAACTTCCTCTGCTTTGTTTGACGCATGAAATGTATAAGTTCTTTACAAAGTTCTATATAGAATATCAGTGAACCTGTTAAAATATGAATATCCGTTACACTCTGTTGTAGCTGTTAGTAAATTCTATCAAAGAAGCACATGAGTGAATGAGACACATTGCGAGTAAAGTTTCTACGAACGCTTTGATGAGGTCATCAGTTAGAACAATTTTCACTGCCACTCCATCAATAACTAACCCTAGATGTCCACTGGTGCATCAACGCTATTTAGAAAATGTTGCCAGTGTTGTCAAACTCCAAGTGTATCAATATGTTCAGCTGTTATTGGTCCAGAAGAGAATCTTTGCTGAAATACTTGTTACTTCGACGATGTGTATTCACTGTCAAATGAGAATGTTTACACAACGTTTATGTCAACGAAAGAATATTTGGTATTTTGCTGTGTTTACCTAATCACAACATCACATGGTGACTACAAGTGTCATTTCATTTCGCCTGGATGTAAAAAACAGAAAATTAACGACAACAATTAAACAGAAGTAGGGAAAAATCCATATCTACTTCAATAAATAAAATGAAGTTCAGTGTAAATATTTGGCGTATTGGCAAAGAAAACTGACCTAATTCATTCTGCTATACTTTATATATACTAGCCATGGTTTGGACGTACATGGCGGTTGATTTATGCCAAATATCATACAAGAGTAAATCTACAAGTTAGTGGACGAGGTGGTCAATACAGAACTTCTAGCAAACATAGATAACTCAAAGAGGATGAAGTTACTTAAACAACAACAAAATTTCAAAGTCACGATCAGTAGGAAGGATTAGAAAGACGTCAGTACATTCACCTGTCTGCCTCTCTCCCAACTTTGAAGTTGATTTTGTCGTTGTTTTCGCTCTCAGTGACTATGACCAAACATCTCATGGAGAAATGTATCCTCATTGTATTCCTAATGTTTCAATAGTAAAGAAAACATTGTCAAGTGTGAATGAATTCTTTCCTGATTTGAATAACTGATGACTGAACACTCGAGAATGAGGAATAATTTGTCAAAAGTGAATAGTCATCTACTGTGTACGGACATGATCGTTGCAATCACAGTCTATAAAATGTTTAATGGCTTGGTTCCTACTCATGCACTTCTGATTTCGTTACCCTGGAAGGCAAAGTCAATGCGACTATCTCTTTAGAACAATTTTCTCTGTATAACTCACACAGTGAATACTGGATTACGAAGCAACAGTGTACAGATGCGATTTATCTGGTACAGTGAACCAGTGCTGAATCAGCAGAATAAATATTCAACCTGATGAGTGCAGTTAGAAACCACTATAGTGTCATCTATCGGTAGGCACCTTTTATTACTCGAATACATGTCTCGTCGACTTCCACATCTATTGTCCTAATATCCAGCTTCACAAATTCATGCGTACATATTCCTGTATTTCACAAAAGTGAAATTAAGTTTGACGTTGTAGTCCACAAATTACAGTTCGTCGGTGACATAGTGCTTAGGACTGTCTTCGACCATGTACATGGGACGTGGTTCGATTCCATGCCGATACTCACCCGATATCTATGGTCAGCCTGCAAAATTTTGGCTACTGATATCCACGTTATAAATTCCATAATTGTTCGTCAAATGCGGCGTGGTATCAAGCTGTATTCAAAAAAAAATAAAATAAAATAAATGAAACATCTATCTCGACACACAGAGAACCTCACACTCTGAATGCTCAAATGCGTGATGCATCCAGGTTGAATGTGGTTGTTTCATGCATAGAACATCCATCTGTAAAATCCAAGATATCCTTCCTCCGTTACGCAATCATTTCGATAGACGGCATGTAGGCAGAAATGCACAGTATTTATGAATTCTAGAATTGCCTTCGTTTATCTTCGATCGCATTTATCAACACAAGAATCGACTACTGGCTGCTGAAAACTGGTTTGTACGCACACCACGTGAAATACACGATGGCACTTATTTGAAGCCCGTGAGCGAATGTATTCAACCACAAACATGTTAATCATACGCTGTGTAGATTGACAGTGTAACTTTCAGTGAAATTAACTACATCAGGTCATTCATTGTTCACTGAGACCACTTGATCAGAAAATTTCTGTTAACACATTTACAACTGGCTAGCTGATTCCGGAGATCACGTGAGATAGCCAATTACCCTGAATTCGTGAGATGACGAATGAATCTGTGAATTTGTCATCAAAAAACAAGGGATTTGGCAAGTGAGTTATTTCCCATTATTTCGACACCCACAAACAAATTTCACAGTTCAGTTTTCATTTTTAGTTACCACAATGAGAATTTCGACAATTATTTTCACAACAGTCTTCATCTACCTCACAACGTCCATGCCTTCGTTGACAACAGAATTGAATACCTGTTGATTTGCGACGTCGACATCGAGAAGGGTTGCAACACTTTTCAAACTTGGAACTAGCGAAATCGTCATTCCAACACTCACAAGAATTACCTTTGAAAGAAAACAAATACAATGATATTGGTATTTCATGTAAAAGAATGACAGAGTAAGCTTCGAAAGTTAACATGAAATTGTCAAGAATGAATAAGTCGATGAATTATTGCGAGATAAAACATTCACATTACTAACTTAACGCCACTTTTCGTCTCGATTTGTAAGCGACGTCAGTTTGACTCTAGTAAATTGTAGTCAGAGATCAGGTTCACTTCATAGTTGGCAGAAATCTGCCATCCATTTACGCTCAATAATGTTATCAACTAGCATACATTGAAATGACAGAGATGCAGAGAGTTTATTCAAGGCAACCGAGGCATGTCCTGAAAACCTTGTCAAACTTCCTATAAATATGTGAATATCTACTGATCACTGTTATTCATCGGAATGCCAATAATTATCTCCATTTTGTTCAATGACTAGTGTGTCGTGCATTGAAACTGAAATTAATTTATAAGTACACAAATTTCACAAATTTCGTTCTCTGTTTCCTTTTATGCAATGTAATAATGCAGACATATGCACATCAGTGAGCATACATTTCAACAGATCTATTTTCCTGATTCGACTATCCATCAAGTGTACAAGGATGAAACAGTGTGATTGACACACGAAGAGTGTTCATTCAGATGGCGTAAGCGTGGAAATTACAAAGTGATACGGATGTACCACAAAAGTTTGGGAGAAGGAGACGAGCTACACTGATTTGTGATTAGTTGATTATGAGAAGAAGAAGTCTACAGTCATGATCGCAATTCTCAAGATGTAGGACATGCAACATTCTGTTGCGCAAACCGTTCACAAAAAACTCTCATCACATGGCTTTGATACTAAGTTCTTACAAATTCCATCAGTGGCCGAGAAGTCGGAATCTTTGGAGGAAACCTTATTCCAATGAAAATTGGAGAAACTGTGCAAGATGTCTGAGATGCAGTTTTATTCTTTCAGTCGACTTCTTTTATTTCCAATACACCTAATTAGATGAACTTGAAACTTCAGATGAAATCAAGTAATTTTCATAAATCTTCCATTGAGAGATAAACAGAATGTAAAGCAAAGTATGAAGAGATATCTGTTGGTAATAAATGGGTTATTGACAGTGGTGAGTCCCAGACTGCATCGCCGTATATGTAGGAGAAACTACCAGCAAGCTAAGTAAAAAGTGAAAGAGCATTAACGATGTCTGAAGGTGGCTCCAAAGATCTCTGCAGACCTAAAGAAGCTAGAAACAGGTCAGCAGTGGTACCTCATTCGACAGAAGAAGCAGAGTACGACGATGTACATCAAGCAATAAACAGTGTGCATTGTGTGTACAGTTACACATGAGAAAAAGACCAGTTACGACATAGTGAAGATTTAACCGATTCAGAAACCTCATCTAAGTCATAGCTATGCTTTAGATTGGAGACGCGGATCTACCGAAAACAATCACAATGCTTTCCCATTCTTAAGAATATCAATATTTCACACATTTCCTTGCTATCGGATTCATCTAATGTAAACATGACACTCCGAAATTGACAAAGCATCTCATGCTCACAAACACAATTATCATGCAAGTTATCAACAGAGTGAAGTTGAAGTCTACCCTCGTGAACGCCTCTACATCAACGACATTACTACACAAAGTAAATCAACCGACATTCAGAATAGCTGAACAGTAAATTAGTCATCTACCAAATTTCAAATAATACCCAGCCTGCCTTATGAATACAAATCTACTATAATCACAGTAAAATGCACATCACAAGAAAACATACCTGAAGCCCGTACAACCTGGTCGCCCATCATCACAACTGACAATACCAATATCGTGAGCAACGTAGAAGTGTGCATCGTCGGATTATTATTGCCACAGTGTAAAGGGGAAAGCCATTATATATTTCCCACTGTATCCAAATGGTGGACATATCTATGCCATTGTGTTCACACACGAATGAAGATTGTTCACACTGGAACATGAGTGAACATTTTGTTATTCACAGGGATTCGTGGAAACGTAGTCAGTGTAGTGAGATCAATGAGAAGAACACGAGTATTCGTCACGTAATTTATTGTAATTGAATGTAACATTTTGGTTTTAAACGGTCTCCATGTGTAGTTGTATTGTGTGCATTGTGGAATAGACCAAGTCAATTATTATAATTCTATTCCAATAGTTGTTTGCACACACACATAAGTTCTACTTCTTCACTGCAAATGATCATACTGACTGTTCGAATTGTTATTTTCATTCTCATTTTGTATTCGAATGAATGTGACTAAAATATGGTAGACGCCCTGTGCATAATCTCGTTGGAAATAATAACAAAATATACAGAACTTGTTGTTACACGCGAACGAATAATGTAACAGAATTATGAATAATTTGAATTCCATGTTACATGTGGAACATGGATGGAAAATGAAGAGGAGAGAGGAACCAGTTGGGCATTGACGAAGTGAGATCGACATGACTTACTGTATATTATACTTGCAAATGAATACAAACTTTTGTGTATCTTTGAATTCAGTCCTGTGTTCGATTTTCAGATTACCGCGCACAGAGAAATGTAAACGCCTGATTGAAACACATTATCAGCGTAGTCGAGGTATAAATTTCAGCATGATATTAGGCACCACAATAATTATATCGACAGACTGGTCGACAGTCTCAAATGCTATTTCGCGTGTGATAGTGATTCCCAAGTAGTGACGCCATTCGCAATAGAACAGTCATATGCCACGTTTGAAACGGATTCATTGAAACACCACTGCGAAGTGACTGAAATCCGGAGAATGCATCTACCCTGTTGGTGACATATACGGTTGAACCCATTTAAACTGTCACTCTCACATTCATGCAGGTCTCTTAGTTGAGAATCGATTTGAGACTCAATCCCACAATTCGCACATAGTAGCGTTTCTCGGATGAATGAGGTTAATTCCTGTCTCATATTAAAGTAAAATTTGTATTTAAAGCATATTCGAGCCCGGAATATTGACCCTGAATCACATTTCAGATGAGTGTAGAAATCCTGACGTGTCTATTAGACAGCATTCTTAAGAATCTACGAAACGTTTCAAATCATTATAAAGTTGGGTTAATATATCAGTCTGCCATTGGAAGATTATGTAGAAGAAGATTCAAGTACGAGTGATTGCTCTGCATAGCCCAGGACACACAACACAGTCATTCCTCACAATCTCTGAAAGGAGGCGATTCAGAATTGAAAAGAGTAATCACTGATCAAGGAATACACTCTTCAATATCTTCCTCATCACCTTCGACAGCTGTATGCGCACAATAGTCAAACAGTAATTGTTATCTGCAAGACAACTAATAAAATCCACTCAGCGATGGTCATAACTTGTGCATATGTCAATCCTCACAAACTTCATAAAAAGTAAATGAATTGGAAGTCATGAAATGTGAAGGATTCGTTTGTACACCTGTATTAGTCAACAAGTGATATGAGGAATGGACGCCTTCAGGATGGATTGTCAGAGATGCAATCTATGCCGTGTAGAGTATTCATGAATTTGCTGATGTAATGCCTGCCGGCTTAAAAATAATACGTGAGAATGTGATTGCATGACAGAAATTTCTGTTATTGTTGAGCGATTGATTACAGCACTGCTCTTTGAATCATTTGGCAACTACTGGCTTCAGACAGTTTCTTTGGCACACGATGGAGCAAAGAGATTGTTGTACTTGAGCAATGTAGTCTGGCTGATCTAAGTGTTTTAGCATCTATCTTCATGTCAAGCCTGGAGAAAACAAAGTTGAAGCGTGCAGTTGATCAAACAACTTCCTATTGTGGATATGTCGATGGCACATTTGTAGTATGCGACAACGAAATCCTGCCTCCCAACTACTCAGACTATTCAACAACGCACATTCAAATATTGTATATACTATGAAAAATGAAAATGATGGAAAGTTGCGTTTCCTTGAGATTGCCATGCAACGCCTAGAAGATGGTAGTCTCCACAGGTTGATTTACTAAAAGTTGACATGGAATGGACAATACGTACATTTTAATGGTTTTCGTCCAAATAGCTACAAACGAGCACTAGTCAAGACTCTGTACTATAGAGCGAGGAAAATATGCTCTGCAGAGAAATTAGAGGAAGTATTTACGATTCTCGAAAAGGTGCTGGAAAACCACGGTTCTCCTCAAGGATTCATTAACAAATTTGAAAGATGTGAAGGCTCAAACACCAAACAAATCACAGTCGGTTAAAAGCCTGTCTTCATACAACTAGATTTTCAAGGTGAAAACATCGCTGAAATGGTCAACAGTAGACTGAGAACGTCACTAGCCAGAGCCTATCCTGCAGCTAAGTTGGTTCCCGTCCATCGAACAACATGCTCTTTGGTGCAGTCAAAAGTCGATAGATACCCTTCTCATGTTAACTCTAACTGTGTATACAAATTTTTGCATGTATCTGCGGGAGCAGTTAGAATGGGAGAACAGAAATAAGTGCATACCTCCAATTTTCTGAACATGTGCCGAAAAGCCAACTTCTCAAGGGAACACGCACTTACAGCAATGCCATTACCACACATCTCCTTGATTGATATGGGTCATGAGGTGGAAATCGAGAAATGCTTTAAAATTATCAATAGACAAAAGGAGCTCTATTCTCCTCAAGTTTGCCGAAATAATCTCTATCAAATGCTTGAAAGGAGATTTGTGTGTTCAGAAAGAAGCATTTAATAGTCTTTCATTGCCCTGGTGACTGGATTTCTTTATTCGCTTATTTGATTACGTGATCTTTGACTTCAGCCTAACTCCCTTTTATAATCTGTAATTTTGCTTGTCTCTTCTTTCTATGATTTCAGTTGAACTTAGTAAATTGTTACCGAATTTATAAGTCACTCTGCATCTAACGCATATCTCGACTTGTTTGCTCAACTCCTTTAACATTGTATGCATAGATTTATTATGTTTATACTTGAACTGCCTGTGTAAAAACAATCTAAGCGCGAATTTCTGAGCACTGTTCACTAATTGTGTGACTTTCTGTCAACTGACAACATGTGAAATTTGCAGGTATGTAAAAACTTTTCTGTACGTAAAACCTCATAATCTATTTAGGCTGTAAGCAGGCAGCTGATGAGAAGGCAACAAAATAAATGATGGTACCATTATATTCTCCATGTTATTCAGAACCTGATGATGAAGTTATTGAAAAGAGTATTCTTTGTTTAGTATCCATTCAGAATGCTGGAATTCATAACTCTAGGTGTTGTTTACAATTATGCCTAATTGGCATAATAAAAATGATTGAAAGCCTAATGTAATCCATAGATGTTCCTTGATATATCAGTAAATATATAATGAGTAATTTGCGTGTCAACTGTTACTTACAGGAAATGATAAAAACGCATTTCGGCCTTCAAAAGTAGAACAGTTGTTTAGAAATATACGTTACTTTCGCCCCTAGTTTTCTCTTCAATTGAAATTTACATGCAAAGTATTTTTATGCTTCGTGATTTACGGTTAACTCATCCAAGAAACTGAATCACGAAGGAAAGCGATGCAGATGCCTGGATGAATAATTATTCAAGTGAGATATCACGGATAAAAAATAACTCTTTTATATACACGGCGTTTAAAAGTATTCATTGTAAAGGCTAGTTTGCAATACTGGATAAAATAAGTCTCCTTTCGTAGATTATGAAGAGAAGCTACAAATCCAGCGGAGTTCGATAGAATTTTTGAGAATATTTACTAGCGCAGTTGTCAAGAAACGTTTGAAATCCGCTAAAATTCAGTTTGATCTAGTAAATACTGCCATTTCTTTTCTTTGTGAGCGTATATTGCGGAAGTTGCCTGTATGATGCAATGGAACATGCCACGCGTTACATAAAATGAGAATGATTTTCTTAGGATAAAGGAAACACTTCACAAATACTCCACCTTAAACCTGCAAACATTACATTGCTACAGTAGCCGTTTCTTCTTTTATCGTGATTCAAAACCTTTTGAAAGTATCTCTGAGTGAAATTGGCTTTTTCTCTATTAACGATGGAGAACGTGCATAATTGTGTTATAGAAAGTAGGTGATTTGATGCATCTCAGTCATGTTATATACTACTGATAAGCTGAGTAGTTAATCAGTCCTTTTCAAGTATAAGGGCACAAAACCTTGAGGTAGGCAATACACTCCCAGTCTATGAGTGTCTAAAATACTCAAGAATGTAAGTGTATGTGACAAGACTGGTCATTTCTTTGTTTCTGCCTTTATTTAGTGACCTCATGAAACAATCTCTGTACCTGAATTCGTATCTAAATATGGCCTGGTTTATTTATTTAGTGAGAGGTAGTATAGCTTGGATATTCATTCAGTTCCTTAATACAAGCTCGATGAGGTTGATTTTAATCCTTTCTGTAATCAGAACTACTGATAGTTTTTAATGAAATGGTTTGTGTTTAATATTTTCTTTATGTCCACTTAATCGAATGGAACACAAAGAATATCCTGATACCAAAGAATCTTTTAATCTCTTTACTAACCAGGGCCCAATCTATAATAACTTTAAGGGATGAAAGTCAGGAATAATGTAAGTAGTTGAATTACATTCACAATTAAAAGGATTGAGTGATTATAGGGTGGTTGGACGAGTATCCTGCGAGTAAGTGGGTAGAGTTGAAGACAGTGGCGAGAAAATTGTGAGCAGCTATAACCTCACCAAGGATGGAATTCGATATCTTAAGATCACATGCCACATAGATGTTTTCCTTGATTGCTGAAAGTTTATGTTATGCATAAACATTCTTCAATAAATCGAAGAATTTATAAGCAGCAATTAACTTGACGATGACTACGTCCACTAAATTATCACCTGCACTGTAGCTTTCAAAATAAAGACAAGCCATTAGAAATTTCTGTATATATGTTGTCTCTCATACATGTAAGTATCAGGCAGGAATTGTTCACGTTTAAATCAGAAGAATTTAGTTATGAACTCCTGGTTGAATATTAATGAAATCAAGTTAAGGAGAACTGAAAAATAATTTGAAACATTCCACACAATACTCATTATGAGACAGCTGAGGAACTCATTTTATATGTATATATACCTAGGAAATATAATCTCACTGTCGTTTAACTAGCAGTTTTTCCCCAGTTGTATACAACTTGACAAATACAAAATAATCACAGAAGATTTGATCGCACATGTTTTACACAGTTGCAACGAGAAATTGATCATGATGTAGGTTAATGAATACTCAAGACTCTAATGAATCCACTCCTGTACAACGAATATTCTTGAAAGAAAAAAGATGCAGTCGAAAATGCTTCAATACACACAAAGTTTTACTACAACAAGTTGCGTAACTAAATCGAAGATGAACCTGTGTCACATAGTTTCATCCCAACATGCCAACAAGTCTTTAGGTTTATTACGGGACGTCCACTTGTACCGTTTCTAGCAGACAATTTCACGAGAAACCTAAGAGAAACATTCATGGAGTTTTGATTCAGTCAGACCTCTATGACATGTATGTTGATGATGGATTGGGCATATGTGATTGCTTTATTGACATATTTCAAACACCAAGCCTATTGAGAAATGAGTATCCTTGAATAAATTAAAACTGGAACAACTTTCGTTTTCTTGAATGACATATCAAGCGTTGTATAAATGGTATAAATAAAAGCTACACCAACAGAAAAGAAACCTGGAGGCCTATATACCTGTAACTAAACAGCTTCAATTCCATAAATTTCAAAATAGGATTAATCCGAATATATTTTGATAGTGCATGAAAGCTTTATTTAGAGAAATATACGAAGAAGAATTGTTTTTTTTTGTAAAAAGATGCTTACAGTGTTATGACTACTCACAGAAGTTCATGAATGAAGAAACAAATTATTCAAAATAGCGAACTTCAGAGTTCGCCTTCAAAGAATATGATATTGGTGTCAGAGTAAGACAGAATGAACTCTGCACTGAAAGCAAACGATCCAGCTGCCTAGTTTGTTTGTGTGAATCAATCGAAATGTTGCTTGAGACAATGAAATTGGAATGAACCACACTTGATACCACCTTTAACTGCATTTGCCAATTTACATGTGTGTATCTTAAGACGGACTTCCTTATCGAAATAGAGAGTAAATGCGTTATTGTCCGCATCTCTGAACGCACACACACACACAAAGGCTATGACTGAGGAACTTATGAGTGTTGAGGAGTATGATTTCACACGATTTAGTGGATAGAATAATGATAATCTGCTTCCTCAAAAAAAAATCACCTATAACGTAGTATGGAATTCTTAGTGTCTATCACAAGTTTGCATCATATTTACTGAAAATATAAATAAAGGTAACGATAGAAATTTTCTCACTCTTACAGTAGTCAAATGTGCCAAGTATTAGTGTTATTATTTCAAACAATAGTGCTGATACACTGGAAATTTTAGCGTGTTATAGAGTATTAAATCTAATGTTCTCTTGATTTAGTATGGTGAAGGGAAAAATAATAAGTATGACAGAGCTTAAAAGACGTCTTCCGTATAATGAAGCTCACCAACTACGATTAATGTGAACTTCACTCTTCAATTAAGTGTATTATGTTCTTTTGATCGGTAAGGTTGAAACAGCTGCGTATTGAGAAAACGCAAGACTAATATAGATCTTCAGTGAAAGGAAGGAGAATTCAAAGCCTCACGCACGACTTATTTGTTCCAACGCGTAAGAAGACAAGAACTGAGAAACCACTATAAATTTTAAAAGAAGAAAAGTATTATCGAATTTACCGTAAAAGGATGACGGAATCAAAAACACCCTGGTTTTAATTTTCATAGGGATGAGTTTTAAAATAGCTTTAATGAAATTATGGATGCAGTCATCATTGTATACTTAACTTGATAGCAGATTACAGCATTTCAAGCATTTCAATAAACACAAATGGCCACTTTAAATCAATTAAGAAGATCAGATGTTTGGTTTGAAATAATGAGAAATAAGAATATCCAGCAGTGAACCCACTAATATCCTGCCACTCAGCAATACTAATATGGAAGTGAATCGTGCACACAGTGAGGAAATCATTGAGTCATGTTGAAAATTATACAAGTCCCCTAAGAGAGAAAAGAGGTGGCGATTTGTATGGGGATTGATGGTTAACTTGAGGGAGACCACATTTTAACAACAGAAGACAAGAAATTTGGTAAAGGAATGTTTACCTACTATTTGATATAAACATATATGGAACTAAGACATACCTCATAACACAATTATCATTTGTACTGATCCTCCGTGTTGTGTTACTCTGCCCTTAGTGTTTTGTTTCTTTGTTAACTTTTCCTGTCTACCATGTTTTGGAGCAGTTCTGGTAAATTTCCTTTCTTTGACGCCGAATCTGTCGCTCCTGTATTCGATATTTTTGTACCGATGAATGTCTATATATATACTACTGATAAATCTTGTCGGTAGTACACGCCACGATATGAAGAGAAACTGTAGGCTTATCGACCACTTGTAAATGGTGACAAAGTTCTAAGTGGAATGGATGTAACCTGCCAAGACTATACTGGGATTGCGAGCTTTCAGTGCAGTTAACATAAATTACGCATTTCTCATCTACAATTGTTACAATTCTCAGCTTTCTTCAACACCTTATTAGAAATAGTTGCGGATGGACAGGATTTCAAACGCGTTTTCTGAAATCTTATCAGATGAATAAATATCCCAGGCCTTCAAATAAAAAAGATATTTCTCTGAGAGTATACAGATAAATGCTAGGGTAAACCACATGCTTTGTAATTAAGGAACACTAGGTATTCATTACATTCTGGGCAAGAAGTACCTCAGAAAGTAATTTTTACGCTCAATTATTGCAGCATTGGTGATACATTTATTTTCCGACACTTTCCAAAGGTTTTTTTATTAAGGGACTATTGCTTGAGATACTCATAGCCTCCCTTCATCCAAAAGAAGCATCCGACTCCATAAGTCTGCTCTTTGTGTCAACATCTGATTGCGAGGTGTGGTTTCCTCATAAATACAAAATTGTGCTAAATTAGAATTAAGAGAGTGCATTCCTGTAAGATGATGGCGCCAGCAGGATACTAGGATACTCAGAACACTCAGACGACAGTTTCGAGTATTTCTAACTTTCACTTCGGGCCTAGCACATGTAAAGTGATGCAGCGTAAGTGATCTGTACCACCTCTTACTCCCTGATTGAGAAGTGATCATACTGCATATATAAACCAGATAACTTCATGACTTTGAGATATCTCGCTACCTCTAAAAGGATGAGTATGAAGTACCGTTTTCGATTGCGCTCTACTTCAGAGCTTCGAGATACGGCCACTTAGCTTGGAAACGTTCGGGGTGAAAAGAGGGACCAGCAAGAGTGATACACAGTTAAAACATGTGTTAGATTTAAATGTTGGTATAAACATACACAGACACATATTTTATGGCAAAATTGAAGCCTTCAGTGGCTTCACTTTAGAAACACTTATAAAGTGTGAATTCTTTGGAAGAACATAATTGAGAGGCAGTGCTGTGTTGTGTCATGACGAGATTTACCTCCGTTTGAATCAGATGTAATGGAATTTATTTCTTCTGTGAGGAGAATACTTACTGTTTTTCAACTATCACTAATCCTCTTTCTTCCATTTTCACGTCATCTTTCCTTCTTTCCTTTTTCTTTCTTTGTGGTAAACTCAACGTAGACAAAGAGATTAAACTGGTTGCTTCATTGTTTTTTTGTTATACTTTGCATAAAGTGTTGTGAATAATAATTACCTCGTAACAGTCTGCGTAAAAACGGAGGAAAGAGAAACAGAAGCAGAGAACGACAGAAGATTGGCAACTAAGATCTTTTGAATAATTTATTCAGTCTAACAAAGTTGTGTGCTAATTCCGGTTGGCAGTAAAAAAAAAGAATCAGTAAGGTGAAAAAAAGAGATTTAGAAAGACATCAAAAAGAGCACTGTTAGTCAGAGTATGTACTTCATGAATTTTAAATAGGGCAGAGTTTATTACGCCTTTGTAATAAATCAAAGTAGGTCTGTCTGGATCAAGAATGACATGTGTTAAATTGAATGTCAAACAATATATGTACTAAGAGATAATTTTATTTTAAAGGGGCATTCTAATCTGCATTTTATGATAAAAGTAGTATGATGCTTGTATGCATGATTATTGTCATTACTTATTAGGCATTCCTTGGGACATAGTGCTTCAGAATGCCATCTTCTTTGTACTTGGTTTTCCTCATATCATTTTTGAGTAGCTTACTTCCTCTCCTATTAATCTGCTTCGTGTTATCCTCGAACCGATAGCCGACTCGTTACTTCCTATTTGGGTTCAACTGCAGCCTCAGTATGTGGTGTGACTCAGCAATCTCTAAACTTTATGTCTAACTCACATCCATTTACGTCTTCTTATGTATTGGGTAATCGGTTGATGTCTGGTTCCCTGCCTGCCTCCTTGTAAATATTCTTTTTTGTTAGACATAAAACATAAATCATAAGCTAAGTCCATATTTTCTAGAGTTTTTGCTATTCCACAGTTTGACTCTCCTCCCACTTCCAGTAGTCTGGCTGTGTACTGCTCCATCTGATCGTCAAGAGCATCATAAGTTTTAGTGAGTATCTGTGCCTCGCTACTGTCTTGACTTCAAACGATTCAGTTAGAATTCCTTTGTGAATAACTAAGCACATTACATTGTCATCATCATTGTGTTCAGGGAGGTTAATCAATGTTTCGCTCTTTATGCCATTAGACTTGAGTAAAATCAATCTTCCACCTCAGCAAATCTATTGTGTGTGTGATAAATAATCAAATAGCCCTTTTTGAGTTACACAGTTTACTCTAAACTTTATTTCAAGAAGATATTGCGTTTTATATCAGCAGGCAAAATCAACAGTGGTAAATTAAACGGGGTCAATTTTTCCCTGTTCAAGTTTTTCAAAATATGAAGTTAGTCTCTAGTATACATGTAAATTTCTCAGATTTTGGAAATCTTTTTATGAAGTGTTCTGCGCTGAATAAAATTGGATAGACGACGAATCAAGGTATATGTCCGCGGTTTTTATATACTTCATGCGTTCATGAATTCAAAACTCCTAAATTCATCCTAGAATCTTGGTAATGACTCCATAAATGTTGAAAAATTTCGAGTTGTAGTCGTACATAGATTTTCATTTTATGACTTACATATTAGATATTTTGTTTATGCATGCCTATGTCGAGATGGCAGGACAACTTTGTGGAATGCGGTGCTGCTTTTAGGTATATTTATGTGTTCATCAGCTGTGAACAGGGCAATATAGATAACAATCAAGTATAAAAGTATTAACATCAAGTTGTTTGAACCACACCAAAGAGTTCGATTTGAAGATCGCTGGGACTGTACTGGTGTATTTAATAATTTATCAGCTTGATTTTCTGTAGGCGAAAGGTTCAATATCACTTACAGTTTACTTTTCGCATCCAGTAAACTTGACAGATTCTGTATGGATATTAATGGAAGTTATAGTTAATTCACTGAATGATAGAAAGGTCAATGGTTGTTTCATTATAGCTTAATTCAACACCGTATTTTTGGTACAAGTATAGAATCTTCAGCATGTGGTATCGGCAGCCGAAATTTCGCTAACCGACCAAATGAATTCAGATGTGTGTTGGTGGTGGGTTGAACCTCGGACTATTTGCATGGTTGACGATATTCCTAACTCTGTGCCACCGAAACTGCTGATTGCTTTAAAGGTAGAAGTCTGAAATGTTACTTTGATTATAACTTTTTTTAAATATGACGCAGACAAGTGTATTCCAAACGGATTGATCTGATTAGTACCTTTGTCAAATCAAATGTTTATCATCCTGGTCGTCTGTAACAAAAACTCAGGTTTTGTTCTCATTCAAATAGAAGTACATGCAGTTAACTTTTGTAGTTTGTGCTTGGATTAACCTAAATGTTTGTGAATGATTTACTGAAAGGTTTCTCACTGAGCTTTCTATATTCTCACTGTAGTTAAATTTATATTGCTGAATAAAAATTGAGGTCCTGTAACTGTAGTGGACTACTGCCTTATTATGTCTTGTATTCCTGCAAATCATTTTTTGATTCCTTATCGAGTTTTGCTTGTTTTCAATTTTCGAGCTTGTGATATGGTAAATTTCTTCTTTGGCCTGTGTTCTGTAAGTCTTTAAACGGTATTCAAATCAGTTCTCATCCTAATCATCTTCTGACCTGAGTTCCTCGCTTCCAGTAACTTATTTCCTGTTTTCGAACTACCTCTATCTAAGGCTTTTTAGTTGTCTGAGTCAAAGATAAAAAGAACGACCACAATGGCCACGATTTTCACCTTGAATGTCGCTCAATCTTGAAGGTGTTTAAATTATATAATGAGGGCGAGTCTCTTAAAACCCTTCAAAAGACTGAAATCTCGCCTGTTAGGATCAAGCAGTACACAACAGTATTATATTCTCAATAGGTACTGAACAATATCAAATTAATACCTCACTTTATTGACTTTCGAACGTCACATGTTAGATATTTGAAGGTAATCGGTGTGACCTTGGGTTTATGCATGTTTGCACTCGCCAGTAAGATATATCCGCTATCTCGAAGCAGTTTGTGAACCTTCTCAAACTCCAAACCTGCACGTTCATTGCTGAAGTCTAAGAATCTACCGGTGAGATTAATTGAGATCTCACATACTACCAGGTGCTTCGAGTGTAGTATTTTTTTATATTTTTTATTTCCTTTCACGTTCCCCAGTGGGACATAGGGCTTCAAGCTAGTTGCTTGAAGCTTCTGTAGCAGCGTTTATTTTACAGGATAGGGTTGCTAGCCTCATGCCCAACCTTTCCTCTTCACCAGCTTTTAGTTCTGGCTTAGTGGGGAAAGCAGTGCGTCGGCCGGGGCTCGAACCCCGGACCACGAGCATGGTCCGCGATCGTCTCAACCTCTATGCCATCGCGTGTAGTATACTAATCACATAGACAAATGTTAACGAGTGGTTTTCATGTCTTCATTCACCTACTCCCGTACAGGTAATCACATAAGTTATATAAGCAGGATACCGTTCAGAGGTGCACGAGAATATCGCAATATGGATGCTTAAAAGTGGAATTAAAGAACCAAAGGGTCATTTCTTGAGCACGTTGTGTGTACAAATTATTCCACATCAGTACAGAAATATTTGAAGTGATGTATTAGGCAAGGCTGATTCTTTTAAAGGATTTCCTGTCACATCTTCTGGTTACAATGAAATGTCGTGCTACACACGTTGAAAACTGTGAACTACAAGTATACACAGGTGTTTTATCTAACCTCTCCTGCCATCGTGACTTTTAGGCTTTTTAAAATTAGTCCGATGGTTAGGTATGAAACCCGTAGTCATACGGCTTTCCTCTCTTATTCTTTGCTTTCAAATAGTCATCGTTTCTGAGCGGTTCTCATCAATGTATCTTTCTAGATTACTTGGTTTATGATCTTTCCTCACATAGGCATTTCCACGGACTTTTAGAATACCTTGTAGGTGTGCAGTTTTGAAGTGATGTTACGGAAGGCATATTCTGTTGAGTGGCGTATATCTTTCTAATTTAATATCTCATGAGTATTTACCATCCATTTACTCCGAAATTACTCTCGTTTTATTCGTTCATGAAACTTTGCATGGTCACGTCATCGCCGATGTTGAGAAATAATTATTTTTTATATTCTCAGGATGTTTATTTTCCGTCTTGTATATTGTTGATGTTACCAATGAGAGACTCTGTCTGATTCAGATAGTAATTAACATTGCTTAGTGAAACTCAAAACATGTGTTGAGGGATGAATTAATACCGTCAACAGCTTATCTATCCTTCAGGGGGTTATTTATGTATAATAAATTGATAAATAGACTAATCTCATGTAGAAAGACTGATAGCTAGAGTACTATTGGGAAGAAGCATCAAGGCATGATAAATATATGAGAAAATGTCGTCAGATGTTTTATACTTTTTCTAATTTTCACTACGACGTACTTTATGATGAATTTTTATCAAATTTTGGAATGAAAATAAGGCGATTCTTCAGTCAAATAGTGGCTCTCGATAGATTGTACTGTATGACGTAAGAATTTACTCATAGTTTTGCTTTGAAAGACAAACTTTTCAAACAACAGTATGTGATCTACTGGGCAATAAGCATAGGGATTAAGAAACCAAGTGATAGAGCGTTTCAGCGCATACTGTTGACTGTTAAAGGTAGTTGGAAATCCCTATCGTCTATCAGCAGCACTGACTAGGCACATAACAGTTATTCTTATATTAGAATAGCCATATGATTCATGTCTGACGGAGCTCATCACCAGTGAACCCCAGAAGACTGAGATAAGCGAGGTGAATCGCTTCAAACCACCCATATACATGTTACTTGTTGTATACGCATTAAGATATCAGGATTACAATTCGATTTCAACATTTCTGGATTCAAACTTGTAAAACACCATAACAATTATGTCATGAATGTAGTACATTCAAGTGAACACAGATAAGATGAGAATGATGAATAAACCCAACCAGCCAACAACAACAAGCACCAATCCCTGTCAACGGGAGAAAATAGAAAGTTTCGATAAAGAAAGGAAGACGAAATTTGCAGTATAAAATGATATCATTCTATTTCACAGGTTCTCATCAGCTGCAGACTACCTGAAATTACAATGGTTATATAAATGATAATAACATACTTTAATGTTTGAGTAGTAGTAGAGAAGAGATAAGATTGACGCATCCAAAAAAGAATGAAAGAAGTATAGCAAAGAAAATGATAAGAAAGAAAAGCATCCAACTGTAGAAAAGAAAAAAGTATTTATTTGTCTCCCATTCAAAGGAGATGCAGTTTCACAAAAGATTGACAGAAGACTGAAAGGAGCAATAAATAGAAGCTTCCCGGCAGCAAAACTCATAACAGTATACAACACCACTCCTTCCATGGTCCACTCAAAACTGGATAAATACCCTGCTGATGTCAACTCCAACTGCGTTTATGAATTTACGTGCACTTGCGGGAGCAAGTACATTGGAAGGACAGAAAGAAGGGCCTCTATCCGGTTTTCTGAACATATTCCAAGAAACCTATGCCTGAAAGGAAGCAAATATTCTCAGAGTGCAATTACCAGACATATTGTTGATACAGGACATCTCGTAGAGATTTCTAAGTCCTTTAGAATATTAAATAGACAAAGGACAGCAAATTTACTACGATTTGCCGAAGCTATCGCAATCAAACGATTTAAACCAGACTTATGCATACAGAAAGAGAGTGTGATTAACCTCTCACTCCCTTGGTAACTGAATTTTGATTAGTCATCTAACTCAGTGATCTCAACTCACTGAGCAAATCTCAATCTTATAAACTGTAATTGCTTTTGTTTTTTGGAGTTGCCATGTGAACCTACAAGCAAACACTGTTTCTGTTAGTCAATTTTTCTGTTTTCTGTCTTACCCCTCCCCACTCTTTTCAACTCTGAAAGTGTATAAATTGATGATGATAACTTCAACTAAAAATTTAAATGCTTTCATTCTTTTTTGGATGCGTCAATCTTATCTCTTCTCTACTACTACTCAAACATTAAAGTATGTTATTATCATTTATATAACCATTGTAATTTCAGGTAGTCTGCAGCTGATGAGAACCTGTGAAATAGAATGATATCATTTTATACTGCAAATTTCGTCTTCCTTTCTTTATCGAAATTTATCAAGGGAACCAGTTGTATGAAAATAGAAAGTGGTTAATTCTTTTATTTGTACAAGTAACTCTGATAATGAACTAACAAGGAATCTAACATTTGGATCGGATACACGCCTAAGAGATTATGAAGAATATCTTGAGCCAGGCCCTTTAAGTGTCACCTGAATAGGAAACGATGGGCTTGCAGGGGAAGCTAGGGTGACGTAGATACTGAAATGAGGACTGCATGGAAAAGCACAAAAGCTATAGTTGCCGCTAAAGCTCAGTATTCTACTCGAGAACCAAAGAATTAAAGATAATCCTAGCCTAGTATACTCGCTTGTTTTCTAACTAGTCTCAAGCCCAAGAAAAGACGTATCTCTGGGAGTGGGTCTATTGACCCTACACTGGAAAATGAATCAGACTGCTATAAAACTTCAAAGCGAAAGAAAAAACATGAATAAAGACAATAAGAGCTGGCGCTAAATCAGGCTCTTGTCCATGCCGAGCAAAATAATAACTCGCGTCAACCTGGCAGAAATTAAAGATGAACTGGATGCAAAACTCCATCCGGAAAAAGACCGATTCAATAAAATGCAAATCATGTGCTGTTCAAATGGCAACTCTACGCATCATCATCGAACAGAGAATAGAATGTCAGTGAAATATTTATCGAATTCACACAACGCCTATATCACAAAGCCACATGTCATGTGATCCACAAAGGGAAAAGTCAGCGAAGCGTCTGAAGTGATTACTGGAGTAAGACAAGACTGCGTACTATCATTGGTAACATTTCTAACTGTGGTTGAATGGATTAGGTGGGAGATGTGGGTAGACGGCTCTAGAAGATGTAGACACACGGACAGCTTATTTATAGTGTCACAAAATATTAATGAATAATACTCGGTAAAAGAATTCAGCACTAAGACTACCATAGTAAAAAAGACTGGATAAGATCTTTCTGAACAGAAAATTCAGTTTTGGCTCTATGGAATCCCAAACCTTCGCTTCATGTAGAGGTTGTAGTCGAAATCCTTTCGATCAACTTCTTGATAATACTTGGTGTATGACTTTGGATGAAGTCTCTGCTGATTTTGCATGACCAGTAGTAATAATGTACTCCAGAATTGAGCCATTTCGCATCTATATTCCCCTCAAATAATTATTCAGCTTTGAAGTGAATTTACGAAAAGAGATCAATTTCAGCTAATTTATTTCTATTTTTCACACCTTAACAGCTGAATCTATTTATATCACGACCATCACCAGGCATATACCAAGGGTTATGTAGATTTTTATTCCTACCAAATACTTGCAGTCAACATGCATAGCCTAATCCTCTTCTACTAACCATCACGCAGACATTTTCTCACTGAATTAGTAAATTCACTTGTTAACAAATACGGGATAACATCAATCATTCCTGAATTGTGTTAACCAACATTCAGGTCAACAATAACCACACACATAAATCCAAGTGTTCTATCAGTGTTACTATTATCGTTCTGCAGATTTAAAAATATTGAGATAATTGTAAGTGAACACAAGTTAAATAATAAAAATATCATATTTTATAAGGGTGTGTGTGTATGGTATAAAGAGTCATATTAGTACAGTTTAATGCTAATCAGTCATCTGCTCATCAAGTGGAATGGTTAATTTAATATATATACCACTTATGGACCTACTCTGTGAACATGGTGGTTGTTTTTGTTGTTGGTGGTGCTTTTGGTTTGGGAGAATGAATTATCTTCCCAGATTTATTTGAACGATTCATTGACTTCAAAATATGGGCATAAGTCACTTTTGAAAGCAGAAAAAAACCCGTACACTTGTAGTTATTATTATTATTATTATCTAGATGGATGCATTTCATTGTAGAAAAGTGGTGTGTTTGTTATTTGTCAACTAGCCGCTTCAATGATGTGGGCCTTGAATTCGTAAAAGAAGAACACAGAGCAACAAGATGGATTTGTGAAATGATGGAGAAAATGTGCAGGTCAGGTGGATAGTTCTGGTGTTGTAGTTTTCTCTCAGTTGGATGGTTTTACTGAGAGGCAGCTTTCACTGTCCATCTGAACAACATTTACAGCGCTGACTGCAATGTGAAGTCAGCTTAAGGAATTCCGCATGGATGTAATATTTATCTTTCCTGGTGGCCTAAAATGTGACTAACTGTTGTGACTTTATCTCATGTTAGTCATCGGCAAGATGGAGTTTAGCAGAGAGGATGCCGTGATGTTATCTGATATTGAATTACTCGACATTTTTCACAAACTAAATTCCACCCAGTAAAGTGGTTCAGTAGTGTTACATTATCCTTGTGACTTATAATACCCAGTAAAACTATATTGTTCTTCGTTATTACTATTCTTTTTGACTAATGCCTCAGTTTACTGTCTCTATTTTGCATTTCTTTTTACTTTATTCTTTCGCTTTGTGTGCTACATGGAGTCTGGTGACTTGAACTGCTGCACATTGGTGCAAAGTTCTATGCTGAAACCAGTCAGTCAGATATTATCCTAATATTAGTTAAAAACTATCCTAATATTCCTATTAGTTGAATCATCTCACTTTAGTTCTTCAAAATTTGATCACGCCTCACGCTAATGATAAAGTTACATGCATAGTTAGTAATACAAAGAGTATGTTTTGAGTAAGGGCTCTACAGATGGTGAATGTAAAAGTTATCTCCCTAGGAATTGAAAGAAACAGCATAGCATTACTCTTTGATTCTCCAGTGAAATTCTTCGATTCGATTCGTGATCCGAAATGAAACCAGCCAAGTCCCTGCAGTAGGTATATATCGTAGATGAAATCTCCTTAATATTGAATGCAGAATACGTTTTCCTAAATTTGATTGATTAAATAAAATTTCTTCGATCGGTCATAAAGAAGTGTCATGTACCTAGTACTTTGGTTGTTACAGACGAAATTCTATCAGTCAAGGTTGCGATGTAGCCATCATGCTAGGTGCCTCGTCAATAAGGTACACTCAGAATTCTGAATATCAGATCTTTTGGAGCGATCAGCAGAAAGCCTTAGGTCTAGGTTTCATGCGTGCTGGTACTCGAATCTCCAAACGCATATGATTTACTGGAACGTTTCAAGTACCACATGCTGATGAGTACCAATACACATCTATCCTAGGTCCATGGCTTCCTGCCAATTGCTTTCAAGTATCTGATAACTGGAATAACATTGTTCAATTAAGTAAAAGGTCATTTTATGCAATTAACACGACTTCAAATATCAAAGTAAGGAGAAACAGTCAAGAGGATGGAGATTTCTTCGTTTCGATAAAGGGCACTCAGTTCTCAAGGAAACCACAACTGAGAAATAAAACAGATTACTTAATTTCTATAAACAGTTTAAGCAGTCTAAAACACTGAACATTTGAAAATAGCCCAGAAACATAATTCATTAAAATATACACCTAACAACCATCAGATTTCTATCGATATAACAGAGCTCACAATAGACGAATAAGTGTCATTGATTTTCTCTTCAATAACAGTAGGTGTCCAAAACGCTTATATGAATATCATTTCCAGCAGCACATCCATGGACACTAGCATCATCTATAGTCAAAGAGTTGATCTAAAGTACTGGACTTTATTATTGTGTCCAATCGGCATCAAGTTTACAATTACCCACATAATGAGGTGAAAGCTCCGCAATTAAACCAACCAGCTCATAGGTAAATAATTACTAATTGATCATTTTTCGGATGGTTTGCTTGACTGAAGACTAACTGAGCATCTTTGTTTTCACTTTCTGTACCAGGAGACGTTTGGCGGTAGTGGATAAGAAATCGCTTAGCATGATAAACGAACGGATACACCGATTTTAAAAATTTGTTTTCTGGAAACAGCTTGATGCCACACCGTATTTTCAGTACAAGTATGGAATTTTCAGCATGGATATCGGTAGCCCAAATTCAGGCTGACCATAGATATCGGGTGTGCGTCGGCAGGGGATAGAACCTCGAACCATGTGCATGGTCGGCAAGAGTCCTCACCACCAGACAGAAATCGACGTCAACACGTTAAAATATGCAAAACGTCGAAAAAAGCTTTAAATTCCAATGGCAAACGAATTCACCGAAACAAACAGACAGTAGACGCAGACAACCGCATTGATTCCTACGAGTGGAACAACTAAAAAAGACAACGGACTGACAATAATAAGAAAAATGTAACTATTTAAAATTAGTAATAATAATATTAAGGTCTACTAGACAAACTGATATTTTTCGAAATATGTAACAATGACTGAAAAATGCGTGAAATAAACATGCCTGCTACCATTCCACTTTGTTTAAAACAGTTCTTTTTATTGACAGGAATATTTATGTTCAGTCTTATCCGGAAGATGATAGAAAAGGATTCTTCAATGCTGGCTGGCTTTGTGGCCGGCCGGTTTGCATCAGATGGTCCGATATCGATCTGTTGATGGTTTCCACGACACCTTTACTTAGCCATAGTGGGAGATGTTGCCGCGTGGGCATGAGAAATCAAGTTCCTAGACCAACGACAGATATAACTTGCTCCACAAGCGCAGGTGAATTGGTAAATACAATCTGAAGTGGCTAGCTAGTCTAGATACTTCATCTTTCAGTCGAGTAATCACCATCTGTTGTGTGGAGAATAGGACCTGTAGTTCACCAGCATTAAAAGTTCTTCGAAATGATTTTCCTAATTGCTTCGTAATTATCTTACTTGGTATATCGTCTTTGAATTTCAGTCGTATATAAAGTGGCTTCTTGTTTACAGATAGTGAGTAGTCCTTTTCCGCTTTCTTTGTCATGTGTTTCTTGATAAATTTTTCGGGATAGCTATTTTCGATCAAAGTATCATATACAATGCTCATTCACCTTCAATTACTTCTTCTGAGCATATAGCTCTAACTCTGTGGCTGGGGCTCTTCACTAAATTTCTTTTGTACTTGATAGGAACGAAACTGTGAAAATGTGTATATTGTCCTGTTGAAGTACTATTTCTAAGCCAATTTCTTTTTATGCTACCATCTGGTTTTCTTGTAAGGAAGACGTCCAGGAAGCCAATTCTCTCTTGGGATTCCTCTTTGCGTGTGAATTTCATAGTCGAATGTACTTCATTGAATTCAGTAATTATTGTACTCCTACCTGATACTCCTACCTGAGTCATTTTCAAAAAGAATGAAGGTGTCATCCATATACTGACAATACACTGGTATTTGATATTAACTAAAAACGTAATTCTACTTGAGAAGATATCGTAGACACAGGAGAAGGTATTTTATTGTTGATTTAGTTAGCTTTTGTAGCTCTCCATTTAGTGTGTTAAAATATGTGTTACCAGTGTGCTATAAACCTTTGGGTCAATATAAGTGATTTCACCATCCGAATGAGCAAAAGACTGAATCCGATTGTAGGAAAGTTTGTTTAATGCCTTGACAGGATTCCTAATGAGAAGATACGTAAAATCTAACTAAAATTTAAGACATTATCACAACTGTCCTATATAATAGTGACAGTGCAACACTTTATAATTTCGTTCTATGAATCGATTCATTTTTTCTTCAAAGAATCCCTAAAACCGTAATTTAAATGCTGATATCGAGGGAGTATTATTTCCTTTAACTCCAGAGGAACATAGGGCTTCAGCCGCATGTCTCCATTGCGTTCGGTCCTCTGCTGAAGGTATTACTTGGCTCTAGGTCTGCCCACATGCTTTCTTCTCCTCTTCGCTTGACGTCCTCCAAGTCACCCTTGCACTGACGACCAACTCACCGCTTCGCTTTCAGGTTCCACTCGAGGTCTTGTCTAGTCATGTCGCTTGATGGTTTCCTCAGAGTATGGCTGATCCACCTCCATTTATTCCTGCCTATTTGTTGCATAACCGGCTCCTTGTTGGTTTGCTTTCAGATATCACTGCTGCTGATCTTTTCTGGCCATCTGATCGTGAGTATTGAGCGAAGGCAGCTGTTGATGAAGGTTTGTAGTTTGTCTGAGGTGCTAGTTATGACGCGCCATGTCTCTGATCCGTATAGTAGCACTGACTTCACATTGAATTTGAAAATCCTAATTCACTCCCTAGTATCGGACTAACCTCGTATCTAAATAAGTGACATGTGAGTCGAGAACTCTACCTTCTACTGATATCATAAAACACCAAACTAAAGTAGACGCATTTCGTGTGACTTGTTGAGAAAAAACCTAAACGAAATGTGTATGACATCTGGCCACCTGTTAAATATGCACGTAATACTCTGATTGTCATAACTGCCTAATTTTGTGGTTAAAAGTTCACACAGTTTTTCAATAAGCGTTTATGAAAAAAATCTAATAATCGAAAACACTCAGACTCACAATAAATGATTTCTGTTTTCCCAGATTTTGAAGGAAGTACAGCAAAATTGTTCTCAAAGACAACGGAAATGATATGTGTTACGTGTATCTGAATTATTAAGGACATTTTAGAATTTTTACAAGATAATGTTACCTGAAGGAATGTTATTACAAAATAGTATACAGAGTGAAATTGAAGGAATAAGAAGGAAGTTGAAATAGTTGGAAGTGGATGAATGTTTAGTGTGGGTAGTCGGAAATAAAACACTTTCAAATTCCAATCTTTAGACTGCAATTCGCTAAGGAATGACGAAACAATAAAATTCAACAGAGAACTAGTTGAATGAGGAATGAGAAAGTAATCAGAGTACTCCTACGTTCACAGAATTCATGTGATAAGTGTTGAAATGAAATTTATTTGATGTAGTGAGTTCATTGACCACACAACACCTTTTTATTCGTTTGTTAAATTTCAGCAGTCCTTGTTATGAGTAATCCTGTGATTATAAGTTGTCTTCACCTGGAGAGGAATATTGAGTGTCCTTCCGGAAAGTCAGTGGAATTAAATGCCATTTCAGACATTTTTAGTCTAAACATTCTCCTGTTAAGGTAAATCAACTTTTCTTTTTTTTGAAATCACAATTTTTCAACCAAAATTAAACAACACTGATTTATCATTAGTACCCAAGTTGATTTGGATGACCAATTTCAGATGGCTGATCTTTCACATAACTCTCAGTCCTAATAGCAACTGACGTCAACGGGTGCGTATGATATTCATCTACTCATAATAGTGAGTAATATCTGCAAGCGATTTATGTTAGTACTAGAATGGTTTTGCCTAAAATACTAAGAGTCTTGTGTGCCAGAAAAATTCTGAACAAAATAACAGTTGATAACTGGTGTACATTTGGGGTGTTTATGTTATACAAACTTCACTAGAAAAATGTCCTGTAGATGTATTCCTAAATTTCTTCTCGTTTCATCTTCGCCATGTGTCTATTAGACGACAGTGAACATAATACTCAGAGAATCAGCCTTTTCCATCAAAATTACTGGTACCCAATAGATTTAAACCGTAAAAATGAGTTGTATACTGGATTTATTTTTATCTGATCTTTCTTCACACTTACACTTATGAATCTTTCTTCAATCTTCTGCATGCCGTTTATGCTGAGCAACTATTGTTGCTTTTACAAAATTTAACTTGACCCAATTTTCTTTTTGAAAGCTGGTGTGAGGAAGGCAGAACCCCGTCATTCCTCAGTTTACAGTTATTTTCATTTGAAAAACTCAACCGTCTAACAACTAATTTCCATAATGTGATATAGATTCAACTTTTGAAGTTGAACAAGCCATTTCCTGAAAAGACCAAATAGTAGTTGACAATTAATAGAAAACTTACTTTCGAATTTGTTCCCACTTAACAGGTTTGAGATAAATTAGGTGTCCATTAGTTTTTGTCATGAAGGAATAACAAAACTTATTTAGCTTTACGGGATTTTGAAATAACAATGTTCAGTGGTCTAGGACAAACACGAAAAGAATAAATAGACAGCAACATCTACTGTCAAAAACTCCTTATACATAGTCTTCACTTACTTCTACAAAATGATATTTGTGAAATTCAATAATGTCAGCATCTCGCGAACTGAACTTTGCTGCTGAATGATGTTGAACCGATGTCCAGAAGTCCATGCCAACAGGTGGCTCTCTGCGTATATTAAACATAGAGCTATTTGTAAAACATCTCTAATGGATTGGGGTGCGTGTTCTTTAGACATCCATTCGTTTCCTAAGCAGACAGTTTAACATAAATTCTTTAGAATATTTAATTACCATTAATTGCAAGGACCTTCAACACTGCTGAATGTGTAGGCAAATTATTACACAGCAGCTCCTAACATTTGGAGATCACGTTGATAAGTGTCTTAACAACATCACATAGAGAAACTCCACATTAAGGAAGCTGAGAGGCACTTCTCTTAACCACTCGACCTTTCACACGGATGCATATATCAAACAAAGTGAATCACGCCACTACAGAAAAGCTGTGATGCTTACATTTTGTGGTCACACGATATTTATCTCTATGAAAATGGGAAAACCTAATTTCAAAAGTGTGATGCACATTTGCTAAGCACAAGTGGCTTCGAAACTCTAGATTTTCGGTCACCTTTTTCTGGTTCTTCTTGTTGGAACCACAGTTTGAGCGGTTGAACGAATAACTTCGAATCTGTCGGTGAGAACAAATGTCAGTCAAATCAGTTGATAAATCTTCCTGATGTCTGACATCAACCTGACATTCTTTGACAGTTCAACAATCAACCAAACAGCACTGAGAGATAAATTCTGCGTTTAAAATCAGTCTGGTTAGTTGAAGTTCAATGTTCAACAAACACAAACGCCACAGACAAAAATATCAACAGGAAAAATGGATAGTTGAATAAGCAAAATGAGTAAAAGTGACAGCCTTATTTTGGACAAAATCCTAACACAATTTACAGAATTCTCAGATTAATTAAATGCATAATATTTCGCCTTCATCCACTGACGTCAGTCTGTTTTATATATTATGAAGCAATACTGGTCAATCTGATATATCTACTAATCTCTAATGATAGTTTCCTGTCGTCCTCAATAAATACCGACGCAGACTGAAAATCTGCGTGAGTACATTTAGCGAACTAGGACATATAGAGATGGTTGAAACCAAAAGAATTAGAGAAAATTTTGATGAACTGTGCCGACTGTAGATTCATATGACCCAGTTTTCTAATCAGACGAGTATTTATAGCTACTGAACATTCTAATAGATATCGCTTGCTATTTTATAAAGTAAAAACATGTGGACTCTGGCAAAACAATCTTGAAACAACATGCATATACGTGCACACATCAATGTAGCACTGTTGGTCATTGAAGCAATCACATGACTACAACTCAGATAAGCATACCGTTGATTCGCTAATGGCGTCAGTAGAAAAAGCAGACAAAACTGATAAATAATGAGACAAATACTCATCTGATTATACGAAAATTAGATCAGGTTTGTTCGTACATTGCTAATTTCGACTTTGGGAAACGTTCTTTGACGTTCTAGGATAACTAGGCATGGAGTATTTTATAAAAATGAGAATAACCTACGTATGAAGAATAAAATATCATTACTTATGTTATAACTCAGTATAACTGACAGTCTAAATCGTAACATATTACCAAATCCTGTAGGTATTTCAAATTGGTTTTGTTTAGGAATATTTCAGAATCTTTTTAGGTGAAATTCAAGGTGGAAAACTGAGGAGACATTGTTGTGCTTTTGATTCTTTCGTAATGTTACGACTACATAAGGGGGTTCCAAAAGCACATCGCTATTTCGTTATTTGAAAACTTATTTAGCTGGTCAAAATAATGAACATCAGTTTTCATTTCCTCTTCACACGACCACCTCCAGAGAACAGTCTGACCCACGACCGACTTATCGATACGTCCTCATAGTGTTTCCATTTCATGTCCTGGTCGAGCGAAATTATTCAGTTGTCTCCTACGCATTCATCCAATCCATCTTCAATTCCTCCTACTATGATTGTGGTGTTACGTTATTGTTTTGTTGGTAGTCAAGCTTCTTTAATGTTCATTCTTATCAGATAGGTCATCTTATGGATGAATTCTTCCCTTATGTACACCACAAGCTCCCTGATTTCAACAACTGATGAATGAACACTCGAGAATGAGGAATCATTTGGCAAAAATAAATAGTCACCAACTGTTGACGGACATGGTCGATGAAATCAGAGTCTATGAAATGTTTAATGGCCTTGCTTCCTACTTATGCCCTTCTCATTTTGTAACCCTGAAGGGTAGCGTCAATGCGAATGTCTCATCAGTACATATTTCTCTAGATAACTTACACAGTGAATACCGGATTCCGAAGTAACGGTCTACAGATACAATTTATCTGGTACAGTGAACCAGTGGCGAATCAGCAGAATACACATTCAACCCCAGAGTTGCAGTTAGAAACCACTATTTTGTCATCTATCGGTATCTCGTTGACTTCCACAGCTATTAATCTTATTTCCAGGAACAGACATGCATGTGTATTCCTGTAATTACTAAAGCTGAGGTTAAGCTTCGCGTGGAAGTTCACAAATTACAATGCACATCTCTCATCACACAGGAAAATTCGCACTCAAAATGCTCATATTCGTGATGCATGTGGCTTGAATGTGGTTGTTTCATGCATCTGAAATCCATCTGTAATATCCGAGATTTCCTTCCTAAGTAACGCAATCATTTCGATAGATGGAATGTAGGCAGGAGTACACTATAATTATCACTCACTATATTGCCTTCGTTTATCTTCGCTCGCATTTATCAACACAAGAATCGATTACTGGTCGCTGAATACGAGTTTGTACGCATACCACACGAAATAATCGATGTCACCTATTTTAAGCCAGTGAAGGAATGTATTCAACCGCGAACATGTGAATCATACGCTGTGTAGATTGACAGTGTAATTTCCAGTGAAATTAACTACATCAGGTCACTTGACCAGCAAACTTCTGTTAACACATTCACAACTGGCTTGCTGATTTCGGAGATCACGTGAGATTGGCAATTACCCTGAGTTCGTGAGATGTCGAATGAAGCTGTGAATTTGTTATCAGAAAACAAGGAATTTGTCAGAAGTGATTTATTTCCCATTATTTCGACACCCACAAACAAATTTCACAATTCAATTTTAATTTCCCACTTGACATCGAGAATGTCGACATCTATTTTCACAACAGTCTTCATCTGACCTACAAAATTCCATTCGTTGTTTACAACAAAAATGAAGACCTGTTGATTTGCGGCGTCGACAGTAAACAGTGGGACAACACTTACCAATGTGAAAAGGAGTATATATGCCATCCCGACACAAACATTCATCTCCTTTGAAAGAAAACAAATATAATGACATTTGTATTTCATGAATAAGAGTGATGCAGTTTGCTTTTAAAATGAACATTAAATTTAACGTGAAATTGTCAAGAATGAATTTATCGATAAATTATTGCGAGAAAAAACATTCACATTACTACAATAATACCACTTGTCGTCTGGATTTGTAGGTGACCTCAGTTAAACCCAAGTAAATCGTAGTCAGAGATCAGGTTCAGTTCATAGTTGGCAGAAATTCGCCATCCATTCACGCACAATAATGTTATCAACTAGCATACATTGAAATGACGGAGATGCAGAGGGTTTATTCAAGGCAACCGAAGCATGTCCCGCAAACCCTGTCAAACTTCCTATAAACATCTGAATATCTACTGATCACTGTTATTCATCGGAATGCTAATGATTATCTCCATTGTGTTCAATGACCAGTGTGCCCTGCGTTGAAACCGACTTATTTACCTATTAGTACACAATTTTCACAAATTTTGTTCTCTGTTTCCTTTCATGCAATGTAATAATGCAGACATATGCATATCAGTCAGCATACATTTAAACAGATCTATTCTCCTGATTCGACTATCCATCATGTGTACAACAATGAAACAGTGTGATTGACACACGAGGAGTGTTCACTCAGATGACACAAGTGAAAAAATTAAAAAATTCACGGATGTAACACAACGGTTGAGGCGAAGGCGAGGAGCTACACTGATTTGTGATCAGTTGGTAATGAGAAGGAAAAATCTTCATTGAATTGGTTCCAGTTCCTCTATTTCAAATACTGAACTCCAGAATGAAAGAGACTACTCTAAACACTACAAATTACATAGGTTTATCTGAAGCCATGACCTGAAACATTGATCTACCAGTGATAACCATTATTGTTAGGGAAATGAACATTAGAAATGTGAAGGACAGCTGAAATAAGGATATATTAGGTTCGCGAACATGGCGAGTGCATGTTCGAATGCAACACTCTCCATCGAAGAGACACGATGATCACAATTCTCAAGATGTAAGACATCCACCATTCCGTTGCACAAGCCGTTCACACAAAACTTTCATCGCCTGGATTTGATACTAAGTTCTTACAAATTCCAGCAAAAGCTGAGAAGTCAGAATCTTTGGAGGTCACCTCATTCCAATGAAAATCGGAGAAACTATGCAAGATATCTGAGATGCAGTTTTATTCTTTCAGTCAACTTCTTTGATTTCCATTACACCTATTTAGATGAACTTGAAAATTCATATGAAATCAAGTAATTATCATAAATCTTATACTGAGAGATAAACAGAATGTAAAGAAAAGTATGGAAGGATATCCTAGACTGCATCACCGTATGTGTAGGAGAAACACCTAGTTTGCTAAATACAGGAGTCAAAGAGCATTAATGACGGCTGAATGTGGTTCCAGAGATCTGTGCAGACCTAAAGAAGCTAGAAAACAGATCAGCTATAGCACTGCACTCGATAGAAATGGGACACGAAATCGACTTTGATAGGACTAAGGTTCTGCTGAAATGTTTTGGATCGTATAAACAAAGACTGACAGCGGAAGACCTAAATACATGAGTGAATCTCGACAGTTTCAACAGGCGTGCAGGTGCGATTTTAGCTGGTGCATGGTAAATGCTGATTATTAAATTACAATGGATATTTATCTCTAATTATTCACACTTGGTAGAAATTCCTGATTTTCTTTATCTTCTGATGGAGAAGTTAAGAAATTTTTTACAACTGTTTACCCACACACACATACACACTCTGTTTAAAGCGTTTAACAAAAGTAGACCAATATTTGTAAGTTCGGGGTCAAACTTTGATCACAGCTCATATAATTTTGTTTATTATACTTGTTGAATGACTCATGATTGGAGAAAATTTTTAAAAACAAGTAATGTTCCTTTTATAGATAAACCCCTGTTATGTTAATTTCGAATAATTTCCCTGAAGAAGTTTGGACCAGATTGCCGAACGAAACGTTGGAATTACTCACCTCTATCCCGCTGAGATTTTAAAAATACAATTTTTGATAAATGTCTACTTCTCACTCGGCGCTCAAATATTTTAGAACTATTCTGTCAAATTTTGACGACAGTTCATTTTAATTATTTTGTAATCGAATTAAATTAACAAAGAAACTGTGTAATTGGAACAATCATCGTTTTTCACTCTCCGTCGTCTGCAACAGAATGCATACCCTAATACAAATTTGTGACAACTGTTTAACAAAACACTGATAAACAGGTTACTGTATACTGCATATGCACACATATTTTCATATTCAGTTATCTACGACCATCAAAATTCAGTCGAACATAATCTGATGAAAAGTAAATTCTGTTCAAATTGTATGACTGAAGTTGACCAACATTTCAAAGTCTGAGGTCAGATTGTGGTCACAACTCATAGATGTTTGTTTATTATACATGTTGGTGCCTGTTTCTTGACTTGTATGTAAGGACAAAGTTTTTAAAGACATGAGGTGTCCTTTTTATACATAAACCTCTCTTGTGTTACTTTGCAGTTAATTTCCCTGAAGAAGTTCGGACCAGCTTTCCGAACAAAACTTTGAAGTCGATCATTTCCACTACGCTGAGATTCTACTCATAGCATTTTTACGAAAAATATATGTTACCTGTTCCTGTCTTGACAATTGATCTACACTGTGCATTCCAGTCAATTAAGAACTAATCCAGTGAAAACAGATGAATAATAATAAGCCATGTTATTCAGAACCTAGCTTCACTGACACTGTAGTCAACTGAGAAGCTGTTCAGTTATCAACTGTCCCACATGCCAGACAAGATAAAGAGCACGACGATGCACATCAAGCAATAAACAGGGTTCAATGTGCGTACAGTTACACATGAGCAACAGACCCGTAACGACATAGTGTAGATACTACCGAGTGCAGAATCCACATCTTAGTCAGAGTAATGCTATAGATTAGAGACACGTTTTACCGAAAACAATCATAATGCTTTCCCATCATTAAGAATATATCAATATTTCACACATTTCCTTGCTATCGGATTCATCTACTGTAAATATGACACTCTGAAATTGACGAAGCATCTCATGCTCACAAACACAATTATCATGCAAGTTATCAACAGAGTGAAGTTGAAGTCTATCCACGTGAACACCTCTACATCAACGATATTAATACACAAGGTGGATCAACAGACATTCAGAATGGCTGAACAGTATATAAGGCATCTACCAAATTCCAAATAATACTCAAGCGGCCTAATGAATAGAAATCTACTATGATCACAGTACAATGCACGTCACAAGAAAACATACCTGATGCCCATACAACCTGGTCGCCCATCACCACAACTGTCAATACAAATATCGTGAGCAACGTAGAAGTGTGCATAGCAAGATTATTATTGCCACAGTGTGAAAGAGAAAAGCCATTATATATTTCCCACTGTATCAAAATGGTGGACATATCTATGCCATTGTGATCACACACGTATGAAGATTGTTCACACTGAAACATAAGTGAGTATTTTGTTATGCACATGGATTAGTGGAAACGTAGTCAGTGTAGTGAGATGAATGAGAAGAACACGAGTATTCGTCACGTAATTTATTGTAATTGAATGTAACATTTTGGTTATACATGGTGTCCGTGAGTATTTGTAGTGTGTGCATTGTGGAATAGATCAAGCCAGTTATTATAATTCTATTACAATTGTTGTTTACACACACACACATAAGTTCTACGTCTTCACTGCACATGATCATACTGACTGTTCGAATTGTAATTTTTATTCTCATTTTGTATTTGGATAAATGTCACTAACATTTGGTGGACGCCCTGTGCATTATCTCGCTGGAAATAATTGCAAAAATATGCAGTTCAATAGCTCAGTTGTTTTCTAGCTTCTTCAAGTCTGCCGAGGTTTTTGCAACCACCTTTAGACATCGTTTATGCTCTTTCACTCTTATATTCATCTATAAACCTCTGTTATGTTAATTTCGATTACTTTCCCCGAAGAAGTTAGGACCAGATTGCCGAACGAAACGTTGAAATTAATCATTTCAATTTCGATGAGATTTTACAAATATAATTTTACAAATGTCTACATCTCACTCAGCGCTCAATTACTTTACAACTATACGGTCAAATCTTGATCACAGTTCAAATGAATAATAATTGTTTTTTCAGAATTTTATTTTTTACCTTGTAATTGTTGTAGTGAAAAAAAATACAATTTCATGAAGTTCTTAGTCATTTGAATGATGAATGAAAAGGATACGAAAAACTTGTGTTTACTTGCATCCCATTAAATATTCATTATAGTGCTCTAATAAATTTATCAAGCGATAAGAAAGAAACCTTACACACAAAGGGTCAAAATTCAAGTCAAAGGAACAATGAGTTACAATACAAGAACCCTAGAAAGTGTGAAAACACACAAAAACAACCAATCACGTCCAAGGTCACCAGGAGAGATGACTAATAAACTGGTGGAGAAATCTAAATGCTCACTTCAAATTGAAGTATGCGCTGAAGATGTCGCCTAGTAGGGTGATGAAAGCTTCGCACATTAACTATCCAGCTCAGAGTCAATATCAAGTATAAAGAAACAAAACCTTGAGGTAAGCAATGCACTCTCAGTCTATGAGTGTCTAAAACTGGAATTACTCACCAGAATACTCGAGAATACAAGTGTGTGTGACAAGAATAGTTATTTCTTTGTTTCTGCCTTTTTCTAGTGACCTCATGACACAATCTCTGTACCTGAATTCATATCTAAATATGGCCTGGTTTATTTATTTATTGAGAGGTAGGAGAGCTTGGATATTCATTCTGTTCCTTAATACAACCTCGATGAGTTTGATTTGAATCCTTTCTGTAATCAGAACTTCTGATAGTTGTGAATGAAATGGTTTGTATTCAATGTGTTCTTTATATTCATCTAATAGAATAAAACACAAACAATTAACTGACACGAAAGAATCTTTTAATTTCTTTACTTGCCAAGTGTTAATCTATAAGAACTATAAGGAGCAGATGTCTGGATTGATGTAAGTAGTTGAATTATATTCACAGGTATAGGTTGGTTGGATGAGTAACCTGCGAGAAAGTGAGTAGAGTTGAAAATAGTGGGGAGAAAATAGTGAGCAGCTATAACTTCACTAGGGACACCATTCCATTTAAAATTTAAGATGACATGCCACATATATGTTTTTCTGGATTGTTGAAAGTTTCATATTAGGCATAAATATTCTTTGATGTATCAAAGAATTTATCAGTAGTAATTACTTTGACGATGACTACGTCCACGAAATGATCACCTGCAGTGTAGCTTTCAAAATAAAAACAAGCCAGTAGAAACATCTGTATATGTTGTCTCTCGAGCATGTAAGTATCATGCTGGACGTTTAAATCGTGTAAGGAAATCAATCAGAAGAAGTTAGTTACGAATGTCTGTTTGAATATCAAGGAATTAAAGTTGAGGAGAACGGAGAAATAATTTGAAACATTCCACACAATAATCATTACGAAGAAGCTAAGGGACTTATTCTATATATGTACCTAGAAAATATAACCTCACTCGTTTAACAACCAGTTTCCACCGAGTTGTACACACCTTGACAGTTACAAAAATTATAAAGTTCATGAAAGTTTTGATCATACATGTTTTACACAATGACAGCCAGAAATTGATCATGACTATGGGTAACATTATTTCTGCAATGATGTAGTTTACTAAATACTCAATACTTTAATGGATCCACTCCTGTACAATGGTCACACGAATATTCTTGAAAGAAAAAGATGCAGTCGAAAAATGCTTGACTACTCATAAAGTTTAACTACAACAAGTTGCGTAAATAAATGTAATCTGCACCTATGTCACATGGTTTCATCTCAACGACTTTATATGCCATCAAGTCTTAAGGTTTATTATGGGACGTCCACTTGTACTGTTTCTTTCAGACAATTTTACGAGAAACCTAAGAGAAACATTCATGGAGTCCTGATTCAGTCAGACTTCTATGATATGTATTTTGATGACGCATTGGGCATTTGTGAATGTGAATTTGAATACCCTGTAATTAATAAAGTTATCGCTGAGATCCCAACCCAGCAGTCATTTCTTCAAACATCAAATCACTATCCACTAGATGACGAGTGAGACGACAGTCATATCTTGTGCAACGGGTATGACATTTCGCCTAAAATATATGTGTAAAACTTGGGCACTGTGGTGGTCAGTAATTCCATATTAGTTTGTTTATAAGAAGTATCACACAGTGAAACAGTATTATTAAATGGATGAGGTTTCGAACAAATGTTTTCGTTCGTAATCAAAATCGATTGTAATCACACAACTTCGAAACTTGAGTTTTATACCTTTCTTTGTCCTCTCCTATTTGTAGGAGTGGTAGTTGAATATTCTAGACATCTGGGTCAGGTGTTATATCATTGCTATTGCACGTATTCGCAGTTGTTCGATAAAAAAGCTTCCGTTATCAATCTCTCCCTTCATCCTGTGACATGAAATTTTGAAGCTGTCATCTTATCCCGTCCTAGTGTATGATTGTGTTTAATTGTATGTATTCCTATATACCTGAACTATTCTCTAGATTTCTTACCTTATTCGTGTCAACTTATTTAGATTTCGCAAGGTTTTTATGCTCTGCTGGTCTGACTGCCCGTGTTCTACTACCCTGTCCAAAGTATCTGACCTGACAATCATTCCGACAGGGTATTAGATAAACTAAATTGTTTTCTTTAATCGACTCTACAGGATCCTTCGACCGACAAGGCATGTTTCTAATTGAGTTTGTTGGTTTGAATACCATCCACTTTTATTCCTACCTTGTTATGAATTCTGAGTAAGGCTTCCGAGGTTCCTTCCTTGTATGGAATTACTACTGATGATTTAGATCCATTATTGTCGATGTTGTCACTAATTTGAGTATGCTTGACATGCATGTCGTCATTATTATTACTATAATCATCATTAATATTATCGCAATAACTACTATGATGCCTTGCTCTGTGCTTAGGATACTTTTAACTACAAGTACAACGATTCAAAATCATCATGGTTATTCCAATAACAGATACTTCGTGAGGCTTACTTCATTTTAAGAATTCTCAAATAATAACCAAATGCTTCAACGTAGTGACATTAAGTTAAAGTCATCAGAAACAAATTACAGATTGGTTTCAGGAAATTCAAATTTGTTTTACACGAAACTCAATGAAATGCAAAACAAGCACTAGAGTGAGTCTTGTACGTCAGTGATGGTTTTTCATTCTCTCCAGCGAATGTTATTTTGCCAGTGGCACAAGTCTTCAATCAATAAATTATAATAATAACAGGAATATGAAAAGATTCTTGTTCTGTTATTGTGTTGTTCAGGTATTCAGTTTACCTCATGGAGAGTTGACAAATTTCTTGTTTAACTGCGTTATTATTTGTGATGAAATGACAATGAAATTCACATTTTAGTAGAAACCGTTTACTGATATGAAACACACATTTTGTTTTCGCGTCATAATCTACTCATTAGGCGGTAATCATAATGCACGTTTGTTAATCAGTATATTCTCAGATTTCTCTATTCTCAGCTAAAAAAATTTGTTTGTAGTTCTTACTAGTCAAATTCCTCATTTTCCAAATGCTCGGCTTTTTATTGGACCTAAGCTGCCTTTAGACTCAAGTAAATGAATCTTCAACTGTCATCTCCCTCAGTTACTGTTTTCTTCAAATCCATATGTGGACCTCCAACTTTTTCACCGTTATATCAGTAAATATCTTACTTTGAAGTGGGACGTTTTGGATTTCTCTCAATGACTGCATTAGCATTCTATGCATTACTAGTGAGTTGCAGTATTGAGTAGAGCGGTTGTAAGTGAATATGCCGACCCTACTCTGTTACATTCTATGAGAGATATTAAAGCATACGGCTTTATTCACCCATAGTCTGCGACAGTAATTGTTGTTTGATAACCATAACTAGGAAGTGGGATTCAGAGTTGAACGTTGTGTGTGTGTGGCAGATTTCATCAGAATTGTTTTGTTTCTTCATTGAAACTGACGTCGTTTTGTGATGTGCTTTGAAAATCAGCCGCTAAATAACGATTGAAGGACATTTACACAATTTGAGAAATCTCAATTAAATTATAATTTTGTCACTTTTGACAGTTTCAATTAAAATATTTGGGAAAGGTGTATGAAGACAAAACACGTAGATCAGCGAAGAGTCTCTTTTAGGCGAATTCATCTTCTTAGCTGTACAATCGCAAATATATATGCATTGTTTTGTATGTATGTGTACATTAAGTTTGTCAAACAAAGTTACAATCGGTTAAGGTTAATTTTAACTAAACAAGTGAAGGTTGGTAATACAGGTCAAGAAAATTAAGTGTTATTGAAACTAGGGTAGTAACAAAGGTGATGAGTTGTCACAAACAGTTGTAATAATAATAGTGAGTTTTACTCAGGATGCACATAGAAACAAAGTAGAAATTATGCATCTGGCCACTTCTATGTGCATATACCAGTTCACCTGCTGCTGTGGAACCAGGTACATCGGTCGTTCGACGCGCATCCTGTCCAAGAGAATTCAAGAACACTATCCAGCATGGTTGCGAAAAGGCAATACTGGTGCAATAAGGAGTGCGATAATTGAACACCTGGTCAGCACTGATCATTGCATTTCAACGAACGCCTCCTTCAAAGTAATCTACCGAGTCAAGAACAACATGTCAAAGGCAATACGGTTTCATCTCCTTTGTATCGCTGAAGCTCTAGCCATTCACATGAAAAACCGGAGCTGTGCATACAAAAGAAGATTACTCAACCACTTCTACTCTCATGGTAACAATGTTTTGATTTTTTTGAGTTTTTATTCTATTTTGATAACTTAATTTTGTTTCTTTGCCTGTTCCTTAGTTGCTTATAATTCTTGTATTCACTTAGATCTCTTATATAGTTTCGTATTATCTACTTTGTTACTATGTGCATCCTGAGTAAAACTCACTCATCAAAATATTCATATTATTATTGCATAACTTCTTTTAACAACTGTTTGTGACAACTCATCACCTTTGTTACTATCCTAGCACTTAATTGTCTTGACTTATATTACCAACCTTTACCTATTTAGTTAAAATAACCTTAAGCAATTGTAATTCTTGTATCCACTTAGATCTCGTACATAATTTCTACTTTGATTGTATGTGCATCCTGAGTAAAACTCACTATTATTATTACAACTGTTTGTGACAACTCATCACCTTTGTTACTACCCTAGTTTCAATAACACTTAATTTTCTTGACCTGTATTACCAACCTTCACTTGTTTAGTTAAAATTAACCTTAACCGATTGTAACTTTGTTTGACAAACTTAATGTACACATACATACAAAACAATGCATATATATTTGCGATTGTACAGCTAAGAAGATGAATTCGCCTAAAAGAGACTCTTCGCTGATCTACGTGTTTTGTCTTCATTAATGCCTGAATGGGGATTATCCATGAAAGGTGTATGAATTGCAGTGCTGTGTGCCACTGTTCTTCTTGGCGGCCTGTTTGAATTTTTGGGCCTGCTATCATAACATCTACATTTTGCATCCAACCTACCATTTACTCCATTTATTTATCACCCAAATATGAATTCTAAAAGGATCATTTACTCTCGTAACTTTATCATTCATTTACGACCCTATGACTTTCATATTCCCAAGAAATCAAGGAGGAAGCATCGTAGTGGCTGGCAGAGAGCTCTTAAACGTACACCAATACACTTAACTACGGTCCCTGTCATAATGAACACTAACTGCCACTCTCTGCCAAACAAAATAATGTACCTACAATCCTTGATGTCCACTGACACTTATCACAATACTGTGATAATCACATTACAAGAAACATGGTTACACGAACTGTACGATGACAATCTCATCTCTCTATACGACTTCATCCTATTAAGACAATACCAAAAATGTTGTAATAAGAAAAATGAGGGTGGAGTAGCAACTTTCATTAACTCCAAATGGTCTATTTCTAATAATGTTTGCTTCTCATTCTCAAATGACTTCATAGACTGTATCACCGTCAAATGTCGTCCCAAACATCTCCCTAAATATAAACATATCTTTATCACAAACATGTACATTTCTCTAAGTTGCTCACTATCTAATCTTTCAAATTTCGCTGATGTATTCATCATGTTTGCCGCTGCCAACTTCGATAACTCTCTATCTGTTATTACTGGGGACTTCAACTCGTCAGATTGCTCCTTCCTTGAAGCACTTGGTCACTCTAACATTGTCAAATTTCCCACTCGACTGGACAAAACACTTGATTTTGTTTTTACAAATGACGAAGTAATATATGAAACACTTAAAAGTGCATCTATCCTCAACTCTGATCACCCTATTGTTCGTAATCTGCCTAAAATATACAGCAAAACACATATTAAAGTCTTCTCGCATCTGTCTATGAAAGCACAACAAAGATGCTACTCATCTGACAACTTACTCAATCTAAGTGCATGTTAAAAAATACTAACTGGGATTTATTCCATGAAAGTTCATTAGATGACACAATTGTCAATATAACGGATTATCTTAAGTTCTGCCTTGATATATGCTGTCCCAAACAAACAATATTCAAACGACTCGACCGCTTCTCATCTCCTTATCTCAAACAACTTCGCAAGCAAAAAGAAACATTATACAAATCCAAAGACAAATTAGGACTCAAAAAGATTAATGCTCAAATCAAATCTGAAATCAAAAAATCCTAATGCTATCTACAATGATACACTTTTATCATGAAATTACTAGCAATAGTAAGCGTTGTAATGCTTTTCCCTCTTATGATGTTAATGCTCTTAATCAGTCTTTTATACACTGTCCTTCTACTATAACTACTTCTAATGTTACTTATCATGTAGCTGAAAACTTTCATGACTTTTATACTCTCGATGTTCTAAAATGTCTTAAAATGCTCAAGTCCTCACGTAGCCTTGGTCCTGATGGTATACCTGCCTATGTTCTAAAACAATGTGCAGATGTATTGTGTTCTCCACCAACGAACATCCACGAGTGTTCGATTGTTTCCATGTGAACGAATCCATCCACTATGAGCAAGACTTGTCATCGAATTATTCTTGCACATTTCAGTGAGCATCATATGAATGTTGGTGGATCAATGGGATTACACTGGTTAAGCACACACTTGATCCGGAATTAAACCTTCTGCTGTCACCTGACTTCATCTCGCTTAGCATGTGTGAGTCCAGTAAAATACAGAGTGTCAGTTATGAGGCTATCCGCCTTACTCCGAAGAAACACCACTGCTACTGAAGTTGATTTTGTCGTCATTTCCGCTCTCAGTGACTATGACCAAACACCTCATGAGGAAATACATCCTCGGTGTATTCCTATTGTTTCAAACACTGACTAAGGTGAATGAATTATTTTCCTTTGTTACACCACCAGCTCTCTGATTTCAAAGAACTGATGAATGAACACTCGAGAATGAGGAACAATTTGTCAAAAGTGAATTGTCATCTACTGTGGACGGACATGGTCGTTGCAATCAGAGTCTATGAAGTGTTTAATCGCTTTGCATACTACTCATCCTCTTCTCATTTTGTAACCCTGAAAGGCAGTATCAATGCAACCGTCTCTTCAGAACAATTTTCTCTAAATAACTTACACAGTGAATACTGGATTCCGAAGTAACAGTCTACAGATACAATTTATCTGGTACAGTGAACCAGTGGCGAATCTGCAGGATAAACATTCTGCCTGATGAGTGCAGGTAGATACCCCTACAGTGTCATCAATCGGTAGGCGCCTTTTATTACTCGAATTCATGTCTCGTCGACTTCTACACCCAATTTCCTTATTTACAGGTACAGACATGCATAAATATTCCTGTAATTCCTAAAGCTGAGGTTAGACTTTGCGTGGTAGCCCACAAATTACAATGTACATATCTCATTGCACAGGCTAATTCACACTCAAAATGCTCAAATTCGTCATGCATGTAGACTGAATGTGGTTGTTTCATCTGTAGTATCCGAGATTTCCTTCCTACGTTACGCAGTCATTTCGACGGACGGAATGTAGGCAAGAATACACTATAATAATCACTCACTATATTTATGAATTCCAGAATTGCCTTCGTTCATCTTCTATCGCATTTATCAAGACAAGAATCGACTACTGGTCGCTGAATGCAGGTTCGAATGCACACCACAGGAAATACTCGATGCCACCTATTTTAAGCCAGTGAAGGAATGTATTTAAACCGCGAACATGTTAATCATACGCTGTGTGGATTGACAGTGTAACTTTTAGTGAAATTAACTACATCAGGTCATTCATTATTCACTGAGACCACTTGATCAACAAACCTCTGTTAACACATTTACAACTGGCTAGCTGATTTCGGAGATCACGTGAGATTGGCAATTACCCTGAATTCTTGAGATGTCGAATGAATCTGTGAATTTGTAATCAGAAAACAAAGAATTTGTCAAAAGTGATATATTTCTCATTATCCGGACACCGACAAATGAATTTCCCATTTCAATTTTCATTTCACACATCATTTCTGACATTGATTATATCGACACGTATTTTCACAGCATTCTTCATCTGCTTCACAGAATTCACCTCGTGGTTTACAACAAAAAAGAAGACCAGTTGATTTCCAACGTCGACATTCTATGAACGGACAGCACTTCCTAAAATGAGGATTGTCACCACCGATTTTCAAACACCCACAATCTTCTCCTTTCCAAGAAAAGAAATACAAAGATATTGGTATTTCAAGCAAAAGGTTGACAGAGTAAGCTTTGAAAGTCAACATGAAATTGTCAAGAGTGAATTAGTCGATACATTATTGCGAGATAAAACATTCACATTGCTACCTCAACACCACTTCTCGTCTGGATTTTTTGGTGATGTCAGTTTGACTCAAGTGAACTGTATTCAGAGATCAGGTTCAGTTCTGACATTAATTCACACACAATAATGTTATCAACTAGCATACATTCAAATGACAGAGATGTAGAGAGTTTATTCAAGGCAACCGAGGCAGGTCTTTCCAGCCTTGTCAAACATCCTAAAAACATGTGAATATCTACTGATCACTGTTATTCATCGGAATGCCAATAATTGTGTTCTGTGACCAGTGTGTGCTGCAGTGAAAGCGACTTTAATTTTTTAGTACACAAATTTCACAAATTTCGTTCTCTGTTTCCTTTCATGCAATGGAATAATGCAGACAAATGCACATCACTGAGCATACATTTCAACAGATCTATTTTCCTGATTCGACTATCCATCATATGTACAACGATGAAACAGTGTGATTGACACAGGATGAGTGTTCACTCAGATGACAGAAGTACCACAACGGTTGAGGAGAAGGCGACGAGCTACACTGATTTGTGATAAGTTGGTTATGAGAAGGAAAAATCTTCAGTGAAATGGTAGCAGTTCTTCTACTTCAAATACTGAACTCCAGAATGAAAGAGACCATTGTAAACACTACACAACAGATACGATTATCTGAAATCATGACCTGAAACATTGATCTACCAGTGATGATCATTGTTTATGTGACTATGGTGCGGAAATGCGCATTGGAAATGTGCTGGACAGCACTGAATTGTGAATAATTGAGATGCTTTTCTAATACAGCAATATTCACCATGTATATATCCGAGTGTATTCTGTTGGTGAACGTGTCAATCTTGTGACAATTGGACTATAACTGGCATTGTGTTGATACTATTATTGTTTCCTTGGGTTCATAGTGGAACATGAGGCTTCAACTACACTTCTCCGCTTGCCTCTCTCTTCTGCTGTACTTTTCACGTGCATCCATGTTAGTCCATACTGTTGATACTAATGAAACACAATCCGAGTGAAAGTATTTGTTCTCCACTTTCCGACTAATATCAGTAGTTCCTGCTACCCATACAGTTGACGCAATTGAAGTCTGGCACACTAAATTCGTGAATCATTATTTGAATATGAGACAGAGAACACAAATCACACCACATCAGGCATATTTCACTTACAAACACCTAACTAATATCAACACGCAAACAAGTAGCTTAATAATTGGGTATGGATGACAAGGACGTGGATTGAGTAATTCTCTTCGATTCGTGTGATGTGGGATAAAAATATCAGGTGGTGATGAGGGAACATGAAAGACAGGTAAAATGTGATTTATCTCAACTAAATCAGTTGGCGAAATTCTGCACGTTTATGAAATGCGCTGTCGCCGATTTCGAAATTACCGGTGATGCACATGCAGTTGTGAATACCAATTTCCTGACTAGTCAATTTGCAAGCCTGTCGTTTCAAGTGCAATTCGCAACGACAACGCGATGCATTCGCTGAAATAAGTGTTTTTTAGGTTCCAAGGGTCTCTGCAGACATAAGGATGCTAGAACACAGATCTGCGGTCACACTGCATTCGATAGAAATGGGACACGTTTAAAGAAAGACTGACATCAGAAGCCCTACTTACATGAGTAAATCTCAACAGTTTGAATAGGCGTGCAGGTGTGATGTTAGCTGATGCACGGTAAATCATGATTAATAAATTAAAATTGATATATAACTATCCTCTAAAATTCATTAGGAAGATTGAAAAACGCCAAAAGAAAAATAAAAAGAATTGTGAAACTAATAATAATAACATAAATAAGAGAGAATATAAGTCATCAACACTTATACCATATAAAGAAGGGACATCTGAGACCCTACGTAGGATTCTAAATAAAGCAGGAATTAGGGTGACATTTAAACCTACAAACTCACTCAGGGACAAGCTCTGTAGGTTAAAGGACCCAGTGGACCCAATTAGACAAAATAATATAATTTACAAAATACCCTGCAATGACTGTGAGGTCAACTACATAGGTCAGACTAGTAGGTCAGGAGTAGTCAGATTGTCAGAGCATAAGAATTTAGCTAAGGTAAGAATGGTTGACCCAGAGAAGATAAGTAATAAAGAAAAAAGCTCGGCAATTGCAATGCATGCATTAACAAACAACCACACAATAGGGTGGGAGAGGGTTAAAATTCTAAAAGGTAATCTAGGTAGGTGGAGAGAGAGGTTGATTACTGAATCTTTGTTCACCGAATCTACACCCAAAACATGCAATAGGAATGAATCATCACTAATACCAGAAATATGGAAAATAATACTACCATTCAAATCAAGTGAAAATCAAGCGAAAAACAGTGGATTTAAAAAAATGAATTTAGGAAGTCGTGTGATTACCTTGATATGATTATGAGCAATGAATTGTGCTCGAAACGTCATCAGTAAATGTTACTGTATAACACTATGAGACTCTATCAGAATAAAAATTTACCCATAATGGAATTAAATTAAAATTGATATATATCACTAATGATTCATTCTTGGTATAAATTCCTGATTGTCTGTGTCTTCTGATGGAGAGGCTCACAAATGTTTTACAACTCTTTGACAAAAGCAATCATAAACACAATACTGTTTTCTGCATATGCACATATATTTTCATACGATCAGCTATCTACGATCACGAATTTTCAGTCTTCTGATGAAATGTACAAACTGTTCAAATTGTATAAATGAACTGGACACGCAAATGAAATTGCAGATATCAACTGATGCAGAACTCACACCTAAGTCACAGTTATGCTGTAGATCGGAGACATGGATCTACCGAAAACAATCACAATGCTTTCCCATTCTTAGGAATATCAATATTTCACACCTTTCCTTCCTATCGAATTCATCTAATGTAAACATGACACTCCGAAATTGACGAAGCATCTCATGCTCACAAACACAATTATCATGGAAGTTATCAAGAGACTGAAGTTGAAGTCTACACTCATGAACCCTCATACATCAACGACATTACTACACAAAGTAAATCCACCGACATTCAGATTAGCTGAACAGTAAATTAGGCATCTATCAAATTTCAAATAATACCCAGCCGGCTTAATGAATACAAATCTACTATTATCACAGTATAATGCACATCACAAGAAAACATACCTGAAGCCTGTACAACCTGGTCGCCCATCATCAGAACTGACAATACCAATATCGTGAGCAACGTAGAAGTGTTCATAGTTTGATTATTATTGCCACAGTGTGAAGGGGAAAGTCATTATATATTTCCCACTGTATCTAAATGGTAGACATATCTATGCCATTGTGTTCACACACGTATGAAGATTGTTCACACTGGAACATAAGTGAGCCTTTCGTTATGCACAGGTATTAGTGGAAACGTAGTCAGTGTAGTGTGATCAATGAGGAGGACACGAGTATTTGTCACGTAATTTATCGTAATTCAATGTAACATTGAGGATATATATGGTGTCCGTGAGTTGTTGTATTTTTTGCATTGTGGAATAGACCAAGTGAGTTATTATAATTCTATTCCAATAGTTGTTTGCACACACACATAAGTTCTACTTCTTCATTGCACATGATCATACTGACTGTTCGAATTATTATTTTCATTCTCAATTTGTATTCGAATGAATGTGACTAAAATAGGGTAGACGCCCTCTGCATAATCTCGCTGGAAATAACAACAAAAATATATAGAACTCGTTGTTACACGTAAACGAATAATGCAACAGAATAATGAATAATTTGGTTTTCATGTTACATGTGGAACATTGATCGAAAATGAAGAGGAGAAGAAGCAGTTGGGCGTAGACGAAGTGAGATCAACATGACTTGCTGTATGTTTCACTTCAAATTGAGTACAAACTTTCCGTTATTAGAATTCAGACCTGTGGTCGAGTTTCAGATTACCACGCCCAGAGGTTTGTAGACGCCTGATTGAATTACAATATCAGTCTATATGAAGGATACATTTCAACACGATATTAAGCACTGTAATAATATCGACAGACTGGTCGATAGTCTCAAATGCTATTTCGCGTGTGATAGTGATTCTCAAGTGGTGACGTCACTCGCAATAAGACAGTCATATGCCATGTTTGAATCGGATTCTTTGAACCACCACTGCGAAGTGACTGAAATCCAGAGAAATCATCTACCCTGTTGGTGGCATTAACGGTTGAACACAGTTAAAGTGGCCCTTTCACATCCATGCATGTCTCTTAGTTGAGAATCTCTTCGAAACTTAATCTCACAATTCGCACACAGGTGAGCTTCTCGGATGAATGAGGTTAATTCCTGTCTCATACTAAAGTGAAGTTTGTATTGACAGCATAGTCGAGCACGAAATATTGACCTTGAATCACATTTCAGATGAGTGTAGAAATCCTGACGTGTCTATTAGATAGCATTCTAAAGAATCTGAAGTCTACGAAACCTTTCAAATCATTCTATAGTTGAGTTAATATATCAGACTGTCTTTTGAACATTATGTAGAAGATTCAAGTTTGATTGGTTGCTTCGCATAGACTGAAACACACAACACAGTCATTCCTCACAATCTGTGAATGGAGCCGATTCGGACTTGAAAAGAGTAATCACTGATCAAGAAATACACTCTCCAGTACCTTTCTCATCACCGACAGCTGTGTGCGCATAATAGTTAGACAGTAATTCTTATCTGCAAGACAACTAATAAAATCCATTTAGCAATGGTCATAACTTGTGCATACGTCAATATTCACAAACGTCAAACCAACAGAAATAATGGCGAATGAGGAAATGTGAGGGATATATTTGTACACCTATATAAGTCAACATGTGATGTCAGTTACTGACACCTACTGGATGGATGTTCAGAGATGCAATCTCTGCTGTGTACGGTATTTATGAATCTGCTGAATTAACACCGGCCGGGTCAACAATAATACCTGAAACTGTGATCGCATGCAGAGAATTCTGGCAGTCTTGAGCGATTAATAACAGCGCTGCTCGTTGTATCATTTGGCTACTACTGCTTTTAGACAGTTTATTTGGCACGCGATGGAGGAGAGAGATTGTTTTACTTGAGCAATGTGGTCTGGCTGTTCTAGATTTTTTAGCATAAATCTTCATGTAAGACCTTGACATAATGAAGTTGAAGCTTGCAATGGATCAAACAACTTCGTATTGTCGATATGTCGATGACACATTTGTAGTATGCGACAACGGAATTGCTGCCTCCTACCTACTCAGACTATTCAACAACGCACATACAAATATTGTATATACTATGGAAAATGAAAATGATGGAAAGTTGCATTTCCTTGACATTGCCATGCAACGCCTAGAAGATGGTAGTCTCCACAGGTTGATTTACCGAAAGTTGATATGGAATGGACAATACGTACATTTTAATAGTTTTCGTCCAAGTAGCTATCGACGAACTCTAGTCAAGACTCTGTACTATAGAGCGAGTAAAATGCGCACTGCAGACAAACTAGGGGAAGAATTTGCGATTCTCGAAAAGGTGCTGAAAAACCACGGTTATCCTCAAAGATTCATTAACAAATATTGAAGATGTGAGTGCTCAAACACCAAACAAATCACAGTTGGATAAATGCCTGTCTTCATCCAACTAGATTTTGAAGGTGAAAACATCGCAGAAGTGGTCAGCAGTAGACTGAGAACGTCACTAGCCAGAGCCTACCCTACAGCTAAGTTGGTTCTCGTCCATCGAACAACATGCTCTTTGATGCAGTCAAAAGTCGATAGATACCCTTCTCATATTAACTCCAACTGTGTATACAAATTGTCGCATGTATCTGCAGGAGCACTTAAATTGGGGGAACAGAAATAACACCTTCATTTTTCTGAATAGTGTCGAAAAGCCAACTTCTCAAGGGAACACGCACTTACAGCAATGCCATTACCACACATCTCCTTGATTGATACGGGTCAAGAGGTGGAAATCGAGAAATCTTTTAAAATTATCAATAGACAAAGGAGCTACATTCTTCTCAAGTTTGCCGAAGCAATCTTTATCAAACGCTTGAAACCAGATTAATGTGTTCAGAAGGATGCATTTATTAGTCTTTCCTTGCCCTGTGACCGGAGGTTTAACTCGCTTATTTGATTACGTTATCTTTGTCTTTAGCCTTAACTCCTTAAATAATCTGTATTTTGCTTGTCTCTTCTTTCTCTGATTTCAGTTGAACTCAGCAAATTGTTACGTAATTTATAAGTCACTCTGCATCTAACGCATATCTTGACTTGATTACGTAACTCCTTTAACATTGTATGCATACATTTATTTTGGTTAAACTTGAAATGCCTGTGTAAAAACAATATAAGCGCGAATTTCTGAGCACCGTTCACTTATTGTGGAACTTTGTGCCAACTGACAACATGTGAAATTCGCAGTTATAAAAAAATTTCTGTACGTAAAACCTCACAATCCTTATAGGCACTAAGCATGCTGCTAATGGGAAGCAAGCGAAATAAATATCGAAACCATGTAATTCTGCACAAATCACTGTTGTTCTTGCTTTATTCAAAATCATCAAAGGGGGAATAAATACATGATTTTTTGATATCGAATTTGAATCACTCAAGTCTTCGCCAATATTCACTCACTCTCGGAGATATTTTTGATCACGTAGACCGAGGATTTCGATGAAATGATTGATGGAACTGCACAAAAGTAGGAGATCGGTTGATGACCGTATGCGATATTGTCTGATCACTGTTCATTTTGATTTCAGAATCTCAGACTGTCGAACACACGATCCAAGATCAAGTATTTGAGGCATTTTCACTACTTTAGCACTTCCACTTAATTCATCCGTTCTAAAGCGGTTAGTCAGTAAGCATCAGAGACAATAAATTGTGACACTCATTGCAGTCAATTGCCGTGAGGAAACCAGACTTTTATTGCGTTCATTGGTTACAGGTTGAGGGTGTTGACATAAACGAATAACACGAAGTTTACTCACGTCAAATCTAGTAACCACAACCTTCATAGTATTCGTTCCGCGTAGAACAAAGGCAAAGCAAAACATCAGAATTGACCGTCCAAAGTATTAACTTTAATTCGAATCAAATCACAGTGCAAGATAATTGCTTAACTAGCTATGGATCTTGCACAAACAAACGCACGTGACATGATAGCGTGTCGAATGACAAGGATACTCGGCCATAAGCCTTCGGACAAACAAGTCGACCTAAACAGTTCGGGTCAGTATCCAATGTTCACTGATTAATGCTGTTGTTAATAATTCTGAGGAATTAACTACAGCTACAAATGATATCATCCACGTGTGTTCGCTTGTCTGCACTTGAAGCAATCCATCCACTAAGAGCTAAATTTGTTATCGAATTATTCTTGCAGCTTCCATTCATTGTGTACTTTTCAGTGAGTAGCAAATCAATGTTGGTGGATCAATGGGATTAGACTGGTTAAGCACGCACTTGGTGAGGAATTCGACCTTCGGCTGTCACCTGACTTCATCTCGCTTAGCATGTGTGAGCCCAGTAAAATTTAGAGGGTCAGTTATGAGGCAAACAGCCCCACCTCAAATAAACACCACTGCTACCAAAGTTGATTTTGTCGTCGTTTACGCTCTCAGTGACCATGAAAAAACATCTCATGGAGACATATATCCTCAGTGTATTAGGAATGTCCCAATTGGAAAGGAAACATTGTCAAGTGTGAATGAATTCCTTCTTTTTGTACACCGCCAGCTCCCTGATTTCAACAACTGATGACTGAACACTCGGGAATGAGGAATCATTTGTCAAAAATGAATGTCCATCTACTATAAACGGACATGGTCGTTGTAATCAGAGTCCATGAAATGTTCAATGGCCTGCTTCCTACTCATGCTCTTCTCAGTTTGTAACCCTGAAATCAATGTCAGTGCAACAGTCTCATCAGAACAAAATTCTCTGAATAAACTACACAGTGAATACTGGATTCTGAAGTAACTGTATAGAGATACAGTTTATCTGGTACAGTGACCCAGTGGTGAATAAGCAGAATACACATTCAACCTGATAGGTGCAGTTAGAAACCACTATATTGTCATATATCGGTAGTCACTTTTCATTACTCGAATTAGTGTCTCGTCGACTTGCATGCGTATTCCTGATGTTTAGTTTTGCGTGGTAGTCCCCAAATTACAAAGCACATCTCTCATCGCACAGGCTAACTCACACTCAAAAATCTCATATTCGTGATGCATCTAGGCTGAATATGGTTGTTTCATGCATCAAATATCCATCTGTAATATCCGAGATTTCCTTCCTACGTTACGCGATCATTTGGATAGACGGAATGTAGGCAAGAATACACTATAATAATTACTCACTATATATTTATGAATACTAGAATCGCCTTCGTTTATCTTCGATCGCATTCATCAACGCAAGCATCGACTACTGGTCGCTCTATACGAGTTTGTATGCACACCAAAGGAAATACTCGATGCCATCTATTGTAAGCCAGTGAAGGAATGTATTCAACCGCGAACATGTTCATCATACACTGTGTAGATTGACAGTATAATTTCCAGTGAAATTAACTACATCAGATCATTCATTATTGACTGAGGCTTCTTGATCGACAAACTTCTGTCAACACATTTACAACTGGCTAGCTGATTTTGGAGATCTCGTGAGATGGTCACTTACTCTGAATTCGTGAGATGTCGAATGAATCTGTGAATTTGTAATCAGAAAACAAGGAATTTGGCAAAAGCGATTCATTTCTCAGTATCCCGACACCCACAAACAAATTTCACATTTCAATTTTCATTTCACACATCATTTTTGACATCGAGAATGTCGACAACTTTTTTCACAGCAGTCTTCATCTGCCTTACAAAATTCACCTCGATGCCTACAACAAAATTGAAGACCTGATGATTTGCGCCGTCGACAGTAAACAGTGGGACAACACTTCCCAATGTAAAAAGGAGTATAAATGCCATCCCGACACAAACATTCATCTCCTTTAAAAGAAAACAAATACAATGATATTTGTATTTCATGAATAAGGTTGGTGCAGTTTGCTTTGAAAGTCAACATGAAATTGTCAAGAGTGAATTATTCGATAAATTATTGCGAGATAAAACATTCACATTACTACCTTAACACCACTTCTCGTATGAATTTGCAGGAGAGGTCAGTTTGACTCAAGTGAATTGTAGTCAGAGATCAGATTCAGTTCATAGTTGGCAGAAATCCGCCATCCATTCATGCTCAATAATGTTATCAACTAGCAAACATTCAAATGGCAGAGATGCAGAGAGTTTATTCAAGGCAACAGAGGCATGTCCTGCAAACCTTGTCAAACTTCCTATAAACATGTGAATATCTACTGATCACTGTTATTCATAGGAATGTTACTGATTATCTCCGTTTTGTTCATTTACCAGTGTGTCCTGCGTTGAAACCGACTTATTTACTTATTAGTACTCACATTTCAAAAATTTCCTTCTCTGTTTCCTTTCATACAATGTAATAATGCAGACAAATGCACATCAGTGAGCATACACTTCAACAGATCTATTCTCCTGATTCAACTATCCATCATGTGTACAACGATGACACAGTGTGATTGACACACGAAGAGTGTTCACTCAGATGATAGAAGTGTAGAAATTACAAACTGTCACGGATGTACCACAATGTTTGGGGAGAAGGCGACGAGTTCCATTGATTTGTGATTAGTTGGTTATGAGAAGGAAAAATCTTCAGTGAAACAGTACCAGGTCCTGTATTTCAAATACTGAACTCCAGAATGAAAGAGAACACTGTAAACACTACACAACACATACGATTATCTGAAGTCATGACCTGAAATATTGATCTACCAGTGATAGTCTTTAATTAAGTGACTGTGGTGGAGCAAGGAACATTAGAAATGTGATGGACAGCACTGAACTGTGAATAGTCGAGATGCTTTTCCAACACAACATTATTCATCATTTATATATCCGAATGTGTTCTGTTGGTAAACGTTTCAATCTTGTGACATTTATACTAATGAAACATAATTCGACTCAGAGTAGTTGCTTGTCACTTTCCGACTTATATCAGTAGTTTCTGCTTCTAATACAATTGACGCCATCCGAGTCTGGCCCAACCAATTCGTGCATCATTATTTGAATATGAGTCAACGAACATAAACCACACCGCATCAGACATATTTCACTCGCAAACACCTTACTAATATCCACACACGAACAAGTGGCTGAATAGTTAAGTACGGATGACAAGCATGTGGGTTGAGTAATTCGCTGCAATTTGTGTGATGTGAGATGAAAATATCAGATGGTTATGAAGGAACAAGAAAGACAGGTAAAAAGTGATTTATTTTCACTTAATTAGTTGGCGAAATTCTGCATGTTTATGAGGTACGCTGTCACTGGATTTGAAATCACCGTTGATGCATATACAGTTATAAATAATAATTACCTGACTAGTCAATTAGCAAGCCTGTTGTTCTAACTACTATTTGCAGCAACATATATGACAACGCGACGCATCCGCTGAAATGAAGGTATTTTTAGGTTTGCGAACATGGCGTGAGTATGTCCGAGTCCAAAACAGGAGATTTAATACATCCACCATTCTGTGGAGCAAACCGTTAGCCCACAAAACCCTCACAAACTGACTTTGTTATTGAGTTCATAAAATTCAACCAAAGGCTGAGATGTCGGTCTCTTTGGAGGAAAACAAATGTCAATAAAAATGAAGGACACTATGCAAGATGTCTGCGATGCCCTTTTATTCTTTCAGTCGACTTCTTTTATTTCTATTACACCTAATTAGATGAACTTGAAAGTTCTAATGGAATCAAGTAATAATCCTAAATCCTTCATAGATAGATATTCAAACTGTGAATAAAAGGATGGATAGAAATCTTTTGGTAAGAACTGAGTTATTGACAGCGGTGATTCCTACCTCCAGAAAACATAGGATAAGATGTAGCTTATCCGCAGCAGTCATGATATTGGAGTGTATTTATGTGGAACCAACAACTCACGTTCATCACTAATGAAGTCTTACGATAAAATGCAGGAAGAAAACCAACAGAATTGTGCATGCTAGATTTTTTGTATAAACTGCACTTGCGTATATATAGGAAAAACCCCAGGTAGCTAAATATAAGAGTGAAAGAGAATTAACGATGTTTAAAGGTGGTTCCAAAGATCTCTTCAGACCTAAAGAAGCTAGATAACAGATTAGCGGTCGTACTGCATTCAATAGAAACGGGACACAAAATCTACTTTGATAGGTCTAAGATTCTAAGGAAATGTTTTGGATCGTAAAAAACAAAGACTACCAGCATTAGAACTATATGCATGAGTGAATCTAATCAGTTTGAACAGGCGTGCAGGTGTGATGTTAGCTGACGCATGGTAAATCCTGATTATTAAATTAAAATGGATATCTGTCACTAATTATTCATACCTGATATAAATTCCTGATTGTCTACATCTTCTGATGGAGAGGCTCACAAATGTTTTACAACTGTTTAACAAAACCAATCATAACCACACTACTGTAATCTGCATATGCACACATATTTTCATATTCAGTTATCTACGACCATCAACATTAAGTTGAACGTATTCTGATGAAAAGTACATTCTGTTCAAAGTCCATAACTGAAGCTGACCAACATTTGAAAGTCTGAAGTCAAATTTCAATCACCGCTCATACAATTTTGCTTTTTATACATGTTGATGCGTGTTTCAAGAGACGTAAGGATAGACAAAGTTTTCAAAGACATGAGATATACTTTTAATACATGAACCTCTCTTGTGTTAACTTCAATTGATTTCACTGAAGACGTTCGGACCAGTTTTCCGAAAGAAACTTTGAACACAGTCATTACAACTTGGCTGAAATTGTACTCATATAATTTTTACAAAGAATATTTGAGTTGTTCATGTCTTGACAGTGGATCTATAGTGTGCATTGCATTCAAATGAGAACTAATCTAGTGAACACAGATGAATTATAATGAGCCATGATATTATGAACTCAACTTCACTGACACTGTCATCAATCGACAAGCTGTTCAGTTATTAACTAGGCTACATGCCAGACAAGATGCAGAGCACAAAGATGTACATCAAGCAATAAACAGGGTTCATTGTGTGTACAGTTACACATAAGCATCAGACCAGTTAAGACATAGTGTGGATATTAACTGATGCAGAAACCATATCTATGTCACATATATGCTAATTAATGGAGACACGGATCTACCGAAAACAACCACAATGCTTTCACATTCTAAAGAATATCAGTATTTCACACATATCCCTGCTATCGTATTCATCTAATGTAAACATTACACTCTAAAACTGACGAAGCATCTCATGCTCACAAACACAATTCTCATGCAAGTTATCAACAGATTGAAGTTGAAGTCTACACTAGTGAACGCTTATACATCAACTACATTACTACAGAAAGTGGACCAACTGACTTCCATAATAGCTGATCAGTAAATTAGGCATCTACCAAATTTCAAATAATACCCAGCTGGCCTGATGAATACAAATATGCTATAATCACAGTAAAATGCACATCACAAGAAAACATACCTGAAGCCCGTACAACCTGGTCGCCCATCATCAGAACTGACAATACCAATAACGTGAGCAACATGGAAGTGTGCATAATCGGATTGTTATTGCAACAGTGTGAAGAGGAAAGGCATTATATATTTCCCACTGTATCCAAATGGTGGACATATCTATGCCATTGTGTTCACACACGAATGAAGATTGTTCACACTGGAACATAAGTGAGTATTTCGTTATGCACAGGGATTAGTGGTGTGGTGAGATCAATGAGAAGAACACGAGTATTTGTCACGTAATTAATTGTAATTTAATGTAAAATTAAGTTTATACACAGTGTCCGTGAGTAGTTGCATTGTGTGCATTGTGGAATAGACCAAGTCAATTATTATAATTCTATTCCCATAGTTGTTCGCACACACACGTAAGTTCTACTTCTTCACTGCACATGATCATACTGACTGTTCAAATTGTTATTTTCATTCACATTTTATATTTGGATAAATGAGACTAAAATATGGTAGACGCCCTGTGCATAATCTCGTTGGAAAAATATATAGAACTCGTTGTTACACGTAAACGAATAATGTAACTGAATTATGAATAATTTGGTTTCCATGTTACATGTGAAACATCGATCGAAAATGAAGAGGAGAGAGGAACCAGTTGGGCTTTGAAGAAGTGAGATAGACATGACTTGCTGTATGAAACACTTCAAATTGAATACAATCTTTCCGTAATTTGATTTCAAACCTGTGTTCGAGTTTCAGAATACCACGCCCAGCGTACTGTAAACTCCTGAATGAATTACAATATCAGCGTTGCCTTGAGATACATTTCAACATGATGTTAGGCACTAGAATAATTACATCGACAGACTGGTTGACAGTCTCAAATACTATTTTGTGTATGATAGTGATTCCCAAGTGGTGACGTCCTTCGCAATAGGATAGTCATATGCCACGTTGGAAATGGATTCATCGAAACATCACTGTGAAGTGACTGAAATCCAGAGAATGCATCCACCCTGTTGATGGCATTTACGGTTGTACATAGAAAAACTGACACTGCCACATCTATGCAGGTCTCTTAGTTAAGAATCTCTTCGAAACTTAATCCCACGATTCGCACATAGGTGCGTTTCTCGGATAGATGAGGTTAATTCCTGTCTCATATTTAAGTAAATTTTGTATTTACAGCATAGTCGAGCCCGAAATATTGACCCTGAAGCACATTTCGGATGAGTGTAGAAATCCTGATGTGTCTATTAGACAGCATTCTAAAGAATTTGAAGCATACCAAACCTTTCAAATCATTCTAGAGTTGGGTTTATGTATCAGTCTGCCATTTGAACATTATGTAGAAAAAGATTGAAATACGAGTGATTGCTCTGCATAAACCGGAACACAAAACACAGTCATTCCTCACAATGTGTGAATGGAGCTGATTCAAACTCACTGATCAAGGAATACACTCTTCAATATTTTCGTTATCACCTTCCACAGCTGTATGCAGACAATAGTCAAACATTGACTCTTTGTCCGCAAGACAACTAATAAAATCCGATCAAGTTATTAACAGCACCGAAACTGTGATTGCACACAGAGAATTCTGTCATTGTTGAGCTATTCATTGCATCACTGGGGTTTTAATCATTCAGCAACTATGGACTTCAGATATTTTATTCATTAGTCGATAAATGACAGTTAGATTGTTTCTAGGTACCCTACGTATTTTGATTTCGTATTCGTTGAATTCGCTACTTCAGCCATTTTCACGAAATTTTGTGAATACTCTGGAGCACAAACACTTAGGAATTCGATGTAACGACTGATAGAACTTCTCCAGATGATGATTTCACTGTATGTCTGTGAGGGATTTTGTCTCGTCTGGTCACTGTTTATTCCGATTTCGAAATCTCCGCCCAATGCATTAGCGATTCCAGTTGAAGCTTATCACTGTTTAACGTCTTCACAAATGATAATCTAATAATGTCGAATACTGCTTGATACGGAATTGTGGTCTACACAATGCGTTCCTTTTTTCAGTGGCTTCGTGTCAAGAGATACGATGAATCAATTTTTCGCTTTGTCACCTTCCGTTTCTTATGAACATCTTTCACTGTTCATTTCTTGTGTCATACACAGACTCACGCGCATCCTGATTCACATCCTGTTGACACCAAGCTGTCAATCTTTAGCCGGATGTCGTGAGCATATTCATCTGGTACTATATAGGAGTGAACACAGTCGATTTCGAATGGAGCCCTGTGCATGTCTTCTTCACGAATCGACTATTGTAAACTACGTAACAATGCAGAAGTGCCTTGCTTTCGATTGAGTCCACTCAGAATCACTTAACCTTATTGGTCACTTTTCAGATTGACTCACAGATACTGAATTTATTCGTCTCAATTCCACAAAACTCAGCAATTGTAAACATTCATAATCCCCCTTTTGTCTATTGACAACACTCATGGACTTTACAGAATCCATATCATCTTCGAAGTCTTCAAGATATTTCCTCATTCACCTATTTGGTTGTGTGTTCACTTGCTTGTCGATGTACTTTCAATAGCAGGATCTCTCAGTAACTCACCTACTTCACTGCCTTTAGTAACGACATTCAAAAATGATGTTCTCGGTATGTGTTGCACTTCTTATGTGATGTCACTGTGAAGATATCTCTCATTGTATTGTAGTAACATTAGGAACTGAATTCTCTCGTTCTCAACACAAGTGAATAATACTTTCCTCGTGAAACTGAGCCAATGAATAATATCTAATTCCTATTACTCGCTATCTGAGACATATTCATTCTCAATCATAGATATTCCGGACATGCAAACACGAAAAGAAGGAGTAGTAGTTCTTTGAAGGAGTGGCTTGATACCCACACTTCTGCATAATTATCCTCAATGAATTTGCATATAAAGCAAATGGTTTCAGTAGGAGGAACATTGGTGAAAAGGGACGTAACATCCATGGATATCATTTTTCTCCCCGGACAGATAATCATCACTTAATGAATCAACGAATGCAAATGAATCTGAAACACTAAGCTAACTGAGATTATTTTTGATGAAACATGTAATTTATGGATGGATGTGAGACATGCGATTTTTTTAGGTAGACTGTTAATTCCTCAGACAAGAACAAACTCAGCCTGTTGTCTTGTGCACGTTCAGATATTTTGAGAAAATCTATTTTTATTTTGTGTAAAAGTGTAATCTGTACAACCTGAGTTCTACTCTTCAGTTTTAGATAGAAAGAAAACCACGCACTCACTCGATGATGATTCACTTAATTCTGTGTATAATTAAATTTGTTGTTGAAATATCTTTACTCGTCTATCGTAATAAATTATCTATGAAAGCAAGATTGCAAAGAATTGTTGAAGACCGACTCGTCTAATTTGTGATTTCTATTAGATTATTTCTTATTTTTCTTCTTCGTTCAATACAGCAAAACATGCTGTTCATCAAACAGCAGAACCCAATGCCGAAGTACACCACATGTTTAAGATCATGCCGATAAATATCTTCGACCGTAATGAAGAATGAAGCAATGAATAAAATAACTGCAGATTTCTTCATGTACCAATGCCATTAAGAGATCGTTAGAAACTATATCTCAGTTTTCAGTCTTCATCTCATTGTCGGCTAATGGATGAATGTCCTGCCGCTGTATTGAGAAGTCGTAACCAGTGGTGATGATTTTTCTTGGTATGAACTTCACTCTATCGCGAATCTCGTCCAGTATACTTTCATGATTGCTGATGATAACTATGAAAATTTTTACATTAAAATCATGATAAGAATTTTTAATGTAATTAGATGGAATATTGGGGAATTATATCACAATAATAGTGGTGGTGTAGGTAGGTGATTACGGTTTGAACGGAAGTACACGTTGAGTGAGTGCAAGCCCAACTGTGCCTAGGCTTCTCCAAAAACAAACTGAACTGTGACTATTCAGGGTTTAAGATATTCGGCAGAAAGTCACGGATATATATTTTTGATATATAAAGGAAACCATAAGTATGGTATTCCACATTTCTCAACCAATAACAATACTATTGCTAAACTTTACAGGATTATGCCTCCTTGATGAATAATGTTGTCAGTAATAATTATGATACAAGAAAATGCCTTTTTTAAGCGGATCATGCCGTATTCTCTTTGCAAACTGAATGTTAGTCAAATTGAAAGTATTTTATTAACTTTACTGATGTATATGTTTATTTGACATTATATTTTAATCACATCTTTACTGTGTTCGCATACTTCATGTTGGATTTCATCGAGATGAATAAGAAGTAGTAGGATATTTATGTGAATAGGCCACACAACTTAGAATGAATTGTAAGTAACATTTGAACACATTCAGGAAAGCACTTCAATTTCAAAAGAAATTGGTTCAATGGGTATGTTTCATCCACATTCAAAGTAGATTACTTGAGAAATTGACTGAATGCTGACTGTACAGTTCACAGTCGATTTATCTGCCAGTAGGTATATTCAGTCTGTGTGTGTTGTATATCTGGTAGTGGGCAATATGAATTCTTCTAACTTCTATGTCTGCCTTGTTCAGGAAGTGAATCGTTGCATGAGTATTTGTTCAGAAGGAAAATACATTTTATTAGTCCAATATATATGTTAAGACGATTTTGGTATATTTTTGAAATTTAAGCAGGATACAGCTGTTATGTGAACAGAGTAGCGGCTATCAACTAGATTTCTGGCCTCACTTATCTCACAACCTGCTAAATTTTTATGTTTCGCTAAGCTGAATGACGCTGACGTATTTATTAAATAAAAATTCAATACACAGTGGATACCAAGAAATATACGATATAAAAATGAATTAGAGACTTCATTCAAAACCAAAGCAAGCATATTTATTAGGAAAGGAAACTGAAGCATGTTCACCACTGACTGCTATTCTTGGCCATATAAAGTTTCCATCCAATAACTCGATGTATTTCTGAGATATAGTTACCGTCCGCCAAGGCTATCGAACAGAGACGAGTATGGAGGCATGAAGGATTAAATACTTCGCATATGTCACAACCACTGTAGTCGGTGTTTTCAGAGTATGACACACTCTGACAATTTCAAATTACTCACATAATGAAGTCGCCGAACGCAAGCGATATCAAGGAGACAGCAATAAGAAGTCGCCTCTCAACTGCCACTATACTACCTTTGCAAGTATGCTGAAATTGTTCTGATCATCAACTTCAATATATCTTTTGTTTGTACACAGCTAATTACAAGCTGACGAAATAAATGACGGTACAATCTTATTCTGCGCAAACTGCTGTTCTTGCTATGTTCAAACAAATGAATAGATTGAGTGAACTTCTTGCTTGGGAACAATGGTATACGAGCTCGCCTTGTAACCAGAAGGTCCTGGGTTCGAATCCCGGTGGGTGCGTACTGATGAAGAGTCCCAAACTAGGACGAAACAGCTGTCCAGTACTCCCAGATTTTCCAATGGTTCTCTAACTAATGTCAGCTCATGATGAAAATCCTGTAAACAATGGTGAACGTCCTCACTTAACCTGAATTGTTTTGTGTAATGCTTAAAATATAGTAAAAACTTCTCAGGTAAACCTTTCTCGAACAGATAGTTACAGGGAGCAGTTCTGTCCAATGAACTGATGTTAACTCCCATTGCAAAAATGTCAACTATTATGAGCTCGAAGTATCTACATTGGTGTTCTGGCAACTGGTGAAGGGTAGACGCATGGTCAGTGCATCCATAGCCTGGGGTGAACCTTTCTGCTGTCCATGAAACAGTTCCTCTCGCGTTTCTCGCAGCCTGAGAAACAAGAATACAGCCAATATTTCAGACGTGACTGGTAGGAAACTGATACCTCAATGATTGTCACACGTCTTCTACTTGCTGGCACTTGTCAGCAGTCTACATCGCCAACGCTGAAGGCAATATTAATAGGAATAATAATTTGGTCTATTCCAAAACAGTACCTGTGATACGGAACGGAACTCTCAGCATTTTTACCACAGTGTTGCATCCAGTTAGTTCATTATCAATAAATTCAATTCTACATAGAATAATGAAATCTCAGTTCATTATGATAATAACTTATTGGCATTTCGGTAGGAAAGCCAAAGTTGAACAGTGTTTGAAGGTATCAGAAAAGTAGGTGCTATCATATTTACTGGTGTAAGCGGAAAAAAGAAACAAAGTAGCACATAATAAAAAAGAGAGAGAAAACGAAAAGAAGGAAAGAAAATGTTGCACCTATAAATAAAATGAGTTGGAAAGACGAGGTAAAATTGTTCTACTGACTATTTGATGAGCATTAAGTGTCACGCCTAATGCTTTCTTCATCGCATAGAACATGAGCTAAGTAGGGTATGGTTGAGTTTTTGTACCTGCTGGTGCAAGCATATAGTTTTCTATATAGGCTTCTGGCGAGATGCAAGGGTAGAGTTGTGAATAAGGAGATAAAATGAATTTGGCCCCTTTTTCATATGAGTCCATGTGCCTGTCAACCGGAATATTAACAAGCTGGTTAAGTGGCACGTTGTTCACTGTGCTGACATCCTGCGTAATATGTAATAGTCTTTCTTTAGTAGCCCGGGAAAAACTGAGGGGTAACAACAGATTATAATAGGCAGAATGCGAGAGTTAACGAGTTGTAGGAGTAAGCTTTGGGTTATACTGGAATGTCTTAACTTCTTGATGTAGAAGATAAAACCGAATATTTCTTAGAAATCGTCAAGATATGAGACGACCAGGACAGATCAGTAGATAGAATAACGCCTAGTTATTTGATTTTCGACTTGGTTTCTATTTCAGTGTAATCTATGTTGCACACCTCGTGAGAGCTGACAAGTTTGTTTAAGTCGGATACTTGCCTAAAGGTGAAATTGACTGTTTAGTGTTTGGAAGGGTTTAAAGTAAGACCGTTTTCCTCGGACCACTGGCTGATTTCTGACAGAAAGTAATTAAATTTAGAGCAGTCACTTTGACATATGACAGGCAAAGATACTGTCAGGTCATCAGAGTATTTGAGAACCCACAACCATTCTGCACTTCAAGTCTACATCAGCGAATTCTCCAGCAATTGTCCTTGTTACTCCTCTCTCTGGACTCACACATGGTATTCTTCATGATTGGAATAGATACATCAATTGACAAATAAGGATCAACAAATATCCTGTGTCTTGTTCTCAGAGATATGACTTGCTCCTAGTTAACGAGTGTCAGAAAGCGCAAGACCTTGGTCTAACGCTTTTCCTCCATAGTTTTCAAATATCTGACATCAGTTTATTGTTCATCAAGATGATAAGCCAGTCAGATTGGTAAGCACACCACATGAAACCTGTGAATAAATTCTGAAATCAATACACTTTGTGACAAATATTTTTGGTGTAAATTACAGGTGAACACTGTAAAACGTTTTCAGTTTGACACGAAAACAAAAACATTTTTTGAATTTGAAAGAGATTCCTTGTGTGGGAAGATGTCTCATGAAAAAAACGATCATGAATTATTTCTTCATGAGAATAGCAAAAACCGTTTTTTCTTCACCAAATAGTTTGACGACTCTCGTAGATGGATTTGTATCGAAGAAAACTTTTATTAGCATTCACAGAACTTAAATTTTTCTCATTATTTCAGTATTTTTGCAATCTCCTTTTGCCATAGTATGAAAGATCCATAACATTATGCAGTTATAATTTTTAGCCTATATTATTTCATATCACGTTGAAAATCTGAAACAACTGAAACAATGTTCGGGGACACTTTGAAATATCCATAATCTGATGAGGGAGTATTATCAAAGAAGATCAATTCAAGGTTTATACAGTGAAATCGTTATTTGATTTATTGTGATGAAATGCTTCGTATATGAAGAAATATCAGCTTCTAATATGGACACTCGTGTGTGTCGCTTAAATGTTGGCACGACAGTATTCTGTTAAAGGCAGTGCCAAGAATGCACAACAGCCGCTTACACTACTCTGAGATAAGTGTGAATAGATTCACAGTGCTCAGTACAATATTTCAACTGTTATTTCATATCACTGCTTCTGTACGGTGGTGAGTCTTGACGCGTGTCACCATTACCATTTCTCATAGGCTAATTCAGTCTTTCATCAGAAGTGGTAATCTTCATTGGATACTCAACATTAGGTGAATGTGTAGATAGGATAATCGAAAATTACACATTGGAAAGCTGTGAACAAAATAGGAGCATATTGATCAACAAATGTGCAGAAGAAAATTCATAAGGTGTAGTCGAACGCTATGGAGTCAGTTAAGTGTTATCATACTCTACGGAGGCACATAAATGTCACCTGAATAGAAAGTGACCAATCGACGATCGTATGGTTTAGCGAATATGATAATGCAAAGTGGCAATGAAAGATTTTGAGTAATCGTGTAGCCAGATGAAAGTGTTGATGACGAAGTGAATGAGCTATAGACGTGTCATTGAATCCAAACGTTCATCTTACAGGCCAGCTGAAAACATCATAGAGTATCCCGAGAAATCTTTCATTATCTTGCGTCTTTGATTCAGCTCAGGTGTGAATGAATAGAATTACGCTTGCAAGCGATAACCGATGCAAACTGGTTATTGGCAGTCACAAAAGAATCAAATTTCTAATAATGCAAATACATTTGTATACTGGTTTGAATTCAAACATATAAGCGACGTTAACATGTGGCCAGCCTAAATCAACAGTGGGCTTCATCAGTTTGCATTCGACATCCTGAATAGAATATTCTACATTTGATTCTCAGTTACCCAAACACATCCTTCAGTCACAAAATGTACTGACACATTTTCGTGGGCTTGGCTTCCGTTTGGTACTCTTCTACTCTCTCTATGTTTGTTAAATCAACTGGTGTTCACTCAAGTGATTATTCACCACGTTCACAATGCAGAGGGATAGTCGAACATACCAACCGCCACCACAACGTCAGATAAGGAAAGGTGTAATTATTCATCTGCAAAATGTTACAATAATTCTATTCATTCTAATGAGGTGCATACACGACAAGGCAGGATACTGTTCATGTTATTTTTCTGAACACAGTTTTACGAGTTATATATCAGCGGAGAAATTCGGATACACTTTCCAATGATACAGCGTGAATATTTGAAAGTAATTAGAAGAGCAGAAAAACAGGATGAAATGTAATCACCATAGATAAACCAGGGAATAGAAATATGTTTTATTCTTTCTTTGTTATTTCTCACAAGTTTCTGCATTTTACGTTTTGCTACATCAAGATTTCATTTATGCGAATGAAGTAAAATTAGTTTGTTGTAATTACCGGCTTTTCACTAATTGCATTTTGAACATTGTGTTTACTTGTATGTTTTGTATTTATTTCTCTGATTAGTTTGTACATATATACTTGAAAACAAAATGATGAACTTGGATACTTTGAGTGAAAGTGGTGTAACATTAGTTCGATGACTTCTTTGAATCTCTATCCCTGATACCAATATGATCCGACTTTAATTTATTCGTGGTTAGTGCATGATGTTTTTGAAAAATTTCAATCAAAGTTACACTTCTTGAGAATAATAATCTCGGAGAATTGAAATGAGTTCATTTCCACAGTTCCATGTTGGATTATCTTGACATTCAGACTAATGTTTTGAATGTTATTTCTCTGAAATGATCCTAATTGCATAGTTGGAATTCTCATGTATTTCGACTTTAGAAATCCTGATAGGTAAATGAGGAAGATGGATGACTGATACTCATTTATGGATAAGATTTTCATCTTGATAAATCACACAGTGTTGTAGAGTAATATTAACTGATGACCACCTTTCGAGCACAAACTATTGCTTATGATTATATCAAGTCACTCACACAATTCACTCTTTACTTATCCCTACGTCTTCGAATTAACGAAGCTATACATGTATTTGAGGTGGGTACTTCTACAACCTGTCATCCACACCACGTTTGTTAACAGATATGGAAATGGTTGTCAGATATCTTGTGATAGGTCATCGACTGCAAAGAAACCAGATACCTCGAGTTAGATGTGAGTTCGAGGATAAAGAGATGTCTGTATGAGGAAGAGATGAAAATATATCACTAGTTGCACAGCTAACTGATGCAGACTTCGGAGAACATGCAGAAACCCTGTATTCCAGTCAGAAGACAACGATTGGATTATACATATATGTGTATATATGTCAAAAGTTGACAGTTGAAGCAGTCATCATTTCCATCAAATCCAACTACACAAGTTGTGTACAACAAGTCAGAAAATCGATTTGATTCTGAATGAGATGACAACTCAGGTCACTTACTAGTTTTATCACAGTAAGGTAGCGAAGTGACAGTGGCAGGTTGTAATATGTGTATCCTATTCAGTGAAATCGCTATGAAGTATTTGTAACATTTGAAATCACTTCTCATTTAAAATAATCTACTGGATGTCCGATATAGAGGATATCAACTTTTATCTTCTGACATTTCTATGTCCATTTAACTTTTCACTCACCTCTCCAAAATGTTTACCTCAGGGTTTAGATAGAATCTTTGTCGGTGACAATGAGATCTTGAGATCACGTTGATGATAACTGAAATAAATTTCGAGGTCAAAGTCTTTTCATTTCGGTTCATGGTCATTATCAGTGGAATATGAGATGCATGTCATGTCATTTTTGTGGTTGTAATCTAGATGGACTAGCATTCGCAGTGATTGAAATATAGCATTCCAAGGAATTCACAAAGAATCAACAAGAAATAATAGTGTTTTGATAGTTAATCAGTCAAGATCTTCAATATTATCCATGGTAGATTGTGGAAATGACAAGTTTTGTAGTGAGCCAATTACTGTTTATCTATGAATTGATATTCAATCGCACTATTTCGCGAAGTATTACATTTCATATGCTATAAGTGTAGAAAGAAGTCCTTTAATGCTGACATCTACAAACCTGAATATGAACTTATGGGAATTACCTAAGTCATGTAGTTAAAGCCTGTTTACATATGATTGACCAAGTACGTGGATGGCATCTTTCAACCAGATAATCTATTTACAGCTAGTCATTTATCTGTCTCTACATTACTGATAGTGCGATAATAACTTATAGTGTCATTATACATTAGAAAGTATACAAGACTTTCTTTAGTTGCGAATTGAAAATGGATAGTAGTTATACCTGAATCAAAGTGCAGCACAGTTACACAGAACTTATTACTTAAGTTAGTAAAGAAATATGCAGTTATATTCGAAAAATTGCGTACGAATTATGTAACCTACTAATGAGTAACTTTAGTATTCAGTCGAAACACTCCCTTTTTGTTGTACAGGAAGATTAAAATGCACGGAAATGATGGTTAAATTTTGAAAATGCTATAAAAATATTTGAACGGAGCTAACTCAAGAAACTACAGAATAAAGGATAGAATGGATTCAGCGTCAACTACAACTCGTTATATGAAGTTTTAATAGAAAGAGAACTCTGCCACTTACTCGCAATGCAGCTTTAGCTCACTCGACTGCTAATGAAGGTTACCTTAGCAATAAAATAAAGAATTCAAATAAAGTGAGCAAAACATCTTTTCGATGACTTCCTACTCAAAAGCTGTGCAATCGCAATTTTGCACATCAGTTTACACAGTTGCATTTATTATTTAACTTGGCAGAGTAATGATGGCATATCAACGGTGATAATACTTGTTTTGATTGTGTGAACATATATCACCAGGAGCATAGAAGCAAACCTGCTTAGCACTAGAATAACCCTATTTCATATGTTAAAGATAGGTGTGAAAGGGATATGTGCTGAAAAATAAACTGAAAGGTCTGTTTGTATAATTCAAAACGAGAGAAAGAATGGGTGGGGTAAATCTCAAGAAATAATGAATCAAGAACATGAAGAGTAAGTTGGATTCTTTCTCTGCAGTTAGGCATTGATGTGCAGATGGTTCGCACAACTGTTGGTGTTATGTGTGAATGTGTTCTGTGATTGCGTGTACCACGTCTCCTGCTTATACCTTTTTACGCGAAATGTAGGTGAAATATCCAGTCCAAAAGAATAATAATAATGCTTATTTATCGCGATGTAAGTTGACCAACCTTGACTAGGCATGTGGTTGGTGATTCTGTTTCAGTTCACTTTGATCTGAAACACTGACTATTACATTATAACAACTCTTCTTTTCCTCCTTCAAGAAATACACACAAATTTTTGATTGTCATTCATAGAAGAAATCAAGATATCAATCAGGAAATCAGTGTGAGTTCCAAAATACTCTCCATCTCCTAACATGTTTAATTTTGACACTAATTTACTTCGTGGATACAGAGTGACTATTCGAAATTGTTTGTTAATATAGTCAATTTATTTTAGTTGTGTGATGAAAACAATATTCGTACTAAGTTGCTTAACCCCTAGTTCACTCTTCCTCTTCTCAAGCAGATGTGTATTATGCTCAGTTATTAAATGAAATGCACTTCATTTATGAGTAGAAGAATTTTTCATTTCGGTAGTAACATCACCTTTGCGTTTCGATATTACTTCTCCTCCTAGAATAATTCCACTGTGAGCTCATAGTAAATTCATGACTGTGTTTTGCCGTCGACAAACCTAAAACTACGCACCGAAGACATTGGCTAGTGTTCGCGCTATGTCGCAAATTGGCAGAAATTGGTATTCATGAGCCGTTGGATTGAATCACAGTGGCTTAAGGGTTTACGAGCTCGCCTTGTAACTAGTAGGCCTTGGGCTCGAACGCCGAGGAGTGGGTGGGTATTGATGAAGAGTCCTTAACTAGGATAAAACTGCTGTCCAGTACTCTTACGTTTTCCAGTGGTTCCCTAAACGATGCTAGCTCATGATAGAGTCGTGCAACTGAAATAAAAATGCGTTCTTCATTTTTCCTCTGAATTTTTTAAACATCTGGAATCATATCCCCCAAGCTGCTTTAGCAGCACATCTAAAAAACAGCCTCATGTTCTAGCTAGTTGAGTACAGAGAGAACTCCGAAAACGAAGTTTCGTAATGCACTGCAGTCAATTTGGATTCTCTTATTAGTTATTTTTAAAAATAGTAAACAAATAAAAACCATTATGGAATATGCATAATCCTTCGTGTTTCTGACTACTGTCCTATTGACATTCATGATCTAACACTTACAAACGAATTGAAGCAAACTAATTGATCTGGATTTTGAGTATGCGACTGTATTTCATTCGGTCAGTTGAATCAAGCAATGATATTGAAATTGTGCATTATATCGGTCAAAGTTATTCTGAGACAAGTGAAACGGTTTCTCGAATGTCCAAGCATTTAATTTTCGCCTCAGTTATGAGACTTCAGACTATTATTAAGGCTTACTGTAACAATTATAGAATTTGTATGAATATCACTCCTAAATAATAATATTACACCACTGTACTTGTCAGGAGTCATGAACGTAAAGCTGGTATTCACATCACATGAGCAGTTTGATTAAGGACTATTAAAATATTTTCTAGTTAGAGTTTTACATTCGTTGTCTGCGAAATCTGTGAACCAATCGCTCGACTTCCAAAGTAGAAATCTGAATGATTCCAGGGTTGGAGTAGCCGAGATGTTCACACAGACTGAACATTTCGGTTTATTTAAATAAATCGACAGGGAAATCAGTTAGTTATGCGATTATATATTAGGAATTTGCATTGCCTAAATTCTTTACGAATAAGTTGGTCATTGTTTTTATTCATACTTAGGAAGAATGGAGAGAGGTTAATGAAACAAAGACGAATAAATACTTCAATAAACTCACTAAATATCAAGCAGTAATAATCTCGGTGTTGTAAAGTGTTTTATTCAGAGATTACAAAAATGATTATTAATGTAACCTGCTTGAACAGAAACGATAGATTTATGCGAACTGTCAACCCAGGGGTGATGAGTGTAGCTCTTCAGTCGAGAGTCAATTGATGTTTATTAATCAACGACCAGCAATTTAGGTAACTCACTGCTACTTTAAATTATGGTTCACTACAGGTGCATGTCAGATTTTAGAACAAGCTAATTCAGCGTCATGAGTTAGTGCTCATCTAGAAACAAACTCATACAAACTATTCATCCTTGAAGATGTCGGATGTAGAAGTTTGCAGGGAAATTTCAATTGAGAAGTTTCCGTTGAGTTGTTTACTGTAACGGTCTTATAAAATGGTAATAAACAAAGTGTAGTCGTGGCATTATTCTAGGCGTCTTCACTACACTAATTACATTATTAATTACTTATAAACGTTACTGTAGTCTTCTCTCTGAATTAGAAGAGAAATCGAACTATCTACTACGTTGATGCGTTCAAATGCAAGCAATTGAACTGTTCAACTCAAATACGTGAAAACCGTGTGTCCTCTACGGTTTAACAGTAGCGGAAATGAGGAATTCTGTTGGCTGAAAAGTATCCATACTGTTTCTGTACACAGTCAGTAAGCAATTATAAAATCTCAAAATACTTCATTACTGAGGAGTAGGTGTCTTATTATCTGCTATCAGTGTGTTCCATAAATTACTTCAGTGTTCAATGACAAGCAGAGTGAAATATTAGTGTAGAATAAACTGGATCCATTTTATTCTGCGCTGGTGTTTCTCCTTCCTCCTTCCAAATTTATGAAGAGGAATTGAGGTATGAAATCAAGAGTCAGTAGGTGATGCCTACATAATCTAGTTGTTACGTGATGTGAAATGTCATCAATATGAACAAAGAAACGTTGCGGAAAACATAACTATTTGTTGAGCTATAACTTTCACCTTAAACGAAATTTCATCATCGGTAGAGCAGTTCACTCCGCTTGGCACTGACCTGATACACCTTTTGATTGCTTTTCTGTTAATACAACATCACTTAGTGATACCAAATGTAGACTGAAGGCAATCAGAATATTCTTCGCAGGGTATAACCATATAACAATGTCACTACGATTACCAACACTATCGAACGTACTATTGACTTCATTCAACCGAATTGTTGTGGCTTTGACAACTAATCCAATAAGTGAAATGCTGAGTCGCATCACTTCGAAATGCTTTATCATCTTTGTGTGTGTGTGTATTAAAAAGCACTGGTTAAATGTTTTTTGTGATGGCATAAAATATCAGTGTGCACTGAATGTCTAAATCTCATTCATTGCTACATTGAGGCATTTCAAAAAGTGCCTCTGGACACTGACCATTATATTACCGAACAAGTATGTCACACTCAGTCAATTCCGTTTTAGACAGACAATGAAATGTCAGGTTCTTACTTGTATAACTTTATTCAGTGGGCATGAAATAAAGTGACACTTGGTGATTAAAGACAACTTATAATTTGACATACACACACGCCGCATTTTACTTTCTATCATGTAAATCGACAGTCTGTTCTGCACTAAATCAGTACTAAGTATGTAGAAATCAATCAAGATCGGACTGAAAGAGCAATCACGCCATCAGTACAAGTTTAATCATTCAGGATATCTACCGGACTAAGGTCAACAAATCAGACTGACAAGTCATTGTTTTTCTACTTTTAAGAGACTTGGAATATGCACATCATTGAAAGCGTTTACAACATACTGCTGCAAACTTTATTCAACAGTAGACATCCTCTGGTGCTCAAGAAACATACATACAAACTGGCTACACAATGAGTGAGTACTGATGCAGTGTGTGTGTTTAACATTTACTTACCAGCTTCATCGCCTATGAAAGTGTAGAGACAATGCAGGAGAGTATGGATGTCTAGAGTGCCAAGGTAAGCAATCGCTCTTGCAAATACCTGAGTATTTTGACTTCGTCAATCACCAGTCATACAGGGCAAGTACTGACTGGCTGTCTCTGCAAACTCGATGGGTGAACACAACTCGCTTTCCATAAACACTAAAGATCAGTTTGTCTGACTTTGTTTCATGAATTCCTATAACAGGAGATATTAGTTTCCTCATCCGCAGTTAAAAGAATCTGTGATACGTTTATAGTAAACTTTACAAAATGTGACCGAGTGAATTAATTAAGCCTGTAATGAAATTGATAACTATTTCCTTGTGTGATGTGTGAAATCGCAAGTGGAGTACCCGTCCCTGGGTTTATGATTTCTCCATAAAAGAAGTTTACTAACGATGAGAGACAATTTTCACATTACCACATCGCCATTAGTCTGATATATCAGCGAATCTGCGTCTGCAACTGTTATGCTCAAAGGTGAGAATGTGACCTTTGTGAAACATAACTTTACAATAACCTGAATTTATTTAATTCCGCTCTAATGTTTGTTCATCCTCCTTCTAAATTTATGAGAATAGATTCATGGATGAGGTCAAATGTCAGTGTCTGATACCTATATAAGCTCCCTGTAGAATTGTATTAAGTTTTCTTTATGGAATTGGAGATTCTTCTTTTAAGGATTTCTGCTTCTAGATATCCCCTTAATTCCAAATAAATAGCATAGAAAACACCTTATTTGAGTTTGGAATTCAGGGAAGACCTAGAATCAGATACCTTTAAAGAAGAATCTCCAATTCCCTGAAGAAGACTTAATACACTTCAGTACCTATAGAATGTCAAATATTATCAATAATGAAGAATAAAATTTACGAAAATGTGCCGTTTGTGAAGCAATTAGTTTTCAATTTAAACGACATTTAGCTTGGCAGGATCAAGAGTCTAACCCCGCCCAGATTTACTTCAAGCAGTTTATGCTTCTTTTATTGTAATTACATTATCATTTTTAGGATTTACGGTGTACAGTGACGACAGTCACAATAGCTATTCATGAGTATGACCACTCTCACAAATGTTCCATTGACTTCATTTCCAGAGCTGCGAGGAATACGACAGCAAATCCAAGTAATGAAATAATAAATCTCATCACTTCAAAATCATTTATGATCTTGGTGAATACGATGAGATCTTGAATAAATTCTCACTGTAATGCACCGCATAATGTATCAGTTCACATTGCATGTCCGTATCTCGATCATTGACGAATTGATGGACTAAATAATTATCATGTTAATTTGCGATCGCTGGATTGTGTTATATCATCATTTTAACTGTACTTATTCAGTTGAAAGGCATCTAACTTTTTAATTGATCAAATATATTAAATATGTTTCATGGTATTAACTGTTATTTCTTTGGTGATGTCTGTAATGTCTCTGCAGATTCGTCATTATAGCTGGTGATTATTTGTGGATGGATATCAAAAAGATAAATAAATCAGCAGAATAAACATTCAACCTGATGTGTGCAGTTAGAAACCACTATATTGTCATATATCGGTAGGCGCCTTTTATTACTGAAATTCTTGTATCGTCAACTTCTACATCTACTGACCTGATTTCAAGGTACAGACACATGCGAGCGTATTCCTGTAATGCCTAAAGCTGAGGTTTAGCGTTGCGTGATAGTCCACAAATTACAATGTACAATTCCCATCACACAGGCTAATTCACACTCAAAATGCTCATATTCGTCATGCATGAAGACTGAATGTGGTTGTTGTTTCATGCATCCAATATTCATCTGTATTACCCGAGATTCCCTTCCTGCATTACTCAATCATTTCGATAGACGGAATGTGGGAATACACTATAATTATCACTCACTATATATTTATGAATTCTAGAGTTGCCTTCGTTTATCTTCACTCGCATTTATCAACACAAGAATCAACTACTGGTCGCTGAATACGGGTTTGTATGCATACCACAGGAAATACTCGATGCCACCTATTTTAAGAGAGTGAAGGAATGCATTTATCCGCGATCATGTTAATCATACGCAGTGTATATTGGCAGTGTAACTTCCAGTGAAATTAACTATATCAAGTCAGTAATCACTGAAACCACTTGATTAGCAAACTTCTGTTAACACAATTACAACTGGCTAGCTGATTTCGGAGATCACGTGAGATTGGCAATTACCCTGAATTCGTGAGATGTGGAATGAAGCTGTGAATTTGTAATCAGAAAACAAGGAATTCGGCAAAAGTGATTTATTTCTCATTATCTCGACATCCCACAAACAAATTTTATATTTCAATTTTCATTTCGCACATCATTTTTGACATCGAGAATCACGACACCTATTTTTACAGCAGTCTTCATCTGCTTTACAAAATTCACCTCCTGGTTTACAACAAAATTGAAGACCTGATGATTTGCGATATCGACATTCAGATAATGGACAACACTTTCCAAAAGTAAGAGTGTCTTTATCGATATCCTTACACACACAGTGTAATCCTTTCAAAGAAAAGAAACACAGGAATGTTGGAATTACATGAGAAACGATGACAGAGTAGGCTTCGAAAGTTAACATAAAAATTGTCAAGAATGAATTATTCGATAAATTATTGCGAGATAAATCATTCACATTACTGCCTTAACACCACTTCTCGTCTCGATTTGTAGGCGACGTCAGTTTGACTCAAGCGAAAAGAAGACATTTGTCAAAAGTCATTTATTTCTCATTATCTCGACACCAAAAAAAAATTTCATATTTCAGTTTTCATTTTTCAAAGGACATCGAAAAAATCGACAAATATTTTCACAGCAGTCTTCATCTGCCTTACAAAATTCACCTCGATGCTTACAACAAAATTGAAGACCCGATGATTTGCGCCGTCGGCAGTAAACAGTGGGACAACACTTCCCAATTTTAAAAGGAGTATATATGCCATCCCGACACAAACATTCATCTCCTTTCAAAGAAAACAAATACAATGTTATTTGTATTTCATGAATAAGGGTGGTGCAGTTTGCTTTGAAAGTCAAATTATTGCGAGGTAAAACATTCACGTTACTACCTTAACACCACTTCTCGTATGGATTTGTAGGCGACGTCAGTTTGACTCAAATGAATTGTAGTCAGAGATACGGTTCAGTTCATAGTTAGTAGAAATCTGCAATTTATTCACCCACAATAATGTTATCAACTAGCATACATTGAAATGACAGAGATGCAGAGAGTTTATTCAAGGCAACCGAGGCATATCCTGCAAACCTTGTCAAACTTCCTATAAACATGTGAATATCTACTGATCACTGTTATTCATAGGAATGCCACTGATTATCTCCATTGTGTTCAATGACCAGTGTGTCCTGCGTTGAAACCTTCTTATTTACTTTTTAGTATACACATTTCACAAATTTCGTTCTCTGTTTCCTTTCATGCAATGGAATAATGCAGACATATGCACATCAGTGAGCGTTAATTTCAACAGATCTATCCTTCTGAATTGACTATCCATGATGTGTAGAGCAATGAAAAAGTGTGATTGACACACGAAGAGTGTTCACTCAGATGATAGAAGTGTAGAAATTACAATCTGTCACGTATGTATCACAACGGTTGAGGAGAAGGCGAGGAGCTACACTGATTTGTGATAAGTTGGTTATGAGAAGGAAAAACTTTCAGTGAAATGGTAGCAGTTCTTCTACCTCAAACAACGAACTTCAGAATGAAAAAGACCACTGTGAACACTACACAAAACATACGATTATCAGGAGTCATGACCTGAAACATTGATCCACGAGTGATAATCAATTATAATGTGACTATGGTAGGGAAATGAACATTAGAAGTATGATGGACAGCACTGAATTGTGAATAGTTGAGATGCTTTTCTAACACAGCTATTCCCACTATTTATATATCCGAATGTATTCTGTTAGTGAACGTGTCAATCTTGTGACAATTGGACTATAATTAGAGTTGTGTTTTGGTACTAGTGAAACACAATTCAACTTAGGGAACTTGTGCTCCACTTTTCGATCAATATCAGTAGTTCCCGCTTCGCATACAGTTGACTCCATCGGAGTCTGGCGCATTTAATTCCTGCATCATTATTTGAATGAGATAACGAACACAGATCACACCGCTTCAGGCATATTTCACTCACAATCTTTGAAGGAAAACAAATTTTCATGAAAATCAGAGACACTCTGCAGGATGTTTGACAGGCAGTTTTATTCCTTTAGTTGACTTCTTTTATTTCCATTACACCTAATTAGATGAACTTGAAACTTCTGATGGAATCAAGTGGTTATCCTAAATGCTTCATAGAGACGTATTCAAAATGTGAAGAAATGGATGAATAAAAATCTGTTGGTAATAATTGGGTTATTTACAGTGGTGAGTCCCTGACTGCATCGCAGTATATGTAACATTAACCCACAGCCAGCTAAATTGACGAAGCATCTCATGCTCACAAACACAATTATCATGCAAGTTGTCGACAGAGTGAAGTTGAAGTCTACACTCGTGACCACCTCTACATCAACGACATTACTACATAAAGTGGATCAACCGACTTTCAGAATAGCTGAACAGTAAATTAAGCATCGATCAAATTTCAAATAATACCCAGTTGATCTAATGAAAACAAATCTACTATAATCACAGTATTATGCACATCACAAGAAAACATACCTGAAGCCCGTACAACATGGTCGCCCATCATCAGAATGGACCATACCAATATCGTGAACAACGTAGAAGTGTTCATAGTTGGATTATTTTTGCAATAGTGTACTGTAGGCCACTGTTTCCAAATAGGGGACATATCTATGCTATTTTGTTCACGCACGTATGAAGATTGTTCACACTGGAACATAAGTGAGTATTTCCTTATGCTCAGGGATTAGTGGAAACGTAGTCAGTGTAGTGAGATCAATGAGAAGAACACGAGTATTCGTCACGTAATTTATTGTAATTCAATGTAACATTGAGGATATACACGGTGTCCGTGAGTAGTTGTATTGTGTGCATTGTGGAATTGATCAAGTCAATTGTTATAATTCTATTCCAATAGTTGTTTGCACGCACATAAGTTCTACTTCTTCACTGCACATGATCATACTGACTGTTCGAATTGTTATTTTCATTCTCATTTTGTATTCTTTTTAATAATAATAATAGCCTAATTCCAAACAGTATTTGTGGTACAGTTATGGACTTTCCAGCGCGCATTACAATATTGCATTTTATTACCTCATAAATTTTATAGGAGTTTAAAAATTAAAAGCAACAACAACAAAAAGAAAAAGAGATAGATAAAAGAAATAAAAAGAACAGCATTGCATTCACATTTTAAACAATGCACCATAGGATATAAAATATAAAATTAGTGTGGAATAGAATATGTGAGCAACAATATAATAGTACCAAAGAAAGGAGTACAAAAGCTAATGGGAACTATGTGTTAGAGTGCCGCAGTAAGTACCTATTTATAGTCACGATGTCAACGATATGGCCGAACAGGATACCACTCCCCCCCTGACAGTCACCAGAGTTCAACAAAGTATTACATCGTCTTTTTAAGCAACTCAGGAAGGAATAAAGGTGAACAGTAAAGAAAAAAAGGTTAGATGCAAGAGTTGATGGTTTGAAGGAGGAAGGGCTTGAGTTATGCCCTAGAACCTTAAGTTCTTGATGAAAAATGTCAGATTGAATATAATAACACAAATCGCTACGACATAGTAAGACCAGGATAAATCAGAAGAAACAGTTTGGCCAAGATCTTAACGTCTGACCTCATTTCTATATGACTACCATCAATTATACAATGACCATAGGAATTAACAGTTTAATTTAACTTTGTTTTACATATAAAACTGAAATAATCAGTCTGACATTTAGCATGATTTAGTTTGAGAGCAATAAACAAGGACCATTTGCTGACTCTTGATAAAAGGCTGTTCATCTTAGTATTGTCTGACTAGGAGTTAATATGCAATGAATCGGTTGGGTCTTCCACAGAGTTAGCAAAGTTCATTTTATTATCAGATTCAAGCAAGTCATGCAAGAAGAAAGAAAACAGAAATGGAGAAAGAACAGTGCTCTGAAGGTCGTCAGCCTCAGTAAGCAGTGAATCGGACAACTTCCGCTGACACACAGTGTACTGCTTTCTTCCTGATATTGTAAATGAGGAGCAAAAGATGCTATAGTGAAGGGCTGAATGAAAGTCTTCTCAAAGACTATGAACAGAGTTGGATGAAAAATTCATTTCCTTAATACTGCAGTTCATTTTTCACTTGGGTAATCATAATTGGTCGGCTAGAAGTTGATAAACCAATGGTATAGACGTTATAAGTCTGTTTCATGCCTGTAGATAATCCTAGATGTGAAAATCCTCTAGCTACGTCCTTGTTGAATTCAGGAACAACTATTTCTTCTTAACTTTGGTTAGTTTCAGTATAGTCTATACGATGTTCACGTACATTTGAGGTTATCACAATAAAATTTAGAAGAAACGTTTTCATTAAACTGTGCTACATTCAGTTAGATTTTCACAGATTGCATTGGAATATATAAATACCAATAAGCATTTCGTCTTCTTTAGACATCAGCTACACCACCACCACCAGTTAACAACCTTCTTAACTCCTTCTTGTTCAAAATGAATAGCACTGATGCAAGAATATCTAACTGGCAAGCTATTCTATTAACAAATGGACAGACGTGGTAACGACCTAGTTAAGCAGTTGAATTTTGCAGCTCAGCTGGTAGTCCTCCGGACTAGTTATTCAAGTACTGCTGCAACTAAGATTTTACTTCATTTCAAGCCAATCCTCACTATATAAATTACAGTTGCATTTATATAATAGAAAACCCTTGAATTACTTCATTATACCAAGCATCAATGCTCATCGACGAGACAAATTTAAAGAAATTTACCCCTTTCAATTTGCTAAATGGGCATCTATCAAATCACAGGTGATGTGGTTGATCACATCAGAGCTGAAATCCGGAAACCAAGATAATCCTCCATTAAGCTGAAATTAGATCTGACGGCTGGTCACTAAGGATTCACCATAGAAAACTCTGTCACTGAATCAACCAACAAACTTACATCCCTGCAGTGAGAAGACCATGGAGTAAAATCTCTGACCAGGCATTAGAGTTGAGCTTGAGTATGAGTAAGAGGATGGAATAGGAAGGATAGTGTGAAGAGGAGATGTAAAACGATTACGCAGTCCTTGAACTAGTTTAATATACTAGTGTACAGAGTCGATTGAGAATGAGCTACAGCAGTCCTACACTGCATTCCGTACACAAGGGATTAAGAATAATAATAATGATGAATAACTTTCTATCAAACGAATAATGCATGCGCGATAATATAAAACTTTTCTGTTGCTAGGATGCATTTGAAAACATTTGACTTTAATGGTAAAATGCATTAACATTAACATTAAGTAGTCTAAATGTTAGATAAACATCTTAGAGGATTTTATTCCCCATAGAGATAATGAATAATAAACGAATGACAGTGAATAATGGAACGTTAGACAGTTGTGATTAATGATCAAGATGAAGTTTTACCGCAAATATAATAGAAAGATTAAATGAAACCGATTGTCATGTGTTCGCATGAGTAGATGACATAGTTACTTTGGGAAAACAAATGTAACCTAGAGAAATTAAAGGTTCCAATGTACAAATGTAAAAAACGGGGAATATTGATAAAATAAAAGATGGAATAATGCTCACAATTAGGACGCAAAATGGCTTGAATGGTGTATTGCAATAGAGCCTGTAGAAATTTGCAGGATTTAAAGTAAGCTATGGTGTGGAGTGTGCTACTGATAAGATCCTGTGGGTAGCACATTGTTTGTGGTGTTTTCTATATAGCAAATTTACGGAGTAACAGAGAAATCCTTGTGTTAGTTTGCAGAAAACATGAAAAGAAGACAAAGAAGCAAAAACAGGCGAACATTTGCAAGTGGAGACTTCAGCGTAACGTTTATGCATTCCATCATTACTCTATATTATTACGCCAAATACTACTGTGTTCGACAGTCACAATGGTACTAATGGTAGTGACCGCATTTTTTACTTTTCAGCATATAGTGACGTATGTTACAACCTAAAATGATAGAGTTTCTTTTGTCTGAAGCATTTGGTGAGTTGGGGAGTATTGAAAAATGTTTGGGCGAGTGAAACATTATTCACGACTGCTAGTGCTGAGTTATGTGAATTTGCATTCAGAGTTATTAGGCGATATTAAGCCTAAAAGATTAAGTATCTATATTAGTCATTTCTTGTCATTATAGAATCAACGTTTCTTGTGAAGTTAGGTGTAGATAAAATGGCGAAGATTTGCAGCTCAGTTAGATGATTTTGATGTAGTTGTGTTCTCTGACCTGGATGATTATTTGCTAAGCTTTCTTTGTCCTACTAAACAACATCTTTAGCGTATATTTCAATCTGAAGTGAGCTTTTAAATTACTCCGCGAGGTTTTAAGTCATCTCTAGCGGTGACCGTTAACGCGACTAGTTGATTTGTGTATTTTCAAACCCTGTAGGCTACTTGTATTGGTATTTATTGTTTCTTTTACCTCAAGTTTGACTTTTTGTGTATGAGATTGCTTCATTATTTGTTGGTAAATTAGGTATATGTCGATGTCTGTTAACTGACGAATACCAGGCTACTAAAAATCGTCTGGCATTCTTGATGTTTCCTTCGTCTCATATTTGAACATTGTTTCATTCGAAATGGTGTCCAAGATTGTCTGTATTCAGCAGTATGAGGGAGTAGAGGTAATATATTTTGACGACTAATTTATTCTCATGTCTACGAAGACGAAGGGGACGATCACTTTGCTCAATGTAGTTCTTTCACAGTCGTTTCAACTAACTTTTTAGATGATGCTGGCTTTATTATCTTTCGTTTTTGAATGTTTTGGTTGACGTAGAGCTGAGTTGGTTTGTGCAAGACGTCAATAACTGAAGGTTTGAAGTATCTTGCAGTGATTTCTGAGATGTCTTTTATATTTGGTAGGGTGGTTTTTTAGGCTCTTCGTGAGGGTGTTCAGTTTGTTTGGCTGGCTTGCGGGTAGTTGTCTTTTGAAGTTCCTTGAATATCCATTATTTTGGAAGACGTCCATAATATATTTTTCTTTAATTTTTTTTAAGATAGGAGTGCTACGATGAGTCCTGTTTCTCTTGAATAGTGCTTGTATACAACCCATTTTGTAAGTTATTGGGGTGTTGAAATTAAGTATTCGGTCTGTTTGAGTTGATTTTCCAGAAACTGGAGTTTCTAATTTTCCTTCGGTTTTTCGTTTGGCTAAGATAAACAAAAATGTGATTTTCTTCTCGGATTCCGCACGTCTTGTGAATTTGATATCATTAGAGAGATCTTGTTTATTAAGTTGTGATTGTTGTCAACCTCTTTTCTTTTGATTTTTAGGAAGGTGTCATCTACTTTAGTTACGTCTTTCTTGACTATAGAGACAGAAATCCAAGCACTAATCAGTTGTTTTTCAATATGTAGGACTGATGATAAAGTATTGGTTTTTGTTTAAGGTTGAACAACCGCAAGTTAGGATCAAGAGTTATTTTCCCTTGGAAAAGGTTCGACTCTGAACTGCAAATATAACATACTATGTCAAAACTCATTTACAAAAGAATAATCTGTTGTTTCAGCAGTAATTTAATTAATGTGTACAGTATTACCAGTGGTTAAATCAAGAAGAAGGTATTTGACACTGTTGAAATGAGATTTCATCACTGCACTCTCATGCACTCTGATGTCCAGAGAATATAACATCGGTTACATTCCGGTGGTTAATCATTATATGCATCAGAGTACTACAGTAGGTTAAACGTTCAATGAGAAAGCCTCCGAGTTGAACACTGGGAGCTGTGATTTCGAGTCTTGAAAAAGAGGCAAATTCCTTTAGATTTGAATATGTAATATGCTGATGAGTACAAGTATATTTAAAAGGAAGGTGGAGTGCGTGCTTTGAAGATTCAAAGGAAATAACCACTCTAGTTGTCGGTTTTCTATTCCTCAACAACAAACTTCTAAATAATCCAGCCAGTAGTGATCCAAGAAAAGAAAGAAAGCTGGGAATGAGAGTAGCGATCCCAACCCTACTACTTCAAATATTGGTTTGTAGAGATTTGGTTGATTGGTTACAGGATTTTATCACGAGGTGACATCGGATAGAGATCCACTGGAAAACCTGGGAGCACTAGACATCTGTTTTGTCCTAGTGATAGGTCGTGACCAGTAGGGTGCAGCAGGCCAGGTGTGAGGACAAGCACTGGTTGAGAACACTGACTAGTGGTTGCACTATGTCGTGAATCGGCAGAAGTTATTATTCATAGGCAATTAGATCGGGTCCCAGTGGCTGAATGGTCTACGAGCTCGCCTTGTAACCAGAAGGTCCTGGGTTTGGACCTAACTGGATTCGTGGTGTGAAGAGTCTCAAACTGAAGAGAAACAGCTGTCCATTACTTCTGGGTAGGTTTCTCAATGCTTCTCTAAATAATACCAGCTCATGATGAAGTCCTGTAACACCACTTCTATTGGAAATTCTAAGTTCAAGTGCGATGCACAGTATTCCACTATGAAATCAACAACTGCTTAATAGATGGAAGGCATATTAAACTATCATCACCCAGCTTTGTGTATTTCAAATGGTGATTAGTTCATTCTGAGCGAAATATTAATTTAAACAACATCCTAGGTCCATACTTCCCAGAGTTTTTGTCACCTCGAAGTATGCCTCTCCTCTCACTGCCAGTGGTCTTGTATGCGTTCGAGTTCATTAGATGGTCAGAAAGATCATCAGTCACAATGAGCAGATGTGTCTCACTACTGTCTTGACATTCAACGAGGTTTACAAATGTTTCCCTGGATGAAGTTTTAGATATAAGTATAAGCAAATGTCCACTTTAAGGAAGTCTAAAGAGTGCGTGATAAATCATCAGATAGCGCATTTTAAGTCACATAACTTACCCACAACTTTATTTCAAGAGAATACCCGGTTTTTTATTGTAACAGACGCAATCGATGATGGCAAATAATAAAGAAGTGGAATTTTTGCTGGGAAGTTTTTCAAAGAATGAATCAAGACTCGAGTACGCAAGTAAATTTCTCAAACTTTGAGTATTCTCCACAAATAACGTGGTTGGACTTTATTCGTTGAATAAAAGTCAATAAACGACTAATATATGCATATTATCCAGGGTTTTTTGTATACACCATGTATTCATGTATCTGAAACTCTTAAATCCATCCTAGAATCTTGGTCGTGACTACATATATGTTCAAATATTTCGTATTGTAGTCATACATAAATTTTCATTTTGTGATTTACATATCCGATATTTTCTTTACACATCTTTACATAAAAATGATAAGACAACTTTGTGAAATACGGTCAAACTTGTAGATATATTCACGTGCTCATCGTCCGTGAACAGGGCGATAAATTCTAAAATCTATTATAAAAGCAATAACATCAAGTTGTGTTGACCCACGTGAACGATTTCGATTCGAAGAGCAGTAGGACTGTACACATATATCCAATAATCCATAAACTAAACGTTCTGTAAGTTAAACGTTCAAAATCACTTTCATTTTCCTTTTCGCAAGCAATGAACTTGAAAGTTTCTTTGTATATCTTAATGAATGTTATAATTAATTAGCTGAATAATGGAAACGTTATTCAGTAACACTGAAACTGCTGATTGCTTGAATGGTAGATATCTGAAATCATTGGTGTTACTATGATTGTGATCTTTTTTTTGATATGACCCAACTGATAGTTTTGTCGAATCCAATGTTGACCACGGGTCGTCTGTGACAAAACTCACATTTTGTTCTCGTTCAAACATATGTACTCACAGTTGACTTCTCTCGTTTGTGCGTGAATTAGCTTGATTATTTATGAATGATTAACTGAAAGGTTTCTCATTATAATTTCTATATTCTCATTGTAGTTAGATTCCTATTGTAGAATAAACTGACATCATGTAATTGTAATTGAACTACTGTCTTAGTATCTTTTGTGTTCCTTCGGATCTTTCGAACGACTTCCAGGTATATCTTCTGCGTGCAATGAAAGTCGTGCAAAACAAGTGGAAAACTGTGAACTACCTGTACGGAGATGGTTTGTCCAATCACTTCTTCCAACGTGACTTTAAACCCTTTTTTAAAATCTAGTACTATATTCAAGTATGTCTTTCATAAACATACAGCTTTCCTCTCATATTCTATCGTTTCAAATACAAAACTTTAAAAATATGCTTTACACATATTCTGGATATCCTAATGTTTCGAACAATATTCCAGTTCTCTACAGCGTATATCTGCAACGATCATCATTTCTGAACGATAGTCATCAATTTATCTTTTCAGACTACTTGGTTTTTGATCTTTACTCATAAAGACATTTCCTTGGACTTTTAGAATACCTTGTAGGTGAACAGTTTTGAAGTGATGTAACGGAAGGCATATTCTGTTTGCTGGCATGCATCTTTCTAATTTAATATCTCATGAGTATTTGTCATCCATTTCCTTTGAAATTCCCCTGACTTTATTCATTCATGAGTCTTTACATGATCACACCATCAGCGATTTTAAAAAATAATTCCTTTTTGTATTCCCAGGATATTTATTATCCATCTTGCATATTGTTGATGTTATCAATCAGAGACTATGTCTGTTTTACATAGTAATCAGCATTACTCAGTCATCAAATGAACAACAGATGTGATGGAATGAATGAATGAATTATCACTGTGGACAGCTTATCTCTCCTTCAGGGGGTTATTTATGTATACTGACTTGATAAATAGACCAATCTCATGTAGAAAGGCTGATAGCTAGAGTACCATAGGGAAGAAGCATCAAGGGATGATAACATGTGAGAAAACGTCGTCAGCTGTTTTAGTCTTTTTCTTATTTTCATTATGACGTATTTTATGATGAATGTTTATCAAATTTTGAAATGAAAATAAGGCGATTCTTCAGTCAAAAAGTGTCTCTTGACAAATTGCGATGTGTGACGTGAGAATTCGCTCAGAGTTTTGTTTGGATGGCCAGAATATCCAGATCACAGCATTCGATCTACTGGGTAATGTACATTGGGATAAAGAAAGCAAGTGATGGAGTGTTTCAACATACACTGCTGACTAATAAAAGTAGTTGGAAATCCCTATCGTCAATCAGCGGCATTGACTAGTCACATAAGAGTGACTTTTAATACCAGGGTAGCCATTTCATTCACTTCTGGCGAAGGTCATCAGTAAGGAATCAGTTCCAACCACCTAGATTCTGGTGTCTGAAATGTTGCCGAATAACTTTTACTCATTCAGTACGTTTTAAGGTAGCAGAGTTACAGTTTTAATTCAACATATTTGGATTTAGTGCAGTGAAACACCACAGGTCAGTAAAATACTCTAGAATAACAATAACAATTTCGTTATCAACAAGAATATAACTGTGGCTTCCAGTGAACATAAAGAAACCGAGGATGATGAAGATGACAAACCAGCCAACAGCAGCAAGCAGCAAACACTGTCAGCGGGAGAAAATTGAAGGTGGTTACTTCTTTGTATAAGCACTATCGTTTGAACTACAACTTAATCCGTAGGTGGGGATTACGAAACCACAATCGGAGAGGCAAGAGGGATTTTCATCGCTTTGAAATCAGTTCGCGAATCTTCTGCACTCAACATAAAAAGTTTGGATTTTTGACACCAATGAGAAATCAGTCAGCTCATCTATATTGGCTAGTGACTTAAACTGTGAGTCATGAGGAGCATTTTGAACAGGCTGAAGACTTGTGTCAACAACTGTCTACATTCCCTAATGAAGACTGGATGGCCAGCGAGAAGTTACTCTGAGAATGAACCAACTAGGAAACTAATATTCGACAAAGGAATATTGCGAACAAAACGGAGATGGAATGGATGGACACTTAAGAGTTTATGAAGGATATCTTGACCCAGGCTCATGAAATGTTATCTGAATGAGAAACGATGAACTGGACTAGGATTCCAGGGTGCCATAGATCCTGATGGGAGGACTGCATGGAAAAGCACAAAGGCTATAGGTGCCGCTAAAGCCTAGTATTCTACTCGGCAGCCAAAGAAGTAATGATAATCCTAGCCTTAAATACTCGGTTGTTTTCTAAGTGGTCTCAAGTCCAGGAAAAAGAGTAGCGCTGCGAGTAGGGTTAGTGACCCTACCCTTACTTGAAAGCACGAGAAAAAATAATGATAAAGACAATAAGAGCTGGCGCAGAATCAGGCTCTTGTCAATGCCAAACAAAATATTTAGTCGCGTCATCCTGGAGGAAATAAAAGAAGCAAAAACACCGTCAGGAAAAAGACTGATTCAATAAAAGGAAATCATGTGCTGATCAGATCGCCACTCTAAGCATCATCATCGAACAAAGAACCGAATGTCAGTCAAATATTTACCAACTTTATACAACGCCTATATCACGAAGCCACATGTCATGTGATCCAAAACGGAAAAGTCAGAGAACCGTCTGAGGTGAATACAGGAGTAAGACAAGACTGCCTACTTTCATTGGTGACATTTCTAACTGAGGTTGAATGGATTATGTAGGAGATGTGTGAGGACGGCTCTAGATGATGTAGACACACGGACAGCTTATTTACAGTGTCACATAAAACTCATGTATAATACTCCGTAAAAGAAATCAGTACTTAGACTACCATAGTAAGAGAGGCTGGATGAGACCTTTCTGCACAGAAAATTCAGTTTTCGCTCTATGGAATCCCAAATCTTGGCCTCACGTAGAGGTTGTAGTTGAAATCTTTTTGATCAACTTCTTGAAAATACTTTGTATATGACTTCGGATGAAGTCTTTGATGATTTTTCATGACCAGGAGTAATAATGTACTCCAGAATTGAGCCATTTTGCATATATTCCCCGCAAATAAATATTCAGCTTTGAAGTGAATTTACTAAACAAGATCACTTTTGGCTGACTTGTGCGATGTAAAAATAACACGACATGAGAGTTTTTCACACCTCAACACCTGAATCTATTTATATCATGACTATTTATTACTAAGCATATATCAAGCGTTATGTAGATTTTTATTCCTTCCAAATACTTTCAGTCGACATGCACGGCCTACCACTCTCCTACAAACCATCACGCAGACATTATCTCACTGAATTAGTAAATTCACTTGTTAACAAATACAGGATAACATCAATCATTCCTGAATTGTGTTAACCAATATTCAGGTCAACAATAACCACACACATAAATCCAAGTGTTCTATTAGTGTTGCTATTATCGTTCTGCTGATTTAAAATTGATGAGATATTTGTAAGTGAACACAAGCAAAATAATAAAAATATCATATTTTATAAGGGTGTGTGTGTGGTATAGAGAGTCATATTGGTGGATGAAGTGGAATGGTTAATTTAATATATACCACTTATGGACTTACTCTGTGAAAATGGTTATTCTTGTTGGTGGTGGTGCTTTTGGTTTGGGAGAATGAATTATCTCCCCAGATTTGTTGAACGATTCATTGACTTCAAAATATGGACTAAAATCAGTTTTGAATACAGAAAATAAACCTGTACACTTGTAATTATTATTATTTTTATTATTATTATCTAGATGGATGAATTTGATTGAAGAAATGGGGTGTGCTGGTTATTCGTCAACTAGCCACTTTAGTGACTTTGGTCTTGAATTCAAAAGAAGTACACAGAGCAACCAGATGGATTTGTGAAATGATGGAGGAAATTTGTAGGTCAGGTGGATGGCTCTGATGTTGTTGGTTTCTCTCAGTTGGATGGTTTTACTGAGAAACAGCTTTCACTGTCCATCTGGACAACATTTGCAGCGCTCACTGCAATGTGAAGTCAACTGAAGGAATTCCACATGGATGTAATATTTACCTTTCCTGGAGGCGTAAAATGTGACTAACTGTTGTGACTTTATCTTATGTTAGTCATCTGCAAGATCCAGCTTAGCCGTGATGTTATCTGATATTGAATTATTCTGCATTTTTCACAAACTAAATTCCACCCAGTAAAAAGGTTCATTAGTGTTACACTATTCTTGTAACTTTATAATATCCAGTAAAACTGTATTGTTCTTCATTATCACTATTCTTTTTGACTCATATCTCTGTTTACTGTCTCTATTTTGCATTTCTTTCTACTTTATTCTATTGCTTTGTGTGCTACATGCAGTCTGCCGACTCGAACTGCTCCACCTCGGTGCAAAGTTGAAACCAGTCAGTCAGATATTATCCTAATATTAGTTACAAACTATCCTAATATTGCCATTAGTTGAATCATCTCAATTTAGTTCTTCAAAATTTGATCACGCCTCACGCTAATCATAAAGTTACATGCCTAATTAGTAACACAAACAGTATGCTTTGTGTAAGGGCTCTACAGATGGTGAACATAAAAATACTTATCTCACTGAAAACTGTTATTCCGATGTGAATATCAGAACAGTAGGTTCTACCATCTCGAGTGTGAAGATAAAATGCTGCAGAAATTCACTGCTTTACAGTGACTGTAAAAACACTGAAATGACATAAGAAGATAGAACCATGTAACCTGAGGATTTTGTGTTTCTGTTTCTCGTGAGGTTATGGATGTTTACTTTGGACAGGTCTCAAGCTAAGATGAAACAACTCTTAGAGACTTCTTGTCTACAGCTGTTCTCTTAATGATCTCAACCTGTGATCCAATTTGAAACAAAAAGGAATCCTTAGAAATCAGCACTTGTAAACTTTAGAGATCCATTCAAGCCGTGTTAAATCAATAATCTTTTTCTGTTTTAACATTGTTGACTGGCATTTTTTGATGCTTTTTGTCATGAACAGCTCACTGCCTAAATACTGATAAACCTAATCTGAAAAAAGCGTTTGTGCATATCACAGAATATCCAGCGTTATTTTCATCTCAAAGTGTTTACTTCTTGTACAGACTTTTCAAGTGAAATAATAATCGATGATAAATCCCTGGAAAAATATAAGTCTATGTCATGCCAATTCCAATACTCCACATTTATTCCTGTTCCACTTTCTTCAAATACAGATCGCGATCCAAATATGTAGTTGACTGATTCAAGTAAATATGCTGTATTCAAGCATCACTTGAGGGCCTGGCTGATGATGTAATCCAGAAGTCTCTAGCCCATCTTTGTGATCTTCTGCGTATTTGTCAGCCAATGGGTTCTTGATTGGTCCGTTATCTGTCAAAGTTGCTCGCTGCCCATCGTTACCAGCCATTCGATCTTTATTATGGAGTGAAAGCAGCTGCTGATGAAATTCTCCAGCCTAGTTTACCAACTGATTCTAAGCGCACAAGACATGGGGAAAGTCAGACATGGCGCTAGTGAACCTACCTGGAAAAGCCAGTGCATCAGCTGCAAAAACATCAAAGCTCAGAAAAAATAATAAAAAATGTTCATTTCTATTAAATAAGTATGCCATAATTGCCTCCACTGAATTACTTTATTCGTCTATACATGTAACTAGTTTTCAGTGAATACATAGTTTCTAACTTAACTTTAAAGACACTCATGATAAAGAATTAAATTAAAGTTTCATCAGATGTTCGCTTATTAACACAAAACTGTCGAAGTATTATTTCCTCCTTCTGATATTCTGTCATCTATTGAAAGAATCGGTACTCCTCAATAAGCAGATGGCTTTGTCATTTGTTTGGTTTTTCGATGTATTGAAAAACGTCTTCTATGCTGGCCTGTTGAAGGAATCTCACAATTGAATACTCAGTTTACGTGTACATACATACACAAAAATGTATGTGAAAAGTTACAATTATCGGACATATGTGGGTTTATGTGTAGAGTATTTCGTTATAGAAATTGACTTCCATTCACCTCAGAATGTAACATTTCCAGCCATACGCATATCAATTCGGAACTATTATCTAGTTTGTACATCTAATCGTAAAATCGTTTTGGCAAAGTAATAGGGACTTCGGATGACCCACTGTTGTTCTTGCCTTATACAAAGATAATTTAGATCCTTCTCATGTTTAGTAAAAACTTTCGAATCGTCAAGTTGTAGACATTGAAAATACTCATGAGGGTGAAAACAACATCGTAAGTCATTTTTTAATAGATTATGAAAAACCGAACAGGAGAAATCATATGCAATATAATGACGAAGTATTTAGGTGACCTATGTTTCAGAAAAGCTGCTATGTTGTGAATACGGTAGCTACAAACTCTTGCGCTTAGCGGAATCAACAATTAATCAACAAATGATTTATATCAGCAGTGCAATTGCAATTTCTTTCCAGGCAGGAAGCGTCCCTTGATTTCACTACAATGTTTGAATTTTTGGATCAGTCTGTCTTGTAATATGTAGGACATGGATTTGCTCTCCGTTTTAGTCATGAGTGCGTAATACTGGAGAGTCCGAAACTAGGACGAAACAAGTGTGCAGTACTCCGTGGTTTAGCATGGTTCTTCAAGTGATATCAGTCCTCGAAACTGGAAATAAAACCAAATATGTCATTAAAGAGGGTGATTGGAAATTTAAGATTAAAGGTTGCGTTATATGAAAAACATACAGGAAAGGTGGATGTTAAATACACAGTCTCTTTGTTGATTTATTTGTCATCATTTCCATATGTGTGCGTGTGTAGGTATTTTAGACGAATCAAAAAAAAATTAGCCAGGACCTTGTGACAATGAAGGATAACAATGCGTTCCTGAACTACTTCGTCAACCTTTATGAAGCTAATGTGAAGATTTGTTTTCTCAGAGACCAAATACCTGGAGTTATTTCGCTGAACTCTACAACGCAATCACATTTAAGCTAACTTACAAATATCACACCAGTAATAACTCTGATTCCATAATTTCACCCGTCCCAGAAATGGAGAGAGATATACAGCACACTGACCTTCTGAGCTTTTTTAAGTTGACATGTAATGCATTTCAAATATTCACTGTATCAGATATGCAGACACTACATACATTTAACCCTTTGTCTGCTACACATTTTGTTTGGATTATTTTCTTAATACCCATCCACAAATGGAAATAATGACAAACAAGTTAATGAAACGAATTTTTTGGTACATTTCACCATGCTGCGTCATTGACATCCAGTGTTTCTGATATTTTTTCATACTAAACAACCTTTGATCTTAACCTACTAATTCCCGCGGCCCAGACAAGCGTGACACTCATATTTGAAATATCAGTTTAAAAGTTCCAAATGAAGCAACAAAAGTTTGAATGATGAAAATATATTTCTATACTATAGCAGCTATTTAAAGCAAATTTCTGAATTCTAGAAAGTCATTTCTTTTGAGAATAAAATGTGTAGGTGATAAACGAAGGCGCAGTTGTACGTGATTGTTACCAGCCAACGGTAATAATATCATGATGTGAACAACATTATTATAATCATTTTAGTTAGACAAACATGAACTTACAATATTAAAGGCATCATTATCTAGTTAGCAGCAATGAATTTTAATATCCATGAATGAAAGCATGATATTTGAATGTCTTGTGTATAAATTTGCCAGTTTATTACTGATGGTAGAGGGCGGTGTGAAATCATTTGTCTCAACATTCAATTCATTTCTTTGATGTGAAAATGTCTTCTTAATTTCAGCTTGACGTGGTGAAAAAGAAGAGGAATTAACCCAGTGAAATCGCTTTGTACATTATAGGTGACCTCGTCAGGAAAGCTTTTGAAAGAGAATTTCATTTCAAAGTATGTTGTTTTTAACGGTAGCCTGATTCAGCTACTGGGCTACCTTGATTTCAAATCCCCCGTAATGGTTCGAATTCATTCAATTGAATCTGTAAATTTATTCACGTGAATTTTAATTTACGTTCAACCTTCAGTCATGCGCTTTTTGAAACAAATGAAGGCATAATTTCACATAGAATTTTAACCTTGCTCCAGGTTAAATGATGTTTCGCCATATGGTTAACTGCTGATATCTACATAATTTGTTTAGAAGGTCAATTCACATTTTCCGCTGATTTTAAATAAGTGAAATCCTCAGTTTCTGTTGACACGCTGGACGCTTCGACAGTAAATGGTGATTAACACGATATGATCTTGATTGATGCTGAGTAGCTTCGTGGGTGAACAATGAGTAGCGGATTCTAGTTTAATTGGAAACACTACTGCTCATTGAAAATCCAGGTTCATTCATTTAACGAGTCCCAAATTGGTCGGAATGCTCATCCTGTATTCTCCTGGTAGCAACCGTCAACTATAGATAAATTACTACATTACTTAAAGACGTTACATGAGGATTAAGATTTAGCAGTTTAATATGGTTTGAATTCTGCACTTTGTTTCAATATGTTGCCAAGGATACACGTGTCACTTGTCGCTATTATAATTAACTAAAGTAATCGCTTTTAAGTAAGCATCAGTATTTTCACTAATAAAATCAAACATCTACTTCAAAAAATGGTCAAATGCTGAGCAGTGCACTTCAGAATGCAGAATACTTCAGTTTAAGCCCAAAGCTGTAAACAATTAAGCCTTTGTACAATAACTTTACTAGTACCAAGTTCAGGGTGATTGAGAATTTCTCAGACGTCATGTGGAAGCTCATCCCTGCTACTTGATAGATTGAAACTCTCAGTCTGCTGCGTTACTTTTGTCAGGGGCAGGAGCTGCTGTGCCTCCCTTTGGACTAAGTTCAGTAATCACTGTTTCGAACTTTCTATTAGTTTTCCATTATTGAAAAACATCAGTGCACAGCAATGCAAAGCATTTTGTTGAAATTTTTTTCTTAGCTGAATATTCATTTAAGGAAGCAAAGCAGAATAGTGAAATCGTTGAAACATTTATTTGCAAAACGAGTGTTCAGTGCACTGCTATTAGGATCGTGATTTATCACAGTGGAGAATTTGTCTACATTTAATGGCTAACGGTCCATTACCATCTTTCTCTTATTCCTTGAACATTCAATTCATGAATTCTCTGTCAATTTCCTAAAGGAATTTCAGACGGAATAAATTATCGTGTATTTTGTTTGTGATAGAAATTAGTGTAAAGTTATGCTGCAACTGAAATAATTTTCTTCCGGAATTGAGGTATACAATGATTTAATTCTGTGGCGAATATTTATATACGCATATAATAAACATTCTTTTAGTGAAATACTCGTATGAAACGAAGGAATCAATTAGCAGAAAATATTACATAAGTTCATCTTTTTGACTACCTGTGACACTAGAATATGTGTAGGGCAATATTCAGATCACAACAGCATTGATCTTTAAATTACTACGAATATGACCGACATTATATAAGATATCTCCTATGACTGTAAAGACTTAAACGCCAGACATTGGTTTAATGACACAACTCGTGTGGTGTCATTGAGACAATCACAAATGCTGCGTCGGTAGCACAGTGGTTAGGACTCTCGCCAACCATGCGTCTGGTCCGAGGTTCGAACCCCTGCCGACGCACACCCGATATCTATGGTCGGCCTGTAAAATTTGGGCTACCGATATCCATGCTGAAAATTCCATACTTGTACTGAAAATACGGTGTAGCATCAAGCTGTAACCAAAATAAAAATAAATAATAAAAAAATGACAAACGTGTCAACAACATACCTGGTATAGAAGTCTGTCTGACTGACAGCGTACTTCATTCTTGTTTGTTTCAGGTCACGCATAAAAGTATCTTCCAGAATCAGATCCAGCGGACTTACTATATTGACTCCATCAATTTGACGATAGGGGACATTGCTAAATTGAGGCTGTATGTCCTTAGTACATTTTAGCTGCAGCTGTCTTAGTTCATGCTCGTATATAATTTGCATTGTTTCTTACGACTGGATCTTTGACAACATAGAGAAGGCTTCAAATGTAACCATGAATTTTTCAGAGATATATAAATTCCCTCTCCCTTTCTAATTTACTAATGCTGAGTGCTGCCATATATGACAGTGTCCACTTTTGATCGTTTCTATGTAAAGGTTATTCTGAAAGCTGTAATTACAATTACTTTTGAATATTTTTTTTTGCAATAAACGAATTAATAATCAAATCTATAGTAACAAGTTAATTCTGAACATTGTGCTTCCTTACATTGTACCGAATTTTCAGTTTTTGTCTACTTCGGATACAGGCAGGGGAAATAAATTAGTAGTCTACAGTTCACAATTAGACAATATGCTATTCAGTCTAAAATATGCTCCGGATTCTGAAGGTTTCCTTCCGTCAAAACATGAATTGCCGTACGCTGAAAGGCGTCTAGAAATGCGCTTCCTTCAATAATGTAATTGTACCGTCAGAGCAAGGTGAGATTGAATAAATTTGACACATTATGATCTATGAAGAAATAGGCAACCCACTAATTTGGAACAGGCTATCAGATTTCACCACTGGCTTGTCAAATATGCATATTTATCTTAAGTGAATATGCCGCAATATCATCGTGATGTGAAGAGAGGTCGCTTGCGTTAAGACGTGGGGGACGAGAAAAATAGTCGCTTCAATACAAAATGTATTTCACAACTAGAACCAAACCTTCTTCGTAGCCGAAAATTCCACATATGAATCTCATTCAATTTGTTGAAGAGTAATCAGTATTTGGTTTTCACTCAGCCTATTTGTTAAGTAAAGCATGCTTCATATCTTAAATTCGCTTTTTAATGGACGTTTCAGCCCCAGAAGAATGACTGGTTGTATAGCTTGTGATGGTCCCATCGTATTTTATTTCTTTCACATCAACTACAATCATTTTATGAATTATGGCGAAAAAGAAGTACGTGTCTATCGAAAAAGTGGAAAAATGCTAATCGAATTAGATAACAGGTAATTTAATTAATTGATTTAAAATTCTGAAGACAAAAATAGGGTTCGTAGATTATTTGAAATCTATTCAGCTCTGCTAGAGTTGTCGTTGAGAAGCACTGCGCTGGTAGAGAGAATGAATAAGTGGATGAATTAAGTGTGCATGATAGACAAGTAGTTGGAGCACAAGTTTGTAATCGCGTAAGGTTACAATTAAGTCATCTTGCACTAGAATCATTAGCACATCTACAATAACAGCCTATGAGTTGAAAGACGGAGGCTAAGAGCTGCAGTAATATTTATCTTAGTTACCTCTACAAATCTGATGAAAATCTCAGTTACCTCTAAATATTAAAGTGTTAGTTTGCTGAGATCTAGATGATATCAAGGCGCATGGTTACGTGAAAACAGTTAAAGAATCACTAAATATCAGTGAGCACTGGACAACTGCTTTGTCCTAGTTTGAGATTCTTCAGCGATTGCAACCTCACCTGGATTAATTGTGTTAGCAGTAATTGTGTTTCACATAGTGTTCATTTGTTTAGTGATATTCCCAGTCAGGTTTGTTAATTTGCCATCCATAACAGCTTCACCTGTCTAACAGATTCATGTTCACTTTAGGCTAAAGCAATTGACATAAGTAAAGCAGTCACTGGAAAAAACACAGAGCACTGGGCCCCTGGTCGTTCATGTTTCCAGTTCTCTTTCAGATAGCACTCATGAATCTACTCACCCCTGAATCCAAGACTATTAGGCTACGAGTTAAATTTATAAACACTTTAACAATTAGCTGAAATTCGATGAGCTCACACTACGAGTGTTGCACCACAGCCATAAAATATCCTTGGATCATAAAATAAAGTTCCTGGATTTGGTTTCAGAAGGTATCGGCGGTCTAGCCTACTGGAAGTCTCAAACTAGGGCGAAACTGATATCAGGTCCTACTTTCATTTCAAAAGGTAACATGTTACAAGTTGCCTTCATTATGAATTGAAGTTAGAGATATGTACTCAGTTTAACACAAGGAAACAAACAAAAAAATCACTTAGATCTCGAACCAATTTCGTGAAATCTACGCAAACAGTGAGATTTTCCACTTTATTTATTTCATTATTTTTAGATTTAATCTCGATTGTAATTTCAGGATTACCTTTCCCTGACAGCTTTCTCACCATATACAAACATAAGGCTGAAAGTCTGAAAAGAGAATACACGGTTTAGATAATTATGTACAGAGGTGATTATTTATTCATTCCAATCATCCTAATTATATGCAGATTGAATATGTAGATGGAATAAGGTAGTTCTGCCCATCCTCCCTATATCTTTCTCTCCCCAACTATTTCCTTGAATATCATTTCACAATACGTCTTACATAATTATACGATCAAAGGAAATAGGCAGATTTTTGTTCTCACCTCTCAAAATCATGTCTGATATTAGACAGGCAGATTTCAATCCAACACAGTAGAATAATTACAAAAACCAAGCTGTTGGCTGATTAGTTTTCAGTCATTTGTTTGTTTTGAAAAACGGGGTTTATTTTCAAGACAATCAAAGATGATTTGAGATCAAAGTCCCAACCACTCTTTCTCTGAAAACAAAATCTCAGCATTTTACACACAAACACGGTTAGTGTCTTGATTGAATAATACAGATGGTTTGTAGCTGAGATTAAGATTGAAAATTCTACGAGGTTTAAGATTCGATTGCTGGATTTGTTCGTTTTTCTGCCAGTAAGTGCCTGATCAGTAGATACCGTTTAAGATAAAATAAGACGGAAATGTGTTTACAAAGACGGATACGCTTGACATGAAAACATTAAATTGATAACTAAATAAGCTGTTTCAACTTAAGAGAGGAATTTGAGCACAGTCACAGGATGGAATTACACTTCAGATTAGTTCATTTGATGTAGCACACGGTATGGTGAAATATACTGTTGTGTGATGGCCTGAACACTGGAAACCAATCTTTGTGTTGTACCGCATAGTTAACAAAAGGCATACACTTTTAGGACAAGTTTTCAGGAAAGTATCCTACAATCTTTGTTGACATGTACTGTTTACTACATCTCTTGCCACGTTTACTTGTTGTTTATTTCTGCGTAAAACTGTGTCTTTCTTTGTAAATTATCTTCTTTTAATCTCACTGTCAAACCTGCATGTCACTGAAAGGTGATGTCAACCATGATGATGTTCCAGCTCTGTTCTTAGGAAACGAGGTTTTTCGAAGATTCAAGTTGTCGTCCACATTTTGAAGGAAAATGCTTCACAGATAAAGTTGTTCAAATCAGCACAGTGCTGGCTACTAATGAAAAATATGAGTAGTTGTGAGTGCTTCAGGTAAAACAATAATGCTTGCTAGCTAGATCAAAATAATCAAAATGTTTGACAGTTCATGCTCCTGTTCGAAGCCAGGGTCTTAAGAAGTGAGTCAGGACTTCCATGAAAAGTTGCTTTTAATAAGGTTTTTCATGTAGCTTCTGCTTAGAGAGCCGAATCAACTCCAACCACCGAAATGCTGACCAGCTACTCTTAACAATTCCTGTTATTCTGCCAGCTTTCTAGGCTGTCAGTCACATTATCAAACAGATCATCTATTGTGCTCTGAATACTTCGAGGTCGTTTCTTTGCATTGTGTATTTGGCAAATGGCTGTAAAGATTCTTTGCTCAAATTAAGGCTTATTCCAGAATTAATAGACTGTTCATGTTCCTTGATAGTTAAATAGCTGGAGGCTTATCAGATCATTCGTGCATACTACTCAGATTCCATTAACCGTGCTTGTAATACACCATAAACTAAGTTACACAACACATCCTTTTACTGTGAACAAAGCGGGTGTACCTTTTTTTAGGGTCACCGGATTGATCTTGGTGTTCCGTTCAGAGAAGAACAAAGACTAGAAAAATTCAGGTTTCTTCTTGCTGAATTCGTGAACTTACAGTTCACGGAGAAGCAAAAGTATTTTAGTCTCTGTCATGTTGATGATAGAAATGTACACTTGGTTAATCGATGTATATACAGTGACTGGATGGTCACATGTGTTGACCATTTTCCTGAGTAGACTTGTTCATTCTATGAATGAAATATTAGGCATGGAATAAACGTTTTCCTGTGACATGAAGTGTTTTGTGAATCTATTTTAAATACTAGAATTTTTCTTTCAAATTACTTCAAATAAGCTTCATCCAGGTCTGTCAATTTGTATCATAAGTAACCTTAATGTTTGAGAAAACTACGAAAATGATAACATACCTTACCAGTCTTTTCTTTGACGATTTGCCGAAGGATAGGAAGACATCTCGCTTTTTTATTCCACATGAAATTGTATTCTAAGGACAAATGTTTCAGACAGACTGTAGATAATTTCGTCACACGATATTGTGCATATCACATGCTGTGCTAATATGAAATAGAGATGTACATTCATCAAAATCAAAATTGCACAGAGAATTCATTTAAGTAGGCGACTGAAGCTTTGCCTCTCTTTTTAAAGAAATTAAATAACAGGTGTGAATACTGGTAAGAATAATTTCTCCTAATTCATATTCATGAACATTCCACATCCAGGTATCTATGAAAAGAAGAAACCAAGTTGTTCAGCGAAGAGACTGTTTTCGGCGAATTCTTTCTAGAAGTTTGATTATTGAAAAAGGGATATTCTTTTCGATAACTTCATCACCAGGTTCTACAGTTATATATCCATTATAATGACAGAATGGTCGTTATTGACAACATTAGTGGTTTTTAAATGGAGAGTAACACTGAATCATTGAATCAGCCAGAATTTCAAAAGTTATTTGCTATCCTAAGGTTATAATACCAGTGAGTATTAGTAGTGGTAGTAGCAGAGACCCGATTTCAAGTTGAACGTGATTACAACTCTGGAGGGAGGTAGAACAGTTCTGTCATTTTCATTTTAAGCTTCAGTAGTAGACTTCTCAGCATCTTAACTATCAAATCAAATTACCTCTTCTGTGACTGATTACTTTAATTAATTATTGAATGAATGACGGATTCAGCAGTTGAGTGATGTTAATAAATGAGAAGTTGTCATGATATTGCACAGAGACTTTTTCTTACAAAAGCTTACACCAAATGACATATACCCTCATTTGATATTTCTACTTTTTATACTTTAGAAAAACTTTCCGTTTGCAATAAGAAGACGAAACCAATGAAAGCTGACATCTAGAGGATAAAAAAGTAACAAGAGATGAAAATTAATCAAATCTTCGGATTGAAAAAAAAGTTGTTCTAAAGCATAAAAGTTAAGCTGTTTTATTATTCATCTTAATTGACACAGAAATGTATATGCAAAGAAAAGAAGAAGATTGACATTAGCGTCTTACGATTGAATATGTCTATAAAGCAGTTAATATAAACCAGAAAAAACAGCCAGAGAGATCGCAAGCCCCGTGTGTTTTTCTTTAAAATTGTCTGCGCACTTCTTATGACTGACTTCATAACATTGTGAAGCCCTCCCCTATTTCATTCACACTTTCAATCACGTAGATCTAAATATAATGTAATACAAAATTAATAAACTTGTTAATGATAACGGTAACAGTCCTCGGGACTGAGTACATCGGATGGAAAATGAATTGCTTTGAGAATACTAAACATTCCATTCTCACAAAGATTCCCATTTCCTCATAATTATCGCTATTGTATCACGAATTATATGGTTCGTTTTTAGAGGAATCTGAATGCCTATTATTACAGAGTTACTCGAATTACACACATGTACCAGTTTGAGAACTACAACTGTTAACGGTGTCATACAATACCTACTAACATTTATAGGTAGGAGTTTGGCTTAGGTGTGATGTAGAATATGTTTGGTCACAACGACAATAGTCGTTAAAGTTAAAAATGCTGCTGGTATACGTTTATCTGTATGACATTTTTAGTAAATAAGCAGAGCACTTCGGTCAGTTACATTAAAACCGGTGTTAAGAATCAGAAGTATTTACTTGGTCTTCAAATATTTTTAACTGAACTCGACCAAAAAAGCGCATAACTTTACATAATATATATATATTGATTAGGAAGATCACCTTAAACCTGTGAAACCTACTGAATAAACAGCATATGCATGCTGTTATTTAAAAAAAGTGTTTATGAAGGTGCGTTGGTGGCATGAGGCTAGCAACGGTAGCCGGTAAAAATAAACATCACTGCTACTGAAACTTAAAACTAAAATAAATGTACTATTTTAGCATTCACGCGCTGCTTACCTTCTTTTCATTACATTTTATAGGCTAAAAAATCAAATTATGAATGGATCTTTGAAATCTTTAAGGCTGTACATTCTTATTATCACATTTTAAGAACAAAAACTAAATGTGAGATTCTGATTTTCAGGATTCTGATTAGTTTTCAGTTCGGTTATGACATGAAATCAGTTAGGGAATCACTGAAAACCATGGAGTATTGGACAGCCGCCTCAACCAAGTTTGGGAATGCTTATGGGCCAAGTCGAGGACCTGCAGTAGCCTATAGCATACACCTATTCAGTCAATAGGTTAAAAGTAAAGGAATTTACGAACAAGTGAAATCTCGGAGTGCATTTACTTATGTGTACCAGTCGAAGCAGACTATTCAACACAAATAGTAATTGCATTAAGTTTTGCCCAAATCTTTCTTTAAAGTTCGGAAAGACTGAAATAATTTGACTGTTTAGCGGCGGGACTAAACAGAAATAAAGTTGTAGAACAGCCTATTCATCAACGCTCAGTACACTGATTTATTACCTGAAGAAGCAAATAAATTCGCTTAGTTATCCCGTTTGTAGTCTATAAAGTTAACCAAACGGCCTACATCGTTGATGACTGAATGAAAACGAATTAGTTAGAGTAATAAAAACTTTAGCAACCTTCATCTTTTCCGGGGTGGTTTTCAACCTAAACTGAAATCAATAATCAAGCAGAAGAATTGACGCAACTTGCATTTGTCATTACTGTATAACCATCAAATCAGAACAGTTGACCTGAATGATCTTAGCCTATTTAGTCACTCTTGGTTTCCTTTAGGTTATCAAACAGATCTCGTATTGTGGTTTGAATGTTTTCGATCTGTAAGAGAAAAATTACATGAAATCGAAGGACATGTGATAAGATCAGGCATATCTTTAGAAGTTATTCCGATAGCAAAGAACACCGTCATTCAAATTGAAAATTCAGTGAGATGATATCGATTTTTGTCTTACTGTTGTAGTTTTCCAGTGTTTTGATGAAAAGAAAAAATGTTTAAGGACATGAGCAGTAATCATAGGGAATAATTAGAAATTGATATGCTTTAGGAAGTACCTCCACTTGCGACATTATTTTAGCGTGTGTCTGGGGGTTCCCATTTTCAATAAGAGACGACGTAAATAGCTTGTATATAAAGATTTAGTTTTGAGAAGTAATAAATTAGATAACTGACGTATGCTCGAGACTAATAATATTCTCTCACTCTCTAATTGCTTTTTGTTTGGAGTTGAATTGAACATCTAACGGGCAGTGAGGAGATAGAAGTAATACATGCAATGAGCTGACAGAATGACCTCAGATGATATGTGTCTTATGTCTCACAAACCTTAGTGAGAATTTATGGATCGCGAAAACCGGGCAAGTGTTCATAACTCTGAAATTAGCATGAGGATTTTGTGAATCTCTTTGAATAATTACACTTCAAGGTGAGATTGATTCGGAATATAATAACCTAAAATAATCTCTTATGTCTTAAAAAATCAAAGCAAGATAGTTGTGAAAGTTTTTTTATGTAGTCTGCAGCTCATCCCGAAGAATCAAATTCAGAAAATATAGTCAGGTAGTAAATAAACTGAAGTGAACTAATTCGAAGGTCTCCTGACTGTTAATACTTTTGCAAATTGAATAAATGTAAGTAGTAATCATATGCTTGTGATTGTAATATCAAATCTGACATCAATATTAAGTGAGTACTTCTAAACGGCTCATAGATTTGACACTTACGTCATCAGAACTACTTCCAGACTACTGTAGATTTTCATCAACTTCTTCATTTGAGGTCTTGATACCAAAGATGAGATTAGGACGGGTAAGAAACAAGGAACTCGCGAAGAATCAGCAAAGAAACTGTTACCTTACAGATATACTGATGGAGATGGAGATGGATTAGGAATACGGTGGGGAAAATGCCATCACAACCTCACTGTTTAGTGGATGCGAAATTTAGAACTGTGAGCTAGGCATCCGAGGAAATGAAACTTGTTGATGGAATTAATGATAATAGTGATCCGAAACCAATAAGAAACATAAATTCAAATAGTTTATTGTGAAATTTCAGAAAAAATTCAAAAATGTTAAATTAAATTTCATAATTTCTGCAAATACTCCCTCAGGTGATTATTCTACTGACTAACTGACTTCTGCCATATTATTAATTAATGCATCACATAACATTAAAATGAAGGTTGTTCACTTTGCTCGTAAAATAAATTATTATTTCGAAATAATTATAGTAATTAATTTTATGGTTGATGAATTTCTGACAATGGAATGTCTAGTCATTCAATGAATTGTTCTACTCGATTTGTCTGCACAAATATGTGGATTCAAGTAGCAAAAAATCAACCATTTGACGAGTAGTATATTTTGTCGATGCATACATCTGGTGGATTCCAGACATCATCAAAATATTTTTATGACGTTTACGTTGTCTTGTAAGAATGCCAGTTCATTCTGTCTTCTTTAGGTTGGTGAGACATCGTCAGGATCGTCACACATCTACCATTTGATTTGAACGGGTAAAAAGCATCGTTAAATTGTTTCGAAGTCAAATGTGAATTGAAGTTGTGAAAGTGAATGGGTTTATTAGCTGGGAATGCAAATGAAAAATATTTTTCTTATATAGGAGAAATAAACTTCATTTGATGGAGTAGTAAACCATCTATGCGGTGTATCCTACTTGTAAACAGATATAATTTTTATTTTGAATAACGTTCATTAATGTTATTATTCTCTTGTCTTTCTAGTGGTACATAAGGCATCAATAGGACATCAACATATCTCTCTGTTATCCTCAGTATCTTTCAGCTTAACCCATCATTTCATATATGATCTATTCTTTTCTCAGACTATCTCCCCTATTTCCTTTTCCTACACACTACATACTCGTCAATAATTTTCATTTCAGGGCTGTACCCAACGGCCTACTAAGCACGTGTGGAGGAATAGTTATTTCTGAAAAACAGCAACAACTTATGTGGTTTGTGATGGATAGTCATTTTGAAATTACTGATGGACAACAAAAAAACATGGAAATGAGGATGATTTACAAAAAAATGAAATCACTACATAGAGAGTAAGTATTCTTATAATGCGGACTTCCGAGGAAGAGGAACTGGCGCTAACTCTACGGTAGTAAAAGTGACCGAATAATGTGTTTACGAACAAAAATATAATTTGTTTGCTTCAGCATTTGCTGCATGTAGCTGATTAAAACGAAATACTTCTTAATTTATACTTGACTCAAAATGATGCCTCAGAACAGAAGTGTTTGTACATCACTCTTCGAGCATAATGATCACATACATACTTAATAAAATATATTTATATTAGAGTTCGAGTATAAAGGGTAGAAACTGAGTCAACATAGGTGAAACAACAGTCATAAATTCAAAATACGAGTTAACACATTGTGAGTCATTTATAGGACATGACTTCCAATAGCCGACGTTTGGAATCAGTTTCCATGATAGACTGTGTTTAGTGATATAACTTATGAATGCTGTCACTTATGAATGTAGAAATATAAGGCAATATGGTATGGCAGTTGACAGAGCAACACAAATATTCATTCTGTAAATAGATGAGCTTCTCTACTTTGTGAATTCTTCAGAGTTCTTTTCTCACTCATCATTCAGTATTCAGACTTAGGTGATGAAAGTCCTTCTTGCGGTTGACTTAATAAGAGGAAGATTTTGTATGACAGTTCTCTGGGGTTTATTGAATTTCAGACGCTTATCATCATCTTATTATGTATCAGTGATGTTTTGTAGTTCTTCTTTGGGAATATCCTCAGCATAAATGCGTTAAGTACGTCTGGACGAAATAGGTAAGTTCTCCTAATGTTTACTGAAACAGTAACTATCAAACACCTGAAACCCAATTTATGTGTTCATAAAGAAACACCTATCAGCCTTCCCTTGCTCTGGTTACGTAGGATTTGGCATTAACCTCACTTTAACCTCAATGAGTTATACTGCAAAATTATCGTAGTAATATTCTAACTGAGTAACGATGACTATTAAAACCTTAAAGACTAATTGGTGAACAGGTTATATAATCTTCCAGAGTTTCTTCTTACTCTGGTTCTGTAGTTATTGTTAAGAGCAATAATTCCTTAGTGATTACGGACATATAACTGAAGAACCTAATGGAGAAGATATCACCAAGTACATAGAATTTCCAAACTTTCGGTTCCTAGACTGAACTGCTGGGCAAATCTCATCCGATCATGTTATGTGACATGTTAAGTTTTATCTCATAAACTTGAAAATAGAGTGTTCTTAAATAAGCTGATATTTTTGTAATGAGAATTCAGTATTGTGTGTTAAACTTCATTTCCAGAAAAAAGCTGGTTCCATTATTATTATTCTGCTTCAGATAATACGCGTTAATCCACAGATATTCAACAATCACCGAGGTTGTATGAGCACTTGAAGTTAATTCTGATAGATATTTGCCGATAGAAAATTACTGGATTTCTTTAATTATCATTGCCTTCATAACTTATGCAATGAGATCGAGGAACAAAGTTTCAAGAACAAAAACAAAAGAAAGAAGATTTGGTTGTTGTAATGTAGAAGTTTTTGTAAAATGTCTATTATAATTTTGATAGATGGGATACTTAGATATCCGACTAATTCCTTGGGGGCTTTATTTATCAAAAATTCTGTTTATTTGCATGAATATAAAGAAGGTTGTTTGACATTGTTTAAAACCTCACTTTCAGAGTGCATATATCCCTGATAAAGTCTCTTTTTTAATAGAATATTCTCCTTTCTTCTTCTTGGCTACCCACTATGCAAGATTGAATAAAATTAGACATTAATTCGAAGTTGTTTAAAAAAATATGCCTTAAGTGTTTGAGATCTTATTTCGTCATTCTTGTCTGGACAGAAGAAATTCTTGTCCTTATTCACGTGAGTCACATATTTTTCTTCATTCCCTAGCCATCCGAATAGAACATTGAGCTGCATTCTTGAGCATTGTAGTTTCAACCTTCCTGCTTTGCTGTACATACTATCAACTAAGCATAATCTGGGGGTACATTCTTCACCGAGAATATGAATGAATGAATATATAATTATGCTTGCAGTTTTTTTGCATTAGAACAGTGAAATTGAAACAAACCTCCTATCTAATATAGATTTATGTTATCAATGAGTTTATAAAATTATTCCTCTATCATTCTTTGAAAGATTTTAATTCTGAATATAGACTAAGTGTGATTGAAGAGAAGTCTCAACTAAGCAGTTAATAATAGGGAGATTTGCATTTATTCATGCGACAATTACACTGTTACGGTTTTTAAAAATGCTTCAAGTGGGTGTTCGTTATCATATTCTACTCAAACGTTTCTGATAATAGAATGAACACATTATGTAATTAAGATATTTTTTTCTATTTGAGTAATATTTGAGTAGTTGTCACTACTTGTCCTCAAGTAAGTACCAACCCTTTTCTTTTATAATTATTAATCCCTTTCGTATTACCTCTTAATCTTATCACATCTTCATTAAAGCACAGTTTATTTACTTTCCTCACATTCTTGAATTACTTAATCTGACTATTTATTTCTATCAGCCTTTACTTACAATATTTATCTGATCATTTGTTTGTTCAGTCATTCTGGCTTTCACTATTCTCTCCACATTTTCATCTCTGTGTTATGAGTAGAATCATCACTGTTACTATTACTACTAATTGCTGAAGTTATGTGCACAATATAATCGTAATCAGAATTCAGTAGTTTACACACAATTGCAGGTAAACTATTGTAATATTCTGGATATTATGAAGTTGTTTCTCTGGTAACTGCCTTTTTATGAAAAATAAACTAGATGCTCACTAATCTGAGCAGGCTTCCTTTTAAAATCCCGATCAATCAAAAAGAAATAAAAAAGGACATGACCAAACAACAACTGTTACCTACTGCATAAGAAATACCTCTCGTTTCACAGTCACTTTCAAACCGGCGGTCTGTGTCTATGGAGGATTATGATAGCTCACTTGGGATGTTAGCATATTCACTCAATGTTTCTAAATTTGGACGAAATGTGCATTCTGTATTCCACTTATATTAAACATCAATTGAATAACAGTTGTATTCAAAGTCATCAAAGGAAACGGTTATTACAACTATGGAAAATTCAGAAACCTGTCTCAATAGTGAGTTTTGTACTCTTGTTCTTGTCTAGAAAGAAAGTTCTGCAGTTAAGCTACCCAGTGTATAAAAAAACACAACTACAGGAAAATTACACGGATTGCATGCATTCATCTAGGTGAGCGTCTCTAACAAATTCGCAGGGCTTATTGGCTTTGTGAAGGCGTCTGTTGAACGAAATGGTTGTTCATAAAGTAAACGACTATAGTAAGCGTCTGTAAACCAAACGAATTCTTTTCAATTGCTATAATGTTAACAACTTTCTTCGAGATATAATTTTATTTACTGAATTAATAATACAACGGTCGCCTCAGATAATTTGCAAGAATTTACATTTTAATTGTTTCCATTTTGAAACTATTTAGCCACTTTATGTTATGCATAGAGGTACAACTTGAATTCTCCCTTCAACTCGTCTGAATATAAGTACTTTTTCACATAAGAGTTATTTTGTTCGGTCTTCCACTCAGGTTGAATGCTTCAGATGGAAATTCATTTTGAAATACAGTGATAAATCCCACTTATTTTTATTACAGCTTGATTCCACACCGGAGTTTTGGTACAGGTATGGAATTTTCAGCATGTGATATCGGTAGCTCAAATTTTGCAGGCCGATCAAAGACATAAGGTGTGCATCGGCTCGGGATCGAATTCCGGACCATGTGCATGATCGGCGAGAGTCATAAACACTGTGGTGATTCTAAACATTCCACTGGTTCATATGGAAATAGATATTTAGCGAATAGTGAAATGTTTCAGCAAGTACTTCTCAAAGCGGACAGTCTCATATATATATGAACATAATACTAGGTGATAAGACAAGAAAATATTTTCCAGTGCATCAAAGTGGATGCACAGTTTAGATTATAGTTTCCGTGCAGTTTAAGTGTCGTTCTCACATAATAATTATATCACAGGATGATGAGAAATCTGTTAAACAGTATTTGAAAGCGAAGCATCACTGAACTTTAGCTCTGTCCTTGTTTTGGACCACTTAATAGTGTTCCACCATCGTTCCATTAGATACAAGCCAATTTTTCACGGGCTTGGAAAGTGAACGAAAAAAAATAATAGTGTTAACAAGATGCAGTTCTAAAGGATTCTATGCACTATGGGTAGTAGGTTTAACGCATCAAGCTGTGTACCACCGAATGATCAGGATGACTGGCTGTATACCCAGCTCAAAGAAACAAGTTAGCTGTAACCACCTGATATGTGCTCACAGTTTATCTAATTCGTCCATCACTCTAGTAGTGGTCTATAATCTATTTTAACTCTCTGTCAGTCAGATGGGAACAAATCACATGTTGCATGATGGTTCTCAACCAATCAGAATCCATCATGTGGTCAGCCGGTTCTATTTTCACTTTTATGTGACTTGATCAATTTTCGCATGCTCTCTCATATTTTTTTTGTAAATAGGTGTTTCCAGCCGTACTGTGTAGGTGTTCTGGATTAGACTAGTTTGGATCAGACCATAATCGGCCGTGAAGTTATCCACCGTTCATATTTTAAATTGTCATTCATACTGACACTCAATGACATCACAACACTAGCCCAGTTGAATGCAATCCTCAGTTTGCTGATTATTCTGCGATTTCGCTAATCTGAGTGGTGTATACCCACCCATCTCAATCAATCAGCAGTTTATGGTTTGAAGCATTTGTGTTTAGTTTCCTCAATAGTATTCACGGTATCAAACTGATTACATACTACATAAGTAGATGCATAAATGAAATAACTTAAATCACTTTCCAAACTTTCAAGGGACTAAGTTTATCCATAAAAGACTAAATTCAGCTCATTGAAATTCTCAAGGGAGAACAAATGAAGAAGTGTAACAGAAAAGTTAAAAATGTCACTCAATCGTATGCAAACTAGGAAATCGAAAATGTTCACGTGAAATCAGAACAAAAGTCTATAAAACTGCAAAATATAGGCAGCAAAACTAGCGATATGAATTATTTTGATTGATAGATAATGAACTGGACTTGCTCAGTGATCAGTTGCTCATTGTTTACTTATACATACTGACGATTGCGCAAGCTAGTTTAAATCAATCAATATGCAACAGGCTCAACATCACAGCTTGAAGTGATTTGAGGCATTTTGGAAAAGTTATTTGGAAGGGTTAATTACCGAATATCTGTTGATGGAGTCGAAACCAACCACACTAATCCAGTATACATTGCAAGGTAATTTTTTCAGCATGTTAGATCGAAGGGAGATAGAACACTGTTGGCCTGCGTATAGCACTGGTTTGCATAAATTCTCAGTCACCTTGATGTTCCCCACTTTTCTCTGTTTCTCTCCGCTTTTTACACATTCGTTTATATATATCCATAGGATCATGACTATTGACTAGTTTGTGTAGGATTAATATTCTCTGAAGATGTCAGTATCACCAGGATGCAGATTGTCATAAGTGAGGGAAAGTATTCTTCAAAGACATGTTTTAGTATTAGCGTTATATACCACGAATTGAAATAAGTGAAACGTCACAGGCTGTTGGATTCCGTCATAGTGGTTTTATAGCAAACGAACTTGCTTGGTCACCTAGAGGTTGAGATTTAGATTTCGGCTAATGTCACTGGTGTGTGGTGAAGAATAGCTCAGAAGCTGGAATAAAAACAGCATTCCCTTTCTCCTTGATTCTCCAGTGAGATTCTTTTAGGCATCGATAAGTGACCCCTAATAAAACCAAACAAGTCCCTGCAGCACACTGCATATAAGGTTCTTAGCATTAAAATAAACCATGGACAGAACATTCAAGGCAGTGATCAATTTAAGCAAAGATGACAGCTTTTTAATGGTATGAAAAAAAGAAATAGCCTGTAGTCTGAAGACTATCTTCCTTATGAGCAGCTTGTATTACGCAACACTTAGCACTGCGTGTCTACCAAACCCTGTGGGACTTCTCTACTTTTTTATATTTTCAGATTTGCATACTTTAGATAAGGATCACATGATTTCTTTGAACCATATCAATAAGTATTGTGATCCAGTCTAGACGTCTTAATGCGCAGTTTATTTTTCTGAAATGAGCTACAAGATGCAGTAGACAGAGTAAAAGGATTTCTACATACCTAATTTGTATTTTAACTTTAAAGAATGTCGATTATTGACAGTATCGCTAAATGGGTTTGATTGCAAACCTTAGTTTTAGCAATGCGAATCGTATTGCCTACACGTACGATCATTCGCAAGTTAGTTTCAGAATACTGATTCATCCCTTTAGCCAACTGTCACAAAAGCCTGACGAAATGTGATTACTTTGGTTAGTCGAAACGCATTGTCTTCAGCTTGAAGTTTTTACACAAATGACATTTCTTTCATTGGACATACAATAGTGTCACGTTCCTAGTCCTTCGTTTGGTACAGACGAAATTCTATCAATCAAGTGTGCAAATCGGCCACCGTGCTGGGTGAGTCGCTTTCAAGGTATACTCAGAATTCTTAATATTAGATCGTTGGCAGCGATCAGCATTAAGACTTAGATCTAGGTTTCATGCTAGCTGGTAATCGAATGTTCGAACGGATATGACTTATTGCAACGTTACAAGTACGAATTGCTGACGAGTGCCAACGCACACTCATGGCTTCCTGTCGATTGGTTTCAAGCATCTGATAACAGATATGACATTTCTGCCTTCGAGAATTCAAAGTCATATTATAGTTAAGTGGGAAGTAATTTTATCCACTAAACACATGACTTCAAAGACCGAAGAAGGGAGAAATAGACAACAGTATGGATATTTCTGTGTTCCGATGAAGAACACTCAGTCTTAAAAGAGAACCACATCTGAGAAATAGCATTTATTCAGTTATTCCTGCAAACAGTCTAAGCAGTCTCAAACACTGAACACTTAGAAATAGCCCAGAAACATAATTGAGTAAAATCTACACCTAACAATCAACAGATTTCAACTAGGACAACAGAAACCAACATAAGCGAGTAAGCGTGGATCGCTTCATCTTCGGTAAGATCAGGTATTCAGACTTCTTATATGAATACCATGTTCACCAGTACATAAATAGACACCAGCGCCGTCTACGGTCACAAAGTTAATCTGAAGTACTGGACTTGACCAATGTGTTCGAGCAGCATCAAGTGTACAGTTATCCACATAATGAGGTGAATAATTACTAATGAATCATTTCTCAGATGGTTTGCTTGAAAGAAGACTAACTGAAGATCTTTGATTAGACTTTCTGTACCAGGAGACGTTTGTCGATGGTGGATTAGAAATCCCTTTGCATGATAAACAAAGGGATTCACGGATTCAAAAATACACAACTGCATTGATGTTTTGTAACGGAGCAACTGAATAAGAAAAAGGGATTGACAATAATAAGAACAATGTAACTACCAAAAAGTAGTAGAAAAAATATGACGTCTACTAGACGAAGTGAAATTTTTCAAAATATATGTTAAACTTGTATTGTGGCCTATACCCAGCTGTCCTGGAGGCTTTTAGCCTCACTTTGACAGTTTCTCGTACTGGATAGTGGTCTGAAACCACATCTGCTCCTCTCCTCGACCTTGTGTCCAGTAGGTTCCGTCTCCACTTCCTTGAGATTGAAATGAAGTCTTTCTGGCTTTTGGTGTGTCCATCTGGTGAAATATATGTCACCTTGTGTATATCCTTGTGTTTGAACACACTGTCACCAATCACCGATTCATTGAAGGCGCAGAAGCCTAAGAAGAGTTCACCGAGGGCCTCGCGACTAATGGAGAGTTCTCTTACTATATTGCATCCTCCCAGTTTCGCATTCATATCACTTATCAAGATTTTGATATCGCTCTTTGGGACGTTGTCCATTACTGTTTGTAGATGTCTGTAGAAGGCCTCCTTCCATTCTTGTTCAAAGACGTTTTAGGCGCATAGCATTGAATGATTGTTACCTTCCTTCCTTTTCAGTTGAACTTGGCTGTCATTATCCTGTAGTAGATTGGTTCCCACTGCATGAGAGCTTTGGTTACTGTTGGTGACATCATGATGGCTACTCCCTCGGTGTGCTCGTGATCGTCCTCTGGGTGACCGGAGTAGATTACTGTCTCTCCAGTTGGTAGTTGGCACCTTCCACATCCGTTCCATCTGTTCTCGCACATTCCCAACACTTCTATTTTATATCTCCTCATTTCTGCAGCTACCTGGACAGCCTTTCCAGTTTCGTACATAGTACGAACATTTCACGTCCCCTTCCTTGTGTTTGCTTTCATCGGAAGAAGGCACATCACCTGACTGACTTCCCGAAGGTTCTCACCAGCCTGCGTCATTTCACTTCCTCGATTCCAGCGAAAAATAAGGTAATTGTTTGTATTTGTAGAATTTTAAATATATTTGTGCGTTGAAGTTTTAGTAGCAATTTGGTTAAGTTTTGTGGGTGGAGTTGCTAGCACCACGCCCCACTCCTCCCCTCTTTATCTGGGCTTGGGACCTGCTAGGAAACTAGTGACCTAGTAATCTAGGCGAGATTATCGAAAATAGATTAATGCTCCTAATTTTCATTTTATGTGATCCGATTTAGTTTGCTTCTTTAGAAATAATGTGAAATAAAACATTTAAGGTGAAATAAACTCCCATGTGTTATAAACTGATACGACACTGATCAGCCAACAATTAATAATTGCATAATCTCGTTCCAAAGCTGTATAGCTACACAGTGTTTTTATAGTTCAAGGAATTGCCTATACTGTCGATTGTTCATACTGGTTGAAGTTTGAAACTCCTGACTTTGCTGCTTATGTATTCTGGATCACTTACTATTTTGAACGATACTCCTTTATTCAAGTGGTTGTAGTTTCAGTGGTCAACACTCCTGAGTGGTACTCACTATTGTTGATGTTTTTATGTCACGCTATTGATTATTCACTTGTCATTTTATTTCATGTTTTTTGTTCTCAGCTGATCCAGAATATTCTATGACTGTAAACATTCAAAGTGATGTTGGGAGAAGAGATATTTTATGCCTATCTACGTCTTTTAACTTGATGTCACCGAATTCACTCCTTAGTATCCAACTGCCTTCCTATCTAAATAAGCGACATGTGAGTCGAGAACTATACTTCCTACTGATATCAAACAACATCATACTAAAGTAGACACGAATTGTTGAGAAAAAACCTAAAGGAACTGTATATCACATCTGGTCAGCTGTTGAATATGCGCGTAATTGCTTAATTTTGTGGTTAAAAGTTTATTTAGTTTTTCAATAGTCGTCTATGAAAAAGAATAAAAAACCGAGAACACACTAGGCTCACAATAAATGATTTCTGTTTTCCCAGATTTTGAAGGAAGTAAAGCAAAGTGGTACTCAAAGACAAAGGAAATGACGTGTGTTATGTTTATCTGAATTAATAAGAACATTTTAGAATTTACAAGATACTGTTGCCTGAAGGAATGTTATTACAAAATGGTATACAGAGTGAAATTGAAGCAATAAGAAGGAAGTTGAAATAGTTGGAAGTGGATGAATGTTTAGTGTGGGTAGTCGGAAATAAAACACTTTCGAATTCAAATCTTGAGACTGAAGTTCGCTAAGGAATGACAAAATAATAATAGTCAACAGAGAACTAGTTGAATGAGGAATGAGAAAGTAATGAGAGTACTCTTACGTTCACAGAATTCATGCGATAAGTGTTGAAACGAAATTAATCTCATTTAATGGGTTCATTGACCACACAACACATTTTTCATTCCTTTGTTATACTATAAAAGGTCTAGTAATGAATAGTCTTGTGGTTATAATTTGTCCTAAACCGGAGAGGAGTATTGAGTGTCCTTTCGGAAAGTCAGTGGAATTGAATGCCATTTCAAACATTTTTAGTCTAAATATACTCCTGTTAAGGTAAATCAGCTTTCTATAGAATGCACAGATAGCAGTCTAGTGTCTCTGCTGTTCTCTTTTTTGAAATCACAATTTTTCAACCTAAATTAAACAGGATTGATTTATAATTACTAACCAAGTTGATTTGGATGACCGATTTCAGACGGCTGATGTTTCACATAACTCTCAGTCCTAATAGCAACTGATGTCCACGGGTGTGTATCACATTCATCTACTCATAATAGTGAGTAATATCTGCAAGCGATTTATGTCAGTACTAGAATAGTGTAGCCTAAACTACTAAAAGTCTTGTGTTCCAGAAAAATTCTGAACAAAATAACAGTTGATAACTGGTGTACATTTGGGGTATTTATGTCATAAATACTCGACTAGAAAACTGTCCTTTTGATTTATTCCTAAATTTCTTCTCGTTTGGTCTTCGCCATGTGTCTATTGGATGACAGTGAACATAATACTCAGAGAATCAGTATTTTCCATCAAAATTGCTGGTACCCAATAGATTTAAACCTGAAAAATGAGTTGTATTCTGGATTATTTTTTTATCTGATCTTTCTTCGCACTTACACTTATGAATGTTTCTTCAATCTTCTGCATGCCGTTTATGCCGAGCTTTTACATAATTTAACTTGACCCAATTTTCTTTTTGAAAGCTGGTGTGAGGAAGGCAGAACCCCGTCATTCCTCAGTTTACAGTTATTTTCATTTGAAAAACTCAACCGTCTAACAACTAATTTCCATAATTTGATATAGATTCAACTTTTGAAGTTGAACAAGCTATTTTCTGAAAAGACCAAAGAGTCACTGCCATTTAATAGAAAACATACTTTCGAATTTGTTCCCACTTAACAGGTTTGAGATAGATTAAGTATCTCTTAGTTTCTGTCATGAAGGAATAATAAAACTTATTTAACTTTACGGGATTTTCAAATAACAATGTTCAGTGGTCTAGGACAAACACGAAAAGAATAAATAGACAGCAACATCTACTGTGGAAAACTCCTTATACATAGTCTCCACTTAGTTCTACAAAAAGGGATGTGAAATTCAATAATGTCAGCATCTTGCGACCCAAACTTTGCTGCTGAATGATGTTGAACCGATGTCAAGTAGTCCATGCGAACAGGTGCCTCTGTGCGTATAGTAACATAGAGCTATTTGTAAAACATCTCTAATGGACTGGGGTGCGTGTTCTTTCGATATCCATTCGTTTCTTAAGCAGACAGTTTGACATTAATTATTTTGAATATTTAATTACCATTAATTACAAGGAACTTCAACACTGCTGAATGTGTAGGCAAACAATTACACAGCAGCTATTAACATTTGGAGATCAAGTTGATAAGTGTCTTAATAACATCACATAGAGAAACCCCACATTAAGGAAGCTGAGAGACAACTTTCTTAACCACTCGACCTTTCACACTGATGCATATATCAAACAAAGTGAATCACGCCACTATAGAAAAGCTCTGATGCTTACATTTTGTGGTCACGTGATATTTATCTCTATGAAAATAGGAAAACCTCATTTCAAAAGTGTGATGCACATTTGCTAAGCACAAGTGACTTTCGAACTTCAGAATTTTGGTCACCTTTGTCTGGTTCTTCTTGTTGGAACCACAGTGTGAGCAGTTGAACGAATAACTTCAAATCTGTCAGTAAGACCAAATGTCAGTCAAATCAGTTGATAAATCTTCCTGATGTCTGACATCAACCTGACATTCTTTGACAATTCAAAAATCAACTAAACAGCACTAAAAGATAAATTCTGCGTTTAAAATCAGTCTGGTTAGTTGAAGTTCAATGGTCAACAAACACAAACGCAACAGACAAAAATATCAACCGGAAAAATGGATAGTTACATAATCAAAATGAGTAAAAGTGACAGCCTTATTTTGGACAAAATCTTAACACAATTTACAGAATTCTCAGATTAATTAAATGCATAATATTTCGCCTTCATCCACTGACGTCAGTCTGTTTTATATATTATGAAGCAATACTGTTCAATCTGATATATAGATTAATCTCTTATGATATTTTCCTCTTGTCCTCAATAAATACCGACGCAGACTGAAAATCTGCGTGAGTACACTTAGCGAACTAGGAAATATAGAGATGGTTGAAACCAAAAGAATTAGAGAAAATTTTGATGAACTGTGCTGAATGTAGATTCAGATGACCCAGTTTTCTAATCAGACAAGTATTTATAGCTACTGAACATTCTAAGACATATCGCTTGTTATTTTATAAACTAAAAACATGTGACCTCTGGCAAAACGATCTTGAAACAAAGTGCTCATATATGCATATATATATATGCTGTTGGTCATTGAAGTAATCAGATGACTTGATTTCAAATAAGCCGACGGTTGCTTCACTAATTGCGTCAGTAAAAAAGCAGACAAAACTGATGAATAGTGAGACTAATACACATTTGATTATACGAAAATGAGATCAGGTTTTTTCGTACATTGCTAATTTCGGAAAATGTTCTTTGACTTTCTAGCATAATAAGGAATGAAGTATTTTATAGAAATGAAAATAACCTACGTTTGACGAATAAAATATCATTACTTATGTTACAACCTCGTTTAACTGACAGTCTAAGATGTAACATATTACCAAATCTTGTATGTAATTCAAATTGGTTTTGTTTAGGAATATTTCAATTTCAGCATCTTTTTTAAGTAAAATTCAAGGTGGAAACCTGGGTAGACATTGTTGTGCAGAACATCAGAATTGATCGTCCAAAATACTACCTTTATTTCGGACCAAAATTCGGAGTGCAAGATGATTGTTTAGCTAGCTATGGATCGTGCACGAACGAACGCACGTTACACGACGGCGTGTCGAATGACAACGATGCTTGGCCATAAGCCTTCAGACAAACAAGTCGACTTAAACAGTTCGGGTCAGCATCCAATGTTCACTGATCAATGCTGTTGCTAATAATTCTGAGGAATTAACTACAGCTGTCACCTGACTTCATCTCGCTTAGCATGTGTGAGTCCAGTAAAATGTAGAGGTTCAGTTAAAAGGCTACCAACCCCACCTCAAATAAACACCACTGCTACCGAAGTTGATTTTGTCATCGTTTTCGCTCTCAGTGACTATGACCAAACATCTCACGGAGAAATATATCCCCAGTGTATTAGGAAGGTTCCAATTGGAAAGGAAACATTGTCAAGTGTGAACAAATTCTTTCTTTTTGGTACACCGCCAGCTCCCTGATTTCAACAACTGATGACTGAACACTCGAGAATGAGGAATCATTTGTCAAAAATGAATGTTCATCTACTATAAACGGACATGGTCGTTGTAATCAGAGTCCATGAAATGTTCAATGGCTTGCTTCCTACTCATGCTCTTCTCAGTTTGTAACCCTGAAATCAATGTCAATGCAACAGTCTCATCAGAACAAAATTCTCTGAATAAACTACACAGTGAATACTGGATTCCGAAACAACTGTATACAGATACAATTTATCTGCTACAGTGACCCAGTGGTGAATAAGCAGAATACACATTCAACCTGATAGGTGCAGTTAGAAACTACTATATTGTCATATATCGGTAGGCACCTTTCATTACTCGAATTAGTGTCTCGTCGACTTGCATGCGTATTCCTGATGTTTAGTTTTGCGTGGTAGTCCCCAAATTACAAAGCACATCTCTCATCGCACAGGCTAACTCACACTCAAAAATCTCATATTCGTGATGCATCTAGGCTGAATATGGTTGTTGTTTCATGCATCAAATATCCATCTGTAATATCCGAGATTTCCCTCCCACTTTACGCGATCATTTGGATAGACGGAATGTAGGCAAGAATACACTTTAGTAATCAACCCCTATATTTATGAATTCTAAATTGCCTTCGTTTATATGCACACCACAGGAAATACCCGATGTCACCTATTTCAAGCCAGTGAAGGAATGTATTTAACCGCGGACATGTTAATCATACGCTGTGTAGATTGACAGTGTAATTTTCAGTGAAATTAACTACATTAACTCAATCATTATTCACTGAGACCACTTGATAAGCAAACTTCTGTTAGCACATTAACAACTGGCTATTTGAATTCGGAGATCACGTGAGATTGGCAGTTACCCTGAATTCGTGAGATGTCGCATGTATCTGTGAATTTGTAATCAGAAAACAAGGAATTTGGCCAAAGCGATTTATTTCTCTTTATCCCGACACCCACAAACAAATTTCACATTTCAATTGTCATTTCATACATTATTACTGACAACGAGCATGTTGACAATTTTTGTCACAGCAGTGTTCATTTCCTATACAATATTTACCTCGTGGTCTACAACAATATAGATGACCTGCTAGGCGAAATCGACATTCAGATAACGGACAACACCTCTTCACAAAAATCAAATTTTGATCATCGAAATCCTCACACTCACAGTTTACGCCTTTCAAAGAAAAGAAAAACAAAGATATTGGAATCATAGGAGAAACGACAACAGAGTTTACTTTGAAAGTTAACGTGAAATTGTCAAGAATGTATTAATCCATAAATTAATGCGAGATGAAACATTCACATACTTCCTTTACACCATTTCTCAACCGGATTTGTAGCTGACGTCAGTATGACTCTAGTAAATTGTAGTCAGAGATCAGGTTCAATTAATAGTTGACAGAAATCTGACATTCAATTACGCACAATAATGTTATCAACTGGCATACAATGAAATGACAGAGATGAAGAGAGTTTATTCAAGGCAACCGATACATATCCTGCAAACATTGTCAAACTTCCGATAAACATGTGAATATCTACTGATCACTGTTATTCATACGAATGCTAATGATTATCTCCATTGTGTTCAATGACCAGTGTGTCCAGCATTGAAACCAACTTATTCACTTATTAGTACACAAATTTCTCAAATTTCGTTCTCTGTTTCCTTTCACGCAATGTAATAATGCAGACATATGCACATCAAAGAGCACATATTTCAACAGAGCCATTCTTCTGATTCAAATATCCATCATGCCTACAACAAGGAAACAGTGTTATTGACACAGGTTGAGTGTTCACTCAGATGACAGAAGTTTAGAAATTATAAAATGTCACGGATGTACCACAACGGTTGAGGGGAAGGCGATGAGCTACACTGATTTGTGATAAGTTGGTTATGAGAAGGAAAAATCTTCAGTGAAATGGTAGCAGTTCTTCTACTTCAAACAACGAACTTCAGAATGTAAAAGATCACTGTGAACACTACAGAACACATACGATTATCCGAAGTCATGAGCTGAAACATTGATCTACCATTGATAATCATTAATAATGTGACTATGGTGGAGAGATGAACATTAAAATGGTGATTGACACCACTGAATAGTGAAAAGTTGAGATGCTTTTCTAACACAGCAATTCCCACTATTTATATATCCGAATGTATTCTGTTAGTGAACGTGTCAATCTTGTGACAATTGGACTATAATTAGAGTTGTGTTTTGGTACTAATGAAACACAATTCGACTCAGGGTAGTTGTTTGCCAATTTCCGACCAATATCAGAAGTTTCTGCTACCCAGACAGTTGATACTATCGGAATCTGGCGCAATCAATTCGTGCATCATGATTTGAATATGAGATAACGAACACAAACCACACCGCCTCTGTCATATTTCACTCAGAAACACCTAACTAATATCAACAGGCAAACAAGTGGCTAAATAGTTTAGCATGGATGACCAGCATGTGTATTGAGTGATTTTCTTCGATTCGTGTGATGTGGGATGAAAATATCAGGTGGTTATGAGCAAACATGAAAGACTTTTAAAAAGTAATTTATCGCTGTCGCCGATTTTGAAACCACCGGTGATTCACATACAGTTTTGAAAACCAATTTCTTGACTAGTCAATTCGCAAGTCTGTTGTTCTAAAAACTGTTAGCAATAACATATATGACAACGTGAAGCACTCGCTGAAATAAGGGTATACTAGGTTCGCGAACATGGTGAGCGCATGTCCGAATGCAAGACTCTTCATCGAAGAGGCACGATGATCGCAATTCTCAAGATGTAAGATATCCACCATTCCGTGTCGCAAATCGTTTACACACAAAACCCTCACAACATGGTTTTGATACTGACAACTTACAAATTCCACCAGAGGCTGAGAAGTTGGAATCTTTGAGGGGAAAAAAACTCCAATGAAAATGAGAGACAATCTGCAGGATGTTTGACAAGCAGTTTTATTCTTTAAGTTGACTTCTTTTATTTGCATTACACCTAATTGGATGAACTTGAAAGCTCTGAAGGAATCAAGTAATAATCCTAAATCCCTCATAGATAGATATTCAAAATTTGAATAAAAGGATGGATAGGAATCTTTTGGTAAGAATTAGGTTATTGACAGCGGTGATTTCTTACCGCCAAGAAATATAGGATGAGATAAGGCGGATCTTGAGGAGTAACGCTATTGGAGTGCATCCATATGGGACCAACAACTCATGTTCATCTTTGGTGAATGTAAGACTGACAGCAGAAGCTCCACATACATGAGTGAATCTCAACAGTTTGAACAGGCGTGCAGGTGTGATGTTAGCTGATGCATGGTAAATCCTGATTATTAAATTAAAATGGATATCTATCACTAATTATTCATACTTGATATAAATTCCTGATTGTCTATATCTTCTGATGGAGAGACTAGGAAATGTTTTACAACTATTTAACAAAACACTCATAAACACGTCATTATATACTGCATATGCACAAATACTTTTATATTCAGTTATCTATGATCATCAAAATTCTGTTGAACGTAATCTGATGAAAAGTACACTCTGTTAAAAGTGTACAACTAAAATATACCAACATCTGAAAGTGTAAATACCAAGTGGTGCACAACCCACATATATGTCACAGCTTTGCTATAGATTGGAAACAATCCCAATGCTTTCTCATTCTTATGAGTATCAATACTTCACACAAATCTCTGCTATTTTATTCATCTAATGTAGACATCACTCTCCGAAATTGACGAAGCATCTCATGCTCACAAACACAATTCTCACGCAAGTTATCAACAGAGAGAAGTTGAAGTCTACCCTCATGAGCCCCTCTACATCAACGACACTACTACGTAACCGACATTCACAATAGCTGAACAGTAAATAAGACATCTACCAAATATCGAATAATACCCAACTGACCTAATGAACACAAATCTACTATAATCACAGTATAATGCACATCACAAGAAAACATACCTGAAGCCCGTACAACCTGGTCGCCCATCATCACAACTGACAATACCAATATCGTGAGCAACGTAGAAGTGTGCATATTCGGATGGCCACAGTGTGAAGAGGAAAGTCATTTTATATTTCCCACTGTATCCAAATGGTGGACATATCTATGCCATTGTGTTCACACACGTATGAAGATTGTTCACACTGGAACATAAGTGAGTATTTCGTTATTCACAGGGATTAGTGTAAACGTAGTCAGTGTAGTGAGATCAATGAGAAGAACACGAGTAGTCGTCACGTAACTTATTGTAATTGAATGTAACATTTAGGATATACACGGTGTCCGTGAGTAGTTGTATTGTGTGCATTGTGGAATAGATCAAGTCAATTATTATAATTCTATTCCAGTAATTGTTTGCACCCACACATAAGTTCTACTTCTTCACTGTAGATGATCATACTGACTGTTCGAATTGTTATTTTCATTCTCATTTTGTATTCGAATGAATGTGACTAAAATATGGTAGACGCCCTGTGCATAATCTCGCTGGAAATAATAACAAAAATATATAGAACTCGTTGTTACACGTAAACGAATATTGTAACAGAATTTTGAATAATTTGGTTTCCACGCTACATGTGGAACATTGATCGAAAATGAAGAGGAGAGAGGAACCAGTTGGGCGTTGACGAAGTCAGATCGACATGACTTGCTGTATGTAACACTTCAAATTGAACACAAACCTATCCGTAATTTAGAATTCATACCTGTGTTCGAGTTTCAGATTACCACGGCCAACGTTTGGTAGACGCCTGATTGAACTACAATATCAGCGTAGTCTAGGGATACATTTCAACAGGATATTAAGCACTGTAATAATATCGACAGACTGGTCCACACTCTCAATTACTATTTTGCATGTGATAGTGATTCTCAAGTGGTGACGTCATTCGCAATAGAACAGTCATATGCCATGTTTGAAACGGATTCTTTGAACCACCACTGCGAAGTGACTGAAATCCAGAGAATGCATCTACCCTGTTGGTGGCATTAATGGTTGAACACAGTTAAAGTGGCTTTTTCACATCCATGCAGGTCTCTTAGTTGAGAATCGATTTGAGACTCAATCCCACAATTCGCACATAGTAGCGTTTCTCGGATGGATGAGGTTAATTCCTGTCTCATATTTAAGTGAAGTTTGTATTTACAGCATAGACGAGCCCGGAATATTGACCCTGAATCACATTTCAGATGACTGCAGAAATCCTGACGTGTCTATTAGATAGCAATCTAAAGAATTTGAAGTCTACGAAACCTTTCAAATCATTCTATAGTTGAGTTGATATATCAGACTGCCTTTTGAACATTATGTAGAAGAAGATTCAAGTACGAGTGATTGCTCTGCATAGCCCAGGACACAAAACACAGTCATTCCTCACATTCTGTGAATGGAGCCGATTCAGAATTGAAAAGAGTAATCACTGATCAAGGAATACACTCTTCAATATCTTCCTCATCACCTTCGACAGCTGTATGCGCACAATAGTCAAACAGTAATTGTTATCTGCAAGACAACTAATAAAATCCACTCAGCGATGGTCATAACTTGTGCATGTGTAAGTGTTCACAAACGTCAAACCAACAGAAATAATGGCGAATGAGGAAATGTGAGGGATGTATTTGTTCACATATATAAGTCAACATGTGATGTGAGTAATTGACAATTGCAGGATGGATGTCCAGAGATGCAATCTATGCTGTGTACGGTATTTATGAATCTGCTGATTTACCACCGGCCGGGTTAACAATAATACCTGAAACTGTGATTGCATGCAGAGAATTCTGGCAGTCTTGAGCGATTAATTACAGCACTGCTCTTTGTATCATTTGGCAACTACTGGCTTCAGACAGTTTATTTGGCACGCGATGGAGGAAAGAGATTGTTTTACTTGAGCAATGTGGTCTGGCTGTTCTAGATTTTTAAGCATAAATCTTCATGTCAGACCTTGAGAAAACAAAGTTGAAGCATGCAATTGATCAAACAACTTCATATTGTCGATATGTCGATGACACATTTGTAGTATGCGACAACGGAAATCCTACCTCCTACCTTCTCAGACTATTCAACAACGCACATACAAATATTGTATATACTATGGAAAATGAAAATGATGGAAAGTTGCATTTCCTTGACATTGCCATGCAACGCCTAGAAGATGGTAGTCTCCAGAGGTTGATTTACCGAAAGTTGATATGGAATGGACAATACGTATAATTTAATAGTTTTTGTCCAAGTAGCTATAGACGAACACTAGTCAAGACTCTGTACTATAGAGCGAGAAAAATGTGCTCTGCAGAGAAACTAGGGGAAGAATTTGCGATTCTCGAAAAGGTGCTGAAAAACCACGGTTATCCTCAAAGATTCATTAACAAATATTGAAGATGTGAAAGCTCAAACACCAAACAAATCACAGTTGGATAAAAGCCTGTCTTCATCCAACTAGATTTTGAAGGTGAAAACATCGCAGAAGTGGTCAACAGTAGACTGAGAACGTCACTAGCCAGAGGCTATCCTACAGCTAAGTTGGTTCCTGTCCATCGAACAACATGCTCTTTGGTGCAGTCAAAAGTCGATAGATACCCTTCTCATGTTAACTGCAACTGTGTATACAAATTTTTGCATGTATCTGCGGGAGCAGTTAGAATGGGAGAACAGAAATAAGTGCACACCTTCAATTTTCTGAACATGTGTCGAAAAGCCAACTTCTCAAGGGAACACGCACTTACAGCAATGCCATTACCACACATCTCCTTGATTGATATGGGTCAAGAGGTGGAAATCGAGAAATCCTTTAAAATTATCAATAGACAAAGGAGCTCCATTCTCCTCAAGTTTGCCGAAGCAATCTTTATCAAACGCTTGAAACCAGATTAATGTGTTCAGAAGGATGCATTTATTAGTCTTTCCTTGCCCTGTGACTGGATTTCTTTATTCGCTTATCTGATTACGTTATCTTTGTCTTTAGCCTTAACTCCTTAAATAATCTGTATTTTGCTTGTCTCTTCTTTCTCTGATTTCGATTGAAGTCAGTAAATTGTTACCTAATTTATTAGTCACTCTGCGTCTAACGCATATCTCGACTTGATAAAGTAACTTCTTTACCATTGTATGCATACATTTATTTTGTTTAAACTTGAACTGCATGTGTAAAAACAATATAAGCGCGAATTTCTGAGCACTGTTCACTTATTGTGGAACTTTGTGCCAACTGACAACATGTGAAATTCGCAGTTATAAAAACATTTCTGTACGTAAAACCTCACAATCCTTATAGGCACTAAGCATGCTGCTAATGGGAAGCAAGCGAAATAAATATCGAAACCATGTAATTCTGCACAAATCACTGTTGTTCTTGCTTTATTCAAAATCATCAAAGGGGGAATAAATACATGATTTTTTTGATATCGAATTTGAATCACTCAAGTCTTCGCCCATATTCACTCACTCTCGGAGATATTTTTGATCACGTAGACCGAGGATTTCGATGTAATGATTGATGGAACTGCACAAAAGTAGGAGATCGGTTGATGACCGTATGCGATATTGTCTGATCACTGTTCATTTTGATTTCAGAATCTCGGACTGTCGAACACACGATCCAAGATCAAGTATTTGAGGCATTTTCACTACTTTAGCACTTCCACTTAATTCATCCGTTCTAAAGCGGTTAGTCAGTAAGCTTCAGAGACAATAAATTGTGACACTCATTGCAGTCAATTGCCGTGAGGAAACCAGACTTTTATTGAGTTCATGGGTTACAGGTTGAGGGTGTTGACATAAACGAATAACACGAAGTTTACTCACGTCAAATCTAGTAACCACAACCTTCATAGTATTCGTTCCGCGTAGACCAAAGGCAAAGCAAAACATCAGAATTGATCGTCCAAAATACTAACTTTATTTCGGACCAAAATCGGAGTGCAAGATGATTGCTTAACTAGCTATGGATCGTGCACGAACGAACGCACGTGACACGACGGCGTGTCGAATGACAAGGATGCTTGGCCATAAGCCTTCAGACAAACAAGTCGACCTAAACAGTTCGGGTCAGCATCCAATGTTCACTGATTAATGCAGTTGTTAATAATTCTGAGGAATTAACTACAGCTACAAATGATATTATCCACGTGTGTTCGATTGTCTGCATGTGAATGAATCCATCCACTAAGAGCTAAATTTGTTATCGAATTATTCTTGCAGCTTCCATTCATTGTGCACATTTCAGTGAGTAGCAAATCAATGTTGGTGGATCAATAGGAGTGCACTGGTTAAGCACGCACTTAATGCGGAATTTGACCTTCGGCCGTCACCTGACTTCATCTCGCTTAGCATGTATGAGTCCAGTAAAATTTAGAGGGTCAGTTATGAGGCTACCAACCTCACCTCAAATAAACACCACTGCTACTGAAGTTGATTTTGTCGTCGTTTTCGCTCTCAGTGACCATGAAAAAACATCTCATGGAGACATATATCCTCAGTGTATTAGGAATGTCCCAATTGGAAAGGAAACATTGTCAAGTGTGAATGAATTCCTTCTTTTTGTACACCGCCAGCTCCCTGATTTCAACAACTGATGACTGAACACTCGGGAATGAGGAATCATTTGTCAAAAATGAATGTTCATCTACTATAAACGGACATGGTCGTTGTAATCAGAGTCCATGAAATGTTCAATGGCTTGCTTCCTACTCATGCTCTTCTCAGTTTGTAACCCTGAAATCAATGTCAATGCAACAGTCTCATCAGAACAAAATTCTCTGAATAAACTGCACAGTGAATACTGGATTCCGAAGTAACTGTATACAGATACAATTTATCTGGTACACTGAACCAGTGGTGAATAAGCAGAATACACATTCAACCTGATAGGTGCAGTTAGAAACCACTATATTGTCATCTATCGGTAGGCACCTTTCATTACTCGAATTAGTGTCTCGTCGACTTGCATGCGTATTCCTGATGTTTAGTTTTGCGTGGTAGTCCCCAAATTACAAAGCACATCTCTCATCGCACAGGCTAACTCACACTCAAAATTCTCATATTCGTGATGCATCTAGGCTGAATATGGTTGTTTCATGCATCAAATATCCATCTGTAATACCCGAGATTTCCTTCCTACGTTACGCGATCATTTGGATAGACGGAATGTAGGCAAGAATACACTTTAGTAATCAACCCCTATATTTATGAATTCTAAATTGCCTTCGTTTATATGCACACCACAGGAAATACTCGATGCCACCTATTTTTAGCCAGTGAAGGAATGTATTCAACCGCGAACATGTTAATCATACGCTGTGTAGATTGACAGTGTAATTTTCAGTGAAATTAACTACATTAAGTCAATCATTATTCACTGAGACCACTTGATAAGCAAACTTCTGTTAGCACATTAACAACTGGCTAGTTGAATTCGGAGATCACGTGAGATTGGCAATTACCCTGAATTCGTGAGATGTCGCATGAATCTGTGAATTTGTAATCAGAAAACAAGGAATTTGGCCAAAGCGATTTATTTCTCTTTATCCCGACACCCACAAACAAATTTCACATTTCAATTGTCATTTCATACATTATTACTGACAACGAGCATGTTGACAATTTTTGTCACAGCAGTGTTCATCACCCATACAATATTTACCTCGTGGTCTACAACAATATAGATGACCTGCTAGGCGAAATCGACATTCAGATAACGGACAACACCTCTTCACAAAAATCAAATTTTGATTATCGAAATCCTCACACTCACAGTTTACGCCTTTCAAAGAAAAGAAAAACAAAGATATTGGAATCATAGGAGAAACGACAACAGAGTTTACTTTGAAAGTTAACGTGAAATTGTCAAGAATGTATTAATCCATAAATTAATGTGAGATGAAACATTCACATACTTCCTTAACACCACTTCTCACCCGGATTTGTAGGCGACGCCATTTTGATTTAATTGATTGCAGTCAGCGATCAGGTTCAATTCATAGTTGGCAGAAATCCGCCATCCATTCACGCACAATGATGCTATCAACTAGCATACATTGAAATGACAGAGATGCAGAGAGTTTATTCAAGGCAACCGAGGCATATCCTGCAAACCTTGTCAAACTTCCTATAAACATGTGAATATCTACTGATCACTGTTATTCATAGGAATGCTAATGATTATCTCCATTGTGTTCAATGACCAGTGTGTCCTGCGTTGAAACCGACTTATTTACCTATTAGTACACAAATTTCTCAAATTTCGTTCTCTGTTTCCTTTCATGCAATGTAATAATGCAGACATATGCACATCAAAGAGCACATATTTCAACAGAGCTATTCTTCTGATTCAAATATCCATCATGCCTACAACAAGGAAACAGTGTGATTGACACACGAAAAGTGTTCACTCAGATGACAGAAGTTTAGAAATTATAAAATGTCACGTATGTACCACAACGGTTGAGGAGAAGGCGACGAGCTACACTGATTTGTGATAAGTTGGTTATGAGAAGGAAAAATCTTCAGTGAAATGGTAGCAGTTCTTCTACTTCAAACAACGAACTTCAGAATGAAAAAGACCACTGTAAACACTACACAACACATACGATTATCTGAAGTCATGAGCTGAAACATTGATCTACCAGTGATAATCATTAATAATGTGACTATAGTGGAGAGATGAACATTAAAATGGTGATTGACACCACTGAATAGTGAAAAGTTGAGGTGCTGTTCTAACACAGCAATTCCCACTATTTATATATCCGAATGTATTCTGTTAGTGAACGTGTCAATCTTGTGACATTTGGACTATAATTAGAGTTGTGTTTTGGTGCTAATGAAACACAATTCGACTCAGAGTAGTTGTTTGCCAATTTCCGACCAATATCAGAAGTTTCTGCTACCCAGACAGTTGATACTATCGCGGTCTGGCTTAATCAATTCGTGCATCATGATTTGAATATGAGATAACGAACACAAACCACACCGCCTCTGTCATATTTCACTCAGATACACCTAACTAATATCAACAGGCAAACAAGTGGCTAAATAGTTTAGCACGGATGACCAGCATGTGTATTGGGTGATTTTCTTCGATTCGTGTGATGTGGGATAAAAATATCAGGTGGTTATGGGCAAACATGAAAGACAGGTAAAAAGTGATTTATCTCAACTTAATCAGTTGGCGAAATTCTACATGTTAATGAAATGCGCTGTCGCCGATTTTGAAACCACCAGTGATTCACATACAGTTTTGAAAACCAATTTACTGACTAGTCAATTTGCAAGCCTGTTGTTCTAAAAACTCTTAGCAATAACATATATGACAACGTGAAACACTCGCTGGAATAAGGCTATATTAGATTCGCGAACATGGCGAGCGCATGTCTGAAAGCAACACACTTCAGCGAAGAGGCACGATGATCGCAATTCTCAAGATGTAAGATATCCACCATTCCGTGTCGCAAATCGTTTACACACAAAACCCTCACAACATGGCTTTGATACTGAGTTCTTACAAATTCCATTAGAGGCTGAGAAGTTGGAATCTTTGGAGGAAAACAAATGTCAATGAAAATAAGGGACACTATGCAAGATGTCTGCGATGCCCTTTTATTCTTTCAGTCGACTTCTTAAATTTCCATTACACCTAATTAGATGAACTTGAATGTTCTGATGGAATCAAGTGATAATCCTAAATCCTTCATAGATAGATATTCAAAATGTGAATAAAAGGATGGATAGAAATCTTTTGGCACGAATTTGGTTATTGACAGTGGTGATTTCTTACCGCCAGGAAACATTGAATGAGATAAGGCGGATCTTGAGGAGTAACGCTATTGGAGTGCTTCCATGTGGAACGAACAACTCATGTTCATCACTAATGAAAGAAAGACTGACAGCAGGAGCTTCACATACATGATTCAATCTCAACAGTTTGAACAGGTGTGCAGATGTGATGTTAGCTGATGCATGGTAAATCCTGATTAATAAATTAAATGGATGTCTATCGCTAATTATTCATACTTGGTATAAATTCATGATTGTCTATATCTTCAGATGGAAAGACTAAGAAATATTTAATTAAACATTCATGAACAAGACATTGTATACTGCATATGCACACATATTTTCATATTCAGTTATCTACGATCATCAACATTCAGTTGAACGTAATCTGATGAAAAGTACACTCTGTTAAAATTGTACAACTAAAATAGACCAACATCTGAAAGTGTAAATATCAACTGGTGCACAACCAACATCTATGTCACAGTTTTGATATAGATTGGAAACAATCCCAATGGTTTCTCATTCTTATGAGTATCAATATTTCACACATATCTCTGCTATTTCATTCATCTAATGTAAACATCACTCTCCGAAATTGACGAAGCATCTCATGCTCACAAACACAATTATCATGCAAGTTATCAACAGAAAGAAGAAGAAGTCTACCCTCATGAGCCTGTCTACATCAACCACATTACTACTTAACCGACATTCACAATGGCTTAACAGTAAATTAGGCATATATCAAATTTCAAATAATACTCAGCCAGCCTAATGAATACAAATCTACTATAGTCACAGTATAATGTACATCACAAGAAAACATACCTGAAGCCCGTACAACATGGTCGCCCATCACCACAACTGACAATACCAATATCGTGAGCAACGTAGAAGTGTGCATAGTCGGATTATTATTGCCACAGTGGAAAGTGGAAAGTCATTATATATTTCCCACTGTATCCAAATGGTGGACATATCTATGCCATTGTGATCACACACGAATGAAGATTGTTATTCACATGGATTAGTGAAATTGTAGTCAGTGTAGTGAGATCCATGAGAAGAACACGAGTATTCGTCACGTAATTTATTGCAATTGAATGTAACATTAAGGTTATACACAGTGTCCGTGAGTAGTTGCAATGTGTGGAATAGACCAAGTGAGTTATTATAATTCTATTTCAATAGTTGTTTGCACACACACATAAGTTCTATGTCTTCACTGCACATGATCATATTGACTGTTCGAATTGTTATTTTCATTCTCATTTTGTATTCGTATGAAAGTTACTAAATTATTGTAGACGCCCTGGCGATGTGTTTATACACCTTTAGTAGTCAACAAGGTATGTGAGGAATGGACGCCTTAAGGATGGATTGTCAGAGATGCAATCTATGCTGTGTACGATATTTATGAATTTGTTCATTAAGTGCCGGCCAGGTTATTAAAATCGCCGAAAACTGTCATTGCACACAGAGAATTTTGTCATTGATGAGCTATTCATTGCATCAATGGGTTTTAATCATTTGGCAATAATGGACTTCAGATAGTTTATTCATCAGTCGATGAATGACAGTTAGATTTTGCCACGTGAGCATTGTTCTTTGTCTACCCCAGGTATTTCGATTTCATATTCGTTCAATTCACTACTTCAACCATTTTAACACTGTTCGTTCCGATTTCGAAATCTCAGCCCTATGCGTTTGCGATCCCAGCTGAAGCTCATCACTGTTATACGTCTTCACAAATGATAATCTAACAATGTCGAATATTGTTTAATACGGAATGTGATCTACACAATGCGTTCTTATTTTCAGTAGCTTCGTGTAAAGAGATACGACAAATCAATTTTTCGCTTTTGTCACCTTCCAGTTTCTTATGAACATCATTCACTGTTCATTTCTTGTGCCATATACAGACTCACGCACATCCTGATTCGCATCTTGTCGAAAACAAGCTGTCACTCTTCAACCGGATGTCGTAACCATATTCATTTTGGACTACATAGGAGTGAAATCAGTGGATTTCGAAAGGAGCCCTGTGCATTTTCTCTTCCTGAATCGACTATTGTAAACTATGTAACAATGCAGAAGTGCCTTGCTTTCGATTGAGTCCACTCAGAAGCACTTACGCTCATAGGTCATTTTTCACATTGACCTATACATACTGAATTTAGTCGTCTCAATCCCACAAATTTCAGCAATTGTAAGCATCCTTCTTTCCCCTTGTCTGTTGACAACACTCATGGACTTGACAGAATCCGTATCATCTTCGAAGTCTTCAAGATTTTTCCTTATTCATCCATTTGGTTGTGTCTTCATTTGCTTGTCCGTGTACTTTCAGTGAGAGAAACATTGGTGAAAAGGGACGTAACATCCATGGATATCATTTTTCTTCCCGGATTCATAATCATCACTTATTGAATCAATGAATTCAAGTGAATCTGAAACACTAAGCTAACTGAGATTATTTTTGATGGAACATGTTATTTATGCATGGATGTGGCACATGCGATTTTATTCCTTCAAGGTAGACTGATAGTTCATCAGACAAGAGGAAAATCGGCCTGCTGTCTTGTGCACGTTCAGATGTTTTGAGAAAATCTTTCATTTTGAATTTGTGTAAACGTGTTATCTGTACAATCTGAGTTCTTCTCTTCAGTTTGAAATAGAAAGAAAACCGCGCACTCACTCGATGATGATTCACTTTATTCTGTGTATAATTCAATTTGTTGTTGAAATATCCATCCTCCTATATTGTGATAAAATAGTTTTGTTCAAATTGTCTATAAAAGCAAGATTGCGAAGAATTGTTGAAGACCAACTCGCCTAATTTGTGATTTCTATTAGGTCAAGAATTGTGAAGTATATTTTGTCACTTCTTCGTTCACCACAGCATAACCTGCTCTTTAACCAGCAACGGAACCCATTGATGATGTACATCTCATGAATAACATCATGCCGATGAATATCTTTGACCGTAATGAAGATTGAAGCAATGAATAAAATAACTGCAGATTTCGTCATGAACCAATGCCATTAAGGGATTGTTAGGAAACTATATCTCAGTTGTCATTCTTCATCTCATTGTTGGCTAATGGATGAATGTCCTGCAGCTGTATTGAGAAGTCATGACCATGCTGTACGCATGCAAAAGTGAATTCGAATCTCAGTTAACCCACTGGTTTAGTGTGGTGCTATGTCATACTTATTGCTTTTGTTCAGTGCTATCTGGTTTCCAATCAACTACGACTTCAGCATTTTTTATTTGATGTATCCTACGTTCACATTAATCCAGATAGCTACAAAATCCCCTAGAGTTAAAGTTAAGAAACGAAAGTTTCGGAACTAAAGTACAGGCGTAATATATCTGGTGAGGAATATTTTCGGTGTGATGATTTTTCTTGGTATGAACTTCACATTATCGCAAATCTCTTTCAGTATACTATCATGATTGCTGATGATAACTGTGAAAATGTCCACATTAAAATCCTGATAAGGCTTCCTATGAAATTAGATGGAATATTGAGAAATTCTATTACTATAATAGTGATGGTGTAGGTAGGTGATAACGGTTTGGACGGAAGTACACGTTGATTGAGTGCAAGCCCAACGCTGGCTAGGCTTCTCCAAAAACAAACTGAACTGTGACTATTCAGGGTTTAAGATACTTGGCAGGAAGTCATGGGTATATATCCTTGATGCATAAAGGAAACCATGAGTATCCTATTCCACATTTCTCAACCAATAACAATAATATTGCTAAACTTTACAGGATTATGGCTCCTTGATGAATAATGTTGTCAGTAATAATGATGATACAAGTAAATGCCTATTTTAAGTGGATCATGCCGTATTCTCTTTGCAAACTGAATGTTAGTCCAATTGAAAGTATTTTATTAACTCTTCTGATGTATTTGTTTAATTGGCTTTATAGTTTAATCACATCTTTACTGTGTTCGCACACTTCATATTGGATTTCATCCAGATGAATAAGAAGTTGTGGGATACTTATGTGAATAGGCCACACTACTTAGAATAAATTGTAAGTGACATTTGGACACATTCAGGAAAGCACTTCAATTCCAAAAGAAATTACTTTGGTAGGAATGTTTCATCCACATTCAAAGTAGATAACTTGAGAAATTGACTGAATGCTGACTGTACAGTTGACAGTCGATTTATCTGCCAGTAGGTATATTCAGTCTGTGTGTGTTGTATAGCGGATAATGGGCAATATGAATTCCTCTGTAGTTTATGTCTAACTTATGCAAGAATTGAATCGTAGACATGTATATAATGCATACAAACCATAATATTGATGTCAACACAGCTGTAAAAGTTCATCTATAAATATGGTCAAGAGCGTTTCTTGAAATACGCTGAGGCTATAGCTACCTTATAAAATTAGGCCCTCGTGTGTGTTCAAAAACAGTTTATTATTACTCTTAGCCTACATTGGTATTCCTTATTTGATTAGATAACCAAACGCAGTGTTAATAAGGATTATTCAAGTGGCGATAATAATAACAAAATTGACAACATGTGTACATGTAAACTTACTACTGGCGTGAGCAGGGTTTAGGCTTGCATCGGTTGAGGATTGAACACTTCATTTTGTTGGTGGTTGGCGAGCGTTCAACCACTGAACCCCCGATTCATAATGAATAATTTATGTCAAATCCTAAACGTTGTGGAATATTAAAGGTGAAATGGAGATGTTTAAATAAATATCATTAAAGTATAAAGTAAATGGAAAATAAGATAGTCTGAGTGGGAATTTTCTAATTAGAATTTACCTAGGCCAAGGGAGAGAGAGAGAAAAGTGGAACATAGTTCTTTTATATGCAAAACTGATATTGTTTTCTTAAATCCCCAAAGCTTGGGCTATGAGTATAAAAGCGGGTTCAAATTCCGTTCAGAAGGTTCAATGGAATGTGATGGATAACTCTGAAGGCACTCCTTTCGTTCACTTGATGACTGCTATAAATCAATTGAGACGAAGTATAACTTCTTATGAACTCTACTAGGCCTTTTTGGTACCATGTACGGAGATGTTCAGCAATATGTCCCAACTCTGTGTTCAAGAATATGTCATTCATGAATTTATCATTCAAAGGAGACACACGATAAAAGTATTTCAAATACTCTGAAAAGAACCTTCTATGTATCTACAATAAGATTAGTATTCTATTGTTGCCCAACATTATACAATAAACTGAAGGACATGTCATCGAATTTGATAACCCATATATTATTGCCTTGTGTTCTTCATTTCCAGTATGCTTTCATTTTTGGCTCAGACTATCTCCCCTATTTTATTTTTCTGCACACGACCTACTCGTCAGTCAGTTTCACTTCTGGGCTGAAGTCAACGGTTACCTAGAACGCAAGGTGGAATGATGATTTCTTAGAAAAACAGCAAAAACTTATGCGGTGAGTGATGGATAGTCATTTTGAAATTACCGATGGACAACAAGAGAGTATGGAATTGAGGATGATCGACAAAAAATTAAATCACTACATCGAGAGTATTAATAATATGTGAAAATCCGAAGAACCGAAACTAGCACTAGGACTATGGTGGTAAAGGCGGTCGATAATGTGTTTGCGAACACAACAGCATGTCTGCATGAAACTGATATAAATGAAATTCTTTTGAACGTCTGGATCTCAATTCATATTTGACCCTTAACGAAATCTCAGGTGATCCTATAACACCAGAAATAGTAGCATTCAATAACCACTCCAGTAGTTGTTCATGGAGGAATCGTGACATTATCCTGTTTGTACGGTGTATGTACTTACATGTACTGGTGCAAATGAACTAATGAATACACATTAAAGTTACTTACAGGGGCACCTTCTCATGGATGGTCTGGAGCATGCGTGAAGAAGCTGAGATGTAGAGATGTAGCTAGAAATGCTCTCGAAAGATGGATTCCGGTTCCTTGATTTATTGTATCTCTCATGAATTTCAGAAACACATTCAGTTGTTTCTGCGACATATGCATATTTTGTGGTGCATCGGTCTTCCTCCTAAGACCTACTTCGAAGAAGGATTCAAAGGATTCCAGTACACTACTGAATATGTCTTCAGTTTTTATTTGATATATTCTTGTTACGACAGAGGCAGTGAAAATGATTCTTCTGCTTATTGTGACAGTTTATTCCCGATCCATTCCATTTTAGATTGTGATAAACTGATCTTTATTGACCTTCACCTGCTAGTATTGTGGGTTGGATATTTACGACGAATCATTTGGCTTCTGATTCGACTTCACCTTACACTCGACTGATTGATGAGCATTGTAAGATATTCTCAGAACTGTATTAAGCTCAGTTTTCTATCGATAATCATGAGCACATCAACCATACAGTCCTTTTCGAGCTTAGCACTATTTGTCATTTGACAGGCTGCTATTATAATGAAGCCTCATCTCATAAAAATTTGCCACCTGCAATTAGAGGACCCATTGCTACTCTTTCCGTTTGTAGACACATTTGACCATTGGTCGAAACCTGAACATTTGATGTGCATTTCAATATGCGTTGATGGGTAAGACAATGCATTTTGAAATGAATTCACTTAATTCCATTCTGTGTTCTCTTAGCTTCCTTTACATACTGGTGGCCTCAAAATGACTCCAGATGATTTGTGTCTTATGTAACACAAACGTGGAAATAAATGAGCAAAACCAAACATGTTGGTAGCGAAAGTGGAAAACACAGGGCTTCAGGCGGCGATGGGGAAGACAAAGCTAATAAAGATAACCAAAACAACAGCAACCACCAGCTTCAGTTGATGGTTAATTAAATGAACAGTGAAATAACGTAGAAATCATTCCCATGATGATGGCTCTAGCTATGAAATCAAGCAAATAGCGTATACATAAATATATATATGTATATATAAACACATATAAGTAAAGTTGCTTGCATACAACAGTTACGAAATTCGTAAAACGTTAAAAGCATTCGACATTCATTTCAGCATTCTTCAACATTGACCATACATAATCTTACCGAAAGTCGCACCCCGAAACTTCAAGTCATGGACTGGGGAGATTTCCTCAGAAACAGAAAGAGGTTTGATTCACCGGACACTTAAGTTGTGTTTGTTCACCACTTTTCGAGTACAACGATCACATACATACTTAACAAAATATATTTATATGAGTTAAAGTATAAAGGGTAGAAACTGAATCAATATAGGCCAAAACGCTTTTAGAGGTGAAACAAAATTCATTAGTTCAAAATACTCAGTTAAATATTATAAGTCGCTTTTAGGACATGACTTCCAATAGCCAACGATTGGATACTGTTTCCATGGTAGACTGTGTTTAGTGATATAACTTATTCATGCTGTCACTTATGAATGCGCTCGTATCGCTGACATGTGGAAATATAAGGCGATGTGCTACTTAAGTCAAAATGGTATGACAGTTGACAGAGCAACACAAATGTTCATTCCCTAAATAGATGAGCTTCTCTGCCTTGTGAATTCTCCAGAGTTCTTTTCGCACTCATCATTCAGTAATAAGACTTAGGTGATCAGAATTCTTCTTGCCGTTTACTGAATAAGAGGAAGATTTTGTCTGACAGTTCTCTGGGGTTTATTGAATTTCAGACGCTAATCATCATCTGATAATGTTTTACTGATGTTTTTGTTTCTTCTTAAGGTATATACTTAGTATATGTGCGTTAAGTACGTCCGAACGAATAGGTCAGTTCTCTTGACGTTTACTGAAGCAATGGCTATCAGACACCTGAATTCTAATTTGTGTTCAGAAAGAAGCAGCTACCTGTCTTCCCTTGCTTTGGTAACTGAATTTCTTTACTCCCTCTCTTTCATTTGTTTACACAAGATTTGGCATTAGCCTCACTTTAGTGTCAATGAGTAATATTGCAAAATCGTTGTAGATAATGTTTTAACGGAGTGAAGACAGCTATTAAAAAACTTAAAGACTGACTGGTAGACAAGTAACATATTTTTCGATAGCTTCTTCTTTTCATCCTTCAGTTATTGTTAAGAATAATAATTCCTTAATGATTACAGACATATAACTGAAGAACCTGATGAAGAAGTTATCACCAAGTATGCAGCATTTTCTAAAATTTGGTTCCCAGACTGGATTGCTGGGCGAATCTCATCCGATCATGTTATGTGACATGTTCAATTTTATCTCATGAACTTTAAAATAAAGTTTTCATAATATGCGCTGATTGTGTTGTCGTGTGAAGAGTAGTTGAATCAGTATGAACTAACATGGATGCAGGTGAAAAGTGCAGCAGAAGACAGAAACAAATGGAGACGTGCAGTTGAAGCCCTTTGCTCCACTAGGACCCCAAGGGAACAATAATAATAATTTTTCACAATTCAGCATATCCTGATGGCAATTCGATTAAACCCAGTGGCTGCGTGAATATACATCAAGCATACAGAATGGATCTTTTCCGTTTACTATTTTCTTAATTTTTCTACCAGATCTTTGGATTATAGCATAAATGTAGACAAATTTTTAACTGACTCCCAAAATGAAAGAAGGATTAAACTAATGTTTTAGATGAAGTGGCGTTGTGTCACATGATAAGTTTGCATTCGATGAATACTTCACTTGATGAGTCTAACTGAGCAGCAAATATTCTGGAAGAATTTGTGGTGAGAATTCACTGTTGCGTTTAAACATTATTTCCAGAATACAGCTGGTCCCATTCTTCTTATTATTATTCAGATCCACAGATATTCAGCAATCACCAATGTTACATGACCACTTGGAGTGAATTCTGATAGATGTTTGCCGACAGAAAATTACTTGATTTCTTAAATTCCCATTGCCTTCATATCTTAGACAATCAGATCGTGGAACAAAGTTTCGGGAAACAAAACCAAAATAAAGGAGATTTAGTTATTGTAATCTAAATTTTTTTCTAAAAGGTCTATTATGATTTTGATAGATGGGATAGTTAGATATCCGACTAATTCCTTAGGGGCTTTATTTATCAAAAATACTGTTTATTTGCTTGAATATAAAGAAGGCTGTTTGACTTTGTTTAAAACTTCACTTTCAGAGTGGATATATCCCTGAAAAACTCTTTTTTATCATAAAATATTTTCCTTTCTTCTTCTTGGCTACCCACTATGCAAGGTTTATTAAAGACAGACATAAATTCGAAGTTAATTAAAAAAAATATGCTTAAAGTGTTTGAGATCTTATTTCGTCATTCTTGTCTGGACAGAAGAAATTCTTGTCCTTATTCATCTAAGTCACATATTTTTTTCATTCCGTAGCCATCCGAAGGGAACATTGAGCTGCAAGCTTGAGCATTGCAGTTTCAACCTTCCTGCTTTGCTGGACATACTATAACTAATCATCATCTGTAGGTTCGTAGGACAGCAGTCGAAACCCGACCACTTACATGGCTGGCTTGCATTCTACCATGGATTAACCGACTCGCAGTTTAATAAAGGTGCATGCATACAGCACACAATCCTCTTCGAACACTGCACAAAACCATTAGGTGACGGTTTCAATTTATTACTTAATTAATCCATATAAAATAACGTTTTCGTGGTCCACTGTCACATAAATTTTATTAAATTCATGTTCTTATGGAGAATAAGCTTTCGGACTTATTCAGTGGCAACGAGATGCAGGTTACATTTTAGCAGCACAAAAATTATTCATTTTTAACTTACTGTAGGCACTTGTTTTGTTTGAGCTTACTACGAAAAAACTAGCTCATTCACAGTAAGAGTTTCTTAGAGGTGAATTTGCATTCACAAGAGTTATTCTTACAAGATGTTTCAAGGGTGTCAGTATTTTTCATTCATGAAATTCACAGACTAACGAGCAAGACAGCGGTGAGGTGGGCAGTGATCTGACTTCTCATAAATCTCAGGAAACTACTTTGTTGCGTTAGACAGCTGGTTGGTAAATTCATTGTCCACAATGAAGGTATAAAGAAAATTCAAACTCAAATTCAATATGGAAACGAATCTGCAAGAAACTGCCACGAAATGAACCATAAGAAATTCGTAATAATGGTTACGGGAAAATTTAGGTGACATGTCAGATAATGAAGCTAGGAAACACAGCTAGAATGATAACTAAGCAAAGTTTAATGTTGATCATTTCTTCAGTGACAACATCTCAGTGTGCACTGCCTTCCTTATCCTTGATATTTGGACGCAGGTTCTACACACATATACCACTAAATTTGATGAGCAATATCAATTTATAAATGCATAAATACAACATATAAATATATCTTACGTAATAAAAGTAAAATGCAATAGACTTTTATTCTTCTGTGTTCCCAGCGGAACCTATGGTTTCAAGTTTGAGCTTTCAAATTTCTTCGTAGCAGTAGGTGAGATTGCTAGCCGCATTGCCAACCTTCTTTACGCTGATCTTACCACCAGTTTGAGAGACCGTCAGCAAGAATCGAGCCCCGAAACCAAAACTAGCGGATGGCAAGCATTCTATATGCTGATTTTGAATTAAGGAAACGGGAGTAAACGCCATTTTATGTATAACTAACATAGAAAAGTGTTGATTTTGTTTTCAGACACTGTTTGCCGTATCCTTCAAAGACTAAATGGTTTTTGCTATCCTTCAGTTGATACCTGGTTGCAATAAAAGATTTATATGTGAAAAATAACAGTGTTTACCTAGTTTACTTATAAAAATATAATTATTCAGTATATGTGAGCAAGCAATTACTTTAGATTATTCATCAAAACATAGAATCAGCATAGTTAATTTTATGACATTTCAAGGTTCTTTGTTCAATTAGCATCAACGTTTTCCTGCACATGAAAGCAGAGTGTGATTGAGTTTTACTCAACCAAGCGAAAACACTCTGTAAACTACTGATTCAATGACAGACAGCACAGTTGTTCCTTCCCCAACCAAACTATTAGCAGACTTGTGAAGAATTCATGCCACGAAAGAGTGAATCTTTTAGGCCATTCAGGTAATGAAGTATTGATGATATAAGATGTATAAACTTTGCCGAAAAAAACCAGCTTGCGTAGGGCATTTCGCAGTTTTGTATTGACGAAATTCTGCTGCACTTGACAATTATTTGCACGTTCGAGCATCGTTTGCAAACTTACGGAGATACAACATATACCAACAAAGTGAATAAAGTAGTGATCAACCAGTAGTTGAACATGGTTTTTCATGAACCCAATAATTCTATTTGATAACAGTACACAGTGACGCAGTATCATTAATTAATAAATAATATTGCAGCATAATTTCAAAGACGAATGCAAATTTAATCAGCATCGCTCAGCTAGATGATATAAAATTAACGAACAAACAGGTCTGAACGCCCTAAACAAATTTAGCGGATGTTGAACAAGAAAAGATATGCATTTCATTGTTTATAAAAGTGTTCAACTTTCAAATAACATCAATACTAATTTCTTATCTCTGCTGACCCTTAGATAGCACACAAATGAAGATAAAATACAGGCTTGTCCTAAGTGATGGAAAACAAGTTGTCTTTTCCTGTAGAAAGCCACATTATATGAAAAAATATTAACCACTTGGAAAGTTGAATTGATGGAATTTCAATCGAAATGGTTGCATTGGTTCAGTACTAAAGGTTGTCAAACCATTCTTCGGAGTCCCAAGTGGACCATTTAGCGTCAAGACCTTTGGAAGTTACAGGAGCATTGGCGTTACTTTTTATGATGAAGGGCAACTACTACAACATCCAACACTCCGTCTTCTCAAGACTTGCTATACAATAAGTGCGATTTATGAGAGCATTGGCCATGAATCAAATCCAGAGCATGTTCGAGGTTGGCAAGCTAACTACCAGAGAACCAGGGACGCCTTCACATAATAATACACTTATTGACAAGTTAGTTTTACATTGTCTTTCACAATACCAGAATTTCATGCAGTATCATTCTGATGCGCAGTTACTCGAAACTCCCCCACACCACCAGTGGATCAATCACATTATAATAAATATACTGCCTCAATACGACTTTTTAATTTTAACAGAAATGTCTACTCCACTTTTAGTTTATTCCAGCGAGTTTTGATAATGGGCGAAAACAAGGGTACATTATACAAAGTTACGTAGATATAGTAATTTTGAGTCCCTCCATATCTTTTTCAGCCTTGAAAAACTGGTCTGCATTATTTGCCATCACACAACAAATGTGTCATAATCTGGTAGATCGAAAAGTTCGCCTTAGTCATGGGACCGAGTTCCATGTATTTGACTAAGCAAGCAAATACCACACTCCATTTATTATTGAGAAAACAGTTAACAGCTGGCAGGCATATTTTAGCAGTGAGGTTGTCAATGAAACTTTAATCAGTTGTTCACATTATCCTATTTTAGGTTTCAAGAACTTTTTATGGCTTTGATGACTATTCAACTACTCTGACGAGTCAGTAGCACACATTGTGTAACTGGGATTAAAAAATAATTGAGCATATACCGAGTGATGCATAGAGTTCCACTAAAAAAAGTATATTCTATGAACTGTGAATTCCATCTGTATACCATTAGATTACCTTAAATTAAATTCAACCAGATTTGTACTCATTCTAGGACATTTCAGTCCATCGTATTTCTTTATTATATCGAAATAACTGCCAATAAGGCGCCTATAGGCACAGGTGGAACTGATAATGATGATCATAATAGTAATGGCTGCTTTTTATGATAATATTTAATTCATAACTGAAGGGACTAAAATTAATTTCCGCATTATTTAAAACAAACGTTTTTTCATTTTTTTATTGTCCCTGGTCGCCGTCATGTTCTACTGGTTTTATATGTTCACGTTTCTGGCCGTTAACTTGTAGAAAAATTATGACGCATGAACAAACACGTTGCACAGCATTAGCTGGATATTGGAGCATATCACCATGGTTGGTATAAAGCCCGCCTTAAATGAGTCTTATTTAGCTGTGAAATTCAAAAATAACGTTTCACACTGATATTTGTATTCGTTTCTATGATTAGTAAAGTGTGATGACTCTATCCATTACTGACCATTGTAATTATCTAATTATCTGTGAATGAATCCCTCGTCTATATAACCAGAAACCGACCGTGTACAGGTAAATTGTTGTTACTGTAACTGCTTGAATCAGATTTACTTGATATTAAACGTTTCTAAGACTTAATAAGTAACTTTGTGTATTAGTATGCCTGTATGGTTCAGTTATAACACTTTGTTACATTCAGAGACTCGAAGCAGTAGCACGAAGTGGATATATTTGTAACAGCAACCGGATGTAGTGCACATCATTAGGTTTCACTACACGTCAGTGCAATACTTAGTCATCAGTTTTCCTTGATTTCAAACGGGGGTTTTTGTATGAAGCACCTGACAAATATTTGAACAGAAGTTATATTAGCTATTCATATTCTGAAAAAAAGGCAAGCTACCTCATTCACAACATAGAAATGCGAATTTCCATCAACAGCTTCCCTCTTCACTGTCTCTGGAATGTGAATGAAAAGGCCTGAAAGCGAGGACGATTAGTGCAATATCTGGCAGTTAGAAAACAAGACTCAGGAAATATACAAAATGGAAATGGAGATAAAGGAAACAAACACTGAAGAGACCGTCCAGGCCTTTGAAAGGAACATGAATCATGGTGATGATGATGATATTACCAGGGAACAAAAGCTCACAGGCAGTTGTAGATCTGAATGAAAGCAGAAGCGAAAAGCCGGGTGTAGTGTAGAAGTGCCAAATATTCCACGTTCTTCACCTAGAATGCGAATGAATGAATATATAATTATTTCAGTTTTTCTTTGCATTAAAACAGTGAAACTGAAACCAATCCCCTATCTTATACAGATTTATGTTATCATTGAGTTTATAAAATTATTCTTCTATGTTTCTTTGAATGATTTAAATTCTAAATATAGACTCAGTGTGATTGAAGAGAAGTCTCAACCTAGCAGTAAGTAATAAGGACATTTGCATTTATTCATGTGACAATTACACTGTTACGGTTTTTAGAAATTGCTTTAAGAGGGTGCTCGTTAGCATATTCCATTCAAACGTTTCTAATAATAGAATGGACACATTATGTAATGAAGATATTTTTATCTATTTGATTAATATTTGAGTAATTGTCACTACTTGTACTGGCGTAAGTACCATCTCGTTTTTTAATAGTCACTAATCCCTTTTGTATCATCTCCTTATATCATCACATCTCCATTAAAGTATATTTTATTTACTTTCCTCACATTCTTGAATCACTTAATTGAACTGTTTATTTCTATCAACCTTTATGTACTTTATCTATCTGATCATTCGTTTAATCAGTCATGCTGGCTTCCACTATTCTCTCTACTTTTTCATCTGTTATGAGTAGAATCATTAGTGTTACTATTACTACCAATTGCTGCAGTTATGTACACAATTTCACCAGAATCACAATTCAGGAGTTTGCACACAGGTGTGGGTAAGCTATTGTGATATTCCTGATATTATGAAGCTCTTTCTCTGGTAACTGCCTTTTTATGAAACATAAACTTGATGCTCACGAATTTGAGTAGCCTTTTTTTAAAATCCCGATCAATCAAAGGTAAATACAAAAGGACTTGACCAAACAACAACTGTTACCTACTGCATAAGAAATACCTCTCGTTTTACAGTCGCTTTCAAACTGATGGCCTGTGTTTCAGTGGGGTTACGATAACTCATTTGGGATGCTTGCATATTGACTCGGGGAGTCTTCAATCGGACGAAATATGCATCCTGAATTCCACTGATATTAAACATCAGTTGAATACAGGTTGTATTCAAAGTCGTCAAAAGAAACGGTAATTAACATTTATGGGAAATTCAGAAACCTGACTCCATATTGAGTTATGTACTCTAGACCTTGTCTAGAAAGAAAGTTCTGCATTTAAGCTGCCTAGTGTATAAAAAAACACAACTACAAGAAAATTACACAGATTGCCTGAATTCATCTAGATGAGCATCTCTAACAAATTCGCAAGGCTTATTGGTTTCGTGGAAGCGTCTGTTGAACGAAATGGTTGATCGTAAGGTAAACGACTGTAATAAGCGTCCGTAAACTAAAAGAATTTCGTTTCAATTGCTTTAATTTCAACGAATTTGTTGCAGATATAATTGTAGTTACTGAATTCATTACACAACGGTCACCTCAGATTATTTTGAAGAATTTACATTTTACTTGTTTCCCTTTTGAAATTATTTAGCCACCTGATGTTAAACACAGAGGTAAAACTTGAATTCTCCCTTCAACACATCCAAAGTTTGTTATATTTTCTCATATAACAGTTATTTTGGTCGATCTTCGACTAAGGTTAATTGCTTCAGATGGAAAGATCATTTTGAAGTACAGTGATAAATCCCACTTATTTGAGGTGAGTCTAAACGTTTTCACTGGTTCACATGAAAATAGATATTTAGCGAATAGTGAGACGTTTCAGCAAGTAATTCCTAAAATGTACAGTCACATATATATACTTACATAATACTTGGTGATAAGACAAAAAAATATTTTCCAATGCATCATAGTGAAAGCGCAGTTTATTTTTATAATCTAGTTTCTGTGCAGTTAAAGTGTCGTTATTACCTAATAATTTTATTACAGGATGATGAGAAATCAGTCGAACAGTATTTGGAAGCGATGCATCACAAAACATCAGCTCTGTCCTTGTTTCGGACCCCTTAACAGTGTTCAACCGTCTTACCTTGAGATACAAGCCAGCTTTTCATGAGCTTAGAAGGTGAACGAAACAAACAAAAGTGGTAACTAGATTCAGTTCTAAAGAAGTCTATGCACTATGGGGAGTAGGTTGAACATATCAAACTGTGTACCACCGATTGATCGGGATGATTATCTCTATACTCAGTTCAAAGAAACAAGTCAGCTGAAACCTGCTGATATGTGCTAACGGTTTATTTAATTCGTTCATCACTCTAGTATTTGACCATAATATATTTCATCATTCTGTTATTCAGATAAAAACAGATAACATGTCGCATGATGGGTCTCAACCAATCAGAATCCAGCATGTGTTCAGCAGGTTCTATTTTGGCTTTTGTGACTTGATCAATATACGCCGAGTATTTTCGTACGCTCTCTCACTATTTTTTGAAATAGGCGTTTCCAATCGCACTATGTAGGTCTTCTGGATTAGACTAGTTTGGATCAGAGGATAATCGGCTGGAAAATTGTCGAGCGTTCATATTTCAAATTGTCATTCATACTAACATACAACGACATCACAACACTGCCCCAGTTGAGTGCAATTCCCAATTTGCTAATTATTTTGCGATTTGGTTAATCTGGGTGATGTACACCCACCTATCTCAATCAAACAGCAGTTTGTGGTTTCATGCATTTGTGCTTAGTTTCCTAAATACCATTTATGGTTTCAAACTGATTGCATACTGTGTACTATATCAAAAAATAAGTAGATGAATATATGGAAAAACCTAAATCACTTTCCCAAATTTCAAAGGACCAAGTTTATTCATAGAAAACTGAATCTAACTGATTGAAATTCTCAAGGAAGAACAAATGAAGAAGTGTAACAGAAAAGTTTTAAAAAATGTCACTCAATCGTATAAACTAGGAAATCAAAAGTGTTCACGTGAAATCAAAACAAAAGTCAATAAAACTGCAAATACGTATGGAGCAAACCTACTGATATGGATTATGTTGATTGACAGATAATGAACTAGACTTTTTCAGTGATAAATCCCTCAAGTTTTACTTATTCATACTGACGAATGTTGAAGGCAGTTTAAATGAATCAATATGCAATAGCCTCAACATGACAGCTTAAAGTGAATTGAGGTATTTCGGAAAGGTTATTTGGAACGGTTAATAACAGAATCTCTGTTGATAGAGTCGATACCAACAACGCTAATCCAGTATACATTGCAAATAGTTGAAAACATCCACGCATAAAAAGAGTAAACTAATGTACCACTGTAGGTGTATAATTAAGAACCTCAGGATATTACAAACTAATAAATAGATAATATTGCTGTAAATTTGACTGTAAATCCATCTCAGTAGTGCAGATGCACTTACTTTCCGTTACAGCCTCGATCCGCTAAATCCTCATGAATTTGCATATTCTTATTCTTTCCACCGTACATTTTTGATCACTCTGGCACAATTTGAAGTTTTGCTATCTTTTAATCCTGTCTATTTGTGGTGTGTAGTGTGTTTGGTTGCTTTAGTGGCTTCACTTCTGTTGAAATGCATTTGCTCCGACTCAGTCAGATAGGCAGTGGTTAAACTTCTATGAAATTCGAGGATCCGCTTTATGGATTCTGTGATGGCATTCAGTAGTGACAATAAATGGTCTCTGTAAGTCTCATCCAATCATACCTCATGGATCACATTAGGATGAAAGAACAGAGAATATTTATAAAATAATTTCAGTGTATTTGGAGTACAGTGAAATTTGTCCAACCTTTTCAAGTTTACGTCATCAACTCGAAGAAAGTGATTTATTTTATAGCAGTATTCCACCGCTGCACTACTGCACATAAAATAGTCTTCAAATATGCAAACATGTAACCCACATCCAAATGTAGCCAGTGTATTTGTAACTAAAATTATTTGAAGCAAACCTAACATATGGCATCTTATCAGCTACAATCATCACAACTTAGCTGGTTGTGTTGATAAATGTCGCTTTCATATGAAGCGTAAATCGATCAGCGAATTCCGAACGACCTAATGGAATCATTGACAAAAAAATGGGAGAATTTATAACTGAATGTAGATTAGCGGTACAATTAAGGGAACAAGTTGATTAAACGTTTATAAATTAACAGTTATATGATACAATTCCTGAATAGGCATTTACTGATCCAAGCTCACCGGAATACTCAAGAATATAGGTGTATGTGACAAGACTGGTTAATTTTTTGTTTCTGCCCCTATTTAGTGACCTCATAAAACAATCTCTGTACCTGAATTGGTATCCGAATATGACCTGGTTTATTTATTCAGTGAGAGGTAGTATAGCTTGGATATTCATTCGGTTCCTTAATAACACCTCGATGAGTTTAATTTTAATCCTTTCTGTAATCAGAATTTCTGATAGTTGTGAGTGAAATGGTTTGTATTCAATGTGTATTTTATTTATAATTAATTAAATAGAACACAAATAATAAACTGATACGAAGGAATCTTCTAATCTCTTTACTTACCAAGAGCTTATCTATAAGAACTATAAGGAGCAAATGTCTGGATTAATGTAAGTAGTTGAATTACATTCACAATTAAAAGGAATGAGTAATTATGGGTGGTTGGATGAGTATCCTGCAAGGAAGTGGGTAGAGTTGAAAACAGTGGCGAGAAAATAGTGAGCAGATATAACCTCACTAGGGATACAATTCAATATCTTCAGATCACATGCCACATAGATGTTTTTTGGATTGTTGAAAGTTTGATGTCAGGCATAAACATTCTTGTATATATCAAAGAATGTTTTAGCGGTAGTGAACTTGACGTTAACTTCTTCCACATTACATGAGGATGGATTAGTTAAGATTTTGTTCTGACGTATGATGCTCATTTATTTTTCTTTGTGGCAATGACAAAGAATCTAAATGCACTTGATCTGAGTAGGTTGTTTTGTATCAGACATGACAAATCTATTATCAACGCATAATCACAAAATCAACGTGGATAACTACTTTTCAACTACTACAAATAATTCTCACTCAAGGTGTGTACAGAAAATAGTAGTTTATTTGCACTGCTCAAAGTCTTACTGTCCCAAAATTCAGCTTTCAAAGAGGTTGACAATGTATTCACGTGATAAAGGATGTCAAGGAACTTAACCTTAAGTTCCTATTATTTGCAAAGACGCTCCAAAATGATAATTACTATGACAGCTCCTCGACTTTAACTTCAGAACACCAACACTTGTAAGAAAGAAGTCGTATTGTTTGGCAATTAAAATCAAGATAAGTACAAGTCTGTAAACAAATGTTTTACGATAAATATAATGTAATATTATTCGTATTTTTTCGTTTTCCTCCAACTTGTACACGGTTGAACCATTCACAGCTTCAAGTTGCCACCAGTGGCTACCATTTCCAATAAACAAACGTTCAATGTTCGCGTCAATTTACAAGGGATATAGGACATTTCAAATACAGCCGGTTGTCGTTTGTATGTGAAAATAAGGAAGGAAGGAAGGTGAAGCGCAAGGTTTAAAAATTCACTGGGTATTAAAACTCTACAGCAACTGTAACTTCTGAGCTTTAAACCCTATTGTCCAGTGGGATATCAAGGAATGGAAAAATAAACCTATATGGACAATATAATTTGAACTAAAATTTGCACACTATTTCAAAGTTAATTTTGATATGTTGATTGTTTGTAAGTAGTTTTATTAGTGTGTGCATTTGATGTTTGGATATTTCATTTAAATGTTTTTTATGTGCCTACGTCGTTTTATATTGTCAAGGTGTTTCAACTAAGATGTGTCACCGTCTTTTCTTTATTCAAAACTGGACATAAGTCAACGATATCGTTTTCATATGGATCGTATTCTGCCATCACTCTAATGGACATGGTTTTGTACAAAAGGTCGATAATTAAACAAAAGTATAAGAAATTAATGCAAGAGTCAGTAGAACAGTGAGCGTAGTATAAGTGCGCGAACAATTCTGTAAATATTACAAAAGTGAGAAGTTTTGAATTAGAAATAACCTCGGTCACTTATGAGACAGACAAAGAATGTACTCCTTTGGTGCACCAAGAACAGTATTTCTCCCATTCGAATTACCACATCTTCATCTGTGTAAAAGGTGCTTTGGAATTCTGTTCAAAAGTTTCCACGGAACGCGACAGAAAACCTTAAAAGCACTTCTTCTGCCTGCTTGGTGAACGCTGTTGATCAAATGAGACAATAAAGTGGTGCTTACAGATTTTATTCCGCCTTTGTCGAATTATTTTGGGAGACGCAGTTATTAGGCTGTCTAGTTGTCTAGTCTATATGACTGTCGTCATAGGACAACGTGGACGTAACACAGATAGACAGCTTATCTTCCAATCGAGGAGTTCTAACTGGTCGATTAGAAGTTAATATCAAATGACGTAGACAGCGTAAGTCTGTTTCATACCTGTAGATAATCTAAGGTAAGGAACTCCCCTAGCTACATCCTTGTTGAATTTAGGAATATCCATTTCTTCTTCTTAACCGTGGTTAGTTTTAGTCCACAGTATGTGATGTTTATGTATATTTGAGATTATGATAATAAAATTTAGAGGAAATCTCTCAATCAAACCACACTATCTTTAGATGAATTTTCATAGACTGCATTGGAATATGGCCACTCTAATAAGCATTTCATCTTCCCTCGTCTTCAATAACACTGATAACTGTCAGCTAATCCAAGGTATCTCACCACCATTTAACATTCTCCTCAACTTCTTCTTGTTCCAAATGAATATCACTGACGAAATAATATCTTACTGGCAAGCTATTCTATTATTAAATTGAAATAAATGTGTCATTATTCCACCTGAGAGTTGAGAATGAGCCGTGTTAGCAACCTAGTTAAGCAGTTGAGTTTCGCAGCTCAGCTGACAATCGTCCGAACTAGTTCTTCTGAGGCCACTAGTTCAAGTACTGCTGCAACTAAGATTTTACTTTATTATTTCAAGCTATTACAGACAGAACATTTAAGGCTGTATTCAATTTTAGCGAAGACGGAAGCATTTTTATAGTGGGAAAGTAAGAATTGCCCTAAGTTTGAAGACTATTTTCCTGATTAGCAGCTTGTGTCACGCAACACTTAGCACTGTGTGTCTGCAAAACCCTGTAGGACTTCTCCATTTTTTTATATTTTCAGATTTGCATACTTTAGATAAGGATTGCACGATTTCATTGAGCCTTATCATTAAATAATGTGGTCAAGTTTAGACGTCTAAATACGCAATTTGTTTTTCTGAAATGAGCCACAAGTTGCAGAAGACAGAATGAAAGGATTTTCGCATATTTACTTTGCATTTCAACTTTAAACAATGTATATTATTGACAGTACTGGTACTGTACTACTCGTTGGGTTTTATTTTCCGTTGATATTCTAGGAATGAATCTAATAATAAAGAAATATGAATAGTGTAGCTTGCACGTGCGATTCGTTACAAATAAGTTTCAGAAAACGAATTGAAGTAAATCCCTAATATAATCCAGCAGATTTCTATGCTTCGATACAATCCACAAGTCTGTTTACTGATCATATGGAAATAAGTAGTTCAACGTCTTGTTATTTAAGCTAGAATTCGCCTGTGGAACTAAAAGAGGATGTCAAATTAAAAACATATCGCTTTTTGTTATTAACGACAAAGTGATGCCAATTAGGAAAATATCGTAGACACAGAAAAGTTATTTTGATTGTTGATTTAGTTAGCTTTTGTAGCTCTCCATTTAGTTTGTTAAAATATGTGGTATCAGTGTGCCATAAACCTTTGAATCGATCTGTATTAGTGATTACACCATCAGACTGAGCTAAACATTGCATCCGATTGTAGGAAAATTTGTTTAATGCCTCCATAGCATCCCAAATGGGAAGATACGTAAAATTCGTCTAAAATGTAGGACATTATCATACTTGTCTTATATGATGGCGAAAGTGACACACTTTATGATTTCGTTTTATTAATCTATTAATTTTTTCTTCAAAGAATCCCTTAACCCGTAATTTGAATGCTGATATGATGAGAGTACCTTTGGATAATTTTAAGAAGTCAGCTTGACAAGAAACGACAACACTGTTTACATCTACCAGTCCATCTTTATTACTGTGTGCGAACAATGTTCAGTCTAGCCATTGACTGAAATATTTCATTACTTCAGATATTCGCTTTCAAGTGGTTCTCTGTCATGCTATAGACAGCAATTACATTCGCAGCATTCCGAATGGTAGGGATCATCCCAAGTCAACCAATGTTGACAGATGAATAGACGTAACCCAAACAAGACTAATTTTCAGATATAATGTTATGTTCTATCGTAGTACTTACTGTTTAACATAAAAATAAATCTATTTGTAAGTGAAAGATTCTTCCACTTTGTGACATGGGACAACTCACCTTCAGCTATCAAGTATCTACGCATGTTTATTGTGTGAACACCGGCTAGAATTGTACATTGATAGTTTCCACTATGTCACGACTACGTATCGGTGACGATAAGGACTCGCCTTGGATAAACATGTATATTGACCAAATGGATTTGTTATCCACTTATTAATTAAAATAGGTAAAAATCAGAAAAGAAAGTGATCTCTGTTTTTGTACTAAGGGATCTCAATCAGTTTGTTCTAACAGAATCAAAATGACTGACATCATTTAGAGAGAAATAAACTCCCATGTGTTATAAACTGATACGACACTGATCAGTTGAAGAGTCATCTTAGCATAGTCTCATTCCGAAGCTGTATACCAACCTGCATAGTGTTCTAATAGATCAAGGAACTGTCTATACTGTCGATTGTTCATACTGGTTGAAGTTTGAAACTCCTGACTCTGCTTCTTATGTATTCCGGATCACTTACTATTTTGAACAATACTCCTTTATTCAAGTGCTTGTAGTTTTATTGGTAATCACTCCTGAGAGACACTCATTATTGTTGATGTTTTTAAGTTGCACGATTGATTACTTTCTTGAGATTTTATTTCATGTGCCTTGTTTCCAGCTGATACAAACATATCAATTTTCAGAACATTCTACGACTTTAAAAACATTCGAAGTGAAGTTGAGATAAAGGATATTTTATGGCCACCTATTTCTTTCGAAAGTATCCAACCACCCTCCTATCTAAATAATTGACTTGTAAGTCCAGAAATATACTTAAGTAGACGCATTTCACATGACTTGTTGAGAAAAAATTACAGGAAGGCTTTTTGACATCTGGCCAGTTGCTGAATATGCGCGTAATATTCTGATTGTCATAACTGCCTCACTTTGTGGTTAAATGTTCACATAGCTTTTCAATAGGCGTTTGTGTAGAAAGATCAAATATCCGAGAACACTCAGTCTCACAATAAATAATTTCTGTTTTCGCTGATTTTTAATGAAGTAAAGCAGAGTTGTACTCAACGACAAAGGAAATGATATGTGTTATGTTTATCTGAATTAATAAGAACATTTTAGAATTTACAAGATACGACCTTGACCTTGGCGGCCTGTTTGAACATTTTGGGCTACCATATTCCACGTACATTTTGCATCTATTTACTCATATTTTGTTGGTGTTTACATTTAAAATTATGCATTCTAATCGTATCATTCACTCTCGGGATTATATAAAATGCTTAAAACCAAAAAACTTTCATATTTGCAATAAACTCAAGAAAAAGCACCATGGTGGTTGGCAACGTGCTTTAAAATCTACACCCATACATCAAACTACTGTTCCGGTTATCGTTAGTACGAACTGTCGGTCACTGCCTAACAAAATTCTGGATTTTCAGTCCCTGTTGTTATCCGAAACTTATCATAATACTGGTATTGTAACTCTACAAGAAACCTGGCTTCATGACTCATATGATGACAATATAGTATCTTTAAATGATTTCAATGTATTCCGACAAGACCGTGTTTGTTCCAAGAAAAAATGCGGCGGAGGAGTAGCTACATTTATTCATTCTAAATGGTCTATTTCTAACAACGTTTGTTTCAAATTCTCGAATGACTACATTGATTGCATCACTGTCAGATGTCGCCCGAGACACTTGTCTAAATACAAATTCATTTATATTTCTAATGTTTATGTCTCTCCTGGCTGTACCATATCGGATTTATCTATGTTCGCAGATGAATTCACCGCTTTTGCTGCAGTTTGCTTCGAGAACTCTTTATCAATAGTGACTGGCGATTTTAACTGTTGTGATCACTCCTTCCTTATATCACTTGGCCATGACAATATTGTTAACTTTGCTACCCGTCTCGAAAAAACACTAGATCTAGTATTCATCAATGATGTTGGTATATATGAAGCTCGCAAACGTGCTCCTGTATTGAACTCTGACCACTGCATCATACGTGTGCTGCCTAAAATATATTCCAAATCACACAAACGTGTCTTCTCTCACCTCTACAGTAAATTTCAACGGAGATGCTACTCACAAGACAATCTAAGCAAACTCAGATGCATGTTGATAGATACTAACTGGGACCTATTTACAGAACAAACATTAAATGACACAATCACAAACACCACAGATTATCTTAAATTCTGTTTGGAAATATGTTGTCCTAAAGAAACATTATTCACTCGTTTTGACCGTTTCTCTTCTCCATATCTCAAAAAGCTCCGTAGAGATAAAGAACTGTCGTTCAAAACAAATGACAAGTCAGGTGTAAAAAAGCTAAATCCTCTGATAAAACTCGAAATGCACAGACTAAATGTTTTATACAATCAAAGATTCTTGTCATGTAAAACCCCTTCTAGTTTATGGAAACTTTTTAAAGAAATTACTAGAGGTAAGCGGTGTACTTCTGTCCCATCTCTTAATGTTGATACTCTTAATAAGTCTTTCATACGCTCTTATGTCGATATCCTTCCTAATGATACAAATCATATAGACAATAATTTTAGTGGCTTTAATACCCTTGATGTTCTTAAATGTCTCCGTTCTCTTAAGCCTTCCCAAAGCCTTGGTCCTGATGGCGTACCTGCCATTGTCCTCAGGAACTGTGCTGATATTTTGTGTTACCCTCTTACTAATATTTTTAATGCTTCCTTTTCCAGTAATGTTCTACCTTCTGCATGGAAAAACATTAAAATTATCCCTATACCAAAACAATCTTCTGGTACCGATATTAAATTTAGGCCTATTGCAATTCCTTCTCCTTTTTTAAAATTGATGGAAAAACTACTTTTACTTCGTCTTGAACCTTCATTGAAAGCTTTTAATGACCCTAAGCAATTTGCATATAAACATGGTAAAAGTACCTTGGATGCTGCGGTTGTCTTATATCATAATGTTGTTTCTTGTTTAGACAAAGGTGCCAAATATGTTCGTGGTGCTTTCCTAGACTACACATCTGCGTTTGACTCTGTACCTAGGGGCCTTTTATTAAATAAGCTCTCCTTGACGCACACAGCCTCCTGGGCTAAGAGTTGGTTGCATTCTTATTTTTCTGATAGAATGCAGTATACTGCATATAATGGCAAATCTTCTTCTGCTTTGCTTACAAAAGCCGGTGTTCCTCAAGGTGCCGTCCTCTCTCCCTTTCTTTTTTCTTTCTTCCTACATGACCTGCCACATTTAAACGAAACCAATTTTGTCAAATATGCTGATGATCTGACTGTATCACTGCCTATCACTTCTGAGTCTGACTGCTCCAAACTTAATAGCTTTCTGTTGGACATCAGCATGTGGTCTAAGTCAAATGGTCTTATGTTAAATCCTTCCAAATGTCAGGCAGTTAACTTTACCTTCAACCATCGACGTGACATGCATGAACTAGTTAGTTCCCATGGTTCCTGTAGCATAGATGGTACAGAAATTGAAACCAAATCAAGCATTAAATACCTTGGATTAGTTCTTTCCTCTGACCTTTCATGGTCATCTCACATTTTATTGGTCTCTAAGAAAATGTTTCGTCTTACCTTCTACATTAAAAAGTTAAGACAACAAGGTATCAGCCAACCTTTAGTTCTGCAATTTTTAAACTCCTGTATTTTACCTGTTGTACTCTATTGTTCTCCATTAATCTTTCTTGGGCTTCTTAAAAAAGACTATGTCATATTACGAAGTGTATTAAATGCTGTGAGTAGGGCTTGTGGTTTGCCACTGCGTGATCTCGCCAATACCATAGTCGAGAGACACGTAAATTCCTGTAAAAATTGGGCAAAGGCCATACTCTCAGACCCTCTGCACCCTCTTTATTCACAATTATCCCCTTGTATCTCATCAGGTAGGACAAGAAGTCAATATAAGAAATTATATGCTCGTACCACTAAGTATAAAAATTCTACAATACCGTATTTAGCCCGTATTTTATGTGATGAAGACACTGTTAGACGTGAAACATATAAGTTACTATGTAATTAGCATAGTGAATCGACCCTTTCATTGTTCATCTTTCTGTAATTCTATGGTGTCACCCTTTCTATCGTCTAATTATAACTTTGCTATTTTTATTTTAGTTGTTATTACTATTATTACTCTAATTTTATACTTTATGCGTATTTCTCTCCTTATCCTATACTGTAATTGCTACATAGCTCCTATAAAAACGTCTTGTTATCATTATTATGTATTAATTATTCCATTTATCTATTGTTGTTGCCATTTTTGAGTAAATTAGATGCAATACTGTACTGAATGCTGAAAATTCCTTGCTGTATCAATAATACTGTTTTTGGAATAAAGCAAAAAAATTATTATTATTATTATTATTACAAAATAGTATACAGAGTGAAGAAAATAAAAGACAGATTCAGCGAAGAAAATTTTCTTTATCGACGAAATCATCTTCAGAGGCTGTACAATCGTATTTATACTTACAAAAATATATAGTGGTCTATTATTGAGTAATAGGGGGTGACATAATTGATATAATTATTCAGAAGTGGCTTTAGAAGTGAAAATTAGACGTTGAAAATTACGTGGTACTCAACGGCAAAAAGATAGAAATTTGACAAGGTTAAAATTGCTATTAAGTGAGAATAAAGGTATTTGAAAATGTTTTATTTACAAGGAACGATTAGTGAAGAGGTTAAGACCAAGGTAGAATAAGAGACTGGACAAACTTTTTCTGTATACAGAGTTCAGGGTTGTATTGATGAATTGCTATAGCCTCCACCATACACAAAAGCCGAAACCTGACGCCCTTTGTACCATTTGGCTTCACTTTGTAGATGATCTTGAAAGACGATTCTGGTGGAGCTACGTGGCCTGAGGAGGCTCTAGCAATTCATCAATACAACCCTGAACTCTGTATACAGAAAAATTTTGTCCAGTCTCTTATTCTACCTTGGTCTTAACCTCTTCACTAATCGTTCCTTGTAAATAAAACATTTTTTGATTTTTTCTTTTAGTTAGCTTTTGCTTTAATAATTAATTCACTATTATCACTCTCATATGCTCCTTTTGTATATTTTCACACCCTCTTCACACTTGTTAAATTGACACTCAAATACCTTTATTCTCACTCACAGGCAAACAAGTGGCTGAATAGTTTAGTACGGATGACAAGCATGTAACTTGATTAGTTCTCTTCGATTGGTGTGATGTGGGATAAAATATCAGATGGTTATGAGGGAACATAAAAGACAGGTAAAAAGTAGTTTATCTTCGCTAAATCAAATGGCGAAATTCTACACGTTTATGAAATGCGTTCTCGCAGATTTTGAAATCAACGGTGATGCACAAGCAGATGTGAATACCGATTTCCTGAATTGTCAATTTGCATGGTTGCTGTTCTAACTAATATTTACAATAGCATACATGAAAACGCGACGCATTCGCTGAAATAAGTGTATATTAGATTCGCGAACATGGTGAGCGCATGTCCGAATGCGCTACTCTCCATCGAAGAGGCAGGATGATCGCGATTCTCAAGATGTATGATACCCGAAATTCCATGTCGCAAATCGTTTACACACAGAACCCTCACAATACGGCTTTGATACTGAGTTCTTACAAATTCCACCAGAGGCTGAGAAGTTGGAATCTTTGGAGGAAAACAAATGTCAATGAAAATGAGGGACACTCTGCAAGATATCTACAATGTCCTTTTTTTCTTTCTGTCGACTTCTTAAATTTCCATTACACCTAATCAGATGAACTTGAAACTTATGATGGAATCAAGTAAGAACCCTAAATACCTCATAGATAGATATTCAAAATGTAAATAAAACGATAGATAGAAATCTTTTGGCGAGAATTGGGTTATCGACAGCGGTGATTCCTTACCGCCAAGCTCCACATACATGAGTGAATCTCAACAGTTTGAACTGGCGTGCAGGTGTGATGTCAGCTGATGCATGGTAAATCCCGATTAATAAATTAAAGTGGATATCTATCCCTTATTATTCATACTTGATATAAATTCCTGATTGTCTATACATTCTGATGGAAGGACTAAGAAATGTTTTACAACTGTTTAACAAAACACTCATAAACACGTCATTGTATACTGCATATGCACAAATATTTTCATATTCAGTTATCTACGATCATCAACATCCAGTTGAACGTAATCTGATGAAAAGTACACTCTGTTAAAAGTGTACAACTAAAATAGACCAACATCTGAAAGTGTAAATATCAACTGGTGCACAACCCACATCTATGTCACAGCTTTGCTATAGATTGGAAACAATCCCGATGCTTTCTCATTCTTATGAGTATCAATATTTCACACATATCTCTGCTATGGAATTCATCTAATGTAAACATCACTCTCCAAAATTGACGAAGCATCTCATGTTCACAAACACAATTACCATGCAAGTTATCAACAGAGAGAAGTTGACATCTACCCTCATGAACTCCTCTACATCAATGACATTACTACTTAACCGATATTCAGAGTAGATGAACAGTAAATTAGGCATCTACCAAATATCGAATAATACCCAGCCGACCTAATGAACACAAATAAACCACAATCACATTATAATGCACATCACAAGAAAACATACCTGAAGCCTGTACAACCTGGTCGCCCATTACCACAACTGAAAATACCAACATCGTGAGCAACGTAGAAGTGTGCATATTTGGATTATTATTGCCATAGTGTGAAGGGGAAAGCCATTATATATTCCCCACTGTATCCAAATGGTGGACATATCTATGCCATTGTGTTCACACATGAATGAAGATTGTTCACACTGGAACATGAGTAAACATTTTCTTATTCACAGGGATTAGTGGAAACGTAGTCAGTGTAGTGAGATCAATGAGAAGAACACGAGTATTCGTCACGTAATTTATGGTAATTGAATGTAACATTGAGGATATACACAGAGTCCGTGAGTAGTTGTATTGTGAGCATTGTGGAATACACCAAGTCGAATAATACAATTCTATTTCAATAGTTGTTTGCGCTCACACATTAGTTCCACTTCTTCAATGCACATGATCATACTGACTGTTCGAATTATTATTTTCATTTTCTATTCGAATGAATGTGGCTAAAATATGGTTGACGCCCTGGCGATAATCTCGCTGGAAATAATAACAAAAATATATGGAACTAGTTGTTACACGTAAACGAATAATGTAACAGAATTATGAATAATTTGATTTCCATGTTACATGTGGAATATTGTACGAAAATGAAGAGGAGAGAGGAACCAGTTGTGCGTTGACGAAGTGAGATCGACAACACTTGCTGTATGTAACACTTCAAATTGAATACAAACCTTTCCGTAATTTAGAATTCACACCTGTGTTAATTCCTTTCTCATACTAAAGTAAAGTTTGTATTTACAGCGTAGTCAAACATGAAAGATTGACCATGAATCACATTTCAGATGAGTGTAGAAATCCTGACGTTTCTATAAGACAGCATTCCAAATAATTTGAAGTCTACGAAACCTTTCAAATCATTATAGAGTTGGGTTTATGTATCAGTCAGCTGTTTGAACATTATGTAGAAGAAGATTCAAGTACGAGTGGTTGCTCTGCATAGCCCAGGACAAAAAACACAGTCATTCCCCACATTCTCCGAAAGGAAGCGACTAAAAATTCAAAGATTTTTCACTGGTCAAGGAATACACTCTTCAATATCTTACTCATCATCATCAACAGCTGCATGCGCACAATAGTCAAACAGTAATTGTTATCTGCAAGACAACTAATAAAATCCACTTAGCAATAGTCATAACTTGTGCATATGTCAAAACTCACAAACTTCATAATTAGTAATTGAATTGGAAGTCATGAAATGTGAGGGATTCCTTTGTACAACTGTATTAGTCAACAAGTGATATGAGGAATGGACGCCTGCAGGATGGATGTTCAGAGATGCAATCTATGTCGTGTAGAGTATTTATGAATTTGCTGTTGTAATGCCTGCCGGCTTAAAAATAATACGTGAGAATTTGATTGCATGCAAAGAAATTTGTCAGTCTTGAGCAATTCATTACAGCATTTTTCTTTGAATCATTTAGCAACTAGTGGCTTCAGAGTGTTTATTCGGTAGTCGATAGATGACAGATAGATTTTGTCACTTGAACATTGTTTTCTTGCTTCCTCAGGTTTTTCAATTTCGTATTCGTTCAATTCGCTACTTCAACCATTTTCACGCAAACTTGTAGATACTCTGGAGCAGCTAAACTTATAATCCTGATGGAACGACTGATAGAACTGCTCCAGATGATGATTTCACTGTATGTCTGTGAGAGATTTTGTCTCGTCTGGTCACTGTTTATTCCAATTTCGAAATCTCACCTCTATACATTTGCGATCCCAGCTGAAGCTCATCACTGTTATACGTCTTCACAAATGATAATCTGATAATGTCGAATATTGCTTGATACGGAATTGTGATCTACGCAATGCGTTCGTATTTTCAGTGGCTTCGTGTCAAGAGATACGATAAATCAATTTTTCGCATTTGTCACCTTCCAGTTTCTTATGAACATATTTCACTGTTAATTTCTTGTGCCATATACAGACTCACGCGCATCCTCATTCACATGTTGCCAACACCAATCTGTCAATCTTTAGCCAGACGCTGAACCATATTCATCCTGTACTAAATAGAAGTGAAAACAGTGGATTTCGAAAGGAGCCCTGTGCATGTCCTCTTCACGAATCGACTATTGTTAACCATATAACAATGCAGAAGTGGTTGGCTTTTTACTGATCTCACTCAGAAGCACTTACAGATAATGAATTTATTCGGGTCAATCCTACAAACCTCAGCAATTGTAAGCGTCTTTCTTTCCACTTGCCTGTTGATAGCACTCATGGTCTTGACAGAATCCGTATTCACCTATTTAGTTGTGTGTTCACTTGATCGTCCATGTAATTTCACTACGAGTATTTCTCAATATTTTGCCTACTCAACAGCCTCTGGTAACGACATTCCAAATTGATGTTCTCGTTATGGTTTGCAGTTCTTATGTGATTTCACTGTGTGGATATCTGTCATTGCAGTAGCATTAGAAGCTGAATTCACTCGTTCTCAAAACAAGTGAATAATTCTTTCCTTGTAAAACTGAGCCTATGAATAATATCTAATTCCTATTACTCGCTATCTGAGTCATATTTACCAGCAATCATAGATATTCCGGACATGCGAACGTGAAAAGAAAGAGTCCAGGGGATGGTTGTGTGAGATGTTGTCTCCTCCAGTCACTTAGATCATTTCACGAGGACCTTTCTGAGTCTCTCTAGTTCACCATCAATTGTACTACAGGCGCATGCTCCAATTATTTTTGAGGAGAAGCAGTTGATACGTTTTCTCTTTCCTATGAAAGGTACCCAAATATGAAAATTCGTGTATTTACTACTGCATATTGGTTTCCTGTAGATCAATCTTCAAACAGAACAGTCAGATCTCCTTTTTAGAAGAAAATACAAAAAAACTGGAATTCTGATATCAACTCTCATTGTGTTGTGAAATGGATAGCACCATAGTAGCAGCTATAGTATAGCAGCCACCCTGACTGACTTAGCCAAATTAATCAGAACTGATGAACAAACAACAAGTCGAGAAATCAAGTAAAAGATGGTGATGTGATAATTGTATTCCGAGATCGCTCTTTATTTTTCTGATTGTTGTTGTTATTCAGTCTTGCTTAAAATCAAAATCTTCCCAAAAGACCAGTTATCCTGTTAAGTGTACTTTGCTTATGTATCCTTAAGTAATTCCACTTATGCGAATCCATGACAGGATACAAAATTCGATTTAATTATACCACCTATATCGCAAGTCAGTTACCCAGATTATCTGACAGGGTGTGGGGTAAAGTTTTACTTGATGAATTTCAGCTTAGCTTACTTTAAATCACGCTTCTATGGATATTGTTCGACTATTAAAACAAAAGAATGCACGGAAAGTAGATTGATAATGCCGGTTGGAAATCTCAGTTATGTTTGTATTTCACAAAGTAACCATTTCTTCAAAAAACGTTTAGCATATCGTCCTGATAAGACCTTTGACCAAGTCAATATATTCTCTATATGCCCCAACATCAGTGAGGTCTATCATCGTGTGAATTTCCACCAAATGAGAAAAAACTTTGACCCATCACCATGTATTACAGGTTGTGTCAGTCAGTCTGTTGATGTACCCGTGAAAAATTCATCCAACTTTCAGTCATGTTGAATCTTAAGCTCTCAGAGGAGAGAAATATTCTGAGTGAGAATATGAACCACTACAGAGATAGTGGAAGAAAGCAGAAGCTGTTCAGTGCCATGAACAAAGGAGTGAATTTGAGAACCAAGTATGGAAAAATATATATATTTTTTATACATATTGGCAATCACAGCTTAATTGAAGATATAGCGATTGAACTGTCATTGTTTCCTATAGGAATATTCAGTTTTAGCCGAAAGATATTCAAGTGCGATATCGATATGACTTTGTGGATAACAGTGAAAGCTGAGACACATGCCAGTATATAAGTGACTTCTTTTCTTTAGATGTCATTGTGGCTGTCAGTTGTGTTCCTTTTTCCTTTTAGATGTTATGTGTCATTGGCTCGTATTAAGGAAATGCTACTGAAGTGATATTCTGATTGATACCTAGACTTTCAGTGAGAGCAAATATACACGAGTCAGAAATAAAAAGACTGCAGCTTAATAACCTTATTAAAACGTATAAATGTTTAAAGAAATTCTATCTAATAGAATATAAAGGAAGTGATTGTAGTAATCTTAATTAAATGAGCTGAGCAATACTCACAAATGATAATATACGAAAACGAAATACTTAGACAATTTACTTACGTCATTCGATTTGTGCGCAGGACTTGTGCTTATTACAGCACTAGTATGCAGCCTATCCTGGGACTCTTTGACAGTACCCACCACTGACATCATTTGAGATAGAATTCTAAATCCTCCGGTAACGAAAGAAGCTCTTTGGCTATTCGAACACTAGGTGGGAACCCAGTGTCTCGTGCGACCTTAACTTCTGGAAATTTGTGGCATGCAGAGACATCAACAGCTTAACACTTTTACGAGTATTTGGCTTAACATCCAAACAGGCAGACCTGATGGGCGTGGTATTCATTTTCTCCCGATTAGTCATAACCAGTAGGATACAGATTGTCATAAGTGAGGACAGGCTTCGGCAAAGAACATCTATTAGCAATACTGTTATATACCACTATGTGAGAGAAGGAAAACATCGCAGGCCGTTGGATTCCGTCACTGTAGTTGAACAATCAATGGACTTGCTTAGTTACGTAGAGGTTAAGATTTCAACTTCGACTGATGTCATGGGAGTGTGCTGGAAAAAATCTTAGTAACTGGATGAAACAGCATTCTCTTACTCCTTGATTCTCCAGTGTGATTCTACTAGGCATCGATTTGTGACGATAAATGAAACCAGCGAATTTCCTGCAACTCAGTATATATTTATCTTTACATATATATTCAAGTAAATCAGAGACAGAACATTTAATGCTGTATTCAATTAATATATATATATATATAATCAATATATATATTTATACGGTAAGCGACCATTTGACCACCGAACCACTGACACATATTGAAGTATATATTTAATTTGATTCAGCGAATTCCTATCCTTCTATAGAATGTAACAGTTTGTTTACCGAACATATGGAAAAAGTAGTTCAACGTCTTGTTAATTAGCTAGAATTTGCCTGTGGAACTGAAAGAGGATGTCAAATTAAGAAAGAACACACTGGTATTTTAATTGGTCCCAGTGGCTGAATGGTATACGAGCTTGCCTTGTTACCGGAAGGTTCTGGGTTCGAAACCCAGTGGGGGTGCGTACTACCGATGATTCCCAGACTAGGGTGAAACAGCAGCTGTCCAGTACTCCCTGGTTTTCAATGGTTCTTTAACTGATATCAATCCGTGGCTAACTCGTAAAATTTTAACTGATTAAAATGCTCATTGAAATTTTCAAAAGAATGGATACTGAACAAAGGGTAGTCTTTTCGATTACTTTATCATCAGGCTCTACAGTTATATATATATACATTATAGTGAATGAATGAATTAGTGTTATGAACAACATTAAAGGAGTTTAAATAACATCAAATAATTAATAATATCAAGAGATGACAGCTCAGAAGCGTCAAAATAACACTGAACTGAATGTCAAAATATTAGGAAAGATAATATTACAGTATTAGGGGCTGAACTTGCTTTTTCTGAACACAGAGCACTGGTTGTTTGAGTTGAATTGCAATGGCCTCCGCCGTTTTGAGCATGTGGTACGTCGATTTTTCACAGCGTGTGGATAACCTGGGAGCACTGGGCAGCTGTTTCGTCCAGTTTGGAGCTCTTCATCAGTACGCACCCACCGTGGTTCGAACCCAGGAACTTCTGGCTACAAGGTGAGCTCTTATACCATTAAGCTCCTAGGACCTGATCCAATGGCTCATGGATTCTAACTTCTGCCAATTCACGACACAGCGCAACCGCTAGCCAATGTCTTCGGCGAGTATATGTCCTCTCACCCGACCTTCTGTACCCTACTGGTCATGACTTTTTACTAGAAACCCAGGTAACTACCTACCTCAATATAGTAAGTTGTTATAATCCGAGGAGGAGTACCGAGTGTCAATTCAGAAAGTCAGTGAAATTTGATACCGTTTCAGACAGTTTTAGTCTAAACATTCTCCTGTTAAGGTAAATCAACTTTCTATTAACTGCATAGATAGCGGTCTTGTGTCTCTGTTTTTCTCTTCTTTGAAATCACAATTTTTCAACCAAAATTAAACAACATTGATTTATCACTAGTAACCAAGTTGATTTGCATGACCAATTTCAGATGGCTGATCTTTCACATAACTCTCAGTCCTAATAGCAACTGATGTTCACGGGTGTGTATGATATTCATCTACTCATAATAGTGAGTTATATCTGCAACCGATTTATGTTAGTACTAGAATGGTGTAGCCTAAACTACTAAAAGTCTTGTGTTCCAGGGAAATTCTGAACAAAATAACAGTTGATAACTGATGTACACACGAGGCATTTATGTTACGAATATTCGGCTGGAAAACTGTACTGCTGTCTTTGTCATGTCTCTTTTGAAAAAAAAAATTTTACTCAAAAAATCAGCATTTCCTATCAAAAATAAAGGTAAGTACTCAATATATATACATATATATGTGTATATGTACTCAATGTCTTTCTTCTCATCTGTATTTGTGACTGTTTCCTTATTTCTTCTGCATGCAGTTTATGTTTGCCGCGAACGTTGCCTTTACCTGATTCAACTTGACCCTATTTAATATTAAAAGCTGGTGTGAAGAAGGCAGAAACCAGCTATTCCTCAGTTTACAGTTATTTTCACTTGAAAGACTCAACCATCTAACAACTAATTTCCATTATTTGATATAGATTTAATTTTTGAAGTTGTACAAGTCATTTTCAGGAAATACCAAATGATTACTGGTGTTTAGTAGAAAAGATACTTCGGCATTGGTTTCCACTTACCAGGTTTGAGATAGATTGAGTGTTCATTAGTCTTCTTCGTGGCGAAACAAAGTTTATTGAGCTCGACAGGAATTTCAGACTCCGCTGTAAAGTGGCCCGGAACAAACACATGAAAAATTGGATAGCTACCTTGAACGTGAAATAACTCTGAACATATGCTCGTGTGGAATGCAAATTCAGATGTCCCAGTATTTCAAGCAGACAGTCATTTATGACTAGTGTTTCTCATCAAATGAACATGCTATCACGTGTGTACTCTGGCAAAACGATGCATATATACCTGCATGCATGGGCGTAGTGCTGTTGGTAATTGATGTAATCGGGTGACTAGATTTCAAATAAGCCGACGGCGGTTGACTTGGTAATGGCGTCAGTAAAAAATGCAGACAAAATTTAAGCCTATGAACGACGACAGGGTGACATTAACTGATGAACACTGAGGCTGATTCCTATCTGATTACAAAAAATTGGATCGGGTCTGTTTGTACATTTCTAATTTCTACTTCGGAAAGCGTACTCTGACCACCTAGCATAATTATGATTGCAATATTTTATCAAAATGAGAATAACCTGCATACGAATAAAATTAGAATTACTTATGTTATAAGTTGGTATAAGTAACAGTCTGAAATGTGACGTACTACCAAATCCTGTATGTAATTTAAATTGTTTTCGTTTACGAACATTTCAACATCAATTTTAGGTAAAAATCGAAGGCGAAAACTTGGTAGATACGGTTGTGTTTTTTAATCTTTCCTTATGTGCCAACTAGATGAAAGGGTTTCTAAAGCAAGTCACAATTTACGTCATAGGAAAACGTATTTAGCTGGTTAAAGTAATGAATATCAGCTTTCATTTCCTGTCAAGAGGATCTCCTCAACAGAACGTTCTGGTCCGCGCCTGACTTGTCACTACCCCCTCATAATGGTATTTTTCGACGGTCTACCCCGGTGATGTCATTCAGATGTGTCCTCAGGATCCACCCAACCCATCTTTAATTTCTTCTAGTCAAATCTAGTAACCACAACCTCCATATTATTCGTTCCGCGTAGACCAAAGGCAAAGCAAACCATCAGAATTGATCGTCCTAAGTACTAAATTTGTTTCGGACCAAATCGAAGTTCGAGATGATTGCTTAACTAGCTATGGATCGTGCACGAACGAACGCACGTGACACGACGGCGTGTCGAATGACATGGATGCTTGGCCATATGCCTTCAGTCAAACAAGTCGACTTAAATATTCGGGGTCAGCATTCAATGTTCATTGATTAATGCTGTGGTTAATAACTCTGGGGAATTAACTATCGCTATAAATGATATCATCCACGTGTGTTCGATTGTCTTCATGGGAATGAATCCCTCCACTGAGAGCTAAACTTGTTATCGAATTATTCTTGCAGCTTCCATTCATTGTGCACATTTCAGTGAGTAGCAAATCAATGTTGGTGGATCAATGGGATTACACTGCTTAAGCATGCACTTGGTGCGGAATTCGACCTTCGGCCCATCACCCAACTTCATCTTGCTTAGCATGAAATAGTCCAGTAAAATTGAGAGTATCAGTTATGAGGCTATCCACCTTACTCCGAAGAAACACCACTGCTACTGAAGTTGATTTTGTTGTCGTTTTCGCTCTCAGTGACTATGAGCAAACATCTCATGGAGAAATATATCCTCAGTGTATTCAGAATGTTTCAATCGGAAGGAAAACATTGTCAAGTGTGAATGAATTCCTTCTTTTCGTACACCGCCAGCTCCTTGATTTCAAAAACTGATGACTGAACACTCGAGAATGAGGAATAATTTGTCAAAAGTAAATAGTCATCTACTGTTGACGGATACTGTCGTTGCAATCAGAGTCCATGAAATGTTCAATGGCTTTGATTCCTACTCATGCTCTTCTCAGTTTGTAACCCTGAAATGTCAATGCAACAGTCTCTTCAGAACAAATTTCTCTGAATGAACTACACAGTGAATACTGGATTCCGAAGTAACAGTCTACAGATACAATTTATCTGGTATAGTGAACCGGTGGCGAATAAGCAGAATACACGTTCAACCTGATGGGTGCAGTTAGAAACCACTATATTGTCATATATCGGTAGGCATCTTTCATTACTCGAATTAGTGTCTCGTCGACTTGCATGTGTATTCCTGATGTTTAGTTTTGCGTGGTAGTCCCCAAATTACAAAGCACATCTCTCATCGCACAGCCTAACTCACACTCAAAATGCTCATATTCGTGATGCATCTAGGCTGAATATGGTTGTTGTTTCATGCATCAAGTATCCATCTGTAATACCCGAGATTTCCTTCCTACGTTACGCGATCATTTCGATAGACGGAATGTAGGCAGGAATACACTTCAATAATCACCCACTATATATCTATGAATTCTATAATTGCCTTCGTTTATCTTTGATCGCACTTATCAACACAAGAATCGACTACTCGTCGCTGAATATGGGTTTGTATGCACACCATAGGAAATACTCGATGACACCTATTTTTAGGCAGTGAAGGAATGTATTTAACCACGAACATGTTAATCATACGCTGTGTAGATTGACAGTGTAATTTTCAGTTAAATTAACTACATTAACTCAATCATTATTCACTGAGACCACTTGATAAGCAAACTTCTGTTGGCACATTAACAACTGGCTAGTTGAATTCGGAGATCACGTGAGATTGGCAGTTACCCTAAAATTCGTAAGATGTCGAATGAATCTGTGAATGGGTAATCAGAAAACAAGGAATTTGGCCAAAGCGATTTATATCTCTTTATCCCGACACCCACAAACAAATTTCACATTTCAATTGTCATTTCATACATTATTACTGACAACGAGCATGTTGACAATTTTTGTCACAGCAGTGTTCATTTCCTATACAATATTTACCTCGTGGTCTACAACAATATAGATGACCTGCTAGGCGAAATCGACATTCAGATAACGGACAACACCTCTTCACAAAAATCAAATTTTGATCATCGAAATCCTCACACTCACAGTTTACGCCTTTCAAAGAAAAGAAAAACAAAGATATTGGAATCATAGGAGAAACGCCAACAGAGTTTACTTTGAAAGTTAACGTGAAATTGTCAAGAATGTATTAATCCATAAATTAATGCGAGATGAAACATTCACATACTTCCTTAACACCACTTCTCACCCGGATTTGTAGGCGACTCCATTTTATTTAATTGATTGCAGTCAGCGATCAGGTTCAATTCATAGTTGGCAGAAATCCGCCATCCATTCACGCACAATGATGCTATCAACTAGCATACATTGAAATGACAGAGATGCAGAGAGTTTATTCAAGGCAACAGAGGCATATCCTGCAAACCTTGTCAAACTTCCTATAAACATCTGAATATCTACTGATCACTGTTATTCATAGGAATGCTAATGATTATCTCCATTGTGTTCAATGACCAGTGTGTCCTGCATTGAAACCAACTTATTTACCTATTAGTACACAAATTTCTCAAATTTCGTTCTCTGTTTCCTTTCACGCAATGTAATAATGCAGACATATGCACATCAAAGAGCACATATTTCAACAGAGCTATTCTTCTGATTCAAATATCCATCATGCCTACAACAAGGAAACAGTGTGATTGACACACGAAAAGTGTTCACTCAGATGACAGAAGTTTAGAAATTACAAAATGTCACGTATGTACCACAACGGTTGAGGAGAAGGCGACGAGCTACACTGATTTGTGATAAGTTGAGATGCTTTTCTAAAACAGCAATACCCACCATTTATATATCCGAATGTTTTCTGTTGGTGAACGTGTCAGTCTTGTGACAATTGGACTATAATTAGAGTTGTGTTTTGGTACTAATGAAACACAATTCGACTCAGGGTAGTTGTTTGCCAATTTCCGACCAATATCAGACGTTTCTGCTACCCATACATTTGATACCATCGGAGTCTGGCTTAATCAATTCGTGTATCATGATTTTAATATGAGATAACGAACACAAACCACACCGTCTCTGTCATATTTCACTCAGAAACACCTAACTAATATCAACAGGCAAACAAGTGGCTAAATAGTTTAGCACGGATGACCAGCATGTATATTGAGTGATTTTCTTCGATTCGCGTGATGTGGGTTAAAAATATCAGGTGGTTATGAGCAGACAGGTTTGAAATCCGGAGTGAATCAATGAGGTCTAAGTACTTAGAATGTGTATTCGAAAGAATCTAGCGAATATAAGATCCGCATTAGGTTTTTTCTAGCAAAACAAAATAGAGTTCATGTTCTGTCGAAGTTATGTAAGATTCAGTGTTTCATGGTACTAACAGAACACGTTTTTAAAATCAATAAGTTTTTACTGAAAGAACATTGAAAGTAAATCTCATTGTACTTACTTCAAATTGAAGATGACTGTACACAGAATAAGGAGGTTACAAAATGGATTTTAAGCTTGGAACCACAACATAAAATGAAATGATGGCATTAACATTAGTCATGACATATTATATCACTTTGAACACTAAACGAGGACCTTTTGCAGCAACGAACGACATGAGGACGTATATACTCGAAAATATGTAAAATTATTGATGTATTGTATTAAAATGAAATTCCGTATTACATACGGTCATTTAAAATATTATGAAACACTCATATATCACTGATGGCTGCTTGACCTTCATTGCTCAAAAAAGAATTAATGTGATGATATTTGATTGTTGGAGGAAATCTGCAGGAAGCCTTGGACCTGGGTTTCGTGCTTGTTGGCACTCATCATCAAGGCCTATCTGCAACTTTGAAGGAATTCATGTCCCTTCTGAGATTCGAACCCGCGTCACGCAGTGAGTACTACAGTCAGAGACGCTACCACTGAGCCATTCGGGCTGACGATTGACCTCCTGTAGGACTGCAGTGGATATTTGGATTGGACACTAGTAACTATTAACAATTTGACTTGACTGAATGAGAGACTTGTACAAGATGTCTGTTGCCTATTGTTACGCCAGCTTTGATGTAGTGATTCCACGTCGAATGAATGAACTTTGGAGACTTTATTTATTAATTCTGATGCATCAAAAATAGCCTAAATTCATTTTGGAATTCGGATTGCCAATCTTAGCACATAGTGTTTTCACTGTTTTACAAATTGTCTCCTCATTCTCCATTTTGATGTAAACATTATTCTTCGAGAAAGAATAGGTATTTATGTTAACAGCATCAAATGACATACATTAGGATACTGTTACGTGAACATTTGTTTAATTCTTCAAAATTGTCATGCGTTTATATGCACTGTCGTTTTCACCGACAGTCTATTCATAGCTCAGCTGTTAATAGCGCATGCCTAAATCTAAAATGTCTACTGTCTGTAAGCGCGGAGCTCAGTCGTTAGACAACCTGTCCACTAACTATGACCATTAAATAATATTATCTCAATTAGCCTCAGAATCTTTGTTGTCAGTACTATCTAAAAAACAGGCCTCAAGAGATTATCCGATTTCAGTTCACTAATGTGTTGTTCTCTTTCAGGGGAACAGGAGTATAATTGTCCACTGCATACACGCATTCACCTGCACAACATTGAATTTAATAAAAGAAATACATCAACGCTTAGGTGTGTCTCGTACACTTTACAATTAGTTACATTTTATCCATGAAATCAGCGAAGCAAGTCTGAGGCATTCCGTTGTATAGGAATCATTTATGCGACCTGACTACACAATGGTTGAGTACTGCTGAATTATTTAAATACTTCAATACAACAGGGTATATGTCTGGTTATATTCTATCCATATATGTGATTAATGGACGTTGAATAAGATTAGAAAAACATTCACTTACCAGCTACTCCATGTAGGAAATAAGGGAAAGAATGTAGCATGGGGTAAAGAAGTTGGAACCTCATCATCTCTTAACATGTAGGCAATGCAAATGTAGATGTTTGCGCTTGCAAAAACGCAGGGATTTTGACTTTGTCAGTCACCCACAATTCAGGTCACCTTGCTTTCGTAAACTTACTGGAAATACCTAGCATAGTTTCGACAACCACCAAAGATCAATTTATCTGACTTCAGTTTTCATGAACTCTTATCCCATTTGATATTGTTTCTGACATTGGGCAGTTAGCATAATTTCTGAAAGCTTTCCACTAAAGCATAAAAATAGTCATCAAGTTAATTCATAACTTTCGTTAGAACAACTGAATCTAATTCCCGGCTAATCCCATCGTCATACATCTGATACTTAGGCGAATGTGTCTGTGATTAGTTAAATCAAAGATGGGGAGGTAACTTTGTTGTTCACTGACAAATAAAAACAACTCTGAATATAGAATCAACTTGATCCATTCCATTCTGAATAATTGATTATCATCACTGTTTCCAAATTTATTAGGAGGAAGTCGTGTATTAAAGCAAATTTCAGCAACTGATTCTTACATAAGACGCTTATATAGTGTTTAATATTACCAATATGAACCCCAGTGAGTGCGTACTGCCAATGACTCCCAAATTGGGATGAAACAGCAGTCCAATACTCTCTGGTTTTCAATGGTTCTCTAACTGATATCAATCCATGATCAAATCGTTAAAACAAAGCTAACCCTTACGAAAAAAACTGAGGTCCATCCAGATATCACGTGTGAGGATGCATGTCCCACCTGTGACATTGGTTGGGATCGCGCTAAATCACGAATTGGTAGAAGTTAGATTTATAGGCCACTGAATCTGATCCCAGTGGCTGAATGTTATTCAAGCTTGCCTTGTAACCGAAAGGTCCTGATTTTGAACCCCAGTGGGTAAGAACTGTCGATGATTCCAAAACTAGGATGAAACAGCTGCTGGCTGTACTCCCTGGTTTTCAATGGATCTCTAACTGTTATCAATCCGTGATCAACTCATAAAAAATATGAACCGAACAAAAATTACCGTAAAATACTTTATGTGAAATTAATTCACTTTTCAGTTTATAGGGCATTTGACCGCTGATGCACGCATTCAGTGCCACTCATTTCCATTTTAACTACACTGTCAATTAGTGCTGTGTAGCGTAGACTGATGACAGTCAGAATAGCTGACAGAATAATAGTCATATGCTTTTACACGAATTCTTAACTTGCTTTTTCACTTTTCAGTTACTTCTAAATGAAGTTGTTCACATAACTGAGGTCGATGTTTTCTCATTTGTATATTCTTTTTTTGGTTTTCGATTAGATAAATTATCCAGTAAATAACCTTTCCCTCTACTTTCAACCTATCACGTGCTCCTTTGTAATAGGTTTGAAAGGCAGAGCACGATAAGATTGTTCATAGCACTGTGCCTGTGTGATTTATGAAACATTGGATAACTGTCTTGCGTTTCAGTTATGTGAATGATTGCTTATAAAAAGGAATCTGTCACCATCGAAAAAATCTGAAATTTTGAGTTAAACGTTCGCTCAAACAATTCAAATTCTTGAATGATGTTAGGAGATTAAAAATTATATGGATTATTACTGACTGATTTATACAAGATGTTTGAAAGGCACTTTTACCTCAGCTAAGTTATTTGATGTGTTGCCTCCATTACATGCTGTGTGTATCATCCTAATCGCGGATACGGACAGCATAACTTTGTATATCAGTGGAATTTCGAGTACAAAACACCGTCAGTTATAATTTTATCACATTCAGTTGTTATCGCTTTATTCCAACTCGTTGAGCAACATCGTGACTGTGGAAGACCTGTAGTAGGACTACTATATCAATATGCCTATCGGCTACCTCTCTTAACAGAAATACACTTAATGAGCTACAATCAAGTGCAAATTTGTTTCTTCATTCCTTCGTTGAGGAGCACACTGTCTTTCATGAAATTGACTGGCTGTATTTTTAGCAGAACCAGATCAAGCATATCAAGTTATCGTTGTATAAGCACTGCTTTTCATTCACGCAAAATAATTTTTTCGGCACTAGACTACTGATGGTTCAACACTGAGTGATGCATCCCTGAATTTCGAAAGGGAATATCAGTTAATCGAAGTTGAGCATTACAATTTAGCCCGAAATTCCGGTTCAGAACAACCTACCGGCTGATTTGCATCACTGATCAATTTTTTCTTTATTCGACTCAGAATCCACCTTATTAATGTTATTAAAACTGTATGACTAACAAGGAAGTGTTCGTCATTTGCTGTCAGTGTACTTGATAAGCGAGTTTTGTATAGTTCTTCAGAAACTTTCACTTACCGACTTCCTGTCTTGAGAAATTATGAAGGGAATACAAGAAACTGTAAATAAACTGACGCATCGAAATTAATTAGGAGGAAGTTGTGTATGAATTGGAATGTCGGCAACTGATCCTCACATTAGCTAATGATTTGATGTTGAATATAATCAATATGTGGAAACAACTGTTACAGGGAAAGTACCCTTTGTGATACTATCACTGTCAATCTTTAGGACATTCAGCCGTCTTCACATGGGTTCAACCCCACTCACATGTACTTAAAACACCTAAATTTCGCTTAATTGTTCCAAGTCATCAGTTATTGATATGAAGATCAGTGTGATGAAAGTCAGAATACTTCAACAGATTACAACCATATGTGACACTCTTTGAAACGTACCGTTGATATCATTTAATAGAATAGTTATAAATATGATAAAGAATCCAAGTAGTGAAATACTACATCCCATCACTTCGAAATGCTCGATTATCTTAGTGTGCAAATGAAAAGATACTGATTGAATTCTCATGGTAATGTGTAGTGTATTGCATGTCTATATCTCGGTCAATGTTGGACTGACGAACTGTGTACTCAACCTTGTTATTTGCTAATCAGTGAATCACGTTATGTCAACATTCCAATGGTGCTTATTCGATTAGAAATTTCTGTGTTTCTGATAGATGATACATGTTAAAATATCTAGTGATATCAACTACAGTTGCTTTGGCAGGGCTTTTCAAAATGTCTCACCAGATTCATCACCATAACCAGGATATATTTTCAAACAAATTCGGGCCAGTAAATCAGAAAATCGCTGAAACATCCTGTCCATCACAATTATAACGTAATGAATGTCGAAGATATTAAATCATCCCCAGGTGATTCGAAATACCTTTATTCATAGAAATAGAAAGACATCCTATTTTTATTCTCATGAAGTAGATTAAAGTACGTGTTACACAATTTGAACACTGGCCTATTCAGAATCAGTGAGGATAGAGAGATGAGAGCAGTTCCATCCTTCCTTTCACAGAAATAAGTAAAGAGGTGCACAAGACTTAGAACACACGAATTATGAAGACTTATGACAATTTATTACTTTTTATATGTTCAAGGGAATTTGCGTGTGCGTCCTTGGAGGGTTTTCCAGCCAATGGCTGCATACTTCTATTATAAGATGCCATCTGGTGATGCTAAATAACTCCAGCAGTGAACTAAGGAACAATCTGTAACCAAACAAATGTGCAAAACGAATTAGAACTGGATTTGTCATACGCTGATGAAACCGTTCAGCGGTTATTCTCACTAAGCTGTTGATTGTTAAGCGAAAGGACTGTGGCCATATACGCATCTAAGTGTAAGGTGGAGACAATTTGAAAAAAGCGAACTGGAGTTTTTGGGAAATATTGAGGTGAGCCTGGCTGTGTGATATCAAAATGTGCGTTTCTTTGATCAACCGACTGCTGAGTTTAACTCAGAACTATCGGTCTTCTACAATCAAGGATATACTAATTTAGTTGCTAATTAATTTAATTTTCGTTTCATGCAGTTGAACACATTCTCACAGGTGAATTGAGGTGCGGATATCTGCCGTCTCACATTGAATGGAGCTCTCCTTCTATGTCATACTACAACCAATCTGGTAATGTCATCACTGGTGATTTTCATTTTCTTCGCAATAGTTCACGTGTTACTAAATGCCTTTAGACAAAATATTATATACTGCTGCTCAATGTCTGAAAAAGTAACAGTTTTCTAATATTATTTCTAGTGTGAAACCAACATCACAGTGATGTTAGTCACGGAGAAACTTAGTCTTGTACTTACCACTACCTTCTTTTCATCAGACAGATGTTTCATACATTCTTATTATTGGAGGTTTATAAGTTTAGCAGTTGACATTCTTTCTAAAAGACCTAATGTCTACCCTTTACAATACCTGAAGTGTAGGGATTTGATTTTGATTTATTGGTTTATACCTAATATTCTACCCTCGGTGTACATGTTCCACAGATTTTGTTATTAACGCTTCTATTCATGTTTCACTTTTTATCGTAACGACGTAAGTGGCCTAATTTGCTGATTCAAATTGCTTATGCTTAGTTCTTGCTATCGGATTATTGATTTGTCACATGATGATTATCTTTGACTCCATTTCAAGTAATTTGATGAAACCGCTCAGTGACTGAAAAGTACCCGCAGATACGAATTGTTGCACACATAATGCGATACTGAACTACCAACTGTATTCTCAAGTGACACTTCAGAAACAGACATAAATGCTATACTAGCGCTTGATTTTCCGGAATGCACTCTAATGACTGTCATCCTTATGTCAACTTTACTCGTTACTTGTATTCCACATTAGTGGCGTTGCTGATCCCACTCGGACGCAAGCCTGTCACCTAACGTTGCAAACGTCAAAGCATTATCCACTTAGGCACTTTAGGCAACTTCTATTAGTTTTGATTTTCTCGTTGATTGACTGGAATGAAACGCCAGTTCTCTGGTAACTTGTAATCCCTTACTCCTGCTTTATCTATCACGTATCTGACGTTGATGTATTCTTGATACAAGTATAAAACTTGGGCACTGTGGTGGAGTATAACTCCACTACAGTAATATTAACTGACGACATTTCGATTATAAACTATTGCTCATGATCATATCAAGTGAAGACGCCCAATATGAAGTAGATTTTAAGGAAACTGATTGATTATTTGCTTAACCTCAAAAGTTTATGGCCCTGTAGCAGTTCGCCTATTACTGTTTTCTTCTTTATCAGCGCTCCATTCATTTCACATTTGTTCCAGACTGCGATGACAAAAAATGTGATGGCAATTGCTTGAACCTCGTGAATTTTTTTAAATTTCAGGAATTCATGCCTTCTCATTGCTTCTCTTCAGCGGTTAGTTAGTATTCAACTTTAATCAATATCATCAAGCAAACATACCAATGAGTCTATCAATTATGCATCAGCAAATAACCACAAGACAACGTCATTAACAAATTAACTGACTCTTTTCGTGTGTATATTGTAAAATTCCCTGGTAGTCATGGAAAGATGTAAAATTAGATTACCAGAAAAGAAAGTCTCTTCAATGTATATGAACTGGGATTTATGATTATTCAAAATATGATATGCTAATTTATTTGCTGTTATTTAGTGTTCTTTTCATTTCGCAAAGTCGAATACATCCCTGTGCGTTGACGTAGACATGCCGCTTCTCCTATAGTTGAGGAGAGTTTCTATATTACTAATAAATTGGTAACGTTGTCACTGACGATTTGTTTATAATAACCTGAGTGCTACTAAAGGTACGAATTACTCCCTTCTCCTGTTCACTATCCAGGATAGGAACATTGGCACACAGCATATTTCCAGCATACAGCCAACATCGTACCTATGTTAGCGACCAACCTAGGTAGTGATTTTTTGGCAGAGGTTCTCTTTTGTAAGACTGCACCGTTTCACTCGTTCCAACTAATGGAGGTTTATATGCTCAGGAGTTGGCTATTTACCTAAAAGCCTTGAGTCTGCCACTTGCAATGACTATACGGTGTCATGAGAAAAACGTGGAGATTAGCATGAAAACATTAGTGGTCGAATATCTTCAGTCACCTTTGATTTTCTAACCTGTGTTTCTGTATTACATGGATCGCTGACTCCGCTTTCACTCATTTTCCAGCTAATCGCTTAACACAGTCAGCAGAATTATTTGGAGGTAATCGAACGAAGTTTGTCGCATTCTCAGATTATGTCAATCAACAGCAGGACTATAACTCTATGTAGCTGAGTCATGAGGTGCTGATTGCAACAATTTCCAAATATATCTCAGACTTTTCTATAAAGTAGCACTTTTCTAAAGTCTTCATCTCAGGAAGCTTTGTTATCCAGTCGGCGTAAGGAGATGAGGAATTTGTCATCACACATGTCAATCATGATTATACAGACCATGAAATACTAAAGCTGAGACAACATAAAATTGAGGAATATCATGCTCAGTGATTAGATTTGTACTAAATCAATCAAGTTGAAATAAAACAGTGATACAGCAACAATAACTGCATGTCGTTTAGAGGGCAATTTATCACTCCTAATCCCATAAATCTTATCCTACTTCCTAAAGTGCTTCAGGTTTTTCGCATATATCCGTGACTGATGTAACCCCTATGCCCATTAAACATTGTTGTTCTACTTAATGTAAAGCAATTTAGTCGCCTGCTGATCTGCAGAAGACCAAAGGACAGGATCTCTTACGTGAACACATGCGTATATATCAATTCACGCATTGATGTGGAGCCAGACACATTAGCCCACACGCATCCTGTCAAAAAAGACTCAAACAACACTATCCAGCATGGCTGTAGAAAGGAATTATTGGCCATGTATGGAGCGTAATAATCTCACATCTCATCATCACTGGTCATATCATCTCAACAAACAGCTCCATCAAAGTAATCTACAAAGTGAAGAGCAACCTGCCAAAGACGATACATTTCCGTCTTCTTTGCACTGCAGTAGCTCTAGACATTCAGCTAGAAGAACCATAACTATGAATACAAAAGAAAATTATTCAACCACTTCTACTATCATAGTGACAACTCTGTTGAAATGAACTAGTTTTTCCTTCTTTCAATGTTTTTTCTAACTCCTTAAAACTTTTGTATTCCTTTAAAACTCTTATGCTATTCAGTGTTTCATGTTTCCATGCACATCCTGAACACACCTCTTTCACGGAACTACTCATGTTGGTACAAAACTGTTCTTTCACAATCGGTTGCGGCAACTCATCACTTTTCTTATTATATCATTATTATTGTTCCCTTGGGTTCCTAGTGGAACATAGGGCTTCAAATGCACGCCTCCACTTCCTTCTGTTTTGTGCTGTACTTTTCACCTGCATCCATGTTAATCCATACTGTTTCAGTTCCTCATCACACGATCTTCTCCATGTCACCCTTGGACGTCCCACTCGCCGCTTCCCTTTCGTTTTAAACTCGAGGGCCTGACGCGCGATGTCACCCAGCCGCCTTCTCAGCGAGTGTCCAATCCATCTCCACTTTCTCTTGCAAATTTGTTGGGCGATTGGTTCTTGCTTTGTTTGTTCCCATAGTTTCTTGTTTGTGGTTCTTTCCGGTGGCCATTTGATCTTCAGTATAGAGCGAAGGCAGTTGTTGATAAAGGTCTGCAACAGGCTGTTGGAAATTTTCTTCGTGAAGCGACCGCCAAGTTTCTGATCCGTATAGAAGAACTGACGTGACGTTTGTATTGAAAATCCGAATTTTGTTGTTGATGCTGAGTGACGAAGATTTCCAGATTGCTTTTAAGTTGGTGAATGTGTTTCTTGCCTTCCCGATTCTCGATTTGACTTCCTCGTCCGTTCCTCCTGTGGTTGAGACAATGCTTCTTAGATAAGTGAATGAAGTAACCTCTTTCAAATCCCTCCCGTTGATGATGATTGGCGCTGGATGTTGCTGCTGTTGTTGTTGTTGGTTGGTTATTTTCATAACCTCCGTCTTGTCTATGTTCACCTTGAGTCCTGTCTTTGCTGCTTCTTCGACCAGTTTGTCGGTTTTCGCTTGTAAGTCTCCGATTTTGTGTGACAACTAACATAAATCATCCACGCACGAAATCCAGGTCTTATAGGTTCTTCACGTCGGTCGAGGATATCCCTGTCTTCTCGTTTCCCACTGTTTGACGCATAATCCAGTCCAGCACAATTAGGAATATCATTGGTGATAACAGTGTCCACCACAGAGAGACTCTTCGCTAAACTAGTGTTTTTCTCTTCATTAATATTCGATTGAGCATTTTCATGAATTAAGCTGTAGCTAATAAAGCAGCCTCAACCTCCCACAGACATAATGATATGTTAATTAAGGGTCATCAGCGTTGTGAAAAACCACATAGTAATAAAACAAAACCCAGTGTTAAACATGACTCTGCTCATTCCATATCGAAATTGTTAGATATAAATGGCCTACGCACATGCATATTAAGTTATTCAGTTATACTGAATCCAATTTCATACGACAGTTTTGCATAGATTCAAATTTTTAGAAGAACGCTGGTGTATTCCTCGTTTGCATTTTTTGGCTGATTGTCTTAAATTTTTGATGGTTTAAGTATCTGTTGATTACTGACAAAAATGGTTCGGTAAACATCCGTTACTTCAGTGTCATTCAACGTTTATAAAGGGTAGTAAGTTTATACTAGCACTCATATAATTCAGGGATTAAATCATGAGTTTTATTTACAATAATAGCTATAATAGCGTCGGTGGCACAGCGGTTAGGACTCTTGCCAACCGTGCACATGTTTCGAGGTTCGATCCCCCGCCGGCGCACATCTGATATCTATGGTTGGTCTACTAAATTTGAGCTACCGATATCACATGCCGAAAATTTCCTACTTGTACCTCCATTTGTTGAACTCTGAGAGAGATTTTTGCAATTGAGCTAACTAGGAGTTCATAACAATACCAAAATGAATAGGTATATTAGTAAGGTACTATATTAGAGAAATATGAAATACGACTCACTGCCTTAAGCAGTCAGCTTCCACTCAGTGGACTTCAGGATTGATATCCGGTATTAGCTACTTCACTCTGGTAGCTAAGTAGTAGCATCAACCTTCCCATACGGAATTCGGTTCACCGTCTGTCACACGAGAAATATGTGGTGCGTAACCGAGTTCCAACTGAGCAAGGATTGACTAGAGAACCTTACAGAGAAATGCAGCAGCTCGAGTTACCACGATTCATTTAACACCTAATGGCAGCAGCATGAGAGGAGAAAAGAAATTCCAAAAAATGTGCAAAATGATGAATAATGAGAATTCCATGTACCTAATGTTTTAAAAAAGCTTAATATATCTGCGTCACTGTGAAAGACTTGAAGCCATATAACCAATAGTCTGTAGTCATTCCTTATCGTTGTCTCAAATACTCTGATCAAGTAGTCGCTGCCCCTCTACGTGAACCAGGCTGTGTCAATGACTTTATGGAATGGTTACCAGATTTGATTTAACTACCGCTGACTACACTACAATTAGCAATTCATGAAGATGCCGGTAGCTCGGTATGTACAGTACGTGTCCTAGCAATCTTAACTCCACCGAATTCAGGACATTATTGACAAGATTTTCTTTCTTATCGAATATTCTACGCAAACTTCAACCTTGGAAACGTCAATACATTTGTGATTGAAAACGTGGGATCTGAATTACGTGACAAAGGTGTTCACCTGCTATATTGTTTTATTCCTTAACGTTTCCAGTGGAACAAAGAGCTTCAAGCTAAAGGCTTGAAGTTTCGTCTGCAAAAGTGTTTATTTTAACGAGATGGGGCTGCTAGCCTCATGCCAAACCTTCCCTCCTTATCAACAGTATTAATGGCTAAGCGAGGTAGAGGAGTGGTTCGACTGGAAATCGAACCCCGAACCACCTGCGTGATTGGCGAGAATTCTACCGCTGTGCCACCGACACACGTTACCTGCTATTACAATGTACACATTAATTTAAATAAAATATAATAATTACACATATTGTCTCTGAATACTCTTTGTTTTCCAAGCAGCTTATTTTTCAACTGTTTACTCCATGTAAACAAAAAGAGTATCCATTATTGTTTTGTTCAATAAATTGATGCTGTTCGGACTTTGCAAGTAAAACATTAGCCTTGCTGAATCAATCGACTATTATTTAACTGTTACTTTTCAGTGTGTTTCAACATCGATTCCAAATATTTGGTTGAGGTTATATATTGATGAAATATGTGAAAGGATTGCTCAAACATGTGCACTAAATTCTGTTAAAAATCGGGATACATTGCAGTTAAAAAATACATTGTTTGCTTAGGGAGAAGACATTTTATTTCTTATTTCAGTAGTATCATCACTTCATTGTTTGTTATTAATTATTTTCCCAAACAAAAGTGTGCAATGTATTCACTGTAATTTCCCTACTGCTGCTGATTCGAGCCTAAAATGGAAGGGTTTAATTAACTTTCTCACTCATTTTAGTTATGCATATTTGATTTTTTCCACCAAGATTTTCTGGCAACGAATCCAAAAGGCAGCCCCATGTTTCTGCTATTCGGGTACAGAAAGCAATCCTGAGTAGCAAATCAATGTTTGTGGATCAATGAGATTACACTGCTTAAGCACACACTTGCTCCGGAATTCGACCTTCGACCGTCACTCAACTTCATCTCGCTTAGCATGTATGAGTCCAGTAATATTGAGAGTGTCAGTTATGAGGCCATCCACCTAACTCCGAAGAAACACCACTGCTACTGAAGTTGATTTTGTTGGCGTTTTCGCTCTCAGTGACTATGAGCAAACATCTCATGGAGAAATATATCCTCAGTGTATTAGGAATGTTCCAATTGGAAAGGAAACATTGACAAAGGTGAATGAATTCTTTCCTTTTGGTACACCACCAGCTCCTTGATTTCAACAACTGATGACTGAACACTCGAGAATGAGGAATCATTTGTCAAAAGTGAATAGTCATCGACTGTGGACGAACATGCTCGTTGCAATCAGAGTCTATGAAGTGTTTAACGGCCTTGCTTCCTACTCATGCACTTATAATTTCGTTACCCTGAAAGGCAGTGTCAATGCAAATGTCTCTTCAGAACAATTTTCTCTCAATAACTTACACAGTGAATACTGGATTCCGAAGTAGCAGTCTACAGATACAATTTATCTGGTACAGTGACCCAGTGGTGAATCAGAAGAATAAACATTCAGCCTTATAAGTGCAGGTAGATACCGCTATATTGGCATCAATCTGTAGGCGTGTTCAATTACTCTAATTCATGTCCCGTCAACTTCTACATCTATTGTACTAATTTGACAGTGTAACTTTTAGTGAAATTAACTACATCAGGTGATTCATTATTAACTGAGAACACTTGATCAGCGAATTTCTGTTAACACTTTTACAACTGGCTAGCTGATTTCGGAGATCACGTGAAATTGGCAATTACTCTGAATTCTTGAGATGTCGAATGAATCTGTGAATTTGTAATCAGAAAAAAAGGAATTTGTCAAAATTGATTTATTTCTTATTATCACGACACCCACAAACAAATTTCACATTTCAATTTTCATTTCGCAAATCATTTTTGACACTGAGAATCACGACACCTATTCTCACAGCAGTCTTCATCTGCCCTACAGAATTCACCTCCTGGTTTACAACAAAATTGAAGACCTGATGATTTGCGATATCGACATTCAGACGACGGACAACACTTCTCAAAAGTTAGAGTGTCTTTATCGATATCTCTACACACACAGTTTAATCCTTTCGAAGAAAAGAAAAACAAAGATATTGGAATCATAGGGGAAAGGACAACAGAGTTTGCTTAGAAAGTTAACATGAAATTGTTAAGAATGTATTTACCACGTTACTAACTTAACACCAATTCTCGTCTGAATTTGTAGGCGACGTCAGTATGACTCAAGTGAAAACAAGACATTTGTCAAAGTTGATTTATTTCTCATTATCCCGACACCCACAAACAAATTTCACATTTCAATTTTCACTTTTCACTTGACATCGAGAATACTGACATCTATTTTCACAGCAGTCTTCATCTGACTTACAAAATTCACCTCGATGTTTACAACAAAATTGAAGACCTGATGATTTGCGACGTCGACAGTAAACAGTGGGACAACACTTTCCAATGTAGAAAGGAGTATATTTGCCATCCCGACACAAACATTCATCTCCTTTCAAAGAAAACAAATACAATGATATTTGTATTTCATGAATAAGGGTGGTGCAGTTTGCTTTGAAAGTCAGCATGAAATTGTCAAGAATGAATTAGTCGATAAATTATTGCGAGATAAAACATTCACATTACTACCTTTAAACCACTTCTCGTCCGGATTTGTAGGCGACGTCAGTTTGACTCAATTGAATTGTAGTCAGAGATCAGGTTTACTTCATAGTTGGCAGAAACCTGGCATCTAATCACCGACAATAATGTTATCAACTAGCATACATTGAAATGACAGAGATGCAGAGAGTTTATTCAAGGCAACCGATGCATATCTTGCAAACCTTGTCAAACTTCCTATAAACGTGTGAATATCTACTGTTCACTGTTTTTCATAGGAATGCTAATGATTATCTCCATTGTGTCAATGACCAATGGTCAAGCTTTGAAACAGACTTTAATTCATTAGTACACAGATTTCACGAATTTCTTTCTCTGTTTCCTTTCATGCAATGGATTAATGCAGACATATGCACATCAGCGAGCATACATTTCAACAGATCTCTCCTACTGAATTGACTATCCATCATGTGTACAGCGATGAAACAGTGTGATAGACACACGAAGAGTGTTCACTCAGATGACAGAAGTGTAGAAATTACAAAATGTCACGTATGTTCCACAACCGTTGAGGAGAAGAAAACGTCTCCAGTGAAGCAGTACCAAATCCTCTACTCAAATACCGAACTCCAGGACGGAAGAGAGAACTGTAAACACTCAACAACACATACGATTATCTGAAGTAATGAACTGAAACATAGATCCACCAGTGATAATCATTATTAATGTGACTATGGTGGAACAATGAACATTAGAAATGTGATGGACATAACTGATTTGTGAATAGTTGAGATGCTGTTCTAACACATCAATATCCACCATTTATATATCCCACTATTTATATAACCGAATGTGTTCTGTTGGTGAACGTGTCAATCTTGTTGCAATTGGACTATAATTCGCGTTATGTTGGTACTAATGAAACACAATTCGACTCAGGGTAGTTGTTTGCCAATTTCCGACTAATATCAGTAGTTCTTGCTTCGCAAAAAGTTGGCGACATCGGAGTCTGGCACAATCAGTTCGTGCATCATTATCTTAATATGAAATAATGAACACAAATCACACCGCATCAGTCGTATTTCACTTACGAACGACTAACTATTATCAACACAAGATCAAGTGGCTGAATAATTTAGTACGGATGACAAGCATGTGGGCTGAGTAATTCTCTTCAATTCATGTGATGAGGAATGAAAATATCAGATGGTGATGAGGGAACATGAAAGACAGGTAAAAAGTGATTTGTCTCAACTAAATCAGTTGGCGAAATTCTACACTTTTTATTGAAATGCGCTCTCACCAATTTTGAAATAACCGGTGATGCACATGCAGTTTTGAAAACTAATTTCCTGACTACTCAATTTGCAAGCCTGTTGTTGGAAAAACTGTTAGCAATAACATATATGACAACGTGACGCATTCACTGATATAAGAGTATATTAGGTTCGCGAACATGGTGAGCGCATGTCCGAATGCAACACTCTTCATCGAAGAGGCACGATGATCGCACTTCTCAAGATGTAAGACATCTACCATTCCGTGTCGCAAATCGTTAACACACAAAACCCTCACAACATGGCTTTGATACTGAGTTCTTACAAATTCCACCAGAGGCTGAGAAGTTGGAATCTTTGGAGGAAAACGAATGTCAATGAAAATGAGGGACACTATGCAAGATGTCTGCGATGCCCTTTTATTATTTCAGTTGACTTCTGTTATTTCCATTACACCTAATTAGATGAACTTGAAAATTCTGACGGAATCAAGTAATAATCCTAAATCCTTCATAGAGCGATATTCAGGATTGCTGAACAGTAAATTAGTCATCTATCAAATATTAAATAATACCCAGCCGGCCTAATGAACACAAATCTACTATAATACACATCACAAGGAAACATACCTGAAGCCTGTACAACATGGTCGCCCATCATCAGAACTGACAATACCAATATCGTGAGCAACGTAGAAGTGTGCATAGTCAGATTGTTATTCCTACAGTGTAAAGAGGAAAGCCATTATATATTTCCCACTGTATCCAAATGGTGGACATATCTATGCCATTGTGAACACACAGGTATGAAGATTGTTCACACTGAAACATAAAGAAGTATTTCGTTATGCACAGGGATTAGTGGAAACGTAGTCAGTGTAGTGAGATCAATGAGAAGAACACGAGTATTCGTCACGTAATTTATTGTAATTGAATGTAACATTTTGGTTTTAAACGGTCTCCATGTGTTGTAGTATTGTGAGCATTGTGGAATGCACCAAGTCAATTGTTATAATTCTATTCCAATAGTTGTTTGCACACACACATAAGTTCTACTTCTTCACTGCACATGATCATACTGACTGTTCGAATTGTTATTTTCATTCTCATTTTGAATTCGGATAAATGTGACTAAAATAGGGTAGACGCCCTGGCGGTAATCTCGCTGGAAATAATAACAAAATTTATAGAACTCGTTGTTACACGTAAACGAATAATGTAACAGAATTATGAATATTTTGGTTTTCATGTTACATGTGGAACATTGATCGAAAATGAAGGTGAGAGAGGAACCAGTTGGGCGTTGACGAAGTTAGATCGACATGACTCGCTGTATGTCACACTTCAAATTGAATACAAACTTACCATGTTTGAGAATTCACTCCTGTGTTCGAATTTCAGATTACCACGCACAGCGTACTGTAAACGCTTGACTGAAGTACATTATCAGCGTAGTCGAGGGATACATTTCAACATGATATTAGGCACCACAATAAGTATATCGACAGACTGATCGACAGTCTCAAATGCTATTTCGCATGTGATAGTGATTCCGAAGTGGTGACGTCATTCGCAATAGAACAGTCATATGCCACGTTGGAAACAGATTCATTGAACCACCACTGCGAAGTGACTGAAATCTGGAGAATGCATCTACCCTGTTGGTGACATATACGGTTGAACCCATTTAAACTGTCACTCTCACATTCATGCTGGTCTCATAGTTGAGAATCGATTTGGGACTCAATTCCACAATTCGCATATAGTAGCGTTTCTCGGATTGATGAGTTTAATTCCTGTCTCATATTAAAGTGAATTTTATATTTAAAGCATATTCGAGCCCGGAATATTGACTTTGAATCACATTTCAGATTAGTGTAGAAATCCTGATGTGTCTATTAGACAGCATTATAAAGAATTTGAAGTCTACGAAACGTTTCAAATCATTATAAAGTTGAGTTAATATATCAGTCTGCCATTGGAACATTTTATAGAAGAAGATTCATGTACGAGTTGTTGCTCTGCATAGCCCAGGACACAAAACACAGTCATTCCTCACAATCTCTGAAAGTGGGTGATTAAAAATTGAAAAGAGTAATCACTGATCGAGGGATGCACTCTTCAATATCTTCCCCATCACCTTCAACAGCTGTATGCGCACAATAGTCAAACGGTAATTGTTATCTGCAAGACAACTAATAAAATCCAGTTAGCAATGGTCATAACATGTGCATGTGGCAATACTCACAACAGTCATCAAATTTGAATGAATAGGAAATCAGGTAATGTGCGTAATGTGTTTATACACCTTTGGTAGTCAACAAGGTATGTGAGGAATGGTCGCCTTAAGGATGGATTGTCAGAGATGCAATCTATGCCGTGTAGAGTATTTATAAATTTGCTGATTTAGCGCCGACCAAGTTATTAACAACACCGAAAACTGTGATCGCACACAGAGAATTCTGTCATTGTTGAGCTATTCATTGCATCACTGGGGTTTTAATCATTTGGCAACTATGGACTTCAGATAGTTTATTCATCGGTCGATAAATGACAGTTAGATTCTGCCGCGTGAGCATTGTTTTTTGGCTACCCCAGGTATTTCGATTTCGTATTCGTTCAATTCGCTTCTTCGACTTTTTTCTCGCAAACTCGTAGATACTCTGTAGCACATAATCTTGATGGAACGACTGATGGAACTGCTCCAGATGAAGATTTCAATGTATGTCTGTGAGAGATTTTGTCTCGTCTGGTCACTGTTTATTCCGATTTCGAAATCTCAGCCCTATGTATTCGCGATCCCATCTGAAGCTTATCAATGTTATACGTCTTCACAGATGATAATCTAATAATGTCGAATATTGCTTGATACGGAATGTGATCTACACAATGTGTTACTATTTTCAGTGGCTTCGTGTCAAGAGATACGATGAATCAATTTTTCGCTTTTGTCACCTTCCAGTTTCTTATGAACATCATTCACTGTTCATTTCTAGTACCATATACAGACCTATGCGCATCTTCATTCATATCTTGTCGACATCCAGCTGTCAAACTTTAGCCGGATGTCGTATTGATATTCATGCTGTACTAAATAGGAGTGAAAACAGTGGATTTCGAATGGAGCCCTGTGTATGTTCTCTTGCTGAATCAACTATTGTAAACTATGTAACAATGCAGAAGTGCTTTGCTGTCGATTGAGTCCACTTAGAAACACTTACACTCACTGGTCACTTTTCACATTGACTTACAGATACTGAATTAATTCGTCTCAATTCCACAAACCTCAGCAATTGTAAGCATCCTTCTTTCTTCTTGTCTGGTGAAAACACTCATGGACTTGACAGAATCCATATCATCTTCGAAGTCTTGAAGATTTTTCCTTATTCACCTATTTGGTTGTGTGTTCACTTGCTTGTCCGTGTACTTTCACTACCAGGATCTCTCAATACCTAACCTACATAACTGCCTCTAGTAACGACATTAAAAAATGATGTTCTCGTTATGGTTTGCAGTTCTTATATGATTTCACTGTGTAGATGTCTGTCATTGTATTGCAGTAGCATTAGAAGCTGAATTCACTCGTCCTGAAATAAAGGGAATAATAATATCCCCGTGAAACTGAGCCAATGAATAATATCTAATTCCTATTACACGCTATCTGAGACATATTTATTCACAATCATGGATATTTTGGACACGCAAACGTGAAAAGAAAGAGCTCAGCGGCCTGTTTTTATAGATGTTCTCTCGTTCAGTCACTAAGATCATTTCAACTGCACAAACCTCCGCAAAGGGAAGTATTGGCAGTAAAACTGATCCTTCGTTTAGCGGTGAATAAGTCTTTTCACAGTGATGTCATTGGGCTATTTTATAGAATCTCAGCTGGAGTATCGCATTTAAATTCAAACTTCATGAATAGCAGCTTCCTCAGCACCATATGGTTTCTTTCGTGTTTTCGCTTTAATTTCCACTTCTTCTCGCTCAATACTTGAAGGATATTCATTTTCCGCGAAGATCCGTCTGAGTCACTACAGTTCACCATCAATTGTAGTACAGGTACATACTCCAATCATTCTTGAAGAGAAGGAGTTGATAAGTTTTCTCTTTCTTTTACAAGGGACATAAATGTGAAAATACGTGTATTCACTTTTCCATATTGGTTTCTTGTAGATTGTTCTTCAAAGAAAACCCTCAGATCTCGTTTTTAGAAGAAAATCTGAAAAATGGAATTCTGATTTCACCTCTGATTTTGCTCTGAAATGGATAGCACAGCAGTACTTGTTGAACTCTTCAGTTATCAATTCGATGCCGGTATTGTCGTCAAATATGATGAAAGTATCTTCCATGTATCCTTGGTACGAATGAAAACTATCGATAGTAGGCCATAACATACTATTCTCAAAACTTGTCAAGAAGCAGTCTGCAAGAAAAGAACCCTATGATGTCCCCATTTTCAATACATCTCTTTATCCATAAAGCGTGTTGTTGAACTTGTATTGCACATTTAAAGTGAACGTGAAAAGTAGATTCTTTAAGTAGTGGCTCGGAACAGACACGTCGACATATTTATCCTCAATGAATTTGCATAAAAAGCAAATGGTTTTAGTGAGAGGACATTGGTGAAAAAGGACGTAACATCCATGGATATCATTTTTCTCCCCGGATACACAAGCATCACTTATTGAATCAACGAATACAAATGAATCTGAAACACTAGGCTAACTGAGATTATTTTTGATGGAACATGCTATTTATGCATGGATGTGAGACATACGATTTTATTCCTTCAAGGTAGACCGCTATTTCATCAGATAAGAACAAAATCAGCCTGCTGTCTTGCGCACGTTCAGATATTTTTTAGAACATCTTCTTTTATTATTTTGTTTAAAGTTGTAAGCTGTACAACCTGAGTTCTTCTCTTTAGTTTGAGATAGAAAGAAAACCACGCACTCACTCGATGATGATGAATCACTTTATTCTGTGTATAATTAAATTCGTTGTTGAAATATCCATCCCTCTCTATTGTAATAAAATAGTTTTATTCAAATTATCTATGAAAGCAAGATTGCAAAGAATTGTTGAAGACCAACTCGCCTAATTTGCGATTTCTATTAGATCGTGAAGTGGGAAGTTCATTTTGCCACTTCTTCGTTCACTTCAGCAAAACACGCTGTTCAACATACAGCAGAACCCACTGACGATGTACACCACATGTATAACATCATGTCTACAGATATCTTCGAACGTAATGAAGATTGAAGCAATGAGTAAAATAACTGCAGATTTTGTCACGAACCACTGCCATTAAGAGATCGTTACAAACTATTTCTCAGTTGTCAGTCTTCATCTCATCGTCGGCTAATGGATGAATGTCCTGCAGCTGTATTGAGAAGTCATGACCAGTGGCAAACAGCATGTGAAAATGAATTCGAATCTCATTGAACTCATTGGTCCAGCATGGCGCCATTTCACAGTAATAAGCGAATTTAGAATACATGCGTCAGTGAATTCTATCTCAGAAACTTGTCTGGTTCACAAGTTCAGTCTCATAACCTGAAGTTCACGTGTTCGAAACTCTTGAGGGCAACGGATATGTTCTGCTGAATATTATCGAATTTAATGAAATGGTTTTTTTTAGTGCTATCTGGTTTTTAATCAACTCTGACTCCAGTTGGTTTTTTAATGAAATCTACGTTCCCACTAATCCAGATAGCTACAAAATCCTACAGTTTATGTTAAGAAACGACAGTTTCGGCACAAAAGTGCAGGTGTAATATATCTGGTAAGTCATTTTTCCGGTGAGATGATTTTTCTTAGTATGAACTTCACTCTATCGCGAATCTCATCCAGTATACTTTCATGATTGCTGATGGTAACTATGAAAATGTTCACATTGAAAACCTGATAAAGCTTACCATGAAATTAGAAGGCATATTGGGGAATTGTATCGCAATCATAGTGGTCATGTAAGTAGGTGATTACGGTTTGAACGGAAGTACACGTTGATTGAGTGCTAGCTCAACTGTGCCTAGGCTTCTCCGAAAACAAACTGAACTGTGACTTCATGGTTTGAGATACTCGCCAAGGAGTTTCGGATATATGCTGTATGTTAATTTTTCCTTTGGTGAAAACAGTAGAGCTTTTTTTATTTCAATACACTGGTGTGTTAGAAACCATCAGATCATTTGCGTAGAATCATTTAAGGCTTATTGGTGAGTTAAACGGTTGATTTCGTAGGTATGGGTAGGTTAGCAAAATGTCGCGTGATATAATTTGTTTCTACAGGATAAAAACAAATTCGACGATGGATAATTTGACTGTTTAAACATGTATATACTGATAGAGAGTTTCAAGTTGGACAAAACGTGCGGCATAATTGCCATTACAAGCTCTCATCAACCAGATGAGTGGTGGCTAGTATTACTAATCATAATGTTAAGTGAATTAAGAGTGTGGGGAGACATTCCATTTTGTACCTTCAAAATATTGTTGCGTTGAAATTAATGTGAAATAAATTCGGAATCCAGGTGCCATTTCTTCATTTCATTTCACTTTCAGTTATGACCTATAAAAGTAGTGAAAGGTTGCCAGTGCCACGCTGTCTCAGTTAGTCTCTTCAGATAACCTTAATTACTGCTTTAAAGCAAAAACACAAGCAGAAAAAGGTTACCCGCTATCACTGATGGTATTCCTTTTGTGGTGGGCTGTGTCATGTTGCCGCCAGTAGTGTGCGAGAAGACACATATACGTTGTACTGGCCTGAAAACGCAGGAAGATGTCAATTTCGCGGGTGGTTGATATCTAATTTCACAGATAACTGAAGATCTCCAGATAAAATTCAACAAATTAGCGGAAGAGGCAGACAGAAAAGAGAGATATTCAAGTAAATATAGAACTGAGACAATGTTGATGAAGATACCTAGTCCCCACGTATGAAATTATAATTCTTATTCATGAACATAACAGCATGATTGGTATAATTTTGATGTATAACTACAGGTATTAGTGTAGAACCATCTATGTGAAACTAACTAAAAATTCATACATATATCCTTGCTCAATTCAGCCTCATTCTATGAATGTGTTAATTTCAATTTTCGAAGGTAGACACTGCAGATTATGAAGTCGTGAGAATGCATCGATATGATAATGAGCAATACATTGTGACTGGAACGTGTAATAAAATTCAGCTATAACTTATCACTGGAATTCTAGAGAGAAGTCGTGACCAGTGAGGTCCATCAATTCAAGTGTGAGGAGAGGGTTGGTGATCGCGCTAAAACACGAATTGGTAGAAGTTAGAATTCATGGGCCATTGATTTGGATTTCAGTGGCTGAATGGTATACAATCTTGTCTTTTAACCGGAAGATGCTGGGTTCGAACCTCAATGGGTACGTACTGCCGATGATTTCCGAACTAGGATGAAACAGCTGTCTAGTACTTCGCGCTGTTTTTCAATATTTCTCTAATTGATATCGATCATCAATTAACTTTTAAGAAGAAAAGTAATCCTTACAAAACAACTACAGAAAATATCACTGTATATGTGATAGTTCAAATAACCTTCACTAATTTAGAATTATATTCTGTCACAAATTTTCTAAGCATATATCAATCAGACTTAGTTGCATACAAATTTCTGGCATAATGTTCAGTGATCATCCATTTTATGTAGCGATGTGTGATTTGTAGTAGTCGGATCATCTCATCAGTTTAATAACGTGCTTACAACAGAAACTAATCTACTTTGATTATATTCACTCATGTATGCTTACATTTCAATTAATTATGTAAATAGGGCTTAGTTTTTGATGATCCATAGTCATTGTCCATATCTGTGTTATTAGTTGTGTGACTTGAAGCGATGTAGGAAGCTGGCCGCTTAAGCCTTCGCAATATATCATGCAGAGGAGAAAAATCATACCACATTGGATCATCTGCCTTCTGAATAGCTTGTTAAGGCTCATCAACCTGGCCAAATGTTCGGAGAGAACATCAGCAGTTAAGGTTTTAAAAATTATATCGCGTGTTGGCGGCAGTTGTAGTAAATAAGCCATTTCAATGTCATAATGGTCAACAGACTGTCCATGAAGAACCTCCTTCCGATTTCCGATTGAGATACTGATACATCCTACCGAAGATGTCTAGTGCTACCTGATGAAAAAATTTAGAAAACTTGCATGAAGTCACCCTTATAAACGTCTCGTAGCCAGTAGCAAGGCTGGCGATAGGAGAATTTCGGCAGTGAAGCTAGTCAGGCTTGAAACCCAAAGTTCTCCCTGGATGGCCATCAATCAAAAAATAATAATAATAGCGTGGAGTAAGTGATCGTCAAGTGTTCATTCGCAAGTATTAATTAATTGCCTAATAATGAGTAATGTCGATAGACAGTTATAAAGGGAACAAAATACTAACTGGATCAGACAGATACAGACGTGAATTATGTACATGGATCACAGTATCAGACAGACTTAAATGTACTTGACGTGAACAGAAATTATGATATAGAACAACAGCGGCATTTAAGGTACACCTACTATGTTTATAAACAAACTGGTTGGGGTCATTGTAAGGCTTCAAGAGGGTTCAAGATTAAGTAAAATAAGTCTTTCCATAACTTTTAAGAATGTGAGGTAATAGCACACGGTCGAAACATAACAGTAGATCCACTTGTTGATTTAGGTACTGGAACAACTTTGACATTTTTCCATCAGTCAGGAATAATACTTTCGGGAAAAGATTCGTTGAAAATGTCGGTTAATGGGTAACATAAGATGTCAGCACTCTCCTTACAGATAACAGCAGGAACTCCATCAGGACCAAGGGACTGAGTAGGTTTGATAGATTGAAGACACTTAAGGATATCATTCGTGTTAAGACATGAGAAGCAGTCATTATTTATGCTATTAGATTTGGGAATCATAACATCTGCAGGGATACATATGAAGGATTTATTAAGCATATCAACATCAACAGAAGTATCATTCATTATTTGCTTACCACCTGTGATTTCCTTTAAAAGCTTCCACATATTAGATGAGGATTTACATGAAAGAAACTTCTGGTTATAGAGAGCATTTAGTCTTTGTAATTCGGCTTTAATCGAAGTGTTCATTCTCTTAACACCAGGTTTATTTTTCATTTTGTACAACCTCTCTCTTTCACTGCGAAGCTTTTTGAGCTGAGAAGAGGAGAAGCGGTCGAATTTTAAGAAGATTGTATCTTTTGGACAACGAACATCAAGACAGAAATTACGATATTGTGTTATGTTACTAATTGTGTTATTGAGAGCTTGTTCAGTAAGCAAGTCCCAGTTTGTGTCTTTTAACATTGTCCTTAGATTCTTTTTGCTGTCACGTGAATAACATCTGTGTTGTGTTTTCTTTCCAAAGTAGGAGAAGACCTTTTTGTGCAGCTTTCCATATTCTTTGGGCAATACTCTTATGATGCAGTGATCAGAGTTGAGTGGTGGGACTCTTTTCCGAGCTTCAAATATTCCTATGTCATTTGTAAACACAAGATCTAGAGTATTTTCCATTCGAGTTGGGAAGTTGACAATGTTATCATGACCAAGTGAAATAAGGAAACTGTGATCACTAGAATTAAAATCTCCAGTAACTACAGACAAGGAGTTTCTGAAGGAGGTGGCAGAAAAAGAGGTAAATTCAACCGCAAATAAAGACAATTCAGTAGAATTGCATCCAGGCGCAATATAAATGTTCGAGATGTAAATGTAGTTATATTTTGACAAATGTTAAGGTCGACATTTGACGGTGAGGCAGTCAATATTGTCACTAGAGAATTTGAAACATACTTTATTAGACGTACACCATTGTGAACTGATGAAGATGGCTACACCACCATCACGTTTCTTCCTAGGACTACACCGATCTTGTCTGAATAATTTGAAATCATGCAGATACATTAGATTGTCATTGTATAGATCATGTAGTCATGTTTCTGGAAGTAATATGATCCCAGTATTTCGATATATAATGGAAGACACAAGTGATTGAAGACAGTTAATCTTGGCTGGAAGAGAGCGACAATTAGTACTCAGAATTGCAGGAACAGTCATAAATTGAATAGGAGTATTTTTGAAGGCTCTTTGCAGCTCGGCATTATGCTTCTTTTGTCTTTTTTATGGTTTTCCCGGTCAGTAGGTTTTAAGAATATTAAATACTCACGAGAATAAACAATCCGCTTAGAGGACATATTTGAATAAGATTTAATTTATAAGATTATATTTGTAAAATCTCAGCGAAATTGAAATGATTAATTACAAGGTTTCGTTCGGCAATCTGGTCCGAACTTCTTCAGGGAAATTAATCGAATTAACATAACAGAGGTTTATATATAAAAGGAACAACTCATGTTTTTAAATTTTGTCCAATCATGAATCATGCAACAGTCATCAACATGTATAATAAATAAATAAATAAAATAGTATGTTTAAATATAAAAGTACATCTCTTGTTTTAAATTGTTTGTCCTCTCATGTGAATCAAAAAACAGCTATCAATAGGTATTTTACGAGTTGATCACTGACTGATATCAGCTAGAGAACCATTGAAAACCAAGGAGTACTGAACAGCTGCTGTTTCATCCTAGTTTGGGAATCATCGTCAGTACGCACCCACTGGTAAAATGAACAAAACAAAACAAAATTTTTTTTATATGAACTGTGATCAAAATTTGACTTCAGACTTTCAAAATTAGTCTACTTTTGTTAAAATATATGTGTATATGTGTTATGCAGTATCAATGGTGTGTGTGTGTGGGCGAACAGTCATAAAACATTTGTTATTCTCATAGGAGCTGTGATCAAGATTTGACCGGATAGTTACAAAATAATTGAGATGTTTTTTACACATATAATATAATTTTATAAATTTGTTATTCTCTCCATAAGAAGACGTAGACAATCGGGAATTTGATCAAGTGTGACTAGTTGTTGATACACATCCAATTTATTTATTAGTCAGGATTTGCCATGCATCAGCTAAGATCACACCTTCACGTCTGCTCAAACTGTTGGGATTCACCCATATATGTAGGGCTTCTGCAGTCAGTCTTTCTTTATATGAACCAAAACCTTTCTGTAAAACCTTAGTCTTATCAAAGTCGATTTTGTGTCCCGTTTCTATCGAATGTAGTGCAATTGCTGGTTTGTTTTCTAGCTTCTTCAAGTCTGCAGAGGTCTTTGGAACCATCTTTAGACATTGTTTATGCTTTTTCACTCTTACATGTACCTGTCTGGGAGTTTCTCCTACATATACGGCGTTACAATCCCCACAATTTTGCTGGTTTTCTTGTTTTATTTTATTCTTGGCCTTAACCAGTAATGAGCGTAAGGTGTTTGATGCACGAAAATACACTCGTATGTTGTGGTCGTTAAGGATTCGCTTTATTTCGTCGGATGTTTCTTTGCGGTAAGGAATCACCGCTGTACTAACCCAATTCTTAGCATTAGGTTTTGATTCATCCTTGTCTTCACATTTTAAATATCTATTTATGAAGGTTTTTGGATAATTATTTGATTCAAGAGTGGACTGAACCAATTTCAATTCATTGCTAATATCTTCCTCCTCAGTAACTAGACGTTTGGCTCTGTTGATCAGATTCTTGGCCACAGTTACTTTGGTGGTAAATGGATGAGCTGAATGGTAATCCAGGTATCTATCCGAATTTGCCGGCTTTCTAAAAATGTTTATTTTAAATTTTCCATCTAATTTTCTTTGTACTAAACAGTCCAGGAACGCCAACTCATTCTCATCGGATTCAACCTCTTTGGAGAACTTGATAGTTTCTGACATATTGTTTATCAAGTTAAACAGTTCATTTAACAAACTACGTTTGATTATGATGAAGGTATCATCTACGTATCTTAACTACATCTTTGGGGGACTAGGGCATCTCATAATTGCATTTGTTTCTAATGAGTGCATAAATAGATTGGCGACTAGCGGAGATACTGGTGATCCCATAGCAATGCCTCCTGTTTGACGATAAAGAACCCCTTTAAACGTAAATAACGTGGATCGGAAACACAATTCTAATACCTTCATAATTTCGTCGGGGTTTAAATGACAACGACCACTGAGTTCGTCGTCAGTAATAAGTAAATTATGAATAATACCTAAAGAATCATTAACGGGAACATTCGTGAATAATGAATAAACATCGAAACTTGCCATTATTTCATCTTCTTCAATATTAGTCAAGTTTATACTCCTCTTAAATTCATACGCATTCTTCACGCCATGCTCCACTTTCATTTCATATGGACTAAGAATTCGATAAATGTATTTAGAAAGTTTGTATGTCGGGGAATTATTAAAATCCACTACTGGACGTAATGGAACATCTGATTTGTGTATTTTTGGTAAACCATAAAATCTACAGGGGCTGCAACTTTTTGGAGCCAGAGTAAACCAAAGTGATACACCGAGCTTCTGTTTTTTTGGAATTAATCATTTCAATTCGCTGAAATTTTACAAATATAATTTTATAAATGTCTACTTCTCACTCAGCGCTCAATTATTTTGCAGCTATCCGGTCAAATCTTGATCACAGTTCATATGATGATATAATTATTTAAAATGAATTGGAAATGAGCAATTAAATGCAATATGATTTGTAATGTATAAGATATTTGGTAGCCCAAGATTCAAGCAGGCCGCCAAGACGATTAATGATGAGGTTTGAATAACAGTAGTGTACAAACAGATGTAAAGATGCCCCTAATCCACCTGACGCTTTCATTCCTAGATCCTCAAAGTTCATCTAGACAACATTCGGGAATGAATAGCATTCATCTTTATTTACAATTAGACAATTGCCATCACCAACAGCTTATTGACTGAATAAAGCTTTACAAAGTGTAGATGAACATTTATGATATCTTTTTTTCAGTGAAAACGGTTGTTCTTATTTGTTAACAAATTATGTGAGAAACTGAAATCACAAGGATGTCTTTGTGATCAAGTCTCAAGAGACTCCGATTCGATTTGTCACAATAAATAAATATTATAATGCCAAGAATAAATCTCAGTGAATTACTTATTTGACCTAATATACGAGTGAACAATTAGATGTAAAAACTTTGTGTCGATAAAGGACAATAATTTGGAATCGAGGAACAGTTCATAGTTCAATTTCACTTTCAATTATGAACGTTAACAATACTGACGGGTGGCTGGTGCTACTCTATCTCAGTTAGCCTTGTCATTAAATAACCAGAATTACTGCTTTTAACAAAAAGCGAAGGCAGATGAAGGCTACTCACTATCATTGATGATATTCCTGTTTATTGTGGCCTAAATCATGTGGCAGCAGATGGTGTGCGAGGAGATAGATATTCGCTGGATTGATGTGAAAACGGAGGTAAATGTCAACTTTGCGGGTTGTTGATATCAAAATTTAGTATATAATTGAAGATCTGCGAATAAAAATCAGCAAATTAACGGAAGAGGCAGACAGGAAACAGGGAAATTCAAGTGAATATAACAGCGACAGATTTGATAAAGATGCCTATTCAACAAGTAGAATCAGAGATCCCTGTCTTTCTCAAAGCCAGACAGTGTCAGAAACACTAATGTAAAGTCGTCGTCAACATATGGCACAGAGACTTGACGTCCTGTCACTAAAAGTGTTCTCAATAGGTTACTCCAGATGTTTGTCTACAATCATTTTTGCTTGGTACACGCTGAAGATCAGTTGACTTGTGGGAAATGATAACCAACAATGAACTCTGGCATGCAACGAATCAACTGAGGAGCTTTCATCTAACATCCACACTGAAACAAATGGAGATGGACTGAACACCAGCTGAGTAGAGATTTAACAAGGAAACTGTAACCCAAAGTTTGCATAGATGTGATTCTGTGAAAAGGAGACTTAACTTGTTGCCAACTTCTACCTAGTAATTTCCTCGATTTTCAATCATTTTCTAAAATTTTTCCCCACCTCTGAAATCATTTATGAACACCTCAGTATGATTGGTATAATTTTGATGTATAACTACACTTATAAGCGTAGAGCCATCTATGTGGAATTAACTGAAAACTCATACATATATAACCCTTGGCGATTCAGCCTCATTCTATGAATGTGTAAATTTGAATATTCGATGGTATAAACAAAAGGTTATGAAGTCGTCCGAATGCATCGACATGATTATGAGCAATACATTGTGACTAGAAATTGTAATACAATTCGACAATACTCTATCATTGAAGTTCTAGTGGGAAATCTTGATGAGTGAGGTCCATCCAGTCAAGTGTGAGGATGGATTTCCCACCAATGACATTAGTTGGTGGTGGCACTCAATCACGAATTATCAGAAGTTAGAAATCATGAGCCATTGAATTGTGTCCCAGGAGATGGATGGTATACAAGCTTGCCTTGTGACCGGATAGTTCTAAGTTCAAACCCACTGGGTCATAAATGCCGATGAATCTCAAAAGACGACGATGAAACAGCTGTCCAGTACTCCCTGCTTGTTTCGAATGGTTCTCTAACTGATATAAATCCGCGATCAACTCGTGAAAGCAAAACTAATCCTTACAAACCAATTACAGAATATATCGCTCAATATGTTATAGTTTAAATAACCCTAACTAATTCGGAATTATATTCTGCCACAAAAATTCTACGCATACATCAATCAGATAAAGTTCCTAACATATTTCTAGCATAATGATCAGTGATCAACGATATTATCTAGCGATGTGTGATTTGTTGGAGTCGGATCATCTCATCAGTTTAACAACGTGCTTACAACAGAAACTAATCTACTTTGATTATATTCACTCATGTGTGCTTACATTTCAATTAATTATGTAAATAGGGCTTAGTTTTGGTAGGAATATGTCATCATATACACAAGCCAATTATGTTGAATCCATTTTGATGGTGATTTATGCTTGGTATGTTATTTTTAATCACCTGGTTTACGGATAGATTCATAATAAATAATCTTTGATTATCCATAGTTATTGTCCATATCTGGGTTATCAGTTGTGTGACTTCGAGGAATGCAGGAAGCTTACCGCTGAAGACTTCTCAATACATCATACAGAGGAGAGAAATGATGCCACATTGGATCATCTGCCTTTTGAATAGCTTGTTAAGGCTTATCAAAGAGGCCAACTGTTTGGAGAATACATCAACAGTTCATGTTTATGAAAATATACCACGTGTTGGTGGCAGTTATAGTCGATAAGCCATTCCAATGGGGTTAGGGTCAACAGACTAGCCGTGAGGATCCTGCTTCTTTTTTTCGATGGAGCGGTTGATACATTCTACCGAAGACGCCTTGTGCTCCTTAATGTAAAAATTTAGAAAACCGTGGATGAAGTCATCCTGAAAAACGTCTCTTAGCCAGTAACAAGGCTGGCAATAAGGGAAACCCAATGTTCTCCCCGTAAGGCCATCAATCAAAAAATAATAGCGGGGAGTAAGTGATCGGCCATGTGTTCATTCACAAACATAAATAAATTGCTTAAGAATGAGAAAAGTCGATAGACAATTATAAAGGGAACAAAATACTAACTGGATCAGACAGATACAGACGTGAATTATGTACATGAATCACCGTATCAGACAGACTTAAACGTACTTGACTTGAACAGAAATTATCTAAAAGTAAAATGATTGGAAATGCTTCAATGAAATACATTCGTTTGTTTGAAACAAATTTGAACAGAACTACTGAATAATGAACAGTTACTATAGATAAAGATAAGTCTCATTTTCATCATTAGCTCATTGAGTCCACTGGAAATATGTTTGTTTGAATAAACTTCATAATGAAGGAAATTGAAGAGAGGCATGAGAAAGGATGACTTCACAAAAGGAAGAATGATTGAAGCTGCAAATAAATTTTGGTATTGAAGAAGAATAACTAATGGTGTCTGGCGCAATAGGAGTTGTGAGTTGGATAGATTGAATTCATGTCAAATTATGGCATATGAATGTGTAAAATTCATGATATCCAAGTGGTTACTTGTGTGACTGCCAATCCGTTAATATAGAAGCCAGCTGAAACCTCAGTAGTTTAATGAGAGATATAGGTTAAAGGCTGACGGGATTGAATAGACTCTGTTGTGGAGTGTTGGAAAGGGCAGTGGACTGCTTCTAAAATTTAAACAGTATCTTAAATCGATCAATTCTATCGGCACATAACACAAAGATTTCTTAGTAAAAAATTCTCTTTTTTCAAAAATTGCATTTTCACAAATGTTAGAGAAGTTTCTAATAATCTTTTTAGGCCAACCAGCTAGCCAAGTGTAGACTGTCTGGTTGAGATCTTTTGCATGAGAAGGATCATTTATTGAGGCTTTTTAGTGGTATGAATCGAAACTGTTGTCAATGACGTAGGCGCATAGTCATCTTGTAATCTCTGATATCCATTAAAACCTCCGGATTTAACATGTTACTATTCTTTCTCCCTCTCTGGCACATTTCTCCTCACTGGAAATCTTCTGAATATCTTCCTTCTTTAACTTCTTCTGCTTTGTTTGACGCATGAAATGTATAACTTCTTTACAAAGTTCTATAACGAATATCAGTGAAACTGTCAAAAAATGAATATCCGTTACACTCTGTTGTAGCTGTTAGTAAATTCTAGTAAAGAAGCACATGAGCGAATGAATCACATTGCGAGAAGTAAAGTTTCTACAAACGCTTTGATGAGGTCAACAGTTAGAACACTTTACACTGTCACTCCATCAATAAATTACCCTAGATGTCCACTGGTGCATCAGTACTACTAAGGAAATGTTGCCAGTGTTGTTGAACTCCAAGTGTATCAATGTTTACACCTGTTATTGGTCCAGAAAAGAATCTTTGCTGAAATACTTGTTACTTCAACGATGTGTATTCACTGTCAAATGAGAATGTTTACACAAGGTTGTCATGTCAACGAAAGAATATTTGGTATTTTGCTGTGTTTACGAAATCACAACATCAAATGGTGACTACAAGCATCAATTCATTTCGCCTGGATGTATAAAACAGAAAATTAACGACAACAATTAAACAAAAGTAGGGAAAAATCCATATCTACTTCAATAAATAAAATGAAGTTTAGTGTAAATATTTGGCATATTGGCAAAGAAAATTAACCTGACTCATTCTGCTATGCTTTATATATACTAGCCATGGTTCGGACGTACATGGCGGTTGATTTATGCCAAATATCATACCAGAGAAAATCTACAAGTTAGCGGACGAGGTGGTCAACACAGAACTTACAACAAACATAGATAACACAAAAAGGGGGTTGAAGTTACTTAACCAACAACAAAATTCCAAAATCGTGATCAGTAGGACGGATTCGAAAGACGTCAGTTCATTCACCCATCTGGCTCTCTCCCAACTTTGAAGTTGATTTTTTTGTCGTTTTCGCTCTCAGTGACTATGACCAAACATCTCATGGAGGAATATATCCTCAGTGTATTCATAATGTTTCGTTAGGAAAGAAAACATTGTCAAGTGTGAATGAATTCTTTCCTGATTTCAACAACTGATGACTGAACACTCGAGAACGAGGAATCATTTGTAAAAAGTGAATAGTCATCTACTGTGTATGGACATGGTCGTTGTAATCAGCATCTATGCAATGTTTCATAGTTTTGCTTCTTACTCATGCTCTTCTCATTTTGTAAACGTGAAAGGCAGTATCAATGCAACCGTCTCTCCAGAACAATTTTCTCTGAATAACATACACAGTGAATACTGGATTCCGAAGTAACAGTCTACAGATACAATTTATCTGGTACAATGAACCAGTGGCGAATCAGCAGAATAAACATCCAACCTGATGGGTGCAGTTAGAAACCACTAGATTGTCATCTATCGGTAGGCGGCTTTTATTACTCCACTTCGTGTCTCGTCGACTTCAACATCTATTGTTCTTATTTCCAGGTACAGACATGCATGCGTATTCCTGTAATTCCTTAGGCTAAGGTTACGTCCGCGTGGTATTCCACAAATTAGAATGCACATCTCTCATCGTACAGGCTAATTCACACTCAATATGCTCATATTCGTGATGCATGCAGACTGAATGTGGTTGTTTCATGCACCAAATATCCATCTGTAATATCCGAGATTTCTTTCCTACGTTACGCTATCATTTCAATAGAAGAACATTGTCAGGAATACAAATTATTAATCACACACTATATTTATGAATTCTAGAATCGCCTTCCTTTATCTTCGATCGCATTTATCAACACAAGAATCGACTACTGGTTGCTGAATGTGGGTTTCTATGCACACCACAGGAAATACTTGATGCCACCTATTTTAAACCAATGAAGGAATTTATTCAACTGCGAAAATGTTAATCGTACGCTGTGTAGATTGACAGTGTAACTTCCAGTGAAATTAACTACATCAAGTCAGTCATTATTCACTGAGACCACTTGATCAGCAAACCTCTGCTAACACATTTACAACTGGCTAGTTGAATTCGGAGATCACGTGAGATTGGCAATTACCCTGAATTCGTGAGATTTCGAATGAATCTGCGAATTTGTGATCAGAAAACAAGGAATTTGTCAAAAGTTGATTTATTTCTCATTATTTCGACGTCCACAAAGAAGTTTCACATTCCGGTTTTCATTTCTAACTCGACATCGAGAAAAGCGACACGTATTTTCACAGCAGTCTTCATCTGTTCTACAAAATTCCATTCGATGTTTACAACAAAATTGAAGACCTGTTGATTTGCGACGTCGACAGTAAACAGTGGGACAGCACTTTCCAATGTAATAAGGAGTATGTATGCCATCTCGACACAAACATTCATCTCCTTTCAGAGAAAACAAATACAATGTTATTTGTATTTCATGAATAAGGGTGGCGCAGTTTGCTTTGAAAGTCAACATGAAATTGTCAAGAATGAATTAAGCGATAAATTTTTGCAAAATAAATATTCATATTATTACCTTAACACCACTTCTCGTCTGGATTTGTAGGCAACGTCAGTTTGACCCAAGTGAATTGTAGTCAGAGATTAGTTTCACTTCAAAGTTGGCAGAAATCTGCCATCCATTCACGCACAATAAAGTTATCATCTAGCATACATTGAAATGACAGAGATGCAGAGAGTTTATTCAAGGCATCCAAGGCATATCTTGCAAACCTTGTCAAACTTCCCAAAAACATGGTAATATCTACTGATCACTGTTATTCATAGGAATGGTAATGATTATTTCCATTCAGTTTAATTGGTTTCCCTAAAGACGTTCTTACCAGTTACTTGAACAAAACTTTTCAGTCGGTCATTTCAACTTCGCTGAGATTTTAATCTTTGAAGTTTCCCTAAGAATATTTGACTTCTTCGTGTCTTTGCAATTGATCTTTAGTGTTTATACATTCAATTGCGAACTAATCCAGTGAACACAAATGAATAATAATGAGCCATGATATTCTAAACCTAACTTCGCTGACACTGTCATCAATTGAGAAGCTGTTTAGTTATCAACTACACTACATGCCAGACAACATAAAGAGCACGATGATGTACATCAAGCAATAAACAGGGCTTAGTGAGTGTACAGTTGCACATGAGCAACAGACCAGTTAAGACACAGTGTAGTCACGGATCTACCGAAAACAATCACGATGCTTTCCCATTCTTAAGAATATCAATATTTCACACATATCTCTGCTATCGGATTCATCTAGTGTAAACATGACACTCCGAAATTGACGAAGCATCTCATGCTCACAAACACAATTATCATGCAAGTTATCAACAGTGTGAAGTTTAAGTCTACCCTCATGAGCCCCTCTACATCAACGACATTACCACACAAAGTTGATCAGCCGATATTCAGAATAGATGAAAAGTAAATTAGGCATCTACAAAATTTCACATAATACCCAGCCGACCTGATAAACACAAATCTAATACAATCACAGTATCATACACATCACAAGAAAACATACCTGAAGCCCGTACAACCTGGTCGTTCATCACCACAAGTGACAATACTAATATCGTGAGCAACGCAGAAGTGTGCATAGTCGGATTATTATTGCCACAGTGTGAAGAGGAAAGCCATTATATATTTCCCACTGTATCCAGCTGGTGGACATATCTATGCCATTGTGATCACACACGAATGAAGGTTGTTCACGCTGGAACATAAGTGAATATTACCCCATGCACAGGGATTAGTGGAAACGTAGTCAGTGTAGTGAGATCAATGAGAATAACACGAGTAGTCGTCTCGTAACTTGCAATTGAATGTAACATTGAGGTTATATATGGTGTCAGTGTGTAGTTGTAGTGTGTGCATTGTGGAACAAATCAAGTCAATTATTATAATTCTATTTCACTAGTTGTTTGCACCCACACATAAGTTCTACTTCTTCACTGCACATGATCATACTGACTGTTCGAATTGTTATTTTTATTCTCATGACTAAAATAGACACATTCGCCATAACCTCACTGGAAATAATAACAAAGTTATGTAGAACTCGTTGTTACACGTAAACGAATGATGTCACGGAATTATGAATAATTTGATTTCCATGGTACATGTGTAACATTGTTCGAAAATGAAGAAAATAGAGGAACATGTTGGGCGCATAAGAGGCAGTTAACACAGGAATTCTAGCAATCATAGATAACGCAAATTGGATGAATATACTTAACCAATAACAGTATTCCAATAGCACGATCAGTAGGATAGTTTTGAAGGATTTTATTTCATTCACCTTTCTAGTTCTCTTCCACCCTTCACTTAACTTAGATACCTTGATAAATTTCATACAGCCGGTTTCCTTAATTAGATTAAAGGAAGAAAAAAAGAACATATTTGCAGGATAATACGAACTCGTTTTATTGCGTGGATTCTAATCATCTGCGCACATCCGAAATAAATCAACCATAATATATTGCGAAATTTCTGAACTTAGTTATACCAATGACTTCAAGTAATGGACAGAATGTGTTAGCAATATAATTTCAAGGATAGCGGAATTAGATAATTATTTAGTATTAAAAGAGTAACCATTTTCATAGTAACCAGACAAATGGGGTGAAATTTCGATTTCGCTTGGAAACAAGGATGGACTAATAGTGACGAAATACTAATAAGAGCATCAGAGATACTGTTTACATTTAACGGAGGAAAAATCAGGAGGGTGGGCATGAATCGTAAAGTAAAATTATAAGATAAATAAAATAATTCTATTCGGCTGATTTGGAACCTTGACAGTAAGTTGAACTCACTGAATGAAAATCCAAATCAAGATTGAGTGAAATGTTACGCAACAGAACAAAACACACAAAAACACATAAAGAAAAAAGTTATGCCTACCAGGTAGGGTGGTGAAAGACTAGTCACACTATTTCCCACATGCATTGGTTGGGTCAGAGTATTTTAATTTATTGAAGAAACACGCAGTTGAAAGAATCCACAAAGTAAAACGAGGTCGTGTTATTTTGGAATCTAGAAAATCTGTAGAAGATAAGTAACAAAAATATTCCTATTGAAAGTACACTCCTTCTACCAATTCGAATGGTCGTTATTTTTGCGATTTATTTTGTGCAACCTCTAATAGCCGCTACAACTTAACGAACACAGCAAACAGAAATACCATATTGGGATCCAAACATTGTTGGTTCAGACACATGGTGTTTCTTGAATAGCATTTAGACTGCTGCAGACATCTATTAACAGCTACCTACTCTGATTTTATACTGAAGACTCAGATGACCTGTTAGAAAGTATGAGCAACAAGCAGCACTGGCAAAAACATCAGCCAAGATACTATTCACCTGAGAAATACATACAGAAAAAAAAAGTGCGGTTGGATTGGAGATACACTGACAAAATCGTTGAACGACATCATGTGCCAAGCAGAACTTCCTGTGGAGTCCGAATGGGAAACAACCAGCGGGTTCGAAGATGTGGTAGAAGATATTGTGTGGAGAGGAAGTGGAAGCTAACAATTAATAGCAAAATCGGTTGCAGGTGAGTACAGAGGGGGGAGGAAATGCAGTTCGGCTGCCGACGACCTATATTCCATTAGGAACCTACGAGTAAGTCAAACAACAGAATCTACCACATTTACTACTAAATGATTTCAGTAGCTGAAATTCACTTAAATGAACTAAGGCATATTATGTTGATCATACCATGTGATTGTTGAGTTGAACGGAACTGATTTACTAATATGTGAGGAACCTCCTGTCTACATAAAATCAGTTTTCCAGAGAAAATTTAGAAGGATATAAATCACATGAAAATACCTCACTTGACAAAAAGGATTAAACTATCACAGACGAAAAGGTACCATTTACGTGAAATTATCCACATAGAAGAATTTCGTCATTCGACAACTTCTTTTTCAAACTGAAGAGTTGTGTTTACATTACAGAAAAAGGTTTCAAGCAGCATTCAAAATTATTCTCCCGGGATACACATGTGAAAGTAGAGATAATTAACGTGTTTTTTTATAAAGCGGGTGTTGGTTGCTGGAGATGAAGTAGATAAATTATCAAATACTTGTATTTTTATTTAAAGTTATAAAGCAAGTCAGGTGTTGTGAAAAAATTAAAATTCCGACGATGAGGATAACAATAAAGAAGGCGATAAGAAAGTGAAGTGGAGCGAATGCAAATTGTAGAAAAGAATAATGTAAAAACAAAGCAGAACGTGAATATGACTAAGGCAAAGAAATACGTGTAACTAAACCTTTCTGAATACATTGCTGCGGATTTAATTCATTCATAGATAAATGGAGAAAAAGTAAACATTTGGAGAGACTGAATTTAGTCCTGTATATAACTTTAGAGGATAAATCACCTGTGACTGAATGGCCTGTATGAAGAATGTGTTCACAAGTGGGAGAATAAGTCATTTGATGCTGACATTCCATCAATTAAACCAAGAACGGTTCAGTCATGCGCATCCACATTACACGACTACAAAGTCCAGTATAGTCAGCTCGTCAGGATCATGTAAAATAGCTGCATTTCTATTGTATTGAGTTTCACTATGGCGTCTTAGTTAATGCACAACTAAAAGAAGTCACTGTTCACATCTTTTTAACTTCGTTCTCACTATGGAATAAATAAAAATGTATGATAATTTCAATTTCTCATCAAAAATTAGGTTTAAAAAGTAAATACGAAATCATATCTTTCGTTAAACGTCTGCCTACCAATAATTTTATACACTTTACCAAGGTTAGGAAGCAACTTAAGCTAAGATAAACCCTGACATTATTTGAAATGGGAGAAGTGAGTCAGCACATCAATTTGTGTACAGTTGATTGACCGAAACGAGTGGCTTCATACTGGTCACATCAATCATTGGTGCCAATCAGCTACACACGACCGAAGTCATCTAAATGCCAGATGACCACTTCACTTGGGTTTAGCCGAGCACATTATTCATGTACTTGGTGTAACTTAGATGAATGACCAGAATCAATTGAAACCAACAGATTTCTGACTAGCTGTTGGGGTGAACTAGTAATGCGTGGAAGCGAATTCTCAAATGCAATTGTGTTTTATCGTATCCGGCAGATCTCACATAGAAGTGAACTGAACAAAAACTTGTTGAAATTTCACCCAAGTTATTACAAACAAATAAATGGCGAATAAATTAATTTACCAATTTCGAGTTCGCTTTAAATAAAGGTGTCGAATTTCTCCATATATTGACGAACAAGTGTCGATGACGAGTGTCAGAGTTGAAATGCATATGAATTAATACATGTTATTATCATTATTACTGTTATTGCTACTATTGTTGTTATTTCATAATAGCTGAGAAAAAAATACCCGTTCCCTAACGCATGAACATACATTTTTATATTGCATGTATGCATGTTATTCAGCCTGAAAGACTATTAAGCAGTATGTTGACATATTTATGTATTAATTTGTCAAAAATAACTCATTATGATAGAAATGTTAAAGTTTTGTGACCGTAAATCTGATTTCATTGTCACTCATCTTTCAATTTAAATTTATGTTATCTCTCACCCAGAAAAAGATGACGGATGTAAGGTGAGGTAAATTGAATTCGATACAGCGACCTCTTTCAATTTGCAAATTCTTCAAGAAAAATAAATTGTTTAACTGTCTAACTTAAAACACCTCAGAGAAGAAGAGGGACAGACTTTACCCTATTTCATCCCGCGTTTATCTTGCATTAGTTTCAGTTTGTCCTTTAAATCTGAAAGCTATTCAGCTACAGTCTTGAAGTGACTAGCTGGTGGATAGAGCTCGAGTTATTTATCACTGAATCATGGATTCTGAGAATATAATGTGAATGGTTTCTTAGGCTAGATGGAGTGGCACAAAAGCATTGAGTGTCCTTCTGGACGATGTCTTCAGCGCATGGATTTGACTTTTCAACTCTTTCACTCAGATCTACATTCAAATAGTCAATTCGTCAGTGATTCACTGGTAGAATCTTCATGAACCGAACGGGTTGACCGGATTTGATTCGTTGGTAACAAACTCCTAAGCTTCATCTCATTTATTAGCAAATAGCGAATCCAGCAAAATCGGTCGTGAGTTGAGGAAACCTGACCTGTAGAAACAAGATCTCTGCTACTGAAGTTTAATTGCTTGAAACTTGAAGCCCTACATTTTATTGAGAAGTAAAAAGGATAAAAACACTTCTATTGTCTTCGAACGGCGAAGAAACACAGGTTTTACCAGTAATCACAAGTTGACATTCGCATAAATGCTCTGATTCTGAGTACATTTCAAAATGTCACACCTTTATTGTGATATATCAAAGCCATTTGTTCCACAATGTTTACAGAAATGGCTTTAAATATACTTTGCTCCTCAAATTTATACGAAAATATTTGTGTACTAGAGGAGATGACGAAGATTGTTGGAGAAGATTTGTAGAGCCAGTAAGTGACGTCGGCGTAGTTGTGATCTCTAAGCTGGTTTAGTTATGAAGCTTTCACTGTCCCTCTGAAAAGCGTATCATACAGTCGGAAATCAGTTTAAAGTCGATAATTTTTGAACATCAGTTGTGAGAGTAAGTGTTAAAAAGCAGATCATGGTGACTTGGTAATCAGTGAGGAAATATACAGTAATACACATGGATGCGAAATAGTAAATCTTTTGTAAGCATATTGCGAATAAAAATATGGGTTTAAGTTGTGAGTGCGTGAATTTCAGTTTGTACCGGTGTGGTAAACATGAAGAAAACATTGATAACTTCAAAAGGATTTCCGTTTAAATTTCGCTTACCAAAAAATCCCATCCATATTTCACAGATAATTTCTCCTGTTCAGTTTCTTTATATCCGATAAAATCTGACCTGTAATTACGTTTAAAACTCTGGCGAGTATTTCATGTGTTCACTATTTGCTGATTTGCAAGTTTCTAGCTACCATGAGAAAAAACAGAATCATGGGTTAGTGTGTATTACAATGCTGTTGTTAGCTGCCCATGGGTTGTGTCCTTTGTTCACTGAATGGATACCAGTAACGTAACTTATCACCATTCTACCGAATTACACGAATTCACCTGAAAAGACAAAGAAGAGACATCATCGTTTCTTGATTTGTGCTTCATGTAAGGGAGAAGTGTTTCACATGGCCTGCTGTCATGTGATATTTTTTAAAGGTTTTGAATGAAGACAAAATATCATGCAATGAACTATGCTGAAAATGTTGTACAGTATATAAACGCTGTACAAAATAAACCCATCATTATTGCAACTTGTTGCTTTTGATTATACAAAAACTCAATATCATAAATTAGACATGAAATTTATTCGTTCCGATCTGTTCTACTCACTAATGAAGACTTGCTTACATAACAACGCCAAATCTATAAAAAATGGGAGTTCACACACATGAATGCGGCCTCTCTAGTGAATATGTCGTAGTGTGAACCAAAATCTATCTGTTGAACTTTTTTCTCATCAACATTGAACCTAGACAAAGTTCTGATGACTTTATTATTTTGTCTGAACCGAAAGTATATCGATTATTTGTTCGTTGTCTGATAGTAGTGAATTGTCAATCATACTTGAATATTAGCTTTATTGAGGACAATCATGAATAATGGTGAATAAAACTCAAAACTAACCATCAGTTCATCTTCTGAGTTTTTTAAGTTGACATGTAATGCATTTCAAATAATCACTGTATCAGATACGCAGACACAACATCCATTTAACCCTTTGTCTGCTGCACATTTTCTTTTGATACTTGTCTTAATACCCATCCACAGATGGAAATAATGTCCAACAGATCGATGAAGTGACTCTTTTGGTACTTGTCAACATGCCGAGTCACACTCTGATTATTCAACAGTGTTTTGACTTATTTTGATAATGCAAATTATACTCCAATATAATTTTTTATCTTGTGTTAAATACACTTGTGCATAATTGTTATTGTACAGCTAAGTGAAGGTCATAAGTCTATATGTCAGCATCATTTTTTCCAACATAATTATTACATAGGGTTATCAGTTCTCCTAATTAAGACATGCTATTCATTCATTGAGATGAGCAGGTCAATACTGTAGCTCGATAATATTTAAAAACTATTTTGTAGACTGTATTTGTGGATGTTTCATGCAGTATTACGATGACAAAAAATGTTTAGACAGGTGCTCGTCACCATAGTGTAGTGTGAGAAGCAATATAAATTTACTATTGAATATGTTATATGCAGTTGATTTGCATTGATGAAACAGCTATTGTTTGACAAAGTAGAAAGTTACTTTCACTAAAACAATAAGATGGTGTAAATAGTATGAAATGTGCAAAGGATTTATTGAGTACGTTTTGGCCATTCTGATCACACATATACTTGTCATACATATATAAAGGGTAACAGAACAAAAAGGATCAAAATTTCGGCAGTATGGGTCGAATAAACTTAATGTCATGAGGTTTGGAAAAAGGGACATTGGGTGAAGATATTTTTACTCGAAATAAACTTTTCATTTGAAGTATGATGAACTAGGTAGGTTCAAAGGAGTAACTCTGAACCCTCACAGCGAGGGAACATATCACAACGTTTACCAGTTTACATATGTATGCAGTCACACGAAAAAAGGCAGGACCCATTGATCTTAACAAATGAGAGCCATGGAAAAAATTTCCAAGTGGCTACATGTACCAGGGAAACCACGTGATTCAGCTAACTCAAGAAACCTTCTTATATTTCATACACACGTGATCTCAGTAATTCCTTTTGACACACTTAAATTTAATTTAGAATGAACTCATAGTCAGAAGCAATTGGAAACCTGTTTGGTTGCTTATAGCACTGAAACTTTTGTGATAATCAAAATTAAAATGAAAGGTTTATTTCACTTAATAACGTTTTCACTCACACTTTTCCTCTTGTCAGTTATCTGTCATCGCGACCAAAAATGATTAAACCTGAACTGATGATATTTTGATCTTTTAAGCTGTTTTATATTCTAAATACGTTTCTATGATAATTATAAGTTTGTGATATGAATGTTTGAAATGAACTGAGTAAATACATTATACACTTCAGACTAAATACGTTTATCTCTACTTTTCTCAAAATTCATCAAAAGGAACTGCATGTTCTGAAGATAACTAACCGTCCACTCCTTTTTAACTTCAACAGCTGATTTCCAAACAGCTGCTTAAATAGCTAAAGAAATACACATATTAACATATAAAAATTATTATAGTCTCACAGGAGGTGCTTAGGAACTCGAACAAATGAGTGGTAAAGTCTCTAACCCCCAAAAGTGAATGTTATCAGTCATTATTCCGTTCGTGGATGCGTTGGTGATGAATGTCGACTAGCACAGGACTCCTACGAACAGTCTTGTAGTAACTGTCTCTAGTTATCTTATAACAAACTAAGACTTGTCTTTAAAGTAAAATAAGTGAAAATGCATTATTTTCACCAAAAATGAAAGCGTGATTGCTAAATGTTATCCAAACCTAATCAAGAATTGAAATATCAGTTTAAATGTTACCAATCGAAGTAACAAAAGTTATTTTGATGAAAGTATATCTCCATACTATAGCAGATGTCTAAAGCGAATTTCTGACTTTTTGGAACTCGCTTCTCTTTAGAATAAAATCTGAGGGTGATAAACGAAGTTTCAGTTGTACCCGATTGTTACCAGCCACCGGTTATGCTATGATGGTGTGAATAACAGATAAAGATCAAATAATTATGAACATTTTAAGTAGAAGAACAAGAACTTGCAATCTAGTTGATAACGAAAAATTGACATTTATCTGGATGAAAGCATGAAAGTTTGGTGTCTTGTGTATAAAATTGCTAGTGTATTATTGATATTAGATGACTGTGTGAGGACATTTCGTCTCAACAATCGATTCAAATGTCTTCTGTGAAAAGGTCTTCCTTTTTTCAGTTTGACTCGGTTACCCAAACGAATTAAGCTAGTGAAATTATTTTTCTGTCGGTTGTGGAATAGTTTGTTTAAATACTTTATATTCTCATACGGGCTAACACGTAAGGAAATCTTTTTAGAGAAATTTTTATTTCAAAGTACGTAGATTTTAACGGTAGCCTGCTTAAATCATTGAGCATGCAAACTATTTATCTCTTATAATGTATCAAATTGTCCTTTATGCTACCGGATCTCTAATTTTATTCACATGAATTTTTAATTAACGTTCAACCTTCTGCTAGTCATTTTTTGAAGCAAATGAAGACACAATTTCATATGAGATTTTAGCCTTCTTCCAAGTAGAACGATTTTTCTCCATATGATTCACTAGTGATTTCAACAACATTTGTTTATAAGGTCAACTTACGTTTTCTTTTGCTTGTGTAGGAGTGAAATTGTAAGTCTATGTTGGCACTCCGGCTTCTAGAACGGATGCTTCAACGGACACTGGGGGTCGACACGATGTAATTTTGAATGACGCTAACTAGCTTTATGGATGAACACAATCTTTTGAAACAGTGAGTTCAGGATACCAGTCTAAGGGGAAATACTGCCATTCATCGGAATTGCAGGTGAGTCAAGATGGCGAGTCCCAAACAGGACAAAATGCTAATCCTGGATTACGCTAGTATGCACTGTTAACTGCCGGCGAATTTGTGCGTTATTTAAAGACACCGCATGAGCAGTAATTCTGTACTTTCAGCAAATATGATATCAAGCATAAACTTGTCATTCCCGTTATCATAATTTATTAATGTAAGTGCTTTCAAGTTCGCATCCATATTTTCACCAATCAAATCAAAAATGTACTTCGAAAAGTAACCAAATGTTTAGCAGTTCACTTCAGAATACAAAACAGGTCAGTTCAAGCTGTCTGCAGTACAAGCTTTTGAAAATAACTTTACTGGCATCAAGTTCATGGTGATCGAGAATTTCTCAGACGTCAAGTGGAAGCTAATCACTGCTCCTTGATGGATAAAAACCCTAACTGTGGTGCGATACTTTTGTCAGAGACAAGGCCTCATGAGCTCTCTACTGGACTAAGTTCACTATTCCTATTAATTCTCTATGACTGGAAAATGTCAATGCATATTGTTGAAATTTTCGTTTAAGCTTAATATTCATTTAAGGAAGTAAAGCACATTAGTGAAATCGTTGAAACATTCGTTAATTTGCAAAACGAATGTTTAATGCATTGCTATTAGGATCATGATTCATCACAGTGGATAATTTGTCTGCATTTAATGGCTAACAGTCCATTAGCATCTTTCCTATTCCTTGAACATTCAATTCGTAAATTCTCCGTGAATTTCTTAAAGGAATTTCAGAGTGAATAAATTATCATGTATTTTGTTTGTGATAGAAATTAGTATAAAGTTATGCTGCAATTGAAATTATTTTCTTCCGGAAATGAAGTGAACAATGATTTAATTCTGTGGCATATATTTATATACGCATATAATAAAAATTCCATTAGTGAAATACTCGTATGAAACGAAGGAATCAGTTGGTAGAAAATTCCACATATGTTCATATTTCTGACTATCTATGACGCCAGAGTATGTTTAGGGCAATACTCAGCTTTGATCTTTAAATTACTACGAATATGATCGAGATTAATTGGATATCTCTTAAGACTGGTAAGACTTAATTGACAGACATGAGTTTAGTGACACCAAAGGAGTTGTGTCAATAAAACAATCACAAATGACAAACGTGTCAACAACCTAATTTGTAAAGAAGTCTGTCTGATCGACTGAGAACTTCATTCTTGTTTGTTTCAGATCACCGATAAAAGTGTCTGAAAGAGTCGAACCCAGAGGACTTCTCACATTGGCTCCGTCAATTTGGAGGTACAAAACATGGTTAAATTGGAACTTTATATCCTTAATACATATAAGCAGCAACCGTTTAAGTTCATTTTTTAGCAGTTGTATGAGATCAGCATGTTGACATATAATTTGTATTTTTTTCTTCTAGCGGGGTCTTTGTCAACAGCGGGTAGGCGTCAAAGGACATCATGAATTTAATTGAGATACATAAATTCCCTCTCCCTCTCTAATTTACTAGTGGTGAATGCTGCTATAAATGCCATTGTCCACTTCTGATTGTTTCTGTGTAAAGGTTGTTTTGCAAATATTAATTCTGATTACTTTCGAAGATATATTTTGCAATAAACGAACATATAAGGAAATCTATACAACAGGTTTATTCTGAACATTCTGTTTTCTTTCACAATACCAAATTTTAATAATAGTAATTTGCTTTTTTCCCGAAACAAAACTAGTGGTACAGTGTGGAATTTTCAGCACATATCTACAATATTTGCATGTAATTTTATCAAACATTTAAAAGGAGTATTTCAAAAAAAAAGATATGAAGACACCAACAGCAAAAAGCAAACAGGAAAAACACAAAATAATTTTTAGAAAATGCGAAAAAATACCAAGAAGTAGAAGGGAAAATAAATAGCATATAATAATAACTCAGTATTGGGTAGTGGAAGCTATGATATGATTATGCATGGTGACATTAAAGCTATAGTCATACAAGAAGTTATGAAATGGTATTTAAGAATGTTTATCCTCAAGATGATCAGTTAATTTGGTTGAAACAACTCTAAACAATCATAAAATAACATTTCAGGGTTGTTGTTTTGTTTTTATTGTCAGGTATAATGCAGTGTTTGTAGTGGTAGTGTGAGTAATCCTGCATAATACAAAATTTTAAGATGGTGATAATGGCGTTCACAACCAATGATTGTCAGTTAATATTGCCGAAAAAAAATAACAAAACAACCACAAAAACTAATAAGTACGTGATGGTTAATGACAGGACAATTTTTTTATACTCACAGTGGCAATATAGTCGGAACCAGTAGCCACACAAAAGAAGGAATAGAGTAAATTACAAAAAGTAAGCCAATGTTAATAATTTAGGTAGCTATCTATGTTTGAGAAGGAGTTCACTATAGAATGCAAAATAAGAGAGAAATAAAAGAGCCTAAAATTATGTTTTTGTTTACTTCGAATACAGATAGGTTAAATGAAATAGCAGTCTACAGTTCATCAGTCGACAGCATATTGTCCGATCTAAAAAATGCTCCTGATTCTGACAGTTTCTCTCGTTCAAAACATGAATTGTCCTATATTGAAAGGCATCCAGAAATGCGCCTTCTTCAATAATGTATTTGTACTGTCAAAGCAAGGTGAGAGTGAATAAATTTGACACATTTTGCTCTGTGGAGAGAAAGGCAGCTCATTAAATAGAAGCAGGCCGTCAGTTTTCACCACTGACCTTTCAAACACACATATTTGTCTTTAGTTACTATGCCGTAATATCATCGTGAAGTGAAGAGAGGTCGCTTGCGTTAAGACGTTGGAGACGACAAAGATAGTCCCTTCAATACTAAATGTATTTCACATCTAAAACCAAACCTTCTTCCTAGCAGAAAATCCCTTATATGAATCTCCATCAATTTGTTTAAAAGTAATCAGTTTTCGTTTTTCCCTCCGCAGTATTTTGCCCATTTGTTAAGTGAAGTCTGTGTCACATCTTAAGTTCACTGTTTTATGAAGGTTTCAGCCGGAGGAGAATGACTTGTTCTACAGCTTGTGATAGTCTCATCGTATTTTATTTCTTTAATAGCAGCTAAAACCATTTTATGAATTATGTCGAAAAAGAAGAACGTGTCTATCCAAAAAGTGGAAAAATGCTAATCGAATTAGATAACAGGTAATTTAATTAATTGATTCAAAATTCTGAAGACAAAAGCAAGGTTCGTAGATTATATGAAATGTAGTCAGCTCTGCTATAGTTGTCGTTAAGAAGCATTCCACTGGTAGAGAGAATGAATAAGGGGATGAATCAAGTGTGCGTGACAGATAAGTAGTTGGAGCACAAGTTTGTAATCGCGTCAGGTTACGATCAAATCATTCACAGTCAGAAAGCTGAAGTTTTCTAATATGAGGAGATTCACTGATATATAAGTCTTCATTACGCGTAGTGAAATGATTAAGACACCTTGCATTAGAATCACTAACACATCTATAGTGACAGCTTGTGGATTGAAAGGTGGAGGCTAAGAGCCATAGGGATACCCATCTTAGTTAGCTCTAAAAATCTGATACAAATCTCAGTTACCTCTAAACATTTTCTGCTTTCATTCTATATCCAATGTTAAAGTGTTAGTTTGCAGCGATTTAGATGACATCAAGGCATTTGGTTAGGTGGAAACAGCTGCAGAATCACTCAACATCATGGAACATTGGACACCTGCTTAGTCCCAGTTTGGGATTCTTCAGCGATAGTGACCAATGACGTCACTTGCATTATGCGTGTTATCAATAGCTGCATTTTCCATAGCATTCATTTGTTTAGCGATAATCCCAGTCAGGTTTGTTGATTTATCTGCCATAACAGCCTTCAAGGACTAATAGATTCAGGTCCACTTTAAGTTAAAGCAAATGAAATACGCGCTTCATTGTAAGAGCATTTTCAGGTAGATTTCGTCAAGAACTTACATCAGTGAAATAGTCACTGAAAAAACAGAGAGCACTGGGCGCCTGGTCATTCATGTTTCTACTTCGTTTTCTTAAAGCACTCATGAATCGACTAATACACGAATTCAAGACTACTAGGATACGAACTAAATTCATAAGCACTTTAATACTGAGCTGGAACTCGATGACGTTCTCCGAATACCTAATGTTGTACGACAACCATAGAGAATCAACTGCGAATAAAATTAGGCTTCTGGATTGTGCATCAGGAGGTATCAATAGTTCAGCCTACTGAAAGTCTCAAACTAGGACAAAAATATCGTAAGTTCTTACTTTCATTTCAAACGTAATTTGTTACAAGTTGCCCATCATGTTTGGGATGTGTACTGGGTTTAACAAAAGGAGCCGAGCAAAAGGATCTCGAATCATTTTCACTATCATTATTTTCTGGTTTAATCTCGATTGCGATTTCATGATCACTTTTTCTTGATGGTATCCTCACTATATACAAACACCAAGATGAAAGTCGGAAAAGAGAATACACGGTATAAATAATCTTGTATAGAGGTGATTATGTCTTTATCCCAATCATCCTAATTATATGCAGATGGAATATGTAGATGGGATGAGACAGTTCTGCCTATCCGCCACACTCCTCTTTCTCTCCCTCAGTTTTTTACTTGATTATCATTTAACAATGCGTCTTACATAGTCGTATGACCAAGGATGTTAAGCAGATTAATGTCCTCACCTCTCAAAATCATGTCTGATATAAAATTGAAAGATTTTAATCCAACGTAGTAGAATAATTAGGAAAACCCGACTGTAGGCTAATTAGTTTCAGTCATTTGTTGGTTTCGAAGAAGGTGGTTTATTTTTAGGACAGTCAAATAGGATTTGAGATGAAAGTCCCAACTGCTTTTTCTCTAAAATCAAAATCTTCCTTTTTCACACACACACATTTAATGTTTTGATTAAATAATACGGATGGTTTGTAGCTGAAATTAAGACTGAAAATTCTACGAGGTTCCAGATTCAGTCACTGGAACCGTTCATTGTTCTTCCAGTCAGTGACTGAGTGAAATAAGACGTATGTATTAACGACGTTGCATCCAGTGAAAATGTTTAACTAACTATGAGAATCCACAATCACGTGTTTATCAGTAGATAAAGTTAAAGGTGAAATCAGACAGAAATGTGTTTACAAAGACTGATAGCTTTGATATGAAAATACCAAAATGAAAACAAAAATGTTGTTTCAACTAAAAGGGAGAATTCGAGCACTGTCACTGAACAGAATTACACATTGCATTAGTTCATTTTATGTAGCGCACGGCGTGGTGAAATAAACTGTAGTGTGATGGCCTGAAAACTGGTAACCAATCTCTGGGTTCTACGGTATAGTTAATGAAAGATATTATCCACCTTGAGAACAAGTTATCAGAAAAGCATCTTACAGTCTTTCTTACCATGTATTGTTACTTCATCTTTTTCCACCTTTACTTGGTGTTTATTTCTGCATACAACTGCGTCTTCCTTTGTTAATTATCTCCTTTGATCTGATTATCAAAAATGCATGTGTCTGAAAGGTGTTGCCAACCGTGATAAAGATGTTCTAGCCCCATTCTGAGGAAACGAGATTTTTCGAAGATTCAAGTTGTCGTCCCACATTTTGAAGGCAAATGCTTCATAGATAAAGTTGTTCAAATTAACACAATGACAGATACTACTGATTAATATGGGTAGTCATGAATCCTTCGTGTAAAACAATAATGCTTGCTAGCTAGATCAAAATAATCAAAACGTTTGATGGTTCTTCCGCTCATTCGAAGACAGACTCTTAATCATTGAGTCCGGGTTTTCATGAAAACATTGCTCACATAAATGTTTCTCAGATAGATTCCGCTTGGACAGCTGAATCAACTGAAACTACCAGAGGTCTGGCTTGCTACTTTTAACAATTCCTGTTATTCTTCTGGCTTTCTAGACTGTCAGTCACATTATCAAATAGATCATCTGTTGTGCTCTGAATACTTCGAAATCGCTTCTTTGCATTGAGTATTTCGCAAATAACTGCCTAGATTCTTGGCTCAAAATTAGACGTATTTTAGTAATAATAAATTGTTCATTTCCTTCGATAGCTAAATAGCGAGGGGTTTATCAGATTTCTTGCGCATACTTCTCAGATTCTACCAACCGTGCTTGTAATACACAATAAACTAAGTTACACCACACCTTCTTTTACGATGATCTAAGTGAATATTGCTTTTATCAGTGCAGCGGATTGATTTTGGTGTTCCGTTCAAAAAAGAGCAAAGCCCAGAAAAAGTCAGGTTTCTTCTTGCTGAATTCGTCAACTTACACTTAATCAAGAAAGAATAGCATTTTAGTCTCTGTGATGTTAATGATAGAAATGTACACATGTGCTCAGTAACTTCCCGAAAAGACTTGTTCATTCTATGAATGCAATACTAAGCCTGCAATAAAAGTTCTTCTGTGATATGAAGTGTTTTGTGAATCAAATAAGCTTCATACAGGTCTGTCAATTTGCATCATAAGTAACCTTAATGTTTGAGAAAACTACAAAAATGATTACACAGCTCACCTATCTTTTCTTTGAAGAATTGCCGGAGGATATGAACACTTCTTGCTTTTTTCTTTCACATAAAAAATTATATTCTAAGGACAAATGTTTCAGACAGACAGTAGACAGTTTCATCACACAATATTGTGCACATCACATGCAATTATAATTTGAGAGAGATGTATATTTATCAAAATTAAAATTGCGCAGAGAATTTTTTAAATTCGGCGACTGAAGCTTTGTCTATTTTTAAAGAAATTTAAATAACAGGTGTGAATACTAGTAATTATAATTTCTCCTTAATCATATTCCTGAATATTCCACATCCAGGTATCTATAAAAAAGCTGTTCAGCGAAAAGACGGTTTTCGGGTAATTCTTTCTAGAAGTTTGATTAATGAAAAAAGGATATTCTATTCGATAACTGCATCATCAAGTTCTACAGCTACATATCCCTTATAATGACAGAATAGTCGTTATTGACAACACTATTGGTTTTTAAATGGAGAGTAACATTGAATCATTGAATCAGCCAGAATTTCAAAAGTTATTTGCTATCCAAAGGTTATAATACCAGCGAGTATTAGTAGGGGTAGCTTAGACCCTATTTCAAGTTAAACGTGATTACAACTCTGGAGGGAGAAGATTTCTGTAATTTTCATGTTAAGTTATATTGGACTAGTTAACATTTTAACTATCAAATCAAATTAGCCTTTCTGTGACTGATTACTTTAATTAATTAATGAATGAATGACAGATTCAGCAGTTGATTGACGCTCATAAATCAGAAGTCGTCAGGATATTACACAGTGACTTTTTCTTTCAAAAGCTTAGACCATACAATATATACACCCTCATTTGATATTTCCACTTTTTATACTTTGAAGAAACTTTCCGTTAGCAATAAGAAGACGAAACCAATGAAAGCTGACATCTAGAGGATAAAAAAGTAACAAGAGATGAAAATTAATCAAATCTTCGGATTGAAAAGAGTTGTTCTAATGCATAAAAGTTAAGTTGCTTTTTTATTCATCTTGTTTGACACAGAAAGGTATATGAAAGAAAAGAAGATTAACATTAGCATCTTAAGATTAAATATGTTAATATAAACCAGAAAAACCCAGAGAGATCGCAAATCCCGTGTGTTTTTCTTTAAAATTGTCCGCCCACTTTTTGTGACTGAATTCGTACCATTGTGAAGCACTCCTCTTTTCCATTTACACTGTCAATCACGCAGATCTGAATATACTGTATTACAAAATTAATAAAACTGTTAATTATAACGTTAACAGTCGTTGAGACTGAGTACATCGGATGAGAAGTCAGTTCCTTGGAGGAAACTAAACATTCTATTTTCATAAAGAGTTTCATGTCCTCATAATTATCGCTGCTGTATCACGAATTGTATGGTTCGTTTTTAGAGGAATCTGAATGCCAATTAATACAGAGTTACTCGAATTACACACATGTACCAGTCTGAGAACCGCAACTGTTAATGGTGTCATACCATACCTACTAACATTGACAGATAAAATTTTGGCTAAGGTGTGATGTAGAATATGCTTGGTCACAACGACAATAGTCGTTAAAGTTTAAAATGCTGCTGCTATACGTTTATCTGTATGACATTTGTAGTAAAAAAGCAGAGCACTTTGGTCAGTTACATTAAAAACGGTGTTAAGAATCAGAAATATTTACTTGGTCTTCAAATATTTTTACATGAACATGACCAAAAAAAGGGTATAACTTTACATAAGATATATTTATATATACATATTGATAAAAAAGATCACCTCAGACCTGTAAAACCTACTGTAAAAAGAGCATGTACATGATGTTATTTAAACATGGTGTTTATGAAGGTGCGTTGGTGGCATGAGGCTAGCAACCGTAGCCGGTAAAAATAAACACCACTGCTACGGAAACTTCAAGCCCCAAGCCTGAAGTCTGAAGCCCTATGTTTCACTGAGAACGTAAACGAATAAAAAACTAAAATAAATGTACTCCTTTAGCATTCACGCGCTGCTTACCTTCTTTTCATTATATTTAATAGGCTAAGGAACCAAATTCTGAAGGGATCTTTGAACTTTTTAAGGTGATACATTCCTAATACCAAATTTTAAGAACAATAAATAAATGTGAGATGTTGAATTTTTAGGATTCTGATTGGTATTCAATTTGGTAATAACGTGACATCAGTTAGGCAATCACTGGAAACAATGGAGTATTGTACAGCCGTCTCAACCAAGTTTGGGAATGCTCAGCGATCAAGTCGAGGATCTGCAGTAGCGTATAGCATACACCTATTCAGTCAATAGGGTGAAAGTAAAGGAATTTGTGAACGAGTGAAATCTCGGAGTGGATTTACTTATGTGTACCAGCCGAAGAAGACTATTCAACACCAATCGTAACTGCATAATGTTTTCCCTAACTCTTTCTTTAGAGTTTGGAAAGACTCAAATAATTTGGGTGTTTCACTGTGGGACTAAACAGAAATAAAGTTGTAGAACAGCCTTTTCATTTATGCTCAGTACACTGATTTAGAACCCGAAGAAGCAAACAAATACGCTAAGTTATCTTGTTTGTAGTCTATAAAGTTAACCAAACGGCTTATATCGTTGATGACTGAATGAAAACGATTTAGTTAGAGTGATAAAACCTTTGGCGGCCTTTATCTTTTCTGAATGATTTTCAACCTAAACTGAAATCATTATTCAAGCAGAAGAATTGACGCAACTTGCATTTGTCATTACTGCATAGCCATCAAGTCAGAAGAGTTAACCTGAATGATCTTAGGCTATTTGGTCATTCTTGTTTTCCTTCAGGTTGTCAAACAGATCTCGTATTGTGGTTTGAATGTTTTCGTTCCGTAAGAGAGATTTCATGAAATCGATGGACATGCAATAAGATCAGGTATATCTTTAGAAGTTATTTCGATAGCAAAGAACACCGTCACTCACGCTGAACATTCAGTGACATGATATCGATTTTTGAATTACTGTTGTAGTTGATTAAAAGTAAAAATGTTTGACGACATGGATAGTAATCCTCAGGAAGAATTAGAAATTGATTTGTTTTCGGAAGTACTTTCACTGGCGCAATTATTTTTGTCTGTGTTGGGAGGTTCCTGCTTTTAATAAGAGATGATGTAATTAGCTTGCATATAAAGATTTAGTTTTGAGAAGTAATAAATTAGATAACTGACGAATGCTGAAGACCAGGAACTTCACTCACTCTCTAATTGCTTTTTGTTTGAAGATGAAATAAACATCTAGCGGACAGTGGTGAGTGAAAAGAAAGGCATGCATTGAGCTGATAGAATGACCTCAGATGATATGTGTCTTATGTCACACAAACCTAAGTGAGAATTTATGGATCGCAAAAACCGAGCAAGTGTTCATTACTCTGGAATTAGCACGAGGATTTTGTGAATCGGCTTGAATAATTACATTTCAAAGTGAGATCGATTCGGAATATAATAACCTAAAATAATCTCTGAGGGCTTAGAAAATCAAAGCAAGATAGTTGTGGACGTTTTTTGATGTAGTCTGCAGCTCATTCCGCAGAAACATATGCAGAAAATATAGTCAAGTAGTAAATAAACTGAAGTGAACTTATTCGAAGGTCTCCTGACTTTTAATACTTTTGATAATTGAATAAATGTAAGTAGTAATCATATGCTTGTGATTGTAATATCAAATCTGACAGCAATGCTAAGTCAGTACTTCTACACCGTAACAGACTTGGTACTGACGTCATCAGAACTACTTCCAGATTACTGTAGATTTTCATCAGCAAGTTCTTTCTTCGCTGTCTTGATACCAAAGATAAGATTAGGACGTGTAAGAAACAAGGAACTCGCAAATAATCAGCAAAAAACAGTTGTCTTACAGATATACTGATGGAGATTGGTATGAATTAGGAATACGGTGAGGAAACTGCCGTCACAACCTAGCTGTTTATCGGAAGCCGAATTTATAGGTGTGAGCTGGGCATCCGAGGATAACATTAGGAAGTGGAAATGAAACTTGTTGAAAGAATTATTGATAATAGTAATTCGAAATCCATAAGAAACATAATTTCAAATAGTTTATCAAGAAATTTAAGAAAAAATTCAAAACATTTGAAATAAATTTGCAGAATTTCTGAAAATACTCCCTCAGGTGATTATTCTACTGACTAACTGACTTCTTCCATACTATTAATTAATGCATCACATAACATTACAATGGAAGTTGTTCAAAATTCTCGTTAAATAAATTATTATTTCAAAATAATTATGGTAATTAATTTTATGGTTGATGAATTTCTGACAATGGAATGTCTAGTCATTCCATGAATTGTTCTACTCGATTTGTCTGCACAAATATGTGGATTCAAGTAGCAAAAAATAACCATTTGATGAGTAGTATATTTTATCATTGCACACATCTGGTGGATTCCAGACATCATCAAAATATTTTTTATAAGGTTTACGTTGTCTTGTAAGAATGGAAGCTCACTCTGTATTTGTTAGTTTGGTGAGACATCGCCAGGATCGTCTTACATCTACCATTTGATTTGAACGGGTAAAAAGTACCGTTAAATTAGTACAAAGTAAAATATGAATTGAAGTTGTGAAATTAAATGGTTTCATTTGCTGTGAATACTAATAAAATTCGAATCCTGGGGGGTGGGTACTAATGAAGAGTCCCAAATTTGGACGAAACAGCTTTCCAGTACTCCCAGGTTTTCCAGTGGTTCTCTAATTGATGTCAGCTCATGATGAAATCCTCCATCTAATCTAACAAAATCCCTACAAAAACCAATACTTGAAGATTATGGATATATAAATGAAGAACCTGACGAAGAGGTTATCATTAGGTATATAGCATTTTCGAAACTTTGCTTCCTAGACTGGACTACTAAGTGAATCTCATCCAATCATGTCATGTGATATGTTCAGTTTTATCTCATGAACTTTAAAAAAAGTGTTCTTAATATGTGGTGACTGTTTTTAATTTATTAATCCTAAATCAGCATGTTCTGATGGAAATTTGAATAAACTCAATGGCTACGTGAATTTCCGTGGAGAATACAGAATCAACCTTTCCTGTTTCTTGTTTTCTTAATCTTCCAATTAGATCTTTGGATCGTAACATGAATTAAGACAAATCTTTAATTGGCTTCCAAATTTAAGGAAGGATAAGAGTAATGTTTCAGATAAAGTGGCATTGTCACATGGTAAGTTTACATATGATGAATACTTTTCTTGAAGATTCTGAGAAAATGTTCTGGAAGAGTTTGTGGCGAGAATTAAGTATTGTGTTTCAACATTATTTCTAGAATACAGCTGGTTCAATTATTATTATTATTCTGCCCCAGATAATACTTATTAATCCACAGACATTCAACAAGCACCGAGGTTGTATGACCACTTGAAGTTAATTCTGATAGATGTTTGTCGACAGAAAATTACTTGGTTTCTTAAATGCCTATTGCCTTAGTATCTTGGACAATCAGATAGACGAACAAACTTTCAGGAACAAAAAAACAAAATAAAGGAGATTTAGTTGTTGTAATATATATCTTTTTCTAGAAAGTCTATTATGATTTTGATAGATGGGATAGTTAGATATCCGACTAATTCCTGAGGGGGTTAATTTATCAAAAAATCTGTTTATTTGCTTGAATATAAAGTAGGCTGTTTGGATGTATACAAAAATTCAGTTTTGCAGTGGACATATCCCTGAAAAACTTTTTTATCATAAAATATTTTCCTTTCTTCTTCTTGGCTACCCACTATGTAAGAGTGAATTAAGACAGAAATAAATTCAAAGTTAATTTAAAAAATGCTCAAAGTGTTTGAGTTCATATTTCGTCATTCTTGTCTGGACAGAAGAAATTCTTGTCGTTATTCATCCAAGTCACATATTTTTTCTTCATTCCGTAGCCATTCTAATGGAACATTGAGCTGCAAGCTTGAGCATTGTAGTTTCAACCTTCCTGCTTTGCTGAACATACTACCAACTAAGCATCATCTGCAGCTTTGTAGGACAGCCTTCCAAACCTGACCACATACATGACTGGCGAACATTCTTCCACAAACTAACTGACTCGCAGTATTATCAAGGCGCATGGATACAGCACATAATCCTCTTTCATAATTGCACAAAACCGTTAGATGGCGCAAAATACCGTTTCTTTTTGGTACATTTGGCCATGAAAAATATGGGAAAAGCATCAGAGCGAACGGCAGGTTGGATACTACTTGTATAGACAATCAAAAGAATCAATGAAAGGTAAATATGTGTATCTAATTATGCTTAGATTATTAGAAATGTTAAAGTGATATAGAGCTGTACATCTTGTCGAATGGTACTTGTATGAGTCACCATTGGTTTTCAATGTGTACCAGAATCACTGAGATTATATAATAGTGTGAGAGGACGACTTCAAGTGCAGTGATTGGTGAAAAACTCAGTCTCTAGTATAAGGCCAATAAGCGTACAATTTAATACTTTATTTATCTGTATAAAATAATGTTTCTGTGCTCCACTCTCCAATAAATTTTAAAAAATTCATGTCCTTATGGAGAATGAGCTTTTATACTTATTTCATGATACATTTCAGAAAAACAATAATTATTCATTTATAATTTACTTTTGGCACATGTTTTATCTGAGCTTATTACCAACAAACTAGCTCATTCACGGTTAGAGTTTATTAGAGGTGAATTTAAATAAACTAGAATTATTCTTACAAGGTGTTTCAAAGACGTCTGTGGTTTTCACTGATGAAATTTACATTATAATGGGTGAGATGAGCAGTGATCTGCCTTCTCATCACTCTGTGGAAGCTACTTTGTTGCACTAGACCACTGATTAGTAAATTCATTGTCTGTAATGATAAACAGGAAGTATTCAATGGAAACATAAAGAAAAATCGAACTCTGATTTCTCCTTGTTTCAATATGGAAACGAATCTGCAAGAAACTGCCACTTAGTGAACCCTATGAAATTTGTATCAATTGTCACGGAAAATTAAGTGACGTATGAGATAATGAAGCTAGAAAACACCGTTAAAATAATAACTAAGCAAAGTTAGAGGTTAATTAGTCCTTTAGTTTCCACATGCCACTGTGCACTAACTGTCTCATCCTTGTATTCTGAAGTGCGTTCTAGCCACGTATGCGCCTCAATTTGATGAAGGATATCAGTTCCTAGTGTTCTCAGCGGAACCTTGGGTTTAAAATTTGATCTTTTGAAGTTTTGGTAGCAGTGGGTCTGGTTCGGGTAGTTTCAAGGAGTGAGTTTTCTAGCCTTATATTTGACCTTCCTTCCAGTGGTTTTACCTCCAGTTTGAGAGTGCGTCGGCCGAGGATCGATCGCCAATACCACATGCACAGTTGGCGAGCATTCTGTGACTAAACCACCAACTCCAATATTTAATATATATATATCCATCTATATAACCCTAACAAAAAACAGCATGATATGTCAGGTATGTTCACTGGTGACGCCTGTATTTGATATTGATATTAGCTATATCTGTTGAAGCTTCGTTGTAATTGAGATATGTAGGCGGTTCGTATAATCCAGAGTAGTAAAATTAGTGAAACTATTTGGTATTCTGTTAGTTACTGACCAAAACACAAGACAGTTTACCTCACCTAATACCTCTGATATCAAGTAGGTAACTTATTCCGTTTTCAGAAGAAATAATGATTAAAGCTAACTAGGAAAACTTTACGCCTGTTTTCCATGTTAGTTTGTATATTAGATAAATCACACAGTGAAACAGTTTTGTTTACTGAATGAAGTTACGAACAAACTTTAATTTTCACAATCATATTATAGCTACACCTGACTTGTTTTATATTAGTAGACATCACATTTTCTGGTGAAACATAATGGGTTTCAAGCTGGCTTTTATTGCACCATCATTCAAAGCATGTTTTGAAATAGATACCAAAATGTCAGTTTGTCTGCATCAGTATATGCTAATTCTAAGTGAGGGAAATGAAAGCATACACCATTGCATTTCATCTGGTAGAACTAGAAGCAACTATAGGAAGCTATATGCTAGGACTACCAAGTATAAAAACTCCACAATACCTTATCTGGCACAGCTGTTATGTGATGAGAAAACTGTTAGGCATGACATGATCAATTTACTGCGGCACTCTAACAAATAGTTCCCATTAGCTTTCGTTCTCCTTTCTTTGTTACTATTATATTGTTGCTCACATATTCTATTACACACTAATTTTATATATCATATCCTGTGGCTCACTGTTTAAATATGTGAATGCAATGCTGTTCTTTTTTTATTTTATTTCTTTTATTTCTCTTTTTCTTTTTGTTGTTGTTGCTTTATATTTCTAAATCCTTATAAAATTTATGAGGTAATTAGATGCAATATTGTAATGAACGCTGAAAATTCCATACCTGTACCACATATACTGTTTGGAATAAAGCTATTATTATTATTATTGTATGCATAAATGACATAGGAATTTGTGTCAAGTTTGTTTTCAAACACTGTTTATCGTATCTTTCAGAAAAGAGAGACCGTTTTTCTCCTAAGTAGAAACAGGACATTACCAAGTTTGCATATAAATTTGACTATTCATTATACTGGCAGCAAGGAACTATTTCAGATTATTCATGAAGAGAGAGAATCGATATTGTTATTTTCATGAAATATCATTGTTTTTTGTTCATTTAGCATCCAAGTTTTCGTGCACATCAAACAGCGTGTCAATGAGTTTTACTCAAACAAGCAACGATGAGCTGAATCAAAGTTTCATCGATTAAACTGCTAATCCAGTGACAGACAGTTCTAGTGTTCCTTCCTCACCCAAACTATGTGCAGACTTGTGAAGAAGTTATGCGACGAAAGAAACACCATTTTTTTACGTTATAAGCAAATACATTAAGGTGTTCAAGTAATGAAGTTCTGATTATCTACGATGTACAAACTTTGCTGAAACAAACCAGCTTGCTTGCGGCACTTCACTGTTTTCTAATGACGAAATTCCACTGCACTTGTAATCCATTTGCACGTTCAAGTATTATTTTAATCCTCACGAATATGCAAAATATACCAACAGAATGAATAAAGTAGAACGTTGGGGATCCAATTATGAAGCATCTTCTAGTGATCAACCAGTAGTCGAACATGCTGTTTTATGAGTCAGATAAGTCTATTTGAATAAAGCTAATAGTGACTCAGTTTCATATATAAATAAGTATTACCGCAGGACAATTTCAAAGACAAATACAAATTTATTCAGCATAGGTCAAACAGATGACGCAAAACTGGAAAACAAACACTTATGAAAGCTCTCACTAAATTTGACGTATGTTGTTCAAGAAAAAATTGGCATTCACTATTTATAGAAGCGTCCAGCCTTGAAATAATACCAATACTAATTTCTTATCTAAGCTGACCCATAAAGAGCACACGAATGTCCTAACCAGTGGAAAACAAGACGTCTTTTCTTGCACAAAACCACACCAGATACAAATATAAGCCACTTGGAAAGTCGAAATGGTAAAATGTGAATGCAACTAACTGGTCAGTATTCAAGGTTGTCAAATCATTCTTCAGCATCCCAAGTGGAGCGTAGGGCTTCAAGAATTCTGGAAGTTTCAGCAGCATTATGCTACTTTTCTTACGAGGAAGAGTTACTAGCACAACACCCAACACTCCGTTTTCTCCTGATTTGCAAAAGGTTACGTGAAATTCGTGGAAGCATTGGCCGGGAATCAAGCCCGGAGCATGTTGAAGGGTGTCAAGCTAACTAGCACTGAACCACTGGCACCTTAGCATAATAATACATTCATTGACTAGTTGTCTTTCATTGACACTGCATTTCATGGGAATCAAACACTCTCTTACATGAAAACAACTTCATGCAATATCATCCTAAGGCGCGACCATTTGAAAGATGCCCCAGTGGATCAGTTGGAATTTCTACAGACATATTTAATAAACACTTAGTCTATTCCATGTGGTATTTAGAATTGATAAAACCAACGGTATATTATACAAAGTTACGTAGATATAGTAGGTTCGAGTCCCTTCACATCTTTCTCAACCTGGAAACTGGTCTGCATTATTTGCCTTCGCACAACAAATGTATCATATGTTTTTGGGTCGAAACGTTCCTCTTAGTCACCAAGTTCCATCTAATTGACTAAGCAAGCAAATACCAAACTCCATTTGTTATTGGTAAAAGACTTAACAGCTGGTTGGCGAATTTTAGTATTGAAGTTGTCAACGAAACTTTATTCACTCGTTCACATTATCCTATTTTAGCTGTCAAGAACTTTTAATGGCTTTGATGACTATTCAGCTACTCTTAAGTGGAAGAAGAACATATAGTATAGGTTGGATGAAAAAATAATTCAGTATTCACCGAGTGATGCACAGAGTTTCACTGAAAAAGTATATGCTATGAATTGTGAATTTCATCCGTATCCCATTAGATTACCTTAAATTAAATTCAACCAGATTTGTACTCATTCTGGGACATTTCAGTCCATCTTATTTCTTTATTATATCTAAATAACAGCCAATAAGGCGCCTGTAGGCACAGGTGGAAATAATAATGACGATCATAACAATAATAACAGTAATAATACTAATTATGATTGTTTTTCTACAACAAAATTTAATTCATAACTGAAGGTACTAGAATTAATTTCGGCATTATTTAAAACAAGCGTTTTTTCGTTTTTTAATTGTCCTTGGTCGCCATCATGTCCTACTGGTTTTATATGGGCACGTTTCTGCCTGTTAACTTGTAGACAATTATCACACATGAACAAACACGTTGCACAGCACTAGTTGGATATTGGAGTATATCACCCTGGTTGGTATAAAGCCCTTCTAAAATGAGTTCTATTCAGCTGTGAAATTCAAAAGTTACGTTTCACCCTGTTATTTGCATTCGTCTCTATGAATAGTAAAGTGTGATGACTCTATCCATTACTGACCATTGTAATTATCCAAATATCTTTGATTGAATCCCTCGTCTGTCTTACTAGAAATCGACTGGATACAAATAAATGGTTGTTACTGTGACTGTTTGATTCGGATTTACTTGATAATAAACTCTGGCAGTTGGAAAACAAGACTCAGGAAATAAGCGAAGTCAAAATGGAGATAAATAGAACAAACATTGAGGAGACCGTTTTGGCCTTTGAATGGAACCTGAATGATGATGATCATATGAACAGCGAACAAAAGCTTGCAGGCAGTTGTAGATCCAAATGAAAGCGGTAGCAGAAGGCCGGATGTAGTGAAGAAGTGCCAAAAATGTCGCATTCTTCATAGAGAATACGACTGACTGAATAAGTAATTATTTCAGTTTTTCTTTGCATTAGAACAGTGAAATTGAAACAAATCACTTATCTTTTGCAGATTTATGTTTTCATTGAGTTTATAAAATTATTCCTCTATCGTTCTTTGAATGATTTTCATTCTAAATATAGACTAAGTGTGATTGAAGTGAAGTCTCAACCAAGCGATTAATAATAGTGACATTTGCATTTATTCATGTGACAATTACACTGTTACGGTTTTTAGAAATTGCTTCAAGTGGGTGTTCATTAACATATCCCATTCAAACGTTTCTAATAATAGAATGAGCACATTAGGTAATGAGCATACTTTTATCTATTGAGCGTTTGAGTAATTGTCACTACTTGTCCTCAAGTAAGTACCATCCTCATTTTTTATAATTACTAATCCCTTTCGTATCATTTCCTAATCTCATCACATCTCCATTAAAGCAAAGTTTATTCACTATCCACACATTCTTGAATTACTTAATCTGACTGTTTATTTCTCTCAGCCTTTATTTACTTTATCTATCTGATCATTCGTTTGTTTATTCATGCTGGTTTTCATTATTTTCTTAACTTTTTCATCTCTGTGTTATTAGTAGAATTATTAGTGTTACTGTTACTACTAATTGCCCCGAATATGTGCACAATTTAATCAGAATCGAAATTCAGTAGTTTAGACTCAATTGTGGGTAAACTATTGTAATATTCCTGATATTTTGAAATTCTTTCTTTGTTGTCTGCCTTTTTATGAAGAAATAAACTTGATGCTCACGAATTTGAGTAGCCTTCCTTTTATAATTCCCATCAATTGAAGGTAAATATAAAAGAAATTGACCAAACAACAACTGTTACCTACTGCATATGAAATACCTCTCGTCTTTCAGTTGCGTTCAAACTGATGGTCTGTGTCTCTGTAGGATTGCAACAATTCACTTGGGATGTTAGCATATTCACTCAATGAGTCTAAAATCGGACGAAACATGCCCCCTGAATTCCACTGATATTAAATACCAAATAACGAATTGCACGGCTTGTTGGCTTTGTGGAAGCGTCTGTTGAACGAAATAGTTGTTCGTAAAGTAATGCACTGTAATAAGCATCCTTAAACTAAACAAATTCTATTCAATTGCTTTAATGTCCACGACTTCGACTGAGGTATATTTTTAGTTACTGAAGTTCTACTATGGTCACCTCATATTACTTGCAAGAATTTACATTTTACTTGTTTCCTTTTTGAAACTTTTTAGCTGCTTTATGTTATACATAGAGGCACAACTTGAATTCTCCCTCAAACACGTCTGTATATAGTTATTTTTTCATAACAGTTATTTTGATTGGTCTCCGACTCAGGCTGATTGCTTCAGATGGAAATTCATTTTAAGAAAACAGTGATAAATTTCACTTATGTATTTTGATTACAGCTTGATTCCACACCGTATTTTTGATACAGTTATGGAATTTTCAGCATGTGATATCGGTAGCCCAAATTTTGCAGGCCGACCGTAGACATCAGCTGTACGTAGGCAGAGGATCGAAGCCCAGACCATGTGCATGATCGACGAGAGTGATAATCACTGTGGGGATTCTAAACATTTCACTGGTTCATGTAGAAATAGATATTTAGTGGATAGTGAAACGTTTCAGCAAGTCATTCTCAAAGTGCACAGTCTCATATATAAGTACATAATACTTTGTAACAAGACAAGAAAATATTTTCCAATGCATCAAAGTAAATGAGCAGTTTAGATTGTAGTTTCCGTCCAGTTTAAGTATCGCCATCACATAATAATTTTATTACAGGATGATGAGAAATCACTCAAACAGTTTCGAAAGCGAAGGATCACTGAACATCAGCTCTGTCCTTATTTCGAACCCCTTAACTGTGTGTCACCATCGTTTCATTAGATACAAGCCAATTTTTCATGAGCTTAGAAGGTGAAAGAAACAAATAATAGTGTTACCTGGATTCAGTTTTAAAGGATTCTATGCACTATGGGTAGTAGGTTGAAGGCATCCCGCTGTGTACCACCGATTGATTGGGATGACTAGCTGTAAACCTAGCTGAAAGTAACAAGTCAGCTGAAACTACCTGATATGTGCTCACAGTTTGTCTAATTTGTCCACCACTCCAGTATTTGTTCATAATTTATTTTATCATTCTCTTACTCAGATAAAAAAGCTACATGTCGTATGATGTGTCTCAACCAATCAGAATCCAGCATGGTCAGCGGGTTCTATTTTAACTTTTGTGACTTGATCAATATTTGCCAAGTATTTTCGTACACTGTCTCATATTTGTTTTTGTAAATAGTCGTTTCCAATCGTACTGTGTAGGTCCTCTGGATTAGGCTAGTTTGGATCAGAGGATAATCGGCGGCGAAGTCATCGGGCGTTCATATTTCAAATTATCATTCATACTGACACTCAACGACATCACAACATTACCCCAGTTGAGTGTAGTTCCGAATTTGTTAATTATTTTGCAATTCGGTTAATGTGAGTGGTGTACAACCGCTCATCTCAATCAATCAGCAGTTCACGCTTTCAAGCATTTGTGTTTAGTTCCCTAAATACTATTTATGGCATCAAACTGAGTACATACTGTGTGCTGTATCACAAATAAGTAGATGAATAAATGAAAAAAACTTAAATCACTTTCCCAAATTCCAAGGGACTTTAGTTTATTCATAGAAAACTGAATTTAGCTGATTGAAATACTCAAGGGAGAACATATAAAGAAGTGTAACAGAAAAGTTAAGAATGTCACTCAATCGTGTAAACTATGAAATCAAAACAAAAGTCAATGAAGCTGCAAAATATGTATAGAGCAAACCTACTGATATGAATTATGTTGATTGACAGATAATGAACTAGACTTGTTCAGTGATAAGTTCCCCACGTTTTACTTATACATACTGACGAATGTATCAGCCAGTTTAAATCAATCAATATGCAGTAGGCTCAACATGACAGCTTAAAAGGGATTGAGGCAATTTGGAAAGGTTATTTGCGGAATCTCTTTTGATAGAGTCGATACAAACCACGCTTATCCAATATACATTGCAAATAATTGAAAACATTCACGCATAAAAGAGTAAACTAATGTGCTACTGTAGGTGTATAATTAAGAACCTCAGCATGCTACAATTTTATAAATAGAAAATATAGATGATTTGGCTGTAAATCGATCCCAGTAGCGCAGATGCACTCACTCTGCGTTACAACTTAGATCCAGTAAATTCTCATGAATTTCCATATGCCTATTCTTTGTACTGTACATTTTTGATGACTGTGGCACAATCTGAAGTTTTTGCTGTATTTGCGCCCGATCTATTTGTGCTTGCAGTGTGTGAAACCTTCAGTGGCTTCACTTCTGTTGAAATTCATTTGCGGCGACTCAGTCAGATACACAGTGGTTAAAATTCCATGAAATTCGAGGATCCGCTTTTGAATTCTTTGATGGCATTCAGGAGTGCCCATAAATGTTCTCCATAAGTCTCATCCAATTATACCTCACGGATCACATTATGTCCAGAGTACAGCGAATATTTATTTTCCGGTCACTGAATATAATTTCGGTGTATTTGGTGTACAATGAAGTTCGCCTTACCTTTTTGAAGTTTACATCATCGACTTGAAGAAAATGATTTATTTCATAGCTCTATACCACTGCTGCATAGAACACAAAAAACAGTCTTCAACTATGCAAACATGTATCCCACATCAAAATGTAACCAGTATATCTGCAACTAAAATTGTTTGAAGTAAATCTAACATACGGCTTCTTATCAGCTACAACCATCACGACTGAGCTAATTGTTTTGATAAATATCGCTTTCATATGAAGCGTAAATTGATCAGCAAATTTCGGAAGACAAAATGAAATAAATGATAAAGAAATGGGAAACGTATAGTTAAATGTGGATTACCGGTACAATTAGGGAAATATATTGCTACACCGTTTCTTGATTAATCGTAATATGTTGGTGATTTGAGCGCTTACTGGTCCAAGCCTGTCATTCAATATCTAATGACATAAAACAATCAGAATTGCTAAGATAAACTGGGTCAGCAATGATAAACCGACTTTAAACTTGGTAAAAAAGACTTTGTGAAGAGCGAAAATTTGAATGAAGCATCGCCAAGATGTAAACTGTGCAGTCAAAGACTAGGACTAAACAGTGATCCAGAAGTGAGTGCTTTTCAGTCAGTCTCTAAGTGAAGTTAGTTCGTAATCTAACCTGAAACTTACGATAATCCAGCAAACAAACACTAAAAATTATTCTAATACCCACTAGTTACTAAACTCTGGATGAGGGTACCTGGAATACTGGCGAGATTCATAAAACTTAGAGGTGTGACGACAAATGCTCATCGATCACATTTTCAGGCAGAGGAGCTATGCATTTCGAATTAACAGAGATTCGAATTCATGGGCTGTTGGACACCGTTTCTGTGGCAAAATGGACAACAGGCATGCACCTTGGTCAATAAGTCCTGAATTGGATCTCTGATGGGATCGTGGCTAAGTTACACAGAAGAGCCTCACAGTAGTAAGAAACAACTGTCTATTAATTCTTGGTTTTGAATGACTCTATAACTGAGGTCATTTCATGGTCATTCTTGAAGAGTTTCCTCACTACACATTAATGAGTAAAAGCCGATTTTGTCGTGTTTGACCACGGATTGATGTGAATAAGAGATTCAAAACAAAGCAAAAGCAGCCAAGAGGTTTATCCTCCCACTTTGGGACTCATCAAAAGTACGCGCACACCTGTTTCGAAACCCGGGACCTTCTGGGTGCAAGACAAGCTAGTAGACCATTCAACCTCTAGCACTCAACTCAATGACCAATGAATTTTTATATCTACCAATTGTTGGTTTTAGCGAGAACATCAACTATAGTCGTTAGCGAGCATTTTTCCTCACTTCCGACAGGATGGATCCTTCTGGTTACGACTTCCCATTAGAACACCAGAAGACTCTGTCGAATAGCCAGAAGCTAGCGAGCATCAGATTGAGTTTCATTCATTTACTATTTTCAATGAACATCAATCAACATTCTGCTGTGCTGTTATTCTTTAAAAACGGTTTATTCTCTGTTTCACTTAGAATTCAATACAACTTAGTTAAAGACCACAATGGTGTTAAAATGTTTTTAAAATGAAATGTGTTTTCATATGGTAGCAAAACAAACGAAAAAGCGAGTTTGTATGCGGAAGATGCACAAATAATGCCACTACAGACATTAAAATTTAATTTTTCAATGGTATTAATATAACTGTCCTGCAGAATGTGTAAGTATTTCGAAAATCACAATAAACTATTACGATTTAATAATACCACTGTAGGATTTGTAAGATTTTGTTGAATCGATGAATGCAAGAGTGATTTGCAGATAGTTGCTGAAAGAAAATTTATAAAACATCATTGCGATCCTTGGAGAATTCTTCGTTGAATACCAACATGTCGATGCAACCATTTATATTTGGCCAGGACAAACATGGGGAAATACACTACCTGTGAAGCACTTCTTAAAGGACAAAAATACCCAAATATCGCTTATTAACGTGAATGTGGAATCTCTCAACAGTAAGTGATATCAGAAAGTGAGAAAGATAAGATAAAAGTGAAAATATCGATATTCATTCAAGGCAATAATTTACCCACAATAGATGTCAGTGTCGTTTTTAACTCCAGACTAAAAACCATTAATTCTCATTAAGATTAATAATGAGTTTCTCTGAAGAAGACGAAATGGCAAATTGATTTACTCTTGCTTTGTTTCTCTCGACACTCAACTGCTTGCACAAATGAGCATCACTCATTGGGATGGCAGATATTGAAATCCACATTGTTATAAACAAAATGGTGTTTGTTTAAAATCCATTAAACACTTTTTTCAGAAAATTAAGTCATAAGAAAGAGAATATCGTCTCATTTTGCTTTAAATGTCTTATCGCATCTAAGGGTTTAGACGAAAATAGCTTTCACGTCATCTGAATTCTTTTCTTTGGCATTCTGAAGGAAAATCTCAGAATTTTAAAGTGACCCTGTTTGTTTCACTCACTGATCTGAAGATGTGATCAGTTTGAAATATGCAACACCTTACTTTTGGAAACATTACCCTAAATTTTGAGTTCTAACTATTCGGTTTAAGTCAAATGTCGATATGTGTATTCTGGATTTCTAATGAGGTATTTTACCGAATAGTCTTGGCTCACATAGACCAGGTGACATAAATTTCCGATATCTTATGAGTATATTATGCGATTGCTCACATATAAATGGAAAATGCCAGGACATATTTATTCATTCGCCTTTCATCTTAATTAACTACGTTAACTTCCACTTCATATCTACAAGAATATCTTATCGATTTATAACACCAAAAGTAATAATTAAAAAGTGTGGATTTTCGGAATTACAGACAGTTGCTTTGGCCAAGTAGCATGAATGTCTTATGGCTTCAAACACTTCGTTTAACATTCATCATCTGTTTGTTCTGCTGTCTGTTTCTTTTAAGCAAAAGTACTCATTTTACACAATTTTTATCTTTGTAATTGCCTCACTGTTTTTTGGAATATGAAAGAACCTGGTAGACAATTACTACAATCAGGTAAATTTAACCTTCAAGAACTGCAGATATTTAGTAATGATTCTGTTTTGTTGACTATTTATTTGTGTTTAGTAACGACAACAAAATGCGAAATCCTACTAACTAGTGATGAATAACGATAAACTCAAAACTTGTTCCAATACCGTTTGTAAGGCCTTATTAAAATGCGTCTTCCTGCTCAGTTCGTGGTTTTCTCTGAGATTCTTTTTGGAGGATTAGTTGGAAACACTTGGATTATCATATAGTGTTAAAACATGAATTTTAAACTGCATTATTTTGTCATTCGGGCTTTTGAAACATGTAACGTTCTGGTTGTTTGATTGTTCTACCAATTAATTTTGTGTGCAAATGTATAAAATTAGGCTCACTTTACACGGGAAAATTCTCGAAAAGTGAAGAACAGTATACCACACACTCTCTCTTAAGTACTACCTGTCTCATAATTTCACTGTGTCATGTCTGTTGTCGTGGATAATCGGTATACTTAAGGCAGGAAGTGTCAACATATATCAGTCTATGGTATAGTTGATGCAAAGCAGGGATGGAGATCTTTCGTTTAACTGTAAAATGAATATGCAAGGATGAATTTATATGGTTTAATGCAACGTAGATTTCCTCTTCAGTTTTGATATGTTTCCGAGTGAACATCATATATTTTGTGCGTTTATGTTTAAAAATTTTTTGCGATAACATTACTTAGCTTTGCGCGTAGCAAAAGGCATTAACAATGAGTTGCTGGCTTCTTTATAGACTATCTGGAGAACATCAGCAGCTAGGAATTCTGGCGACCAACCAAACAAGAATCTGTTGGCCATCAAATGTGCAGAAGCAAATAGAAGTGCATTACGCGAAAGCTGAGGAACCCATGGAATAATGTCACATGTCAAGTCCCTGAGTAAAACCAGAGCGCAAAACGACGAGTTATTTGGCCTTCCAAGGATGACATTGAGAAGACTATATGGAGAGGAGAAGAAAGTTTATGAACAATTGTAGAGTAGGTTAGAAACACTGCACAGAAAACGAAGAGCCATAGGGAATAATAATCATAAATAATGACTATTCCTAAATTTCTAAAAACAAAATAATTTTATAATTTCCGTAATTTATACATGAAGCACACCAGTTTTTGATAAATTCACCTGTAAAGCCTGAGTCGCTTATTTGAGACTGTCCATTAAAATGGACTGTTTCACTATGATTATGATTATGGCGGCATCTCTTTTGTAAACTCCCGACTAAAACTCCTATACCCAGTTGATATTTTTTATATTTTTATATTTTGGTTACAGCTTGATGCCACACCGTATCTTCAGTACAAGTATGGCATTTTCAGTATGGATATCGGTAGCCCAAAATTTGCAGGCCGAACATAGATATCGGGTGTGCGTCGGCAGGGGATCGAACCTTGGACCATGAGCATGGTCGGCTAGAGTCCTAACCACTGTGCCATCGACGCACACACTTGAAGATATAAACAAATCATTCAGCACCTTATTTGAAGTATTTCAACTGTCCAAATTCAATCGAATACATACACATGGTTGTGCACTATCAAAAGGAAACAAAAGTATCATTGATTCAACATTACATTTCATACACTAGAGACACTGTCGATCTGACAAATGTTCATTTATTGTATGGGATATTTTTAAGTGATCTCGTGAGAAAGGAATTTATTATAACATACTTCATAACGTTTATCGCTTAGTATGTTAATATTATTTTGATTATAGATCAAATATTACGCTTGATAGGATTTATGATACTACATACACAACCCTAGTGATTCAGGGATTTCACACTTTATCAAATCACAGTAATAAGAGGGTTGGAATTATTCTCTTTCACACCAAATGTTTCTGAAGGAATTACGCTTGACTTCATTAGGCAAATATAAATGTGAACGCACACATATTCTATGAGGTTTAGGGTTTTTGAAATTCATTTAGTTAGGTTATCAGTTTCTTCGCTCCTGTGTGTTCACAAGCATTGAGCTTGGTTGTATGACTCTTTTAATGGGTGAAGTTCCTGGCTTTGCTTTCTTCTTTCACCATATTTAGGCTTACAACCAATTAGCTTAGGTCTTGGTGTTGCGCAGGTCGCGAGTTGAATCCGAACCACGGGAGCATTTCATCACTGAACGCTTGACACACTGCAACGTATCACGTGTTTACATTTTCATCTAATTGATTCACTTGGCGTATGTAGGTTCATTTTTGTTTGTCTGTCAACAAAAGCGATACACTGTTATATTGGAATATTGTTTACAGAATCAAAATATTTCAAACCAATTAGGATTGATCAAACTGTTAATTGGGTTGTAAAGATTAGTGAGAGTACAAATTGAGTTTTTCATCATTTAACGGTTACTTTTGCAGAAGAGGTCATTAGACTGGAACATACTTGAACTTTAACTACATAAAATAGTTTTCGAAGAATAGTTTTATGTCCTGTTACTATGACGATGTTAGTGATGGCGTTTGTGAACCTTTTATTCAAACTCCCAGTGGCAGATATTTTGAAAACAAAAGGCTAAGAAATGCGGTGAAAGAACATTCTTGCCTCCCTTCTTATGTATGAACATGTAAGCTGCTCTGTATTTGCTCTTCTAAGAGTAAGGTGATAATGCAGTATTCAACTTTATCTACCTATTTTTTGGGGGAAATTACGATAACATCTTTGATGCAGCATTTTTCAATTTAGTCATTTTTACCACATCATATTCGTTAATCAACTTTTGTAAAAATGCAAAGCCACATTTCTGTATTACCCTTTTTTTGTGAGTTTGCACCAATATGTCTGGTGCAAAAATATAATATTATGATTCTTTCACTAAGTTCCTTGTATTTTTATACCTAATTGAGTTGAGAAGAAGCCGAATATGGTACATGAGATTCTGCTTGTGATTACAGTCTGAAAAAGTATTGATTATCTTGGGGTTTATGCGAATGTTATATGCATATTGCAGGCTGATACAGTCTGTTGATTTGATGATATCAATAGATACAAATCAAAAGACTATAAGTTCAAGAAGAATCATATTAGGCATCAGAAGTGCATCCACTTTGTGGAAGCAAAAAAATATGAAATGTTTCGTTCACTGTGGAAAAAAATTACAAAAAACAATGAATTCACCTCACATCATGGGTGGTAAGTGATATATTGAATAATGGACTCCATCGTGTTCACCATGTACTATGGTTGATACAAGTTTCCTTCTCCAGTTTCTTTTCCTTGCCATTACTGCCAGTCATCTCTGACCGGTGCATAAGCCGTATAACCACATTTTGGGTGTTTTTCGGCAGCCTCCTCTTCTCTTTGCAAGCACCTCTTAGGCAGTTGGTGGTGGAGTGATTAACAGCAGATCATGAAGACTACTTTATAACTTCAACCCCGTACGTATTTATTTGTATATTTTGGAACAATAATAACTTACAACGTAACTGTATCTCATAAATATATATATATATATAACTGAATTCCTCTCTACATATATATGCATATATCTATTCACATAGAACTTTAAATAACTTAACGCAAGTTTGTATTTGTTTCATTATTTACCCTTCGCGTATAAACGAGCTTAGCAGGGTAGCTCACTACAACTTTTGGGATGTTTTAGAGATAATCTTACTTTAAAAAGTTCCATAGGGAGTTGGAGGCAATCAGTCTAAAGACCTATAACTCATCGTGGACCTAATAACAGGCTCAGTAACTACACACAATCTCAGGATGAGACGGAAACACTTAATCAATACACTGTAGTTATTAGGAACAGTAAATCAACAGATTCTACTGCTACTGAGGAGTTACTTTTTGGTTCACTGTCCAAAGCTTCATATAAAGTAAACTTCAATGATTCTCTTTCATGCTACGTTTGCCAAAGTGGCTGTGGAGTCTTCTCTCGGAAAGTATGACAGGTTTCTGTCAGGTTCAAAAAGTAATAGCAATGGCAGCCAAGCCGCTATAGAGAGGAACAACACGATGTGATAATGAACACGTACATACTTCTCGTTTCCTGCGTAAAATATGTTTTCATTTACGAAAAAAATGTACAGTTGAACAAAGTAAGGATTTGTATCGAACAAGAGATCAAAGTCTTGTGGACTTTCATCAACAGCAGCCTTCGCTTGCTCCATACTGAAGATTAAATGGCCAGAAAGAATAAGCAACAAGAAACTCTGGCTGAGAATAAACCAACCAAGAGCCGATCCCTCAACAGTTATGTAGGAGAAAATGGAGATGGATTGATGAAGCATACATTAAGGAGGCCGTTCGAACGATATTGCACTCTAGTGGAAACCAAATGGGAAGCAGCGAGTGGGTAGTACGTGCGAGGTTGACATGGAGGAGATCATATGAATAAATGAGAGAAATTGGTCATTCATGGACAGCAGGTGAAAAGGACGGTAGAAAACAGAACAAAGTGAAGATGTGTTGTTAAAGCCCTATGTTACACTTGAAACGCAAGGGAACAATAAAAAACAATAATAAATAATCGAACAAGAGATATACAAAATCTTCTGAAACAGAAGAATATCGCTTTCTGACCTCTACCATAAAGTGTTCAAAATTATCGTTTTTATCTCTCTATCTTGGGTTTCGCATTCTGTCACTAATCGACAAGGTGTAACTATTGGATGGAGAATCTTCAGGCATTTGGTCTTTTATATGGACAAGCTTGCTTCTTAGTGTGTTTGATGTTTTGAAGAAAACTCCAATGTCGAGGCGACTGAGTACTCTTCTGATATCGTCTGACGTCTCTGCTCAAAATGGAGTGATGATTGTTAAGGTCCACGTTTCCAGGATGCGTTTTCAACTTTGTAAGTTCTGTAGTGATAAAAACGTACAGCGTCGTGACCTTCTTAGTCATTTCGATGTTTAGTGAAAACTGAGAGCAATTTGTGAGAGGGATACAAACAACTTCTGTTTTTTTGTCTTCTCTTGAATACTCACAAAAGTGCTCTCACGAAGTGTAAGTTTGCAGTCTTTGAGTTTATCTTTGAATCTGATTACATAATCTTGTGATTTATTAACCCTCTTCCGTCTAACATATCTCTTTTTCTATACAGTGAGTTGAGTTCACCACATCGTTACAAAACCTGTTTGTTATTTATGACTGACCTATCAATCCTTACTCCACCTTACACCTGATACTGTCTGTGCTCACTGAGTTGTTTCAAAGTACACGGTACACAAATGTAATTTCTTAGCACGTTTTGTCGATTTCAAACTATATGGTTATGCATTTATTTTAGCAGTAATAATAAACATCCTCGACAAAATGACTAAGGTGCAATCTTTAGCTACCAATTTTCAGGTCAAGTGTGACTGATGTGCTTTTGCTTATAGGAGCTCAGAAGACGACGAATCACGTAGAAGGATGCTAGTCCCATGAAAATTTATGTGGATGCATAAAATGTCGATTCTAAACTTCCCTTCAGTACAACATATTCCATAGTTCACTTGAAATGGTTAAAAATACCTTGAACATTTAAATTAGTTCTTAGAAATGGAATGATATGTTCGCGGTATCATTTAATATTTCCGAAAATCACCTATAGGGCTAAATCTGAAGCAACCGTTATAGAAGATCTGGTTTTATTTCACAGAAGAAGAATCACTTAACCACAGCATAAGTTATTTTATTCATACCATAACATCAATGATTGTTTGATGTACAAGTCTTACATTGTGTCAGATATTACTCAGTGTAAACAGAATAGTATTTTTACATGCCTATGGATGTTGACAAGTCGTTAGATGATCACACCTGTAGAAACAACTGGTCTTGATTTCCATATGTTAAGGTTGGTTATTGATTGCATTTTATAAGGAGTCCATTCTGAAAATCATGTTCAGTTCACAGTGAATACCTTCTCGTAATTGACGTATACTTAGCTTATGCACTTATCTATATTGCGTAACTAGTTGTGGCGAATGACTACATCAGGTCATTCATCGTTCAATGACACCACTTGATCAGCAAACTTCTCTTAACACATTATCAACTGGCTAGCTGATTTCGGAGATCACGTGAGATTGACAATTACCCTGAATGCTTGAGGTGTCGAATGAAGCTGTGAATTTGTAATCAGAAATCAAGGACTTTGTCAAAATTTACTTATTTCTCATTATCTTGATAACCATAAACAAATTTCACATTTCATTTTTCATCTCCAGTTACCACATCGAGAATTTTGACAAGTATGTTCACAGCAGTCTTCATCTACTTTACAAAGTCCAAGCCTTCGTTGACAACAGAATTGAACACCTGTTGAATTGCGACGTCGACATCGAGAAAGTTTGCAACACTTTGCAAACATATTGCTTTTAAAATCCTCATCCCAACAGTCACAATTATGTCCTTTGAAAGAAAACAAATACAAAAAGATTTGTATTTCATGAAAGGAGTGGCACAGTTTGCTTTGAAAGTCAACATGAAATTGTCAAGAATGAATTAATCGATAAATTATTGCGAGATAAAACATTCACATTACTACCTTAACACAACTTCTCGTCTGGATTTCTAATTGACCTCAGTTTAACCCAAGTGAATCGTAGTCAGAGATCAGGTTTACTTCATAGTCGGCAGAAACCTGCCATCTAATAATGTTATCAACTAGCATACATTGAAATGACAGAGATGCAGATAGTTTATTCAAGCCAACCGAGGGATGTTTTGCAAACCTTGTCAAACTTCCTATAAACATGTGAATATCTACTGATCACTGTTATTCATAGGAATGGTAATGATTATCTCCACTGTGTTCAATGACCAGTGTGTCCTGTGTTGAAACCGACTTATTTACTTATTAGGACACAAATTTCACAAATTTTGTTCTCTATTTCCTTTCACGCAATGGAATAATGCAGACAAATGCACATCAGTGAGCATACATTTAAACAGATCTATTCTCCTGATTCGACTATCCATCTTGTGTACAACGATAAAACAGTGTGATTGGCAGGCGAAGAGTGTTCACTCAGATGACAGAAGGGTGGAAATTACAAACTGTCACGTATGTACCACAACGGTTGAGGAGAAGGCGACGATCTCCACTGATTTGTGATTAGTTGATTATGATAAAGAAAAATCTTGAGAGAAACGGTACCAATTCTTCTACTTCAAATACCGAACTCAAGAATGAAAGAGACCACATTAAGCATTACACAACACATACGATTATCTGAAGTCATGACCTGAAACATTGATCTAAGAGTGATAATCATTATTAATGTGACTATGTTGGAAAAACGTACATTAGAAATGTGAAATACAGCACTGATTTGTGAATAGTTGAGATGCTGTTCTGACACAGCAATATCCACCATTTATATATCCGAATGTGTTCCGTTGGTGAACGTGTCAATCTTGTGACAATTGGACTATAATTGGCGTTGTCTTGGTACTAATGAAACACGATTCGACTCAGGGTAGTTGTTTGCCGATTTCCGAATAATATCAATAGTTCTTGCTGACGCCATCGGAGTCTGGCGCATCATTATTTGAATATAAGAATGAAGAAACACAAATCACACCGTATCAGGCATATTTCACTTACAAACACCTAACTAATATCAACACGCAAACAAGTGGCTGCATTATTTAGTAGGGATGACAAGCATGTGAGTTGAGTAATTCTCTTCGATTCGTGTGATGAGGTATACAAATGTCAGATGGTTATGAAGAAGTATGAAAGACAGGTAAAAATTGATTTATCTCAACTAAACCAGTTTGCGAAATTCTACACGTTTATGAAATGTGCTGTCACCGATCTTGAAATAACCGGTGATGCACATGCAGTTGTGAATACCGATTTCCTGACTAGTCAATTTGCAAGCCTGTTGTTCTAACTACTATTTGCAAAAACATATATGACAACGCGACGCATTCGCTGAAATAAGGGTATACTAGGTTCGCGAACATGGTGAGCGCATGTCCGAATGCGATACTCTCCATCGAAGAGACACGATGATCGCAATACTTAAGATGTAAGACATCCACCATTGTGTGGAGGAATCGTTCACACACAAAACACTCACAACATGGCTTTGATATTGAGTTCTTACAAATTCCACCAGAGGCTGGGAAGTCGGAATCATTGGCGGAAAACAAATTTCGATGGAAACCAGAGGCACTCTGTAGGATGTTTGACAGGTAGTTTTATTCTTTCTGTCGACTTCTTAAATTTCCATTACACCTAATTAGATGAACTTGAAACTTCTGATGGAATCAAGTGATTATCCTAAATCCTTCATAGATATTCAAAATGTGAAGAAGTGAATGGATAGAAATCTGTTGGTAATATTTGGGTTATTGACAGTGGTGAGTCCCTGAATGCATCGCCGTATATGACAGAGAAACATACAGCCAGCTTAATATCAGAGATAAATAGCCTGAACGGCGGCTGAATGTGGTTCCAAAGATCTCAGAACACCTAAAGAAGCTAGAAAACAGATCAGCGGTCGCACTGCATTCGATAGAAATGAGACACAAAATCGACTGAGATAAGACTAAGGTTCTGCGAAAATGTTTTGGATCGTACAAAGAAAGGCTGACAGCATACATGAGAGAATCTCATCAGTTTGAACAGGCGTGCAGGTGTCATGTTAGCTGATGCATGGTGAATCCTGATTATTAAATAAAAATAGATATCTATCACTAATCATTCATACTTGGTATAAATTCCTGATTGTCTATAACTTCTGATGGAGAGACTAAGAAATGTTTTACAGCTGTTTAACAAAACACTCATAAACACATCACAGTATACTTCATATGCACATATATTTTCATATCCAGTTATCTGCGACCATCGACATTCAGTCGAACGTATACTTATGAAAAGTACACTATGTTCAAAATGTATAACTAAAGTAGGAAACCGCATCCAAGTCACAGCTATCATATAGATTGAAGACACGGATATACCGAAAACAATCACAATGCTTTCTCATTCTTAAGAATGTCAATATTTCACACAGTTCCTTGCTGCCTAATTCATCCAATGTAAACATGACACTCCAAAATGGACGAAGCATCTCATGCTCACAAACACAATTATCATGCAAGTTATCAACAGAGTGAAGTTGAAGTCTACCTCCGTGAACTCCTCTACATGAACGACATTACTACACAAAGTGGATCAACTGACATTCAGAATGGCTGAACAGTAAATTAGGCATCTAACAAATTTCGAATAATACCCAGCCGGCCTAATGAATACAAATCTACTATGATAACAGCATAATGCACATCACAAGAAAACATACCTGAAGCCCGTACAACCTGGTCGCCCATTACCACAACTGACAATACCAATATCGTAAGCAACGTAGAAGTGTGCATAGTCAGATTATTATTGCCATAGAGTATAGGGGAAAGGCATTATATATTTCCCACTGTATCCAAACGGTGGACATATCTATGCCATTGTGTTCACACACGAATGAAGATTGTTCACACTGGAAGATAAGTGAACATTTCGTTATGCACAAGGATTAGTGGAAACGTAGTCAGTGTAGTGAGATCAATGAGAAGAACACGAGTATTCGTCACGTAATTTATTGCAATTGAATGTAACATTGAGGATATACACGGTGTCCGTGGGTTGTTGCATTGTGTGTGCATTGTGGAATAGATCAAGCCAATTATTATATTTCTATTCCAATTTTCGTTTGCACACACACATAAGTTCTACGCCTTCACTGCACATGATCATACTGACTGTTCAAATTGTTATTTTCATTCTCATTTTGTATTCGAATGAAAGTGACTAAAATAAGGTAGACGCCCTGTGCATCATCTCGCTGGAAATAATAACACAAATATATAGAACTCGTTGTTACACGTAAACGAATAATGTAACAGAATATTGAATATTTTGGTTTCCATGTTACATGTGGAACATTCATCGAAAATGAAGAGGAGAGAGGAACCAGTTGGGCGTTGACGAAGTGAGATCAACATGACTTGCTGTATGTAACACTTCAAATTGAGTACAAACTTTCCGTAATTTAGAATTCACACCTGTGTTCGAGTTTCAGATTACCACGCCCAGAGATTTGTAGACGCCTGATTGAATTACAATATCAGCATATTCGAGAGATATAATTCAACACGATATTAGGCACCACAATAATAATATCGACAGACTGGTCGACAGTCTCAAATACTCGTTTGCGTATGATTGTGATTCCCTAGTGGTGACGTCCTTGGCAATAGGACAGTCATATGCCTCGTTGGAAATGGATTCTTTGAACCATCACTGTGAAGTGACTGAAATCCAGAGAATGCATCCACCCTGTTGATGGCATTTACGGTTGTACACAGTAAAACTGACACTGTCACATCCATGCAGGTCTCTTAGTTGAGAAACTCTTCGAAACTTAATCCCACGATTCGCACATAGGTGCGTTTCTCGGATGAATGAGGTTGATTCCTGTCTCATATTTAAGTAAATTTTGTATTTACAGCATAGTCGAGCACGAAATATTGACCCTGAATCACATTTCAGATGAGTGTAGAAATCCTGACGTTTCTATTAGATAGCATTCTAAAGAATTTGAAGTCTACGAAACCTTTCAAATCATTTTAAAGTTGGGTTTATGTATCAGTCTGCTGTTTGAACATTATGTAGAAGAAGATTCAAGTACGAGTGGTTGCTCTGCATAGACTGGAACACACAACACAGTCATTCCTCACAATCTGTGAATGGAGCTGATTCAGAATTGAAAAGAGTAATCACTGATCAAGGAATTCACTCTTCAATATCTTCCTCATCACCTTCGACAGCTGTATGCGCACAATAGTCAAACAGTAATTGTTATCTGCAAGACAACTAATAAAATCCACTCAGCAATGGTCATAACTTGTGCATGTGTCAATATTCACAAACGTCAAACCAACAGAAATAATGGCGAATGAGGAAATGTGAGGGATATATTTGTACACATATATAAGTCAACATGTGACGTGAGTAACTGACATCTACAGCATGGATGTTCAGAGATGCAATCTATGCTGTGTACGGTATTTATGAATCTGCTGATTTAACACCGGCCGGGTCAACATTAATACCTGAAACTGTGATCGCATGCAGAGAATTCTGTCAGTCTTGAGCGATTAATTACAGCACTGCTCTTTGTATCATTTGGCAACTAACGCCTTCAGACAGTTTATTTGGCACGCGATGGAGGAGAGAGAGATTTTTGTACTTGAGCAATGTGGTCTGGCTGTTCTAGGTGTTTTAGTATAAATCTTCATGTCAGACCTGGAGGAAACAAAGTTGAAGCATTGAATTGATCAAACAACTTCATATTGTCGATATGTCGATGACACATTTGTAGTATGCAACAACGGAAGTCCTGCCTCCTACCTACTCAGACTATTCAACAACGTACATACAAATATTGTTTATACTATGAAAAATGAAAATGATGGAAAGTTGCCATGAAACGTCTAGAAGATAGTGGTCTTCACAGGTTGATTTACCGAAAGTTGATATGGAATGGACAATACGTACAATTTAATAGTTTTTGTCCAAGTAGCTATAGACGAACACTACTCAAGACTCTGTACTATAGAGCGAGAAAAATGTGCTCTGCAGAGAAACCAGAGGAAGAATTTACGATTCTCGAAAAGGTGCTGAAAAACCACGGTTATCCTCAAAGATTCATTTACAAATTTGGAAGATGTGAAGGCTCAAACACCAAACAAATCACAGTAGTATAAAAGCCTGTCTTCATACAACTAGATTTTCAAAGTGAAAACATCGCAGAAAGGTTCAACAGTAGACTGAGAACGTCACTAGCCAGAGCCTATTCTGCATCTAATTTGGTTCCCGTCCATCGAACAACATGCTCTTTGGTGCAGTCAAAAGTCGATGGATACCCTTCTCATGTTAACTCCATCTGTGTATACAAATTTTTGCATGTATCTGCGGGAGCAGTTACATTGAAAGAACTGAAATAAGGGCACACCTTCAATTTTCTGAACATGTGCCGAAAAGCCAACTTCTCAAGGGAACACGCACTTACATTAATGCCATAACCTCACATCTCCTTGATTGATATGGGTCATGAGGTGGAAATCGAGAAATCCTTTAAAATTGTCAATAGACAGAGGAGCTCCATTCTCCTCAAGTTTGCAGAAGCAATCTCTATCAAATGCTTGAAACCAGATCTATGTGTTCAGAAGGAAGCATTTATTAGTCTTTTCTTGCCCTGGTGACTGGATTTCTTTATTCGCTTATTTGATTACCTAATCTTTGTCTTCAGCCTCATCCTTTTATACTCTGTAACTTTGCTTGTCTCTTCTTTATATGATTTGAGTTGAACTCAGTAAATTGTTACGTGGTTTATTAGTCACTCTGCATCTAACGCATATCTCAACTTGATTACGCAACTGCTTTAACATGGTATGCATACATTTATTTTGTTTAAACTTGAACTGCCTGTGTAAAAACAATATCAGCGCAAATTTCTGAGCACTGTTCACTATTTGTGAACTTTTCTGTCAACTGACAACATGTGAAATGTGCAGGTATGTAAAACGTTTCTGTACGTAAAACCTCATAATCTATATAGGCTGTAAGCAGGCAGCTGATGAGAAGGCAACAAAATAAATGGTGGTACCATATTATTCTGCACAAACTACTGTTGTTCTTGCTTTATTCAAAGTCCTCAAGCGGAATAATGCATGATGTTTTCATATCGAATTTGTATCACTCCAAACTTCGTTCATATTCACTCACACTCGAAGATATTTTTGATCACGTAGACCGAGGATTTTGATGGAATGACTGATGGAACTGCACAAAAGTGGGAATTCAGTTGGCGACAGTATGCAATTTTGTCTAGTCACTGTTCATTTTAACTTCGGAATCTCAGACGGTCGAACATACTATCCAAGATCAAGCATTTCAGTTATTTCGCGTATAAGGGACAGCCAAGGGAACTAATTACCAAGGAAGAAAGACAGAATAAGCAATGGGCGGACCACTTCAAAGGACTCTGGAACCAACCACCACCTAAAACCCGTCCAGAAATACTAACAACAGCACGTACACAACTGCAAGTTGACACCAATCCTCCAACGAAAACTGAAGTCATGAATGCATTCAAGCTTCTGAAAGCTGGAAAAGCAGCTGGACCAGATGGAATACCCCCGGAAGCACTGAAAGCGGACCCAGAGACGACGGCAGATATGCTGACTCCATTATTGCAAAAGATCTGGAAAGAGGGAAAGGTGCCTACTGACTGGAAGAAAGGCTACCTAGTGAAACAACCAAAGAAGGGCGACTTAGGACTCTGCAAGAACTGGCGAGGAATCATGCTCCTTTCGACGGCAAATAAAGTCCTGACTCGCATCATCTTGGAGAGGATAAAAGATGCACTGGATACAGAACTCCGAATAGAACAACTTGGATTCAGGAAAAGCAAATCCTGTCTGACGAAACTGCCACTCTACGCATCATCATCGAACAAAGCATGGAATAGCGATCAAACATCTACCTCAACTTTATAGTTATTGAGAAGGCCTTCGACAGCGTTGACTGCGAAGTAATTCGCAATCTGCTCAAGTACTAAGGCGCACCCCAAATATTCATCAACGTTATTCAACAACTGTACGACAATGGCACATGTCAAGTGATCCACAACGGAAAACACAGCGAGGCAGTTGGCGTAAACACAGGAGTCAGACAAGGGTGCTTATTATCACCAATGATATTCCTAATTGTGGTGGACTGGATTATGCTTCAGACAGTGGGAAACGATAAGACAGGGATATCCTGGACCGAAATGAAAAACCTAGAAGACCTGGATTTCGCGGATGTTTTATGTTTGATGTCACACGAAATCGAAGAATTACAAGCGAAAACTGACAAACTGGTCGAAGAAGCAGCCAGAGAAGACAGGACTGCAGGTGAACATTGACAAGACGGTGGTTATGAAAATAACCAACTAACCAGCAACCACAACAACAGCAACATACAGCGCCAATCACCATCAACGGGAGGGATTCGAAAGAGGATAGTTCATTCGCTTATCTAGCGAGCATTGTCTCAACTACAGGAGGAACGGACAAAGATGTCAAATCGAGAATCGGGAAGGCGAGAAACACATTCATCAACCTGAAACCAATCTGGAAATCTTCGTCACTCAGCATCAACAACAAAATTCGGATTTTCAATACAAAAGTCGAGTCAGTTCTTCTATAAGGATCAGAAACTTGACGGCGGGTCACAAAGAATATTTCCAACAGCCGGTTGCAGACCTTTATCAACAGCTGTCTTCGCTCTATACTCAAGATCAGATGGCCGCCGGAAAGAATCACCAACAAGAAGCTATGGGAACAAACAAAACAAGAACCAATCGCTCAACCAATATGCAGAAGAAAGTGGAGATGGATTGGACACTCACTGAGGAGGCCGTTGGGTGACATCGCGCGTCAGGCCATTGCTCGAGTGGAACCCTAAAGGGAAGCGGCGAGTGGGACGTCCAAGGGTGACATGGAGGAGATCGTTTGAAGTGGAGTTGAAACAGTATGGACTAACATGGATGCAAGTGAAAAGTACATCAGAAGACAGAAGGAAGTGGAGACGTGCAGTTGAAGCCCTATGTTCCACTAGGAACTTAAAAATCACTTTTCTTCCACTTACAGTTAATTTATACGTTTTAAAACGGTTACTCAGTGGGCATCAGAGACAATAAACCTGAGACACTCGTGTCAGTCAATTTCTGCGAGGAAATCAGACTTTTATCAGGTTAATATTGGTGGATATATTAATATCAGTATTGGTGGATCAATAAGAGGAAACTGGTTAAGCACGCACTTGGTTCGAAATTCGACCTTCGGCCGTCACTCAACTTCACCTCGCAAAGAATGTATGAGTGCAGTGAATTGAGAGTGTCAAATATGAGGCTTCCAACCTCACCTCAAACAAACACCACTGCAACTGAAGTTGATTTTGTCATCGTTTTTGCTCACAGTGACTCTAACCAAACATCTCGTGGAGAAATGTCTCCTCAGTGTATTCCCATTGTTTCATTAGGAGAGAAAACATTGTCAAGTGTGAATCAATTCTTTCCTGATTTCAATTCTTTCCTTTTGTACACCACCAGCTCCCTGATTTCAAAAAAGGGATGACTGAACACTCGAGAATAAGGAATCATTTGTCAAACGTGAATAGTCATCTACTGTGGACGGACATGGTCGTTGTAATCAGAGTCCATGAAATGTTTAATGACTTTGCTTCCTACTCATGCCCTTCTCATTTTGTCACCCTGAAAGGCAGAGTCAATGCAAATGTCTCTTCAGAACACATATATCTAGATAACTTACACAGTGAATACTGGATTCCGAAGTAACAGTCTACAGATACAATTTATCTTGTACAGTGAACCAGTGGCGAATCAGCAGAATAAACATTCAACCTGATGTGTGCAGTTAGAAACCTCTATATTCTTATCTATCGGTAGGCGCCTTTCATTACTCGAATCAGTGTCTCATCGACTTGCATGCGTATTCCTGAGGTTAAGCTTTGCGTGATAGTCCACAAATTACAATGCACATCTCTCATCAAACAGGCTAATTCACACTCAAACTGCTCATATTCGTGATGCATGTAGACTGAATGTGGCTGTTTCATGCATCAAATATCCATCTGTTATATCCAAGATATCCTTCCAACGTTACGCAATCATTTCGACAGACGGAATGTAGGCAAGAATACACTTTAAAAATCACTCCCGACATTTATGAATTCCACAATTGCCTTTGTTTATCTTCGATCGCATTTATCAACACAAGAATTGACTACCAGTCGCTGAATATGGCTTTGTATGCACACCACAGGAAATTCTCGATGCCACCTATTTTTAGCCAATGAAGGAATATATTCAACTGCGAACATGTTAATCATACACTGTGTAGATTGACAGTGTAACGTCCAGTGAAATTAACTACATCAGGTGATTCATTATTCACTGAGAGCACTTGATCAGCAAATTTCTGTTAACACATTTACAACTGGCTAGCTGATTCCGGAGATCACGTGAGATAGGCAATTACCCTAAATTATTGAGATGTCGAATGAAGCTGTGAATTTGTAATCAGAAAACAAGGGATCTGGCAAAAGCGATATATTTCTGATTATCCCGACACCCACAAATAAATTTCACATTTCAATTTTCATTTCACACATCATTTCTGACATCGAGCACCTTGACATATTTTTCCACAGCAGTCTTCATCTGTACCACAGTTTTCTCCTTCTACTTTACAACAAAATGGAAGACCTGATGATTTACGAAGTCGACATTTGGAAAAGGGACAACACGCCCTATAAGATTCTTTGTCACCATCCATATTCAAACAATAACAATTTTCTCCTTTCAAAGAAAATAAATACAAAAATATTGGTATTGCATGAAAAACGATGACGCAGTTTGCTTTGAAAATGAACATTAAATTGTCAAGAATGAAATATTGGATAAATTATTGTGAGATAGAACATCCACATTACTACCTAGACACTACTTCTCGTCCCGATTTGTAGGCAACGTCAGTTTGACTCACGTGAATTGCAGTCAGATATCAGGTTCAGTTATAATTTGGCAGAAATCTGCCATCCAATTACGCACACTAATGTTATCAATTAGCATACGTTGAAATGAGAGAGATGCAGAGAGTTTATTCAAGGTAACCGGAGCATGTCCTGCAAACCTTGTCAAAATTGATATAAGAGTAAATCCTGTGGACTGCTGTCAATTGTAATTCCATTATGGTTGAATTTTCTTTTGATAAAGTCTCACAGTGTTATACAGTAATGTTTACTGATGAAGTTTCGCGCACAATTTATTGGTCATAATCATAACAAGAAGAGCAATAAATTGTGCTCGTAACGTCATCAGTAAACATTACTGTATAACACTGTGAGACTTTATCAGAACAAAATTCAACCATAATAGAAAAGATGACATGATAATCTTCCTATAAACATCTGAATATCTACTCATCACTGTTATTCATAGGAATGCTAATGATTATCTCCATTGTCTTCAATGACCAGTGTGTCCTGTGTTGAAACCGACTTTTATACTTATTGGTTCACAAATTTCATAAATTTCGATCTCTGTTTTCTTTCACGCAATGGAATAATGCAGACATATGCACATCAGTGAGCATACATTTCAACAGATCTATCCTTCTGATTCGCCTATTCATCATGTGTACAACGATAAAACAGTGTGATTGACACTCGGAGAGTGTTCACTCAGATGACAGAAGTGTAGAAAATACAAACTGTCGCAAATGTACCACAACGGTTGAGGAGAAAGCGACGAGCTCCAGTAATTTGTGATTAGTTGGTTATGAGAAAGAAAAATCTTCAATGAAAAAGCACCAGCTTCTCTACATCACATACTGAACTGCAGAATGAAATAGACCACTGTAAACACTACACAACACATACGATTATGTGAAGTCATGACCTGGAACATTGATCTGCCAGTAATAGTCTTTATTAATGTGACTTTGGTGAAGAAAGGAACATTGCAAATGTTATGTACAACACTTAAGTGTGTATAGTTGAGGTGCTTTTCTTACACAGCAATTCCCACTATTTATATATCCGAATGTACTCTGTTAGTGACAATTGGACTACAATTCTCCTTGTAGTGGTAATAATAATAAATAATATCCAAGATCCCCTTCCTACGTTACGCAATCATTTCGAAAGATCACATGTAAGCAGGAATACACTATAATTATCACTCACAATATTTATGAATTCTAGAATTGCATTCGTTACTCTTCAATCGCATTTATCAACACAAGAATGGACTGCTGGTCGCTGAATACGGGTTTGTATGCACACCACAGGAAATACTCGATGCCACCTATTTTTAGCCAGTGAAGGAATGTATTCAACCGCGAAAATGTTAATAATACGCTGTGTAGATTGACAGTGTAATTTCCAGTGAAATCAACTACATCAGGTCATTCATTATTGACTGAGACCACTTGATCAAGAAACCTCTGTTAACACATTCACAACTAGCTAGCTGATTTCGAAGATCACGTGAGATAGGCAATTACCCTGAATTCATGAGATGTCGAATGAATCTGTGAATTTGTAATCAGAAAACAAGGAATTTGTCAAAAGTGATTTATTTCTCAGTATCCCGACACCAACAAACAAATTTCACATTTTAGTTTTCATTTCACACATCATTTTCGACATCGAGAATGTCGACAAATATTTTTACAGCAGTGTTCATCTGCCTTACAGAATTCACCTTGTCGTTTACAACAAAATTGAAGACCTGGTGATTTGCGAGATCGACATTCAGATAACGGACAACATTTCCTAAACGTAAGATTGTCTTTATCGATATCATTACACACACAATTTAATCCTTTCAAAGAAAAGAAAAGCAAAGATATGGAAAATAAATTAGAAACGATGACAGAGTTTGCTTTGAAAGTTACCGTGAAATTGTCAAGAATGAAGTTATCGATAGATTATTGCGAGCTAAAACATTCACATTACTAACTCAACACAACTTCTTGTCTGCATTTGTAGGTGATGTCAGTTTGACCCAAGTGAATTGTAGTCAGAGATCAGGTTCAGTTCATAGTTGACAGAAATCTGCCATCCATTCACGCAAAATAATGTTATCAACTAGCATACATTGAAATGACAGAGATGCAGATAGTTTATTCAAGCCAACCGAGGGATGTTTTGCAAACCTTGTCAAACTTCCTATAAACATGTGAATATCTACTGATCACTGTTATTCATAGGAATGCTAATGATTATCTCCATTGTGTTCAATGACCAGTGTGTCCTGTGTTGAAACCGACTTATTTACTTATTAGTACACAAATTTCACAAATTTTGTTCTCTGTTTCCTTTCACGCAATGGAATAATGCAGACATATGCACATCAGTGAGCATACATTTAAACAGATCTATTCTCCTGATTCGACTATCCATCTTGTGTACAACGATAAAACAGTGTGATTGGCAGGCGAAGAGTGTTCACTCAGATGACAGAAGTGTAGAAATTACAAACTGTCACGTATGTACCACAACGGTTGAGTAGAAGGCGAGGAGCTCCACTGATTTTTGATCAGTTGATTATGAGAATAAAATGTCTACAGTCATGATCGCTATTCTAAAGATTTAAGACATCTACCATTCCGTTGCGCAAACAGTTCACAACATGGCTTCGATACTGAATTCTTACAAATTCGACCAAAAGATGCGAAGGCGGAATCTTTGGAGGAAAAAAAATTCCAATGAAAATCAGAGACACTCTGCAGGATGTTTGACAGTCAGTTTTATTTTTTCAGTCGACTTCTCTTTTTTCCATCACAACATATTAAATGAACTTGAAACATCTGATGTAATCAAGTAATTATCCTAAATCCTGGAAAGAAAGACATACAAAATGTGAATAAAACGATGGATAGAAGAATCTGTTGGTAATAATTGAGTTAATCACATTGTCGAGTCTTTCGCTGCATCGCCGTATATGTAGGAAAATCTCCAAGCTAGATAAATATGAAAGTAAAAGGGCACCAACGATGGCTGAATGTGGTTCCAAAGATCTCTGCAAACCTTAAGAAGCTACAAAACAGATCAGCGGCCGCACTGCATTCGATAGAAAATGGGACACAAAATCGAGTTTGACAGGACTAAGGTTCTGCGGAAAAGTTTCTGATAGTACAAACAGAGAATGACAGCAGAAGCCTCACATACATGAGTGAATCTCAACAGTTTGAACAGGCCTACAGGCATGCTGTTAGCTAATGCATGATAAATCCTGAATAATAAATTACAATGGATGTCTTTCACTTATGATTCATACTTGGTATAAATTACTGATTGTCTATATCTTCTGATGGAGAGGCTCACAAATGTTTTACAACTGTTTTACAAAACAATCATAAACACAATACTGTTTTCTGCACATGCACATATATTTTCATATCCAGTTATCTACCACCATCGACATTCAATTGAACGTAATCTGATGAAAAGTACACACTGTCAAAGTGTACAACTTAAGTTGACCAAAATTTGAATGTCTGAGATCAAATTTCGATCATCCGTAATAAAATTTTGTTTATTGTTCATGTGGATGCGTGTTTCATGACTCATATATTGAGACAAAGTTTTCAAAGACATGAGAAATCCTTTTTATACATAAACCTCTCTTATGTAAATGTCCCTGAATAAGTTCGCACCTGTTTCCAAATGAAACTGTGAAGTCGGTCATTTCAATTTCGCTGAGATTTTACTCATATCATTTTTACAAAACATATTTGACTTGTTCGTGTCTTGACAATTGATCAATAGTGTGCATTCCATTCAATTGAGAACTAAATCAGAGAACACAAATGAATAATAATGAGCTATGATTTTCTGAACTCAACTTCACTGATACTGTCATCAATTGAGAAGCTGTTCAGTTAACAACTAGGCTACATGCCAGACAACATAAAGAGCCCAATAATGTAAATAAGGCAATAAACAGGGTTCAATGAGTGTACAGTTACACATGAGAAACAGACCAGTTACGACATATTGTAGATATTACCCAGTGCAGAAACCACATCTATGTGACATCTATGCTGAACAATGGAGACAGGGATCTACCGAAAACAATCACAATGCTTTCCCATTCTTAAGAATATCAATATTTCACACATTTCCTTGCTATCGGATTCATCTAATGTAAACATGACACTCCGAAATTGACGAAGCATCTCATGCTCACAAACACGATTCTCATGCAAGTTAACAACAGAGTGAAGTTAAAGTCTACCCTAGTGAACCCCTCTACATCAACGACATTACTACACAAATTGGATCAACGTTATTCAGAATAGCTGAAGGGCAAATTATGCATCTACCAAATTTCAAATAATACCCAGCCAACCTAATGAACACAAATCTAATATAATAATATAATATAATATATAATCTAATAATATATAGTCAGGAATAGTCAGATTGTCAGAACATAAGAATTTAGCTAAGATAAGAATGGTTGACCCAGAAAAGATAAGTAATTTAGAAAAAAGCTCGGCAATTGCAATGCATGCATTAACACACAACCACACAATAGGGTGGGAGAGGGTTAAAATTCTAAAAAGTAATCTAGGTAGGTGGAGAGAGAGGTTGATTACTGAATCTTTGTTCATCGAATCTACACCCAACACGTGCAATAGGAATGAATCATCACTAATACCCGAAATATGGAAAATAACACTACCAATCAAATTAAGTGGAAATCAATTGAAAAATAATGGAACTATATAAATGAATTTAGGAAGTCGTGTGATTACCTTGATATGATTATGAGCAATAAATTGTGCTCGAAACGTCATCAGTAAATATTACTGTATAACACTGTGAGACTCTATCAAAATAAAATTTACCCATAATGGAATTACACTCTACCACAGTGCCCAAGTTTTTATTCTTATATCAATGTCTATAGTCGGATTATTATTGTCATAGTGCAAAGGGGAAAGCCATTATATATTTCCCACTGTATCCATATGGTGGACATATCTATGCCACTGTGTTCACACACGAATGAACATTGTTCACACTGGGACATGAGTGAACATTTTGTTATGCACAGGGATTAGTGGAAACGTCGTCAGTGTAGTGGGATCAATGAGAAGAACACGAGTATTTGTCACGTAATTTATTGCAATTCAATGTAACATTTTGGTTATACATGGTGTCCGTGAGTAGTTGCTTTGTGTGCATTGTGGAATAGACCAAGTCAATTATTATAATTCTATTCCAATAGTTGTTTGCACACACACATAAGTTTTAATTCCTAATGCACATGATCATACTGACTGTTCGAATTGTTATTTTCATTCTCATTTTGTATTCGGATAAATTTTACTTACATTATGTGGACGCCCTGTGCATAATCTCGCTGGAAATAATAACGAAATATATAGAACTCGTTGTTACACGTAAACGAATAATCTAACAGAATTATGAATAATTTGATTTCCATGTAACATGTAGAACATTGATTGAAAATGAAGAGAAGAGAAGAACCAGTTGGGCGTTGATGAAGTGAGATCGACATGATATGCTGTATGTAACACTTCAAATTGAATACAAACTTCTCCGTATTTTATTAATCACTGATGAATTATAGACTACCACAACCAGCGTTTTGTAGACGCTTGATTGAATTACAATATCAGCGTAGTCGAGAGATAACATTTCAACACGCAAACTGCAAATTTGGGAGTTTCATTATCATCGTTATTATTTGCTATTGATAAGTTAGCACTGTGGAGATCCATTGAAGTGAACGTGGAAGACATTCTGTTTTCATCTGAGGTATTCATCAGTCGAATCCTTGGTGCAAAATACCATGTCAGAAAGTTTCTATTTGAATCTGGTATGCGGTGTTGAGTTCTCATGGTGGATAGGGGTAGCGAAGAAGCCCAGAGTAACTGAACAACATCTAAAGTAAAAGAATAAAAATTTGTCGATAATTCCAGGATTCACAATGCCTACACCAAAAATGTTTGATGTTGAAGGTGAAATAAGGAAACATAGAAAAAGAAAAGGTGTTGAATGAACAAAACATCAACCAGAAATATTATAGCTAGCACATAGGAAGAGGGTGAGAAGAATCTCCGCAAACAGGTAAATAACATTTAAGGTATTCAGGACAGGTGGCTGGGGAAATTACGGAGAATAATAAATTGAAGTGTGCGCCGAAGTTGTTGTCTAGAAAGATAATGGAATTTTCCCAGATAAATGATCCAGCTCAGAGAAGTACGCAAGTACGCCAACATTATCCACCTAAGCTGTACATATTCATCATCGTTTCAATCGGAATTATTTAGTACTCTCAAGTAGGATAGTTGGTTTGAATTCCATTTGTGTCTGATATGTTAAGTAATAAAATACCTCAAAATTCCGAAGGAATACATATAAATGTGTATATATACACTCTTGACTACACTAAATCGGATTTGTCTGGCAGTAGAAGAAACTGTCTGAGTGCTAACCAGCAGAAGAAACACTAAACAGCTAGTGAATATTTGCACTCCTGTTTATTTTGGTACTATGATTAATTTATATTATGATTTGTAGATTATTTAATACCTTCTTCCATCTCTAATCATCATCAATGTCACCATCTGCTAGAGCTACTTCAAGCGAAAGTAATTTACGCATTTATGCTCGTATATTCCTCACAATAAGTATCGTTAAATTGTTTACTCATTTTTAGGTAACAGTGTAGAAAAGAACTTCCAAATAAAAGGAACTTCATATATGTGATGAATTTGTGCCAACAACTGTTGTAACAAAATGCAACCACTTAGGGAGTATTCGAATGATTGGAATAATGAGAAAGATATCTACACACTTAATGATAACTAATATACTACTATATTCAACCATTTAATTGGAAACACTTTTGGTAAGATTGCCTGAACTATTCTTAGATTATAAGGTATATAGTGAGTAAGACAAGTGACTTCTCAAGGTGGAGTGTCAACTCAAGTCGCGGTTTAATTCCCACAAGTGACCTGCGAATTGAAAGTCCAGTATTCTACTAGATTATCAAGTGTTAGTTTGCAGGCATTTGATCGGTCACAGGACTTCATCGTGAGCTTACACCAGTGAGAGAATAATTGGAAAACCTGAGAGTATTGGACAGCTGATTCGTCCTAACTTGAGGCTATTTATCAGTATGCACCCACCACAATGTTTAAAACTTAGAACTTTCTGGTTACATGGCGAGCTTGCATACGATTCACGCAACTACTGGGACCCGATCGAGTGGTCAATTAATTCCAACTTCTGCCAAGTCATGAGGCCACTAGCCAATATCACCGGCGAGTATTAATCCTGACACTCAATCTACTGTTAACCACTGGTCACGATGTCTTGTAGTAGAACTACGACATCTCGAGTTTATATCTCAGTTCACCTCTGATCTGCGACATGTGAAGGGTAAACACAATGAAGTGGCAGACGCTTTATCACGTGTGCACATTGACAACATTGTATGCCCAGACATCGACTATGAACGTCTCTCAAACCTACAACGAGATGATGCCGAACTAAAAAAGATCATGTCTTCTAAAACAACATCTTTGAAGCTAGACACAATTCCTTTTGGCACGACAAAAATAATCTGCGACACCTCTACAGGTAAATATCGACCTTTCGTCCCAGCAGCTATGAGACATACAGTATTCCAGAAGTTACATAACTTGTCTCATCCCGGTGTCAGCGCTACTATCAAACTAATAAAAGAAAGATTTATATGGCCGAACATTAATAGCGATGTTAAGAAGTGGACACGAAATTGCTTGTCTTGTCAAAGAGTCAAAATCAACCGTCACACTAATGCACCACTTGGTCGTTTTCCTAATCCCGACTCTAGATTTGAACATATACATGTAGACATAGTTGGTCCACTACCTCCTTCCAATGGTTTCAACTATATTCTAACTTGCATCGATAGATTCACTCGTTGGCCTGTAGCAGTTCCAATAGCCGACGTCTCAGCTGAAACGGTAGCTAAAGCTTTGGTCGAAAACTGGATAGCTAATTTTGGTGTCCCATCCATCATCACTACGGACAGAGGTGCTCAGTTTGAAAGCCGACTTTTTAACCAGCTAACTGAATTACTGGGCATTAAACGAATACGAACAACCGCCTACCATCCTAGTTCCAACGGCATGGTTGAACGCCTTCATCGACAACTCAAAGCCGCGCTCGCTGTTTCTTTGACTCAAAACGACTGGTCAACCAAACTCCCACTGGTACTGCTTGGTATACGATCTGCTCTAAAGAAAGATATTGGCTGCTGTGTTTCCGAACTAGTCTATGGAACAACATTACGACTACCAGGAGAATTTTTCACCCCAGGTAACCAAGTTCCACAAGATATGACTGGTTATGTGCACCAGCTAAAACAACACATGAACGAGCTCAAGATATCACTTCCACGCCAGCAGGAACGAACGTCATACATCCCACCACAACTGACAGATTGCACTCACGTCTTCGTCAGGAGAGAGGGTGTACAACGACCACTTCAACCCGCTTATGATGGCCCATTCAAAGTTCTAAATAGAAACGATAAAGTTATCACGATAGAACGACTGAATAAAGCAGAAGCCATCAGTGTCGACAGAGTCAAACCAGCGTTCATCGACGATTTCGAAGACAACGATAAAGATCAGCTGAACGACGTGCCAACATCTACATCCACGCAAGCTTCAACGTCGCCAGAGAAGCCTATGAAAACTACACGTTCTGGTAGGAGAGTTCATTGGCCTAAACGTTATGTGCAAATCATCAAAATATAACTTATTACGAATTTTCATTTTTATTATCTTTATTCGTAATTGTCATTTGACTACACATTTAACTGATTAATATCTTCATACGTCAATCACGTCACTACTATGTTAACATTGATATTTCCTGTATTATTACATTTAATCATATAGCGCTTAATATTCACGTATCGTTTCCGTATACAGACTACAGATCCCCGGCCGATTGTATCATTCCTTATATATTCTACCACGATCATCAATCCTATTTTTTCTTTTATTATCGCAATTATTATCGGCCTTATTGACCGCATTAAATTGCTCATTTTTTCAGCTTAATAAATCGCTTTCTGTGTACTGTAGCTGTTACGTATTACGCTGACGCATTTTATTGTCGAACACTTAAATGTATTTTTTTTATATTTCAGTGTTCTGGTGGGGGAATTATGTAGTACCCCTGTACCAACTATAAACATACGTTTTTAATCTAATTTGCATACTCATATTATATGTTTACACATACCGATTTTATATGTACTTCGTAAACATTTGCCAATTTACTGTTGAACGTTACCTTGATACATTTTGAAATTTGACTACGGCTATAATACACGATTACACTCTTCACAAGTGCCTTCTGATTTTACGTTGTGGGCGTCGAGTAGCCACAACGTCTGCGCACATTGATAAACGTGAAGAAGTACTAGGAAATACGTGTACGCTCATTTAGTCAAATAGAACACGCAATAGTCTCACTAGAATCAAGAGCCAGTAGCTAGTAGACTTTTGATTGACGGTCCACTAATAGTCTGCAAGGATTTAATTTCATTGATCACACCAATTGGTTGCATTTTGAAAAAATGCAATTCGCAAACAGCCATGTCTGTCAGTTGGTATTACAAAAGTTAATTACATTTTTGTGTTTGTTAAAAGCCACGAAGATAATCACTCTTTACTGTTAATTCTACATAAAAATATTTTATTCATCTGAAATTTACGTCCCAGTTTCCAAGTGTGTTTTATGGCAGAATCTTATTTTGCTAATTGGCATTAGAATGAGTTGAATAGCTAATAGGTTGTGCTGAAAGTTTAGTTGGAACACTCACTAGCAAGTCACTGTTGTCACATATCTCTTTTTCTTTTTTGGTGCAGACTGAATTCAATCCGTGAATTTAGCTTTGTAGCCGACATTTAAGATGACTCGCCATCATGATACACTGTGAATTGTTGTTATTGATTGGTTTGAGGTAATCAGTAGGAAGACCGAGACCTAGTTTCCGTATTGGTTGTCACTCATCACTGAAAGGTACCTGCAACCTTTCGTCACCAAAATTCGAAGTCGTGTTACATAGTGCTACAGTCTGAGATGCTTCTACTGAGCCGATTACTTACAAGAAAATAATATTGCAAATTAGCGATGAACTGTGGTGGCCAGTCGCCTTGTATGGTGGCTAAATTGCTAACGTGACCAGCCGAATTAATATGGCGGACTAGACCCATGCTATTAGTTACTAGCTAGTGTCTTCTTGGAGTATCCAAAATAGTCCTACCGTAAGTCAATCGTGAGTCCGAATCGCTCACTGTTAACGTATTTGATTGTGCGTCGGTGGTACAGCAGTATAGTGCTCGCCAACCACGGATGTAGTCCGGGGTTCGATTTCCAGCCGACGCACTCCTTTACCTCGGTTAGTCAGTAATAAGACTGGTAAAGAGGAAAGGTTGAGCATGAGTCTAGCAACCTCATCCTGTAGAAATGAACACTGCTACGGAAACTTCAAGTTGGAGGTTTGAAGCCCTATGTTCCACTGAGAATGTAAAAGGAATAAAAAAGTATTTGATTGAAACACTAGGTGATACAGATTAGAATCTGAGAAGGAACATGAGTTCCTCTGAGATTGCAGATCTGCATTTCTGAATATTGACAAGAAACATGAGACCTAGATCCAATGCTTCTTTCTGATTATCTCTAACAGTCCAGCATTAGCTTAAGAGTTAATGTATTAGGACGTCTAGGACTACTGAAAGACTCCACATGAAATAACATAACATATTGAGTTAAATGGCTGTAGTCAGTTAACCAAATCAGTAGTAATCGCCAAATACACTTTCATTGAATACGTAGTTTCGGTGATGTCACACAACACTTTACAGTTACATAGTAAAATTATTAAGCCTCCATACTCAGAATAAGGGTTAAGGCATGCAAATCAAGGAATAATAATCGAGGCAATCATCGTGGTAATTTTAACAGATCCATGCAAGTAGCCTGGGCAGTTAATGGCTGTGAGTTTGCGAGTGGAATGTGGAAATGTGAAAGGATGAGCGGAAACACTAATTAACACCTTATAGCAACTGCATAATCTGGTGTGTCGCTGTGTGATATATAATTTTTGAACAAAGCTGAAATGGCGATGCTTAGTAATTTAATTATGTAATTGTAAATTCTGATCAGTAATAATGGGAAATATGCATCTGCTGAAATTGTACTCTTTAATTAACCTAATGCGAATCAGCATTATGCCAAGAAACCTGATGAATAAATGAATAGAATCCAGTTAATGTCTTCAGTCAAAATGGATGAATTTCTCAGTTCAATTACAGTTCCAAAATTTTGACAATCCCCGTTGTTTAACTTGTTTCGTTGAGATGCACTGCAAGTTCATATGTAGCAAAGCTAAAGATCATAATGTCATGTGAATAGTCTTATTGCAGGCGTTTTTTTCACTGAGCTGCATGTTTTAAGTGTGAAACTCCCAGTGCCATCTCAGGCAATATCATCACCGTGGAATACAATATGAAGTTTATGTATGTTCAATAAGTTTATACAGGTTTAAGTAACAAGCGCATGTTGCCTAATTTCCAGCTTGATTATTATTTACTCTTTCAATCAGTATAATTAAAAATGAGGTCGTATGCATCTGCAAGTATCATTGCTTAAGTGTGACAGATTGTTTATGAGGTCACTGCTGAATTATGAGGTTTTAATGACAGTAGTGTACAAACAGATGTAAAGGTGCCCTTCATCCACCTGATCTTTCACTTATCATATCCACAAAACTCATTTAAACACCACTTGCTAATGAACAGCGTTCATCCTGACTTGGAATTAGACAGTTGTCATCACCAACATATTTCTGACTGAATATGGCTTTACAAAGGTGAACTTTTATTATATCGCTTTTCAGTGAAATATTTTGTCCTAATTTGTTTACTAATTATTTGAGAAAGCAAAACTACAAGGATGTCTTTGTGATCAATTTTTAAGAGACTCCGACTTAATTTGTCACAACAAATAAATATTATAACCCTATGAATAAATCTCAGTGTATGCTTCTTTGACCTATGCGACAAAAACGGACAATAATCTGATTTCGGTATCATGTGGAATGAATCTATATGAAGGTCAGTAACTTTTCTTCAATAATACTTTGAGATGAAACCAGCACATTCTCGTATCATGGGGAGGTCGACAAATTTTTGATATTCTCAAGGTTCCGTGTATTTCAGCTTATGTAATTTGGTGGGTGGTGTCTCTAGTACAACCAACAATTCACATTTCATCCTGATTGTGACTCTTCATCTGGATATACCTGCATTTCCAAGTTAATAGTGGTGATTACACTGAGGCTCGAACTCAGTGCTTATCGCGACAAACGACAGACAACTTAGGCGACGAGAGCCACTACCTCTTTTCAGAGGGTGTCAGTCATTATTTTTTAATTCGGTTTTCATTTTCCTGCTGATTTATTAGACCGAAATATTCAACCTACCTGAGATGTCAGCTCTCACTGAGGAGGCTTCAACGATATATGAGGAGTAATTAAAAGTTATCAAATGGATTGTATATAACAGTCGAATCCACCGTGGTCATTTCGTCCTTTTTTTATTTCTATGGTAGCATCAGACTTGTCACGATTGAATAACAAACGATTACCACAATGCCAGGTGTCACTTTCAAAAGCTCAACTACATTGATAATACGACGTTCTAAGAATACTTGCGTGCACTGTATTTCAGAACAGACCATCCACTCTCATGAAAATATTGATGCCATTTGTAGTAAATATTTATACATCAGTTTTTCTGCAAAATATAAGTGTGAGCTGTAAAAAAACATCCGCAGTACACAATCTAATTGTCTTACTATTCAGAAAAACAACAAAATAAGTGTCAAGTTTATTTCAATCAATATTTCTAATCTCAGATTTATTTGGAGTAGGATGAAATGAACATTCAGGTGTTGTTTATGCCATTTAAATTATTATCATTCTAACTTTGCTATAGAGAATAAGAGGCAGGAAAGAAAATTTCAGTTTCAAATCAAATTCCTCTTCCCTCAACTCCACAGCTTGAGTCATCCTGAGGTAGAAAAATGTACTGCAATAATAAGCTCTCACGTACCAGAAATAATTATGCACCAAAAACTTGCCATTATAAGACATGCATTTTACTAGTTCTGTCCGTTTTTCTCCCCTGAGAAAACTAGTGGCGCTTCTTGTTTTTAAAGAGGAAATGTTCAGCAATTTTGGTCGTAATTATTTTCTATTATATAGGTGAACAAATATCTGTTCACCCTGCTGCAACCGAGATATTTTCGATTTTTCAGAAACGCTTTAATGACACCTGCCAGCCAGCACGAAACCCGGTTTCAGTTTTTCCCATAAATTGTCGTCAGTGATCTAAAAACAATTCAGAGTACATAGAGATACCGAGTCTCCCATTTTTTTTTGGTGGCTACATTACTCACTTGACTGATGGAATTCAGTCAGCACTGACGATGTTCACTACAAATGTACAAATTGGTCCCTACAGTTTTGAATCATTTCGGTTTGGTTAGAAATGACTAGTGTTTCATATGTGTGGTTCACATTCACTCATATCAGAGAATCAGTAGTATATAGCCCTATACAATATTGAGTATTTTCTTGAAAATATTATTGAGAGAAAAATTAATATCAAGGAGCAGTCTAAATTAGATTATACTAAAAGAAAATTGCTTGTTTTTGTGGCTTAAATCAATTATTCTTCTTACTGAGATATGAGTTCAGACTTAAACCACTCTTTCAAAGAAATATGAAAACCCTAAAGTAAATTGATGAATCAGCATAGTATCGAAGGTGATTTAAGTTTTCTGTACTGTAGTCTTCTCTCTGCTTATAACAGAAATCGAACTATCTACTACGTTGATGCGTTCAGACGTAAGAAATTGAACTGTTCAACTCAAATACGTCAAAGACGTGTGTCCCATACATTTTAACAGTAACAAAATGAGGAATTCCGTTGGATAACTAACATTTATATGATCTCACTATACAATTAGTAAGTATTGTAAAAATGTTGAAATACTTCATTGCTAAGCAGTAGATGTTTGTACCATCTGCCATCAGTGTGCCTTATAAGTCACGCTTGTATACGTTTTTAAAGACCAAGACTTACCAGATTCACCTAGAAAGTATACAGAGGAGGCAGGAAGTCATGAGTATATTTCTATAGTTGGTTTATAAGGGTGAATTTTGTTTTCACGATTTGATCACGGATTGATATCAGTTAGAGAACCATTGAAAACCAAGGAGAACTGGATAGCTGTTTCATCGTAGTATGCGAATCGTCAGCAGTACGCACCTACTTGGCTGATACTCACTAGTGACTTGCTACAGGATGAAGTTTCCTGGAATTCTAGTGAGAAGTCGTGACCAGTGAGGCCCATCCAATCACGTGTGAGGATAGATATCCCGATGACGACATTGGTTTGAGGCACTTCATCAGTCACCAGTCCTACAGGGCACGTACTGACTGGCTGTCTCTGCAAACTTGATGGGTAAACCCAACTTGCTTTCCATAAACATTAAAGATCAGTTTAGCTGACTTCGCTATCATGAACTCCTATCCAATGAGATATTGATTTCCCCATTCGTAATTAAAAGGATCTGTGATACGTTTACAGTAATCTTTAAAAACGGTGACCGAGTGAACTAATTAGGCCTGTGATGCGATTGATAACTATTTTCTGGTGTGATGTGTGAAATTGCAATTAACCACATCGCCATTATTCTGATACTTCAGCGAATCTGTGCCTGCAACGGTTGTGCTCATAGGTGAGAATGTGACCTTTGTGAAATATAACTTTACAATAACTTGAATTTATTTAATTCTGCTCTAATGTTTGTCCATCCTCCTTCTAAATTTATGAGAAGAGATTCATGGATGAGGTCAAATGTCAGTGGATGATACCTACATAAGCTACGTATAGAATTGTATTAGGTCTTCTACAGAGAACTGTAGATTCTCCTTGTAAGAATATCTGTTCTAGGTATCCCCTGAATTCCAAAGAAATGCCAAAGAAAACACTTAATTTGAATCTGGAATTCAGAGGAGACCTAGCATCAAATACCTCTGAAGGAGACTCTCCAATTCCCTGAAGAAGACTTAATACACATCAGTACCAATAGAATGTCAAATATTATCAATAATGAAGCATACAATTTACGGAAAATGTGCCGTTTGTGTAGCGTTTTGTTTTCAATTGGAAGAACATTCAGCCTACTGGGATCAGGAGTTTAACCCCGCCCAGATTTGCTACAAACAGTTTATGCTTCTTTTATTGTAATTACATTATCATTTTTAAGATTTACAGTGTACAGCGACGACAGTCACAATGGCTATTCATGAGTATGACCACTCTCACAAATGTTCCATTGACTTCATTTCCAGAGCTGCGAGGAATACGACAGCAAATCCAAGTAATGAAATAATAAATCTCATCACTTCAAAATGATTTATGATCTTGGCGAATACGATGAGATCTTGATTGAATTCTCATTGTAATGCACCGCATAATGTATCTGTTTGCATTGCATGTCCATATCTCGATCACTGACGAATTGATGGAGCAAATAATTACCAAGTTAATTTGCAATCGCTGGATTGTGTTATATCATTATTCCTCTTGTACTTATTCGGTTAAAAGGCATCTAACGTTTTGATTTATCAAATATGTTAAATATATCTCATGATAACAACTGTTATTTCTTTGGTGATGTATGTAATGTCTCTGCAGATTCGTCATTATAGCTAGTGATTATTTGTGAATGGATATTAAAAAAATAAATAAATCAGCAGAATAAACATTCAACCTGATGGGTGGAGTTAGAAACCACTATATTGTCATCTATCGGTAGGCGCCTTTTATTACTCGAATTCGTGTCTCGTCAACTTCTACATCTATTTTCCTAATTTACAGGTACAGACATGCATGCGTATTCCTGTATTTCCTAAAGCTGAGGTTACGTTTTGCGTGGTAGTCCACAAATTACAATGCACATCTCTCATCACACAGGCTAATTCACACTCAAAATGCTCATATTTGTGATGCATGTAGACTGAATGTGGTTGTTGTTTCATGCATCAAATATCCATCAGTTATATCCGAGATTTCCCTCCTACGTTACGCAATTTTTTCGATAGACGGAATGTAGGCAGGAATACACTTTACTGACCACTCACTGTATTTAATAATTCTAGAATTGCCTTCGTTTATCTTCGATCGCATTTATCAACACAAGCATCGACTACTGGTCGCTGAATACGGCTTTCTATGCATACCACAGTAAATAATAGAGGCCACCTATTTTAAGACAGTGAAGGAATGTATTCAACCGCGAACATGTTAATCATACGCAGTGTGTAATGGCAGTGTAACTTCCAGTGAAATCAACTACATGAAGTCAGTAATCACTTATACCACTTGATCAACAATCTTCTGTAAACACATTTACAACTGGCTAGCTGATTTCCGAGATCACGTGAGATTGGCAATTACCCTGAATTATTGAGATGTCGAATGAAGCTGTGAATTTGTAATCAGAAAACAAGGAATTTGGCGAAAGTGATTTATTTCCCATTATCGCGACACCCACAAATAAATTTCACATTTCAATTTACATTTCGCACATCATTCATGACATCGAGCATTTTGACATATTTTTCCACAGCAGTCTTCATGTGTACCACAGTTTTCTCCTCGTAGTTTACAACAAAATGGAAGACCTGATGATTTACGAAGTCGACATTTGGAAAATGGACAACACGCCCTATAAGATTCTTTGTCACCATCCATATTCAAACAATAACAGTTTTCTCCTTTCAAAGAAAATAAATACAAAGAAATTGGTGTTACATGAAAAACGATGACGCAGTTTGCTTTGAAAATGAACACTAAATTGTCAAGAATGAATTATTCGATAAATTATTGCGAGATAGAACATCCACATTACTACGTCAACACCACTTCTCGTCTGGATTTGTAGGCAACGTCAGTTTGACTCAATTGAATTGTAGTCAGATATCAGGTTCAGTTCATATTTGGCAGAAATCTGCCATCCAGTTACGCACACTAATGTTATCAATTATCATACATTGAAATGACAGAGATGCAGAGAGTTTATTCAAGGCAACCGAGGCATGTCCTGCAAACCTTGTCAAAATTCCTATAAACATCTGAATATCTACTGACCACTGTTATTCATAGGAATGCTAATGATTATCTCCATTGTGTTCAATGACAATTGTGCCCTGCTTTGAAACCGACTTATTTACTTATTAGTACACAAATTTCACAAATTACGTTCTTTGCTTACTTTCATGCAATGTAATAATGCAGACATATGCACATCAGTGAGCATACATTTCAACAGATCTATCCTTCTGATTCGACTATCCATTATGTGCACAAGGATGAAACAGTGTGATTGGCACACGAAGAGTGTTCACTCAGATGACAGAAGTGAAGAAATTATAAAATGTCACGTATGTACCACAACAACTGAGGAGAAGTCGACGAGCTCCACTGATTTGTGATTAGTTGGTTATGAGAAGAAAAATCTTCAGTGAAACGGTACCGGTTCTTCTACTTCAAAAACCGAACTCCAGAATGAAAGAGATCACTGTGAACACTACAGAACACATACGATTATCTGAAATCATGACCTGAAACATTGATCGACTAGTGATAATCATCATTTCTGTGACTATGGTGGAAAAATGAACATTTGAAGTGTGATGGACAGCACTGAATTGTGAATGTTTGAGGTGCTGTAATAATACAGGAATATCCACCATTTATATATCCGAATGCGTTCTGTTAGTGAACGTGTCAATCTTGTTGCAATTGGACTATAATTTGAGTTGTTTTTCGGTACTAATCAAACACAATTCGACTCAAGGTAGTTGTTTGCCGATTTTCGACTAATATCAGAAGTTCCTGCTTCGCATACAGTTGACACCATCGGAGTCTGGCTTAACCAATTCGTGCATCATGATCTGAATATGAGATAACGAACATAAATCACACCGCATCAGGCATATTTCACTCACAATCACCTAACTAATATCAACACGCACACAAGTGGATCAATAGTTTAGTACGGATGACAAGCATGTGGGTTGTGTAATTCTCTTCGATTCATTCGATGAGGCATAAAATATCAGATGGTTATGAGGGAAGATGAAAGACAGGTAAAATGTGATTTATCTCAACTTAATTAGTTGGCGAAATTCTACATGAAACCACCGGTGATGACCATGCACTTTTGAAAACCAATTTACTGACTGGTCAATTTGCAAGCCTGTTGTTCCTTAAACTGTTAGCAATAACATATATGACAACGCGACGCATTCGCTGAAAAAAGGATATATTAGGTTCGCGAACATGGCGAGTGCATGTCCGAGTGCAATACTCTCCATCTAGGAGACACGATGATCGCAGTTTTCAAGATGAAAGGCATCAACCATTTCGTTGCGCAAACCATTCACACACAAAAATCTCATAACATGGATTTGATACCAAATTCCTAAAAATTCCAACGAAGGCTGAGAAGTCGGAATCTTTGGAGGCAAACCTCAATACAATGAAAATCAAAGAAACTATGCAAGATGTCTGAGATGCAGTTTCATTCTTTTAGTCGACTTCTTTTTCTTCCATAACACCTAATTAGATGAACTTGAAAGTTCTGATGGAATCAAGTAATTATCATAAATCTTAAATGAGAGATAAACAGAATGTATAGAAAAGTATGAAAAGAAATCTGTTGGTAGGAATCGAATTATTTTCAGTTGTGAGTCCTTGACTTCATCGCCATATATGTAGTAGAAACTGCCAGCTAAATATTAGAGTGAAAGAGCATAAGCGATGAATAAATGTGGTTCCAAGGTTATCTCTGCAGACAAATAGAAGCTGGAAGACAGATCAGCGGTCGCACTGCATTCGATAGAAACGAGACACAAAATCGACTTTTATAGGTCTAAGGTTCTGCAAAAATGTTTTGGATCGTATAAAGAAAGACTTACAGCAGAATCCTCACATACATGAGTGAATCGCTACAGTTTGAACAGGCGTGCAGGTGTGATGTTAGCTGATACACGGTAAATCATGATTAATAAATTGAAATGGATATCTATCACTGATTAGTCATAATTGATTTGAATTACTGATTGTCTACATCTTCTGATGGAGAGGCTAACAAATGTTTTACAACTGCTCAACAAAATAATTATAAATACAACTCTGAATACTGCATTTGCATCTCTCTTGTGTTTATTTCGAATAATTATACTTAAGGAGTTTGGAGTCATTTCCTGAACAAAACTCCGAAGTCGGTCATTTCAACTTCGCTGAGATTTTACTCATATCATTTTTACAAAGAATATTTGACTTGTTCGTGTCTTGACAATTTTTCTGTAGTGTGCATTCCATTCAATTGGGAACTAATCCAGTGTACACAAATGAATAATAATGAGCCATGATATTCTGAACTCAACTTCACTTACACTGTCATCAATTGAGAAGCTGTTCAGTTATCAACTAGGCGACATGCCAGACAAGATAAAGAGCACGACGATGTACATCAAGCAATAAACAGGGTTCATTGAGTGTACAGTTACACATGAGCAACAGACCAGTTAAGACATAGTGTAGATATTAACTGATGCAGAAACCACATCTAAGTCACAGCTATCCTATAGATTGGAGACACGGATCTACTGTAAACAATCACAATGCTTTCCGATTCTTATAAGTATCAATATTTCACACATTTCCTTCCTATCGGATTCATCTAATGTAAACATGACACTCCGAAATTGACGAAGCATCTCATGCTCACAAACACAATTATCATGCAAGTTATCAACAGAGTGAAGTTGAAGTCTACACTCGTGAACGCCTCTACATCAACGACATTACTACACAAAGTGGATCAACCGACATTCAGAATAGATAAACAGTAAATTAGGCAACTATCAAATTTCAAATGATACCCTGCCGACCTAATGAACACATATACACTATAATCACAGTATCATACACATCACAAGAAAACATACCTGAAGCCCGTACAACCTGGTCGCCCATCAACACAACTGACAATAGAAATATCGTGAGCAACGTAGAAGTGTGCATAGTCGTATTATTATTGCCACAGTGTGAAGGGGAAAGTCATTATATATTTCCCACTGTATCCAAATGGTGGACAAATCTATGCCATTGTGATCACACACGAATGAAGATTGTTCACACTGCAACATAAGTGAGTATTACCCCATGCACAGGGATTAGCGGAAACGTGGTCAGTTTAGTGGGATCAATGAGAAGAACACGAGTATTCGTCACGTAATTTATTGTAATTCAATATAACATTTTGGTTTCAAACGGTCTCCATAGGTAGTTGTATTTTGTGCATTGTGGAGTAGATCAAGTCAATTATTATAATTCTGTTCCAATAGTTGTTTGCACACACACATAAGTTCTACTTCTTCACTGCACATGATCATACTGACTGTTCCAATTGTTATTTTCATTTTCATTTTGTACTTTTTTTAATAATAATAGCTTTATTCCAAACAGTATTTGTGGTACAGGTATGGAATTTTCACCATGCGTTAAAATGTTGCATCTTATTACCTTAGAAATGCAGACTTGTAATCAAGGAAGGCACACCGAACATATTTAGGTCATCAATCTAAACTAGAGACTATATTATGATATAGAACAACAGCGGCATCTTAGGTACACCTATTATGTTTATCAGCAAACTGGTTGGGGTCACTGAAAAGCTTTAAAGAGGGTTCAAGATCGAGTAAATTAGGTCTTTCCATTACTTTAAAATAGTGAGGTAATAGCAATCGGTCGAAACTTAACAGTAGGTCAACTTGTTGATTTAGGCACTGGAACAACCTTGATATTTTTCCATGAGTCAGGAATAATACTTTTGGAAAAAGATTCATTGCAAATGTCGGTTAATGGGTAACATAAGATGTCAACACACTTTTTAAGGGTGACAGCAGGAACTCCATCAGGACCAAGGGACTGAGTAGGTTTGAGAGATTGAAGACACTTAAGGACATCATTTGTGTTAAAACATGAGAAGCAGTCATTGTTTATGCTATTAGATTTGGGAATCATAACATCTGCAGGGATGCATATGAAGGATTTATTAAGCATATCAACATCAACAGAAGTATCATTCACTATTTGCTTACCACCTGTGATTTCCTTTAAAAGCTTCCACATATTAGATGAGGATTTACATGAAAGAAACTTCTGGTTAAAGAGAGCATTTAATTTTTTTTAATTCGGCTTTAATTAAAGTGTTCAGTCTCTCAACACCAGACTTATTTTTCATTTCGTACATTCCTTTTTCACGGCTAAGCATTTTGAGTTGGGAAGAGGAGAAACGGTCGAATTTTAAGAAGATTGTCTCTTTTGGACAACAAGCATCAAGACAAAATTTTTCATTGAACACTAGTCAGCAACTAGTGTAATGTGTCTAGTCCTATCTTTGGTGCAGACTGAATGCTATCAGTCATGTTTGCAATGTGGCCACCGTGCTAGGTGGCTCGCCATTACGGTGCACTGTGAATTGTTGATATTAGATGGTTGGAGGCAATCGGAAGGAAGCCTTGGACCTAGGTTTCGTGCCAGTTGGCACTCATCAGCAAGGCGTCCCTACAACCTTGAGGGAACTGATATCCCTTCTGAGATTCGAAATCGCATCACCAAATGCTCCAACCATCTAATACCAACAATTCACAGTGCACCGTAATGGCGAGCCACCTAGCACGGTGGCCACATTGCAAACATGACTGATAGAATTTAGTCTGCACCGAAGATAAGACTAGACACATTACACTAGTTACTGACTAGTGTGCAATCAAAAATATCCAATACAGCCCTACAGGAAGTCAGTCGCGAGCCTGAATTGCTCAGTGGTAACGTCTCTGACTGCAGCACTGGGTGATGCGGGTTCGAATCTCAGAAGGGACATCAGTTCCTTCAAGGTTGCAGATACGCCTTGCTGATGAGTGCCAACTAGCACGAAACCTAGGTCCAAGGCTTCCTGCCGATTGCCTCCAACCATCCAATCAAAACAGAAATTAAGATAATGTGTTTGGCAATATTCTTATGATGCAGTGATCAGAATTAAGTAGTGGGGCCCTCTTCCGAGCTTCAAATATTCCTATGTCATTTGTAAACACAAGATCTAGAGTATTTCCTAGTCGAGTCGGGAAGTTGACAATGTTATCATGAGCAAGTGAAATAAGGAAGCCGTGATCATTAGAATTGAAATCTCCAGTAACTATAGACAAGGAGTTTCCGAAGGAGGTGGCAGAAAGGGAGGTAAATTCATCCGCAAATAAAGACAATTCAGTGGAATTGCATCCAGGCGCAATATAAATGTTCGGGATGTATATGTGGTTATATTTTGACAAATGTTTAAGTCAACATTCAACGGTAAGGCAGTCAATGTTGTCACTAGACAATTTGAAACATACCTAATTAGATGTACACCATTGTGAATTGATGGAGATGGCTACACCACCATTACGTTTCTTATTAGAACTACACCGATCTTGTCTGAATAATTTGAAATCATGCAGATACACTAGATTGTCATCGTATAGATCATGTAGTCATGTTTCAGAAGTAATCAGAAAATATATGTTTCAACTAATGGAATGATATAACATTCCATCTAAGTGTATTTTATCTACCGTCCTAATATTATGAAAAGACAGGGGACTGTTTTTGCGCCAGAGACGTCATTGTGAAGTGAATAGACTGTGTATTCTTGACTGACTTGTGAAGAACTATTTCCATCTTCAACATTGAATAAAACATAAATCGCCTGAAATCAGTGACAGAGAAATTTACCTTCTAGTACAACTTGCATCTGTAAATATTGTTTCAAGCCATTCTTGATTTCCTAAGAGCATTCTTAGCACTGCATTGAAGAACAAACACCGCCACAGATTCTCGCTGTCGAAAGAATCAAATACCACATCCTTATCAAGGATATATGATGAGTACTGAATGTCAGTAAATATGTCCATACTCCAGCATCTGTGACAAGTTGATAGTATAATCAGTATTTCCTCATCCTGACTTGAATCTCGTGTTTGTTCCTCACAAGAACACCTTAGACTGTACGTAATCAGTAAACCCAAAAATCGAGATGCTGCACGAATCGACCACATCACTTTGTGAATGTCACATGACGAGTTGTATTCATCCTTAAAAACTGTGATGACTAGTGATTTACGCCAGTCTCACTAATTCCAGAGCAATACGTAATACATCAGCTAACCCATATGACCGTAGACCAACAAAGTCCTCACACAGTTCTGTAGTCACTCACTCAGTTCTCCCTACTTTTATTCTATTCATATTACAAACAGCCTTTGTAATCGTAGGTAAAGATAGCAAGCTGTTGTCAACATCCTATTAAGGCAGGTGTTAGATGTCAGGCAAACTGAGCATGATTGCAGACAAGCTAAATTTCTAGTCAAAGGTGTTCTTTTCCCAACTGCTTTCGTATATCGTGAAGGAAAACATAAGTGTCACGTTTCCCTGATATTGTTTACCTTAATATATGTCTGGCAATACCTGACACTGATGTCTTTTCAATGTATTCGGTCTTGGTCGCCAACTATTTTTTTAGGTGATTGTGGAACCTTTTGATGACTTTGCGTTTGAGAAACTTTCATGCCTCACTAGATTTCTAGAGCACTTCTGTTCTTGCAGTATGTTAGAAAATAAAACCATCCTTCTTTCACCTTTTCTAAAATAGAAACCTTGTCTATCTAGAGCCATCCGAAGTTGAAGAGGTTGTGTCTAGGTTAATCAAAGCCTGACAACAAATATCACAACTGTTGGAGTAAAATAGCATTCGATCTCAGTGTTTTTCTATCCTTCTCAAGTGTGATGAAATTATTGATTTTTTTCATGCCAGGGATATCACTGATAAGTGAATAGATTGTAAAATGTTGACAATGTGAATGGATTTCTGATTGTCTAATTAGGAAGTATTAATAGCTTCGAAGATATTCTTATTGTGAGGTACTGGATTATGTGTCACACTCTGTTTGGGAGTGAGAAGACAGGCAAGGATTGGACTGACCGATAAAAAGACCGTAAAAGATCTGCATTTCGTGAGTGGATGATTCATTTTTATTGTCACACAAACTGGAAAACTTGTAGTCGAACACCAATAAACTGGTTGAAGAAGTAGCGAAGACTGCACTGCAGGTGAACATAGAGAAGATGGAGGTGTTGAAGATAACCAAGGAGGTGCAACAGCAACAACAACTTCCCTAACTTATCTGGCTAGGAATCACGAATTCAAACACCGGCAATAGGGATGGATGAAGATGTCAAAGTCAGAATCGGAAACGTAAGATATGCTCTCATGAACCTGAACCCATTCCTGAAATCTTCTGCATTCCACAGCATAATAAAACAATAGAAATATTAAGTCAGTCAGTTATTCGATATGGGTCAGAAACGTGGCTCGAAAGTAATGAAAAGGGGATTCAACAAGATAGACTTATATCAACCTCTGCCCACTTCGCTGTCTGGCTTCCTACTGAAGATCAAAAGGCCATCAGGCCAGAAAGAATTAGCCACAAGAGAAGTGATGAACCAATCACGATCCGATTTCTCAACAAATATTGAGAAGAAAATGGAGATGGATTAGGTATACACTGAGTAGGTCGTGGAATGACATCGTGCTCAATTCAGACCATCGCTCGAATGGAATCTCAATCATAAGCGACAAGTGGGTCGTCAGTGTAACGGTGACATGGACAAGATCGTGTGATTTGGATGGAATGAGAGTCTATGGGCGATCGTGGACCCACCTGAGATGGATATGAGAAAATATAGGAAAGTGGAAATGTGTTGTTGAAGCCCAGAAAAACGAGATTCGTCTTTATCAACCTGACACCAGTTTGAAATTCTTTCGCACCATACCTCAGCATAAACAAAAGGATTTGAATTTTCAAAACAAATGTCAAGTCAATCAGTCCTTCTATTCGTGCCAGAAACTTGCACTGCGTTCGCGTTACGAAAAGGATTTCCAACAAATTACAGACTTTCAAAAAAATCTGCTCACTTTGCTGGCTTTATATGGGGGAGAAACTCTGACTAGGAACACAGTAACCAAAAGCCGAATGCTCAACACATATGCAGGAGAAAATGGAGATGGATTGAGTATACATCAAAGGAGGCCACTGAATGACGTCGGCCTGAATGCAATCCATCACTGGAGTGGAATCACGGTGGTAACCGACTAGGGGGTCGTCGGTTCGACGGTGATATATAGGAGATCATGCAATTAGGATTAGATGAGAGATTGTGAGCAGTCATCGTCTCACCTGAAGAGGACAGCAGAAAATAGAAGAAAGTGGAGATGTGTTGTTGAAGCCCCATGTTGCACTTGGAACCCAGAGGAATGATAATAATAATTAAATCGGTGACAAAGAAGTTTACCTTCTAGTGCAATTTACATCTGTAAATATTATTCCGAAATACATTCCATCTCTCAAAATGTTTATTTCTCGATTGTTTACTACATGTAAACAAAGTAAATTATTGGAAATTGTTTGTTAATAAAGTTATGCTCTTTCGGTTGTATGAAAAAACATTAATCGTACCGAATCGCTTAACGCCTATTTAACTCATCCATCTTATTTGCACAAACATCGATCCTTAATATTTTCTGGAAATTATGTCACATAAAATGTGATAAGGCCTCTTCTAATATGTGCGCTAATTTCACTTAACAAATGAAATGTACAGCAATTACAAAATACGTTGTATTTATGAGTAGAAGACATTTTATTTCATATTTCAGTAGTATCGTTAGTTTATCATCTGTTGTTTGTAATTCTCTCAATAAAAGTCTACAATGAGCTGGGCATTTGCTGCGGAATACCTAAAAATGAAAATGTTTACATCGTTTTCCCGTTGTTTTTACTTATACATGCTTTATTTTTTCCTCCAAGCGATGGTGGCAACGCATCTAAAAAGCAACCCCATGTTTCACCTAGTCGGGTATAGAGGGCAAACCTGCAAAAAATATTGAGTGAAGCAATGAAATCAGTTCAAATACGTTTGTCAATTACTTGCAAATATTAAACAAAATAATAAACATTATGGAGTGTTCATTATCTTTTGTTTTCTGACTGTTGCCCTATTGACACATGTGATTTTTCACTGACAAATCTGAAACAGACTAATTGGTCTTACTTGTAAGTATACGACTCTGTTTAGTTATTGGTGCCAAGTAATGATATTGAAAACATGCATTATGTCAGTAAAAGTTATTCTTAGACAAGAGAAAAGGCTTCTCAAATGTCTGACTACTTAAATGTTAAGTTATTCCATACTAACAGATAAATGTCGCCTCAGATATCAGCAGTTTACTTATTCATAAGTGTAACGACATAAATTATGGATTTTTAGACATAAAAGTCACTCATATGAAATTCAGTCTCACACACACACAAAACTTCATCACACACGTCAGTTATCAGGACATTTCTCCACTTAAACGTTACAGAATCACAGTCAGTATTCATATCAAATGGGCAGTTGACTTAGAGTTTTCACCCATCCATCCTCAGAAACACTTAAGGCTTTGCATTAGAGATGAGATTTTATTTTGTCACACAGTGTGTTGTACAGTAATGTTAACTGATGACCACATTTCGAACATAAACTTTTGCTCACAATCATATCAAGCCACTCATACAACTTTTTACTTCATTTATACACATGTGTGAAATTGAATAGACATTTGAGCAATTGCACTGCATGCATTAACACACAACCACAGTGGGGTGGGAGAGGGTTAAGATTCTAAGAAGTAATCTATGTAGGTGGAGAGAGAGATTGATTACTGAATCCTGCCTGGTTCATTGAGTCTACACTCAACACATGCAACAGAAATGACTCAATGCAAATACCAGAAATATGGAAGATATTATTACCACCAGTCAGTCAAATCAGAGGAGGATAACAAATTATCACAAAATTCTACTTCAATTCATGCACATCACAACACGCTAACAAGTTGCTTATTATGACTATAAAAACACTCTTCTTATTTCCCATCTGATTGTAATTGATCCATAACACTCATATTATTATTTCTGAATGTCCATTATCCTATATTGTTGTTTTATTCAGATATCTAGTCAATTCCATACATGTAATTAAATGAAGGAAAAAGTTGTGTGAGTAACTTGATATGATTATGAGTGGCAATATTTTGTGCTCGAAACGTGGTCATCAGTTAATATTACTGTATTATTATTAATACTGTATAAGATTTATAAAAATAAAATCTTATCTATAATGGAGTTATACTCTATCACAGTGCCTAAGTTTTATACTTATATCAATGATACTTAAGGCTCTGATTGCTCTGATTATACTGTCGTCAAAATACTGTGATAGCTCAAGCTTGATAGGAAGATTTTTTTGTGTAAAAATAAGCAGAAAACAGGTCAACTCATTCAGATTTGTAACTGACAAATGACCGCATCATTTTATTCGAATTATATGTTACTGATTTAGACAATGAATAGAATAAACAGAATTAGGCCCTGTTAGAATCCTTCAAACAGTGAATTTGTGACTTTTCAAATCAGTAAAACGAGAGATTTCAGATGCGAATTAAGATAATGTACTTTCGAATGATTCCAAAATGTTTTCGAGTGAGTGTCAATCGGTATTTCTTGGGATTAGTTTTTGAATTTCTCACAGGTTAATTTTACTGGATGGAAATGTTCCATATGTCGAATCAGTATGTCTACACAGATTGTACATTTCGGTTTGAAACACTCAGTCAATAGGATGTTCAGTTATATCCGATAAAAAGCAATTTCGTAACTTCAGATTCCATTTCAGGTAACCTTTCATTGATATTTACTCACCCGTAGGAACTAAGTAAAAACGTTTATCGAAATGCAGGGCAACAAACAAAGACTCGAATAAACTCACCAAATATCCAGAAGGAATCCTCTAGAAGTTGGATAGATTTCTGGTTAGGAACTGCATGCTTAAAAACCACAAAAAGGTTATTAATATGTCATGTTTTCATGGAGACGGTTGTATTGCATAAACTGTCATCCGTGGGGTAACGCGTGTGTCTTTTCTATGATTTGATTGAGGTGTGTTATTCACACGGCTATCACGATCACTGAGTCAAGCGATTCACTTTAGTTTTATGTTAGATTTTAACACGAGTCAATTTAATATAAAATGTAAGTGCTCGACGGCAAAGTGTCATTTGATCCAGAAAATAAACTGAGCATGAGACTGATGGATTTTGCCCGATACGCTTAAAAATAAACAGCCTTTTCCTATAGAGACAAATTCAGACACAGTATCCAGTTCTGAAGACACCTCTATCGACAACTTCCCTCCGAGTGGTCTTCTGTAGTGAGAACGGTCCACTCAAGTTGTGCATTTATAATTTGCAATTGTACAAACGATACGTAGATGACATTTTCGTCGTTTGCAACAACAGTTACGGCCGAAGCCAGTTGTTGTAAATATTCAGCAACTGCCACCTGGCTATCAAATGCACTCTAGAAATGGAATGCGAATCCAAAATTCCCTTAGTTGATGGGCAACTAACAAGACGTCCTGACGGAATCTCAAGAAGGTCAATCCATAGAAGCCCTACTTGAAACGGTCAATTAAACAAGTTTCTACAGTTGGCTACCTATTGAGTGGAAAGAAAATCTGATTAAATCTCTTGCCACTCGGACCCGACGTATCTGCAGTCCTGAAGCTCCGGAAGCAGAACTGGATCTTCTGAAGGAAACCTTCACCCAAAATGGATACTCACCAAGATTCATAGACAAGAATATCAAACAAAAGGTCCAGCGGAACGACATATCACTTGTTTCAATGAAGATACTTTACATGAGTCTGGATTTCAAGGGAAGCTTAGATTGCGATATGCTCAATAGAGGGATTTCAGCATCTCTGTAAAGAACATTCTTCTCGGTAGTGTTCCCTAGCTGTCCATTGATTTGCAGAAGCCTTAAGGACAAGATCTCTCGTCTGGCCACTTCTGTGTGCATGTATATGTTCATATGTTGCTTTGAGGCCAAGTATATTGGTCGTTAGATCCGTATCCTGTCCAAAAGGGTTAAAGAACCCTATTCCGTATGGCCACAAAATGGTAATATTGGCTGAACAATGACCGTGATAATCAAACGTCTCGTCAACACTGATCATTGCATCTCAACAAACGCCTCTTTCAAAGTGGTCCACACAGTGAAGAACAACCTATGAAAGGAAATACGCTTTCGTCTCCTTCGTATTGTTGAAGCCTTGGTCATTCAGTTGGTAAAACCAGAGTTATGTTTATAAAACAAAATTATGACACAACCGTGTTGACTTCTGCTGACTTGATATTTGTGTGCTTGTTTTTTTAACTCCTTATAACATTTGTAATTTGTAGAACTCTTGCATAACGCCATATTTTCCTTTTTATCTATGTGCAGCTCATTAGACTATTCATTTTATTACGTAACTGTATTACACATATTCAAATTCTTTTATTTGTTGATTAACATTAATAACTATGTTACTTTTTGTGACAACACACACCCTCTTACCAATCTTCCCAACCCTAGTTACAATTTGTTTACTCATCACATTTTTGAAATGTCTTGACAACAACAATAACCCCAACTTACTTTTATTCTTATCGGATAAACTTAACGTACACGCACATACAAAAATTAGTGTATATAACTGCGATTGTACAGCTAAGTGAATGAATTCGCTCGAAAAGAGAAACTTCTCTGAACTACGTGTTTTGTTTTCACTAGTTTTCTCTAGTAGTCTTAAAAGTAGTCTAAAGCCTTTCACCTAATTTCAGCACATTGAACTGGATATACAAAAGACTCTGATGAAGTTCTCATCTAATAATCAATCCAGACTAAGTTTCACTCGGCGAAATAAAGAACAGCATTTGACAATTGCTTTAAGTTACTTGCACTATTATCATTTTTTGTGCAAAAGTGATACAAGACTTAATTATTTTAGTATTAACGATAAACGTTTTAAAAAAGTTAAGGAATATTCACTGAAAGAACATTTTGAGAGTAACTCTTACTGTACTCACTTCAAATTGAAGACGACTGCAACTAGAATAATGAAGCAACGAAGTGGAGTTTTGGATAATAATCAAGGCATAAAATGAAATGATGGGCATATATTAGTCACTACATATTATGTCACTTCGAACACCAAATGAGGACTTCCGTGACCGTGAATGACAAGAGATTTCACATATTGAAAAATACGTTATATTGTTAATGTTAGCGTTGATTGTAGTTACTTGATCAGAGGGAAATTCCATATGTTAGAAACATTGATATAGAATGAATCACTGAATGGCACTTCATTCCTCAAAATCGTATAAAAATGTTTCCACACGACTTCCTAACTTGCTTTCTTTCATAGATAGCTCCATTCCTCCTTGGATCTAAACATATTTGTCCATGTATCTGGAATCACTGTGTCGTCTCTGTCCACTTTTAAAATGTCACATACTGCTTTGTATTCGAATGTAAGGGCACAATAAAGTAACGTTGCTATGTATGTTTAATGAAATATGCTGATCTAATTTGAAACATTGCCTTGAGTTTAAGACATAAAAGCTAGCAAACACAAATCTCTCATCACCTACAAAACGTTCATGTAAACTTTTAAAAAAACAAAGTCAGTAATAATCATCACTGAATGAATGAGAGACTTGCCATTTGAATGATAGGGTTACTTCAATTAGAAATTTCGACATATTGGTTTTATGTCGATTGAATGAACTATGGAGGCTTTTCTTCATATTGCTGATACATGTAACATAACGTCAAATGACATTGGAATTTTGAGCAAAAAATACTGTAATTTTTAGTGTCGTCACATATTGTGCTTGATATTTTACTCTTAAAGGTGATGAATGCTGCGATTTCAGTGGATCTATAGTAGAAACAATGGAGCCAACGTGTATTTTGGTATTTCCTTTACACTTATATCTTTTATCCTCCGCAGACCTAGGAAAATGCGCTTCTTTATTCTCACTTTGGTGTCAATACTATATCAACCGTAGTTTCTAAGACCCTTTTCATATCGCAAATTCGAAACTAGGCAAAAGCGATTCCAGTTAACTAGTGTCATATTTTTGCTCACTGGAAAAGAAGTGGAACTATCTAATTAACTCATGCATTTAGCTATGACAGAATGAACTGATCGACTCAAATACATCAAAGCTGTGAGTGTCACACGTTTGAACATTAACCACTAATTATCTATGGTGTCAAAGAAGCAAGAATGAGGCATTTGATTAGGTGCGAGACATTCTTGCATTTTGACTGCACAAAACGTGAATACTGTTTAAGTGTACAATCGCTATCAGTCCGTTTGATAAACTACTCTTATATAAGTCTTTTAAACATCCACTTACCTGCGTCTTGACCTGAAAATATATGGAGAGAATGCAGGAGAGTGTGAATGGACTAACGACACAGCATCTCAGGGCATGCAAATGTAAATGTTTGCACCTTCAAATGGTTGAAATTTTTTTTACTTCATCAGTCACATGTTTTCAAGGCGCCTGCTGATTGGCTCAAAGACCAATGAGAAAACCCAAATGGATTTCGACAATCACCGATCAATTTACTCGTCGCCCCTTTCGAAAATTCCTAAACAATCCGATAATTAATCCTATATACGCTAGTTACTGCAATTTGTCACATATTTCTACTAAATTTTGTGAACAGTAGACAAGTGAATTAGCAACTCTGTGTTGCACTTGATAGCGGTTTTCTAGTAGAATGTGGGAAATTGCAAGTAGAGCCTTTTAGTTTACAGTATAAACATACCCGATGTTAACTAGCTACTAGATCTGCATTCAATTTACCCACATCTCCATAAACATGAAACTTAAGCAAATCTATATCTACAGTTATTGAGCTCATAAATGAGAAGGTAAGTTTAATGCTCACTGGCAAACGAAATCAAATGTCAGAAAAGAATAACCTGGACCCACTTTATTCTGCACTGGTGTTTGTTCATTCTCATTTTAAATTTTGTGAAGAGGAATTCATAAATGAAATCAAATTTTATTAGTTATTGTCCAAATAAGCTACCTATATGATTTAGATATTATCACGATGAAGAAACAGCAGTTCAGGAAAACAGTTCTATGTGTAGCTCCCTATCTCAATATTGGAATACCAACAAAATATTTGTAGGAATTACTATTGAGATGCACTCTGAACGTCCAGTTCACATTCAACGATACCATCTACAGACAAAAAGATAGTATTGCAATGGGATCTCCGTTAGGTTCACTACTATCAGATTGCTTCGTCGCAAGCCTCAAGAAAGGTCCACTAAAGCCAAGTATTGACAGTTTGCGACTGTATAAAAGATACGTAGACGACATTTTCATTATTTGTGACAACAACAACGACCCCAATCTACTGCTGAAGACATTTAACAATTGCCATCCAGCAATAAAATTCACTCTTGAAATGGAAAACGAGTCAAAAATTCCGTTTCTTGATGTGGAACTGACAAGAAGAGCTGATGGAAACCTAAGAAGATCAATCCATAGAAAACCTACGTGGAATGGTCAACTAACAAGCTTCTATAGCTGGGTACCGATTCAACAAAAGCGAAATTTAATTAAATCACTTGCCACCCGCATCTGACGCATCTGCTGTCCCGACTCTCTGGAAACAGAATTAGATATTCTAAGAGAAATTTTCATCCAAAATGGATACCCAATAAGATTAATCGACAAAAATATCAAACCAAGAATTCGGAGAAACCAAACTCTACTTGCGCCAAAAAAGAAACTCTACATGAACCTGGATTTCAAGGGAGATTTAGCAAGCGATGTTCTCAAGAGAAGGATCACATCATCTATGAGAAGAACATTTTTTGCAGCAACGCTTAGAATAGTGTTGTCATTCGCCCACTGATCTGGAGAAGCCTGAAGGACAAGATCCCGCATCTGACCACTTCTATGTGCATATACCAGTTCACCTGCTGCTGTGGAGCCAGGTACATCGGTCGTTCGATGCGCACTCTGTCCAAGAGGATTCAAGAACATCATCCAGCATGGTTGCGAAAAGGCAATACTGGTGCAATAAGGAGTGCGATAATTCAACATCTGGTTAACACTGATCATTCCATTTCAACAAACGCCTCCTTCAAAATAATCTACAGAGTCAAGAACAACCTATCAAAGGCAATACGGTTTCGCCTTCTTTGTATCGCTGAAGCTCTGACCATTCACATAGAAAAACCGGAACTGTGCATACATAAAAGGATTACTCAACCACTTCTACTGTCTTGGTAACAACTTTTTTGATTTGATTTTTTTGATTTTGATGACTTAATTTTGTTTCTTTGCCTGTTCTTTAATTGCTTATGATTCTTGTATTCATTTAGAACTCTTACGTGATTTCGTATTATCTACTTTGTTCCTATGTGTATCCTGAGTAAAACTCACTCACCAAACTATTCATATTATTACATTACTTCTTTTAACAACTGTTTGTGACAACTCATCACCTTTGTTACTACCCTAATTTCATTAACACCTAATTTTCTTAACTGATTTTGTACTACGTAACCCATACAACCAATCTTCACCTGTTTAGTTAAAATAACCATAACCAAATGTATATTTTGTTTGACAAACTTAATGTACACATTACATACAAAATAGCACACATATATATTTGCGATTGTACAGCTAAGAAAATGAATTCGCCGAAAAGAGACTCTTCGCTGATCTGCGTGTTCTGTTTTCATCAATGCCTGGATGGGGATTATACATGAATCCTTTACTTTTCACTCTATAGGATACATAATGGAATTAAGGAACATTAAAAATCTTTATAGCTAAGGTAAAGACAGTATCCGAACCAACTTCTTTTTTTGGATTAGGTTTCTTAATATGGATTCCAGCAGTCTCAACAACATGTAGTAGACGAACTCTTAAAGTAAAGTTAACATTAGTCGGTATATGTTAGGTGACTTTGAAAGCCTCGTTCACAACCTGGGTGTTTAATTAAAGAACGAAAAAGATCCATTCATAGCTATATTCTGTCCCATCTCGTTGGTGTGGTACACCGAGTGGTGGTGTAATATAGACAGTGGATTCCAACGGAATGTTTTTCTCACTGTAAGAATGATGGCATTTGTTGGTGTTAAAGTCTGAATACTATTATCGTTGTTCAGTACTATGCTAGCAACAGAAAGATATATGTATTTAAACGTTCTATTTCATGTCGTTTAATGTAAACCGAAATCATATGCTCAGTGATGAATATGAACTGTATGTTCATAAATAACGATTTGATCACTTGAAAATATACCTTGACTTCTGTGTCTTGACATCTGCTGTTAAACTTGGTGTCTCTGCCTGCCGACAAATAAAAAGCATATGCTCCACAGTATTTGAAGGAGACAAATGGATCTTTTTGCAGGACTTCGAAGCTATTGCGGATTTGAATGTCGTTCAAGATCTGTCAGCGAAGAGACTTTTACTTTGAACGCTGCTGAGACGTCGCACGAAGACACCATATGATAGTGTGAGGAGGAACACAGGTGAATACACACCAGGGAACTCAAACTGCCTTCAAAGTGAAAAAGTTCATACACGGTCACCACGAGACAGGGTCACCTATGTACCATCAGAAGTGCAAACAAAGAGGAGCGTGTTAACGTCAGCGATCTCCGGAAATGGATACAGCACGGCAAGCTAACAAAGACGCCAGCACCAAGAAGACCGGACCACGTTCAGTCTAAAGCAGTGTGATGGCGTTATACAGACAGTGGGGCTAACGGAATATTATTCTCATAGTAAGAATGGTGATATTTGTTGGTTTTAACGTCTAAATACTATTCCAATATTTCAATAGTGCATTTGCATGTCGTTTAATGTTAGCCAAAATCACGAGCTCAGTGACTGGTTAACGAATATAAACTGTGTATACACAAATAAGCGGTTTGATTACTTGAAAATATGCCTTGACGTCTGTGTCTTGCCTTCTGCTGTTATAGCAAGATTGATGTTAACGAGGCTCTCAAAGTCATCTACCGAATAAGAACTAATACTAACTTTACTTTAAGAGTTCGTTTACTACATATTGCTGAGTCTGGCTGTTGTAATCTGCATTATAGAAACTAACTTACATGTCCAAAAGAAGAAATTGGTTTGGACACTGTCTTTACCTTGGCCGTCAATCAAGGTTTCAAATGATCCCCGATTTGTTATAGAAAGTTCCTTAATTTTCCCCGATATTCTATTTGCTACTACATTTTTATGCTTATTATAATTTATGCATCTCTATAGGATATTGCATCGATGCTACGGGAGTTCAACTCCATTCACATTTACTTAATGCATCTTATGCTTGCCTTATTGTGAAAACATTATCAATTAGTAATGTATAATTCCGAGTGTTAACAATCAGAAACGTTTTTACAGAATACAACCATATAACAGCGTCCCTACTATTATCAATACTGGCAAACGTACCGTTGACTTCATTTACTAGAAGTGTTAACAGTATAATGACAAATCCAAGTAGAGTAGTATTGAATTTCATCACTTTGAAATTCTTTATTATCTTCGTGTGTACATGAAAGGATACTGATTAAATTCTCATCTTAATGGTGTAATGTATCAGTTTGTATTGCATGTCTGCATTTCGATCATTGTTATACTGGCGAACTACATACCAGCCACTTCTAATTGGTAACAATGATCAGTCGATTTGAAAAAAATGTGCTTAATATGTGTCATGATATTAACTTTAATGAATTTTGTTACAACTTTAAAATTTCTCTACAGATTAATAACGATTTATTCGCAAATGAATACGTGTCACTCAGTCAATTCCTTATCAGAGACCTGCAGAAATATAGTCTGCTTCATAGTTAGACTTTATTGAGTGGTGATCAGATAAAACTGGTACCAAGTGAATCGAGAGGACATTAGGTTTCGGCATGAGAATACGTCCCGCTTTGCTTTCGATCAAGTAGATTTAAGTATTTATTACACTAAATCAGCGCTGAGTATGTCAAAATCTAAAAGAATTGAATTAAGACTGCGTATTAGGCCTTCATAACACTGTGAAATCAATCTGTCTGTCTATCTGTATAGTTTCAACATAGAACTTTCCGACGGTGTGTAGCAGTTCGAGTAGCCACACTTCACTCAGTACACAAAGTCAGAGTAGAAAGTAAAAAGAAATGCAAAACAATGACAGTAAATAGAGATATGAGGCCAAAAGAATAGAAATATGAGTGAAGAATATAGTTTTATTGCACATTATAAGTCACAAGGAGTTGGTGCATCTGCGCCATTGAGAACGATTTTGATCCAGCCATATCACCAATTGTCTTCACTCACTGATTCTTACCATCCCAAAAACCCTGACCAGTCAGGAAGTCTTCACTTCCCTATGTGAATTAAACTAACAGTCGTAGATTTCATTGACTGGTGAAGACATGTTTCAGCCTGACCACCACTGGCTCTTTTCCAACCTGACCCATTGCCAGCTAAAATTGCCCGTCAAGGAAGGCAATGGTCAGGCATACGCAATACATGTCCTGACCATCTGAATCGCTGTAACTTCACAGCCTCGTCGGTTGATTTCCCCACCTTACCTAGCACACAACGCCTAACCTCAATATTGCTCACCCTATTATACCATTTCACACAGGGGATAGAAAGCAGACACTTATGATACAAGACAGCCAGCCAGCCTTTTCATGTCTTCCACTCTCACTGACCAAGTCTCACAGCATTAAAGAGGACAGAGCGGACTGTTGAGCAGTAAACACGCAAGAATTAGAGAACTACTGAAAAATCGAAAAAGTATTAAACAGTTGTTTTGACGTAGTTTAAGTCTCTTCGGCAGGATGCAAGCTCTCGTTGACTTGGACTTCAAAGACTAGATCCTCCTGTCGATAGAATCATTGTTTGTATACTAGTACACTTGCTGTTGTGGATTCAGATAGGCAAACCGTACCAGAAGGACTTTGTCTACATGCTGTCAAGGACATCTGCCTACATGATTATTTGAAATAGAAAGTAGAACTGTCAACAGATCTAGTGTGTTACATTTAATTACTTCTGGTCATGTTGCATTAGTGAACTTCATCCACAGCTACACACACAAAGAGTAAGATTGAACCGGTCAAAAAGACTTGGCGTACATCTTCATGCAACATGCAGAAAGAGCAGCCTGAACTTTATGTCTGGAAGCATTTTACTCACTCTCTTTTTCTACCATGGGCTCATTATCAGTTTTATTCTTTTGGTTTGTTGCCTATTATTCATTTTATGACTAAATTTCAATTCTAATTGCTCAACTCAAAAATACTAATAATCATGCAACCAGCTAGTTGTCAACTTTATCGATTTCATATGGTTATCAACCATTATTTTCTGTTGATGTCTACCTGACACTGACGTCTGGCTATTGTTAGAAGTCACAGTTGTACGCTAAACACCGAACTACTTGTATAGATTGAATAGGCAACTAATTAAAGAGATCTGTCCGCTGACTTATGAATAGTTGCCGTTGGAATTGTAGTTACATCGAAGGTAATGATAAAATTATTGGATGAGTTTAGTTTACCTTTTCACCAAATTGAAATGAATCTCTCAATTTGTTCAGACTCCATTTTTACGATACACCAACGTACAATATTGTGATACAATGAGTTGATAGCTGTAAGTGACTGATTGTTTCCGTCACGTCAAAGTTTAACTCCGCACACTGAGTAGCTGCATCTCAGTTCGTTTTCGTTTTATTCTTCCTTATCAGTTGTTCATTCTTTTCACACTTGTTTTAGACCATAATGACACAAACGTTTTTGACTGCTCCTTGAATCTTGTGGATTTCAAAATGTCAGAATGTCTTCATCTTTTCAATGTACAGAATTAAACAAATTTACCAATGAGTCTATCAGTGTTGCATTAGGACCTAAGGGCAAGAATGCACCACTGGCTCTTTTTATGTGTATGTTATAAAATGTCATGATAGTCTTGGAAATCTATCCCACTAGTATCTATGATAATTCCAGCATAAGAAATTCTGATATGCGTACATGCATTGGAGTGTTCGAAACCGGATATACGAGTTTCCACGTAGTTATTTAGTTTTATTTTCATCCAATGAAGTTGACTTCATTTTTACAGACTAACTGTGATGAGGATATGGCTTCTCACACAAATAAGCGGAACTACATTTCTTTCCTATATAACAAATAAATTGTTAGACTCACCATTGATTGTTCAAATTTTATTCCCAAAAAATTAAGTGCTACGAAGTACTTTTGAACAGAATATATTCACTATTATTTTTCAACGACTACGAAAAAAACAGTACGGTAACAATAATTCTCAGTGTACAATCGATATCATACTGACGACAGTCACCGACTGAGTGAAGTTGTGTTTACCACTACCTGCCCTTCTTAGGACTGCACTGTTTCATCCATCCAAATCATCGAGATTTATAAGTTCAGCAGTTGGTATTTTACCTGGAAGCCTTGTAGTTTTCATAAGGTTTTAGCAACGACACTGGGAGACCACTAAGAAGACCTGTTTGGTCAAATACTTTGAGCCATTCCTGCTTTTCGAACTTGGGCAACCGTATTTCACAGATCTATGCTTTTCCCTGTCACTAAGCTGTAAAATATCTTAAGAGAGTGAGTGATTTAATTTGAAGATAGTCCAGTAAATTAAGTTTCCCTCCGGGATTTTATCAGCTACTAATGCGACTCCAACATTTTGTGCTTGAATGTTGAATTATCGATATAAATTGTTCCTTAAGCGAAAATTTTCAAACTTTCTCAATTTTCTCGATGAATTCATATCTTGTTAGTGTCCTCATCTAACAGAACGCCATCATCCGGTTACCGTAAATGAAGTGATGAATTCCTCATCAGGTGGAGTAATCATGTTGAAACCAACTATCATATTTGACAGTTCGGAGACTACTTAACTGTAAAAGATAATTCCAACTAGTGTGTTGCATATAAAATAAATTAATTAAATATAGAACAGTGACATAGTGGTGATAAATGCATGCTGTTTAAGGCACAATTTATCACTCCCACTCATATGGATTTATGAAGAAAATAAAAGACGGATTCAGCGAAGAAAATTTTCTTTATCGACGAAATCATCTTCAGAGGCTGTACAATCGTATTTATACTTACAAAAATATTAAGTGGTCTATTATTGAGTAATAGGGGTTGACATAATTGATATAATTACTCAGAAGTGGCTTTAGAAGTGAAAATTAGAAGTTGAAAATTACGTGGTACTCAACGGCAAAAAGATAGAAATTTGATAAGGTTAAAATTGCTATTAAGTGAGAATAAAGGTATTTGAGTGTCAATTTAACAAGTGTGAATAGGGTGTGAAAATATACAAAAGGAGCATATGAGAGTGATCATAGTGAATTAATTATTAAAGCAAAAGCTAACTAAAAGTGAAATTAGAATGAAAAGAAAAAATCAAAAAATATTTTATTTACAAGGAACGATTAGTGAAGAGGTTAAGAGACTGGACAAACTTTTTCTGTATACAGAGTTCAGGGTTGTATTGATGAATTTATTCACGCTTCTTACCCGCTTCATTCATTTTTGCTTCCTCTCGTTTTTGTAATACAGTTTTCGAACATATTTATTATTAGTGTTACATCACTCCTATTATACATGATTGATCCACTTGATGTCAAGCATTTATGTTTAGATTTCAAAGAATTGTTTTGACCATTACCGTTATCATAGGCTAGGATTAATGAGGCAGCTTAACTCCAACAGAGAGAGGCTAATGCTTTGATAAATAAGTGTCATCATTATTGCTAACGTCACCATAATATTAAAATAATGCCAGTCGTGGAAACAGTTCTATTTCTTGCAAGTACAATTGTCGGATGCAAACGGTATACAGCCATATAAATTAAATCATTCTCTTATAACTGATGCAATCTTTGCACAACTGTTGTATATGGATTCAGGTTTTAAAGAAGGCGCTGTTGTTTGTGAATGTATTTCTCCTTTTTAAAAATTTATATTTTTAGTTTTTTGTGTCACCCTTTATAGTCTCATTTGCTTGCAGGTGACAATTATTTGCTGAACGCTTGTTAACTGAATGTCATTCAACTGATATTATCCAAAAGTAGTGCTTTTTATTTTATTTATTATTATTATTGTTCCCTTGGGTTCCTAGTGGAACATAGGGCTTCAACTGCATGTCTCCACTTGCTTCTGTCTTCTACTGTACTTTTCACTTGCGTCCATGTTATTCCATACTGTTTCATCTCCTCCTCACATGATCTCCTCCATGTCACCCTTGGACGTCCCACTCGCCGCTTCCCTTTCGGGTTCCACTCGAGCACTGGCCTGACGCGCGATGTCACTCAACGGCCTCCTCAGCGAGTGTCCAATCCATCTCCACTTCCTCCTGCATATTTGTTGGGCGATCGGTTCCTGTTTCGTTTGTTCCCATAGCTTCTTGTTTGTGATTCTTTCTGGCCATCTAATCTTCAGTATGGAGCGAAGACAGTTGTTGATAAAGGTCTGCAACCTGTTGAAAATATTCTTGGTGACCCGCCAAGTTTCTGATCCGTAAAGCAAAATTTACTTGACGTTTGTATTGAAAATCCGAATTTTGTTGTTGATGCAGGCTGAGTGACAGTGGAAGATTTCCAGATTGATTTCAGGTTGATGAATGTGTTTCTCGCCTTCCCGATTCTCGATTTGACATCATCGTCCGTCGGTTTCTCCTGTAATTGAGACAATGCTCCCTAGATAAGTGAATGAAGTAACCTCTTTCGAATCCCTTTTGTTGATGATGATTGGCGCTGGATGTTGTTGCTGTTGTTTGGTTGGTTGGTTATTTTGATAACCTGCGTCTTGTCTATGTTCACCTGGAGTCCTGTCTTAGCTGCTTCTTCAACCAGTTTGTCGGTTTTTGCTTGTAAGTCTTTGATTTTGTGTGACATCAAACATAAATCATCCACGGGCGAAATCCTGGTCTTCTAGGTTCTTCACGTCGGTCCAGGATATCCCTGTCTTCTCCTTTCCCACTGTGTGAAGCGTAATACAGTCCACCACAATTAGGAATATCATTGGTGATAATAAGCACCCTTGTCTGACTCCTGTGTTTACTTCAATGAAACATTGAAGCGAATTCAATAATCTTTAATTCAATTATATTTTAGAGATTAGTTCCCTCCCTCTTCAACTTGTCAACTTATATTTGTTATGAATAGATTGTACGAAAAACATGACATCTGTTATAAGCGATACGAGTTAACTGTCAGTTTGATTCCACTGCCTATGACCGTCAACATACATTATTATTTTGTTTACCAATTCTATTGCTTTACTTTAAAGGATTATGCCTCCTGATGATTAATATTGTCAATAATATTGACGATACAAGTAAATGCCTTTTTGAGTGAATCACGCCCTTTTCTCTCTTCATACTGAATGTTAGTTAAGATGAAAGTGTGTTATTAACTTTAATGATGTATATGTTTATTTGACATTATATTTTAATGACATTTTCACTTTGCAGTTAAGATTTATGTCGGATTTTATCACGATGCATAAGAAGTAGTAGGATATTTATATGAACAGGCAATAGTACTAAGTATATATTTTAAGTAATATCTGATAGTTCAAAAAACTACTTCTGTCTTACCAATTTAATTGGGGAGGAATGTTTTATCCTCGTAATTCAGGATTAAACTGAATGGTGATTATACAATTCATAGTCTACTTATTTATCAGTGGAAGCGCACTCCTGGCGTATATGTTTAATGAGCAATAAGAATTCTTCGGTAATTTACGTCTAAAATATTCGGGAAGTAAATGATCACATAACCACTGTGCATAATAAAAAGACAGTTTAATAAGCAGTTATCCTTTTAAGATATCTTTGGTGCATCTGTGAAATTTAACTAGGAAATTAGATGTTTTGCACTGAACTTCCGAATTTATACGATCCTTATCTATCTATTTAAAATACAAACTCATTATATTGTGAGCACCAAGAAATGCGCCGTATAAAAATGAATCAAGAATGCCATCTTAAAAAACCAGGCAAGCATATTTGACACGACCATTCAACTTTCATCATTTCATGTTAGAAAGAAGGAAATTACAGCATGTTTGCCAATGACTGCTCTTCTTGGTTATATGTAATAACGTCTGGAGCCACCGATTCGAACTATATCTGGGACTTCAACTAGGAAGATGTGGTGCACTAACCGACTGATAAGGATATCGAATAGAGACAGGTATGGAGACCTATTGAATGACATTCGTAGCACATGTCCGAACCGCAGAAGCCATTGTTTCCAAATGCTGACACCAAATGAATGGTGATCTCCACTGCTTCCAGAAACATGCCACAGGCAATCTAAACTACTCACAGAATGATGCCATTAAAAGTGAGCAATTTTCAGGGGACAGTAATGAGAACTGTTCATCAATGTTTGCGTTTCCTGTCAAATGACATCATGTGACATTTGCAGGTAATTTAAAATGTTTCTGTACATAAATTTTACTGTATATTTAGTGTCTGCGCAGCCAGTGAGAAGCTGAGGAAATAAATGATGGTACATTTTTATTCTGCACAAACTGTTGTACTTGTTTTGTTCAAAGAATTTGAGAGATTGGACAGTCCTCTTGGCGAGGAACACTGAAAAATGTCCTCAGTCAACCTGCGTTGTTTTGTGTGAGACCTCAAGAAGGTTGACAACCTTCTTGGGTAAACTCCTTCCCTAGGGAGCTTTCAGGGAGCAGTCCCGTCCAACGAACTGATATCAATATCTAACATCATGAAAGTCAATGGCTGTTAGCCTTCAGTACGTATGGCCGCGTTCTGGCGACTGATGAAGGGTGGACACATGATCAGTTAACTCAGGGCCCAGACGGAACCTTCACACTACAAAAAGTCAAGTTTCCCATGTGCTTCCAGGAGCCTCAGAAGCAAGATAACAGCCAGTATTTTAGATGCAAACTAATAACATTATGATTGTCACACGTATCCCGCTTGCTGACACTTGTCAGCGACCTACATCGGCAACCTGGAAGGAAATGAGAACTGAAAACAGCTCTGCGATTCGAGTTTGCATCAACGAATAATTCAGTCACTGTCATTGTTGCTTCGCTCTCTGAGCTCACAACTGGTATTCTGCGTGATTGGAATAGATGCATTAATTGACAATCAAGGAGGGATGTAAGTGATCAAGCATGGTCTGGGAATTCTTCTCCGTTGTTTTCAACCATGTGACACTCAGAATGGTGAACAATCTATAAAAAACCGATGAAAAATTGTGAAAGCGTTATGTAATCTAGTCAACATTTGTCTCTAAATTACAGGCGAACATTGTAAAATATCTGCAGTTAATCAGGGAAACAAGTTTTTTCTGAATTTGAAGTACATTTCTTAGGAAGAAAGATGTCTAGACTAAAGTTGGATATGACGAAAATTAAACATAAGATTATGAATTATTTTTTTCTAAGATTAGTCGAAATGCTTTCTCCCTTAACTGTACTTTGATCTTTACCAGACTGTTTGGCGTTACTTGTGTATTGATAAAAACATGAGTTATCTTCGTCATTTTAGTAGTTTTGTCATCTGGTCGCCACTTGATGAAAAAGACGTGCAGCCAAATTAAGACAGTCATAAAATCTATTAAAGCTTCTGTGTCATTGAAGTTCTATTGGAATTGTACAATTTTATACCAAACTACTTTACCGGAGTATAAAACTCTGTGCTGACCAATGTCTGTACATATTAAACTGTGTAAGGCGATAGAAAGAAGAAAGTAATCCTTAATATCTAGTTGACTGATACAAATTCTGTAGTACATATGTCTGCAGGATTTGCATTGAAACAAACAGGAATAAGAGCCCGTACATCTGAAGACCAAAAACCCACAAAACCAAAATATGTGTTAACAAATTGTGCATCTATTTGTCTCTGTGCTCTTTCTGATATTCATTCATCTTTTATCATATCCATTCGAAAACCTGAAACAACTGAACTAATGTTCGAGTACACCTTTTTCAAGGTCCACTAGTTAATGAAGTTATATTATCAAAGGTGAAGACTGCACAATGACAGCTTTTTTCTTGAGCTACTTGACATGTCGTCTTTTAGTTATATACAAGCACGTTTCATGGTTTGAATATTCATGTTTGTGTAGAGTAATTACGGTCGTTAAATACGGTAGGTGTTGAAGTAATACAAGATCGTCTGTGTGAACAATAAAATTAATTATTGTCTCTAAATGGTTTTCAAGTTTGTTACTTATCTCTAAATCTAAAATTTAAGAATTATCTACATTTATTTGAGGTGGCTATTTGTACATTATATCAAACATTCAAATTTTATGAACATTAGTGGAGACCATTGACAGATATCCCTTATGATAGGCTTTTGTTTGGAAGGAAACGGGAAATGACGAGTTTGACGTCAGTCCGAGAATGATGTAGAAGAAATTGTGTCGGGACGAAGTCAGATATGTCAGATGCTAACAAAATGAGTAGAAATTATTAGAGTTGGTTTTCATTTCTGTCTATGTATACTGAGTACGTTAGTTAATTACAACAAGTCGGCTAAACAGCTTCATCTACTGTGAGATTATATCTCAGGTAAACAACTAGTTTAATCAAAAAAGTGACTCAAAATGACTGTTGCAGCAGGCGAATTGTTTACGCTAACAAAATAGAATTGCAATGAAGTGTATGCACCACTTCAATTCATTTCACAGATGACATAATCAACTGGTTATCTGATGTTGAGGAAATTAACTTTTAAGCATCTGACATTCTTGTTTTCATTTTGTCTTTTCAATTATCTCCCCAAAAATATTTATTCTCAAAATGTTCATCCTTTAGATAGAATCTTTGCAGATGACAAGAATTATAAGTGATATAAATTTTGCTGGTGAAAGTGTCTAACATTTTGGTGGATGGTGAATGGTAGTATAATCTGGGGTGCGCATTTCGTTCTATTTGGTCTGGATGTGCCTGCATTCGTAGTGAGCGCGAGTTTTGCCACTGAGACTAGATTCCTGAACTCATTGTATCAAAAGACGCCAATTATTTCTGTCCAGCATAATCTATCAACGAGAAATGCGAAATAATCTTATTAATAAATTAAAATGTTTAAGTGTATTTAAAAACAGACAGAATCTTTTTCTATGGTATTTAAAGTCGAGGGTAGAAATCACAAGGTTTGCTGAGAGCACGTTATCTTTTTATCATTTTTTTTGATTCTATGGCAGTACGTCCCGATTACACTCATGGGAAATGAAAACAAGGCGTGAATCGTTTCACTTCATTCACTATTAGCCTTAAATGCAAGGCTTTATGCTGACATCTACAGGCTTGAATGTGAACTCATGTGAATAACCTGAGTGATATAGTTAAAGCCAATTATCAGCTAATAAATGGTTTCTCCCAGTCAAATAATTTATCAACACCTAGTCATTTATTTGCCACCGCATTACTTATTTGCACGACCAACGCATATAATTAGACAAAGGAGTTCCATTTTCCTCAAGCAATCTCTATCAAACGCCTGAAACCAGATTGATGTGTGTGTTCAGAAAGAAGCAGTTATTAGTCTTTCCTTGCCCTGGTAGCTGAATGTCTTTATTCTTTCATCTGATTACGTAATCTTTGTCTTCAACCTCACCCCCTTTTATAATCTGTAATTTTGCTTGCCTCTTGTTTCTATGATTTGAGTTGAACCTAATTTATTAGTTAATCACTCTGCATCTCACGCATCTCTGGTCTTTATTACGTAACTAACTCCTTTACCATTGTATGCATACATTTATTTTGTTTAAACTTGAACTGCCTGTGTAAAAACAATATAAGCGCAATTTTCTGACCACTGTTCACTAATTGTCGAAGCTTCTGTCAATTGACTGGCATCATGAAAAGTTTGTAAGTCTGTTAAAACTTTTCTGCACATAAACCTCATAATTTGTCTAGGCTGTAAGCAGCTGAGCTGATGAGAAGCCAACGAAATAAATGATGGTACCATATTATTTTGCACAAACCACTGTTGTTCTTGCTTTATTCAAAAGCATATAGTTATCATAGTTTCAGAATAGTATGAAATTTGAGTTTGTAGTAATTAAGTGACGAAATGGTCAGTGGTGAGTTGAACTATGACAACAATACAATTCTAATTAATAACTAAACATAACAAAGGAATACGAAGTTACATTTGAAAACTTGATTATGAATTGTGTAACATACTACTGTGGCATTTTAGCATTCATTCTAGACACGTCCTTTTCATAGTACAGGCAGTTGAAGAAAACTAAGAACGATGGTTGAATTTTGTAAAATTCGTGAAGAATTTAAACGGCAATAAACCGAAAGATGAAACAATGAAGTAAGTTTTCATACACAGAACTCTAAGGCTGAATAGTAATACTGGAAAGCCGTTTTGAATCTCTCACTAGCGCTTTTATGTAGACTTGTTAATCAAGGAATACAAACAGAGGAAAAATCATGAGAAAACAAATAGGTAAACTTGTTTTTAGTTGCACAATAAATTACCATGTAGCTCAGAAACTACGAAATGAATTAATTTCACATGAAATATTTCAACTTTGGTGTCTTTTCAGGCTTAGAGTTTATGCCATACTCATAGCTGTTGAATTGCGTGTCGGCATGAGAATGATTTTAAACAATAATTGGGCTAACTTCCTAATGCCTGTAGCGGATTGTTTGCATACAGAGTTGGTCAAACAGGTGAGATTTATTTCTTGAATAGTTCGGAAGTAAGTAAAATCGCATCTGGTTACATGATTTGATGATGCAAGAACACTTGAGATCATTACAAAGGAGCATACAATTCAAAGTAGATCAATTCTCTAGATGTTATAACCATCCCTTCATGTTTTAGTGTGTGACAGGAACACTACTGTACACATCTATGAAAGAAATTAGAGGCATTAATTCCTCCTGACGCTTCAGTCAGGAAAGATTCAGTCATCTAGAACACAAAATAAATGGGTAGATTAGCAAAATACACCGTTTAACTGTGTGAATAAGGAGTAAGGAAAATGTGAATCACTTACATAACAGGTGATAATCAGTTTATAAAATATAAATGATTCGGAAAGGTGATTTTGATTATGACCATTAACAATCACTCAATATGCTCCAAGTGAAGCTTGAATAATGACGTTATGATTCTTTATGTAGTTGTGAGGAAAGTTGCTACAATGTGATTTACAAGCAGATTCTAGAAACACATGTTGTACACTGGATTCCTGAATGTTTCCTACCTAAATACATGTGAAATTTGTATTTTTCTTAAACAGCATGCCTTACAGTTGCTGACGATTCGAGTAAGTGAACCGTACCATCAAGACATTGTCTAGATTGTCTCATGAACACCTTTCAGAATGATTTTTCACAGCAGGACACAAAAAAGGGAGAATATCAACTCTAGAACACAATACAACTTCTGACCATGCAGCACCGGTAGACTTGATTCAGTATCATTCATCAAGTAATGTCAAATCGATCAAAATAATTTCGCCTACATTTTTATGCAACTGAAGCTGTTGTGATCTGTAAATTAGTAATCAGATAATAAATGTCTCAATCCGTGGAATGATATAACATGCGATCTAAGTATTTTTATCCACTGGCCTTAAATTATGAAAATAAAGCGGACTGTTTTTACGCCAGAGACGTCATTGTGCAGTGAACAGATCGCATCATCTTGACAATGTGAATATATTTATCACTGACTAATGAAGAACTATTTCAATCTTCAGTAATGAATAAAACATAAATCACCTGATATCGTACAAGTTTACCTTCTTACAGTTTGAATCCATCAATATTTTCCCAAAGTACTCTTCATTTCCTAAGAGCCTTCTTTGTACTTCATTTATAAATAAACACTGCCGCAAATTTTCTCGGTCGACAGAATCAAATACCGCACCCATGGCAAGAAATATGGTAATTTCTGGATGTCAGTAAATATATCCATACTCTAGCATCTGTGGAAAGTTGATAATGTAATCAATGTTCCCTCGTCCTGGCTTGAATCCCGAGTTTGTTCCTCACAGAAACACCTTAGTCTGTACGTAATCATTGAACCTAGAAATTCAGTTACTACACTATTCGACCTCATCACCCTGTGAATATTACATGATAACTTGTACCCATCGTTCTAAATGGGGATAATCAGTCTAACCAGTCTAATGGAATAATCTCGGATTCCAGAACATAACCTAATACCTTAGTTAACCTAGAGGATATTGTATCATCGACGTCCTAAAGCAGTTCTGTAGTCACTACCTCGAGTCTCACCACTTTTCTTCTATTCATTTTACAGACGGCCTTTGTAATCGCGGTTATTGACACCCATTCAGGCAGGTTTTGGATGTCAGGCAAGCGGAGCATGAGTGTAGGCCAGCTAAACTGCTAGTCAGTGATATTCCATTCCACGATGCCGTCGCATACTGTGGGGGAAAACGTAAGTGTCCTCAGGAACTGTGCTGATATTTTGTGTTACCCTCTTACTAATATTTTTAATGCTTCCTTTTCCAGTAATGTTCTACCTTCTGCATGGAAAAACATTAAAATTATCCCTAGACCAAAACAATCTTCTGGTACCGATATTAAATTTAGGCCTATTGCAATTACTTCTCCTTTTTTAAAATTGATGGAAAAACTACTTTTACTTCGTCTTGAACCTTCACTGGAAGCTTTTAATTACCCTAAGCAATTTGCATATAAACATGGTAGAAGTACCTTGGATGCTGCGGTTGTCTTATATCATAATGTTGTTTCTTGTTTAGACAAAGGTGCCAAATATGTTCGTGGTGCTTTCCTAGACTACACATCTGCGTTTGACTCTGTACCTAGGGGCCTTTTATTAAATAAGCTCTCCTTGACGCACACAGCCTCCTGGGCTAAGAGTTGGTTGCATTCTTATTTTTCTGATAGAATGCAGTATACTGCATATAATGGCAAATCTCCTTCTGCTTTGCTCACAAAAGCCGGTGTTCCTCAAGGTGCCGTCCACTCTCCTTTTCTTTTTTCTTTCTTCCTACGCGATCTGCATCCAAAAGCCTCAGGATGGTCGGGGGTGGGTGCCTTGCGCTGCGGGTTGGCCACCCCTCCGCACACCTCTTGAAATGCTCCCATATGACCGGGCGTCTTACATAGCCTCTCCTGAGGAAGTCCTACTCACTGCCTTCACGTGGCGGAGGTGTTTCTCACCAAAGTGAGAGGGCGAAAGCGGATGCCCGGCGCTCTTCACCAGGTTGACTGTCCATTGGATGACAGTCTAGGGGAGATGGCTAAACCCGGATTCCAAACCTCCAACGACTGGCGTATGAAGCCCACTGGAGCTCACTGGCAGACGTATGGACAAAGGGCGTGTTGGATGTCCTGGATGTCTGGCCCCATTCAAAAAGGCGTATGAACCGAACTCCGGTCACCGGCTGCCAATGGAGAGTGGACTCCCTACTGCACTCCTACTGCCTTGTAGGTCACACTTGGTTGTGTAAAGGCTAGAGCTGCACTCTCGAACAAAAGGCCGAGCGATTCTGGGGACTTCACTCGTACCAAATTCCCATGAAACTTCATGAACTCTCTTACAAACGACTCTCACCATGCTACGGCGTTCCCGATAAGCGACGCGCCCTGTGCTCACCCGGTGGCCAGTGTGAAAAGTAAGCCAGCTGGGAAATTAACACTTAGGAACCAACTATTTGTTGGCTGCTGGAATGTTAGGACGCTGTTGGACCCTGGTAGCTAGTCTATCACCATGCGTTCTTTATACGACTACAAGGTGGACATAGCGTGTCTATCTGAAGTGAGGTTGCCCGATCATGGCTCCCGCCGAATAGCCGTACCTGGAACAGATTCTTCATTCTGGTTGCTTCATAGGGGACCCCAGAATAATTCGGGACAACATGGGGTAGCATTTGCTCTCAGTAACGAAGCCGATAATGCCCTAATATCGTTCGAACCGGTCAACTCCAGAGTTGCAATCGCTAGGTTCAAGGGTTCCCCACTCGACATTTCTGTTCTCGCTGTCTATGCCCCAACCCTGGACTCTGATGAAAGTATCAAAGACGAATTCTATGACAACCTTCAAGAGGCAATCAACAAAATCCCAAAGCGTGACGTTCTCATAGTAGCCGGCGATTGGAACGCCCGCACTGGCCCTTCAGACGACGCGACAAAGCATATACTAGGCAAACACGGTCTCGATCAACATTGCCGTAATGGTGATAGACTTTTAGCTTTTTCTGATTACAATCGATTATATATCACCAACACTCGATTTCAACACCCTAGAAAACATCTTTTCACCTGGTATTCGAACGACGGTCGCACTGCACATCAGATTGACTACATCCTAGTGCGCTCACGCTGGATCTCCTTGGTGGAGGACTGCCGATCCTATCGTGGCGCAGAGGCCGGAAACAAAGGGGGATCAGACCATACTCTAGTTCGGGCGAAATTCAAACTTCGTTTAACAACACGCCAGAAGGTGCGACCTCCGAAGTATATCAATGTTGCCCCGCTTCAATGTTCGATAAAGCGACAAGCCTTGTCCAAACAAATCCAGGCCGAACTAAGCGCCGCAGATGAGCCAACATCCACATCTTCTAATACACCTGAGACACGATGGAATCATTTCAAAGAAGTAGTCTCTAAAGCTTCAATGTCGCATTTGGGTACCACATCCAACAAACAGAAAGACTGGATTTCAGAGCACACTATGCATCTATCCTCGCAAGCCAGAGACGCTCGCCTAGCAAAGTCTCCAGTTTATCGCTCCCTCAGGCGCAAAGCTACACAGTCTGCTAGGAATGATAGAAATCGCTATTGGTCTAATGTGGCGACTAACATGGAAGGAGCATCAAATGTAGGCGATTTCGGAAAACTTTATCGCCTCATACGCCTATCATCTGGCAAACGCCTTAACAGCCATGCTGTGTTACGCACAGCATCAGGAGAAATTATTTCGGACACCAATGGTAAGATGGAACGATGGGCCGAACATTTCAAGCAGCTACTCAATCGCAACGCTGGTCAACCGCCTCATCGACCGATACAACACTTACCAACACCCTACGTAGTTGACTGCGATCCACCCACTCCAACCGAAATAGCTAAAACAATTAACAGACTCAGGAACAAGAAAGCTCCGGGCGAAGATGGTCTACCTCCAGAAATATACAAGGCCTGCACTCCAGCGCTAATCGATTCGCTGCACTCGCTGTTCTGCTCAATTTGGGATTCCGAAACCATTCCTTCCGATTGGAGCACCTCAGTTTTGCTACCGTTGCAAAAAAAGGGAGAACTACCGAGGCATAAGTCTGATTGATATCGCTGCTAAGGTTTTTGTTTCCATTCTCCTGAACCGCTTCGCCGCCGAACGCCACGTGCGAACAAGGCCAAATCAAGCCGGATTTCGACCTGGAAGAGGCTGTATTGATCAATTATTCACACCGAGAAGAATTTTGGAACACAGGGACAAATATCAACAGCCGACGGTTGCTTGTTTCATCGACTTCCGAGCTGCATTCGACTCAGTTGATCGAGGAGCACTATGGTATCTAATGGAGCTCGACGGAGTTCCGACCAAGCTAATCAACCTGCTCAGGTCATACTACTCCAAAACCAAAGCTCAAGTCCAAGTGAACGGTGAAGAGTCTCGCACTTTTGAGGTAACCAGCGGTGTCCGACAAGGTTGTCCAGCATCCCCCATTCTGTTCAATTTCACAATTGATTGGATTTTGCGGCACGCCCTAACCGAGCACCACGGCGTCCAACTTTCGCCCGATATTCACATAACCGACCTCGAATTCGCCGACGACGTCGTGTTACTAGCTGAAAACTTCCCCGATATGCAACAGGCGCTCGATCAGATAAACCACCTCGCGTCTACCATCGGTTTGGAAATCAACACTTCCAAAACCAAAATGTTTTCGAACACATCCACCAGCAATGATGAAATCTTATACCTGAATGGAGCACCTATTGAAATTGTGCCATCCTTCAGATATCTGGGATCCATAATGCTTCCCAACGGTCAAGCGAAAAACGAAGTGAATGCGCGGATCTCCAACTTCCGGAATGCGTTTCTTCAGCTGAGAAGCGTTCTATGGAGCAAGAAGGAAATCAGTCTCAGGACTAAAATTCGGGTTTACCAAGCCTCCATACGATCCGTTCTCCTGTATGGCTGTGAAACCTGGCCTCTTCGCGCGGAAGATGTACGCAGACTTGAGGTAGTAGACCATTGGTGCCTCAGGTACATTCTGCATGTTCGTTGGCAGGACAAACTCTCCAACGAAGAAGTGCGTCGTCGTTGCTACAACACCAACCAAATTCCAGTACTGGTCCAACAACGTCGCCTTCGGTGGTTTGGCCATGTTCTGCGCCGACCAGATGATGATCTGCTCAAATCAGTTCTAAATCCCTCGCCATTACCATCTTGGCGATGTCGCAGGGGTGGACAGCTGAAAACATGGCTTGGTACAGTCAAGGCTGATATGGAGTGCCTGGGGCTACAAACCGTCTACGGACTCCGTCTGTGGAAGAAGAATCGGATAACCCTGTCGCAAAACCTTGCATCAGATCGCCGCGCCTGGGCAGCGATGATTCGAGATGTTCATGAAGCCGGCTCATCCTCACGTAGGAGATAGCCGAAGTAAAGCAAAAGTAAGTACACGATCTGCCACATTTAAACGAAACTAATTTTGTCAAATATGCTGATGATCTGACTGTATCACTGCCTATCACTTCCGAGTCTGACTGCTCCAAACTTAATAGCTTTCTGTTGGACATCAGCATGTGGTCTAAGTCAAATGGTCTTATGTTAAATCCTTCCAAATGTCAGGCAGTTAACTTTACCTTCAAGCATCGACGTGACATACATGAACTAGTTAGTTCCCATGATGCCTGTAGCATAGATGGCACAGAAATTGAAACCAAGTCAAGCATTAAATACCTTGGATTAGTTCTTTCCTCTGACCTTTCATGGTCATCCCACATTTTATTGATCTCTAAGAAAATGTTTCGTCTTACCTTCTACATTAAATAGGTAAGACAACAAGGTATCAGCCAACCTTTAGTTCTGCAATTTTTAAACTCATGTATTTTACCTATTGTACTTTATTGTTCTCCATTAATCTTTCCTGGGCTTCTTAAAAAGACTATGTCATATTACGAAGGGTATTAAATGCTGTGAGTAGGGCTTGTGGTTTGCCACTGCGTGAGCTCGCCAATACTATAGTGGAGAGACACGTAAATTCCTGTACAAAGTGGGCAAAGGCCGTACTGTCAGACCCTTTGCACCCTTTTTATTCACAACTATCCCCTTTTATCTCATCCGGTAGAACGAGAAGTCAATATAAGAAATTATATGCTCGTACCACTAGGTACAAAAATTCTACAATACCGTATTTAGCCCGTATTTTATGTGATGAAGACACTGTTAGACGTGAAACATACAAGTTACTATGTAATAAGAATAGTGAATCGACCCCTTCATTGTTCATTTTTCTGTAATTTTATGGTGTCACCCTTTCTATCGTTTAATTATAACTTTGCTATTTTTATTTTAGTTGTTATTACTATTATTACTATAATTTTATACTTTATGCGTATTTTTCTCCTTATCGTATACTGTAATTGCTACATAGCTGCTATGAAAACGTTTTGTTATCATTATTATGTATTAATTATTTCGTTTATCTATTTTTTTGTTGTTGTCGTTTTTGAGTAAATTAGATGCAATATTGTACTGATGTCTGAAAATTCCTTGCTGTATCATTAATACTGTTTTTGGAATAAAGCAAATTATTATTATTATTTATCTCCTGAAGGCAGTTTTCCTAGCCAAAAGACCATTATTAGCTTCGATGATATTCCTAATTGTAGTTGACTTGGTTATGCGTCAGACTGCAAGCCTGCAAGTGGAAAGGGATACGCTGCAATGACCAATAAGAAGACTCTAGAAGATCTGGATCTCACGCGTTGATGATATATGTCCAGTGTTACACGAACTTCAAGACTTACAGGCGTAAGCCCACCAAACTGTCAGAAGAGGTAAGCAGCTAAGACTGGACTCCAGGTGAACATAGAGAAGATGGAGGTGATGAAGATAACCAACCAACAGCAACAGCGACCATCACTAATCACCATCAACGGGAGAGATTTGACAGAGGTCACTTCCTCCACTTATCTAGGAACCATGATTTCAACCACAAGTAGTCGGAACGTATGGAAATGTAATCACAGGAGAGAATCGGAATAGCAAGACACACCTTCATTAACCTGGGACCATTTTGAAATTCCTCTGCAACCAATCAGCAGAAACGACACAAATGTGAAGTCAGTCATTTTTATATGAGGGTCAGGAACTTGGTGAGTCACAAACAGGATTTGCAACAAGTTACAGATTTTTATCAACAGCTGCCACCTTCGCTGACTCCATACTGAAGTACAAATGGTCAGCGGGCCAGAAAGAGTTAGCACCAACTCTGGCTGGGAACAAACCAACCAAGAGCTGATTGCTCAACAAATATATGGTAGAAAATGGACATATATCGGGCATACGTTGAGGAGGCCGTGGTATGAAATCGCGCGCGATGCAGGCCATCGCTGGAGTGAGAAGTAACGAGTGGCTCGTGAGTGCGAGGGTGAGATTGATGAGATCGTGTAACTTGGATGAGGTGACAAATTATGGAAGGCTGTGGAGCTAGCGAGCTGAAGAGGACAGCAGGGAATAGGTGAAAGTTAAGATGTGTTGCTGAAGCACTGGAATATAATTAAAAACTGAATTAGTGACAAAAAAAGTTTACCTTCCAGTGCAATTTATGTCTGTAAATATTATTCCGAAATACATTCCATCTCTCAAAATGTTTATTTTTCTATTGTTTACTACATGTAAACAAAGTAAATTATTCAAAATTTTTTGTTAATAAAGTTATGCTGTTGCAGTTGTATGAAAAAATACACTAATCGTACTGAATCGCTTAACGCCTATTTAACTCATCCATCTTATTTGCACAAACATCGATCCTAAGTATTTTCTGGAAATTATATATCACATAAAATGTGTACTGTTTTACGGTTACAAATGAAATGTACAGCAATTACAGAATACGTTGTTTGCATAAGTAGAAGACCTTTTATTTCATATTTCAGTAGTATCGTCAGTTTATCATCTGTTGTTTGTAATTCTCCCAATTGAAGTCTACGATGTGTTTGTGTTTTGCTGCGAAATACCTAAAAATGAAAATGTTCACATCGTTTTCTCGTTGTTTTTACTTATACAAGCTTTATTTTTTCCTCCAAGCGACGGTGGCAACGCATCTAAAAAGCAACCCCATGTTTCACCTAGTCGGGTATAGAGGGCAAACCTGCAAAAAACAATTGAGTGAAGCAATGAATCAATTCAGATGCCTTTGTCAGTTATTTGCAAATATTAAACAAAATAATAAACATTATGGAGTGTTCATTATCTTTCGTTTTCTGACTGTTGCCTTATTGACACTTGTGATTTTACGCTGCCATATCTGAAACAGACTAATTGGTGTCACTTTTAAGTATACGACTCTGTTTAATTCGGTTACTGGTGCCTAGTAATGAAATTGAACACATGCATTATATCAGTTAAAGTTATTCTTAGACAAGAGAAAAGGTTTCTCAAATGTCTGACTACTTAAATGTTAAGTTATTCCATGGTGACAGATAAATGACGCCTCAAATATATTGGCAGTTTGCTTATTCATACGTGTAACGACATAAATTATGGATTTTGTGACATAAAAGTCACTCATATGAAATTCAGTCTCACACACACACACATCACTTCATCACACACGTCAGTTATCAGGACATTTCTTCACTTAAACGTTACAGAATCACAGTCAGTATTCATATCAAATGGGCAGTTGAATTAGAGTTTTCACCCATCCATCCAACCTCAGAAACACTTAAGGCCTTGCATTAGAGATGAGATTTTATTTTTATAAATCATACAGTGTTGTTATACAGTAATATTAACTGATGACCACCTTTTGAACTTAAACTATTGCTCAAAATCAGATCAAGTTACTCACTCATACAACTTTTTACTCCATGTATACACATGTGTGAAATTGATTAAACATTTGAGCGATTGCACTGCATGTATTAACACACAACCAAGAAGTAACATTGGTAGGTAGAAATAGATCGATTACTCAGTCCTGCCTGGTTCACCGAGTTTGCACGCAACAGATGCAACGAAAAAAGATATTACTACCACCAGCTAAATCAAAGGAGGATACTAAATAATGTTAAAATTCTATTTCATGAATATAGATGAAGTACAAAGTTGTGTGAGTGACTTGATATGATTATGAGTGGCAATAGTTTGTGCTCGAAAGGTGGTCATCAGTTAATATTACTGTACAACGAACACTGTGTGATTTATCAAAATAAAATCTTATCTATAATGAAGTTATACTCTACCACAGTGCCCAAGTTTTATACTTATATCAATAATACTTAAGGCTCTGATTGCTCTGATTATACTGTCGTCAAAATACTGTGGTAGCTTTAGGCTTGACAGGAAGATTTTCTTGTGTAATGAAGTATGTCCAAAACAGGTGAACTTATTCTGATTTCATATTTGTAACTGACAAATGACCATATCACATTATTCGAATTATATGTCACTCAATTTGACAATATGTAGATTAGGCTTTACTAGAATCCTTCAAACAGTGAATCAGTCACTTTTCAAATGAGTAAAACGAGAGATTTCAAAGGTGAATGTGGATAATGTACTTTCGAATGATTCCAAAATGTTTTCGTGTGTGTCAATCGGTATTTCTTGGGATTAGTTTTTTAATTTCCCACAGGTTAATTTTACTGGATAGAAATGTTCCATATGTCGAATCAGTATGTCTACACAGATTGAACATTTCGGTTTAAAACACTCAGTCAATAGGATGTTCAGTTATAATTCGATAAAAAGCAATTTCGTAACTTCAGATTTCATTTCAGATAACCTTTCATTGATATTTACTCAACCGTAGGAATTAAGTAAAAAAGGTATATCGAAATGCAGGGAAACATACAAAGACTCGAATAAACTCACCAAATATCCAGAATGAATCCTCTAGAAGTTGGATAGATTTCTGGTTAGGAACTGCACGCTTTAAAACCACAAAAAGGTTATTAATGTGTCATCTTTTCATGGAGACGGTTGTATCACATAAACTACCATCCATGCACTAACGCGTGTATTTCACACGTCTATCATGATCGTGAAGTCAAGCGACTCATTTTCATTTGGATTATGATTCACTTTAGCTTTATGTTAGATTTTAAAAAGAGTCAATTGAATATAAAATGTAAGTGCTCGAAGATAATTTGTTATTTGATGCAGAAAATAAACTAAACACCAGATTGATGGATTTTACCCGATACGCTTAAAAAAACAGCTATATCTTATGAAGACAAATTCAGACACAGTATCCAGTTCTGAAGACGTCTATTGCAGAGTACTGCAAAGACATTTTTATCAACAACTTCACTCAGAGTGGTCTTCTGTAGTGAGAACGGTCCACTCACTTCGTACATTGAGAATTTTGAATTGTACAAATGATACATAGATGACATTTTCGTCGTTTGCAACAACAGTTACGGCCGAAGCCAGTTGCTATAAATATTCACCAACTGCCACCTGGCTATCAAATTCACTCTAGAAATAAAATGCTTATCCAAAATTCCTTTTCTTGATGTGCAACTAATGAGACAACCTGACGGAACCTCAAGAAGGTCAATCCATAGGAACCCTACTTGGAACGGTCAATTAAACAAGTTTCTACAGTTGGGTACCTATTGAGAGGAAACAAAATCTGATTCAATCTCTTGCCACTCGGACCCGATGTATCTGCAGTCCTGAAGCTCCGGAAGCAGAACTGGATCTTCTGAAGGAAACCTTCACCCAAAATGGATACCCACCAAGATTCATAGACAAGAATATCAAACAAAAGGTCCAAGGGAACGACATATCACTTGTTTAAAGAAGATACTTTACATGAATCTGGATTGAAAGGGACAATTAGCTTGCGATATATTCAAGCGAGGAATTTCAACATCTCTGAAAATAACATTTTTCTAAGTAGTGTTCTCCAGCCATCAATTAATTTACAGAAGCCTTGACAACTAGATCTCGCATCTTGTCACTTCTGTATGCATGTATATGTTCATCTGTTGCTTTGAAGCCAGGTTAATTGGTCGTTCGATCAGTATCCTGTCCAAAAGGGTTTAAGAACACTATTCCATATGGCTACAGAAAGGTAATATTGGCTGAAAACGTCTCGTTAACACTGATCATTCCATCTCAACAAACGCCTCTTTCAAAGTGGTCCACACAGTGAAGAACAACCTATGAAAGGAAATACGCTTTCGTCTCCTTTGTATTGCTGAAGCCTTGGTCATTCAGTTGGTAAAACCAGAGTTATGTTTACAGAACAAAATCATGGCAACAACCGTGTTGACTTCTGCTGACTTGATATTTGTGTGCTTGTTTTTTAACCCCTATATTACATTTGTAATTTGTGGAACTCTTACATAAGGCCATATTTTCCTTTGTTTCTATGTGCATCCTAATCACAACTCACTCATTAGACTATTCATCTTATTACGTAACTGAAATATGCTTATTCAACTTCTTTTTATTTGTTGATTAACATTAATAATTAAGTATTTTTGCAACGCATCACCACTACCCTCTTATCAATCTTCCCTCACCTCCATTTACAGTTTGATTACTCATCACATTTTTGAAATGTCTTGATAACAATAACCTCAACTTATTTTTATTCTTATCGGATAAACTTAACCTACACGCATATACAAAAATTAGTGTATATAACTGCGACTGTACAGCTAAGTGAATGAATTCGCTGTCGAAAATAGAAACTCCTCTAAACTACGTGTTTTGTTTTCACTAGTTTTCTCTGGTGGTCTAAAAAATAGTCTTAGGCGTTTCATCTAATTTCAGCACGAAAGACTCTGATGAAGTTCTCAGCTAATAATCAATATAGAATAACTTTCACTCGGCTAAATAAAGAACAGCATTTAACAATTGCTTTAAGTTGCTTGCACTATTATCATTTTTTTGTGCAAAAGTGATACAACCTTAAATCATTTTAGTATTAACCATACACGTTTTAAAAAGTTGATAAACATTCACTGAAAAAAACGTTTTGAGAGTAACTCTTATTGTACTTACTTCAAATTGAAGACAACTGCACCTGGAATAATGAAGTAACGAAATGCAGTTTTGAATAAGAAAAATGGGTTATAATGAAGTGCTGGGTATATATTAGTCACTACACTATCATCAAATAAGGACTTTCGCGATCGTGAGATATCCCTTATTGGAAAATACGTAACACTGTTATTGCAAGCGTTAATTGTAGTCACTGTATAAGAACGAAATTCCATATCAGATGGGTTCATCTTATGTTAGAAACCTTGATAGAGCGTTGATCACTGGAAGACAATTTATTCCTCAAAATCTTATGAAAATATATATGCACACGACTTTCTAACTTGCTTCACTCCTCCCTGGATCTAAATATATATATATATATATCCAGGATAACTGTTTTATAATTCCTACTTTATGTTCTCATGTTGACTCAATGAAAAAGTCTCCATCCACTTTTGGAACGTCACATACTCCTTTGAATTTGAATGTAAAGGCACAATAACGTATTATTGTTATTAATACTCTATCTCTGTATGTTTAATGAAGTACTCTGATCTAATATGAAACACTGTCTCGAGTTTCACACATCAATGCTAACAACCACAAATCTCTCATCACTTATAAAAAATGTTAAACTATCTGAATTCGTGTATGCTATTGGCATATAAAGTTAGTTATACTGTCATTGAATGAATAAGAGACTTGATATTTCAGAGGTATTGTTACTTCACTTGGAAATGTTGATTAGTTGGTTTTACGTAAGTTAAATGAATTATGGAGTCTTTCGTTCATATTACATAAACATGAAACGTAAAGTCAAATTTCACTGGAATTTCCAGTACAAAACACTGTAATTTTTAATATGTTAGATATTTTACTCTTATGATTGAACAGTGCTGCGATTTCAGTGGATCTGTAGTAGAAAAAAGGGTCAGTGTGCCTGCTAGTATTTCCTTTAACAACTTACCTCTTAATATCCGCAGAAGTAAGAAAATTAAGTTTATTTATTCTCACTTTAGTGTCAATACTATATCAAGAGACTTTGCAAATCGGTAGATTCGAAAGTAGGCAAGTGCGATTTCAGTTAACTAGAGTCATATTTTTTCTCATTAGAAAAGAAGCGAAACTGTCCAATGGGTGAGTACCGCTAAAGTGTATAAATAATAACAGGTAGCTTCTCTGTCAACCGGTATCAGGCTGTTTAAAAAATTACTCTTGTATAAGTTTTCAAAAACATCTACTTACCTTTGTCTTGACCTGAGAAATTATTGAGCGTATGCAGGAAATTTTGAATGAATTGACATCTCGATACCTCTAAGCATTTAAAGAATGCAACTGTAAATGTTTGCGCCTTTAAATGCTTGGATTTTTCTTACTTCGTCAGCCACCCGTCTTACAAAGCGCTAGCTGATTGACTCAAACATCAATGGGCAAAGCTAAATAGGTTTCGAAAACCACCAAAGATCAATTTACTTGTCACACCTTTCGTGAATTCTTAAACAGTTAGGTGATTTTTCGCACATCCGGTTGTTAGTGGAATTTGTGGAATATTTCTACTAAATTTTACGAACAGTAGACAATTGAATTAGCAACTCTGTTTTGCACTTGATAGTCGTTTTCCAGTAGAATGTGGAAATCGCAAGTAGAGCTTCTTAGTTTATAGAGTTTGCATATACAATGCTAACAAGGTACTAGAGCTACGTTCAGTTTACCAGCATTGCCACAAACATGATATTGAAACAAATCATTATCTACAGTTAATGAGCTCATACTTGAGAAAGTAAATAGAATGCCCACTGACAAACGAGGTCAAATGTCAGTATAGAATAACCTGGATCCGTTTTATTCTCAATCAGTGTAAGCTTATTCTCATTCTAAATTTATGAAGAGGAATCCATGAATGAAATAAAATGTAATTAGTTATTCCTATATAAACAACCAAAATGATCTTAGGCAAAATCAATACGATTTTGATGTGATTGTGTTCTCTGAGCTGGATAGTTAATTTGCGAATATTTCATCACCCTACTAGGTGACATCTTCAGCTCATACTTCAAGTCAGCTGTTAGTTTTCTTCACGAGTTTATTAATCATCTCTCCTGGTGACCTTGGACGTGACTCTTTGGTTGTTTTTGTGCGTTTTCAAACCTTCTAGGCTACTTGTATTGGAACTGATTGTTTCTTTGAATTGAACTTTGACTCTTTGTGTGTGACGTTTCTTTCTTATCAATTGATAAATTTTATCAATCTCGATGTGTCTATTGATTGATGATTCACTGGAATGCCAAGCTTCTAAAAATTCTCTAGCGTTTTTGTTGTTTCCTCTGTCTGATAATTAGACGTTGGTTGTCCCAGTCGAACTGATGTCCATGGTTGTTTGTATGCATTGAGGCGATATGAGGGAGTGGATGTCATGTCTTTTGACAGCTAGCTTATGTTTGTGGATACGAAGACGAAAAGGATAACAACAATCCAATAACACAAAAGGAATTGCATACAAACACTATTCAAAAGGGCCAGGACTCATTGCAGCACTCCCACCTCAAGGAAAACTGAAGAGAGATATTTCATGGACGTCTTCCAAAAGAATGGATATCCACGAAATTTCATCAAAAGACATATACCCCAAAGCCAACCTATCAAACCAAAAGCCCCCAAGGGAAGCACAAAGAAAGTCGCCCTAACATATATAAAGGATATCTCAGAAACCCCTGCCAGACTCGTCAAACCCTTAGGAATTGACGTGGAACACAAAACGACAAAATGACTTCACTCAATTCTATGTCAACCAAAAGACTCAATAGCGAAAGAAGATAAAACCAACATCATATACAAGATAAATTGTAACAACTGCGAAAAAAACTACATCGGCCGAAGTGGACGTCCCCTTCGTCTTCATATCCACAAACATAAGCTAGCTGTCAAAAGACATGACATCCACTCCCTCATATCGCCTCAATGCATACAAACAACCATGGACATCAGTTCGACTGGGACAACCAACGTCTAATTATCAGACAGAGGAAACAACAAAAACGCTAGAGAATTTTTAGAAGCTTGGCATTCCAGTGAATCATCAATCAATAGACACATCGAGATTGATAAAATTTATCAATTGATAAGAAAGAAACGTCACACACAAAGAGTCAAAGTTCAATTCAAAGAAACAATCAGTTCCAATACAAGTAGCCTAGAAGGTTTGAAAACGCACAAAAACAACCAAAGAGTCACGTCCAAGGTCACCAGGAGAGATGATTAATAAACTCGTGAAGAAAACTAACAGCTGACTTGAAGTATGAGCTGAAGATGTCACCTAGTAGGGTGATGAAAGCTTCGCAAATTAACTATCCAGCTCAGAGAACACAACCACATCAAAAATCATCCACCTGAGCTACAAATCTTCTCCATCATATCTTTTATGAATATGAACAAACAACAGTTATGAAAATTTAATCTTCGTGCAGTTTCTCTATTCTTAAATTCATAGGATATTTAATTAAAATGAAAGAAATCTCCACAATAAATTGAGGATCATTAAAACCTTGATTGATGGCCAGCGTTAGGACAGTGCTTGAACCAACATCTTTCGGAAACACAAAATAATTTCTTTTTATGGATCTCAACAGCCTTAGAAATATGTGTAATAGACCAGCTCTTATGGTAAAGTTGGTTGGTTTGCGGTAGGTGACTGTGAAAGTCTCGTTAACATGAATATTGTGTTCTGTTTCCACAAGATGAGACAGAATAGAACTATGAATGAATTTTGTTTGTCTTTCACTTAAACAAGCAGAATGCTGAAGAGGCTTTCACAGTCATCTATCGCATACCAAATAACGTCACCATCAGAGTTCGTCTATTACACACGTTTCTGAGGCTGCTGGGATCTACGCTAAGAATCCTAACTTATGTATTCGAAAGATGTTGGTTCAGACATTGTCATTACCTTAACTATCAATCAAGGTTTTAATGATTCTGAATTTATCGTGGGAATTTCCCTAATTTTATCTGATGTTCTATTTTCTTTTACACTTTTATGGTCATAATAATTTATGCATCTTTATAACATATTTCATAGATGCTACAGGAAATCAACTCTATTTAGATTTACTTGATACTTCTGATGCTTTCTGTATTGCAACTACATTTTCATATAGTAATGTATAATGCAGAGAGTTAACAGTTAGAAAAGGTTTTACAGAATATAACCATATAGAACTGTCCTATTATTATTATTATCAATACTCACAAACGTACCATTGACTTCATTTAAAAGTAGTGTCAGTAGTAAAATAACAAATCCAAGTAGAGTAGTACTGAATTCCATCACTTATCTTCGTGTGTACATGAAAGGATACTGATTAAATTCTCATCTTAATGGTGTAATTTATCAGTTTGTATTGCATGTCTGCATCTCGATCATTGTTATACTGGAGAACTATATACTCACCATTTCTAATTGGTAACAATGATCAGTTGATTTGAAAAAATGTGCCTAATATGTGTCATGATATTAACTTTATTGAATTTTGTCACAACTTTAAAGATTATCAACGATTGATTCGCAAATGAATGCGTGTCAATCAGTCAATTCCTTATCAGAGACCTGCAGAAATATAGTCTGCCTTATAGTTGGACTTTATTGAGTGGTGATAAGAAACAAATGGCACCAAGTGAAGCGAGACGACATTAGGTTTTGGTTTGTTGATAATACGTCCTCCTTTGCTTTCTTTCAGGTAGATTTAAGTATTTATTACACCAAATGAACGCTGAGTATGTCAAAATCTATGAGGATTGGATTGAGAGTGCGTATTGGGCCTTAATAACACTGTGAAATCAGTGTGTTTGTCTATCTGTCTGGTTTCAACATATAAATTCGCAAGGGTGTGCAGCAGTTGGAGTCGCCACACTTCACTCAGCACACAAAGCCAGAAAAGGAAGTAAAAAGAAACGCAAAACAGAGACAGTAAATGGAGATATAAGGCCAAAAGAAAAGAAATATCAAAGAACAATATACTTTTATTGGACATTATAAGTCACAAGGAGTGGATGCATCTGCGCCACTGAGAACGATTTCGATCCAGCCATATCACCAATTGTCTCCACTCACTAATTCTTACCATCCCAAGAACTTCAACCCGTCAGGAACTTAACACTTCCCTATGTGGCTTAAACTAACAGTTGTGGGTTTTATTGACTGATGAAGGCATGTTTTCGTTTGACTGCCACTGGCTTTATTCCAGCCTGACCTTATTTCAGCTGACATTTCCCGTCGAGGAAGGCAATGGCCAGGCATACGCAACACATGTCCTGACCATCTCAACAGATGTAAATCCACAGCTTCGTCTATTGATTTCTGCTGTTTACCTAGCACAAGACTGATGCCTAACCTCAATATTGCTCACCCTATTATACCATTTCACACGGGAGATAGAACGCAGACACTTATGATCCAAGACAGCTAGCCAGCCTTTTCGTGTCTTTCACTCTCAATGGTCAGGTCTCACAGCATTAAGGAGGACAGAGAGGACTGCTAAGCAGTACACACGCAAGAATTAGAGAACTACTGAAAAATCGAAAAAGTATTAAACAATTGTTTGGACTTAGTTTAGGTCTCTTCGGCAGGATGCAAGCTCTTGTTGACTCGGACGTCAAAGACAAGATCCTCCTGTCGAAAGAATCATTGTTTGTATACTAGTACACTTGCTGTTGTGGATTCAGAAGGACTTTGTCTACATGCTGTCATGGACATCTACCAGCATGATTATCCGAAATAGAACGTAGAATAGTTAACAGATCAAGTGTGTAACATTTAATTACTTCTGGTCATGTTGCATTAGTAAACTTCATCCAGAGCTACACACATGCAGTAAGATTGAACTGGTCAAAAAGACTTAGCATACATCTTCATGCAACATGCATAAAGAGCAGCCTGAACTTTATGTCTGGAAGCATTTTGCTAACTCTCTTTTTTTACCATGGGCTCATTATCAGATTTATTTATTGGTTCGTTGCCTATAGTTTATTATTTGACTAAATTTCAATTCCAACTGCTTTTCTCAAAAAAACTTATAGTCACGCAACCAGCTAGTTGTCAACTTTATCGTTTTCATATGGTTATCAACCATTTTTCACTGTAGATATCTGTCTGACACTGACGTCTGGCTATTGTTAGTAATCACAGTTGTACGCTAAACACCAAATTACTTGTACAGATTGAATAGGCAACTAATTAAAGAGATCTGTCCGCTGACTTATGAATACTTGCCGTGGAATTGTAGTTACATCGAAGGTAATGATTGAAATAACTCGATAAGTTTAGTTTACCTTTTCACCAAATTGAAATGAATCTCTCAATTTGTTTATATGCCATTTTTACGATACACCAACGTACAATATTGTGATACAATGAGTTGATAGCTGTAAGTGACTGATTGTTTCCGTCACGTCAAAGGTTAACTCCGCACACTGAGTAGCTGCATCCCACTTTATCTTCGTTTAATGCTTCCTTATCTGCTGTTCATTCTTTTCACACTTGTTTTAGACCACAATGACACAAAAGGTTTTGACTGCTCCTTGAATCGTGTGGATTTCAAAATGTCAGGATGTCTTCATCTTTTCAATGTACAGAATTAAACAAATTTACTAATGAGTCCATCAGTGTTGCATTAGGAACTAAAGACGAGAATGCAACACTGGCTCCTTTTATGTGTATGTTATGAGACGTCATGGCAGTCCTGGAAATCTATCCCACTGGTTCAATGAAATAAGTTAGCGCAGAAATCCATTAATAACTTCAATGACTGTGAATTCCGTAATGTTCGGTTTCATTTGAGATACCTTTTCTGTGGTATTTAGTCTCCCACTGGAAATTCGCGAAATCTTCTATCGAAATACACTCGAATGTCGAATTACTCGGATATACTCCTCAGTTATCTAGGTGATTTCAAGTTTGTTTATAAAAATGATCAAATGTATGTTATGGTTTTATACAACCGATTATTTTATGCGAACTGTCATATGTGGTGCTATACGTTTGTCTGTTCAGTTATAAGTGATGTGAGTGAAAACTAGGGATGCCAAATCTATCACGATCACTGAGTCAAGTGACTCATTGCTACTTCAAACTACTGTTGACTTAAGATTCATTTTAGGTTTTCGAAGGAGCCACATTATAATAAAACGCTCAAAATCAATATCTCTTTTGATTTAAAAACAAAATGAATATCTGGCCTTTGGAATTCGTCCGGCATATTGTATCACTAAGCAAGAGATATATGATGCAAATATCTGTGGTCAAGAATTTCGTCGTCAACCGCTCCACTGGTTCTGATGTAGCTTTCCAAGTGACTAAAGTGGCCATCACGAGTATCTACTTTACTTCCTTTCTCTGAGTAAGACGTCGGCGCAATCCGGTCTCGAATCATCTTCCTACTTTTGGCAGCAGTAAATCATATACAAAACAGTGTTAAGAAGCATGTGTCTTATCTGTGTCTTCAAATAGGAGTATGAAATCATTCGCATACTCCAAGTCAATCAGAGTGTTTTCTTGTAACAAGTCAATTCCCTAAGTCACAAATGTCACCTAAGTAAATTCCACTAGAACACCACTGGTTGTCAAATTTTACACAGCTGCAGGAGTTTCATTACCTTCCTTGATAAGTGCGAATTGCATTCTTGACACTCCATTTACTGCAAAAAGTTGCTGCAGGACCTCTCGGTTGACTGAGGCAAATACTATCTTCAAGGCAAAGAAATACGGCATGTGTGGGAAAACCATAAGTATGCCCTGATCCCAAAATCTGTCGTAGGTTGCAGATACGATCAATGTGGCCTCGACTTCACCGAAAGCCTGCTTGCTTTTCTTGAGTTTGATCCTCAAAACCACAGCTTAATCTAGGTATTAAGCTGAACCTAGAACTTCGGATACCATGTTAATCAATCTTGTGCCTGCACGACTAGTAAACGACAACTTGACTTCCTTCGACGATTTGCACCCATCAGACGGAACTACCTCCGGTTCTGTAACATTACAAAACGCTTTAAATAATTCAGAGAATAATGAATCACAAGCGTATTTCGCCAGTTCTGAATTCATTCGATCAAGTCCTACTACTTCAGTTCCCTTCAGATTGCAGAAAACATTTGTAATCCGAGTTACGATTGCAGTAGCTATATCCATATCTTATGTAGGTTGGTGTTAAATGGTGAACGATTGAGTTTGACTCAAGGCCAACTAAACTGCAACTGTTGTATATTTTGAATGGTGAGTTGAGGGAGGATGTTTTCAGAAATTGTTTCGCTTAAAGTTCTTCATGCACCTAAACAGTAGTCCGTTGATAGCTGTTGCCTATAGCTTTTCTGTCTATTCGGCTTATGTCCCCAACTACTGTTCATGATGGTCCTAAAGACATTTTAGTTAGTTACCATTTGAACATCTTTGGCTAATCGGTGTATTTAGATTATGCTTAAAAACACATCCGTCATTCATCCTCTCGTTCCACGATAATATCGCGTAAATCTGGAGAAAAATTATCGTTATCTGTAGAATAAAGGGTGAAGGTTGTGTTTTGATATTTCAGAATCCATATGGTTTCGCTGGGGAGTTTTGTCTAATTTTCGAGCCAACATTGAGTCACATCACTTAACAATGTGCCAGCCTTAGTACATGAATAAATTTGCGATTGAGTGATTAGGAACTCCCTTTATCATCGATATTCAGTAAAGTATGAACCGCTTGAAATCAGTAAAACACAAGGTTACCTCCTTTAACAGCTTGGACCTGTAAATTTTTTTTTCAGAATACTCATCGTCTCCAAATGAATTTTTATTTTTGAAATGTTTACTACATGTACATAATGAGATTATATGGAATACTTTGTCAATAAAATTATCCTCTTGCACCTAATGATGGCGGATTTAAACATGTGGAACCATTTCCTCCAAAATTTGGCGGCAACTTATCTAGAAAGCAGCTCCAAGTTTCAACTAGTCTGTAACAGAAAGCTCTCCTGCAAACAAAGGTACGTATACAAAACAATGCAATCAATTCGAATTCCTTCATCAGTTGTTTGTAAATATTAAATAAAAAAATAAATAAAAGGCATTTTGTTATGCTATTGACAGCTGTTATTTTACGCTGGTAAATCTGAAGCACACTAACTAAACACACATCGAAGTACTAGTCTTGGCTTCGAACTTTCTATGACTTGGTTAGTGACTGGTAGCAATGAAATCATAGACGTGCACTGTATCAGTCGAAATTATTCTAAGACGAATGTGAGCGTCCCTCAGATGTTTGATTATTGGAATGTGGAGCTATTCTATCCTCAGATAATTTTTGTCTTAATCATAGGACCTAAGCACATCGAAAAGCCTAACCTTATAAATTTTAGATTATTGGATAGCAAAGGCAATCATTCGAACATCACATCCACATAATATGGCTTCATCATGTGTGTCAATTTTCAGGACGTTTCTTCCCATAGACCTGACAAATCTATTTTCTATTTATTTCAGGTTGACCATTAAATTAGTGACTATTAGGTTTTTTTTCTAGTTGAAGTTTTCAATCCATCTTGCGTGAAGCACCTACGGCTTGGGATCGTGCCCAATGCATTCCTGTTCAAATTTTGTGATCCGTTAGCCTAGATAATAGATTAAGTAGATAATTGCTTCACCTGTTCTGACTAGTGATGCTCAGATTGTAAGTAAGCGTATCACATTATTCGAAATGTTTGTCATGGAATAAGGCTTTCGGATTGTTAGAGTCGTTCAGAAAATGGAATCAATCACTTTGAAAGTGGAAAGTCAAAGGATTTCAGAGGTGAAGTAGACTGGTATAGATTCGGAGGATTATAGAACGTTTTCAAGTTATTATCACTCGTTATATCTCTGAATTACTTTTGAATTTCTTGCACTTTGATTTCAAGAAATAATAGTTTCACAGTATTTTATTTCATTCGAGATATCTTCATCAGAGTATTTAGTCATCTGTAGTTACTCAGTTAAAGATTATAAAGCAATGCTGTGAGACGTATAAATACTTGAATAAACTCACCAGATATCCAGAATGAATTCCCTAAGGGTTGGATTGATTCCTGTTTAGAAATTGCATGCTTGTGTACAAAGAGTGGTTAGTAATCTGTCCTGCTTTCAAAAAGACAGTTGCTCAGTGCAAACTGTGCATTGGTGGCTGCCTCGTAATGCGTGAAGTGACTGAAATATCTCAGTCACACATCCATCATGATCATCGATCCAAATGAATCAGTAGGAAATCAAGTTCTGATTGACTTCATCTTCACACTGGAATTTATGAGGAGCCAATTTGACATGACCGATGCAAACTTAATCTGTCGTTTGATTTACAAAGCACAATTGGTTATCCGGAGACAAACTCATGCACATTATCCAGTCTTGAACAGGTCTGCAGTAAGAATTTGCAAGGACATTTGTGTAGATAACTTTCATCTTGGTTATCTTCCATAGTTGGGAAAATACCTAACAGTGGTTCTGCATAAGCATTTCTGACGAACGTTAAGCAATCTTAAGTCAAGATCAAGAGCAACCCAACGATTAACCTTGAATATATTTGCAGTAATTTCGGCTTTTGTTGAATAAACATTATGAAATGTGATGTGCAATGTGTATAAAAGCTTGAACACTGTTCCATCTGTTGTCCGCTTTTAAAAAATAAGGAGAGTTGAAAATTCTACACTATGAAAAGTAAGATACCACTGTTCTCCATTGACTTCAAAAAACTGTGTCACAGTTAATATAGATAGATTTGTAAAATTTGTCAACAGAGCTGAGATTATAGATTGGGTGCCAAAAGGACTTTATGAACATACTGTAAACAGGACAGGCAGATGTTTTGTTGAGATAGTTAAAATGATCCTCAGTAAGATAATTCCACGTTCTTGTAGTACCGTAAATTTGTCATTAAATTACATTTTCCATGCCAACTAATAGTCACACAATGTAATCCACTACATTAGAATTTAGGGTTCACCAAGACACAAACCACTGATTTGTCAAGTTGATTGCTGTACAAATATCTAGGAGTACAAGTATCTTGAGAATCCGTAGAGTTGTTGCATACCGATGATATGCAGTCTTTAAGTTAATGACAGGAGAACCTATGCTTACAGGTTTGAAATCCAAAGAGTATCACTTAGGTCTCAGTAAGTTGAATTTTTTTTTCAAAAGACTCCAATGAATAAAAGATCCACGTTAAGTTTTCTCCAGCAAAAATCAATAGCGTTTATGTTCTGCGGAAGGTTTGTAAGACTCAGTGTTTTTGGGTGCTAATACAACACGTTTTAGAAATCGATAAATATATAGTGAAAGAACATTGAAATTAAATCTCATTGTACTTACTTCAAATTGAAGATAACTGTACACAGAATAAGAAGTTTACGGAATAGAGTTTTGGGTAAAAATCACAGCATAAAATGAAATGATTGGCTTAACGTTAGTCATTTCATATTATATTTCTTTGAACACTAAACCAGGATCTTTTGCAGCAATGAATGACATGAGGCCGTATATTTTCGAAATTATGTAAAATTATTGATGTAATGTTATACAATGAAATTCAATATCAGATATGGTCATTTAAAACATTAAAAAAACACTGATACATTATCGATGCCTGGATGACTTGCCATTTCTCAAAATAGTACGAATATATTCATATGATTTCCTAACTTGCTTTAGGTACCGTCACTCCCTTCTGTATCTAAATACAATTTCCCATATATGCAGCATCAGTTTGCTATCCTTATCTCTCTGTGTATTGCCTTGATTCTATAAGACATCCAGTGACTAACCTATCTCTCAACTACCAAAATGTAACATTCTCCATTCTAATTATTTGTAAAGACACAATTAAGTAATATTGCCAGTAGTGCTGCAGCGCTGTAGATTTCATGAATTCAACTGGTGTAACATGGAATAACTGTCTTGAGTTTCAGCAGAGGAAATAAATGCCAACTAACACGCATCTCTCGTCTCCTACGAGTCTGAAATTTTGAACAATACTTCCAATGAAATATTCCTTATTTAAAAATGACATTACAAGTCAAACTAGTATACGTATGAATGACAGACTTTTAGAAAATGTCCGTCAAGTATTGGTACCTAAATTTTGCAATGGTAGTTCAGCATCCACTTTATGAACCATAGAGTATTTCATTCACATTGTGAATGCATGAAACGTAATTTCAAATGCCTTTGGAATTTTCAGTACAAAACACATATCGATACAAGCGGTGTTTATCATTTGACTTTCGCGTGGTAAATAATGTTTGCAGTTACGAATCAACTTCTGAGTAGAACTGTCTGTTCGCCATGCTAGTTTATATCTAACCTAAACAAAAGAACCTTCAATGGTAGGAACAATTTATTTCCTCATTCTCTCTTTGATGTAGACATTATTCTTTGTAAAACAGTAGTTGTTTTCGTTGACAGTATCAAACCACAAATATAAGGCTACTGTTATGTAAACATTTGTTTCTTTCTTCAAATTTGTTATGAGTTCATAAGCAGTCTCATTTTTATTGACAGAGTGTCCACTGTGCAAAACCGGGTGGAGCATGCTTGAATCTGATATAATTTCCTCTGAGGGTGCGAATCTCTCATGGTGAGTTGTATCTGTACGCCCGAAGTCTGGGCTCTAGACAACCTACTCGCCAACTTTAATCGTTCAATAGTATAATATGCATTTGAGTCAGAATCCATATTCTCAAAACATTTTGAATATAGTCTTCAAGAGATTACACGACTCGGCATGTTTCAAAGTAATCAACAGTGATTTCAGTTCATTAATGCAGTATTATCTTTGAGTGAAACAGAAGTCGAATTGTCCACTGCATACATGCGTTCACCTGCACAACAATTAATTCATTAACTGAAATGCATCAACGCTGTGGGTGTGTCCAACATTTTAAAATTAGCTACTTATTATCCATGACGACGACGAAACAGGAATTAGGCATTCTGCTGGATATGTATCATTTACACGATCTGACTACACAATGGGTGAATACTACTGAATTGTTGAAATACTTCAGTACAAGTGGGTATGTGTCTGGTAATATTCCATCCATAAATGTGATGAATTAACCTTGAACAAGTTAAGAAACACAATCACTTACCAGCTAATTCATGTAAGAAATAAGAGGAAGAATATAAGAGGGTGTGAATCAGTTGACAACTCGTCACCTCTTAACATGTAGAGAGCACAAATGCAAATGTACTTGCTTGCAAATACCCAAGTATTTCAACTTCGTCAGTCACACATTATTTAGACACCGGCTGATTGACTGATCTAAAAAAGTCTAGCTCGGTTTTGATAACTACCTTGGATCAATTTCTCCGGCCCCCATTTTCATTGAATTCTTATCCTATTCAATATTATTTCCAACATTCGATAATTAGTGAAATTTCTGGCATCTTTCCACTAAAGCATACGAACCACCATCGAGTGAATTAATAACTTTTGACTATTGACTTGATGGATTTTTTTCTGTTGGAATGTATAAAATCGCAGATTTAGCTAATTGGTCGACAGTGTTTCCACAGACAATGCCAACTGGTGACTGCATCTAAGTCTATGCCAATCTCGTTGCATTAAACCTGATATTTAGGCAATTGAGTCAAATCATTGGGAAGAGTTGTTTTGTAAGGATTTCAAGTATCCGTGGTTATACTCGCAAAAACAAATCTAATCCTTACAAACCAACTCTTGAAACTTAACCTGATGCTCGCTAGTGACATGGTACAGGACTGACAAGGTTTTCCGGAGTTCCAGTGAGAAGTTGTGACTGGTGAGGTTCAGTAAGTCAAGTGTAAGGATGGATGTTCCACCGATGATATTGGTTTGAAGTCGCGCTAAATCACGAACTGGTAGAAGAATGTATTCGTGGGCTATTTAATCGGGTCCTGGTGGCTGAATAGTATACGAGCTTGCCATGAAACTGGAAGATCCAGGGAACGAACCCCAGTGGGTGCGTACTGCCGATGATTCCCAAACAAGGATGAATCAACTGTCCAGTCCGCCTTGATTTTCAATGGTTGTCTAACTGATATCAATTCGTTGTGGTATTCGTAAAAATCAAATCATTCCTCTTGGGATTCACAGTGTTAGCATCACTTCAACTTCATCGTTAACAAACAGGTTCTCATCAGCCACTGTCAGTGTACTTGATAAATCAGTTTTGTATAATTCTCCAAAAAAACTTTTCACTTACCTACTTCCTGACCTGAGAAATTATGGAGGGAATACAGGAAACTGTGAATAAATTGACGCGTTGAAATTAATTACGAGGAAGTCCTGTATGAGATTAAATGTCGGTAGTTGGTCTCTACATAGGCTATTTATTTGGTGTTGAATATAATCAATATGCAGAAACAAATGTTACAGAGAAAATACCCTTTGTGATACTATCACTGTCAATCTTCAGGACATTCAGCCGTCTTCACATGGGTTCAACCCTACCCAGATTTACTTGAAACACCTCATCTTCGCCTAATTTTACCCAAGTAATCAGTTAGTGAAATGTAGCGCAGCATGATGAATGTTTTAACAGATTATAACCGTATGTGACACTCGCTGCTCTTGTTAATACTCTTTGAAACGTACCGTTGACACCATTTAATAGAATTGTTAGAAATATGATACAGAATCCAAGTAGTGAAATATTAAATCCCATCACTTCGAAATGCTCATTTGATTATCTTCGTGTGTATGTGAAAAGATACAGATTAAATTATTATTGTAAAGTGTATTGTAATGTATGAGTTTGCATTGCATGTCTATATCTCTGTCAATGTTGGACTGACGAATTGTGTACTCAACCTTGTTATTTGCTAATCAGTGAATCACGTTATGTCAACATTCCAATGGTGCTAATTCGATTAGAAATTTCTGTGTTTCTGATAGATGATACATGTTGAAATATCTCGTGATATCAACTACAGTTGCTTTGACAGGACTTTTTTAAAATGCCTCCAAAGATGTACCATCATAACCACGATACATTTTCAAACAAATATAGGTCAATAAATCAGAAAGCCGCTGGAACATCCTGTCCATCAAAGTTATAATGTAATGAGTGGCGAAGAGATCAAATTATCCCCAGTTGATTCCAGATACGTTCATTCATAGGAATAGAAATATATCTCATTTTTATTCTCATGAAGCCGATTAAAGTATGTGTTGCACGATTTGAACTCTGGGGTTTTCGGAATCAGCGAGGATAGAAAGATGAGAGCAGTTCCACCCTTTCTTCCACAGAAATAAGTAAATAGGTGCACAAGACTTAGCGCACGCAAAATATTAACACTAATGACAATTTATTACTTTTTATATGTTCAAGGGGTTATACAACAGATGGCTGCGTACTGCCAGTATTAGATGCCATCTGGCGATGCTTAATATCAGATGACAGTCCAGAAAGGATAAACAACAGCAGAGAACTAGATACACAATCTGTAAACAAACAAATGTGCAAAACGAATTAGACCTGGATTTGTCATACGCTGATGAAACCGTTCAGCGGTGATTTTCATTAAGCCGTTGATTGTTAAGCGAATGGAATGTGGACAAATGAGCATCTTAGTGTTAGGTGGAGTTTATTTGAAAAAAGAAGTGAAGTTGGTGGGAAATATTGAGGTAAGCTTGGCTGTGTGAAATCAAAATGAGCCTTTTTTCGATAAACCGACTGCTGAGCTTAACACAGCACTATCGGTCTTATTCAATCAATGACATACTAATTTAGTTGTTATTTAATTTAATTTTTGTTTCATGCAGTTGAACAAATTTTCACAGGTGAAATGAGGTCGGGGCATCTGCCGTCTCACATTGAATGGTGCTCTCATTCCCTGTCATATAACAAATAATTTGGTAACGTCATCACTGATGATTTTTATTTTCTTCGCAATAGTTAAGGTGCTAATCAATGCTTTGGACAAAATATTGTATACTGGTGCTCAATGTCTGACAAAGTAGCAGTTTTCTAATAATATTTTCAGTGTACAATCAACATTACACTTATGTTAATCACGGAGAAACGTAGTCTTGTATTTATCACTACCTTCTTTTCATCAGTAGTAAACTTGAAGTGTGGGGATAACTTTGAAGACTATTTATTGGTCTAAACCTTTTGTTCTATCCTCGTTGTCCATGTTTCACAGATTTTTGTTATTAACGCTTCTATCTCTGTTTCACTTTTTATCGTAAAGAAGTAAGCGGCTTAATTTGCCGATTCAAATTGCTTATGCTTAGTTCTTGCTATCGAATTACTGATTTCCACTTAACTTCGTGCTACCATTGCAATCAAATTATATGATGAAGCCGCTCAGTGACTGCAGAGTATCCTAACATACGAATTGTTGCACACATAATGCGACAATAAAACTACCAACTGTATTATCTAGTGATACTTCGGAAACAGATATCAATGTTATACCACCACTTGATTTTCTGGAATGGGCGCTAATGTCTATCATCCGTACGTCAACTTTACTCGTTACCTGTATTCCACATTGGTGGCGTTGATGTTCCAACTTTCACGCAAGCCCATCACCTCACGTTTCAAACGTCAAAGCATCATACACTTAAGCACGTTGGGCACCTTCTATTAGTTTTAAATTCAAGTTCGATTTTTTCGTCGATTGACTGGAATGAAACGTCTGTTCTCTGTTAACTTGTAATTCTTTACTGCTGCCTTATCTATCACGTGTCTGACGTTGATGTAATCTTTCGATTCGATCTCTACCATTAGTCAACGTTTGTGACCTATTCTCATTCTTAGTGGTTGGGTTTGTTATTGTGTGTTACGGGCTGTTGACAATTAGGTGCTGTTTTGCTACTGTCAACATTTCGTTGACTGAACAAAAGTTGTGCACGTAGAGTGACTAGAGGTGTTTCGTGTTTTATTTGAATTCTGCAGGCAAGCATTTAACTCTGAATTTGAAATACTTGGCTTTTAAGTTGAGTCAAATTTTTTCAACGTAAAGACATTTGAAGTGCGTAATTATCCGTCGTCATTTTTGTAACCTTCTACATGTAACTTGCCGATGTTTATTAGTACCAAAAACCTGATCACGATGAATCGTGTCACCATATTGGTGGAATGTAGTCACCTACTGAGCATGACTCATTGGAGTTTGGCAAACTCCACAGGAAAATGAAATAAATAATTTACTGTATCCAACTCCCACCCTCCAGTAGACAAACAACAGCAACCGATATCAGAATCTTTCGCATATTATGGTCGTTCAGAGACCATCATTAAAAGTAATGGTACTAAACTAACGCAACATTATTACATGATGCAATTTTCTCCGACCCAATGTGTATTTCTCGTTTTGTTTCGGCTCGTCATAAGTAATAACGGTACGAAAATATTTTCGATTTAATCTCAAAGGCTAATGCAATCTACAATCGTGATCAGTCAATAGAAAATGAAATGAAACATCAACGTGTAGCACTATGCGGTAAGACGTTAGAGTGTGATATAGAATAGGGAGAGGATACTAAATCTTTTAGGATGAAGAAACGTCAAATCCCAAAAATTTGAGATGTCCAAAGTGTTGAGTCAAACAGGTGCAAATAACAAAGGCTAGACTCCCAAAATGAAGTGGATTTTAAAGGAAACGTGATCAAAAATACATCATAGACCACAGATTCTAATTCACCAGAATTCATAAAAGTTGAACGTGTCCAGAAAACCTATGGATTTGAACAGCTGCATGGAATTGGTGTTTCTTAACAGATACAATGTAGGCCTCATCTGCTAATGACTTATTATAAGAGGGAGAATCTTTTTTTGGCAATCTCAACTGTATGATATACACAGAAATAGCTGCAAGGTTCCAAGGGGAGCCTATGAAAGGAAATTCTTCCTACTGAATTATGAATGTCTGCTTTAGGAATTCTATTTGCTTAGAAATTATTGATACAATTATTGGACGTAGGTAGTCTTCCATTTCATTACATTAAAGCAATTTTCTTAATGTATTAGTTCAGTTGTTGATGAGGTTACTCTAGTTTTATGACACGCAAACGATCAGTGATGCAGCGAGTTAAACGCAAGTTCACCTCAACAGTTTAGGGCCTACCAGCAGTTCCTCTATTGTTGTACTCTTCCTTATCGGCACTTCATTCATTTCACATTTGTTCCAGACTGTGATGACAAAAAATGTGATGCCACCTGCTTGAACCTTGTGGATTTTGAAATGTCAGAAATTCGTGCCTTCTCAGTGCTTCTCTTCACCTGTGAGTTAGTATTCAACCTTTATCAATATCACCAAACAAATATACCAATGAGTCCATCAATTATGCATCAGAACCTAACCACGAGACGACGTCATCAACAAATTAGCTGTACATTACACTGACTCTTTTCATGTGTATATTGTAAAATTCCGTGGCAGTCGTGGACAGATCTCCAAACGCAGCTGTGAAATGAGATCACTAGAAAAGAAGGTCTCTTACGTGTATATGAACTGGGATTTATGATGGTTAAAAATAAGATATACTAATTTATTTGCTGTTATATAGTGTCTTTTTCATTTCTTGAAGTTTGACACATTCCTATGGGTTAACTGACTAGAGAATATACCTACTTCGACATTTGAGGAGACTGATCTTTGCTTCCTATATTACTTACATATCGTGAAGGTTATCACTGACGATTAAAAAATTGGTTCATAATAACTTGAGTACTACTAAGTGTACATATAACTCCCTACTTCTGTTCACTATACAGGAAAGGAACATTGCCATAACAGTGTTTGCAGCTTACAACCAACATCACACCTGTGTCAGCGACCAACCTAGTTAGTGTTTTGCTTGGCACGTGTTCTCTCTTGTAAGACTGCACCGTTCACTCGCTCCAACTAATGGAGGTTTATAAGAACATCAGTTGGCGTTTTATACAGAAGCCTTGTGTATACTCCTTGCAGTGACTGTATGGTGTCATGAGAAAAACGCGGAGATTGGCATGAAGACATTAGTGGTCGAATGTCTTCAGCCATACCTGATATTCTACCCTGTGTTTTTGTATTACACAGACCGCTGACTCCGCTTTCACTCAGTTTCCAGCTAATAGCTTAATACAGTTAGCAGATTAATTTAGAGGTAATCGAAGGAAGTCATTTGCATTCACAGATTTTGTTAATTACCAGTAGGACTTTAACACTATGTAGCTGAATCATGAGGTACTGATTGCAACAAATTTTAAATATATCTCAGACTTTTCTATAAAGTAGCATTTTTCTAAAGTCTTCATCTAAGGAAGCTTTGTTATCCAGTTGGCGTAAAGGAATTGAAGAATTCACCGTCGCATATGTTAATCATGATTATACCGACCACCACATTCTAAAGCTGGAAGAACACAGAATTGAGAAATTTCATGCTCAGTGATTAGATTTGTACTAAATAAATCACCTTGAAAGGAAGCAGTGATACAGCAGTAATAACTGCATGTCGTTTAGAGGGCAATTTATCACTCCTAATCCTATAAATCAAATCCTCCTTCCTAATCTGTTTCATGTTTTTCACATATATCCTTGACTGATGTAACCCCTATGCCCATTACACATGGTTGTTCCACTTAATGCCAAGCAATATAGTCGCCTGCTGATCTGCAGAAGACCAAAGGACAAGATCTCTTACGTGACCACATGCGCATTGATGCGCAGCCAGACACATTAGCTAACATGCATCCTGTCAAAAAGGGTTCAACAACACTATCCAGCATGGCTGTAGAAAGGAATTATTGGCCATGTATGGAGTGTAATAATCGAAAATCTCATCATCACCGGTCATACCATCTCAACAAACGTTTCCATCAGAGTAATCTACAAAGTGGGGAACAACCTGCCAAAGACAGTACGTTTCCGTATTCTTTGCACTGCAGAAGCTCTAGACATTCAGCTAGTAGAACCATAACTATGAATACAAAAGAAAATTATTCAACCACTTCTAGTGTCATGGTAACAACTCTGTTGATTTGACCTAATTTTTCCTTGTTTGCCTGTTTTTTCTAACTACTTAAAACTTTTGTATTCCTTTAAAACTCTTACGCTGTTCTGTATTTTATTATGTTTCCATGCACACCCTGAGCACACCTCTTTCACGAAGATGTTCTTTCACAATCGATTGTGGCAACTCATCACTTTTCTTACTACCCTCTTATATCAACATCCGCCTCCTCTGAACGCTTTTTGCATTACATAACTTCACGAAAAACTTACTCATTTTATTTTCGTTTGAGAGATTTAATATTTACACACATACAAAACACCCACACGGCTGTGAAAAGGAATTTGCCACAAACAGACTGTTCGCTAAATTAGTGTTTTTATCTCCATTAATATTCGATTGGGCATTTTCATGAATTAAGCTGAAGCTAATAAAGCAGCCCCAATATACCACAGTACCTAATGATATGACAAGTAAGTGAAAAATGGGCCAAGTCCATTTTATCTAACTCACACCACCCTCTTCACTCACAACTCTCCCCTTGCATCTCATCAGGTAAAACCAGAAGCCAATATAGAAAACTATATGCTCGCACCAGCAAGTAAAAAAACTCAACCATACCCTACTTAGCTCGCGTTCTGTGTGATAAAGAAAGCATTAGGCGTGACACCTATAATTCATTAAATAGTCATTAGTATAACTGGATCTCATCTTTCCAACCCACTTCATCAATAGGTTCAACATTTCCTTTCTTTCTGTTCCTTTTCTCTCTCTTCTTTTTCCGTTATGTGCTGCTTTGTCTCTTTCTTTCGCTTACGCCAGTTAATAAGACAGCTCCCACTTTTCTAACACCTTCAAACACTGTTTCAGCTTTACCTTTGCTACTGAACATACCAATGTACTGTTGTAATAATGAACTGTGGTTTCCTCAATCTATGTAGAATTCTATTTATTGACAATGTACTAACTGGATGCAATACTGTAGTAAAAATGCTGAGAATTCCATTCTGTATCACAAGTACTGTTTTGGAATAAAGCATATTATTATTAAAAAAGTGTCATCAACGTTGCGAAATACCAAATAGTGGTTGAACAAAATACAGTGTTACACATGACTCTGCTCATTCCATACCAGAATTGTAAGATATTATTGGTATACGCATGTGAACATTAGGTTATTCAATTATACTGAATCCAATTTCATACGACAGTTTTGCATAGATTCAGATTTTTAGAAGAACGCTGGTGTATTCCTCGTTTATATTTTTTTGGCTGATTGTCTTAATTTTTTGATGGTTCAAGTATGTGTTGATTACTGACGAAATTGATTCGCTAAAAATCCCTTACTTCAGTGTCATTCAACTTTTATAAAGAGTAGTGAGTTTATACTCATATACATATAATTCAGGGACTAAATCATGAGTTATATGTACTATAATAGCTAAAAGTCTCCATTTGTTGAACTCTGAAAGAGAGAGTTTTGCAATTGGGCTAGCTAGGAGTTCATAACAATACCGAAAATGCATAGGTGTATTAGTAAGGTACTATATTACAGACAGGCGGAATATTACTGCCTTAAGCAGTCAACTTCTACTCAATGGACTTCAAGGCTGATAGCCCGTGTTAGCTACTTCACTCTGGCAACTAAGTAGTATCATCAACCTTCAAAACCTGAATTCGATTCACTGTCTGTCACACGAGAAATATATGGTGAGTAACCAAGCTCCAAATGAGCGAGGATTGACCAGAGAAACTTACACAGAAATGCAGCAGCTCGAGCAACCACAATTCATCGAGCACATAATGGCAGCGAAATGAGGGACAAAAGAAATTCCTAAAAGTGCGTAGGAGGAAGAATAAGTAGGATTCATTGTATGTGAGGTATTACAAAAGATGAATGTATCTGTGTCACTATGAAAGAATTAAAGCCAAATCACCAACAGTCTGTTGTCACTCCTAATCATCATTATCTCAAATACTTCGATCAGGTAGTCACTGCCTCTCTACGTGAACCAGAATAAGTGTCAATTACTTTATGGATTGATTACCGGATTTGGTTTCACTACCCCTGACTTCACCACAAACAGCAATTTATGAAGATGCCGGTAGCTTAGTATGTACAGAACGTGTTCCGGCCATCTTAATCGCTTCACCTTCAGGACCTCATTGATTAGATTTTCTCGCTTATCGAATATTTTTCGCCTAACCTCAACCTGGAAAACGTCAATACATTTGTGATTGAAAACGTAGGATCTGAATTAAGTGATGAATATGTTCACCTGCTATATTTTTTTATTCCTTTACGTTCCCACTGGAACAAAAGGCTTCAAGCTGAAGGCTTGAAGTTTCGTTAGCAAAAGTGTTTATTTTTACTGGATGGAGTTGTTAGCCTCATGCCCAACCTTCTCTCCTTATCAATCGTATTAATGGCTTAGCGAGGTGGAGGAGTGAGTCGAACGGAGATCGAACCCCAAACCACCTGCGTGGTTGGTGAACATTCTACCGCTGTAGCACTGTCACCTGCTATTACAATATACAAATTATTATAATGTACAAAAAATAATTACACATTCTGTCTCTAAATACTCTTCGTCTTCCAAACAGCTTATTTTTCAACTGTTTACTCCATGTAAACAAAAAAGAGTATCCATTGTTTTTTTTTGACAAAATGATGCTGTTTAGACTTTGCTAGTAAAACATCAGCCGTGCTGAATCGATTGAATCTTAATTTACTCTTCCTTTTCTGTGTGTATAAACATCGATTCCAAATATTTAGGTGAAATTATATACTGATGAAATATGAAAGGAGTTCTCAAGCATGTTTACTGTATTCTCTTAAAAATTAGGATACACTGCAGTTAAAAATACATTGTTTGCTTAAGGAGAAGACATTTTATTTCTTATTTCAGTAGTATCATCACTTCATTGTTTGTTATTAGTTATTTTCCCAAACAAAAGTGTGCGATGTATTCAATGTAATTTCCCTACTGCTACTGATTCGAGCCTAAAATAGAAGGGTTTAATTAACTTTCTCACTCATTTTAGTTATGCATATTTGATGTTTTCCACCAAGATTTTCTGGCAACGAATCCAAAAGGCAGCCCCATGTTTCTGGTATTCGGGTACAGAAAGCAGTCCTGAGTGGCAAATCAATGTTGGTGGATCAATGAGATTACACTGCTTAAGCACGCACTTGGTCCGGAATTCGACCTTCGGCCGTCACTCAACTTCAGCTCGCTTAGCATGTATGAGTCCAGTAATATTGAGAGTGTCAGTTATGAGGCTATCCACCTAACTCCGAAGAAACACCACTGCTACTGAAGTTGATTTTGTTGTCGTTTTCGCTGTCAGTGACTATGACCAAACATCTCATGGAGAAATATATCCTCAGTGTATTCAGAATGTTTCAATCGGAAAGGAAACATTGACAAAGGTGAATGAATTCTTTCCTTTTGGAACACCACCAGCTCGCTGATTTCAAACCTGATGACTGAACACTCGAAAATGAGGAATCATTTGTCAAAAGTGAATGTTCATGTACTGTAAACGAACATGGTCATTTTAATCAGAGTCTATGAAATGTTTAATGGCCTTTCTTCCTACTCATGCACTTATAATTTCGTTACCCTGAAAGGCAGTGTCAATGCAACTGTCTCTTCAGAACAATTTTCTCTGAATAACTTACACCGTAAATACTGGATTCCGAAGTAACAGTCTACAGATACAATTTATCTGGTACAGTGACCCAGTGGCGAATCAGCAGAATAAACATGCAGCCTGATGAGTGCAGGTAGATACCGCTATATTGTCATCAATCGGTAGGCGCGTTTAATTACTCTAATTCATGTCCCGTCGACTTCTACATCTATTGTACTAATTTGACAGTGTAACTTTTAGTGAAATTAACTACATCAGGTCATTCATTATTCACTGAGACCACTTGATCAGCAAACTTCTGTTAACACTTTTACAACTGGCTAGCTGATGTCGGAGATCACGTGAGTTTGACAATTACACTGTCTTCTTGTGATGTCGAATGAATCTGTGAATTTGTGATCAGAAAACAAGGAATTTGTCATAAGTGATTTATTTCTCATTTTCCTGAAACCCACAAACAAATTTCAAATTTCAATTTTCATTTCACCCATCATTTTTGACATTGAGAATCACGACACCTATTTTCACAGCAGTCTTCATCTGCTCTACAGAATTCACCTTCTGGTTTACAACAAAATTGAAGACCTGATAATTTTCGATATCGACATTCAGATAACGGACAACACTTCTCAAAAGTTAGAGTGTCTTTATCGATATCTCTACACACACACTTTAATCCTTTCAAAGAAAAGAAAAACAAAGATATTGGAATCATAGGGGAAACGACAACAGAGTTTGCTTAGAAAGTCAAGGTGAATTTGTTAAGAATGTATTTACCACGTTACTAACTTAACACCAATTCTCGTCTGAATTTGTAGGCGACGTCAGTATGACTCAAGTGAAAAAAAAGACATTTGTCAAAGTTGATTTATTTCTCATGATCTCGACACCCACAAACAAATTTCACATTTCAATTTTCACTTTTCCCTTGACATCGAGAATATTGACATCTATTTTCACAGCAGTCTTCATCTGCCTTACAAAATTCCCCTCGATGTTTACAACAAAATTGAAGACCTGATGATTTGCGACGTCGACAGTAAACAGTGGGACAACACTTTCCAATGTAGAAAGGAGTATATTTGCCATCCCGACACAAACATTCATCTTCTTTTAAAGAAAACAAATACAATGTTATTTGTATTTCATGAATAAGGGTGGTGCAGTTTGCTTTGAAAGTCAGCATGAAATTGTCAAGAATGAATTAGTCGATAAATTATTGCGAGATAAAACATTCACATTACTACCTTTACACCACTTCCCGTCCGGATTTGTAGGCGACGTCAGTTTGACTCAATTGAATTGTAGTCAGAGATCAGGTTCAGTTCATATTTGGCAGAAATCTGCCATCCAATTACGCACACTAATGTTATCAATTAGCATACATTGAAATGACAGAGATGCAGAGAGTTTATTCAAGGCAACCGATGCATATCTTGCAAACCTTGTCAAACTTCCTATAAACATGTGAATATCTACTGATCACTGTTATTCATAGGAATGCTAATGATTATCTCCATTGTGTCAATGACCAATGGTCAAGCTTTGAAACAGACTTTAATTCATTAGTACACAGATTTCACGAATTTCTTTCTCTGTTTCCTTTCATGCAATGGATTAATGCAGACATATGCACATCAGCGAGCATATATTTCAACAGATCTCTGCTACTGAATTGACTATCCATCATGTGTACAGCGATGAAACAGTGTGATTGGCACACGAAGAGTGTTCACTCAGATGACAGAAGTGTAGAAATTACAAAATGTCACGTATGTTCCACAACCGTTGAGGAGAAGAAAACGTCTCCAGTGAAGCAGTACCAAATCCTCTACTCAAATACCGAACTCCAGGACGGAAGAGAGAACTGTAAACACTCAACAAAACATACGATTATCTGAAGTCATCACCTGAAACATAGATCCACCAGTGATAATCATTATTAATGTGACTATGGTGGAACAATCAACATTAGAAATGTGATGGACATAACTGATTTGTGAATAGTTGAGATGCTGTTCTAACACATCAATATCCACCATTTATATATCCCACTATTTATATAACCGAATGTGTTTTGTTGGTGAACGTGTCAATCTTGTGACAATTGGACTATAATTCACGTTATGTTGGTACTAATGAAACACAATTCGACTCAGGGTAGTTGTTTGCCAATTTCCGACTAATATCAGTAGTTCTTGCTTCGCAAAAAGTTGGCGACATCGGAGTCTGGCACAATCAGTTCGTGCATCATTATCTTAATATGAAATAATGAACACAAATCACACCGCATCAGTCGTATTTCACTTACGAACGGCGAACTATTATCAACACAAGATCAAGTGGCTGAATAATTTAGAACGGATGACAAGCATGTGGGCTGAGTAATTCTCTTCAATTCATGTGATGAGGAATGAAAATATCAGATGGTGATGAGGGAACATGAAAGACAGGTAAAAAGTGATTTATCTCAACTAAATCAGTTGGCGAAATTCTACACTTTTTATTGAAATGCCCTCTCACCAATTTTGAAACTACCGGTGATGCACATGCAGTTGTGAATAGCAATTTCCTGACTACTCAATTCGCAAGCCTGTTGTTCCAGAAACTGTTAGCAATAACATATATGACAACGTGACGCATTCACTGATATAAGAGTATATTAGGTTCGCGAACATGGTGAGCGCATGTCCGAATGCAACACTCTTCATCGAAGAGGCACGATGATCGCACTTCTCAAGATGTGAGACATCTACCATTCCGTGTCGCAAATCGTTAACACACAAAACCTTCACAACATGGCTTTGATACTGAGTTCTTACAAATTCCACCAGAGGCTGAGAAGTTGGAATCTTTGGAGGAAAACGAATGTTAATGAAAATGAGGGACACTATGCAAGATGTCTGCGATGCCCTTTTATTATTTCAGTTGACTTCTGTTATTTCCATTACACCTAATTAGGTGAACTTGAAAATTCTGACGGAATCAAGTAATAATCCTAAATCCTTCATAGAGCGATATTCAGGATTGCTGAACACTAAATTAGTCATCTATCAAATATTAAATAATACCCAGCCGGCCTAATGAACACAAATCTACTATAATACACATCACAAGGAAACATACCTGAAGCCTGTACAACATGGTCGCCCATCATCAGAACTGACAATACCAATATCGTGAACAACGTAGAAGTGTGCATAGTCGGATTATTATTGCCAAAGTGTAAAGAGGAAAGCGAATATATATTTCCCACTGTATCCAAATGGTGGACATATCTTTGCCGTTTTGATCACACACGTATGAAGATTGTTCACACTGAAACATAAAGAAGTATTTCGTTATGCACAGGGATTAGTGGAAACGTAGTCAGTGTAGTGAGATCAATGAGAAGAACACGAATATTCGTCACGTAATTTATTGTAATTGAATGTAACATTTTGGTTTTAAACGGTCTCCATGTGTTGTTTTATTTTGTGCATTGTGTAATAGACTAAGTCAATTATTATAAATTTTATTATAATATCTGTTTGCACACACACATCAGTTCTACTTCTTCACTGCACATGATCATACTGACTGTTCGAATTGTTATTTTCATTCTCATTTTGAATTCGGATAAATGTGACTAAAATATGGTAGACGCCCTGGCGGTAATCTCGCTGGAAATAATAACAAAATTTATAGAACTCGTTGTTACACGTAAACGAATAATGTAACAGAATTATGAATATTTTGGTTTTCATGTTACATGTGGAACATTCATCGAAAATGAAGGTGAGAGAGGAACCAGTTTGGCGTTGACGAAGTTAGATCGACATGAGTCTTTGTATGTCACACTTCAAATTGAATACAAACTTACCATGTTTGAGAATTCACTCCTGTGTTCGAATTTCAGATTACCACGCACAGCGTACTGTAAACGCTTGACTGAAGTACATTATCAGCGTAGTCGCGGGATACATTTCAACATGATATTAGGCACCACAATAATTATATCGACAGACTGATCGACAGTCTCAAATACTATTTCGCGTGTGATAGTGATTCCCAAGTAGTGACGTCATTCGCAATAGAACAGTCATATGCCACGTTGGAAACAGATTCATTGAACCACCACTGCGAAGTGACTGAAATCCGGCGAATGCATCTACCCTGTTGGTGACATATACGGTTGAACCCATTTAAACTTTCACTCGCACATTCATGCTGGTCTCATAGTTGAGAATTTATTTGGGACTCAATCCCACAATTCGCACATAGTAGCGTTTCTCGGATGGATGGGCTCAATTCCTGTCTCATATTAAAGTGAATTTTATATTTAAAGCATATTCGAGCCCGGAATATTGGACCTGAATCACATTTCAGATGAGTGTAGAAATCCTGACTTGTCTATTAGATAGCATTCTTAGGAATTTGAAGTCTACGAAACGTTTCAAATTATTTTAAAGTTGGGTTAATATATCAGTCTGCCATTGGAAAATTATGTAGAAGAAGATTCAAGTAAGAGTGAATGCTCTGCATAAACCGGAACACATAACACAGGAATTCCTCACAATCAGTGAATGGAGCTGATTCAAAATTGAAAAGATTAATCACTGATCAAGGAATACCCTCTTCAATATCTTCGTCATCACCTTCAACAGCTGTATGCGCACAATAGTCAAACAGTAATTGTTATCTGCAAGACAACTAATAAAATCCACTCAGCAATAGTCATAACTTGTGCATGTGGCCATACTCACAACCGTCATTAAATTTGAATGAATAGGAAATCAGGCAATGTGAGTAATGTGTTTATACACTTCTAGTAGTCAACAAGGTATGTGAGGAATATACGCTTTAAGGATGGATTGTCAGAGATGCTATCGGTGCTGTGTACGGTATTTATGAATTTGTTGATTTAGCGCCGGCCAGGTTATTATTAACACCAAAAACTGTGATTGCACACAGAGAATTCTGTCATTGTTGAGCTATTCATTGCATCACTGGGGTTTCAATCATTCGTCAACTATGGACTTCAGATAGTTTATTCATCAGTCGATAAATGACAGTTAGATTTTGCCACGTGAGCATTGTTTTTCGGCTATCCCAGGTATTTCGATTTCGTATTCGTTCAATTCGCTTCTTCGAATTTTTTCTCGCACACTCGTAGATACTCTGGAGCACATAATCTTGATGAAACGACTGATAGAACTGCTTTAGATGATGATTTCAATGTATGTCTGTGAGAGATTTTGTCTCGTCTGGTCACTGTTCGTTCCGATTTCGAAATCTCAGCCCTATGCGTTTGCGATCCCAGCTGAAGCTCATCACTGTTATACGTCTTCACAAATGATAATCTAATAATGTCGAATATTGCTTGATACGGAATGTGATCTACACAATGCGTTCGTATTTTCAGTGGCTTCGTGTCAAGAGATACGATAAATCAATTTTTCGCTTTTGTCACGTTCAGGTTTGTTATGAACATCATTCACTGTTCATTTCTTGTGCCATATACAGAATCACGCACATCCTGATTCACATGTTGTGGACACCCAACTGTCACTCTTCAGCCGGATGTCATAATCATATTCATGCTGTACTAAATAGGAGTGAAATCAGTGGATTTCGAATGGACCCTTGTACAAGTTCTCTTCCTGAATAAACTTTTGTAAACTATGTAACAATGCAGAAGTGCCTTGCTTCAGATTGAGTCCACTCAGAAGCACTTACACTCATTGTCACTTTTCATATTGACTTACACACACTGAATTTATTCGTCTCAATTCCACAAACCTCAGCAATTGTAAGCATCCTTCTTTCCCCTTGTCTGTTGACAACACTCATGAACTTGACAGAATCCATATCATCTTCGAAGTCTTGAAGATTTTTCATTATTCATCTATTTGGTTGTGTGTTCACTTGCTCGTTCATGTAATTTCACTACCAGGATCTCTCAATACCTTGCCTACTCAACTGCCTCTACTAACGACATTCAAAAATGATGTTCTCGTTATGTTTTGCACTTCTTATGTGATTTCACGGTGTAGATGTCTCTCATGGTATTGTAGTACCATAAGGAGCTGAGTTGACTCGTCCTGAAAAAAAGAGAATAATAATATCTCCGTGAAACTGAGCCTATGAATAATATCTAATTCCTATTACACGCTATTTGAGATAACGAAAGGAAAGAGTTCAGAGAATGGTTGTGAGAGATGTTGTCTCGTCCAGTCACTTAGATCATTTCATGAGGACCTGTCTGAGTCTCTCTAGTTCACCATCAGTTGTACTACAGGCGCATGCTCCAATGATTCTTGAGGAGAAGCAGTTCATACGTTTTCTCTTTCCTATGAAAGGTACCCAAATATGAAAATTCGTGTATTTACTACTGCATATTGGTTTCCTGTAGATGAATCTTCAAAGAGAACAGTCAGATCTACTTTTTAGAAGAAAATCCAAGAAAACTGGAATTCTGATATCATCTCTGATTCTGTTGTGAAATGGATAGCACCATAGTAGCAGCTATAGTATAACAGCCTACCTGATTGACTTGGCGAAATTAATCAGAACTGATGAACAAACAATAAGTCGAGAAATCAAGTAAAAGATGGTGATGTGATAATTGTATTCCGAGATCTCTCTTTATTTTTCTGATTGTTGTTGTTATTCAGTCTTGCTTAAAATCAAAATCTTCTCAAAAGACCAGTTATCCTGTCAAGTGTACTTTGCTTATGTCTCCTTAAGTAATTCCACTTATGCGAATCCATAACAGGAGACACAATTCGATTTAATTATACCACCTATATCGCAAGTCAGTTACCGAGATTATCTGCCACCAGGGTGTGGATTAAAGTTTAACTTGATGAATTTCAGCTTAGCTTGCTTTAAATCACGCTTCTATGGATATTGTTCGACTATTCAAACAAAAGAATGCACGAAAAGTAGATTGATAATGCCGGTTGGAAATCTCAGTTATGTTTGTATTTCACAAAGTAACCATTTCTTCAAAAAATGTTTAGCACATCGTCCTGATAAGACCTTTGACCAAGTCAATATATTCTCTATATGCCTCAACATCAGTGAGGTCTATCATCGTGTGAATTTCCACCAAATGAGAAAAAACCTTTGACCCATCACCATGTATTACAGGTTGTGTCAGTCATTCTGTTGATGTACCCGTGAAAAATTCACCCAACTTTCAGTCATGCTGAATCTTATGCTCTCAGAGGAGAGAAATATTCTGAGTGAGAATATGAACCACTACAGAGATAGTGGACGAAAGCAGAAGCTGTTCAGTGCCATGAACAAAGGAGTGAATTTGAGAACCAAGTATGGAAAAATATATTTTTTTTATACATATTGGCAATCACAGCTTAATTGAAGATATAGCGATTGAACTGTCATTGTTTCCTCTAGGAATATTCAGTTTTAGCCGAAAGGTATTCAAGTGCGATATCGATCTGACTTTGTGGATAACAGTGAAAGCTGACACACAGATGCCAGTATATAAGTGACTTCTTTTCTTTAGATGTCATTGTGGCTGTCAGTTGTGTTCCATTTTCCTTTTAGATGTTATGTGTCATTGGCTGGTATTAAGGAAATACTACTGAAATGACATCCTGCTTGATACCAAGACTTTCAGTGAGAGCAAATATACATGAGTCAGAAATAAAGGAACTGTAACTTAGTAACCTTATGAAAACGTATAAATGTTTGAAGAAATTTTATCTAATAGAATATAAAAGAAGTGATTGTAGTAATCTTAATTAAATGAGCTGAGCAATACTCACAAATGATAATATACGAAAACGAAATACTTAGACAATTTACTTACGTCATTCGAATTCTGCACACGACTTGTGCTTATTACAGCACTAGTATGCAGCCTATCCTGGGATTCTTTGGCAGTACCCATCACTGACATCATTTAAGATAGAATTCCAAATCCTCCGGTAACGAAGCAAGCTCTTTGGCTATTCGAACACTAGGTGGGAACCCAGTGTCTCGTGTGATCTTAACTTCTGGAAATTTGCGGCATGCAGAGACATCAACAGCTTAAGACTTTGACGAGTATTTGTCTTAACATCCAAACAGGCAGACCTTGTGTGCGTGATAATAATTTTCTCCCGATTAGTCATAATCAGTAGGATACAGATGGTCATAAGTGAGGACTGTCATTCGGCAAAGAACATCTATTAGCAATACTGTTATATACCACTATGTGACAGAAGCAAAACATCACAAGCTGTTGGATTCCGTCACTGTAGTTGAACAATCAACGGACTTGCTTAGTTACGTAGAGGTTAAGATTTCGACTTCGACTGATGTCACGGGAGTGTGCTGGAGAAAATCTTAGTAACTGGATGAAACAGCATTCTCTTACTCCTTGATTCTCCAGTGGGATTCTACTAGGCATCGATTTGTGACAATAAATGAAACCAGCGAAGTTCCTGCAACCCAGTATATATTTATCTTTATATATATTTAAGTAAATCAGAGACAGAACATTTAAGGCTGTATTCAATTAAGGCAAAGACGGAAGCTTTTTATAATGTGGAAAGAAGAAATAGCCTCTAGTCAGAAGACTATTTCGCTCATGAGCAGATTGTGTTACGCAACACTTAGCACTGTGTGTCTGCAAAACCCGGTGGGACTTCTCCATTTTTTAAATTTTCAGATTTGCATACTTTAGATAAGGATTACACGATTTCATTGAGCCATATCATTAAATATTGTGGTCAAGTCTAGACGTCTAAATGCGCAATTTATTTTTCTTAAATGAGCTACAGGATGCAGTAGACAGAATGAAAGGATTTCCGCATATTTACTCTGTATTTCAACTTTAAAGAGAGCCGACTATTGACAGTATTAGTACTGTACCATTCGTTGGGTTTGATTTTCCGTTGATACTTTTGAAATGAATCTAATCCCTCCTTTCTGACATGTGTACGTTTGAAGCCATATGGGCTGATATCACAACCAATGTCACAATAAGCCTGAAGATCATCATTCCAAAATGTGGAACAAAATATTCTAGGACTCCATGGCAAGCCACAAATAAAGAAATATGAATAGCGTAGCTTCCACGTGCGATTAGTTACAAATAAGTTTCAGAAAGCGAATTCATCCCTCAATTCAACTGTCACAATTATCTCACGAAATGTGATGATTTTAGCTAGTTGAAACTAATTTTCTTCAGCTTATCATCTGCGACAACTTCTACTTGATGAATGCAGAGTACTTTTTCCTGAATTTGATTGGTCATCAATTGGTGTCATGTGTGTAGTCCTATGTTTGGTACAGACAAAATTTGATCAGTCAAGCTTGCGATGTAGCCACCATGCTAGGTAGCTCGCTATCAAGGTATACTCAGAATTCCTAATATTAGATCGTTGGGAGCGATCAGCAGAAACACTTACATCTAGGTTTCATGCTTTCTGGTTCTCGAATTTCCGAATGGATATGAGTTACTGCAACGTTTCAAGTACGACTTGCTGACGAGTGCCAACACATACCTAACTTAGGCCTATGGCTGCCGGTTGACTGCTTCCAATTATCTGATAACAGGAATAACATTTCTACTAATGAGAATTCGACGTCATAGTTGAATTAAGTAAAAAGTCATTTTATGCAGTTAAGACATGACTTCAAAGACCAAAGAGTAAGGAAAAATAGTGAAGAGCATGGATATTTCTCTGTTTCGATGAAGAAGACTCAGTCTTCGAAGAAAGCACAACTGGGAAATAGCATGGATTCCTAAATTTCTGTAAACTAAACACTACACATTTGAAAATAGCCTGGCAACACACATCATCGAAATGTACACCTAACAACCATCATAATTCTATTGGAATAACAAAACTCAAAAGAGACGAATAAGCGTGATTCACTTTCTCTTCAATAATAGTAGGTGTCTAAATCTCTTATATGAATATCATTTTCAGCAGCACATCCATAGACACCAGCATCATCTATAGTCACAGAATTGATCTGAAGTACTGCACTTGACCAATGTGTCCGATCCGTATCAAGGGTATAATTTAATTATCCACATAATGAGGTGAAAGCTCTGCAATTAAACCAACCAGCTCAGAGGAAAATGATAACTAATGAATAATAATTTCGATGGTTTGCATTGATGCAGACTAACTGAGGATCTTTGTTTTGACTTCCTATACCAGAAGACGTTTGGCGGTGGTGGATTAGAAATCACTTTGTATGATAAACTAACGGATAAATCGATTCGAACATAGACAACTGCATTGATTCTTACCAGTGGAACAACTAAATAAGAAAATGGATAGACAATAATACGAAAAATGTAACTACGAAAAATTAGTAAAACTACTATTAAGGTCTGCTGGACGAAGTGACACCTTTCAAAATATGTAACACTGACTGAAAAGTGCTTCAAATAAACATGCCTCCTACTACCATTCCACTTTGTTTTAAGCAGATTCTTTCTATATTAACAGGAATATTTACGTTCAGTCTTATACGTAAAGTAATTCCCCTGAATCACTTTTAATACAGGCATTCGTTCAAAAAGTATGCGAATACGTCTTTTAAATGTGTTGCTACGATCAGTTATCACTGCACCTTTCTCTAAACATGTCATTAAATGCAATGCTGAAGACACGACTGATGTTCCTATGCATATATACATGTATATATTTATAGGGTAAGCGACCATTTGACCACCGAAACACTGACACATATTAAAGTAAATATTTAATTTGATTCAGCGAATTCCTATCCTTCTATAGAATGTACCAGTTTGTTTACCGAACATATGGAAAAAGTAGTTCAACGTCTTGTTAATTAGCTAGAATTTGCCTGTGGAACTAAAAGAGGATGTCAAATTAAGAAAGAACACACTGGTATTTCAACTGATTTTCTATAGTTTGGTTTGTAAAGGTTAGTTATGTTTTACAAGTTGGTCATGGATTGATATCAGTAAAAGAACCATTGAAAACCAGGGAATCCTGGACAGCTGTTACATCCTAGATTGGGAATCATCGGCAGTACACACTCACTGGGATTCGAACCCAGGACCTTCCGGTTACAAGGCAAGCTCGTATACCACTCAGCCACTGGAACCCGATTCAATGGCTCATGAATTCTAACTTCTTTAACTGATATCAATCCGTGACCAACTCGTAAAATCAAAACTGACCCTTACAAACCAAACTATAGAAAATTAATCTGATGCTCGCTAGTGACCTGCTACAGGATGGAGTTTCCTGGAGTTCTAGTGAGAAGTCGTGACCAGTGAGGTCCAATTAGATGTCACGTGTGTGGATGGATGTCCCACCAACGACATTGGTTTGGGTCGCGCTAAATCACGAATTGGTAGAAGTTAGAATTCATGAGCCATTGAATCGGGTCCCAGTGGCTGAATGGTATACGAGCTTGCCTTGTTACTAGAAGGTTCTGGGTTCGAAACCCAGTGGGTGTGCGTACTACCGATGATTCCCAGACTAGGGTGAAACAGCTTTCCAGTACTCCCTGGTTTTCAATGGTTCTTTAACTGATATCAATCCGTGACTAACTCGTAAAATTTTAAATGATTAAAATGCTCATTGAAATTTTCAAAAGAATGGATACTGAACAAAGAGTAGTCTTTTCGATAACTTCATCATCAGGCTCTACAGTTATGATTACATTATAGTGAATGAATGAATTAGTGTTATGAACAACATTAAAGGAGTTTAAATAACATCAAATCATTAATAATATCAAGAGATAACAGCTCAAAAGCGTCAACATAACACTAAACTGAATGTCAAAATATTAGGAAAGATAATATTACAGAATTCATAAATTTATGGTCCTCACTGAAGGCCATGGCAGTAGTAGGGGCTGAACTTGCTTCTTCTGAACACAGAGCACTGGTTGTTTGAGGTGAATTGCAATGGCCTCTGCTGTTTTGAGCATGTGGTACCTCGATTTTTCACTACGTATGGATAACCTGGGAGTACTGGGCAGCTGTTTCGTCCTGTTTGGGGCTCTTCACAGTACGCACCCACCGTGGTTCGAACCCAGGACCTTCTGGCTACAAGGCGAGCTCTTATACCATTAAGCCCCTGGGACCTGATCCAATGGCTCATGAATTCTAACTTCTGCCAATTCACGACACAGCGCAACCGCTAGCCAATGTCTTCGGCGAGTATATGTCCTCTCACCCGACCTGCTGCACCCTACTGGTCATGACTTCTTACCAGAAACCCAGTTAACTACCTACCTCAATAGGGTAAGTTGTTATAATCCGAGGAGGAGTACCGAGTGTCAATTCAGAAAGTCAGTGAAATTTGATACCGTTTCAGACATTTTTAGTCTAAACATTCTCCTGTTAAGGTAAATCAACTTTCTATAGAATGCATAGATAGCGGTCTTGTGTCTCTGTTTTTCTCTTCTTTGAAATCACAATTTTTCAACCAAAATTAAACAGAACTGATTTATCATTAGTAACCAAGTTGATTTGGATGACCAATTTCAGATGGCTGATCTTTCACATAACTCTCAGTCCTAATAGCAACTGATGTCAACAGGTGTGTATGATATTCATCTACTCATAATAGTGAGTAATATCTGCAACCGATTTATGTTAGTACTAGAATGGTTTTGCCTAAAATACTAAGAGTCTTGTGTGTGCCAGAAAAATTCTCAATAAAATAACAGTTGATAACTGCTGTACATTTGGGGTGTTTATGTTATACAATTGTGACCAGAAAACTGAGCTAGTGATTTATTCCTAAATTTCTTTCGGTTTCGTCTTCGCCATGTGTCTGTTGGAAGAAAGTGAACATAATACTCAAAGAATCAGCCTTTTCTTTGAAAAATACAAGTCATTAAACCTGGGAAGTGAGTTTTATTCTAGATAAATATTTTATGTGATCTTTCTTCCTACCTACACTTGTTTATATTTCTTCAATCTTCTGCATGCCGTTTATGCTGAGCAACTATTGTTGCTTTTACAAAATTTAACTTGACCCAATTTTCTTTTTGAAAGCTGGTGTGAGGAAGGCAGAAACCAGCTATTCCTCAGTTTACAGTTATTTTCATTTGAAAAACTCAACCGTTTAACAACTAATTTCCATAATTTGATATAGATTCAACTTTTGAAGTTGAACAAGCCATTTTCAAAAAAGACCAAATAGTAGTTGGCATTTAATAGAAAACATACTTCCGAATTTGTTCCCACTTAACAGGTTTGAGATAGATTAAGTGTCTATTAGTTTTTGTCATGAAGGAATAACAAAACTTATTTAGCTTTACGGGATTTTGAAATAACAATGTTCAGTGGTCTAGGACAAACACGAAAAGAATAAATAGACAGCAACATCTACTGTCAAAAACTCCTTATACATAGTCTTCACTTACTTCTACAAAAAGGGATGTGAAATTCAATAATGTCAGCATCTTGCGACATAAACTTTGCTGCTGAATGATGTTGAACCGATGTCAAGAAGTCCATGCCAACAGGTGCCTCTGTGCGTAAAGTAACATGGAGCTATTTGTAAAACATCTCTGATGGATTGGGATGCGTGTTCTTTCGATATCCATTCGTTTCTTAAGCAGACAGTTTAACATTAATTCTTTTGAATATTTAATTACCATTAATTACAAGGAACTTCAACACTGCTGAATGTGTAGGCAAATAATTACAAAGCAGCTATTAACATTTGGAGATCAAGTTGATAAGTGTCTTAATAACATCACATACAGAAACCCCACATTAAGGAAGCTGAGAGACACCTTTCTTAACCACTCGACCTTTCACACTGATGCATATATCTAACAAAGTGAATCACGCCACTACAGAAAAGCTGTGATGCTTACATTTTGTGGTCACACGATATTTATCTCTATGAAAATGGGAAAACGCAATTTCAAAAGTGTGATGCACATTTGCTAAGCACAAGTGGCTTCCAAACTTCAGAATTTTGGTCACCTTTGTCTGGTTCACGTTGGAACCACAGTGTGAGCAGTTGAACGAATAAGTTCAAATCTGTCAGTAAGACCAAATGTCAGTCAAATCAGTTGATAAATCTTCCTGATGTCTGACATCAACCTGACATTCTTTGACAATTCGAAAATCAACTAAACAGCACTAAAAGATAAATTCTGCGTTTAAAATCACTCTGTTTACTTGAAGTTCAATGTTCAACAAACACAAACGCCACAGACAAAAATATCAACAGGAAAAATGGATAGTTAAATAAGCAAAATGAGTAAAAGTGACAGCCTTATTTTGGACAAAATCCTAACACGATTTACAGAATTCTCAGAGTAATTAAATGCATAATATTTCGCCTTCATCCACTGACGTCAGTCTGTTTTATATATTATGAAGCAATACTGTTCAATCTGATATATAGACTAATCTCTTATGATATTTCCATCTCGTCCTCAATAAATACCGACGCAGACTGAAAATCTGCGTGAGTACACTTAGCGAACTAGGAAATATAGAGATGGTTGAAACCAAAAGAATTAGAGAAAATGTTGATGAACTGTGCCGAATGTAGATTCAGATGACCCAGTTTTCTAATCAGACAAGTATTTATAGCTGCTGAACATTCTAATACATATCGCTTGTTATTTTATATACTAAAAGACATGTGCAGTCTGGCAAAACGATCTTGAAACAAAGTGCTCATATATGCATATATATATGCTGTTGGTCATTGACGTAATCAGATGACTACAACTCAGATAAGCATACCGTTGATTCGGTAATGACGTCGGTAAAATAAGCAGACAAAACTGATAAAAAATGAGACTAATACTCATCTGATTATCCAAAAATGAGATCAGGTTTGTTCGTACATTGCTAATTTCGACTTTGGAAAATGTTCTTTGACTTCCTAGCATAATTAGGAATGAAGTATTTTATAAAAATGAGAATAACCTACGTTTGACGAATAAAATATCATTACTTATGTTATAACTCAGTATAACTAACAGTCTAAGACGTAACATATTACCAAATTCTGTATGTAATTTAAATTGTTTTTGTTTAGGAATATTTCAGCATCATTTTAAGTAAAATTCAAGGTGGAAAACTGGGTAGACATTGTTGTGCTTTTGATTCTTTCGTAATGTTACGACTACATAAGGGGTTCCAAAAGCACATTGCTATTTCGTCATTAGAAAACTTATTTAACTGGTCAAAATAATGAAAATCACCTTTCATTTCCTCTTCACACGACCACCTCCACAGAACAGTCTGACCTACGAGCGACTTGTCGATACGTCTCTACACTGATTCCATTCGACTGCCTGGTATGGCGAAGTCATTCAGTTGTCTCCTACGCACTCATCCAATCCATCTCCAATTCCTTATACTACGATTGTGGTGTTAGTTCATTGTTTTGTTGGTAGTCAAGCTTCTTAATTGCATATTCTTATCCGAATGGCCATCCTATGGATGAATTCTTCTCTTATATACACCGCCAGCTCCCTGAATTCAATAACTGATTACTGAACACTCGAGAATGAGGAATCATTTGGCAAACATGAATAGTCATCTACTGTGGACGGACATGTTCTTTGTAATCAGAGTCTATGAAATGTTTAATGGCCTTGCTTCCTACTCATACTCTTCTCATTTATCACCCTGAAAAGCAATGTCAATGCATCTGTCTCTTCAGAACAATTTTCTCTGAATAACTTACACAGTGAATACTGGATTCCGAAGTAGCAGTCCACAGATGCAATTTATCTGGTACAGTGAACCAGTGGCGAATCAGCAGAATAAACATTCAACCTCAGGGTTGCAGTTATAAACCACTATATTGTCATCTATCGGTAGGCACCTTTTATTACTCGAATCAGTGTCTCGTCGACTTGCATGCGTATTCCTGAGGTTTAGTTTTGCGTGGTAGTCCCCAAATTACAGTGCACATCTCTCATCGCACAGGCTAATTCACACTCTGAATGCTCATATTCATGATGCATGTAGACTGAATGTGGTTGTTTCATGCATCAAATATCCATCTGTAATATCCGAGATTCCCTTCCTACGTTACGCAATCATTTCGATAGACGGAATGTAGGCAGGAATACACTATAATAATCACTCACTATATTTATGAATTCTAGAATTGCCTTCGTTTATCTTCGATAGCATTTATCAACACAAGAATCGACTACTGGTCGCTGAATACGGCTTTGTATGCACACCACAGGAAATACTCGATGCCACCTATTTTTAGCCAGTGAAGGAATGTATTCAACCGCGAACATGTTAATCATACGCTGTGTAGATTGACAGTGTAACTTCCAGTGAAATTAACTACATCAAGTCAGTATTCACTGAGACCACTTGATCAGCAAACTTCTGTTAACACATTTACAACTGGCTAGCTGATTTCAGAGATCACGTGAGATTGGCAATTACCCTGAATTCGTGAGATGTCGAATGAATCTGTGAATTTGTGATCAGAAAACAAAAAATTTGACAAAATTGATTTATTTCTCATTATCCATACACCCACAAACGAATTTCACATTTCGCTTTTCATTTTTTCTTTTGACATCGAGAATCTCGACAACTCTTTTCACAGCAGTCTTCATCTACCCTACAATATTCACCAAGTCGTCTACAACAAAATTGAACACCTGTTGATTTGCGATCTCGACATTCAGATGACGGACAACAATTCAAAAAGTTGTAACTGTAACTATCGACATCCCAACAGTCACAGCGGTTTCCTTTCAAAGAAACAAAATAGAAAGTTATTGATATTGCCTTAAAAAGAGTGGTGCAGTTTGCTTTGAAAGTTAAACTCAAGTGAATCGTAGTCAGAGATCAGGTTCAGTTCATAAATGACAGAAATCTGCCATCCATTCACGCACAATAATGTTATCAACTAGCATACATTGAAATGACAGAGATGCAGAGAGTTTATTCAAGGCAACCGAGGCATGTCCTGCAAACCTTGTCAAACTTCCTATAAACATGTGAATATCTACTGATCACTGTTATTCATAGGAATGCTAACGATTATCTCCATTGTGTTCAATGACCAGTGTGTCCTGCGTTGAAACCGACTAATTTACCTATTAGTACACAAATTTCACAAATTTCTTTCACTGTTTCATATCATGCTTTGGAATAATGCAGACATATGCACATCAGTGAGCATACATTTCAACAGATCTATTCTCCTGATTCGACTATCCATCATGTGTACAACGATAAAACGGTGTGATTGACACACGAAAAGTGTTCACTCAGATGGCGTAAGCGTGGAAATTACAAAGTGACACGGATGTACCACAAAGGTTGGGGAGAAGGAGACGAGCTACACTGATTTGTGATTAGTTGATTATGAGAAGGAAAAGTCTAGTCATCAGACCACTGTAAACACTACACAACACAGACGATTATCTGAAGTCATGACCTGAAACATTGATCTACCAGTGATGATCATTATTGATGTGACTATGGTGGAGAGATGAACATTAGAAATGTGATGGACAGCACTGAATTGTGAATAGTTGAGGTGCTGTTCTAACACGGCAATATCCACTAGTTTTATACCCGAATGTATTCTGTTGAAGAAAGTGTCAATCTTGTGACAATTGGACTGTAATTAGAGTTGTGTTTTGGTACTAATGAAACACAATTCGACTCAAGGTTCCTGTTTGCCACTTTCCTACCAATATCAGAAGTTTCTGCTACCCATACATTTGATATCATCGGAGTCTGGCGCAATCAATTCGTGCATCATGATTTGAATATGAGATAACGAACACAAACCACACCGCATCAGACATATTTCACTCACAAACACCTAACTAATATCAACACGCAAACAAGCGGCTGAATAATTTAGTACGGATGACAAGCATGTGGGTTGAGTAATTCTCTTCGATTTGTGTGATGAGGTATAAAAATATCAGATGGTTATGAAGGAACATGAAAGACAGGTAAAAATTGGTTTCTCTCCAATAAATCAGTTGGAGAAATTCTACACGTTTATGAAATACGCTGTCGCCGATTTTGACACCACCGAGGATTCACATGCAGTTGTGAATACTAATTTCCTGACTAGTCAATTTGCAAGCCTGTCGTTCTAAATGCAATTTGCAATAACATATATGACAATGCGACGCATTCGCTGATATAGGTGTATTTTAGGTTCCAAAGATCTCTGCAGACAAGAATGCTAGAACACAGATCTGCGGTCAGACTGCTTTCGATAGAAACGAAACACAAAATGGAATTTGATACGACTAAGGTTCTGCGAAAATGTTTTGGATCGTATAAAGAAATACTGACTGCACAGGCCCTAGTTACATGAGTGAATCTCAACAGTTTGAACAGGCTGATGAATAAAGTAATTATCATAAATCGTATGAGAATAAAATGTAAAGAACGTATTGAATCTTTTGTTATTACAGTGATGAGTCCTTGACTGCATCGCCGTATATGTAAGAGAAACACACACAGCTAAATATAACAGTGAAAGAGCATAATGACTGCTGAATGTGGTTCCAAAGATCTCTGCAGACCTAAGAAGCCAGAAACCATCAGCACTGCATTCGATGAAACGAGAGACAAAATCGACTTTGATAGGACTAAGTGCTGCGAAAAGGTTTTTGATCGTAAAAAAAAGACTGACAGCAGAAGCCCTACATACATGAGTGAATCTCAACAGTTTGAACAGACGTGCAGGTGTGATGTTAGCTGATGAATGGTAAATCCTGATTAATAAATTACAATGGATGTCTATCGCTAATTATTCATACTTGATATAAATTACTGATTGTCTATATCTTCTGATGTAGAGGCTAACAAATGTTTTACAACTGTTTAACAAAAACAATCATAAACACGTCATTTTATACTTCATATGCACATATATTTTCACATTCAGTTATCTACGACCATCAACTTTCAGTCAAAAGTCTTCTGATGAAATGTACAGACTGTTCAAATTGTGTTAATGAACTGGTCCCGCAAATTAAATTGCAGGTATCTACTAATGCAGAACAAACATCTAAGTCACAGCTATCCTATAGATTGAAGACACGGATATCTTGAAAACAATCACAATGCTCTCCCATTCTTAAGAATATCAATATTTCACACATTTCCTCGCTATCGAATCTAATGTAAACATGACATTCCGAAATTGACGAAGCATCTCATGCTCACAAACACAATTATCATGCAAGTTATCAACAGAGTGAAGTTGAAGTCTACCCTCGTGAACCCCTCTACATCAACGACATTACTACACAAAATGGATCAATCGATATTCAGAATAGCCGAACAGTAAATTAGGCATCTACAAAATTCGAAATAATACCCAGGCGGCCTAATGAATACAAATCTTCTATGATCACAGTATAATGCACATCACAAGAAAACATACCTGAAGCACGTACAACCTGGTCGCCCATCATCACAACTGACAATACCAATATCGTGAGCAACGTAGAAGTGTGCATAGTCAGATTATTATTTCAACAGTGTAGTGAAGGCCATTATATATTTCCCACTGAATTCAAATGGTGGATATATCTATGCCATTGTGATCACACACGAACAAAGATTGTTCATACTGGAACATAAATGAGTATTTCCCTATGCATAGGGATTAGTGGAAACGTAGTCAGTGTAGTGAGATCAATGAGAAGAACACGAGTATTCGTCACGTAATTTATTGCAATTGAATGTAACATTTGGGCTATACATGGTGTTCGTGAGTAGTTGTATTGTGTGCATTGTGGAATAGACCAAGTCACTTATTATAATTCTATTACAATTGTTGTTTGCACACACACATAAGTTCTACTTCTTCAATGCACATGATCATACTGACTGTTCGAATTGTTATTTTCATTCTCATTTTGTATTCGAATAAATGTGACTAAAATATGGTAGACGCCCTGTGCATAATCTCGCTGGAAATAATAACAAAAATATATAGAACTCGTTGTTACACGTAAACGAATAATGTAACAGAATTATGAATAATTTGATTTCCATGCTACAGGTGGAACATTGATCGAAAATGAAGAGGAGAGAGGAACCAGTTGGGCGTTGACGAAGTGAGATCGACATGAATTGCTGCATGTAACACGTCAAATAAAAACAAACTTTCCGTAATTAAAATTCACACCTATGGTCGAGTTTCAGATTACCACGCACAGCGTACGGTAAACGCCTGATTGAAATACATTATCAGCGTAGTCGAGGGATAGATTTCAACATGATATTAGGCACCACAATAATAATATCGACAGACTTGTCAACAATCTCAAATACTATTTCGCGTGTGATAGTGATTCCCAATTAGTGGCGTCATTCGCAATAGAACAGTCATATGCCACGTTGGAAACAGATTCATTGAACCACCACTGCGAAGTGACTGGGATCCGGAGAATGCATCTACCCTGTTGGTGACATATACGGTTGAACCCATTTAAGCTGTCACTCTCACATTCATGCAGGTCTCTTAGTTGAGAATCGATTTGAGTCTCAATCCCACAATTCGCACATAGTAGCGTTTCTCGGATGAATGAGGTTAATTCCTGTCTCATAGTGAAGTGAAGTTTGTATTTACAGCATAGTCGAGCACGAAATATTGACCCTGAATCACATTTCAGATGAGTGTAGAAATCCTGACGTGTCTATTAGATAGCATTCTAAAGAATTTGAAGTCTACGAAACCTTTCAAATTATTTTAAAGTTGGGTTAATATATCAGTCTTCCCTTGGAAGATTATGTAGAAGAAGATTCAAGTACGAGTGATTGCTCTGCATAGCCCAGGACACAAAACACAGTCATTCCTCCCAATCTTTGAAAGGAGGCGATTCAGAATTGAAAAGAGTAATCACTGATCAAGGAATTCACTCTCCAGTATCTTCCTCATCACCTTCAACAGCTGTATGCGCACAATAGTCAAACAGTAATTGTTATCTGCAAGACAACTAATAAAATGCTCTCAGCAATAGTCATAACTTGTGCATGCGGCAATACTCACAACCGTCATTAAATTTGAATCAAAAGGAAATCAGGCAATGTGAGTAATGTGTTTACACACCTTTAGTAGTCAACAAGGTATGTGAGGAATGGACGCATTTAGGATGGATTGTCAGAGATGCAATCTATGCTGTGTACGGTATTTATGAATTTGCTGATTTAGTGCCGACCAAGTTATTAATAACACCGAAAACTGTGATCGCACATCAGGGAATTCTGTCATTGTTGAGCTATTCATTGCATCACTGGGGTTTTAATCATTCGTCAACTATGGACTTCAGATAGTTTATTCATCAGTCGATAAATGACAGTTGGATTTTGCCACGTGAGCATTGTTTTTTGACTGCCCCAAGTATTTCGATTTCGTATTCGTTCAATTCGCTTCTTCGACTTTTTTCTCGCACACTCGTAGATACTCTGGAGCACATAAACTTAGGAATTCGATGGAACGACTGATAGAACTTCTCCACATGATGATTTCAATGTATGTCTGTGAGAGATTTTGTCTCGTCTGGTCACTGTTTATTCCGATTTCGAAATCTCAGCCCTATGCGTTTGCGATCCCAGCTGAAGCTCATCACTGTTATACGTCTTCACAAATGATAATCTAATAATGTCGAATATTGCTTGATACGGAATGTGATCTACACAATGCGTTCGTATTTTCAGTGGCTTCGTGTCAAGAGATACGATAAATCAATTTTTCGCCTTTGTCAACTTCCAGTTTCTTATGAACATCATTCACTGTTCATTTCTGGTGCCATATACAGACTTATGCGCATCTTCATTCATATCTTGTCGACACGCAGCTGTCAAACGTCAGCCGGATATCGTAATCTTATTCATGCTGTACTAAATAGGAGTGAAAATAGTGGATTTCGAATGGAGCCCTGTGCATGTTCTCTTGCTGAATCAACTATTGTAAACTATGTAACAATGCAGAAGTGCTTTGCTGTCGATTGAGTCCACTTAGAAACACTTACACTCACTGGTCACTTTTCACATCGACTTGTGGATACTGAATTTATTCGTCTCCATTCCACAAACCTCAGCAAGTGTAAACATTCATCATTCCCTTTGTCTATTGACAACACTCATGGACTTCACAGAATCCATATCATCTTCAAAGTCTTCAAGATATTTCCTTATTCACCTATTTGGCTGTGTGTTCACTTGCTTGTCGATTTACTTTCAATAGCAGGATCTCTCAGTAACTCGCCCACTTCACTTCCTTTAGTAACGACATTCAAAAATAATGTTCTCAACACAAGTGAATAATACTTTCCTCGTGAAACTGAGCCTATGAATAATATCTAATTCCTATTACTCGCTATCTGAGACATATTTACCCGCAATCATAGATATTCCAGACATGCAAACACGGAAAGGAGGAGTAGTAGTTCTTTGAAGGAGTGGCTTGATAAACACAGATCTGCATAATTATCCTCAATGAATTTGTATATAAAGCAAATGGTTTCAGTGAGGGAAAATTGGTGAAAGGGGACATAACGTCCATGGATATCATTTTTCTTCCCGGATAGATAATCATCACTTATTGAATCAACGAATGCAAATGAATCTGAAACACTGGGCTAAGTGGGATTATTTTCGATGGAACATGTTATTTATGAATAAAAGTGAGACATGAGATTCTATTCCTTCAAGGTAGACTGTCAATTACTCTGACAAGAGCAAAATCGGCCTGCTGTCTTGTGCACGTTCAGATATTTTGAGAAAATCTTCTATTTTTATTTTGTGTAACAGTGTAATCTGTACAACCTCAGTTCTTCTCTTCGGTATGAGATAGAAAGAAAACCACGCACTCACTCGATGATGATGATTCACTTTATTCTGTGTGTAATTAAATTTGTTGCTGAAATATCCATCCTCCTCTATTGTAATATAAAACGTTTATTCAAATTATCTATGAAAGCAAGATTGCAAAAAATTGCTGAAGACCAACTCGCCTAATTTGTGATTTCTATTAGATCGTGAAGTGCGAAGTTCACCACAGTATAACCTGCTCTTCAACACACAGCAGAACCCACTGATGCAGTACACCACACATATAACATCATGCCTATCAATATCTTTGACCGTAATGAAGATTGAAGCAATGAATAAAATAACTGCAGATTTCGTCATCAACCAATGCCATTAAGAGATCGTTGAAAACTACTTCTCAGTTGTCAGTCTTCATCTCATTGTCGGCTTATGGATGAATATCCTAGAGCTGTATTCAGAATTCATGACCAGTGGCGTTCAGCATGTAAGAAGGAAGTCGAATCTCATTGAACTCACCGGTTCAGTGTGGTGCCATATCACACTTATTGGTTTTGTTCAGTGCTATCTGGTTTCCAATCAACTCTAACTTTAGTTGGTTATTTGATGTAACCTACGTTCTCACTAATCCAGATAGCTACAAAATCCTACAGTTTAAGTTAAGAAACAACAGTTTCGTAACAAAAGTGCAGGAGTACTATATCTGGTGAGGACTTTTCTCGGTAAGATGATTTTTCTTGGTATGAACTTCACTCTGTCGCAAATCTCGTCCAGTATACTATCATGATTGCTGATGATAACTATGAAAATGTCCACATTAAAATCCTGACAAGACTCACCATGAAATTAGACGGAATATTGTATGAAGGTAGGTGATTACGGTTTCAACGGAACCACCCGTTGATTGTGTGCAAGCCGAAATCTGGCTAGGCTTCTCAAAAGCAAACTGAACTATGACTATTGATGGTTTCACATAATCGGCAGGAAGTCATAGATATATATCTTTGATGCATAAAGGAGACCATGAGTATGCTATTCCGCATTTCTCAACCAATACAAATTCAATTGCTTAACTTTACAGGATACATATTGTCATTAATAATGATGATACTTTGTACTTTATTCACATCTTCACTGTGTACGCATACTTCATGTTGGATATCATGGAGATGAATAAGAAGTAGTAGGATATTTATGTGAATAGGCCACACTACTAAGAATGAATAGCAAGTAACATTTGAACACATTCAGGAAAGCACTTGTATTTTAGAAAATATTTTGATTAAATAGCAATTTTTCATCCACATTCAAAGTAGATAACTTGAGAAATTGACTGAATGCTGACTGTATAGTTCACAGTCGATTTATCTGCCAGTAGGTATATTCAGTCTGTGTGTGTTGTATAGCTGATAATGGGCAATATGAATTTCTCTGTCTGACTTATGCAGGAAGTAAATTGTTGCGTGAGTATTGTTCGGAAGGGAAATACATTTTATTAGCCCAATGTGTCTTTTCAGACGTTCTTGGTATATTTATGAAAATTAAGCAGGATAACAGCTGTTATGTGAACAGAGTACCGGCTGGCAACTCGATTTCTGGCGTCAGTTGTCTTACAACCTGCTAAATTTTTATATTTCCTTAAGGTGAATGATACTGACGTAATTATTTAATAAAAATTCAATACATGGTTGATACCAAGAAATATACGATATAAAAAGGAATTAGGGACTTCATTCAAAATCAAAGCGAGCATATTTATTAGGAAAGAAACTGCAGCATGTTCACCACTGACTGCTATTCTTGGCCAAATAAAGTTTCTAGCCAATGACTCGATGTATTTCTAAGATATAGTAACCGTCAGCTAAGGCTATCGAACAGAGACGAGTATGGATGCATGAAGGTTTACATACTCCGCATATGTCACAACCACTGAAGTCGGTGTTGTTGAAGGATGACACACTCTGACAATTTCAAATTACTCACACAATGAAGTCGCCGAACACAAGAGATATTAAGGCATTATACTACCTTTGCAAGTATGCTGAAATTGTTCTGACCATAAACTTCATTATATCTTTTGTTTGTACACAGCTAATTACAAGCTGACGAAATAAATGATGATACAATCTTCTTCTGCACAATCTGTTGTTCTTACTGAGTTCAAACAAATGAAGAGATCGAGTGACCCTCTTTGTTGGGAACAATGTTGAATGTCCTAAATAGACCTGAAGCGCTTTGTATAATGCTTTAACAATTGTTCACAAAATTCCCACGTAAACCTCTCTGCAACAGATAATTACAGGGAGCAGTTCCGTCCAATGAACTGAAGTTAGCTCCCATTGCAAAAATGTCAACGATTATAAGCCCGCAGTATATATATATATATATTGTTGTTCTGGCAACTGGTGAAGGGCGAACACATGGTCTGTGCATCTTTGGCCTTCAGTGAACCTTTCTGCTGCTCATGAAACAGTACCTCTCGTGTTTCTCGCAGACTAAGAAACAAGATAACAGCCAATATTTCAGACACCGCTGGTAGAAAACTGATACCTCTTTGACTGTCACACGTCTCCTGCCTGCTGACACTTGTCAGCAGTCTACATCGTCAACGCTGAAGGCAATCAGGACCGACAACCATTCTGCACTTCAAGTCTACCTCAGCAAACTCTCCAGCAATTGTCCTTCTTACTCCACTCTTTGAAGTTACACGTGATATTATTTAGATTGGAATAGATACATTATTGGACAAAAAAGAAGTAACAAATATCCTGTGTCTTGTTCTCAGAGATATGACTTGCTTCATATTTACAAACACTCCTAGGTAACGAGCGTCAGAAAGCGCAAGACCTTGGTCTAAGGCTTTTCCTCCATAGTTTTCAAATATCTGACATCAGTTTGTTTTTCACCAAGATGAAAAGCCACTCAGATTGGTAAACACACCGTGCAAAACCGTTGAAAAAATTCTGAAGTCAATACACTTTCTGATAAATATTTTTGTGTAAATTGCAGGTGAACACTGTAAAACGTTTTCAGTTTGTCACGAAACAAAAACATTTTTGAATTTGAAAAAGATTCCTTGTGAAGGAAGATGTCTGGTAAAACAGACGACCATGAATTATTTCTTCATGAGATTAATTGAAACGCGTTGTTCATCACCAAATTGTTTGACGTCTCTCGTAGATGGATTTGTATGAAAGAAAACTTTTATTAGCATTCATAGAACGTAAAATGTCCTCACCACTTCAGTAGTTTTGCTATCTCCTGTCTCCATAGAATGAAAGATCCATGCAACGGAATTAACAGAGACATAAATTCTATTAAAGATTTTGCGCTTTTGAATGTAAAACAGCGCATTGTACAGTGATGTGCCAAAACATATAAGTATAAAACTTGGGCACTGTGGTAGAGTATAATTCCATAATGGATAAGAATTTATTTTTAAATCACACAGTGTAGTACAGTTATATTAACTGATGACGTTTCGAGCACAAACTATTGCTCATAATCATATCAAGTTACTCACACAACTTCTTTATTTCATTTATATACATGTGTGGAATCGACTAGATATTGGAATAAAATTCAATATGAGATAATGTACATTCAGAAATAATAGTACGAATGTTATTAATCCATTGCAATTAGATGGGAAATACAACGAGTGTTTTTACAGTCATAATAAGTTGATTGATAGAATGTTTTTGATGTGTTTGAATGGAAATAGAATACAATTTAAGATTATTTATTAAGAAGATCAGTAAACGCCAAAAACAAAATAAAAATAATTGTGTAACTAGTAGTAATAACATAAATAAGAGAGAATATAAGTCTTCTACTGTTATACCATATAAGGAGGGGACATCTGAGGCCATACGTAGGATTCTCAATAAAGCAGGAATTAGGGTGGCATTCAAACCAACAAACTCACTCAGAGACAAACTTTGTAGGTTAAAGGACCCGTTGGACCCCATTAAACAAAATAATATAATTTATAAAATACCTTGCAATGACTGTGAAGTCAACTACATAGGTCAAACTAGTAGGTCAGGGATAGTCAGATTATCAGAACATAAGAATTTAGCTAAAGGGAAAATGATTGACCCTGGAAAGATAAGTAATTTAGAAAAAAGCTCAGCTATTGCACTTCACGCAATAACAAACAACCACACAATAGGGTGGGATAGGGTTAAAATTCTAAAAAGTAATATAGGTAGGTGGAAAGAGAGGTTGATTACGGAATCCTTATTCATCGAGTCTACACCCAACACATGCAACAGAAGTGACTCAATGCAAATACCAGAAATATGGAAGATATTATTACCGCCAGTCAAATCAGAAGAAGATAAATAGTCTTAAAATTCTATTTCCATTCAAGCACATCATAACATTCTAACAATCAACTTATTATGACTATAAAAACACTCGTCGTAATTCCCATCTAATTACAATGGATTAATAACACTCGTATTATTGCCACCAGTCAAATCAGAAGCGGATAATAAATAATCTTAAATTGTATTCTATTTCCATTCAAACACATCAAAAACATTCTATCAATCAACTTATTATGACTGTAAAAACACTCGTTGTATTTCCCATCTAATTGCAATGGATTAATAACATTCGTACTATTATTTCTGAATGTACATTATCTCATATTGAATTTTATTCCAATATCTAGTCGATTCCACACATGTATATAAATGAAATAAAGAAGTTGTGTGAGTAACTTGATATGATTATGAGCAATAGTTTGTGCTCGAAACGTCATCAGTTAATATAACTGTACTACACTGTGTGATTTAAAAAAAAAAATTCTTATCCATTATGGAATGTGCCAAAACAGTTTGCAGGATTTGTTATGAAACATCTGAATGTGGGTTTTTTCGATCATAAGAATATTTCACTGACATATAAAGTCTGTGCTTATCATTGTCTGTAAATATCCAACTATGTAGGCCGAAAGATAGACAAATGTCATCCTTAAACTATAGTTGATTGACATAAACTCTGCAGTCTCTTGTAGCGCCAAGGTGTTAGATTTTCACCCATTGGGCATTTATTGGTTTGACACAAGATATTTTTGGCTACTTTCCTTTCCACTTCTTTCTTTCTCTTGACATGCTGTTTTACAAGAACGTTTAAGGTTACTGTCATGCCACAGTAGTCACTCAACTTCTCACCATCCTGCCATATTCTTGTCATCCAAGCATATACTTTCGATTCTGTAGCTAAGAAGTGAATTCCAGTTTTTAATATAAAATTGGCTTGAAAATATAAAGATGGATTTAATGACTAGTTCAGGCATTCATTCTAGTGCATCCCTTCTTCTCTTAGAAGGGGGACACTTAAGTAGTCACAACATTACTTCGCTGGGTGAGAGTATTCTGTAGCTGCTGTTCCTTATATTCATCACAGAAAATAAACTTTATAAAAGTTATCCAGTTATGAATAACTTCCACCTGACTACATAATAGGCATTCATGGTGTGGCTAGCCTGCGATTCTTCATTAGAATTAAGATCGCTATCTTACTGTTTGCCTGGATATTGTCTACACAACACGGAATTTCAACAAGGAAACCGCTTCTTCTATTCTGAAATGACATCCTCTTTTCTTGTATATGTACTCTCCTAAGTAGCTTCGACGAGTCACAGTGCATCTCACATAATACATCTGATCAGTTCATCAGGAAACTTTATGAGTGCATTTATTGTCTGGTGCATATAGAGTTGAATGTAATGAGTATTTGAGACTTTGAACAATCAGTAAACCATGATATCTTCGTTTATATGTTTCCAATGGCTTTGTTGCATAAAGCGTAAGTCTATGAGGCAGATTTCGAAGGCCAAGTCTGTTAACGCCTCGTCACTGTATATCTGCATAATTTAGATTTTGTTTTAACGGCTTAATAGAGCACAATTTACTCTGATCTTTTTCGATTAGCATTGTTACAATGCTTTACATTTGAGCTGTAATTTTACAGTTGCGATTGTAATCCTTTTGAGGATTACGGTTACCAGTTTCACATACAACTCTCTGTCCTTTACAGGTTTTCTTCCAGTATTTCGTGTCTACTGATTATTGTATCAAAGACAGCCTTCAATAATGGCCAGGATTTCTTTCTTCGTTGAAGAACATGTTAAAACAACTACATTAATATTCCCTTGCTTTATTCACTATGCACGACTGAATATCTAACTGTCAGATATGAATATGAAGATGCCGTTTAGACAAAACGTAAAACATAAAAAAATTGCTGAAAACAAGATCGTCTTGTCATTAGAGAATGAGATGACAGTTATTGATTCGCCACAGAAGGGATCTTTTGATACGACTGAAAACGAAAGTATCATGTGGTCTGGATATTTTCACGTTTTAAAAAAATGTCACACCAAACAGCAACTATACATGACATCTAATTCTACTCGAATTGTGAATTGTCTTCTAGAGATAAAAGAGGAGAGAATAACATTTGACATCATGCAACTTTTCAAACTTGCCAGTATCCTTTCAGACAGAGTTTAATGTTTGCTATAAAACATTATACAAATGGCCATGTTGATGAAATGAAACTTATCTACTAACAACATAAGAAAATTTTCGTAGCTTATAATTATTATTATTATTGTATCCTTTAATTCCTACAGGAACATAGGGCTTCAGCCGTGCGTCTCCATTGTGTTCTGTTCTCTGCTAGAGTCTTCACCTGGCTCCATGTCTGCCCACACGTTTTCATCTCCTCTTCACATGACCTCCTCCAAGTCACCCTTGCAATGACGACCAACTCGCCGCTTCTCTTAGGTTTCCACTCGAGCAATGGCTTGTCTAGTGATGTCACTTGCTGGTTTCCTCAGAGTATGGCCAGCCAATCCATCTCCACTTCTTCCTGCCTATTTGTTTCACAATCGGTTCCTGGTTGGTTCAGTCCCAGAGATCTCTGTTGCTGATCTTTTCTGGCCATCTGATCTTGAGTACCGAGTGAAGACAGCTGTTAATGAAGGTCTGTAGTTTGTTTGAGAGGCTCTTTATGACGCGCCAAGTCTCTGAACCGCATAGTAGCATTGACTTCCCATTGGAGTTGAAGATCCGGATGTTATTTTTCATGCTGAGTGCTGTTGATCTCCACACAGACTTGAGAGTAGTGAAAGCTTGTCTTGCTTTCCCGATTCTTGCTTTGATACCGTCGTCTGTTCCGCCTGTAGTTGAAACGATGCTTCCCATGTCTATAGGTAAAAGAGGTTGTTTCTTTCAAGTTGCTCCCATTTATGCTGGTTGTCGTCAGTTGTTGTTGTTGCTGTTGTTGGTGTTGCCCGGGAATTTTCATCACCTTATAATGTTTACACTGTTTTCTGAAGTTTATTTCAGATGATATCTGAATAAAGGGTCGTCCATAAGACTACTTCAGATATTCACTGGTGATTCTGCTTAAATTAAACCAAGAGTGACCGTGTGATCCTGTTTTATACGCTATATCTCTCCAGTCCAATCACATTCGGAACATTGTAGGCTGACTATTCCTCGATATAATTTGTGTGTTTCTCAGTGGTACTTGAATAGTCCCGTTAATACTACTTATTTTAATTCTTTAATAGCTTGTAAAGTGAACACACTCAGAAAGAGGACCATATTTGAACTATCAACCTTTTACGTGTACTTATGTGGCTAAATTTGAAAAAAGTAAACGTGATGATACGTTATATATTTAGGCAGCTTATTACTCAACTATAATCGACGTGACATAGTTGGAATTAATAAGTCATTGACTACGGAATGGTCAAGCCACCTGGTCTCGTAACCTGAAGCTCCCATGTTCGATCCCTGACGGGATTGTAGGCACGTAGTGCTGAAAGGCTTCAAAGTATGACGAAACAATTGTCTGGCACTCCTAATTTCCCATGGATCTCTCTGAGGAATGTTTGTTCCTGACGATAATCTAATTGCTGAAATCAATATGAAATTATCGATTTAGAGGATACAATCTCCCTGAAGATCTTTGAAAATAAATCATGCGGTTCATAAAATACTAAGTAAATCATTTGTAAAGTAACTCACTTGTATGAAACTTGGGGTATGCAAACTGCAAGTTCAGTAGTTTCATCATCAGTCGTTTCATTCACTGTTAATAAATTATCACTTTGGAGATCCATTGTGTGTGAATGCATGCTGTTTTCATCTGAGGTATTTGTCATTCGAATCAATGGTGTAAAGTATCAAATCAAAAAGTTTGTATCTGAATCTGGTACACAGTGTAAAGTGATTTGTTCACTTTCACTAACTGTCCGATTTGTAGAAGAATATTCAACAGTTTTCATTGTAGATTGCGCTAGTGAATAATCCTGGAGTAACTGAACTACATCTAAAGTTGAAGAACACAAAATTGTCAATAGTTCTAGGTTTCACACATGTCTAGACCAAAAGCGTTTAATGTTGAAGGTAAAATAAGAAAATATAGATAAATAAAGGATATCGAATTCAAAAGCTATCACCAGATATTCTACAACTAATACAAAGGAAGAAGGTGAGAAGAATCTTTCGAAACAGCTAATCACATTTCATGTCTTCAGGGCAGATGGCTGATGGAGTTAGGAAGAATAATAAATGCTCACCTTAAATTGAAGTGTGCACTGAAGATGTTGTTCAGAAAGGTAATGAAATCTTTTCAGATAAACAATCTAGCTAAGCGAACTCAACTACACCAACATTATTCACCTGAGCTGCACAAATGGAAATAATTTAGCACACTGTAGTCATATACTTAGTTTAAATTGCATTTTTGTCTGATATATTGGGTATTAAAATTCCTCAAAATTTCGAAGGAATATATATATATATATGTAAAAACCCTTGACTTAACTTTGTCAGATTTGTCTGGTAGTAGAAAACACTGTGTGAGTGCTAACCACTACTTATAAATTCATCAGTAGAAGAAATACTAAAAAGCTAGTGAATGCTCGTACTTCTGTTTATTTGGCTATTATGAGTTTTGTGGTATATATTGTGGATTATTTGATTACAGTATCCATCTTTATTCATCATCCTCACCAACGTCTAGTGCTGCTTCATGTGGAAGTGATTAACGCATAGATGCCCGCATATTCCTCACAACAAGTATCGGTAAATTGTTTACTCGTTTTTAGGTAACAGTGTGGAAAGGAACCTCTACATAAGAGGAACTTCATATATGTGATGAATTCATACTAATAACTGTTGTAACAAAATGCAAACCACTCATGAACCACACAACAACGTGTTTGCGAAAAAAATATGTAAACAATTTCTGTGGATTAACATTTCGTTATATCCACTTAATCAATTAAAAACTCATTCTTGGAAAAATTGTCCAAAATGTTTTCAGATTGTTAGGTATATAGTGAGTTAGATAGATAATGTCTGAAGGTGGAATATTAACTCAGGTCCAAGTTTAATTCGCACAAGTGACATCCGAAACTACAGCCCAGTACTTCATTAGATTATCACGTGTTGGTTTGGAGGTGTTAGATTTGATTTCATCATGAGCTGACATCGGTTAGAGAAACATTGGAAATCCTGGAAGTACTGCAGTGCTATTTAGTCCTACCTTAGGACTATTAAGCAGTACTCACCAACTGCTAGGGTTCTAGCAGAGGGACTTCTGGTCATAAGGTGAGTTCGTAGGCCATTCATTAAGCCACTGAGACCCAATGCAATGACCAGTCTATGAAGTTCAACTTCTGCCAGTTCACCTTATGGTGAGAGCACTAGTCAGTGTCATCAGACAGTATTTGTCCCTTAACCTGAGCTGCCGTAACTCACTGGTCACGATTCCTCGCTAGATTCTAAGGCTAGTTGAAAGAAAACGTGTGATTGATGTTCAAGTACTGCTTCGTAGGGATTTTATTTGACTGCCTGTATTATGTCGTTTACATCATTACAAAGTGCAGTTCATGAGTAGTCGTATCATTCTGTTAACCACGTTAATTACTTTTGTGTCTACTCAGGGTCACGAAGGCATTCACATTTAACTGGTACTTCACCATAAATATATTATACTCTTCTAAAATTAACGTCCTAGTTTCCAAGTGTGTTTTATGGCAAAATGTTTATTTTGCTAATTGGTACATATTAGCATTAGAATGAGTTGAAGAGGCAATCGGTTCTGCTAAATGTATATTTGAAACACTAGGTAGCTGTTAGCGTTTGCCACATACATATTTCTTTTTTGGTGCAGACTGAACCATATCTCTGAAGTTGGCAACTTGGCCACCGCATAAGTTGACTCGCCATCATGATACACTGTGAATTGTTGTTACAGATTGATTGCATGCAATCAAAAAGAAAGACTTAGATCTAGTTTTCATGTCTGTTTTCTTTCATCAATAAAGGGTACCTGCAACCTTGAAGGAAATCATATCGCCACCGAGATTCGAACCCGTTTCACTTAGTGTTACAGTTAGAGACTTTAGCACTGGGCTAATCACTTCCATTTATCTAATATTGACGAGTCGCAGTGCATCGTGATGGCTAGTCAACTTTTATACTGGTCACATTGCTAACTTGACTAACCGAACCAAAATGAATGACTAGACGGATTGCATTAGTTACCCACTAGTGTCTAATCGGAGTACCCAATACAGTCCCACCGTAAGTGAATCATAAGCCTGAATAGCTCACTGCTAACGTATTTCATTGTAATAACAGGTGTCATGGATTTGAATCTGAGAAGGGATATGAGTTCCTTCGAGATTGCAAATACTCATCTCTGACTACTGACAACAACAACAAAACCTAGATCTTAAGCTTCCTTCTGATTGTCTCCATCCATCTAACAACAGCTTAAGACTTAATGTATCAAGACGTCTAGGGATAATGGAAGATTACAAATGAAACTACACATTGATTTTAATGGGTGTTGCCAGTTTACCAAGTCAATAATAATCGCATAATACGTTTTCATCAAATACGTTATGCCGTCCTACCACATTTAACAATTACATAGTAAAATTACTAAACCTATGGTATGGTTACTAGAAATAAAAGTTGGACATAAAAATCAGTGGATACTAATCGAGGCAATCATAGTGGTATTGATGGTAATAGGTTCAGCAAGTGTGTCTGTAACCTGGGCAGTCAGTGACTGTGAGTTTGCAAGTGGAATGTGTAAATTTGAAAGGGTGAGTGGAAAAAATAACTAATACATGACAGCAATTAAATAATTGGATGTGTGGCTGTGTAATATATAAATTTTGAACTAACCACAAATTTCTACACTTAGTGATTGAATGATGTAACTGCAAAGTCTAATCAGTAATTATCGTGATTATGTATTCTGCTGAAATGGCACTCTCTAATTAAACTAATGCAAATAAATGTGAGTCAGCATTATAGGAAGAAACCTGATGAATAAATGAATAGAATCCTGTTGATTTCTTAAGTCAAAATGGATGAAATTCTCAGTTCAATTACAGTACCAAAATTTCGGAAATTTCTGTCGTTTAACTTGTTTCGATGCAATGCATTGCAAGTTCATATATAGCAAAGGAGGGGGGTCAAAAGTTTATACTGATAGCGTTATTGAGGTTATGTTCACTAAGCTGGATGATTTAAGTACGAAGCTTCCATAGCCATTCTAGGCAATATCTTCACCGTGGAATACAATATAAAGTTTAAATATGTTCATTAAGTTAATACAGGTTTTGATGACATCTGTAGGTTGCCTAATTTCCAGCTTTATTTTTATTTGCTCTTTTAGTTAGTATAATTAGAAATATGGTCACATGCATCTGTGAATATCATTGCCTAATTGCGGTCGTTTGATTATGAGGTTACTGCTTAATTACGAGGTTTGAATAACAGTAGTGTACAAACAGAATCAAAGGTACTCCTGATCCACCTGATGTTTTCATTCATAGATCCTCAAAGTTCATCTAGACACCACTTGGGAATGAACAGCATTCGTCTTTATTTAGAATTAGACAGTTGCCATCATCAACATATAATTGACTGAATAAAACTGTACAAAGAGTGGGTGAACATTTTCGATATCGTTTTTCAGTGAAAACTGTTGTTCTAATTTGTTAACAAATTATGTGAGAGAGTGAAATCACAAGGATGTCTTTGTGATCAAGTCTAAAGAAACTCTAACTTAATTTGTCACAATAAATAAATATTATAACTTCAAGAATAAATCTCAGTGTATGCTTATTTGATCTAATATACGAGTGAACAATTAGATGAAAAACTTTGTGTCAAAAAAGGACATTAATTTTATTTCGATATCATGTGGAATGAATCTTTATGAAGGTCAGTAAGGTTTCTTCAGTAATACTCTGGAATGAAAGCAGAATATTCTCATATCATGTGGACGTTGACAAATTTTTGATATTCTCAAGGCTCTGTGTATTTCAGCTTAAAGGATGTGCATTTCCTCCTAATTGTTACTCTTTTGCTGGATGTGCCTGCATTCCGCCATCAGTGATAGTGATTTCACTCGGTCTTGAACTCAGTAACTATCGTTTCAAACGACAAGGCGTTATTCAACAGATAACTTAGGTGGCCAGGGCAGCCACCAATTCTTTTGCAATGAGTGACAGTTAACATTTTTGATTCAATTATCAATTTTCATTTAATTGATTGGATAGAAATGTTCAACCGCTACTGTCATGTCAGCTCCTAGTGAGGATGCTTAAACGATGTCTGAGGACCTACTTGAAGTAATCCAATGGATGGCGTCAAGCAGTGGAATCTAAGATCAGCATTTCGCCCCATGAAATTTTATTGAGAGAGAAAATAGTTTTTAACGTACCATCAAGCCTAATAATGAGACATACAAGATGGAATAACAAATGATTTGCAGACGACAATCTTTCATTTTCTAGAAGGCAACTGTGCTTATATTACTCACAGAGTATAACGTGACGTTTTAATAACACTGGGGTGCAAGGCTTTTCAGAATTGAACTTAAGGGTTTGAAGAAATTATTTAATACATCAATTATTCTGCAAAACATAATTGCGGATTACAAGACTTGCCCAAGGTACTCGATGTAATTGTCTTACTATTCATAACAGTAAAATATGCATAAAGTTTTATTCAGTCAGCATTTCTAGTCTCTGATTTATTTGTAGTAGGATGAAATGAACATTCAGGTGTTGATGATGTGATTTAAATGCTGTTCATTCTAACTATGCTATAGAGAATAAAAGGCAGGAAACCAAATTTCAATTTCAAAATCAAATCTCCCTTTCCCCTCAACTTCATAGCTTGCGGGGTCCTGGAGTAGAAGAATGTACTGCAGTTATAAGCATTCACTCATCAAAATAATTATACATCAATAACTTAATATTATAAGACATGCATTTTAATAGTTCTGTTATTTTTTACCTCTTGAGAAGACTAGTGGCGCTTCTTGTTTACAAAGAGGAAATGTTGAGTAATTTTGGTTGTAATTATTTTCTATCGTACAGGTCAAAAAATTTCTGTTCACCTTACTATATCAGAAAGATTTTCGATTTTTCAGAAAAGCTTTGCTGACACCTGCTGGCGAGCACGAAGCATAGTTTAAATTATTCCCATGAATTGTTGTCAGTCATCTAAAAGCAATTCAGAGTACATAGAGATGCTTAATCTCTTATTTTGGTTGCTACATTACTCACCTTTGCTGATGGAATTCAGTCAGTATTGCTGATGTTGAACACAAATGTACAAAATTTTTTTTTCCTTCACATTCCCCAGTGGAACATAGGGCTTCAAGCTAGTGGCTTGAAGTTTCTGTAGCACTGGTGTTTATTTTTACAGGATGGGGTTGCTAGCCTCATGCCCAACCTTTCCTCTTCACCAGCATTATTTCTGGCTAAGCGAGGTAAAGGAGTGCGTCGGCCAGGGATCGAACCCCGGACCATGTGCATGGTCGGCGAGAGTCCTAGCCGCTATGCCACCGACGCAATGTACCAAATGGACCTTTCATTTTTAAGTCACTCACAGTTGGTAAGGAATGACTACTGTTTGATATGTGTGAATCAGTAGTGTATAACCTTACTCCGTGTTGAATTTCTTCACAAAAATATTATTGAGAGATAAGTAAATGACGAAGAGCAATCTAAATTGGAATGTAGCAAAAAAAAATTATTTTTGTTTACCTTAAATCACATATTTTTCTTACTGAGATGTGAGTTACACCTAAAACAATCTATCAAAGGAATATAAAAAGCTGACTGAGGATTCAAAATGAAGATTATGACCTCAAAGTTTTTCTAATTTAAGGATGTTCTCTGCACTAGAAATACCAAGTAATTCACGGACATTTGTGAGATTACGTGACTTCTCACAGAGAATTTAAACAGGAACGAAAACCAGTGACACCACAATATATAATGTACAATAATTCTTAGTTATGGTTTATTACTGATGATTGTTCACATTCATGAAAGTTGATCAATCACTGGAATACTCATTCATATCTATCGTAATTTGGGAATTTTATGAACAATATGCACCTTCTGTTAGGCGACATATTTGGAAATTAGACGTACATGAATTCCTACATATTATTTCATCAACCGAGAGCTTAATCCTACTTCTAAGTTCATGACCAATGTTAGCTTCGTTTCCAACTGCATTCAGAGCAGATTTAATGGAAATATTAGTGTATATATTGGTTATATCAAAACTAATCTTTTTTCTTCCTTTTCTAATTGAAATTCCTCTAATTTCTGTTTTGTTACATAAGGATAAGCTAGCCTAGAATCTGTCCTATCTCTAATAGGGCATAATACTGCTTCTAAATACATAGATAACTCGTAAGTTGAGGTGTCTTTAAAATCAACTATTGGCGTGACAGGTCGAGTGACTTTCATTTTCCGATTTCTTTTGGTCATCAAGTTCATTTTTTGAGATTTTCAAAAGCTTTCTAATCTGTTACTGATAGTGGTAGCACACAGAATAGGCACATGGAAGTAATACGTGGAGATATTAACCACAATGTAAACGATATTTATACCATTGAGCAACACAAAGCCGAGGAAATCAGACCTCATTTCCATTCATTGCCTACATCTGTTTCTACAAATAAATATCTTGTAGTTCATAAGTCACTTGAAGTGGTTTACATTCAAATGGGATATTTACGTACTTATGATATAAAAGCGATTACACGCACCTCTTAACAGCTTCTAATCAAAATTGCTAAATACTCCCTACATTTGTTACAATCATCAAGACTGATGTCTCTGTCATAGTGACGTTCAAGTTAAAACCATAAATTATCGAGTCATGCATATCCCATACTGAAGTTATTCGTAATAGGCGCATAACTCTTCAAAGAGTAATAGAAATGTCACTATACCACTACTATCCATATAATATTCATGTAATATTTATGACGCTGGTTCAGTAGTAAAAGGCTCATCGACTACGAAAGTGGTCCGGGTTTCGATAACCAGCCAACGAACTAGTGAAACTGGCTTAACCAGCAGTAAGAGAGATGAAGATGGAAGGTTGGGCGTCAGGCTAGCAACTTCACTCCGTGGAAGGCAAAACCAATGCTACTGGAACTTCACAACTGAAGATGGAATTCCTCTGTTCCACTGGGAACGCAAAAGAGTTACATAAATAATTAAATAATAATGTTGAGCAAAATAATCAGTTACATGGAATCGGCTTTGAAACGCTTTTATCCATATCTAAGGCATTTGGAAAATTCATTATGGTTTCTTATAGACTGCAAGAGATAATAACGTAATGAGTAATTTTACATCCCAACTACTTATTCTATTTCCATCCATAAGATAACATCAATTAACAACATAAGTAGTAGGAATCTGTCTATGCAAACAATCAGGTTAACCCACCATCAAACTACTAAATTTATTCACACATGGGTGACTTGTTGACTTTTGAACCTTCAGTATTTATGAAGAATGATGACAGCGACTAAGAGAAGGGAATTTATTCTTCTATAAGTTAAATCAAAACCATTCAAGGTAGCAACTAACAAAATTGTGCGTCGGTGGCACAAAGTAGAATTCTCGCCTGAGGTTCGATCCTCGGCCGATGCACTCCCAAACCTCGCTTAGCTGGTGATAAGCCTGGCAAAGAGGCGAGGTTGGGTGTGAGACTAGCAATCTCACGCCATAAACATGGAACCACTGCTACCGAAACTTCAGAGCTCTATCTTAAAGCCCCATGTTCCACTGGGAACGCAAAATGAATAAAATTAAAATTAACAAAATTAACAAAATTGAAAAGACAAATAATTGTATGAGAATTGTATGCGTTTCAGAATATCAGTCATGCGTTAAACAAGCCATTAGTTATTCTGACAAATATTAGGGTAACCTCTTATGACCTGATGATATTGAATGAAATTTCGCATAAATGTTACTGAACACAATGACTAAAAACTACGTTACTGATCAAGCGTGATGAGATTCAACCCTGGTTTTATTCCAATTTCATCTCTGATTTTTGCAATCCGTGTTTTCATTCAATTAAAATAAATTCAACTGGTTAGAAACACTCCTTTTTCAAAAGGTAGTGTGTAGAGTTTTGATTTATTCTTAGTTTAACTACGGAATCGATGACAGTTAGAAAACCATTGAGAGTCAGCACGGAGTACTGGACAGCTGTTTCATCATACTGGATTGGAACTCACCAGCCGTAGAAACCCCTTCCCGGATTTCGAACCCAAGAACTTCCGTTTACAAAACACGCTGGTATATCATTCAGCCACTGGGACACGATTTAATGGCCGCCGCTTGAATTCTAACTTCTACCATCTCTTGATTCTATCGCCACCACTAGCCAATGTCATCCACCAAAAGTGTTTATCGTCACTCCCGAACTGATGAACCACAGTGGCCGAAACTACGTCCTGTAGACAGTTATAAGCCGCTACCAGATTGATTAAAGTTAGTCGAGTCGGGTCGCAGTTGACTTAGAGCCTGTTTGGCCTATGTTCGAACTTCAGAGGATGCGTACTACCGATGATTACCAAACTGGGGCAAAATAGCAGTCCAGTAATCACTGTCGGTTTTCAGTGGTTCTCTAACTGATAATAATCCGTGGTCAAACTTGAAAGAAAGATTTCTACCGCAGAAGAGACGCCACACAGAGTTTATAATTCATCTTTTTACAGATTCATTTGATTAATGCGGTGGAGATAAATAAGTCCTCCTTATTTATTTGCAGTTTCTCAGATCCTGAAATCGGTAAAAAAGACTGTCTTTTCCGTTAATTAGTATTACTATAGAAATAAATAATAACAAGGTATGGACGAACTTTGAGTTTATAAGTCTGCATATGATGAAATATGTTTTTATCCAGTAAACAGGTTCATACCTCGTGTTATACATGCTTTCGATAACTATTTCAGGTGTATAAATAGTGGAATATCCAGACGTACGTTAGTTGAAATACCACAAATAACGGAGTGAAATCTTTGAATATACCCCTGCAGTTATATTCAGAGTGTTTAAATTTGTCTTTCGGACTGTTGCTTTGTTACAACAACTTTCCTTTTATCAAATCTAGAGAAGATCATTACCTAGAATATTATACTAGAGGATGTAACTTACTGTCAAACCCTATCCTAAAATCCTTTCCAGCCAGAAAGTTATAGTAAAGAAGCCAGGATAATATCCTAAATAAACAGTCACATTTGTAGAAAACAGTCATTTGATATGCATATTCTACTTTCAACTGGCTTTTACTGATATACGCCTCCGAAAGTAACTCTTTCCTCGATCTCCAATTATTAGTTCTTTCATCCTTTCAACATGTTCAACGTGTTTATCTGTAGTGATTGTACATTGTGTATTCTGTCTGAAATTTATAAACCACAAGTTGTATTGTTGATAACGTAAGACATTGACATATGCCTGCGTGGAAACCAGACTTTTATTGAGTTCATGGGTTACAGGTTGAGGGTGTTGACATTGACGGATAGCACGAAGTTTACGAACGTCAAATCTAGTAACCACAACCTCCATAGTATTCGTTCGGCGTAGACCAAAGGCAAAGCAAAACATCAGAATTGATCGTCCAAAGTACTAACTTTATTTTGGACCAAACGGAGTGCGAGATGATCGCTTAGCTACCTATGGATCGTTGACGAACGAGCGCGCGTTACACGACGTCGTGTCGAATGACATATGTGCTTGGCCATAAGCCTTCAGGCCAACAAGTCAACATAAACAGTTAGGATCAGCATCCGATACTCACTGAATATTGCTGTGGTTAATGATTCTGGGGAATCAACGATCGCTACAAATGATGTCATCCACGTGTGTTCGATTGTCTTCATGTGAATGAATCCATACACTGAGAGGAAGAGCTGTTATTGAATTATTCTTGCAGCTTCCATTCATTGTGCACATTTCAGTGAGTAGCAAATCAATGTTGGTGGATCAATGGGAGTACACCGTTTAAGCACGCACTTGGTCCGAAACTCGACTTTCGGCCGTCGCAAGACTTCATCTCGCTTAGCATGAATGAGTCCAGTAAAATTGAGAGTGTCAGTTATGAGGCTACCAACCCAAAATCGAAAGAAACACCACTGCTACTGAAGTTGATTTTGTCGTCGTTTTCGCTCTCAGTGACTATGACCAAACATCTCATGGAGAAATATATCCTCAGTGTATTCCTGGTGTTTCAATATCAAAGGAGACATTGTTAAGTGTGAATGAATTCTTTCCTTTTGGTACACCATCTGCTCCTGATTTCAAACATTGATGACTGAAAACTCGAGAATGAGGAATCATTTGGTAAAAGTGAATAGTCATCTACTGTGGCTGGACATGATCGTTGCAATCAGAGTCTATGAAATGATTAATAGCCCTGCTTCCTACTCATGCTCTTCTCATTTCATAACTCTGAAAGGCAGTGTCAATGCAACCGCCTTTTCAGAACAGTTTTCTCTCAATAACTTACTCAGTGAATACTGGATTCCGAAGTAACACTCGAAAGATACAATTTATCTGGTAATGTGAACCAGTGGCGAATCAACAGAATAAACATTCAACCTGATGAGTGCAGTTAGAAACCACTATATTGTCATCAATCGGTAGGCGCCTTTTATTACTCGAATACATGTCTCGTTGACTTCTACATCTATTGTTCTTATTTCCAGGTACAGACAATCATGCGTATTCCTGTAATTCCTAACGCTGAGGTAAGGCTTTGCGTGTTAGTGCACAAATTACAATGCACATCTTTCATCGAACAGGATAATTCACACTCAAAATGCTCATATTCGTGATGCATGTGGACTGAATGTGGTTGTTTCATGCATCAAATATCCATCTGTAATATCCGAGATTTCCTTCCTACGTTACGCAATCATTTCGATAGACGGAATGTAGGCAGGAATACACTTCAATAATCACTCACTATATTTATGAATTCTAGAATTGCCTTCGTTTATCTTCGATCGCATTTATCAACACAAGAATCGACTACTGGTCGCTGAATACTGGTTTGTATGCACACCTCAGGAAATACTCGATGACATCTATTTTAAGCCAGTGAAGGAATGTATTCAACCGCGAACATGTTAATTATACGCTGCGTAGTTTGACAGTGTAATTTCCAGTGAAAATATCTACATCATGTCATTCATTGTTGTTTTAGACCACTTGATCAGCAAATTTCTGTTATCACATTTACAACTGGTTTGCTGATTCCGGAGATCACGTGAGATAGGCAATTACTCTGAACTCGTGAGATGTCGAATGAAAGTGTGAATTTGTAATCACAAAACAAGGAATTTGTCTTAAATGATTTATTTTTCATTATCTTGATAACCATAAACAAATTTCACATTTCATTTTTCATTTCCAATTACCACATCGAGAATTTTGACAAGTATGTTCACAGCAGTCTTCATCTACTTTACAAAGTCCAAGCCTTCGTTGACAACAGAATTGAATTCCTGTTGAATTGCGACGTCGACATCGAGAAAGTTTGCAGCACTTTGCAAACATATTGCTTTTAAAATCGGAATCCACACACTCACAAGAATGTCCTTTGAAAGAAAACAAATACAATGTTATTTGAATTTAATGAATAAGGATGGAGCAGTTTGCTTTGAAAGTCAACACGTAATTGTCAAGAATGAATTAATCGATAAATTGTTGCGAGATAAAACATTCATAATACTACCTCAACACTACTTCTCGTCTGGATTTGTATGCGACGTCATTATGTCTCAATTGTTTTCAGTCAGCTTTCAGGTTCAGTTCATTGATATAAGTTGATATAAGTTCATAGCTGGCAGAAATCTAACATTCATTTACGCATAATAATGTTATCAACTAGCACACATTGAAATTACAGGGATGCAGAGAGTTTGTTCAAGGCAACCGAGGCATGTCCTGAAAACCTTGTCAAACATTCTATAAACATGTGAATATCTACTGATCACTGTTATTCATAGGAGTGCTAATGATTATCTCCATTTCATTCAATGACCAATGTGTCAGGCGTTGAAAGAGACTTTAATTCATTAGTACACGAATTTCACGAATTTCGTTCTCTGTTTCCTTTCATGCAATGGAATAATGCAGACATATGCACATCAGTGAGCATACATTTCAACAGATCTATTCTCCTGATTCGACAATTCATCATGTGTACAACGATGAGATAATGTGATTGACACACGAGGAGTGTTCACTCAGATGACAGAAGTGTAGAAACTACAAACTGTCAGGGATGTACCACAACGGTTGAGGAGAAGGCGACGAGCTCAACTGATTTGTAATTAATTGATAAATAGAAGAAAATGTCTTCAGTGAAACGGTGCCAGTTCCCCTAGTTGAAATACCGAACTGCAGAATGAAAGAGACCACTGCAAACACTACACAGCACATACGATTATCAGAAGTCATGAGCTGAAACACTGATCCACCAGTGATAATCATTAATAATGTGACTATATTGGAGAAATGAACATTAGAAATGTGAAGGACAGCTGAAATAAGGGTATATTAGGTTCACGAACATGGCAAGTGCATGTTCGAATGCAACACTCTCCATCGAAGAGACACGATGATCGCAATTCCACCAGCATTCACCACCATTCCGTTGCACAAACCGTTCTCACAAATTACAAATTACAACAAAAGCTGAGAAGTCGGAATCTTTGTAGGATACCTGATTCCAATGAAATTCAGAGAAACTATGCAAGATGTCTGCGATGCAGTTTTATTCCTTCAGTCGACTCATATTATTTCCACTACACCTAATAGATGAACCTGAAACTTCAGATGGAATCAAGTAGTTATCATAAATCTTTCATTGACAGATAAAGAGAATGTAAAGAAAAGTGTGGAAAGATATCTGTTGGTAATAATTGGGTTATTGACAGTGGTGTGTCTCAGACTGCATCGCAGTATGTGTAGGAGTAACTCCCAGTTGGCCAAATATAAGAGTGAAAGAGCATAATTGACGGTTGAATGTGGTTCGAAAGATTTCTGCAGACCTAAAGAAGCTAGAGAACAGATCAGCGTCCCACTGCATTCGATGGAAACGAGACACAAAATCAACTTTGATAGGTCTAAGGTTCTGAGAAAAGGTTTTGTATGGTATGAAAATGACTGAGAGCAGACGCCCTACATACATGAGTGAATCTCAACAGTTTGAACAGGCGTGCAGGTGTGATGTTAGCTGATGCATGGTAAATCCTGAATAATAAATTACAATGGATACCCATCACTAATTATTCAAATTTGGTATAAATTACTGATTGTCTATATCTTCTGATGGAGAGGCTCACAAATGTTTGACAACTGTTTAACAAAACACTTATTGACACTTCGATGTATACTTCATATGCACATATATTTTCATATTCAGTTATCTACGATCAGGACAATTCAGTCGAACGTAATCTGATGAAAAGTACACTCTGTTCAAAGTGCATAACTGAAGTTGGCCAACATTTGACAGTCTGAGGTCAAATTTCGATCACCGCTCATACAATTTTGTTTATTATACATGTTGATGTCTGTTTCATGACTCGTACTTAAAGAAAAAAGTTTTCAAAAAGGTGAGATATCCTTTTAATACATCAACCTATCTTGTGTTTATTATAATTGATTTCCGGAAAGAAGTTCGTACCAGTTACCTGAAAGAAACTTTGAAGTCGGTCATTTCAACTTCGCTGAGATTTTACTCATATAAATTTTGCTAAGCATATGCGACTTGTTCTTGTTTTGACAATTGATCTATAGTGTGCATTCCATTCAATTGAGAACTAATCCAGTGAACACAAATGAATAATAATGAGCCATGATATTCTGAACTCAACTTCACTGACACTGTCATCAATCGAGAAGCTGTTCAGTTATCAACTAGGCTACATGCCAGACAAGATACAGAGCACGACAATGTACATCAAGCAATAAACAGGGTTCATTGAGTGTACAGTTACACGTGAGCAACAGACCAGTTACGACATATTGTAGATAATAACTGATGCGGAAACCACATCCAAGTCACAGCTATTCTATAGAATGAAGACACAGATATAGCGAAACAATTTCAGCGCTTTCCCATTCTTAAGAATATCAATATTTTTCACATATCCCTGCTATCGAATTCATCTAATGTAAACATGACACTCCGAAATTGACGAAGCATCTCAAGCTCACAAACACAATTATCATGCAAGTTATAAACAGAGTGTAGTTGAAGTCTACCCTCGTGAACCCCCCTATATCAACGACATTACTACACAAAGTAAATCAACCGACATTCAGAATGGCTGAACAGTGAATTAGGCATCTACAAAAATTTCAAATAATGCCCAGCCGACCTAATGAATAAAAATCTACTACAATCACAGTGTAGTTCACATCACAAGGAAACATACCTGAAGCCCGTACAACCTGGTCGCCCATCATCACAACTGACAATACCAATATCGTGAGCAACGTAGAAGTGTGCATAGTCGGATTATTATTGCCACAGTGTGAAGGGGAAAGCCATTATATATTTCCCACTGTATCCAAATGGTGGACATATCTATGCCATTGTGATCACACACGAATGAAGATTGTTCACACTGGAACATAAGTGAACATTTTGTTATGCACAGGGATTAGTGGAAACGTAGTCAGTGTAGTGAGATCAATGAGAAGAACACGAGTATTCGTCACGTAATTTATTGTAATTGAATGTAACATTGAGGATATACATGGTGTCCGTGAGTAGTTGTATTGTGTGCATTGTGGAATAGATCAAGTCAATTATTATAATTCTATTCCAATAGTTGTTTGCACCCACACATAAGTTCTACTTCCTCACTGCAAATGATCATACTGACTGTTCGAATTGTTATTTTCATTCTCATTTTGTATTCGGATAAATGTGACTAAAATATGGTAGACGCCCTGTCCATAATCTCGCTGGAAATAAAACAAAAATATATAGAACTCGTTGTTACACTTAAACGAATAATGTAACAGAATTATGAATAATTTGATTTCCATGTTACATGTGGAACATTGATCGAAAATGAAGAGGAGAGGGGAACCAGTTGGGCGTTGACGAAATGAGATCGACATGACTTGCTGTATGTAACACTTCAAATTGAATACAAACTTTTCCGTATTTTGGAATTCACACCTGTGTTCGAGTTTCAGATTACCACGCTCAACGTTTTGTAGACGTCTGATTGAATTACATTATCAGGGTAGCTGAATGATATATATCGACACGATATTAGGCACCACCATAATAATATCGACAGACTGATTGACAGTCTCAAATACTATTCCGCGTGTGATAGTGATTCCTAAGTAGTGACGTCCTTCGCAATAGAACAGTCATATGCCACGTTTGAAATGGATTCATCGAAACACCACTGTAAAGTGACTGAAATCCGGAGAATGCATCTACCTTGTTGGTTGCATTTACGTTTGAACATAGTTAAGCTGGCGCTGTCTCATTCATGCAGGTCTCTTAGCTGAGAATCGATTTGAGACACAATCTCACGATTCGCACATAGGTGCGTTTCCTGGAATGATGACGTTAATTCCTGTCTAATACTAAAGTAACGTTTTTATTTACAGCATATTCGAGCACGAAATGTTGACTCTGAATCACATTTCAGATGAGTGTAGAAATCCTGACGTTCCTATTAGATAGCATTCTAAAGAATTTGAAGTCTACGAAACCTTTCAAATCATTTTAAAGTTGGGTTTATATATCAGTCTGCCATTTGAAAATTATGTAGAAGAAGATTCAAGTACGAGTGATTGCTCTGCATAGACCGGAACACAAAACACAGTCATTCCTCACAATCTGTGAATGGAGCTGATTCAGAATTGAAAAGAGTAATCACTGATCAAGGAATTCACTATTCAATATCTTCCTCATCACCTTCTACAGCTGTATGCGCACAATAGTCAAACTAATAAAATCCACTTTGCAATAATCATAACATGTGCATGTGGCGATACTCACAACCGTCATGAAATTTGAATGAATAGGAAATCAGGCAATGTGAATTATGTGTTTATACACCTTTAGTAGTCAACAAGGTATGTGAGGAATGGACGCCTTAAGGATGGATTGTCAGAGATGCAATCTATGCTGTGTACGGTATTTATGAATTTGTTGATTTAACGCCAGCCAAGTTATTAATAACACCGAAAACTGTGATTGCACACAAAGAATTCTGTCATTGTTGAGCTATTCATTGCATCACTGGGGTTTTAATCATTCGTCAACTATGGACTTCAGATAGTTTATTCATCAGTCGATAAATGACAGATAGATTGTTCCTGGATACCCCAGGTATTTCGATTTCGTATTCGTTTAATTCGCTTCTTCGACTTTTTTCTCGCAAACTCGTAGATACTCTGGATCACATAATCTTGGTGTAACGACTGATATAAATGCTCCAGATGTTGATTTCACTGTATGTCTGTGAGAGATTTTGTCTCGTCTGGTCACTGTTTATTCCGATTTCGGAATCTCCGTCCTATGCATTAGCAATCCCATCTGAAGCTCATCACTGTTATACGTCTTCACAAATGATAATCTAATAATGTCGAATATTGCTTGATACGGAGTCTGATCTACACAATGCGTTCTATTAGTGGCTTCGTGTCAAGAGATACGATGAATCAATTTTTCGCTTTTGTCAACTTCCAGTTTCTGATGAACATCATTCACTGTTCATATCTGGTGCCATATGCAGACTCATGCGCATACTGATTCACATCTTGTCGACACCCAGCTGATGTCGTAATCGCATTCATTTTGGACTACATAGGAGTGTAAAAACAGTGGATTTCGAATAAAGCCCTGTGCATGTCCTCTTCACGAATCGACTACTGTAAACTATGTAACAGTGCAGAAGTGCCTTGCTTTCGATTGAGTCCACTCAGAATCACTGACGCCAATTGTTCACTTTTCTCATCGACTTACAGTTAGTGAATTTATTCCTGTCAATCCCACAAACCTCAGCAATTTTAGGCATCTTCCTTCCCATTTGTCTGTTGACAACACTCATGGACTTGACAGAATCTTCGAAGTCTTCAGGTATTTTCCGCATTCACCTATTTGGTTCTGTTTACTTGCTCGTCCGTGTACCTTCACTACCAAGATCTCTCAGTACCTTACCTACTTAACGACCTCTACTAACGACATTAAAATCGATGTTCTCGTTATGGTTCGCACTTCTTATGTGATTTCACTGTGTGGATATCTCTCATTGTATTGTAGTGACATTGGGAGCTGAATTCACTCGTTCTCAAAACAAGTGAATAATACTATCCTCGTAAAACTGAGCCAATGAATAATATCTAATTCCTATTACTCGCTATCTGAGACATATTTATTCACAATCATGGATATTTTGGACACGCAAACGTGAAAAGAAAGAGCTCAGCGGCCTGTTTTGATAGATGTTGTCTCGTCCAGTCACTTAGATCATTTCAACTGCACAAACCTCCGCAAAGGGAAGTATTGGCAGTAAAACTGATCCTTCGTTTAGCGGTAAATAAGTCTTTTCACAGTGATCTCATTGGGCTATTTTATAGAATCTCAGCTGCGGTATCACGTTTAAATTCAAACTTCATGAAAAGCAGCTTCCTCAGCACCGAATGGTTTCTTTCCTGTTTTCGCTTTAATTTCCACTTCTTCTCGATCAATACTTGGAGGATATTCATTTTCCGCGAAGACCCGTCTGAGTCACTACAGTTCACCATCAATTGTAGTACAGGTACATACTCCAATCATTCTTGAAGAGAAGGAGTTGATAAGTTTTCTCTTTCTTTTACAAGGGACATAAATGTGAAAATTCGTGTATTCACTTTTCCATATTGGTTTCCTGTAGATCAATCTTCAAAGAGAACCCTCAGATCTCGCTTTTAGAAGAAAATCTGAAAAAATGGAATTCTGATTTCATCTCTGATTCTGTTGTGAAATGGATAGCACAGTAGTAGTTGTTGAACTCCTCAGTTATCAATTCGATGCCGGTATTGTCGTCACATATGATGAAAGTATCTTCCTTGTATCTTTGGTGCGAATGAAAAATATCGATAGTAGGCCATAACATACTATTCTCAAAACTTGTCAAGAAGCAGTCTGCAAGTGAAGGACGCAATGGTGTCCCCAATTTCACTACATCTCTTTTTCTAATAAGCGTGTTGTTGAACTTGAATTAGACATTTGAAGTGCAAGTCAACAGAAGTTCCTTCAGTTAGTGTCTCGTAACACACACGTCTGCGTAATTATCCTCAATGAATTCGCATATAAAGCAAATGCATTCAGTGAGAGGAACATTGGTGAAGGGGGACGTTACATCCATGGATATCATTTTTGTTCCCGAATACATAAGCACCAAATATTGAATCTACGAATTCAATTGAATTCGAAACATTAAATTAACTGAGATTTTTTTTCGATGGAACATGTTATTTATGGATGGATTTGAGACATGCGATTTTATTCGTTCAAGATAGACTGTTAATTCATCAGACAAGAACAAAATCAGCCTGCTGTGTTGCGCACGTTCAGATATTCTGAGAAAATCTTCCATTTTTATTTTGTGTAAAAGTGTTATCTGTACAAGCTGAGTTCTTCTCTTCAGTTTGGGATAGAGAGAAAACCATGCACTCACATTATTCTGTGTATAAATTAATTTGTTGTTGAAATATCCATCCTCCTCTTTTGTAATAAAATAGTTTCATTCAATTTATCTATAAAAGCTAAGTGAATTCGAATCTCATTGAACTCATTGGTTCAGTGTGGTGCCATATCACACTAATTGGCATATTGTGAATACATGCGTCAGTGAATTCTGTCCCAGAAAGTTGACTGGTTCACAGGCTTTGTCTCGTTACCTGAAGTTTACGTTTTCGAAACTCTTGTGGTCAACTTATATGCTCTGCTGAGGAGTCTCGAATTTGATGAAATGGTTTTTTTCAGTGCTATCTCGTTTTCAATCAACTATGAATCCAGTTAGTTATTTGATATAACCTACGTTCTCACTAATCCAGATAGTTACAAAATCCTACAGTTTAATGTAAGAAACAACAGTTTCGGAACAAAAGTGCAGGAGTAATATATCTGATGAGGAATTTTTTCGGTGTGATGAGTTTTCTTGGTATGAACTTCACTCTATCGCAAATCTCGTCCAGTATACTTTCATGATTGCTGATGATAACTATGAAAATGTTCACATTGAAATCCTGATAAAGCTTAACATGAAATTAGATGGAATATTGAGGAATTATATGACAATAATAGTGGTGGTGTAGGTAGGTGATTACGGTTTGAACGGAAGTACACGTTGAGTGAGTACAAGGCTAACTCTGCCTAGGCTTCTCCAAAAACAAGCTGAACTGTGACTATTCATGGTTTCACATACTCCGCAGGAAGTCATGCAAGTATGTCTTTGATGCATAAAGGAAACCATTAATATGCTGTTCCACATTTCTCAATCTATACCAATACTATTGTTAAACTTAACAGGACTAATATTGTGAGTACTAATGATAATACAAGTAAACTACTTCATCTTCTGCTTGTATGTCAATACAGTTTCTGAAATATTTGATTTGCCCTTACAGTGATAATAAATAACTAATTTATGCCGTAATTTTCTCATATACGTTTGATATAACAACGAAAGATTTACTAGCTCCTTTTTCTAGAATATTCTTCCGTTCTAATGGGACGTTTAAGGAAACTTAGTTGCTATGGGAACTCTCAAAGTGACCTCATAACGCTACCCGTCACAGCTGACATAAACTGACGCGATTTGACATGTTAAATGCATAATATTTAGTCTACTTTTTAAATACTTCTTACTGTTCCTGAGATTCTTGCAGGGCCTGATGTCGTCCTCCTTGGCAGTAGTAGTTGAGAGTATTATAGTAGTGAAATAAGCGACTTCCTCTTGTGAAGAGTTGACAGTTCAAGCAGTTTTCATTTCCATCAAATCCGACTACACAAGTTGTGTACAACAAATCAGAAAATCGATTTGATTCTGGATGAGACGATAACTCAGGTCACTTACTAGTTTTATCACAATTGGCTAGCGAAGTGACAATGGCAGGAAAGACTCTGCGTATCCTATTCAATGAAATTGCTTCTGATAATGTTATGTCCGTTTTCTCTTCACACTTAACTCCTTAAAGTGTAAACCTCAGGGTTTAGATTTTTTTCGGAAAATTCATCCTGTAGATAGAAACTTTATCGGTGACAATAAAGATCTTGAGATCACGTTGGTAATAACTGAAATAAATTTCGGGGTCAATGCCTTTTCATCCCGGTTTATGGTGATTATCAGTGGAATCTGAGATGCGTACTTTCTCATTTTGTTTGTTGTTGTTTTAATCTAGATGTACTCGCATTCGCAGTGATTGAAATATGGCATTCCAAGGAAAACACAAAGAATCAACAAGAAATAAATATTTTGATATTTTATCAGTCAAGATCTTCGATATTATCCATGGTATAATGAGTAAATGACAAGTTTTGTGGTGAGCCAATTACTGTTTATCTATGAATTGATATTCAATCATTATTAGACAGAAGACAAGTTGCAGTTCAGCGAAGAGTCTCTTTCCACCGGCGAATTCATTTTCATAACTGTACGATCGCAAATATTTATGGTTGTTTTGTATCTGTGTGTACATTAAATTTGTCAAACGAAAATACAATTAATAAGTTCAGGTGAGTTCGATGTTGATAGAAGAGGGCAGTGTAACAAAAGTGATGAGTTGTCACAAACGACTGTTAAAGAAGGGTTACGTAGTAACATGAATAGTTTAATTAAAGAGTTGTACTCAGGGTGTACATGTAAACAAAATATACGGAAGTACACAAGGTTTTAAGTAGCAAAATAAGCATACAAACAAAAGTCAAGTCAAATCAAACAAACTAAAAAAAGAAAATTTATGTTAAATCAACGCAGTTGTTACCATGGGAGTAGAAGTGGTTGAATAATTTTCTTTTCCATGCACAGTTCTGGTTTCTCTAGCTTAATTAATGGATAAGGCTTATACGACGCAAAGAAGACGGAATCGTACTGTCTTTGGAATGTTGTCCTTTACTTTATAGATTACTTTGAAGCTGGAGGCGTTTGTTGAGATGGAATTTTATTCATTCACACTATTTCGCGGTGTATTACATTTCATATGCTATCAGCGTAGAAAGAAGTGCTTTAATGCTGACACCTAAAAACCTGTATATGAACTTATAGGAATTACATCATTCATGAAGTTAGAGCCGGTTGGATGGCATCTTTCAACCAGATAATCTATTCACGGCTAATTATTTATCTGTCTCCACATTACTGATAATGCGATAATAACTTATAGTGTCATTATACATTAGAAAGTATACAAGACTTTCTTTAGTTGCGAATTGAAAATGGATAGTAGTTGTACCTGACTCAAAGTGTAGCACAGGTACATAGAACTTAATACTTAAGTTAGTAAAGAAATATGCAGTTATATTCGAAAAATTGCGTGCGAATTATGTAGCGTTCTAGTGAGTCATTTTAGTATTCAGTCAAAATACTCCCTATTTGTTGTACAGGAATATTTAAATGCAGGGAAATGACGGTTAAATTTTCAAAATGCTATAGAAAACATTTGAACGGTCTAACTTAAGCAACTACAGAATAAAGGATAGAATGAATTCAGCGTCAACTACAACTCGCTTTATGAAGCTTTAATAGACAGAAAACTCTGCCCCTTACTCGGTATGTAGCCTTAGCTCACTCAACTGCTAATTAAAGTTATCTTAGCAAGTATTAAAGTGTTGTATTCAGCCATGAGTAAAAAGACGAATGCAAATAAAGTGAACCAAATATCTTTCCGATGATTTCCTACTCAAAAGCTGTGCAATCGCAATTTTGCACATCAGTTTACGCAGTTGCATTTATTATTAAACTTGGCAGAGTAACGAAGGCAGATCAACGGTGATAATACTTGTTTTGAATGTGTGAACACATATCACTAGGAGCATAGAAGTAAACCTGCTTAGCACTAAAATACTCCTCTTTCATATGTTAAAGATAGGTGTGAAAGGGATATGTGCTGAAAAATAAACTGTAAGGTCTGTTTGTATAATTCAAAACGAGATCAAGAATGGGGGGGGTAAATCTCAAGAAATAATGAATCAACAACATGAAAAGTAAGTTGGATTCTTTCTTTGCATTTAGGCATTGATGTGCAAATGGTTCGCACAACTGTTGGTGTTATGTGTGGATGTGTTGTGTGATTGCGTGTACCACGTCTTCTGCTTATACCTTTTTACGCGAAATGTAGGTGAAATATCCAGTCCAAAAGAATAATAATAATGCTTATTTATCGCGATGTAAGTTGACCAACCTTGACTAGGCATGTGGTTGGTGATTCTGTTCCAGTTCACTTTCATCTGAAACATTGACTATTACATTATAACCACTCTTCTTTTCCTCTTTCAAGTAATACACACAAATTTTTTGATTGTCATTCATAGAAGAAATCAAGATATCAATCAGGAAATCATTGTGAGTTACAAAATACTCTCCATCTCCTAAAATGTTTAATTTTGACACTAATTTACTTCATAGATACAGAGTGACTATTCGAAATTGTTTGTTAATATAGTCAACCTATTTAAGCTGTGTGAAGAAAACAATATTCGTACCCAGTTGCTTAACATCCAGTTCACTCTTCCTCTTCTCAAGCAGATTTGTACTTTTCTCAGTTATTAAATGAAATGCACTTCATTTATGAGTAGAAGATATTATGTTTCAAATTTCGGTAGTAACATCACCTTGGCGTTTCGATATTACTTCTCCTCCTAGAATAATTCCACTGTGAGCTCATAGTAAATTCATGACTGTGTTTTGCCGTCGACAAACCTAAAACTACGCACCGAAGACATTGGCTAGTGGTTGCGGTATGTCGCAAATCGGCAGAAATTGGTATTCATGAGCCATTGGAGTGAATCACAGTGGCCTAATGGTCTACAAGCTCGCTTTGTAACCAGAAGACCTTGGGTTTGAACGCCGCAGTGTGGGTGGGTCCTAATGAAGAGTCCTGAATTAAGACGGAACTGCTGTCCAGTACTCCTATGTTTTTCCAATGTTTCTCTTAACGATGCTTGCTCATGATGAAGTCGTGCCACTGAAATAAAAATGCTTCTTTCATTTTCTCCCTCAAATTTTAAACAAATGAAATCATTTTCCCCAAGGTGCTTTAGCTACACAACTAAAAAACCGCCTCATGTTCCAGCTAGTTGAGTACAGAGAGCAGTCCTAAATTGAAGTTTCGTAATGCATTGCAGTCAATTTGGATTCTTTCATTAGTTATTTAAAAAAATATTTAACAAATAAAAACCATTATGGAATATTCATTATCCTTCCTGTTTCTGACTACTGTCCTATTGATATTTATGATTTTACACTTACAAACAAGTTGAAGCAAACTAATTGATCTTAATTTTGAGTATGCGACTGCATTTCATTCGGTCGGTTGAATCAATCAATGATATTGATAATGTGCATTGTATCAGTCAAAGTTATTCTGAGAGAAGAGTGAACCAGTTGCTTGAATATGCAACTATTTAACTTCCCACTAAGTTATTTACTGCAATGATCTTATAAAGTGTTAATTAACAAAGTGTGGTCGTGGCATGATTCTATGCATATTCACTACACTAATTACAATAAACGTAACAGTAGTCTTCCCTCTGATTAGAACAAAAATTTAACTATCTACTACGTTGATGCGTTCAAATGCAAGAAATCGAACTGTTCAACTCAAATACGTGAAAACCGTGTGTCCTCTACGTTTTAACAGTAGCGAAAATGAGGAATTCTGTTGGGTGAAAAATATTCATACTATTTCTGTACACAGTCAGTAAGCACTTCCAAAATCTCAAAATACTTCATTACTGAGGAGTAGCTGTCTTATTTTCTGCTATCAGTGTGTTTCATAAATTACCCTGGTACAAGTTTCCAAAGACAATAACTTGCCAGATTCACCTAAGAAATTATAGAGAGGATCCAAGAAGTTGTGAGTACCAGTGCAAATGCTTACCTTTGAGAATACCTGAGTCTTTCGAATTTGTGTTCCCACTATCTTCAAGACACCTACAGATCTGTTGTTTTCGTTAACTTATTGTGAAAAGTAAACTCCGTTACAGCAACCACCATTGATCTAATTACCGAACACTTTTCACAAATCCTTATTCAGTTAGATAATTATCACCACATCCTTTGTTAGCGAACTTTGTGATGTATTCCGACTGAACTATACTAACTATACTAACAACAACCAAAATTAACCAATTACTTTCGTTATACACTCGGTAGCTGTTCGCTAGCAGAATGTGTGACAACACTAGTTGAGCTTCTTGTTTTACAGTGTTTGCATAACCGACAGGAACTATATATTTGTTCCAGTTTCAAATTAAACACATCAGCATAAACATGATACTTGAGCAAATCTGTGTTTAAAATCAGTAAGCTCAGAGATGAGAAGGTAACTTCATTGTTCACTGACAAACAGAGTGAAATATTAGTGTAGAATAAACTGGATCCATTTTATTCTGCACTGATGTTTGTCCTTCCTCCTTCCAAATCTATGAGGAGGAATTGAGGTATGAAATCAAAAGTCAAAAAGTTAATGCCTACATAATCTAGTTGTTACATAATGTTAAATGTCATCAATAAGAACAAACAAACGTTGTGGAAAACATAACTCTTTGTTGAGCTATTACTTTTCACTTTGTACGAAATTTCATCATCGGTAGAGCAGTTCAATCCGTTTGGCACTGACCTGATACACCTGTTGCTTCCTTAGCTGTAACTACATTATCACTTAGAGATGCACAATGTAGATTGATGACAGTCAGAACAGTCTTTGCAGAGTATAACCATATTACAATGTCACTACGAATACCAACACTGTCGAACGTACAATTTATTGACTTCATTCAACAGAATTGTTGTGGCTTTGACAACTAATCCAATTAGTGAAATGCTGAGTCGCATCACTTCGAAATGCTTTATCATCTTTGTGTATGTGTGTATTAAAAGGCACTGGTCAAATTCTTTTTGTGATGGTTTAATATATCAGTGTGCATTGAATGTCTGTATCTCATTTATTCGTACATTCAGAGATTTTTGAAAATGCTACGAGAGACTGATAATTATAATCATGAAATGTTTGCAAACACGTACGTGTCAGTCATTCAATTTGGTTTCAGACAGACAATGAAATGTCATGTACTTCATGGTATAACTTTATTCAGTGGGCATGAAATAAAGTGACACTTGATGATTCAAGACAGTTTATAATTTGGCATACAAACACGTCCCATTTTACTTTCTATCATGTGAATCGACAGTTTGTTCTGCACTAAATCAATACCAAGTATGTAGAAATCAATCAAGATCGGACTGAAAGAGCAATCAGGCCTTCAGTACACGCCTAATCATTCAGGATATCTACCGGACTAATGCCAACAAATCAGACTGACAAGTCATTGTTTTTCTTCTTTTAAGAGACTTGGAATATGCACGTCATCGAAAGCGTTTACAACACACTACTGCAAACTTTATTCAACAGTAAACATCCTCTGGTGCTGAAGAAACATCCATAAAACTGGCTACACAATGAGTGAGTACTGCTGAAGTGTGTGTTTAACAAATTAACTTTCTGTAGTTTTTCGGAAGACATTTACTTACCAGCTTCATTGCCTCAGAAAGTGTGGAGATAATGCAGGAAATTATGGATGTCGAGAGTGCCAAGGTAAGCAATCGCTCTCGCAAATACCTGAGTATGTTTACTTAGTCAGACACCAGTCATACGAGGCAAGTGCTGACTGGCTGTCTCTGCAAACTCGATGGGTGAACACAACTTGCTTTCCATAAACACTAAAGATCAGTTTGCCTGACTTCGTTTTCATGAATTCCTATCCAATGAGATATTAATTTCCTCATCCGTAGTTAAAAGAATCTGTGATACGTTTACAGTAAACTTTACAAACGGTGACCGAGTGAATTAATTAGGCCTGTGATGCAATTGATAACTATTTCCTGGTGTGATGTGTGAAATCGCAAGTGGAGCGCCCGTCCCTCGGTTTATGATTTTTCCATAAAACAAGTTTACTAACGATTAGAGAGAAGTTTCTATTAACCACATCGCCATTATTCTGATACTTCAGCGAATCTGCGTCTGCAACGGTTATGCTCATATATGAGAATGTGACTTTTGTGAAATATAACTTTACAATAACTTGAATCCATTTTATTCTGCTCTAATGTTTGTTCATCCTCCTTCTTATTTGATGAGAAAAGATTCATGGATGAGGTCAAATGTCAGTGGATGATACCTACATAAGCTACGTATAGAATTGTATTAGGTCTTCTTCAGGGAATTGGAGATTCTCCTTTCAAGGATATCTGCTTCTAGGTATCCCCTGAATTCCAAAGAAATGTCACAGTAAACACTTAATTTGAATCTGGAATTCAGAGGAGACCTAGCAGCAGATACCTCTAAAGGAGAATCTCCAATTCCCTGAAGAAGACTTAATACACATCAGTACCTATAGAATGTCAAATATTATCAATAATGAAGAATAAAATTTACGGAAAATGTGCCGTTTGTGAAGCGTTTTGTTTTCAATTTAAAGGATATTTAACCCACTGGGATCAAGAGTTTAACCCCGCCCAGATTTGCTTCAAACAGTTTATGCTTCTTTTATTGTAATTACATTATCATTTTTAAGATTTACGGTGTACAGCGACGACAGTCACAATAGCTATTCATGAGTATGACCACTCTCACAAATGTTCCATTGACTTCATTTCCAGAGCTGCGAGGAATACGACAGCAAATCCAAGTAATGAAATAATAAATCTCATCACTTCAAAATGATTTATGATCTTGGCGAATACGATGAGATCTTGATTAAATTCTCATTCTAATGCACCGCATAATGTATCTGTTTGCATTGCATGTCCGTATCTCGATCACTGACGAATTGATGGACTAAATAATTACCAAGTTAATTTGCAATCGGTGGATTGTGTTATATCATCATTTCAACTGTACTTATTCGGTTAAAAGGCATCTAACTTTTTAATGGATCAAATATGTTAAATATATCTCATGATAACAACTGTTATTTCTTTGGTGATGTATGTAATGTCTCTGCAGATTCGAAATTATAGCTAGTGATTATTTGTGGATGGATATCAAATAAATAAATAAATCAGCAGAATAAACATTCAACCTGATGGGTGCAGTTAGAAACCACTATATTGTCATCAATCGGTAGGCGCCTTTTATTACTCGAATTCGTGTCTCGTCAACTTCTACATCTATTGTCCTTATTTCCAGGTACAGACATGCATGCGTATTCCTGTAATTCCTAAAGCTGATGTTAAGTTTTGCGTGGTATTCCACAAATTGCAATGCACATCTCTCATCGCACAAGCTAATTCACACTCAAAATGCTCATATTCGTGATGCATGTAGACTGAATGTGGTTGTTTCATGCATCAAATATCCATCTGTAATATCCGAGATATCCTTCCTACATTACGCAATCATTTCGATAGACGGAATGTAGGCAGGAATACACTTTAATAATCACTCACTATGTATTTATGAATTCTAGAATTGCCTTCGTTTATCTTCGATCGCATTTATCAACACAAGAATCTTATAATGGTGGCCGAATACAGGTTAGTATGGGTAGCACAGGAAATATTCGATGACACCTATTTTAAGCCAGTGAAGGAATGTATTCAACCGCGAACATATTAATCATACGCTGTGTAGATTGACAGTGTAACTTACAGTGAAATTAACTACATCAGGTCATTCATTATTCACTGAGACCAATTGATCAGCAAACGTCTGTTAACACATTTACAACTGGCTAGCTGAATTCGGAGATCACGTGAGATTGGCAATTACCCTGAATTCGTGAGATGTCGAATGAAGCTGTGAATTTGTAATCAGAAAACAAGGAATTTGTCAAAATTGATTTATTTCTCATTATCCCGACACCCACAATCAAATTTCACATTTCAGTTTTCATTTCACACATCATTTTTGACATTGAGAATCTCGACACCTATTTTCACAGCAGTCTTCATCTGCCCTACAGAATTCACCTCGTGGTTTACAACAAAATTGAAGACCTGATGATTTGCGATATCGACATTCAGATAACGGACAACACTTCCTAAATGTTAGGGTGTCCTTATCGATATCACTACACACACAGTTTAATCCTTTCAAAGAAAAAAAAACAAAGATATTGAAATGATATTAGAAACGATGACAGAGTTTGCTTGAAATTTAACATGAAATTGTCAAGAATGAATAAATCGATAAATTATTGCGAGAGAAAACATTCACATTACTACCTTAACACCACTTCTCGTCCCGATTTGTAGGCGACATCAGTTTGACCCACGTGAATTGTAGTCAGAGATCAGGTTCAATTCATATTTGGCAGAAATCTGACATCCATTAACGCACAATAATGTTATCAACTAGCATACATTGAAATGACAGAGATGCAGAGAGTTTATTCAAGGCAACCGAGCCATGTCCTGCAAACCTTGTCAAACTTCCTATAAACATGTGAATATCTACTGATCACTGTTATTCATAGGAATGCTAATGATTATCTCCATTGTGTTCAATGACCAGTGTGTCCTGCGTTGAAACCGACTTATTTACCTATTAGTACACAAATTTCACGAATTTCGTTCTCTGTTTCCTTTCATGCAATGGAATAATGCAGACAAATGCACATCAGTGAGTATATATTTCAACAGATCTATTCTCCTGATTCGACTATCCATCATGTGTACAACGATGAAACAGTGTGATTGACACAAGAAGAGTGTTCACTCAGATGACAGAAGTGTAGAAATTACAAAATGTCACGGATGTACCACAACGGTTGAGGAGAAGGCGAGGAGCTCCACTGATTTGTGATCAGTTGGTTATGAGAAGGAAATATCTACAGTGAAATGGTATATGTTCCTCTACTTCAAATACCGAACTCACGAATGAAAGAGACCACTGTAAACACTACCCAACACATACGATTATCTGAAGTCATGACCTGAAACATTGATCTACCAGTGATAATCATTAATAATGTGACTATGGTGGATAGATGAACATTAGAATTGTGATGGACAGCACTGAATTGTGAAAAGTTGAGGTGCTGTTCTAACACAGCAATATCCACAATTTATACATCCGAATGTATTCTGTTGGTGAACGTGTCAATCTTGTGACAATTGGACTATAATTGACGTTGTGTTAGTACTAATGAAACACAATTCGGCTCATGGTAGTTGTTCGCCACTTTCCGATTAATATCGGTAGTCCCTGCTTCACATACAGTTGTCGCCATTGGAGTCTGGCGCAATCAATTCGTGCATCATGAATTGAATATGAGATAAGGAACACAAATCACAGTGCATGAGGCATATTTCACTCACAATCAACTTACTAATATCAACACGCAGTTGTGAATACTAATTTACTGACTGGTCAATTTGCAATTAGCAATAACAAAGAGGACAACGTTACGCTTTCGCTGAAATAAGAGTATATTCAGTTCGCGAACATTGCTAGCACATGTCCGAATGCAATACTCTTGTCCGAAGAGGCACGATGATCGCAATTCTCAAGATGTAAGACCTCCATCATTCCGTCGCGCAAACTGTTCACAAATAAAATTCTCACAACATGGCTTTGATACAAATTCCACCAAAAGCTTCAAAGTCGGGATCTTTGGAGGAAAACAAACTCCAATGAAAATCAGAGACACTATGCAGGATGTATGACATGCAGTTTTATTCTCTCAGTCGACTTCTTTTCTTTCCATTACACCTAGTTAGATGAACTTGAAACTTCTGATAGAATCAAGTAATTATCAAAATTCTCCATAGAGATATATTCAAAATCTCAATAAAAGGATGGAGAGAAATCTGTTGGTAGGAATTAAGTTATTGACAGCGGTGATTCCCTACCGCGAAAAAACATAGGATGAGATGAAGCTTATCTTCAGCAGTCATGATATTAGAGTGTTTTCATGTGGAACCAACAACTCATTTTCATCACTGATGAAAGAAAGACTGACAGCAGAAGCCCTACATACATGAGAGAATCTCAACAGTTTGAACAGGCGTGCAGGTGTCATGTTAGCTGATGCATGGTAAATCCTGATTAATAAATTAAAATGGATATCTATCGACAATTATTCATAGTTGATATAAATTCCTGATTGTCTATATCTTTTGATGGAGAGGCTACCAAATGTTTTACAACTGTTTTACAAAAGCAATCATAAACACAATTCTGTTTTCTACACATCCATATACATTTTCACATTCAGGTATCTACGACCATCAACATTCAGTTGAACTTAATCTGATGAAAGGTATACTCTGTTCAAAGTGTAAAACTGAAGTTGACCAACCTTTGTAAGTCTGAGTTAAAATTTCGATCACACCTCATACAATTTTGTTTATTATACATGTTGATGCCTGTTTCATGACTCGTACGTAAGGACAAATGTTTCAAAGACATGAGAAATCCTTTTTATACATAAACCTCTCTTATGTAAATGTCCCTGAATAAGTTCGCACCTGTTTCCAAATGAAAATGTGAAGTCGGTCATTTCAATTTCGCTGAGATTTTACTCATATAATTTTACAAAAGATATTTGAATTGTTCGTGTCTTGACATTGGATCTATAGTGTGCATTCCATTCAATTGGGAACAAATCTAGTGAACACAAATGAATAATAATGAGCCATGATATTCTGAACTCAACTTCGCTGACATTGTCATCAATTGAGAAGCTGTTCAGTTATCAACTAGGCTACATTCCAGACAAGACACAGAGCACGACGATGTACATCAAGCAATAAACAGGGTTCATTGAGTGTACAGTTACACATGAGCAACAGACCAAATACGAAATAGTGTTGATATTACCCAGTGCAGAAAACACATCTATGTCACATCTATGCTAAACAATGGGGACACGGATCTACCGAAAACAATCACAATGCTTTCCTATTCTTGAGAAAATCAATATTTCACACATATCCCTGCTATCGAATTCATCTAATGTAAACATGACACTCCGAAATTGAGGAAGCATCTCATGCTCACAAACACAAATATCATGCTAGTTATCAACAGAGTGAAGTTTAAGTCTACACTCGTGAAAGCCTCTACATCAACGACATTACTTCACAAAGTGGATCAACCGACATTCACAAAAGCTGAACAGTGAATTATGCATCTACCAAATTTCAAATAATACCCAACCAGCATAATGAATATAAATCTACTATAATTACAGTAAAGTGCACATCACAACAAAACATACCTGAAGCCCAAACAACCTGGTCGCCCATCATCAGAACTGACAATACCAATATCGTGAGCAACGTAGAAGTGTGCATAGTCAGATTATTATTGCCACAGTGTAAAGGGGAAAGCCATTATATATTTCCCACTGTATCCAAATGGTGGACATATCTATGCCATTCTTTTACAAATCACAAAAAACAAATCACAGTGGAAAAAAAGCCAATCTCTTTTCAGCTTGATTATAATGGTGAAAACATTACAGCGATGATCAACAGAAGGCTGAGTACATCACTAGCTATAGCCTATCCTGCAGCCAAGCTCCTTCCCGTCTATCAAACAACTTGCTCTTTGGTGCAATCAAAAATCGATAGATATCCCTCTCATGTGAACTCCAACTGCATATACAAATTTACATGCATCTGCGGGAGCAGTTACATTGGAAGGACAGAAAGAAGGGCGTATCTACGATTTTCTGAACATGTACCAAAAAGCTTACGTCTAAAGGGAACAAATTCTTTAAACAGTGCCATCGCCAGGCATCTCCTCGACACGGGTCATGAGGTGGAAATCGAGAAATCATTTAAAATTATCAATAGACAAAGGAGCTCCATTCTCCTCAAGTTTGCCGAAGCAATTTCTATCAAACGCTTCAAACCAGATTTATGTGTTCAGAAAGAAGCAGTTATTAGTCTTTCCTTGCCATGGTAACTGGATGTCTTTATTCTCTAATCTGATTACGTAATCTTTGTCTTTAACCTCACCCCTCCTTTTTTATTTTCATTTTTAAAATCTGTAATATTGCTTGTCTTTTGTTTCTATGACGTCATTTGAACCCAGTACATCGTTACAAAATTTTTTAGTTACTCATCATCTTACTCACCTCTCGTCTTTATTACGTAACTCTTTTACCATTGTATGCATGCATCTATTTTGTTTAAACTTGAACTGCCTGTGAAAAAACTATATAAGCGCAATTTTCTGAGCACTGTTCACTTACTGTGGAACCTTCTGTCAACTGACAACATGTAAAATTTGCAAGTATGTAAAAAAACTTTTCTGTACGTAAACCTCACAATTTATTTAGGCTGTAAGCAGCTGATGAGAAGCCAACGAAATAAATGATGGTACCATATTATTCTGCACAAACCGCTGTTGTTCTTGCTTTATTTAAACTTTCCGTAATTAGGATTCACACCTGTGGTTGAGTTTCAGGGTTCTGTAAACGCCTGGTTGAAATACATTATCAGCGTAGTCGAGGGATACATTTCAACATGATTTTAGGCACCACAATAGTAATATCGACAGACTGGTCGACAGTCTCAAATACTATTTCGCGTGTGATAGTGATTCTGAAGTGTTGACGTCATTCGCAATAGAACAGTCATATGCCATGTTTGAAACGAATTCTTTGAACTACCACTGCGAAGTGACTGAAATCCAGAGAATGCATCTACCCTGTTGGTGGCATTAACGGTTGAACACAGTTAAAGTGGCTCTTTCAAATCCCTGCAGATCTCTTATTCGGGATTCTTTTCGTGATACAATCCCAGGATTCTAACACGGAAGCCTTCGTCGGATGCATGAGGTTAATTCCTGTCTCATATTAAAGTGAAGTTTGTATTTGACCTGGAGGAGATCATGTGAAGAGGACATGAAAGCATGTGGGCAGACCTGGAGCCAGGTGAAAACTCTAGCAGAGAACCGAACGCAATGGAGACGCATGGCTGAAGCCCTATGTTCCTCTAGGAACTAAAGGAAATAATAATAATTATTATTGTATTTAAAGCATATTGGAGCCCGGAATATTGACCCTGATGTGTCTATTAGGTGGCATTCTAAAGGATTTTAAGTCTACGAAACATTTCAAATTATTTTTAAGTTATGTTAATATATCAGTCTTCCCTTGGAAGATTATTTAGAAGAAGATTCAAGTACGAGTGGTTGCTCTGCATAGCCCAGGACACACAACACAGTCATTCCTCACAATCTCTGAAAAGAGGCGATTCAGAATTGAAACGAGTAATCACTGATCAAGGAATACACTCTTCAATATCTTCATCATCACCTTCCACAGCTGTATGCGCACAATAGTCAAACAATTATTTTTGTCCTCAAGACAATTAATAAAATCCACTCAGCAATATTCATAACATGTGCATGTGGCAATACACACTAACGTCATTAAATTTGAATGAATAGGAAATCAGGCAATGTGAGTAATGTGTTTATACACCTTAAGTAGTCAACAAGGTATGTGAGGAATCGAGGCCTTAATGATGGATGGTCAGAGATGCAATCTATGCTGTGTAGAGTATTTATGAATTTGTTGATTTAGCGCCGGCCAGGTTATTATTAACACCGAAAACTGTGATTGCACACAGAGAATTCTGTCATTGTTGAGCTATTCATTGCATCACTGGGGTTTTAATCATTCATCAACTATGGACTTCAGATAGTTAATTCATCAGTCGATAAATGACAGTTAGATTTTGCCGCGTGAGCATTGTTTTCTGGCTACCTCGGGTATTTCGATTTCCTATTCGTTTAATTTGCTACTTCAAACAATTTAACGCAATTTCGTGGATACTCTGGAGCACATAAACTTAGGAATTCGATGGAACCTCTGATACAACTGCTCCAGATGATGATTTCAATGTATGTCTGTAAGAGATTTTGTCTCGTCTGGTCACTGTTCGTTCCGATTTAGAAATCTCAGCCCTATGCGTTTGCGATCCCAGTTGAAGCTCATCACTGTTATACGTCTTCACAAATGATAATCTAATAATGTCGAATATTGCTTGATACGGAATGTGATCTACACAATGCGTTCGTATTTTAGTGGCTTCGTGTCAGGAGATCCGATGAATCAGTTTTTCGCTTTTGTCACCTTCCAGTTTCTTATGAACATCATTCACTGTTCACTTCTGGTGCCATATACAGACTGACGCGCATCTTCATTCATATCTTGTCGACATCCAGCTGTCAAACTTCAGCCAGATGTCGTAATCATATTCATGCTGTACTAAATAGGAGTGAAAACAGTGGATTTCGAATGGAGCCCTGTGCATGTTCTCTTGCTGAATCGACTATTGTAAACTATGTGACAATGCAGAAGTGCCTTGCTTTCGATTGAGTCCACTCAGAAACACTTACACCCACTGGTCACTTTTCACATCGACTTGTGGATACTGAATTTATTCGTCTCAATTCCACAAACCTTAGCAATTGTAAGCATCCTTCTTTCCTCTTGTCTGTTGACAACACTCATGGACTTGACAGAATCCATATCATCTTCGAAGTCTTCAATATATTTCCTCATTCACCTATTTGGTTGTGTGTTCACTTGCTTGTCCGTGTACTTCCACTACAAGGATCTCTCAATACCTAACCTACATAACTGCCTCTAGTAACGACATTAAAAGAAATGATGTTCTCGTTATGGTTTGCACTTCTTATGTTAGGACGAAGTCTTTTTATTCATTCCAAAAACAAGCAGTTGAAAAGAGTCCACGAAGTAAAACGAGCTCGTATTATTCAGAATCTAGGAAATCTGTATAAGATAAGTAACAAAAATATTCCTATTCAAAAGACACTCCTTTTACTGATTCGTATGCTTCTTGTTTTTGCGATTTATTTTGTGCGACCTTTACTAGCCGATACAACTTTACGAACACAGTTAACAGAAATATCATATTTGTATTCATACATTGTTGGTTCAGACACATGATGTTTCTTGAATGACATTTAGACTGCGGCAGACGTTTATCAACAACTACCTACTCAGGTTTCATACGGAAGACTCAGATGGCCTGTTAGAAAGTATGAGTAACAAACAGCACTGGTAAAACATCAGCCAAGATCTCAGTTGCCTGGAAAATGCACAGAATAAATGGAGATGGATTGGAAATAAACTGAGAAAATCGTTGAACGAAATCATGTGCAACACAGGCCTTTCAGTGCAGGTCAATTGAGAAACAACAAGCGGGTTTGAAAATGTTATAGGAGACATTGTGTGGGGAGGAAGTGGAAGCATACAAATAATGGTAGAATTGGCTGCAGGTGAGAACTGGGGGGAGGATAAAATTCAGCTCTGCTGCTGATGACCTATATTCAACTGGGTACCCACGATTAAGCCAAACAACAAAATCTACTACATTTGCTACTAAATAATTTCAGTAACTAGAATTCAATTAAACCAACGGAGGCATATTTCGTTGCTCACACCGTGTGATAGTTGACTGGAACGGAACTGAATTACTAATAAGTGAAAAACCTCCTCTCTACATAGAATCAGTTTTCCATAGAACATTTAGAAGGATATAAATCACATGAAAATACTTCATGTATCTGTGATTATCCACATGGAAATACTTCCCCATCCAACAACTTCTTTTATAAACTGTAGAGTTGTGTTTACATTACAGTAAAAGGATTCAAGCAGCATTCAAAATTATTCTACCAGAATACACATGGTGAACTTGAAGTGGATAAATTATGAAATCTCTAATGAGCTTATCAAATACGTGAATTTATATTAACAGTCGTAAAGTAAGTCAGGTTTAGTGAAACAATTTTAATTGCGACGATGCGGATAGCAGTAAAGAAGGCGATAAGAAAGTGAAGTGAAGTGAATACAAGTTGTAAAAAAGAATGTTAAAACAAAGCGCAACATGACTGTGACTAAGCCAAAGAAAAACGTGCAACAAAACCTTTCTGATTACATTGGTGCGGATTTAGTTCATGCATAGATGAGTGGAGGAAAGGTTAACTATTGAAGTGACTAAATTTAGCCCTGTAAATAACTTTAAATGATAAATCACGTGTGGCTGAATGTCCTGAATACAGAACATGCCCACAAGTGAGAGAATGAGTCATTTTATGCTCGCTCCCCATCAGCTTAATCAAGAAGGGTTCAATCATGCGCATTCACATAACACGACTCCAACGTCCAGTAAAATCAGCACGTCAGGATCATGTGAAATAGTGAATTTTCTGTCGCATTGAATTTCACTGCGGCGTCTATTTTAGTGCATAACTGGAAGAAGACAATATTTACATCTTTTTAACTTCATTCTCACCACGAAATAAATAAAGAAGTATGATAATTTCAATTTCACATCAAAAATTAGGTTTTAAAAGTAAATACAAGATCGTATCTTTCGGAAAACGTCATCTTATCAACAAATGTATTCATTATTTCAAGTATGGGAAGTAACTTAAGCAGAAAAAAACATCGAAATTATTTGAAATGTGAGAATTGAGTCAGTACATCAATTTGTGTACTAATGATTGGCCGAAACGAGTAGCTTCATACCACCCACATCAATCATTGACGGCGATCAGCTACCTACGACCGAAGTCATCTAAATGTCAGATGACCACTTCACCAGATTTTAAGTGAGCACACAATTTATGTACCTGGTGTAACTTAGCTGATTGACCAGGAGCAGTTGCAACCACCTGATTTCTCTCTAGCTGTTGGAGCGAATTAGTAATGCATGGAAGCGAATTCTCAAATGCAATCGTATTTTTCAACGCTTCCTTTCTTATTTTCACTTTATGGTATCCGATAGATCACATATAGAATTGACCTGAACAAAAACTTGTTTAAATTTCAACTGAGTTTCCTCAAAGTGATTACGAACCGATAAATGACGAATGAATTAATTTACCATGTTCGAGTTCGCTTTAAATGAACGTGCCTAATTTCTCTTCATATTGACAAACAAGTGGCGATGATAAGTGGCAAAGTTGAAATGCATGTTACTAAATACCTGTTATTATCATTATTACTGTTATTACTAATACTAGTGATATCACATAATAGCTGAGAAGAAAACTAACTTCTTTACTGACGCATGAACATACAATTTTATACTGCATGTTTGCTTGTCATTCAATCTGTAAGACTATTAAGCATTATGTTGACATATTTTTGTAATAATTTGTCAGAAATAACTCATTATGATAGAATTGTTAAAGTTTTGTGACCGTAAAACTGATTTCATTGTCACTCATCTTTCATTTTAAATTTATGTTATCTATCAACCAGAAAAACATAACGAAAGAAAGAAAAATCAGGTGAATTGAATTTGACATATTGACCCCTTTCAATTTGCAAATTCTTGGAGAAAGATGAAAGATTTAGTTGTGGAACTTATTTTACCTCGGGGAGGGAGAGAGATAGACTTTACTTTTTTCATCTCTCATTTATCTCGCAGTAAGTTCTAGTTTGTCCTTGGAATCTGAAAGCTATTCGGGTGGAGTCTTGAAGTAACTAGCTGGTAGATAGAGCTCAAGTTATTATTCACTGTATCACGCGTGTTGGAAAGAGTATGTGGATTGTTCTTTAAGCTAGATGCAGTGACAGATAAGCTTTCAGTGTCCTTCTGGACGACATCTTCAGCACTGATTTTACTTTTGAACAATTTCTAGGAGATCTGAGTTTGCATAATCAGTGCGTCTGTGGTTCACTGGTAGAATTTTCACCAGCCAAACCGGTTAACCGGATTCGATTCCTTGATGATGCACACCTAAGCCTCTCCTGATTTAATAGCGAATAGCAAACCTGTAGTAATCGGTCGTGGAGTGAGAAACCCTGACCTATAGAAACAACATCAATGTTACTGAGACTTCATAGCTTCAATCTTGAAGCCCTACATTCTCCTCGGAACTCAAAGAAATAAAAATACTTCTTCGTTGTTGAGTAGAATGGTGACGGCAAAACAAACACAGGTTCAAACACAGATGGTTCAAATCAAGTCCTCAGAAACCTTCTTACCGAAAAGAAATCTCTATTGCTGACCTCATTACAGAGTTAGCAGTGATACGTTTGATACTCAAACAGTATAAGATAGATATTAGGAATATTGACATATCAGAGTACACAGTTAACTGATGGTGGAGTTTGGTCAACTGAACACAGATTTAGTCCACGCGTCGTATGTACATCAATGACCCTTCTAATTGAAGATTTGCCAGTCAAGTTTTTGATTCTGCATTTTAGGAAAAATGGGTTTTTTCAGTAAACGTTCTGAAGATACAACTGGTAAGTACAATGGCGACCAGAAAGCCACATGAGAAGAGAACACGATGTATGAGTGAAAGCATCTGTGTATCTGCAGAAATTTCGTGTGAAAATTATACTATCCAAAAATTGTACAGATGAGAAAAACAAAAATAATCCTTTCAAACAAGGTGGAAACTCCATATTTACGTAGACATAAGTCTTGTTTCTAACTATCTAAAGTAAGTTATTCAATATCAACTTTTCTCTCTCTGCAGATATTTCTGTAATAATGTGAAACTTCTATTTCCCGATACGAGTTTGAAACAAGGATGAAGTGTTGTTAACAAAGCAGGATTTAATAAGGCCATCAAATGTCAGCAAAAGTCTACACAGCATACATTGTTCCTTAGGTAATCTATTGCATACGATTTCCCTTCACGTTAGAAGGCCGTCTATAGTATATCACGTAACGTAATCATGCTTGACCTGAATCATACACTGATTCCTTCTGATGGTTTCCTTTAATCTGTAATAGTTTTGTATTGTTAGTTGAAAAAACAAATTAAACATTTACGTGATTTAATTTTGCTACCCAAAGAAATAACTGAAAGATGCAAACAATAAACTTTAGAGTGAAATTCAGGTGCAGTATTGAGTGGAAATTCACGTAGATCACTGAATTCAGCAGGTTGCCAGTGAAAATCCCTCAAAACTGTGGGTCGAATCCTGTACCAATCAATTTCTGATACAAAACATTGTCACCTATCCTTTTTTTCATTATTGATACATTACAGTTTATTAACTTGTCAGTTATATATCTCTCGAAGCATTTCTCATGGGATACTTATCACTGCATGCAGAATATTAAGCTGAAGAAAGCTACCCGAATATGTTGAATTTATTGAATACTCATTTACCAATTCATGCCGCTCATTTTAAAAACAGATGCGTTGTCTAACCAATCCGGTGTTGACCAACCTATCACATAAATATCGTTAATGTGAAGGTATTAGCGTGATGCATACTAGGTAGTCTAATTCTTGACATTTCACTGCTTCCTGAACAACTACACATCTATCGTCAGTTTCAAAGAAACACTTGCAAGAAGCTCAAAGAGTATTTCCTCAGAAAAATATTAAATCCTCCTTCAAACATTGCATACGAATTTTTGATTTTTATCTAAATCAACTAATTACTGGACACTCTTCAACAGTCTTAATCTTCAGAGGGGATAATGATTTACCCTTTTCTTCTTCTTCTTTTTTGTATAAAACATTCCTACATTGTCTGATCATGCTATGCAATCAATCTCTAAGAGATAATGAGAGGAATTTCAAGTGTTCGTAAACCCTGAAATTTCACACACAAAAAATAATGAAGTAAGATTATGCGAGCAGATTTTGAAATTAAAGATGCTTTAAAAATATGAAAAATTATCAAAAGAACTACTTTCTAAAGAAATCAAAAGTGAGTATCTGAAGAGTACTCAAAAAATCACTGGTCAGCTGATAAATATTAAAATTTCATGCTTCTCGTTTTTCTTTCTCTAAAAATCGCTTCATATAGAGTGAGGAATTCTAATCAATTTTCTCAGAGAGGAAATGGAAGGTTTCAGGCATAAATGTTTTTTTGATATTGCGAAAGAATAAATTTATGAACTCAACCTCACATTTCATGAAAACGTTGTCAGTGTTTTGTGGAGTGGATCAATCTACATGCACTAAAGTTCACCTTTAAACATTTGCAGCGATTATCTGTGTTTATTGGCGAATTTGGATCCTCGAGGCTGATCGTGAATTAACCTTACCACAATCTGACCCTAATCTACCTCTAATCAAACCTTATTTCACCTTAATCAGATCAATCTAAGCCTCAAATGTCCTGAGGCATCATCCGAACTTAACCTTTTGTTACAAATAACTGAAACTCTTCAGATTTCACGTTGACAGCATCGCATTTCAATCAAATCTTTCTTTTTGCCTTGATGTGAGAGATCGTTCAAAGGTGATGATGGGTGATTTTTCTTGAGTGTTTCAATTTTAACCTCTGTTTGTATGATTACACTTAGGATTTCACTTGTATCAGCATTGGGTATCGCGGGTTTTCGTTAGGTTGAACTTTCACATCAGTGTTATCAATAAATCACAACTGGCAGTGTGATTGTGAAAAGCAGAGTAAGTAATTCAGAAGTTACTGTAACTTTTAAATTGCTATGTACACACTTATTGCATAAATACGGTGACAGAATAATTTAAACTGGTATTCTGTGAATATATATCTGTATCAGGTATGATGTAATGAACCATGTAGTTGTTAGTGAAAAGTGTCTTCGACATTTTTCGAAAACGAAACTTTAAAGTTTCCAAATATGTGAGACAAGACAGTGTAAGATGATAATATCCTCTGTAGTTAGATGTTGATTTCGTTGTGCTGAAAGGAAATAACTTCATTTAAAATGTCTTCTAGCTAATGTGGCAAATTTATGGATCAAAATGTGTGTTGATTTTATGTTGGTTTCTAGTGACTTTCACGGAATCCTCGAGTGAACATTTCATCTTATTTGGAGTTCATCGGCTTGACAAACTAGAATTCGCAGTGATTTATTGTGTCACCTCTGAGATCCAAACCAGCAGTCATTTATTCAAACATGAAATCATTTTTCACTGGATCTCGAGTACCTCAAGAGGCATCTTTTGTGCAGCGCGTATGACGTTTCATCTGGTTTTTCAAAGATTTCTGTATTTCTCGCGGATTTATTATTGACTCTGAGACACTTTCTGTTAGGTTTGAGTCTCAGTAATAACACCACCACGCACTGATGATTGCAGGTTCACCCAGCTAAGGCCTCAAAATGGAAAGGAATATTAATCCTGGATTTCACTGCTTATCGTCATAGAACAAAATAACTTCATGTTAATCCTTAGACATTGTGGAAGAATCCGTTAAAGTAGACGACATGTAAACAGACAGCAAACGTTTTTGTCCAACATTATCATTTAGTAAGAAATGCAATAATGTTTCATGTTACAAACATATCCTTAGTTATGATTATTACAATAGTGACAATAGTAATGGTACCAAGGTCAGTGATGAGAATAGTATAAGCAGTATATGCAGGTGGCGATGAGAATAGTGAATGTACTATGGTAATACAAGCAAATCAACAGTTAAATTTGGTCAAAATGGTGTTCAATTACAAGCCGCATAATAGTAAAGCCGAAAGTGATAGGCAACCGAAGTTGTTTTGAATAACAAAAAAGTACAAAATGATTGAGGAATGACAAAAGGTATTGTAAGCTTTGATTACTTAATCACATTTACTTAGGTGAGAAGAGAGACAGGAGTAGAAAAAACTTCTTTTCTTTACAGAGTTGTTCTCCATATTTACCACAAACTCGCTGACCTCCGCACAATGAGAATGAATCTGATAGAGATCTAGCTGCTTGCTCATTTGCCTTGTCTTAATTTTAACCATCAGAATATTGAAAAATTGTGAGTACTCATGAGAAAGACATTGGTTTGCTGCTCAATTGAAATAGTTAGTAATGACACATTTATACCACTGGTTATTACTGTGGAATGGCTAAAGGGCTGCAGCAAGTCAATGAAGAGAGATTTTTACTTCAGGTGCACCGTTTAGATGATGTCTTGTTCTGTTCATAAGATACTTTTAACTACAAGTACAACCAATCACAGTAATCGTGGTTATTTCAATAACAAACACTTTCGTATGGCTCTCAAATAATAACAAAATGCTTCAAAATGGTGACAAAAACGAAAAGTCATCCGAAAAAAATTACGCTTCAGCTGTTCAGGAAATTTCAATTTTCTCTACACGGAAATAAATGAAATACAAAACAAGCACTAGAGTTAGTCTTGTACGTCAGTGATGGTTTTGTATTCTCTAGCGAATTTCATTTTGCCAATGGCACAAGTCTTCATTCAATAAATTATAATAATAACAGGAATACGAAAAGATTCTTGTTCTGTTATTATGTTGTTCAGGTGTTCAATGTTTTTCATGGAGAGTTGACAAATTTCTTGTTTAACTGCGTTATTGTTTGTGATAAGAATGACAATTAAATTCACATTTTAGTAGAAACCGTTTACTGATATTAAACACACATTTTGTTATCGCGTAATAATCTACTCATTGAGCGGTAATCACAATGCACGTTTGTTAATCAGTATATTCTCAGATTTCTCTATTCTCAGTTATGAGAATTTGTGTGTAGTTCTTACTAGTCAAATTCCTCATTTTACAGATGCTCGACTTTTTATTGAAACTTAGCTGCCTTTAGACTCAGGTAAATGAAACTTCAACTCTCATCTCCCTCACTTATTGTTTTCTTCAAATCCATGTGTGAACCTCCGACTTTTTCACCGTTATATCAGTAAATATCTTACTTTGAAGTGTGACTTTTTGGATTTCTCTCACTGACTGCATTAGCATTCTATGCATTACTAGTGAGTTGCAGTATTGAGTAGAGGGGTTGTAAGTGAATATGTCGACCCTACTCTGTTACATTCTATGAGAGATATTAGAGCATACTGCTAAATCCACTCATAGCCTGAGACATTGATTGTTGTTTGATTACGATAACTAGGAAGTAAGATTCACAGTTGAACGTCGTTTCATACTAGTGTGTGTTTTTGTGTGTGGCAGATTGATTTTGTATTCAAACTAGTGTAGATTTGTGATGTGCTTTGGAATCAGGCGCTAAATATATCATTAATTGGAGAAATCTCAATTAAACTATAATATTTTCACGTGTAACAGTTTGAAGTTGTGTATTTGGGATACGTGTATGAATTTCAGTGCTGTTTGCAACTGCTCTCTATTCTCACAAGTTACAGGGAACTCTGAAGTAGCCAGTGAAAATAAGTGGTACATATCATATGTCACGGACATGGACGAAGTCGTTTGTGTCTGTTATTGTTTGAAAGGTAAAAGGCCAGAGAGAATACTGTCAGGCTTCAACGAAATTTGCCTCCAAATGCTTGATTCATGATAGTACAACTAAAAGTAGCTTCATTCTAAAAAAATGCCTTCATAAGTAATGCAGGTTTTTTATAAAAAGTTCTATTTCAAAGTATTTACTCCTTGAAGCAATCGGCAGGAAGCTTGGCTTGATCTGCATTTCAAGTTAGATGGCACTCGTCAAGGAACTCTTATCTTTTCTGAAATTCAATACAGCGTCATCAAGTGCTTCAGTCAAACGCGTCATCACTGAGCTATTCCAGCAAGCGAATTGCCTGACATGAAGCGACAAACCCAAAATCGAAGAAACAACACTGCTACTGAAGTTGAATTTGTCGTCGTTTTCGCTCTCAGTGACTATGACCGAACATCTTATAGAGAAAAATATCCTCAGTGTTGCATTTGCAAAGGAAACATTGTCAAGTGTGAATGAATTCTTTCTTTATGTACACCGCCAGGTCCCTGATTTCAATAACTGATCACTGAACACTCGAGAATGAGGAATCATTTGTCAAAAGTGAAATAGTTATCTACTGTGAACGGACATGGTCGTTGCAATCAGAGTCTATGAAATGTTTAATGGTCTTGCTTCCTACTCATGCTCTTCTCATTTTGTAACTCTGTAAGGCAGTGTCAATGCAACCAGCTCATCAGAACAATTTTCTCTAAATAGCTTACACAGTGAATACTGGATTCTGAAGTAACAGTCTACAGATACAATTTATCATATACTGTGAACCAGTGGCGAATCAGCAGAATAAACATTCAACCTGATGGGTGCAGTTAGAAACCACTATATTGTCATCTATCGGTAGGCACCTTTTATTACTTGAATACATGTCTCGTCGACTTCTACATCTATTGTCCTAATTTCCAGGTACAGAAATTCATGCGTACATATTCCTGTATTTCACAAAAGTGAAATTAAGTTTGACGTTGTAGTCCACAAATTACAGTTCGTCGGTGACATAGTGCTTAGGACTGTCTTCAACCATGTACATGGTACGGGGTTCGATTCCATGCCGAAACTCACCCGATATCTATGGTCAGCCTGCAAAATTTAGGCTACTGATATCCATGTTATAAATTCCATAATTGTTCGGCAAATGCGGTGTGGTATCAAGCTGTAATCAACCAAAAATAAAATGAAATAAATAAAACATCTATCTCGACACACAGAGAACCTCACACTCTGAATGCTCAAATGCGTGATGCATCTGGCTGAATGTGGTTGTTTCATGCATCAAATATCCATCTGTAAAATCCAAGATATCCTTCCTCCGTTACGCAATCATTTCGATAGACGGAGTGTAGGCAGGAATACACTTTACTGACCACTCACTATATTTATGAATTCTAGAATTGCCTTCGTTTATCTTCGATCGCATTTATCAACACAAGAATCGACTACTGGTCGCTGAATACGGGTTTGTATGCATCCCACATGAAATACTCGATGCCGCCTATTTTAAGCCAGTGAAGGAACGCATTCATCCGCGAACATGTTAATCATACGCTGTGTAGATTGACAGTGTAACTTCCAGTGAAATTAACTACATCATTCAGTATTCACTGAGGCCACTTGATCAGCAAATTTCTGTTAACACATTTACAACTGGCTAGCTGATTCCGGAGATCACGTGAGATAGGCAATTACCCTGAATTCGTGAGATTTTGAATGAATCTGTGAATTTGTGATCAGAAAACAAGGAATTTGTCAAAAGTGATTTATTTCTCATTATTTCGACACCCACAAACAAATTTCTCATTTCAGTTTTCATTTTTAGTTACCACAATGAGAATTTCGACAATTATTTTCACAGCAGTCTTCATCTACCTCACAACGTCCATGCCTTCGTTGACAACAGAACTGAATACCTGTTGATTTGCGACGTCGACATCGAGAACGGTTGCAACACTTTTCAAACTTGGAACTAGCAAAATCGTCATTCCAACACTCACAAGAATTACCTTTGAAAGAAAACAAATACAATGATATTGGTATTTCATGTAAAAGAATGACAGAGTAAGCTTCGAAAGTTAACATGAAATTGTCAAGAATGAATTAATCGGAAAATTATTGCGAGATAAATCATTCACATTACTACCTTAACATCACCTTTCGTCTGGATTTGTACGCGACGTCTGTTTGACTCTAGTAAATTGTAGTCAGAGATCAGGTTCACTTCATAGTTGGCAGAAATCTGCCATCCATTCACGCTCAAAAATGTTCTCAACTAGCATACATTGAAATGACAGGGATGCAGAGAGTTTATTCAAGGCAACCGAGGCATGTCCTGCAAACCATGTCAAACTTCCTATAAACATCTGAATATCTACTGATCACTGTTTTTCATAGGAATGCCAATGATTATCTTCATTTTGTTCAATGACTAGTGTGTCGTGCATTGAAACTGACTTTAATTTATTAGTACACAAATTTCACAAATTTCGTTCTCTGTTTCGTTTCATGCGATGTAATAATGCAGACATATGCACATCAGTGAGCATACATTTCAACAGATCTATTTTCCTGATTCGACTATCCATCATGTGTACAACGATGAAACGGTGTGATTGACACACGAAGAGTGTTCACTCATATGGTGTGAGCGTGGAAATTACAAAATGACACGGATGTACCACTACGGCTGGGAAGAAGTAGACGAGCTACACTGATTTGTGATTAGTTGATTATGAGAAGAAGAAGAGTCTACAGTCATGATTGCAATTGTCAAGATGTAAGACATCTTCCATTCCGTTGCGCAAACTGTTCAAACAAAAAACCTCCACAACATGGCTTTGATACTGAGTTCTTACAAATTCGACCAAAAGATGCAAAGTTGGAATAATTGAAGGAAAACAAATTCTAATGAAAATCAGAGACACTATGCAAGATGTCTTAGATGCGCTTTTGTTTTTTTAGTCGACTTCTTTTATTTGCATTCCACCTAAGTAGATAAACTTGGAACTTCTGATGGAATCAAGTAATTTTCCTTAGTCTTTCATTGAGAGATATTCAAAACGTGAAGAAAAGGATGGATAGAAATCTGTTGGTGAGAATGGGGTTATTTACAGTGGTGAGTCCTTGACTGCATCGCCATGTATGTAGGAGAAACACCCAGCCAACAATATATAATAGTGAAAGAGCAGTAACGACGTCTGAAGGTGGTTCAAAGATCTCTGCAGACCTAAAGAAACTAGTAAACAGACACACTGCATTCCATATAAACGAGACACAAAATCGACTTTGATTAGACTAAGGTTCCGCGAAAATGTTTTGGGTCGTATAAAGAAAGACTGACAGCAGAAGCCCTACATACGTGAGTGAATCTCAACAGTTTGAACAGGCGTGAAGGTGTCATGTTAGCTGATGCATGGTAAATCCTGATTAATAAATTAAAATGGATATCTGTCACTAATTATTCATACTTGGTATAAATTACTGATTGTCTATATCTTCTGATGGAGAGGCTAACAAATGTTTTACAACTGTTTAACAAAAACACTCATAAACACATCAGTTTATACTGCATATGCACATATATTTTCAAATTCAGTTATCTACGACCATCGACATTCAGTCGAACGTAATCTGATGAAAAGAACAGACGGTTCAAAGTGTATAACTGAAGCAGACCAACATTTGAAAGTCTGAGGTCAAATTTCGATCACACCTCATACAATTTTGTTTATTATACATGTTGATGCCTGTTTCATGACTCGTATGGAAAGACAAAGTTTTCAAAGACATGAGATATCCTTTAATACATGAACCTCTCTTGTGTTAATTTCAATTGATTTCCCTGAAGAAGTTCGGACCAGTTTCCTGAACGAAACTTTTAAGTCAGTCATTTCAACTTCGCTGAGATCTATCACATATAATTTTTACAAAGAATATTTGACTTGTTCGTGTCTTGACATTTGATCTGTAGTGTGCATTCCATTCAATTGAGAACTAATTCAGTGAACACAAATGAATAATAATGAGCCATGATATTCTGTACTCAACTTCACTGACATTGTCATCAATTGAGAAGCTGTTCAGTTATCAACTAGGCTACATGCCAGAAAAGATACAGAGCAATAAACAGGGTTCATTGGATGTACATCAGCAACAGACCAGTCACCACATAGTGTAGATATTAACTGATGCGGAAACCACATCTATGTCACAGCTATCCTATGGATTGAAGACACGGATCTAAGGAAAACCATCACGATGCTTTCCCATTCTTAAGAATATCAGTATTTCACACATATCCATGCTATCGGATTCATCTAATGTAAACATGACACTCCGAAATTGACGAAGCATCTCTTGCTCACAAACACAATTATCATGCAAGTTATCAACAGAGTGAAGTTGAAGTCTACACTCCTGAACCCTTCTACATCAACGACATTACTACACAAAGTGGATCAGCCGACATTCAGAATAGCTGAACAGTAAATTAGGTATCTACCAAATTTCGAATAATACTCAGCCAGCCTAATGAATACAAATCTACTATAATCACAGTATAATGCACATCACAAGAAAACATACCTGAAGCCCGTACAACCTGGTCGCCCATCATCACAACTGACAATACCAATATCGTGAGCAACGTAGAAGTGTGCATAGTCGGATTATTATTGCCACAGTGTAAAGGGGAAAGCCATTATATATTTCCCACTGTATCCAAATGGTGGACATATCTATGCCATTGTGATCACACACGAATGAAGATTGTTCACACTGGAACATAAGTGAACATTTTGTTATTCACAGGGATTAGTGGAAACGTAGTCAGTGTAGTGAGATCAATGAGAGGAACACGAGTATTCGTCACGTAATTTATTGTAATTGAATGTAACATTGAGGATATACATGGTGTCCGTGAGTAGTTGTATTGTGAGCATTGTGGAATAGATCAAGTCAATTATTATAATTCCATTCCAATAGTTGTTTGCACACACACACAAGTTCTACGTCTTCACTGCACATGATCATACTGACTGTTCGAATTGTTATTTTCATTCTCATTTTGTATTCGGATGAAAGTGACTAAAATATGGTAGACGCCCTGTGCATAATCTCGCTGGAAATAATAACAAAAATATATAGAACTCGTTGTTACACGTAAACGAATAATGTAACAGAATTATGAATAATTTGGTTTCCACTTTACATGTGGAACATTGATCGAAAATGAAGAGGAGAGAGGAACCAGTTGGGCGTTGACGAAGTGAGATCGACATGACTTGCTGTATGTAACACTTCAAATTGAATACAAACTTTTCCGTATTTTAGAATTCACTCCTGTGTTCGAATTTCAGATTACCACGCACAGCGTACTGTAAACGCCTGATTGAAATACATTATCAGCGTAGTCGAGGGATACATTTCAACATGATATTAGGCACCACAATAATTATATCGACAGACTGGTCGACAATCTCAAATACTATTTCGCGTGTGATAGTGATTCTCAAGTGTTGACGTCATTCGCAATAGAACAGTCATATGCCACGTTGGAAACAGATTCATTGAACCATCACTGCGAAGTGACTGAAATCCGGAGAATGCATCTACCCTGTTGGTGACATATACGGTTGAACACAGTTAAACTGGCACTGTCACATCCATGCAGGTCTCTTAGTTGAGAATCAATTTGAGACTCAATCCCGCAATTCGCACATTGAAGCTTTTCTCGGATAAATGTGGTTAATTCCTGTCTCATATTAAAGTGAAGTTTGTATTTACAGCAGAATCGAGCACAAATTATTGACCCTGAATCACATTTCAAATGAGTATAGAAATCTTGACGTTTCTAGTGGGTAGTATTCGAAAGAATTTCAAGTCTACGAAGACATTCAAATCATTTTAAAGTTTGAGTTTATTTATCATTCAGCCTTTTGAACATTATGGAGAAAACGAACTGCTTTGCATAGACCAGAACACAAAACACAGACATTCCTCACAGTCTGTGAATCGAGCTGATTCAGAATTGAAAAGAAAATTCACTGATCAAGGAATACCCTCTTCAATATCTTACTCATCATGTTCAACAGCTGTATGCGCACAATAGTCAAACAGTAAGTGTTATCTGTAAGACAGTTAGCAAAATCCACTGTGCAATGGTCATAATTTGTGCATGTGGCAATACTCACAGACGTCATGAAAACTGAATGGATGGGAAATAAGCAAATGTGAAGGATATGTTTGTACACCTGTATTAATCAACAAGTGATGTGAGTGACTGACACCCACAGGATGGATGATTGGAGATACAATATATGATGTGCAGATTATTTGTGAATAACTTGGTTACTCACCAACAAAGTCACTTCATTCAATTCTATGTCAAACAAAAGACTCAACAGCGAAAGTAGATAAAACCAACATCATCTACAAAATAGATTGTATCAACTGCGGAAAACACTACATTGGCCAAAGTGGACGTCCCCTTCGTCTTCGTATCCACGAACATAAGCTAGCCGTCAAAAGACATGATATCCACTCCCTTATATCACTACACACAGACAACCGCGGACATCAATTCGACTGGGACAACGTTCAAATATGAGACAGAGGAAACAACAAGAATGCCAGAGAATGTCTAGAAGCTTGGCATTCCAGTGAATCATCAATCAATAGACAAATCGAGATAGACAAAATTTATCAACTGTCAAGGAACTTAGCCCTAAGTTCCTATTGTAATGAAGACGTTTGCAACCAATAAAGGCTGTGTATTTCTTTCAACTTTAAATCCAAAACACCAGTATTCCTCGAACGAAATTATATTGTTTGGCAATTAAATTGAAGACAACTACAAAGTCTACAAACAAATGTTAAGTACAAATGAAGTTATAAAGTACTTTTATTCGTATTTGTTTCAGTCTTCATTCAACTTGCAAGCGATCGAACCATTCGCGCCTTCGAGTTGCCCACCAATGGCTGCCAGTTTCAATAAACAAACGTTCAATGTTCACGACTATTTACATCAACCTATAAAAAAGAAACCTAACACACAAAGGGTCAAAGTTCAAGTCAAAGAAACAATGAGTGCCAATACAAGTAACTTAGAAGGTGTGAAAACACACAAAAACAACCAATCAAGTCCAAGGTCACCGGGAGAGATGATTAATAAACTCGTGGAGAAATCTTAAAGCTCATTTTAAATTGAAGTATGCGCTGAAGATGTCACCTAGTAGGGCGATGAAAGCTTCGCAAATAAACTATATAGCTCAGAGAATACAACCACATCAAAATATCTCATTCTTATTACTAGCTATCTGAGACATATTTAATCACAATCATCGATATTCCATACACACAAACACGAACAGAAATTGCTCAGCGTATGCTTCTCAGAGATGTTGTCTCGCCCAGACACTCAGATCATTTTAATTGCACAAACCTATGCAAAGGTAAGTATAGGCAGTAAAAACTGATCCTTAGCTCAGCGCTAAATAAGTCTCTTCCCAGTGATATGAATGGGCGATTCTTTAGAACCTCAGCTGCAGTTTTATCTTTAAATTCAAACTTAGTGAACAACAGCTCCCTCAGCATCGTATGGTTTCTTTCGTGCTTTTGCTTGAATTTCCACTTCTTCTTGATGAATACATGGAGGATATCCATTTTCCATGAGGACACGTCTGAGTCGCTACAGTTCACCATCAATTGTGCTACAAGTGCATACTCCAATTATGTTTGAGGAGAAGTAGTTGATAAGTTTTCTCTTCCTTTAACAAGGGAACTGAATACGAAAATTCGAGTATTTACTATTCCATATTGATTTCCTGTAGATCGATCTTCAAAGAGAACTGTTAGATCTTTTTTTAAGAGAAAATAAAAAAAAAATGGAATTCTGATTTCATCTCTGATTCTGTTGTGAAAGCGATAGCACAGTAGTAGTTGTTGAACTCCTCAGTTATCAATTCGATGTCGGTAATGTCGTCACATATGATGAAATTATCTTCCATGTATCTTTCGTTCAAATGAAAAATATCGATAGAAGGCCGTAACATACTATTCCCAGAACTTGTCAAGAAGCAGTCTGCAAGTAGAGAACCCAATGGTGTCCCAATTTTCACTACTTTGCTTTATCCATAAAGCGTGTTGTTGAACTTGAATTAGACATTTGAAGTGCATGTCATTAGTAGTTCCTTTAAGTAGTGCCTCGGAACACACACTTTGGCATATTTATCCTTAATGAATTTGCATATAAAGCAAATGGTTTCAGTGAGGGTAACATTGCTGAAAAGGGACGTTACATCCATGGATATCATTTTGCTTTCCGAGTACACAAGCACCACATATTGAATCAACGAATTCAAATGAATCTGAAACACTAGGCTAACTGAGATTATTTTCGATGGAACATGCTATTTATGGATGGATGTGAGACATGCAATTTTATTCCTTTTAGGTAGACTGTTAATTCCTAAGAAAAGAACAAAATTAGCCTGCTGTCTTGTGCACGCTCAGATATTTTGATAAAATCTTCGATTTTTATTTTGTGTAAAAGTGTAATCTGTACAACCTGAGTTCTTCTCTTCAGTTTGAGATAGAAAGAAAACCACGCACTCACTCGATGATGATGATTCACTTTATTTTGTGTATAATTAAATTTGTTGTTGAAATATCCATCCTCCTCTATTGTAATAAAATAGTTTCATTCAAATTATCTATGAAAGCAAGATTGCAAAGAATTGTTGAAGACCAACTCGCCTAATTTGTGATTTCTTTTAGGCCGTGAAGTGTGAAGTTTATTTTGCCACTTCTTCGTTCACTACAGCATAACCTGCTCTTCAACATACAACTGAATTCACTGATAATGTACACCACATGTATAACATCATGCCTAGAAATATCTTCGGCCGTCATGAAGATTGAAGCAATGAATAAAATAACAACAGATTTCGTCATGTTCCAATGCCATTAAGAGATCGTTAAAAACTGTTTCTCAGTTGTCACTCTTCATCTCATTGTCGGCTAATGGATGAATGTCCTGCAGCTGTATTCAGCAGTTATGACCAGTGTCGTACAGCATGTAAAAGTGAATTCGAATCTCAGTGAACTCACTGTTTTAGTGTGGTGCGCTATCACACTGATTGGCAAATTTAGAATACACGCGTTAGTGAATTCTATCTCAAGATGTTCCCTGGTTTACAATCTTAGTCTCCTTACCTGAAGTTCACGTGTTCGAAATTCTTGGCGGCAACGGATATGCTGTGATGAGTAGTCTCGAATTTATTGAAATGGTTTTTTCAGTGCTATCTGGTCTCTAATCAACTCTGAGTCCAGTTGGTTTTTTTGATGAAATCTACGTTCTCACTAATCCAGATAGCTACTAAATCCTACAGTTTAATTTTTTCTAAAATGAGTACGATATTCAAGTGTGTCTTTCATAAGCATACAGCTTTCCTCTCTTATTCTATCGTTTCAAATTCAAAACTTTAAGAATATGCTTTACACATATTCCGGATATCTTACTATTTTGAACAATATTCCAGTTCTCTACAGTCTATATCTGCAACGATCATCATTTCTGAACGATAGTCATCAATTTATCTTTTAAGACTACTTGGTTTTTGATCTTTACTGACATAGCCACTTCCCTGGACTCCTAGAATACCTTGTAGGTGAACAGTTTTGAAGTGATGTAACGGAAGGCAAATTCTGTTTGCTGGCATGCATCTTTCTAATTTAATATCTCATGAGTATTTTTCGTTCATTTCCTTTGAAATTCTTCTGACTTTATTCATTGATGAGGCTTTACATGATCACGCCATCAGCGATGTTAAGAAATAATTACTGTTTGTATTCCCAGGATATTTATTATCCGTCTTGTATATTGTTGATGTAATCAATCAGAGACTATGTCTGTTTTAGGTAGTAATCAGCATTACTCAGTCATCAAATAAACAACAGATGTGATGGAATGAATGAATGAATTATTACCGTCGACAGCTTATCTATCCTTCAGGGGGTTTATTTATGTATACTGACTTGATAAATATACTAATCTCATGTAGAAAGGCTGATAGCTAGAGTACCATTGGGAAGAAGCATCAAGGGATGATAAACATATGAGAAAATGTCGTCAGCTGTTTAAGTCTTTTTATATTTTTCATTCTGACGTATTTTATGATGAATGTTTATCAAGTTTTCAAGTGAAAATAAAGCGATTCTTCAGTCAAAAAGTGTCTCTTGACAAATTGCAATGTGTGACGTGAGAACTTACTCAGAGTTATTCTTAGATGGCCAGAATCTTCAGATCACAGCATGCTATCTAATGGGTAATGTATATTGGGATAAAGAAAGTAAGTGATAGAGTGTTTCAAAACATACTGCTTACTTTCAAAAAAAGTTGGAAACCCCTATCGTCAACCAGCTGTATAGACTCAGCACATAGAAGTGACTTTTAATACCCGGATACCCATTTCACTCATTTCTGGTGCAGGTCATCAGTGGTGAATCAGTTCAAACCACCTACATTCCGGTGTCTGAAATGTTTCCCAGTAAATTTTACTCATTCAGTACGTGTTAAGGTAGCAGAGTCTAATTTAAATTAAACATTTTTGGATTCATTCCAGTAAAACACCACAGGTTAGTAAAATACTCTAGAATAACAATCATAATGTCGTCATGAACCAGAATAAATGTGGTAACTTCAAGTGTTCAAAGACAAGACGGGAGGATGAAGATAACCAACCAGCCAACAGTCACAAGGATCAATCACTGTCAACGGGATAAAAGTGAAAGTGATCACTTCTTCTATTTGTCTAAGCACTATCGTTTGAACTACAAGTGATTTAGTGGATAGGAATTACAAAATCACAATCAGAGAGGCTAGAGAGAACTTCATCTCATTGGAATAATTTTGACTGTCTTCTCCACTCAACATGAAGAACAAGATTCAGATTTTCAAAACAAATGTTAGTGATCCATAGTGATCAGAGACATGAAGTGCACGTCTTGAGAATCATTTTAAACGGTCCACATACTTATATCAACAATTGCCTTCGTTCCCTACTGTTGACTAGATGTCCACCGACCAGCAACTCTGGAAGAAAAGTAGGAACTTCCGACTTAACCATTGAAGATCTTGGACAAAATGAAGATAGGTCAGACATTCTGAAGAAATTATGAGGTACATGTTAACCCAGGACATTCAGTGGAACCTTATTGGTGAACAGTGTTTTGAGCGAAGGTCTTAGGGTAATATGAGTAGGATCATGTTAGAAGGAGATAAAAGTTTATGTGCAGTCGTGAGGTGAGCAGATGAGGACTTCAGGGAAAAGGATAAAAGGTGTAGGTGTTTTACTCGGAAACCTAAGGGGTTATAATAATATTCGCTCAGTTTAATATCTCGCTAGTTTTCTAGCTGGTCTGAAGCCTGGGAAAAGAAATAGTTCTGGGAGTAGGGCAAGCGGCCTTTCCTTGGAAAAGGAATCAGACTGCTACAGAAGCTTCAAAGCACAAGGAAAACGTTAATAATAAAGAGAAAAACAGCTGGCAGAGAATCAGCCTACTATCCATGCAAAGCAAAATAAAAAGTTGCGTCATTTTGAGAGACATAAAAGATTCAGTGGATGCAAAATCCTTCCAGAAAATGATGAATTTAATAAACCAAATAATTTGTTCATTGCAGCTCTATGCATCATCATCGAACAAAGCATGGAACAGTAGCCAAAACTCTGCTTCAACTTTATCCATTTTGCCTTCGATAGAGTTAAACACGAAGTTATTTTTAAAATATTTCAACGCTGTGGAATCTCAAACCTTCGGCTTTATGTAGAGGTTGTAGTCGAAATCCTTTTGATCAACTTCTTGATAATACTTTGTATATGACTTCGGATGAAGTCTCTGCTGATTTCGCATGACGAGGAGTAATAATGTACTCCAGAAATGAGCCATTTTACATATATATTCCTCGCAAATAACTATTCAGCTGTGAAGTGAATTTACGAAAAGAGATCACTTTTAGCTGACTTATGTGATCTCAAATAACACGACATGGGGGTTTTTCACACCTTAACAGCTGAATCTATTTATATCACGACTATTTATTACTAGTCATTTATCAAACGCTATGTAGATTTTTATTCCCACTAAATACTTGCAGTCATCATGCATACCCTTTCTCTATTATACTAACCATCACTCAGACATTATCTCACTGAATGACTAAATTCACTTGTTAGCAAACACGCGATAACATCAATCATTCCTGAATTGTGTTGACCAATATTCAGATCAACAATAACCACACACACATGAATCCAAGTGTTCTATTAGTGTTACTATTATCGTTCTGCAGATTTAAAACTGTTGAGATATTTGTAAGGAAACACAAGCAAAATAATAAAAATATCATATTTTATAAGGGTGAGTGTGTGGTATAAAGAGTCATATTGGTGCAGTTCAATGAGAATCAGTCATCTGTTCATCATGTGGAATGGTTAATTTAATATATACCACTAATAGCCTTACTCTGTGAACACGATTACTGTTGGTGGTGGTGGTTTTGGTTTGGGAGAATGAATTATCTTCTCAGATTTGTTGAACGATTCATTGACTTCAAAATATGGGCATTAAACACTTTTGAAAACAGAAAAAACCCGTACACTTGTAGTTATTATTATAATTATTATCCAGATGGATGGATTTCATTGTAGAAATGTGATGTGTTTCTTATTTGTTAACTAACCGCTTCAATGAGGTTGGTCTTGCATTCAAAAGATGCAACAAGATGTATTTTTGAAATGATGGAGGAAATGTGTAGGTCAGGTGGATGGTTCTTGTGCTGTAGTTTTCTTACATTTGGATGATTTTACTGAGAGGTAGCTTTCACTGTCCATCTGGACAACATTTACAGCGCTGACTGCAATGTGAAGTCAGCTGAAGCAATTCTGCATGGATGTAATATTTATCTTTCCTGGTGGCGTAAAATGTGACTAACTGTTGTAAATTTATCTTATTTTAGTCATCGATCAGATGTTGTTTAGCTGAGAGGATGCCGTGATCTTATATGATATTGAATTACTCTGCATCGTTCACAAAATAAAATCCACCCAGTAAAGTGGGTCAGTAGTGTTACATTGTCTTTGTGACTTGAAATATCCAATGAAACTATGTAGTTCTTCGTTATTGCTATTCTTTTTGACTCATACCTCCCTTCACTGTCTCTATTTAGCATTTATTTTTACTTTCTTCTCTTGCACACTGGTGCAAAGTTCTATGTTGAAACCAGTCAGTCAGTCAGACATTATCCTGATATCAGTTCAAAATTATCCGAATATTCCCATTAGTTGAATCACCTCCCCTTTTAGTTCTTCAAATGTTGGTCACGCGTCATGCTAATTATAAAGTTACATGACTAATTAGTAACACAAACAGTATGTTTTGAGTAAGGACTCTACAGATGGTGAACCTAAAAGAGTTATCTCACTAAAAACTTTTATTCTGATGTGAATCTGAGAACAGTAGGGTCCACCGTCTTAGATGTGAAGATAAAATGTTGCCGATATTAACTGGTTTACAGCGGCTGAAAGGACAGAAGAAAGAATCGTGCAATCTGAGGATTTTGTGTTCTGTTTCTGGTGAGGTTATGGGTGTTTCAAGCTAAGATGAAACAACTCTCATAGACTTCCTGTCTACAGCTGTTCTCTTGATGATCTCAACCCATGGTCGAATTCGAATCAAAATGTAATCCTTAGAAATCAACACTTGTAAACTTCAGAGATCTATTCAAGCTGTGAATAATCTATAATTTTTTCTGTTTAAGCATTGTCGACTGGCATTTTGTGATACTTTTTGTCATGAATAGCCAACCGTTTAAACCTTTGATACAACTACTCTGAAAAGTGCAATCGTGCATACCACAGAATATTCAGCGTTATTTTCATCTCAAAGTGTTTACTTCTTGTACAGACTCTTCAATCGGTATAATAATCGATGATAAATCCCTGGATAAATATTAGTCTGTGTCATGTATATTCCCCTACTCCATATGGATTCTTCCCCCAATTTCTTGAAATACAGATGTAGTTGACAGACAAAAACGCTCTAGAAATGAAGTAAATATGGTGTATTCGAGCATCACATGAAGGTCTAGCAAATGATGCAATCCAAAGGTCTCCAGGCCGTCTTCTGAATATTTATCAGGGAATAGGTTCTTGATTGGTCCGTTGTTCATCAGAGTTCCTTCTTGCCCATCTTTATTAGGGAGTTAAATCAGCTGCTGACAAAACTCTCCAGCCGAGTTTACTAACTGGTTTCAAGCGCACAAGAAATAGGGAAAGTCAGACATGGAGTTAGTGAACCTACCTAGAAAACTTAGTTCATCAGCCGCTGAAACATCAGAGCTCAGAAAAAATAAAAGAATATGTTCATTCTTATTAACTTAGTATGCCAAAATTGCCTCCACTGAATTATTGTGATCGTCTATACATGTAACTAATTTTCAGTGAATACGTGGTTTCGAAATTATCTGCAAAGACACTCATTATAAAGAATAAAATTAAATTTTCATCAGATTTTCTCTTATTAACATAGCACTGTCGAAGTATTATTTCCTCCTTCTGATATTTTGTCATATATTGAAAGAATCGGTAATCCTCACTAATCAGATGGTTTTGTCATTTGTTTGGTTTTTTGGATTTACTGAAAAACGTCTTCTCTACTGGACTGTTGAAGGAATCTTACAGATGAATACTCAGTTTACTTGTGTACTTTTCATCCTTTTTAGCCTTCTATGCATTAAGCAAATTGCACTTTTGGTACTTTTTTGAAGTGAACAATTGCCTAAGGCATGAATTATTTGCCTAATTGAGAATAAGCGTTGAAAAATAGAGAGAAAGGGGGAAATAATGAAAAACACATTCGACGTCTAACCTTTATGCAAAGAATTGGTTATTAATATCTTACACAAAAAAGTATGTGAAAAGTTACAATTATCAGACATATGTGAGTATATGTATAGAGTATTTCGTTATAGAAATTGACTTTCAATCACCTCAGAATGTAACATTTTCAGCCATACGGATATCAATTCGGAACTGTTATCTAATTAGTACTTCTAATCCTAAAATCGTATTAGCAAAGTAATTAAGACTGGGGATGAGAGATCGAAGGTAAAAGTGAAGAGTCGGATCAAAATAAGGATTGAAAAAGTGAACATCGAATTATTAGCCTCACCGTCGAGCAGTAGTCACTAAGCTAAATCACTCAGTTAGCGATATTTTGAGTATCTCCTTAGATCAAATTAGACGCTTTCAGAAACAGTCATGTCAATATGATTATGAGAAATAAATTGTACTCGAAACGTCATCCAGTTGTTTATACCACGCTCACTGTGTTCTGTATCAAATAATGTGGGATGATAGTCTACCACAGGGCTCACTGTGCATCCTTACATTAATTTAAAGGGTCTTGAAGCGCTAGGTTGTTAATAACTTTGGAGTAGTGAGAGGATAATCAAATATCCAGTAGATGAATTTACCGTTGTTTCGTTCCTTGGGGTGGATGACGTAATTACAAAGTAGCTTCCATCATCCATCTGGACAACTTGTTCAGTGCTATCTTGAATGCGAGTTATTGACAGTATGTATTTTACATGTATTCTATGAAATTATTTGATCGTAAATCTGGTGCCATTGAATCACTTTATGCAATGATCACTGACAGTGATGTTTATTTGATTCAGTGATAAAACTTTTTCGCATTTATCCAGAACTGCGTAATGTTGTCAACAGTATGAGAGATGACTAACCTCCTAGTAAACAATCATGAAAACAGATTAACCTATTTGTTAAAGTTAATTTCTCATTGGCTGATTATTTCCGACTGGGATGTTCCGTCTCTGTAGACACGTTGTGGCCTTCATGCCTTATGGCCTTCAATGGATAAATCCTAAATGTGTTCGATAGCAGTAGTGCTACGGTCAAATCTCGTTCGAGAACATTGTCACTCACTAAGGATTGCAGGCACATGCAACTGACGAGTTCCAAATGAGACAAGTTGCGCATCTTGAATTCCATTGGTGATCACGATCCATCAAACAACTTATCAAAAGCATATTTTGATGTGAAGGTATATCTCAAACTCTGGTCAATATTGATATTCACTGCTTTTGGGCAATGACAATGGATTTTTGTCATCAAATTTATATACCCTCAAAAAGGCGCTTGTTAAGACCGAAATTAAAGCGCATAAATTCATAAGTGCATGTATATCATAGGTGTTAAGATTGTCCAGAATCAACTGGACGTGCATTAAGACTCCTAGATGTAAGTACTGTGGTATAATTTTGTATAGGAATACTGGAATTAAAATCAGCTACTCGATTCAATATTTAATACGGCTGTTGTCCTTCAGATAACTTCTGTTTCAGTGAGCCAAGTAAATAACAGAAGGCATAGAATGACCTATCAGTTTTAGAAAACTTTTACTCGATAGAAATACATCAGTTTGTAACTTGAAGATGCTTGTCTCATTCATGGGCACGTACTGCTGAAGTATGACAAATAAGGATAAAACAACTGTCCGGTAATCAGTGGTTTCCAATGGTTCTCTAACTGAAGTCATATATACATTCTCAGCACACATAAGTTTATGCTTGATCACCGGTCAAATAAACTAATTTTGTTAGCTGCATCAGGTCAACTGATGCTGTTTCAAACCAAAGAGGCGAAATCAATTTCTTCGAAACCGCAGATACGCCTTGCTGACAAATGCCAACAGACAACATTACTAGGTACAAGCCTACCAAAAATCCAACGCTAACCAACTTCTAAGTCACTAGGAAAATGAGACAGCTCACATTTAAAGAAGTAATAGGAGAGATCACAACACAATTCAGAATGAATTTAAGGCAGCTACTGTGCTGCCCAATAAGGCAGAAAAATCTAGAACTCCACATAGGATTCCTAATAAACCACGAATTAAGGTGGTATTCAAACCTACAAACTTACTCGAAGACAAACATTGCAATATAAAAGATCCTGTTTACTTGGTAAGACAAAATAAAGTCACTCAAATAAATTGGCGTCAGTTTGTTTATGGGAAAATAGTAATTTAACTAAGTATACAACAGTTGGTCCTAAAGCAGTGACATAATTGGAGAAAAACTGAGTGATTTAGATGAATGGATTAACACACAATCACACAGTAGGATAAGACAAAGCTAAAGTTCTAAAAAGGAACATATTTAGGTGTAGGAAAGAGAGAGATTGATCACTGAACCTCAGGGTATTAAATCTACATCAATCACATGAAATATGAATGACGTAAAATGTTCTGATTTTTAGAAATCTATGCTTGCGACGACAACGTATATATTATTTTTTAACGTAATTCATAAGTGCAGGAACTAAAGAGGAAGTAACTGTAAAAAGTAAACTAATATCCTGAAAGGAGTCACAATGGAATCTAACAGACATTCAGAATGACTTAGCGTAAATGTTATACATGAAGGTTATGAAGGTTGTCTAAGTTCTGTTGAGGATGCATTGACTGGAACTCAAAAATTTTTAAACGAAATGTTCGAACTGTATTCAAGTGATGCATTGGAACGTATTTTATTATTGCTTAATCTACTTATGCTTTGTATAGTCACTATTCTGTTGTTAGCTATTTACGAAAAGCTCTTGGAATCTTCTTTCGAACGTATTATGAATAAGTGATTTTTGCCGTATCGAGTATAATGAGTATGCCATTACACTGCACTCATTTCTGTTTCGTAAACTAAGATCTGAAATCTTAACCACTTCTCAGCAGAATACAAAAGTCTGTGTTCAAATTCCCTTGATCCTACGTATATTTCCAGCTGCATGTAGACCGAAAGGCACCTCAAAATAAAGTGAGCTCCTTGTTCTTCATACTTTTACGAAGATGGTCAAAGGTACATGATATAAGGTCTCTGTAACTACTTATAATACATCCCAACCTTTCATTGGGTTCAGAAATGTAAATTACCCTTCATATATTCCTGTGAATAAGAGAATAAAGTTTTATTAGTGAAAATACGGCTTAGTGACGTCATGGCGGAATAGACAGCTCAGAGAAAAGATAAATATTCATACAGTAGCTATCTGAATGAATTGGATAATCGAAAAGTAGTGCGAAAGTGTAGAAAATACTTTGAAAAGTGCAAGTTTGAAAAAAACAGTTGGATATATATCCACTCACTGAGAAAATGATTACCCAAATGTTTACCGTAACGTCTTCGAAAACGACTAGGAAAATGAAAACGAAACTTTTAATTATCATCAACAGTGGAGGATAAGAACCGCCTATTTTTCTGTAAACAAGTTTTGTCTCAACATTTTAATGGAATATATCCAAGTGAGCTGTATTTTGTGCTTTTTGTACCATTCGATGATTACCTTTAATTCATTTCAAATTTTCCAATATACTCCCATTGGGGCAATATATAGTACTGACAGATTGCTTAAATAAAGCAACATACAATGACATGCAGTAGCTATGAAGACGTCGTATTTTACCATTAGAAATATAATGAGCAAAACTGTCATCAATCTTTATTTGCCCTGATAACTGGAAGCTCCCTCTCTCCTTTATTTGATTAAGTAATCTTTCGCTTCAACCTCTCCTACGTCTCTGTAGCGTCCCTTTTCTTGTCTGTCATTCTTACAATTTGAGTTGAACTCGCCAGATTGTTACTCACTTCATTAGTATCTCATCATCCTAGTCATCACTTGTTATATTTTTTCAATCGCCTGCTTTCTGAGTGGAACATAGGACTTTAAGCTTCAGCTTTGACGTTTCAGTAGCAGTGGAGTTGCTAGCTCCACAGCCAACCTTCTCTCTTTATCACTAAGCTTAATATCGGTTGAGCAAAAAGAAAGAGTGTGTCAGCTGGAGATTGAGCCTCTGACCACTTGCTTGGTTGGCCAGTGTCCTGTCACTGAACAACCGCCGAGTACGAATATTATCAGGGCGACGTGCATGTATATAGCACACAGCCTTCTTTGAACCTTGCACACAACAACTGGGTCTCGCTACTATCCTATCGCCTTTGGCGGATCTGACAACAGGAGTCACGAGAACACCATTAGAGCATATGACAGGCCAGTTACCATCTTGTTATTATTACATAACTCTTCTGCCATCGTATCAAAACCTTTATTCTTTGTTTATATCTACAAGTTTCTGAGTATAAGCTGGGTATAAGTGTAATCTGTGAGCACTTTTTATTAAGTTTGGAGTATCCAGGCAACTGATATTATGTTATATTTGCAAGTATGTTAAAATTCTTTTACTGGACACTAGTAACTAGTGTGATGTGCCTAGTCGTTTCTTTGGTGCAGACTGAATTCTACCAGCCCATTTTACAATATGGCGATCATACTAGGTAGTTCACCATCACGGTCCACTTCGAATTGTTGATATTAGATGGCTGAAGGAGATCAACAGGAAGACTTTGAGCTAGGTCTCGTGCTAAGTCAGAGACATTACCACTGAGCTATTCGGGCTCACGACTGACCTCTTGTAGGACTGTAATGGAATCTCAGAATGGACACAAGTTCCTTCAAAGTGATTGCAGATACGCCTCGCTGAAAGATGAGTGCCAGCTTGCACGAAACCTAGGTCCAAGACTTCCTGCCGATTGCCTCTAACCGTCTAATATGTTGAAATTCTGCTGTACATAAACCAAATAATTTCTTCAGGCTGTGCGCAACTCATGAGAAACCAGCTAAACAAATATATTTGTGTTATTCATTTAGTGTTTTTCTACACTCCATCTGCAGTTATTACACCTATTGGATTATCAGTTTGGGTTTTGAAGTTCCTTTAGCGATTTGATTTAGGCTTCTATCCCTACACAGGATAGCAAACTAGTGAACTGGTAAACCAGACGAGGTCAGATCTCTTATTTAGTATAATATGTGAATTGAATTTTCATATTTCTTACCTAACCTATGGAATTCAGTCAGCACTAAGGTCACTAGACACGTAACCTAGGCTTCCGTGTAGTGAAAATCCACTGCAAACATTTTGATTCGCGGCTGATTACATGTATATATTGTTTGACTGGACAATAACAATTGTTTGGTTTGCTAATATATACTCTTTCTGTCATAGGCATAAGTAGTAAAATATATTCAGTATTCAGTTGAATTTTTTATTTCACTTCGAGACTCGACTAACAGCTGAGTGTTATAATTATATACAATCAAAGAAACGTTTGGTTTAATCACGTAGATTTTATTCACTTACCGAGAACTTCATTCACAAGGACGTAATTTAACACAAAATTGAAAAAAATACAGACTAATTTGTCTGGATTATAAAATTTCTGTGAAACAATTTAAAAAAGTTTTGATTATGTCTGGAAATTTTATCACAGGAGAATAAAAATAAAACAGATTTAATAAATTAGTATTTAGTTTGTGATGACTGGTGGCTAATTGTGACGTAAATCTCTGAAGCCTCGAAATGCATTTTATTCTGCCTGAAGTTGAATTTGAGTACACCAACTCAAAACACCCTATCAACTGAAGACAAATACAACATTATGAGTTGATGTTAGTTTATCACTGTTCAGAGTTGCTAGAAAACGAGATAGCTTACCTGAATGCCTTTCTGTTGTACACTCCTTATGCTTCGTTCGTTCACTAGTAGAATACTGTCCAACTATGTATGTGGTCCGAATTCTGATTTCACGGCAGATGTGTTCCTAAACTATGTTTAATTTACTATCCCATAATAACCACGAGAAATACGGAAAGTTAATAGTGAATCTAACAACCCAATGCATGGAATTTTTCAAAAAGATTATTAGAATGTAGTTCATCTTGGTCCTGGATGATTTTGCTGTTCCGATTATATTTAAAAGAGGCTTTCGAATCGTCATTTTGTAGACATTAAAAATACTTATGAGAGGAGACAACACCATTAGATGTCATATTTTATTAGATTATGAGGAACGTGAAGAAGAGAAATCATCTGCAATTTAAAGATGCAGTATTCGGATAGCAATTGTTTCAAACAAGGAACTACGGTGTGAATACGGTACTTTCAAACACTTGTAAATACTGGATTCCAAAACTAATCAACCAGACAGTAATGTCAACGGTGTAAGGGAATGTTTCTTTTGGAATTGAAGCATCATTTGATTCCGCCGAAGTGTTTGAATTATTTGATGAGCTTGCCTTGTAACCTGAAGGCTATGTGTTTGGTCCTCGTTTAGTCATAAGTGCGTACTATTGAAGAGTCTTAAACTAGGACGAAATATCTGTCCAGTAGTCTGTGGCTTTGAATGGTTCTCTAAATTGTATCAGTACTTGAATAAACTTGAAACTAACCATATCTCTAGCAACTGGAAATAAAACTGAACATGTCAGTGAAGAGATCTTTTTCAGGGAATTCATTCACTTAGCTGTATTCCCCGAACTTTGCAAAATTATTCCTGTATTTGCATGTTTATTCGATTACCGTATTGTTTTAATCATCAAAACATGTCAGAATAATGATGAATTATCAAGATTCAAGTTTGCGTTATAGGAAAAACGTTCAGGAAAATTGGATGTTAAATACACAGCATGCGTTTTTGAAACAAATGAAGGATTCATTTCATGGAGCATTTAATCTTGCTCAAAGTAGAATGATATTTCGCCATATGATTTGCTGCTAATTTCTAAATTATTTGATCCTAAAGTCAACTAACATTTTCCATTGATCATATTGGAGTGAAATTCTCAGTCACCGTTGACACAACGGCTTTTGTACGAACGCTTCCATGGTATTTTCAAGTGTTGGTTTGTAGGGATTTGATTTGGTTACAGGATTTCATCATGAGCTGACATTAGTTAGAGAACCATTGGAAAACCTGGGAGTACAGTACCTGAGTACTGATGAAGAGTCCCAAACTAGGACGAAACAGCTGTCCAGTACTCCCAGGTTTTCCAATGGTTCTCTAACTAATGTCAGCTCATGATGAAATCCTGTAGCTTCCATGGCAACTGGAGATTAACACGATATCATTCTGATTGATGCTGACTACTTTTTGTGGATGAACACTTAATGTGAAACAATGACTACATAATTGCAGTTTCAGTGGAAACATTGCTATTAGTTATAAATTCATGTGCGTCCAACTGACGAAGCCCAAATAAGACCAAATGCCCATTCTGGATTCAACTGGCAGTCAAATTACTTATAGACATGGCATGAATAGTAATATTTTACAGTTTGATGCACTGAGAATTCTGCACTTGGTGCAAATCTGTTGTCAGGAATGAAATTGTCACTATTATTATTATCATAACTCAATGGTGTTTTTCTTTCGGTTAAACATCACCATTTTCATCAGTATAGTCAAACATCGAATCCAAAAAGTGACCGCATTTTGAGTGGAACACTTGAGAATACAAACTACTTAAGCTTAAACCCACACCTGTGTACAATTTAAGATTTTGACTGCAACTGTTTTGGCAGAAATTTTAGGGAGGTCAAGAAATTGTCAGATGTCAGATGGAAACTCACCACTGCTCATCAATGGATTGAAACTCTCAGTTAGGTGCGTTAGCTTCATCAGAGGCGAGAACTCGTGAGCCTCTTTTGAACTTTCTTTAAGTTTTCCATTATTGAAAAACATCAATCCATATTGTTAAAATTTTGTTCTTAGCTAAATATTCATTTAAGGTAATAAAGCAAATTAGTGAAATCGTTGAAACATTTTGTTAATTTGCAAAACGAATGTTTAATGCACTGCTATTAGCATCATGATTTATCACAGTGGACAATTTGTCTACATTTAATGACTAACAGTCCATTAGCATCTTTCCTATTCCTTGAACATTCAATTCGTAAATTCTCTGACACTTTCTTAAAGGAATTTCAGAGTGAAAAAATGAGGTGAACAATGATTCAATTCTGTCGCATATATTTATGGACACATATAATTAACGTTCCATTAGTGCAATACTCGTATGAAACGAAGGAATCAATTAGCAGAAAGTTCTACATAAGTTCGTCTTTTTGACTATCCATGACACTAGAATATGTGTAGGGCAATACTCAGCTTTGATCTTCAAGTTACTACGAATATGACTGACATTGTATAAGATATCTTCTATGACTGTAAACAATTAAACGCCAGACATCAGTTTAATGACACAACTCGTGTGGTGTCATTGAGACAATCACAAATGATAAACGTGTCATCACCATATCTGGTATAGAAGTCTGTCTGATTGACTGCCCACTTCATTCTTTTTTGTTTCAGGTTGCCCATAAAAGTGTCTGCCACAAATGGACCTAGCGGACTTTTCATACTGGCCCCGTCAATTCGATGGTACAGAACATGGTTAAATTGAAACAGTGTAACCTTAGTTCATATTAGCAGCAGCTGTCAACAGGTTCACATGCGATTTGTATTGTTTCTTCTGGCGGGATCTTTATCAACAGTGAGGAGGCGTCAAATGAAACCATAAATTTATTAGAGATATATAAATTACCTCTCTCTCTCTCATTTGTTAATGTTGAGTGTTGCCATAAATGACAATGTCCACTTTTAATCGTTTCAATGTAAAGGTTATTTTGAAAGTCGTAATTACGATTACTTTCGAACATTTATTTTGCAATAAACGAACTTATAAGGATATCTATATAATAGGTTTATTCTGAACGTTGTGTTTTCTTACACAATACCGGATTTTCAGTTTTTGTTTACTTCGAATACAGATAGATGAAATAAAATAGCAGACTACAGTTCATCAGTCGACAACCTATTGTCCTGTCTGAAATATGCTTGGGATTCTGGTAGTTTCTATCCTTCAAAACATGAACTGTCGTAAATTGAAAGGCATCCAGAAATGCACCCTCTTAAAAATATAATTGTACTGTCAGTGCAAGGTGAGAGTGAATAAATCTGACACATTGTGCTCTCTGAAGAGAAAGGTAGCCCACTAATTTGAAGCAAGCTATCAAATTTCTCCACTGTCTTGTCAAACATACATATTTGTCCTAAGTGACTATGCCGTAACATCATCGTAAAGTGAAAAGAGGTCGCTTGCGTTGAGACTTAGGAGACGACAAAATAGTCTCTTCAATACAAAATGCATTTCACAACTGAAACTGAACCCTCTTCGTAGCAGAAAATCGCTTGAATGAATCTCCATCAATTTGTTTAAAAGTAATCAGTTTTCGTTTTTCACTCCACGGTATTTTGCCTGTTTGTTAAGTGCAACCTGTGTCACATCTTAAGTTCACTGTTTTATGGACGTTTCAGCTGGAGAAGAATGACTTGTTGTGCAGCTTGTAATAGTCACATCTTATTTTATTTCTTTCACATCAATCATAATCATTTTATGAATTATGGCAAAAAGAGAAGAACGTGTCTATCGAAAAAGTGGAAAAATTCTAGTTGAATAAGATAACAGGTAATTTAATTAATTGATTTAAAACTCTAGAGACAAAAAAGGTTCGTAGATTATATTAAATCCAGTCGGCTCTGTTAAAGTTGTCATTAAGAAGCATTGCACTGGTAGAGAGAATGAATAAGTGGATGAATTAGGTGAACGTGACAGACAACTAGTTGGAGCACAAGATTGTAATCGCGTCAGGTTTCCATCGAATCATTCACAGTCATGAAGCTACTGTTTTCTAATACGAAGGGATTTATTGGTGCATAAGTCTTCATTACGTGGAGTGGAATGATTAAGACCCCTTACATTAAAATCATTAGCAAATCTACAATTACAGCTGATGGGTTGAAAGGCGGAGGCTGCGAGCTGTAGGAATACTCATCTCAGTTACATCTACGAATCTGGCGGAAATCTCAGTTACCTCAAAACATTAAAGTGTTAGTTTGCTGAGATCTAGATGATATCAAGGAGCATGGTTACGTGAAAACAGTTGCAGAATCACTCAACATCAGGGCGCACTGGACAACTGCTTTTGCTACTTTGGGATTGTTCAGCAACGGCAACCAAATACCTCACCTGGATTAATTGTGTTAGCAGTGTTTGTGCTTCTCACAGTGTTAATTTGTTTAGCGACTTTTTGCAGTCAGGTTTGTTAATTTGCCATCCATAACAGCTTCACCTGTCTAAAAGATTCATGTTCACTTTAATCTAAAGCAATTGAAATACGCGCTTCATTGTAAAAGCATTTTCAGGTAGATTTCTTCACGAACCGACATAAGTGAAACAGTCACTAAAAACAAAGATAACTGGGTGGCTGGTCGTTTATGTTTCTGGTTCGTTTTCAGAAAACACTTCTTGATCTATCAACATCCGAATTCAAGACTATTAGGATGCGAACTAAATTCATGAAGACTTTACAAATAAGCTGAAATTCGAAGACTTTACACTACTTAGGGTTGCACTGAAACCATGAAATATACTTGGCTTATAAAATAAAGGTCATGGATATGTCTTAAGGAGGTATCGGCGGTCCAGCCTACTGAAAGTCCCAAACTAAGACGAAACTGATGTCAGGTCCTACTTTCATTTCAAAGGTAATTTGTAACAAGTTGCCCTCATTATGAATAGAAGTTAGAGATATGTACTCAGTTTAACACAAGGAAACAAGCGAAAAGAATCACTTAAATCTCGTACTAATTTCGTGAAATCTTGGCAAACAGTAGAATCCTCCACTGAAATATTTCATTATTTTTTGATTTAATCTCGACTGCAATTTTAGGACTACTTCTCCCTGACAGCTTTCTCACCATATACAAAAATTAGGATGAAGGTCTGAAAAGAGATTACACAGTTTGAATAATCTTGTACAGAGGTGATTATTTCTTCATTTCAATCATCCTAATTATATGCAGATTGAATATGTAGATAGAATAAGACACTTCTGCCTATCTGCCACACCTCTCTTTCTCTCCCTCACTTTTTTCTTGAATATCATTTCACAATGCGTCTTACATAATCAAATGAACAAAGATGTTAGGCGGATTTTTGTTCTCACCTCTCAAAATCATGTCTGATATTAAAGTGGAAGATTTTAATAATAACAAAACCAAACTGTAGCCTGATTAGTTTTGAGTCATTTGTTTGTTTTGAAAAAGTGGATTTATTTTCAAGACAGTCAAAAAGGATTTGAGATGAAAGTGTCAGTCGCTTTTTCTCTGAAAATAAAATCTCAGCATTTTACATACATAATTAATATTTTGAATAAATAAAACGCGTGATTTGTAGCTGAGAAATTTACAAGGTTCGAGGTTTGATCACCAGAACTGTTCATTGTTCAGCCAGTAATTAACTGAGTGAAATAAGACGTAAGTTTTAACGACGCTACATAAATTGAAACAATTGAACTAACTTTGCGAATTCACAATTGCGTGTTTATCAATGGATACAGTTAAAAGTGAAATCAGATAGAAATCTGTTCGCAAAGATGGATACTTTTGACATGAAAACATCAAAATGACAACAATAAATGTTGTTTCAACTAAAAGGGAGAATTCGAGCACTGTCACAGAACGGATTTACTCATTGGATTAGTTCATTTGATTCAGCACAGTGTGTGATGAAGAAAACTGGCGTGTGATGGTCTGAACACAGGAAGCCAATCTTTGCCTTCTGCGGTATAGTTAACGAAAGGCATCATCCACCTTCAGAACAAGTTATCAGAAAAGCATCTTCGTTACCATGTATTGTTCACCACATATTGTCACGTTTGCTTGTGGTTGCCCATATTCAACTGTATTTTTCTTCGTTACTTATCTCTTTATGTCTGCTTGTCAAAACTGCGTGTGTATAAAAGGTGTAGCCAACCATGATGAAGATGTTCCAGCCTTATTCTGAGAACACGAGATTGCCCACACATTGAGGGCAAATGCTTCATAGATAAAGGTGTTCAAATTAATAAAATGGCAGATACTACTGAAAAATATGGGTAGTTCTGAATCCTTTGAGTAAAATAATAATGCTTGCTAGCTAGATCGAAATAATCAAAACCTCTAACGTTTCTTTTGCTCGTTCAAAGTCAGGCTCTTAAGCAGTGTTTCTTGGGATTCATGAAAAATTGCTTTTATTATTGTTTATCAGGTAGATTCCGCTTAGAGAACCGAATCATTTCAAACCACCGGAGTTTTGGCTTGCTTCTCTTAACAATTTTCAGTCACAGTATCAAACAGATCATTTGTTGTGCTCTGAATACTTCGAAATCACTTCTTTGCATTGTGTATTTCGCAAATAACTGCCTAGATTCTCTGCTCAAAATAAGACGTATTTTAGAATTAATAAATTGTTCATTTTCTTTGATAATTAAATAGCGAGAGGTTTATCAGATTACTCGCGCAAACCGCTCAGATTCTATTAACCGCGCTTGTAATACACAATAAAATAAGTTACACCACACATCTTTTTACTATGAACGAAGCAAATGTGCCTTTTTTCAGGGCAACAGATTGATCTTGGTGTTCCGTTCAAAGAAGAATAAAGCCTAGAAATAGTCGGTTTTCTTCCTGCTGATTCATGTAATTACAGTTCATGGAGAAGGAATAGCATTCCAGTCACTATCTTGTTCATGATAACAATGTACACTTGGTTAATTGGTGTATGTATGGCGACTGGAAGATCACATGTGCTCATCCGCTTCCAGAGTAAACTTGTTCATACTATGAATACAATACTAAGCCTGAAATTAACGTTTTTCTGTGGTATGAACTGTTTTGTGAATTCCTTCCGAAGACTAGAATCTTTCTTTCAAATAATTTCAGAAAAGCTGCATCCAGGTCTGTCAATTTGCGTCATAAATCACCTTAATGTTTGAGAAAACTACAAAAATGATTATATATCTTGCCTGTCTTTTCTTTGATGATTTGCCGGAGGATATGAACATATCTCGCTTTTTTATTTCATATAAAAATGTATTCTAAAGACAAATGTTTCAGGCGGACAGTAGATAATTTCGTCCCACGATATTGTGCATATCACATGCAGCGCTAATATGAAATAGAGATGTATATTCATCAAAATTAAAATTGCGCTGAGAATTCTTTTTAGTAGGTGACTCAAGCTTTGTCTCTTTTTTAAGAAATTCAAATAACAGGTGTGAATACTAGTAATTATAATTTCTCCTTATTCATATACATGAACATTCCACATCCAGGTATCTATGGAAAGAAGAAACCAAGTTGTTCAGCGAAGAGACTACTTTCAGCGAATTCATTCTAGAAGTTCGATAAGTGAAAAAGAGATATTCTTTTCGATAACTTCCTCATGAGGTTCTACAGTTATATATCCATTATAATGAAGGAATGGTCGATATTGAAAACATTAGTGGTTTTTAAATGGAGAGTAACATTGAATCATTCAGATCAGAATTCTAAAAAAAATTTGAAATCCTAAAGTTATAGAACCAGTGAGTATTATAAGTGGTAGCTGAGACCCGATTTCAAGTTAAACGTGATTACAACTCTGGAAGGATAAGAGTTCTGTAGTTTTTGTGTTAAGCTTTGGTAGACTTCTCAGTAGCTTAACTATCAAATAAAAATAGCCTTTCTGTGACTGATTACTCTAATTAATTAATGAATGAATGACGGATTCAGCAGTTGACTGACGGTGATAAATCAGAAGTTGTCGTGATATTACACAGAGATTTTTTTCTTTCAAACGCCTAAACTATATGATATATACATCCTCATTTGATATTTCCACTTTTTATGATTTAAAGTAACTTTCCGTTCGCAATAAGAAGACGAAACCAATGAAAGCTGACATCTACAGGATAAAAAAGTAACGAGAGATGGGAATTCATCAAATCTTCGGATTGAAAAAAAAGTTGTTCTAAAGCATAAAAGCTAAGCTGCTTTTTTGTTCATCTAACTTCACACAAATATAAATATATGCAAAGAAAAAAAGAAGATTGACATTAGCCTCTCACAATTAAATATCTCAACAAAGTAGTTAATTAAAACAGAAAAAAGCCCAAAAAGATCGTATGTCACGTGTGTTTTACTTTAAAATTGTCTGCACACTACTTATGACTGAATTCGCACCATTGTGAAGCACTGTAAATATAAATATATACTGCGATACAAGATTATTGAATTTGTTAATGATAACGTTAGAAGTCTTTGGGACTGAGTACATTGAAAAGGAAGTCAATTCCTTGGTAAATACCAAACAATCCATTCTCACAGAGAGTCTTGCGTCCTCATTTTTTTTATTTCCTTCACGTTCCCCATTGGAACATAGGGCTTCAAACCTCTAGCTTGAAGTTTCTGTAGCAGTGCTTATTTTACGGGATGGGATTGCTAGCCTCATGCCCAACCTTTCCTCTTCACCAGCATTATTTCTGGCTTAGCAAGGTAAAGGAGTGCGTTGGTCGAGGATCGAACCCCGGACCATGTGTATGGTCGGCGAGCGTCCTAACCACTATGCGTCCTCATACTTAACTTTATTGCATCACAAACTGTATGGTTCATTTCTCAGAGGAATTTGAATGCCTGTTGTTACGGAGTTACTTTAACTGCTCATAGGTACCATTTTCATAACTGCAACTGTTAACGATGTTATACAATACCTAATAACATTTATAGATAAAGATTCGGCTCAGGCGTGTGATGTAGAATCAGTTTCACGATTATGACAATAGTCGTTTAATTTAAAAATACCACTGGTACATTTGTTTCTGCATGATATCTTCGGTAAATAAACATAGTATTCCAGTCAGTCACATTAAAAACCGCCTTAGGTCTCAGAAATCTTTATTAGGTTTTCAAATATTATACCTGAACTGGAATTTGGAAAACGTTTAACCTTATATAACGTATATATCCATAGGCTGATCACCTTAGACCTACGAAAAGTACTGTGAAAATAGCACATGAGCCATGTTATAAAACCATAATGTTTATGAAGATGGTCAATGGTATCCTTCTTCAGCATTCATGCTCTTCTTGCTTCCTTTACGTTCACGTTTATAGCCTGTAGAACCAAAATGGTAAGTAGTTCTTGAATTTTTTGAGACGTTATATGCGTATTACTCTATTTTAAGAACAATAAATAAGTGATTGGTTTTCAGTTCGGTCATGACATGAAATCAGTTAGGGAATCACTCCAAACCATGAGGAATTGGTCAGGCGCCTCATCCAAGCCTCGGAATGTTCAGGGATCGTGCCGAGGACCTGTTCAGTCAGTAGGATAAAAATAGTGGAATTTTTAACGATTGAAATCTCGTAGTGGATCTGCGTATGTACCATACAAATCGTAACTGTAAAGTGTTTTCCCCAACTCTTTCTCTAGATTCCTGAAGGACTGATGTAATTTCACTGCTTCGCTGTGTGACTTAGCAGAATTGAGGTCAGAGAATAGTCCATTCATTAATGCACATTACAGTGATTCCAAACACTAATATTTAGAATCCTAAGATGCAAACAAACAGGCTTCAGTTTGCCATCCATAAAGCAACCCAAACGGATAATATCGTTGATAATAGAATGAAATCGAATTACTTAGTGCAATATAAGCCTTTTGCAATATTCATCTTTTTTCTGAGTGATCCTTAATCGACCACAAGAATAAGCTCAGCCTGCATCATTCAGTGGAATAACCATCAAATCAGAACAGTTGACTCGAGTGATCTTTGCATATTTATATCAATACGTGACTTGTTTTCGGCTCAGTCTAGAGTGAAAAACAGATCTCGTATTGTGGTTTGAATGTTTTTGGTCCTTAAGAAAGAAGTTTATTGAAATCCGACAACATATGATAAGATCACGGATATCTATAGACGTTTTTCAGACTGTAGAGAAAACTATCACTCATACTGAACATTCACTGACATGATATGGTCTTTTTGTTTTACCTTTATAGTTTTTCATTGTTATGAGTCAAAGAAAAACATTTTTGAGGACATGGGTAGTAATCATCGGGAAGAATTAGAAATTGATTTGTTTTAGGAAGTACCTTCACTGGTGACATTATTCTAGCGTGTTTTGAGAAGTTCCTATTTTTACTTATAGAAAATGTATGTAGATTGTATATAAAGATTTAGTATTTGGAAGTAATATAATAGATAGCTGACGTATACTGAAGACTAAGAATATTCACTCACTCTCTAAATGCCTTCCGTATGGAAATGAAATAAACATCTAGCCGGCAGTGAGGAGAGAGAAGTAATACATGCATTGAGCTGACAGAATGATCACAGATGGTATGTGTCTTGTGTCTCACAAACCTGAAAACGAATAAAAAAAAATAAGCAAGTTGGTAGTGAAGGTTACAAAAATAGTGTTTCAGGTGAGGATAAGGAAGAAAAAGCTTATAAAGATAACCACAAGCAACAACAAACACCAGCCTCAGTGGATGGCAGGAATCCGACGAAAATCGTCTACATTTTTTGCTGAGAGACAGCATTTTAAACGAGAGCAGTGTGAGTGTAAAGCGGAATAATCATGAAAACGGGGCAAGTGTTGAGTATTCTGAAATCAGCATGCAGATTTTGTGAATTTCCGTGAATAATTTCAGCTGCAAGCGACATTGAGCTAAAATAAACGAACGTAAAATAATCACTGCAGATTTAGAAAATCAAAGCAAGATATTTGTGAACGTTTCCCCATGTGGGCTTCAGCTCATTCCACAGAGTCACTTTTATAAAATATAGTCAAGTAGCAAATAAACAGAAATAAACTTTTTTGAAGGTCAGCTGACAGTTAAAACTTTTGCAACTGAATAAATAAAATTTGTTGTTATACATTTCTGACTGCAACGTCAAATTTGACATCAATGCAAAGAGAGTACTTCCAAACAGTTCATAGGCTTGCTACTAACGTCATCAGAACTACTTCAAGAGTACTATATATTTTCATCAATATCTCCCTCTTTCGCCGTCTTGGCACTGAAGTTCAGATCAAGACGGGTAAGAAACAAGGAACTCCCAAAAACAGGTAAGAAACTGTTACCCAACAGACATGAAGAAGGAGATGGAGATGGATAATGAATACGCTAGAGAAACTGTCATCACAACCAGGCTGTCGAATGCAAGCCAAATTTAGAGCTGTGAACTGGGTGTCTGAGTATAACATGAGGAAGAGGAAATGAAACTTGTTGAAGGATTTAATGAAAATAGTGATTTGAAACTAATAAGCAAGATAAATTAAAATAGTTTATTGTGGAATTTCAGAAAAAATAATGGAAACTTTTAAAACGATAAAATTTCATAATTTTGTGAAAAAAACTCTTTCAAGTGATTATTCTACTGACTAACTGACTTCTGCCATATTATTAATTAATGCATCACATAACAATAAAATGAAAGTTGTTCACTATGCTGATGCAGCGAATTATTTCAAAATAATTATGTTAATTAATTTTATGGCTGATGAATTTCTCACAATAGAATGTCTAGTCATTCAATGAATTGTTCTACGCGACTTGTCTGCACAAATATGTGGATCCAGTTAGAAAGTAGCAAAAAATAACCACTTGACGAGTATTTTGTTTCGTTGGTGCACACATCTAGCGGATTCCAGACATCATCAAAATATTTTTTATAAGGTTTATAATGTCTTATGAGAATAAAACCTCATTCTCTCTTTTTTAAGATAGTGAGATATCGTCAGGATCGTCTTACATCTACCATTTGTTTGGAATTGGTGAATATCACCTTTAAATTGGTACAAAGTCAATATGCTAAGTGAAGTTGTGAAATTTAATGGCTATATTAAGTGGGAATGAAAATGGATAGATATTTTTCCTATTTAAGAGAAATTAACTTCATTTGATTGAACAGTACAAAAATCTGTGTGATGTATCCTACTTGTATATCGATTAGCGTTCACTGCTGTTATTATCCCCTTGTGTTCCGAGTGGAACGTAAGGTATCAGTGGCACATCACCATTTCTCTCTGTTATCTTTTGTATTTTTAAGCTAGCTCCATCATTTCAAATATGCTTTCATTTTCTACTCACACTATCTCCCCTATTTTACTTTTTTACACACTACCTACTTGTCAGTCATTTTCACTTCCGTATCATACTCAACGGCCTACATAGCACGTGAGGTGGAATGATGATTTCTGAAAAACAGCAACAACTTATGGGTTGAGTTATGGATAGTCATTTTGAAATTACTGATAGACAACAAGAGGACATGGAAATGAGGACGATTTACAAAAAATGAAATCACTACGTAGAGAGTATTATTATTATGTGGAAATCCAAGGAAGCAAAACTGGCACTAACACTACGATAGTGCAAGTGGCGGAATAATGTGTTCACGAACACAATTAAAGGTATTTGCTTAGAGAATGCTACAGAATTGCCTGTATGAAACTGATGTAAACATAATACTTTTGAACATCTGCATTTGACTCTGAATGAATTCCCACGTGATCCTAGCTAGAAATGTTCCTCCAACTGCTCTTGATAGATGGATTCCGGTTCCTTGACTTATTGTATCTCTCTTGAATTTCAGAAATACATTCAGTTGTTTCTGGAGCATATCTATATTTTGTGGTGCATCGGTCTTCCTCCTAAGATCTATTTCGAAGAAAAATTCCACGGATTTCAGTGCAGTACTGAATATGTCTACAGTTTATATTTGATATATTCATGTTGCAACAGAGGCAATGAAAATGATTCTCCTGCTTACTGTGACAATTTATTCTCTATTCATTCCATTTTAGATTGTGGTAAATTGATCTTTATTGACCTCCACCTGCTGGTATTGTGTGGTGGATATTTACGACGGATAATCAGGCTTCTGATTCAACTTCAACTTTACACTTGACTGATTGAAGAGCGTTTTAAGAGATTCTCAGAATTGTATTAAGCTAAGTTTTCTATCGATAATGATAAGCACATCAACCACACAGTCCTTTTTCAGCTGGCCATTATACTCAAGCTTCGTCTCAAATAAATATGCCAACTGCAATTGGAGGACCTATTGCTACTCTTTCTGTTTGTAGGTACATTTCACTAATGAGCGAAAACTGCACATTTATTGTGCATTTCAATATGCGTTGGTGGGAAAGACCATGCATTTTTGAATGAAATCACATAATTCTATTCTGTGTTCTCTTAGAATCCTTTATATACTAATGGCCTCAAAATGACTCCAGATGATTTGTGTATTGTGTATCACAAACGTGAAAGCAAACGAGAAAATCCAAACATGTGTGTAGCGTTGATGGAAAACACAGGGCTTCATGTGAGTGAGGAGAAGACAAAGCTTATGAAAATAACCAAAAGCATGAACAGTCACCTGACTCAGTGGATGGTTTATCAAACCAAATCCGGGGAAAAGTAGAAATCATTCACAGGATGATGGTCCTTGCTATGAAATCAAGCAAACAGAGTACATACAGCAATTACGAAATTCGTAAAATAGTTAAAAGCATTCGACGTTAAATTCGGCACTCTTCACTAGTCAAACCCAGAACCTTCAAGTCATGGACTGAGGAGGTTTTTTCAGAAAGGCAAAGAGATGCGAATAACCTGACACGTGTGGTGTGTTTGTACACCACTTTTCGAGTATCACAATCGCATACATAGTTAACAAAATATATTTATTTAAGCTTCAGTGCATTAAGGGTGGAAACTAAATCAATATTGGTCAGAACGTTTTTAGAGGTCAAACAACAGTCATGAGTTCAAAATACTCGGTCAAATATTTGAGTCGTTTTAAGGACATAACTTTTAATAAACGACATTTGGAATCTGTTTCCATGATGAACTGTGTTTAGTGATTTAACTTATTCATGCTGTCACTTATGAATGCGTTCGTATCCCTGACTGGTGGAAATATGAGGCAATGTGCTACTTAAGTCAAAATGGTATGACAGTTGACAGAGCAACACAAATATTCATCACCTAAATAGATGAGCTTCTCTGCCTTGTAAATTCTCCAGAGTTCTTTTCTCACTCATCATTCTGTAATCAGACTTAGATGATCAGAATTCTTCTTGCGGTTGACAGTTCTCTGGGATTTATTGAATTTCCGACACTTATCATCATCTAATAGTTTATCAGTGATGTTTTGTATTTCTTCTTTAGGAATATCCTCAGCATACGTGTGTTAAGTACTTCCAAACGAAACAGGTCAGTTCTCTTCACGTTTACTGAAGCAATGACTATTAAACACCTGAAACTCAATTTATGTGTTTAGAAAGAAGCGGCTGTCAGTCTTTCCTTTCTCAGGTAGTTGGATGTCCTTACTCGCACTCTCTCATTTGGCTAAGTAAGATTTGGCATTAACCTCACTTTAGCCTCAATGAGGTATACTGCAAAATGGTTGTACATAACTGTCTAAACCGTATGACGATCGTTATTAAAAACCTTAAAGGCTGATTGGTGAACAGGTAACATACTTTTCGATAGATTCTTCTTCTCGTTCTCCAGTTATTGCTAAGAATAATTCACATATAACTGAAGAACCTCATAGAGACGTTTTCATCAAGTATCTAGCATTTTCATTTTTCCCAGACTGGACTGCTGGGCAAATCTCACCCGATCATGTTATGTAATATATTCAATTTTATCTCATGAACTTTAAAATAAAGTGTTCCTAATATGTGCTGATTGTGTTTGATTAATTTTTCCTAGATCAGCATCTCCTCATGGCGATTTGTTTAAACTCAGTGGCTACGCGAACTTCCATCAAGCATACAGAATCAACCTTTTCCGTTTCTTATTTTCTATTTCTTCCAATAAGATCTTTCCATTGTAACATGAACTTTGACAGATTTGTAATTAGCGTCCAAATTAATGAAGGGATTAGAGTAGTGTTTCAGATAACGTGGCATTGTGTCACATAGTAGGTTTGCATTCGATGAATACTTTACTTGATAAGTCTAACTGAGGAGCAAACATTCTGGAAGAATTTGTGATAAGAATTCAGCATTGTGTTTAAACAATATTCCCAGAATACAGATGGTTCTATTCTTATTATTCTGCTTCATATAATACGCGTTAGTGCATAGATATTCAACAATCACCGAGGTTGTATGACCACTTGAAGTTAATTCTGATAGATTTTTGCCGATAGAAAATTACTTGACTTCTTAAATTCCCATTGCCTTAATTTCTTAGACAGTCAGATCAGGGAACAAAGTTTTGGGAAAAAAAACCAAAATAAAAGGGATTAGGTTCTTGAAGTATGAACTTTTTTCTAAATTGTCTATTATAATTTGATAGATGAGATACACAGATATCCGACTAACTCCTGAGGGGCTTTATCTATCAAAAATTCTGTTTATTTGCTTCATTATGAGGAAGGCTGTTTCGTTGTATATAGAAATCCAGTTTCAGAGTGCATATATCCCTGAAAATATCATTTTTATCATAAAATATTTTCCTTTCATCTTCTTGGTTACTCGCTATTCAAGTCTGAATAAAAAACAGACATAAATTCAAAGTTAATTAAAAAATATGCATAAAGTGTTTGAGATGTTATTTCGTCATTTTTGTCTGGATAGAAGAAATTCTTGTCGTTATTCATCTAAGTCACATATTTTTTCATCCCTTAGCCATCCAAATGGAATATTGAGCTTAAGGTAAGAGCTTTGTAGTTTCAACAATTTTGCTTTGCTGAAGAAACTACCAAATAAGCGTCATTTGGGGATTCATAGGACAGCAGTTGAAACTCGACCATATATATTGCACAAAGCGTTAGTTGGAGCACGAAAATGTTTCCTTTAGCTAGATTTGGCCACTAGTGCGGCACCCAACACTCCATCTTCTCCTGGCTTTTTACAGGAAAAGTGGTATTTATGTGAGCCTGATCGGTAATCAAACACGGAGCATATTTGAGGTTGGCAGGCTTACTACATATTACACCAGTGATGCCTTCACATAATAATACACTTATTGACTGGTTAATTGAACACTGTCTTTCACATTACATAATATCATGCAGCAAACACTCAAAAGAACCCACCAGTAGCTAAATCACATTATAACAAATACACTGCCTCAAAAGGACGTTTTAATTTGCAAAGACATGCCTAATTCGCTCTAAGTTTCTTCCAGCCAGTTTCGCGAATAGGCAAAATCAAGCGTCTATTGTACAAAGTTACGTTGATATAGTGAGTTCTGATCCCTCCACATCTTTATCAACCTGGGAAACTGGTCTGCATTATTGGCCGTCACACAACAAATGTTTCATAATTTAGTAGATAAAAAAGTTCCTTTTAACCACCAAACTGAGTTCCACCTATTTGACCAAGCAGGCAAATACCACACTCCGTTTATTATTGGTAAAATAATTCACAGCTCACAGGCAAATTTAAGTAGTCAAGATGTCAATGAAACCTTTATTAGTCGTCCACATTATCCCATTTTACCTGCCAAGAACTCCTAGTGCCTTTGATGACTATTCAGCTACTCTGACGAGTCACTGGCACATATTGCATAGCTGCAATGTTAGATTAATTCAGTATATACTGAGCGATGCACACAGTTCTAGTGGAAGAAGTATAAGCGATGAATTCTGAATGTCATTCATATCCCAGTAGACTAATTACAGTTTACTTCAACCAGATTTGTAATCGTTCTGGGACATTTCAGTAGATATTTTCTTTATTATATCTAAATAACAGCCAATAAGGCGCCTGTAGGCACAGGTGGAAATGATAATGATGATCATAATAATAATATCAATATTAATAATGATTGTTTTTCTAAAACAATATTTAATTCATAACTGAAGGTACCAGAATTAATTTCCGCATTATTTAAAGCAAACCTTTTTCGTTTTTTTATTGTCCTTGGTCGCCATCATGTCCAACTAGTTTTATATGTACACGTTTCCAACCGTTAACTTATAGTAAATTATCACGCATGAACAAACATGCAACGCAGCATTAGCTGGATATTGGAGTATATCATCCTGGTTGGTATAAAGGCCATCTAAAATGAGTCTTATTTAGCTGTGAAATTCAACAGTTACGTCTAACACTGGTATTTGTATTCATCTCTATGAATAGTAAAGTGTAATGACTCTATCCATTACTGACCATTGTAATAACCAAAATATCTGTGATTGAATCCCTCATCTGTCTAACTAGAAATTGATTGGTTACAGATAAATGGTTGTTACAGTGACTGTCTGAATTTGATTCACTTGATAATAAACGTCTCTTAGACTTATTAAGTAGCTTTAGGTCTTATTTTGCCTGTATAGTTCAGTTATAACACTTGGTTACATTCAGAGACTTCAAGCAATAGCAGGAAGTGCATATATTTGTAACAGCAGCCGGATGAAGTGCACATCATTAGGTTTCACTACACGTCAAACAGAATAATCACAATGAGTCGTGATTTTATACATTTCGATACTTAATCATCAGTTTCCTTTGTTTTCAAACGAAGCAGCTGCATAGACATGGAAGTTTCTTGTATCAAGCACCTGACAAAAATCTGAGCACAATTTATATAAGCTATTCATTTTCCGAATAAGAGACAAGCTACCTCATTCACAACATAGCAATGCAAACTTCCATCAATAGCTCCCTTCTTCGCTATCTCTGTAGTGTGAATGAAAAGGCCTGACAGGGAAGACGATTAGTGGAAACTCTGGCAGTTAGAAAACAAGACTCAGGAAATATGCAAAATGGAAATGGAGATAAATAAAACAAACACTGAGGAGACCGTTTAGGCCTTTGAATGGAACCTGAATAATGATGATGATATGAACAGCAAACAGAAGCTTGCAGGCAGTTGTAGATCCGAATGAAAGCGGTAGCAGAAGGCCGAAACAAATCCCCTATCTTATAGAGATTTATGTTATAAATGAGTTTATAAAATTATTTCTCTATCATTCTTTGAACGATTTTAATTCTAAATATAGACTAATTTTGATTGAAGTGAAGTCTCAACCAAGCGGTTAGTAATAGCGAAATTCGCATTTATTCATGCGACAATTACAATGTTACGGTTTTTAGAAATTGCTTCAAGTGGGTGTTCGTTAACATATCCCATTCAAACATTTCTAATAATAGAATGAATACATTATGTAATCAGCATATTTTTATCTATTGCATATTTGAATAATTGTCACTACTTGTCCTCAAGTAAGTACCTTCCTCATTTTTTATAATTATTAATCCCTTTCGTATCATCTTCTAATCTCATCACATTTCCATTAAAGCAGAGTTTATGTACTTTCCTCACATTCGTGAATTACCTAATTGAACAGTTTGTTTCTCTCAGCCTTAATGTACTTTGTCTATCTGATCACTTATTTGTTTAATCATGCTGGTTTTCATTATTCTCTCTACTGTTTCATCTGTGTTATTAGTAGAATTATCAGTTTAACTATTTTTACTAACTGCCGCAAATATGTGCACAATTTAATCATAATCCTATATCAGTAGTTTACACACAATTTTGTGTAAATAATTGTAATATTCCTGAAGTTTTGAAATTCTTTCTCTAGTGACTGACTTTTTATGAAAACCAAACTGGATGCTCAAGAATTTGTATCGTATCTGTTTTATAATCCCGATCAGTGAAAAGTAAACGAAAAAGGACTCGACCAAACAAAAACTGCTACCTAATGCGGCTCTTGATTTTCAGTGGCCTTCAAAATGGTGATCCTTGTCCCTCTAGGGTTAAAATAACTCACTTAGGTTGTTAGTAGATACAATCAGTAAGTCTGAATGGTGCGAAATATGCATTGTGAATTTCAATTATCTCAAACATTAAATAAAGAACAATCATAATGGTCGTCAAGGAAAACGGTAAATACATTCACGGAAAATTCTGAAATTTGAATTCATATTGGATTATATACTTAGGATGTTGTTGAGAAAGATAGCGAATGCTCTGTGACTAAGCCACCAAGTGCATAAAATACACAAATTGAACAAAATTACACAGATTGTATGCATTCGTTAAGGTGCACATCTCTAACAAATTCGAGTCTTATTGGTTTTGTGGAAGCGTCCGTTGAACAAATTGGTTGTTCGTAAAGTGAACGATCATAAAAAGCGTCCGTAAACTAAATGAATTCTTTTCAATTGCTTTAATGTCAAAGACTTCGTTTGAGATATAATTGTAGTTACTGAATTCATAATACAACGGTCACTTCAAGTAATTTGCAATAATGTAAACTTTACTTGTTTCCTTTTTGAAAATATTTAGCCACTTAATGTTATGCACAGAGGTACAACTTGAATTCTTTCTTTGTTACGTCCAAATTTCGTTATTCTTTCGTATAACACTGATTTTGATCGATCTTTGACACAGGTTTAGATCACAGATATAAATCCCACTTATTTTTGATGAGTCTAAACATTCCACTAGTTCGTATGGGAATGGATATTTAGCGAAGAGTGAGACGTTTCAGCAAGTCATTCTCAAAATGGACAGTCTCATATATATATATATATGTACGTACTACTTGGTAACAAAACAAGTAAATATTTTCCAATGCATCAAAGTGAATGCGCAGTTTAGATTATAGTTTCTGTGCACTTTAAGTGTCATTAACACATTATAATCTTGTTACGGGATGATGAGAAATCAGTCAAACAGTATTTGAAAGAAATGGATCACTGAACATCAGCTCTGTCTTTGTTTTGGACCCCTTAACAGTGTTTCACCGTCGTTCCATTTGATACAAGCCAATTTTTCATGAGCTGAGAAGGTGAACGAAACAAATAAAAGTGTTAACTAGATGCAGTTCTAAAGGATTCTATGCACTATGGGTAGTAGGTTGAATGCATCAAGCTGTGTACCACCGATTGATCAGGATGACTGGCTGTATACCCAGCTCAAAGAAACAAGTCAGCTGAAACCACCTGATATGTGCTCACAGTTTATCTAATTTGTCCGTCACTCTAGTATTTGTCCATAATCTATTTTATTATTCTGTCAGTCGGATAAAAACAAATTACATGTCGCATGATGGTTCTCAACCAGTCAGAATTCAGCATGTGGTCAGCAGGTTCTATTTTAACTTTTCTGGCTTGATCAATATATGCCAAGTATTTTCGTACACTGTCTCACATTTGTTTTTGTAATCAGGCGTTTCCAACATTACTGCGTACGTCTTCTGGATTGGACTAGTTGGAAACCGAGGATAATCGGCCGGGAATTTTTTGGGCGTTCATATTTCAAATTGTCATTCATACTGACACTCAACGACATCACAACATTACCCCAGTTGAGTGAAATTTCCAATTCGCTAATTATTTTGCAATATGATGAATATGAGAAGTATAGAACCTGTCATCTCATTCAATCAGCTGTTTACGCTTTCAAGCATTTGTGCTTGGTTTCCTAAATACCATTTATGGTAGCAAACTGATTACATACTGTGTGCTATATCAAAAATAAAGAAGATGCATAAATGAAAAAGAAAACTTAAATCACTTTCCTAAATTCCAAGGGACCAAGTTTATTCATAGAAAACTAAATTCAGCTGATTGAAATTCTCAAGGGAGAACAAATGAAGAAGTGTAACAGAAAAGTTAAAAATGTCACTCAATCGTATAAACTAAGAAATTGAAAGTGTTCACGTGAAATCAAAACAAAAGTCAATGAAACTGCAAAATATGAATAGAGCAAACCTACTGATATGGATTATTTTGATTGACAGATAATGAACTAGACTTGTTCAGTGGTAAATCCCTCGAGTTTTTCTTATTCATACTGAGGAGTGTATGTACCAGTGGGCAAGGTACAAAGTTAAGGGAGTGCTTCTTTATGGTACACAGACTTTTCGCTCCATGAAAAACACTTCTAAAAGCTTCCTTCAACAGCTGTCTTCTTTTATTTATGGAGATGGGATAGACAGATAGGATTACTATAAATGGACTCTGGAAACAAACAAACGATGAACTTACCATCGAAAATGCATGCAAAAAGAGATGAAGACTGCTCAATTGTTGATTGTCATTACGTGTTGGACTCTCGAGTGTAACTGGAATGGTAAATCACGAGTTGAGTTTGTGTTCGAGGTTGATGTGAAAATGATCGCATGCGGAGTGATATGAACACAATGAGTAGTCCTGGAACCATCTTAAAATAAATTGCAGAGAACAAGTGCTATTGGAGGTATATTTCTCACTCGGAACCAAACGCAATAACAATGATTATGTGAATAATGCAAGTTTGCAAGTTGTTCTTTGAATTATACCGCCACTAGACGAAAACTTCAAAGAAATGTGTAGCGCCTGGCACTAACATTCTAGACTCTTTATTTTTAAATAATTCACATCCAAAAGTCTACATGGAACATGTAATTGTTTTCAGGAATCTGTATTATGTATGCTGACAGACAGATTTTAGTGACTATCGTTTCAACACAAAAGCTGATAAAATATTTGGGCACCGAGTGAGAAGTAGACATTTGTAAAAAATTATATTTGTAAATTTTTAAAATCAAGTGATGTTCTTTTTTATATTAATCTATGTTATGTTAATTTCGATTAATTTCCCTGAAGAAGTTCGGACCAGATTGCTGAACGAAACGTCGGAATTACTCATTTCAATCTCGCTGAAACTTTACAAATATAATTTTTTACTAGTGTAAGATTCATTGGAGAAATAGTATCAAGTGATTTGAAGAGATGGGTAAAGCAAACAATACTCAAAGGGACTGAATAGACCTAATCATATTTTACTAATCTGTTAAGCACAATGACACTCATAACAAAATCCAGCTAAAAGTATCATCGCTCATCTGTCATAAATAAACGTATTTATTCTACTTATGTTGTTTACAAATATGTTTCAATATATGTACAGTAGACAACTTGATGACAACGTAAACAGTTATTCTATTTCGTGTTTAATCTATAACTTGACGGTTTTCATTAGGTGTAACCATTAAATTTCAATAAGGAATTCATAACAATGACATTCCAACTCATGATTTATTTCAATTTTGTTTTTTATTTCAGTGACATTTTGCATATGCATATGTGATGCGAGTGTAGTTGTTTACTTTGGGATATTCCAGTATGACGTTTACACATAAATCTACCAGTTGTAGAAAACTAATTCTCAGTTTATAAAAGTGATAGAATTTAATGTAACATCCAGTGAGATACCTGAGAAGTTAGAACACGTGAAATCAAACAAATTTTAATGCTTACTTTAATACTAGAAGGAATAATTATCAAAGTTAAAATAATCAATTTGTAAGCGTAATTATTTTAGAAAGGAATTATGACACATGTTCAATATATTTACGTGTCACCGCCTGTAGACCCCAGCATATGAAAAGAAGAGGAATTCCACATCACATATTTTGTTATAAAACACAACAGTCACTTAAACGGGTAAGGTCCCATACACAATTATGTGCTCACCGTTGTATAAGTGCGTTCTCACAATGTCACAAGATGCTTTATATGGTTTCACTTCCTGCTATTTTTACTAGAATTTTTCGTTTTTTTGACATATGCATTTTGAGTAAGATTGCTTGACTAAGTTTCGTCACCTATCCATAAAATAAATACTTGTAATACGGGTCCATTGTGAATTCTGAATTTAATATGCACATTATACAAGTAGATATTTGTTAAATGCGATAATAGTTAGCGAATCTGCACTGAAAAACACTCAACTAGGAAGACGTAGTATCACCCAGACAACAATTATTGTCATATTGTTGTTTCGAATTATGAAGTGGACGATGAAAATAGATATAACGTATACTTCAAACTGACATCAGGTAGACAACCTCTGGAAAACTTGGAAGTAATGGATAGCTGTTTCTCTCCATCTTGGAACTCTGTGGCAGTATCAACTGTTGACACCATTTGGCATAGAATCTTAAAACTTCCGGTTACGAAGCAGACTCTTTGGCTATTCAACCACTAGTTAGGAACCCAGTGTCACATGTGACTTAAAATTCTACTAATTTGCATTATACAAAAGCATCAACAGCTGAAGACTTCGACGAGTATTTGCCCTAACATTTTAACAGGCAGACCTTATTGATCATGACTACTGACTAGTGTATGTGGGAATAATTCTCTCCCAAGATGTCAGAATCAGTAGGATGCAAATAGTCATGAGTGAGGGAAGGCATTCTCCAAAGACGTTCATTAGTATTACTGTTATATGCCACGAACTGATATAAGTAAAACGTCACAGGCTGTTGGATTCCGTTATAGTCGTTTAATAGTAAACGAACTTGTTTGGTCACCTGGAGGTTGAGATTTCAATTTCGGCTGATGTCACTGATGTGTGGTGAAGAGTAGCTAAGAAGCTGGAATAAAAACAGCATTCCCCTTCTCCTTGATTCTCCAGTGAGATTCTTTTAGGCATCGATTCGTGACCCCAAATGAAACCAACCAAGTGCCTATAGCACAATATATATCAGGTCCTTAGCATTAAAATAAATCATAGACAGAACATTTAAGGCTGTGATCAATTTAAGCAAAGACGACAGCTTTTTATAGTATGTAAAAAAGAAATAGCTCCTAGTCAGAAGACTATTTTCCTCATGAGCAGATTGTATTCCGCAACACTTAGCACTGTGTGTCTGCAAAACCCTGTGGGACTTCTCTCCTTTTTTATATTTTCAGATTTGCATACTTTAGATAAGGATCACATGATTTCGTTTAGCCATTGACATTTCGACACTGTTTAAATATTGTTAACAAACATATCACCACTTGTTTGGTAAATTGTTGTGTATTGTAAAAATGCTATATATATTAGAGTAGAGCCAGAGAAGAGGATCTAATTGAAAAGTAAATATTTCTTCGCTCAATCTTTTGTGTTTTCCAAATGTCTAAATGGGGATATTTTCTATATATCACTAAATATTGTGATCCAGTCTAGACGTCTAAATGCGCAATTTCTTTTTCCGAAATGAGCTACAAGATGCAGTAGACAGAATGAAAGGATTTCTACATATTTAATTTGTATTTTAACTTTAAAGAATGTCGAATAATGACAGTATCGTTAGATGAGTTTGATTTGCCATTGTAATTCTTGGAATGACGCGTGAAAGTTTGAAGCCAAATGGGTAAATATTATAAGGGATATAAACAATGGCCTGAAGAACAACCAGGATAGAACATTCATCTCGCAATCCATTGCAAGTCTTCGTTTCAGCAATATGATTTCTATTGCCTACACGTGCAGTCATTCGCAAATTAATTTCAGAATACTGATTCATCCTTTAAGCCAACTGTCACAAAAGCCTGACGAAATGTGATTACTTTGGCTAGTCGAAACGCATTATCTTCAGCTTCTTATTTAATATGGAGCTCTTTTTCCTGAATTTTTCTTATATAAATAACCTTTTCTTTGATTAGACATTAAAAAGTGTCACGTACCTTGTCCTTTGTTTGGTACAGACAAAATTGTCTCAGTCAAGTTTGCAATGTAGCCACCGTGCTAGGTGGCTCGCCACCAAGGTATACATTAGACCGTTGAGAACGATCAGCAAAAAGCCTTAGATCTAGGTTTCATGCTCCCTTGTAATCCATTCTTCAAACGGATATGAGTTACTGCAATGTTTTAAGTAAGACTTGCTGGCGAGTACAAACACACACCTTACTTAGGTCTATGGCTTCCCGCAGATTGGTTTTAAGCATCTGATAACAGAAATGACATTTCTGCTTATGTAAATTCCAAGTCATATTATAATTAAGTGGAAACTAATTTTATGCAATTGACACCTGACTCCAAAGACCGAAGTAAGGAGAAATAGATAACAGTATGGATATTTCTGAGTTTCCATGAAAACACTCAGTTATTACGGAAACTACATCTGAGAAATATTATACATACCGTTATTCCTGCAAACAGTCTAAGCAGTCTCAAACACTGAACATTTAGAAGTATTTTATTTATTTATTTTTTTGATTTACAGCTTGATTCCACACCGTATTTTCAGTACAAGTGTGGAATTTTCAGCATGGATATTGGTAGCCCAAATTCAGGCCGACCATAGTAAAATATACACCTAACAACCAACAGATTTCTACTAGGAAAAGAGAAACCAAAACAAGGGAGTAAGCGTGCTGTTTGAAAAAGGGAGTGCTTTTTTCACATATTTTCACGTATTTGACAAATCGCTGTTTTTGTTATGTTATACACTTCAAGAACATTTTTTAAAACTTTAACTTGACTTTTGTCTGTTAAGTTTTGATTTTAACCACTTATATAGTGTATATTGGGTAAATTGTCTTGGCTGTTCCAGTATAAGTTCATTATGTCAAAAGTACCACATAAATGTAATAAGGCGGAGTGTTACTTTTTGGTAGATGATGGAATACAGTGTAATAACTGTAAAAAGTGGTATCATAAGATGTGTACTGGATTACGTCCAGCTGCATACAAACGTTGTAGTGCTCTAACATCCAACTGGATGTGCAGAATGTGCTGCTCCCCAAAGATGACTTTGATAAGGGAGGCTCACGAACTACTGTCTAAGGCTATGGAACTTCCTGATGATAGCGTGGCTAGTAATAGTGACACAGACTGCTCGTCTGAAGATGACTCAGCAAGTGCCATCATGAATGTTACCACACCGGCGGTTACTATCCCAGTTACCCCGGAAGTAAAACCTACTAGGCGTTCGAAGCGTCTTAGTAAGCGAAAGGGTAACAAAACAGAAGCTGCAAACAACATCTCAGCACCAGAGAACACAGTGAGTGAAGTTCACCATGAAGGTGGTGCAGACACTGATCTCGATTGTACCATCAAAAACTGCAGCAGCCCTGAGAAGCAACTGCAGGCAGATGATCAGTGGGTAACGAAAATAAGCAATCGGAAGAAACATAGTAATATTGATGGTAGGCAAACGTCTGTCACCTGTAGCCAGGCTGCATCAAAGGTGGTGGGAAAAGACGTAGCCACTGCTAAACACGACAAGCTCTCCTTAGACTCTAACATAATTTTCGGAAACTTAGAAGAGTCCAAAGAATCTGATCCCGTAAAAAGGCACGATCACGACCTTAAATTAGTGAGTAGTATTATAAGGAAGATGCTCCCCGCGAATTTCCCTGGAGTATCGACTAAAAAGCTGATTAGAATAGGCAAAAGAGATGATGAATGTTCTAATCAGCGTAGATTGCTTAAAGTAGTCTTAGGTTCTCCTGATGAACGGAATCACCTACTGGCTAATGTACATAAACTTGCCGGGTCAGGAATTTCAGTCAGACCTGATTTATCTCTTGAAGACAGACTTAAACGAAAAGAAGTTTTGTCCCAGCTAGAAACAAGACGTAAAACTGGTGAGACTAACCTTAAACTGGTGGGTTTTCAAATAGTCAGGTCTTGGAAACGTATGCTTCCAAGACCTGTGTGGATAAGCCGGACCGCATAGGAAGTCTGAAGGTAGTGTACACTAATGTACGTAGTATCGGGAACAAATTTCACGAGCTAGGTGTATTAGTGGAAGACCTTAACCCAGGTATTGTGGCCATTACTGAAACATGGCTAGTTTCTGGATTAGATGACACACCTGAGCTATGCGGATTTAGTTGCTTGCGCAGCGACAGGTTAAGGGTGGTAGAGGTGGCGGGGTTGCTCTGCACATCAACAACTCCCTAAATGTTCGTTCCGTGAAATCTGAAGCGCATGACAGTGGGACAAGTGAGGTAATTAGCTGTGAAGTAAGCTTTGCAACTGGCACTTTACTCATTGGTGTTCTGTATAGAAGTCCCTATTGTCAGTGTGATGACTGTATTTTGGATCATCTCAAACAATGGAGTAAACACAGCAGCTGCCTTATTCTAGGTGATTTTAATGCACCTCATATAGACTGGGTAGCTGTCACATCTCCAGGATCCGCTAATAAGTTTGACAGCCAGTTACTCCTGACCACCATGGAAAAGACCCTGACACAACATGTCTTAGGTAGTACAAGATTCGGTTCTACCCAAGGATCTTCCTTGCTGGACTCAGTGCTTACTCATGACAACGACGACGAGGATGGTCTAGTTATTCATCCACCTCCAGCAAACAGTGATCATGGGGTGTTAGATTTTAACTTAAGGCCCGGCAATTTAGTCAGCTTTCAACCTGAATCCCGACCTAGTGTTTGGCATGTTGACATAGTCAGTCGATATGGTTTCATCCACTGAAGATGAATGAGATAGATTTAAGAATACACTTGAGAGGGTTACCACTGATTTCATTCCCTGGAGCGTTCCTAAAAGACCAACAAATCGGCCACCATGGATAAATAGACAAGCTATAACTCTCATAAGACGGAGAAAAAGGTTCTGGAATCTCTTTGTTTCTACTAGGCTACAGCAGTTCATGTTGAAAAACTGTGAAACCAGAAACAAGTGTAAAACTTTGATTCATCAGTCAAGGATAGCTTACGAAACCCAGTTAGTTAAAAGTTCACCAGGCTGCCCGAAAAGACTCTTCTCATATATCAAGAGAAGAACACGTAAGAGTGATGCTATCCCACCTCTTATGCTTGAATATGACCAGACAAACATGGCTGAGGATAACTTGACTAAAGCTGAGGCTTTGTTCAAGCACTTTAGTCAAGTATTCTCTGATAATATTGATACCAGCTTTGTAACTTTTCCAGAAGATAACTTGAAAATGGCACCCTTATACATTGGAAAGGATACTGTTCTAAATTGGATTCTAAGGCTCAATCCTGGTAAGTCCAGTGGCCCTGATGAACTCCACCCACGTTTATTAACAGCATTGGCTGAAAACATAGCCGAGCCATTGTCGGTAATCTTCAATATGTCTCTGGACCAGTCTAAATGTCCAAGAGACTGGAAAGATGATATCATTAGTCTGGTCTTCAAAACCGGATCTAGAAACTTAGTTCAGAACTATCGTCCTGTTAGTTTGACCAGTTTGTTGTTAAACTACTAGAAGGAATAATTCGTGATGCTATCATTCAGTTCATTGAAGGGAACAAACTTTTCGCTGTGGAACGGCATGGTTTTAGAGCAGGTCATTCTTGCTTGACCAACCTTCTTTTGGCCAGAGAAAGTTGGGCAAGCTCAGTTGATGCTAATATACCGGTGGATGCCATATTCATCAACCTTAGCGAGGCGTTTGACAGGGTTTCTCATTCAGGTCTTCCAGTAAAGTTAGGTAGTATGGGAATCAATAAAGTGGTTGCCGACTGGATTCAAGACTTTCTAAAGGACAGAAGACAGAGAGTACGAGTTAACGGGGTTTCATCAACATGGGAATCGGTTATGATTGGCATTCCTCAGGGTACAATTCTAGGCCCACTTCTTTTCCTGATTTATGTTAATGAGATTCCATCGGTAGTTAAGTCATCCTGCTTACTGTTTGCTGATGACATCAAGATATGGAGGGCTTTACACGATGACGGTGATCAACTTGCTTTGCAGAATGATTTAAACTTGTTAAGTGATTGGTGTGAGCACTGGGCCTTGGAGAATAACTTAAGCAAGAGTGTAGTTATGCATGTATCTCATAGTCACGTGCACAATTACTCAATGAATGGCATTGCTCTCCCAGTGGTCACTGAGTACGAGGACTTGGGAGTGGTTGTGCAGCATGACTTGAAAACAGCAACAAACTGTAGAGCTGCAGCCACTAGGGGTTTTCGAATATAATGGGCCATACGCAAGGCTTTTGCGAATTTTGACGCTGAAATATTTCGTATATTATATCCGACTTATATCAGACCTCATTTAGAATATGGGATCCGGGCAGCGAGCCTGTGTTTCAAATACGAAATAGACTTATTAGAAAGGGTGCAAAGAGTAGGAACTAAGCTAATGAAGGGTTTCTCAACCCTCTGATATGAGGAGAGGTTAAGTCGACTGGGTTTCTTTCCACTGTCATACAGACGACTTAGGGGTGACCTAATACTAGCATACCGTATCCTAAGAAACGATTTTGGAGCAAATTTATCTAATTTATTTCTTCCTTCTAGCACCAACCAATTGCGAAGACATCACCTCAAGGTTCAAAAACCACGGTCGAATCGTCTGCGTTCGGAGATCCGTTTTTCGCATCGAATTGTGAACCATTGGAACTCCCTACCGGAACAGGTCGTATCAGCGCCATCCGTTGATTCATTCAAGGCGAGATTGGACCTGCTGTGTGCAACAAATCGAAAGGATTAACACAGGCGTATAGCCTACTATCCTAAATAAATTGTAAACTGTAAACTGTAAATCAGTTGATAAATCTTCCTGATATCTGACATCAACCTGACATTCTTTGACAATTCAAAAGTCAACCAAACAGCACTAAAAGATAAATTCTAGAAATTAAATCAGTCTGATGAGTTGAAGTTCAGTGTTACTTACTTTACTTCGGCTATCTCCTACGGGAGGATGAGCCGGCTTCATGAACATCTCGAATCATCGCTGCCCAGACGCGGCGATCTGATGCAAGGTTTTGCGACAGTTTGTAAGAAAGTTCATGAAGTTTCATGGGAATTTGGTGCGAGTGACATCCGCAGAATCGCTCGGCCTCTTGTTTGAGAGTGCAGCTCTAGCCTTTACACAACCAAGTGTGACATACAAGGCAGTAGGAGTGGAGTAGGGAGGCCACTATCCATTGGCAGCCGGTGACCGGAGTTCGGTTCAAACGCCTTTTTGAATGGAGCTAGACATCCAGGACATCCAACAAGCCATTGGTCCATACGTCTGCCGGTGAGCTCCAGTGAGCTTCATACGCCAGTCGTTGGAGGTTTGGAATCAGGGTTCATCCATCTCCCCTAGACTGTCATCCAATGGACAGTCAACCCGGTGAAGAGCGCCGGGCATCCGCTTTCGCCCTCTCACTTTGGTGAAAAACACCTCCGCCACGTGAAGGCAGTGAGTAGGACTTCCTCAGGAGAGGCTATGTAAGACGCCCGGTCGTAAGAGAGCATTTCAAGAGGTATGCGGAGGGGTGGCCAACCCGCAGCGCAAGGCACCCACCCCCGACCATCCTGAGGCTTTGGAGTGTTCAAGAAACACAAACGCTACTGACAAAAATATCAACATGAAAAATGGAGAGTTAAATAAGCAAAATGAGTCGTAATAACAGCCTTATTATGGAAAAAATCCTAAACCAATTTACAGAATTCTCAGATTAATTAAATGCATAATATTTCGCCTTCATCCACTGACGTCTGTCTGTTTTATATATTATGAAGCAATACTGTTCAATCTGAAATATGGACTCATCTCTTATGATATTTTCATCTCGTCCTCAATAAATACCCACCGGTAGTGTGAAAGCAGACTGAAAATCTCCGTGAGAAGATTTATCGAATAAGGACATATAGAGATGGTTAAAACTAAAAGGAATCGGAGAAAATATAATGACCTGTGCTGAATGGAGATTTAGATAACCCAGTATTCCTCGCAGACAAACATGAATAGCTGTTGTTTCTCATCAAATTAACCTTCTATCACATGATGCTAGTTATTTTATATACTAAAAGACATGTGTACTCTGGCAAAACGACCTTGAAACAAAGTGCATATACGTGCACTCATCGATGTAGCGCTGTTGATCATTGACGTAGTCAGATGACTTGATTTCAAATAAGTCGACGGTTGATTCAGTAATGGCGTCAGTAAAAAATGCAGACAAAACTGATAAATAATCAAAACTAATACTCATCTGATTATCCAAAAATGAGATCAGGTTTGTTCGTACATTGATAATTTCGACTTTGGAAAATGTTCTTTGACTTTCTAGCATAATAAGGAATGAAGTATTTTATAGAAATGAGAATAACCTACGTTTGACGAATAAAATATCAATACTTATGTTATAATCGAGTATAACTGACAGTCTAAGACGTAACATATTACCAAATTCTGTATGTAATTCAAATTGTTTTCTGTTTAGGAATATTTCAGAATCTTTTTAAGTGAAATTCAAGGTGGAAAACTGGGTAGACATTGTTGTGCTTTTTATTCTTTCGTCATGTTACGACTACATAAGGACGTTCAAAAAGCACATCGCTATTTCGTCATTTGGAAACTTATTTAGCTGGTCAAAATAGTGAAAATCACCTTTCATTTCCTCTTCACACGTCCACCTCCACAGAACAGTCTGACCTACGACCGACTTGTCGATAAGTCCCCATAGTGATTCCATGTCATGGCCTGGTCTGGTGAAGTCATTCAGCTGTCTCCTATGCATTCATCCAATCCACTCGAGAATGAGGAATTATTTGTCAAAAATGAATAGTCATGTAATGTAGACGGACCTGGTCTTTGCAATCAGAGTCTATGCAATGTCTAATGGATTTGCTTCCTACTCATGCTCTTCTCATTTCGTAACGCAGAAATCAGTGTCAATGCAACTGTCTCTTCAAAACAATTTTCTCTGAATAATTTACACAGTGAATACTGCATTCCGAAGTAGCAGTCTACAGATACAATTTATCTGGTACAATGAACCAGTGGCGAATCAGCAGAGTACACATTCAACATGATGAGGGCAATTAGAAACCACTTTATGGTTATCTATCGGTGAGCGCCTTTTATTACTCGAATCAGTGTCTCGTCGACTTGCATGCGTACTCCTGAGGTTTATATTTATGAATTGCCTTCGTTTATCTTCGGTCGCATTTATCAACACAAGCATCGACTACCGGTCGCTGAATACGGCTTTGTATGCATACCAAAGGAAATACTCGATGCCACCTATTTTAAGCCAGTGAAGGAATGTATTCAACCGCGAACATGTTAATCATACGCTGTGTAGATTGACAGTGTAACTTCCAGTGAAATTACCAAATCAGTTCATTCATTATTCACTGAGACCACTTGATCAACAAACCTCTGTTAACACATTCACAACTGACTAACTGATTTTAGAGATCACGTGAGATTGGCAATTACCCTGAATTCGTGAGATGTCGAATGAATCTGTGAATTTGTAATCAGAAAACAAGGAATTTGTCAAAAGTGATTTATTTCTCATTATCCCGACACCCACAAACAAATTTCACATTTCAGTTTTCATTCCCAGTTACCACAATGAGAATTTCGACAATTATTGTCACAGCAGTCTTCATCTACCCTACAATATTCACCTAGTCGTCTACAACAAAATTGAACACCTGTTGATTTGCGTTCTCGACACTGAGATGACGGACAACAATTCATAAAGTTAAAACTGTTACTATCGACATCCACACATTCACAGCGTTCACCTTTCAAAAAAATAAAATACGAAGATATTGATACAGCATGAAAAAGAGTGATGTAGTTTGCTTTGAAAGTCAACATGAAATTGTCAAGAATGAATTATTCGATAAATTATTGCGAGGTAAAACATTCACATTACTACCTTAACACCAATTCCCGTCTAGATTTGTAGGCGACGTCAGTTTGACCCAAGTGAATCGTAGTCAGAAATCAGGTTCAGTTCATAGTTGACAGAAATCCGCCATCCATTCACGCACAATAACGTTATCAATTAGCATACGTTGAAATTACAGAGATGCAGAGAGTTTATTCAAGGCAACCGAGGCATGTCCTGCAAAACTTTTGAATCTTTATATAAACATGTGAATATCTACTGGTCACTGTTACTCATAGGAATGCTAATGATAATCTCCATTGTGTTCTGTGACCAGTGTGTGCTGCGTTGAAACCGACTTATTCACTTATTAGTACACAAATTTCACAAATTTCGTTCTCTGTTTCCTTTCATGCAATGGAATAATGCAGACATATGCACATCAGTGAGCATACATTTCAACAGATCTATTCTCTTGATTCGACTATTCATCATGTGTACAACGATGAAAGAGTGTGATTGACAAACGAAGAGTTTTCACTCAGATGGCGTAAGCGTGGAAATTACAAAATGATACGGATGTACCACAAAGGTTGGGGAGAAGGAGACAAGCTCCACTGATTTGTGATCAGTTCGCTATGAGGAGTAAAAATCTACAGTGAACTGGTATTAGTTCCTCTACTTCAAATACCGAACCCCAGAATGAAAGAGACCACTGCAAACGCTAAACAACACATACGATTATCTGAAGTCATAACTTGAAACATTGATCTACCAGTGATAATCATTATTAATGTGACTACGGTGAAGAAAGGAACATCGGAAATGCGATGGACAGCACTGAATTGTGAATAGTCGAGGTGCTGTTCTAACACAGTAATATCCACCATTTATATATCCGAATGTGTTCTGCTGGTGAACGTGTCAATCTTGTGACAATCGGACTATAATTGGCGTTGTGTTGGTACTAATGAAACACAATCCGACTCAGGGTAGTTGTTTGTCACTTTGCGACCAATATCAGTAGTTCCTGCTTCGCATACAGTTGACGCCATCGGAGTCTGCCCACTCATTTCGTGCATCATTATTTAATGTAAGATAATGAGCACAAACTACACCTCATCATACACATTTCACTCACAAACACCTAACTAATATCAACACGCAAACAAGTGGCTGAATAAATTGGTTTGGATGACAAGCATGTGAGTTGAGTAATTCTCCTTGATAAAATATCAGATGGTTATGAGGGAACATAAAAGACAGGCAAAAGCATGTTTATCTCTAGTTAATCAGTTGCGGAAATTCTACACGTTTATGAAATGTGCTGTCGTCGATTTTGAGATCACCGGTGATGCACACGCAGTTGCGAATACTAATTTCCTGACCAGTCAATTTGCAAGCCTGTTGTTCTAACCACTATTTGCAAAAACATTTATAACAACGCAACGCTTTCGCTGAAATAAGGGTGTATTAGGTTCGGGAGCATGGTGAGTGCATGTGCGAAGGCTATACTCTTCATCGAAGAGACACGATGATCGCAATTCTCAAGATGTAAGGCATTCACTATTCCGTTTCACAAACCGTTCACACACAATACTCTCATCACATAGCTTTGATACTGAGTTCTTACAAATTCCAACAAAAGCTGAGAAGTCGGAATCTTTGGAGGAAACCTCATTCCAATGAAAATCAAACAAACTATGCAGGATGTTTGACAATAAGTTTTATTCTTTCAGTCGACTTCTTTAATCTCCATTACACCTAATAGGATGAACTTGAAACATCTGATGGAATCAAGTACTAATACTGAATCCTTCAAAATTTGAAGAAAAGGATGGATAGAAATCTGTTGGTAAGAATCGAGTTATTTGCAGTGGTGGGTCCTTGACTGCATCGCCGTATAGGTAGAAGAAACTCCCAGTTGGCCAAATATAAGAGTGAAAGAGCATTATTGATGTCCAGATGTGGTTCCAAAGATCTCTGAAGACCTGAAGAAGCTAGAAAACAGATCAGCGGTAACACTGCATTCGATAGAAACGAGACACAAAATCGACTTTGATAGGTCTAAGTTTCTACGAAAGGGTTTTGGATCGTATAAACAAAGACTGACAGCAGAAGCCTCACATACATGAGTGAATCTCAACAGTTTGAACAGGCGTGCAGGTGTGATGTTAGCTGATGCATGACAAATCCTGATTAATAAATGAAAAATGGATATCTATCACTAATTATTCATACTTGGTATAAATTCCTGATTGTCTATATCTTCTGATGGAGATGCTAACAAATGTCTGACAACTGTTTAACAAAACACTCATAAACACGTCATTGTAAAATACATATGCACATATATTTTCATATTCAGTTATCTACAATCATCAACATTCAGTCGAACATAATCTGATGAAAAGTACAGAATGTTCCAAATGTTTAACTGAACCACACCAACATTTGAAAGTCTGAGGTCAAATTTCGATCACACATCATACAATTTTGTTTATTATACATGTTGATGCCTGTTTCATGTCTCGTACATAAGGACAAAGTTTTAAAAGACATGAGATATACTTTTTATACATAAATCTCTCTTGTGTTAATTTCAATTGATTTCTCTGAAGAAGTTCGGATCTGAAGAATATTTGACTTGTTCGTGTCTTGACAATTTTTCTATAGTGTGCATTCCATTCAATTGGGAACTAATCCAGTGAACACAAATGAATAACAATGAGCCATGATATTGTGAACTCAACTTCACTGACACTGTCATCAATTGAGAAGCTTTTCAGTTATCAACTAGGCTACATACCAGACAATATAAAGGGCACTTAGATATACATCAAGCAATAAACAGGGTTCATTGAGTGTACAGTGACACATGAGCAACAGACCAGTTAAGACATAGTGTAGATATCATCTAGTGGAGAAACTACATATATGTGTCACAGCTATGCTATAGATTGCAGATACGGATCTATCGAAAACAATCACAATACTTTCCCATTCTTAAGAATATCAATATTTCACACATTTTCTTCCTATCGTAATAATCTAATGTAAACATGACACTCTGAAATCGACGAAGCATCTCATGCTCACAAACACAATTCTCATGCAAGTTATCAACAGAATGAAGTTGAAGTATACCCTCGTGAACTCCTCTACATCAACCACATTACTACACAAAGTGAATCAACCGACAACCAGAATAGGTGAACAGTAAATTAGGCATCTACCAAATGTCAAATAATACCCAGCCGATCTAATGAACACAAATCTACTATAATCACAGTACAATGAACATCACAAGAGAACATACCTGAAGCCTGTACAACGTGGTCGCCCATCACCACAGTTGACAATATCAATATCGTGAGCAACGTAGAAGAGTGCATAGTCGGATTATTATTGCCACAGTGTAAAGGGGATAGCGATTATATATTTCCCACTGTATCCAAATGGTGGACATATCTATGCTTTTATGTTCACACACGAATGGAGATTGTTCACACTGGAACATGATTGAACATTTTGCTATGCACAGGGATTAGTGGAAACGTAGTCAGTGTGGTGAGATCAATGAGAAGAACACGAGTATTTGTCACGTAATTTATTGTAATTGAATGTAACATTTAGGATATACCTGGTGTTCATGAGTAGTTGTATTGTGTGCATTGTGGAATAGACCAAGTGAGTTATTATAATTCTATTCCAATTGCTGTTTGCACACACACATAAGTTCTACTTCTTCACTGCACATGATCATACTGACTAGTCGAATTGTTATTTTCATTCTCATTTTGTATTCGGATGAATGTGACTAAAATATGGTAGACGCCCTCTGCATAATCCCGCTGGAAATAATAACGAAATTATATAGAACTCGTTGTTACACGTAAACGAATAATGTAACAGAATAATGAATAATTTGATTTCCATGTTACATGTGGAACATTGATCGAAAATGAAGAGGAGAGAGGAACCAGTTGGGCGTTGACGAAGTGAGATCGACATGACTTGCTGTATGTAACACTTCAAATTGAATACAAACTTTCCGTATTTTAGAATTCACACCTGTAGTCGAGTTTCAGATAACCACACACAGCATACTGTAAACGCCTGACTGAAATACATTATCAGCGTAGTCTAGGGATACATTTCAACACGATATTAAGCACTGTAATAATATCGACAGACTGGTCGACAGTCTCAAATACTATTTCGCGTGTGATAGTGATTCCCAAGTAGTGACGTCCTTCGCAATAGAACAGTCATATGCCACGTTGGAAACAGATTCATTGAACCACCACTGCGAAGTGACTGAAATCCGGAGAATGCATCTACCCTGTTGACGTATACGGTTGAACACAGTTAAACTGGCACTGTCACATTCATGCAGGTCTCTTAGTTGAGAATCGATTTGAGACACAATCCCACAATTCGCACATAGTAGCGTTTCTCGGATGAATGAGGTTAATTCCTGTCTCATACTAAAGTAAAGTTTGTATTTACAGCATAGTCGAGCCCGGAATATTGACCCTGAATCACATTTCAGATGAGTGTAGAAATCCTGACGTGTCTATTAGACAGCATTCTAAAGAATTTGAAGTCTACGAAACCTTTCAAATTATTTTAAAGTTGGGTTAATATATCAGTCTGCCATTTGAAAATTATGTAGAAGAAGATTCAAGTACGAGTGATTGCTCTGCATAGCCGAGGACACAAAACACAGTCATTCCTCACAATCTCTGAAAGGAGGCGATTCAAAATTGAAAAGAGTAATCACTGATCAAGGAATATACTCGCCTATATCTTCCTCATCACTTTCGGTAGCTGTATGCGCACAATAGTCAAACAGTAATTGTTATCTGCAAGACAACTAATAAAATCCACTTAGCAATGGTCATAACTTGTGCATGTGGCAATACTCACAACCGTCATTATATTGGAATGAATAGGAAAACAGGCAATGTGAGTTATGTGTTTATACACCCTTAGTAGTCAACAAGGCATGTGAGGAATGGACGTCTTAAGGATGGATTGTTGGAGATGCAATCTATGCTGTGTACGGTATTTATAAATTTGCTGATTTAGCGCCGACCAAGTTATTAACAACACTGGAAACTGTGATCGCACACAGAGAATGCTGTCATTGTTGAGCTATTCATTGCATCACTGGGGTTTTAATCATTTGGCAACTATGGACTTCAGATAGTTTATTCATCGGTCGATAAATGACAGTTAGATTCTGCCCCGTGAGCATTGTTTTTTGGCTACCCCAGGTATTTCGATTTCGTATTCGTTCAATTCGCTTCTTCGACTTTTTTCTCGCAAACTCGTAGATACTCTGTAGCACATAATCTTGATGGAACGACTGATGGAACTGCTCCAGATGAAGATTTCAATGTATGTCTTTGAGAGATTTTGTCTCGTCTGGTCACTGTTTATTCCCATTTCGAAATCTCAGCCCTATGTATTCGCGATCCCAGCTGAAGCTCATCACCGTTATACGCCTTCACAAATGATAATCTAATAATGTCGAGTATTTCTTGATACGGAATGTGATCTACACAATGCGTTTCAATTTTCAGTGTCTTCGTGTCAAGAGATACGATAAATCAATCTTTCGCTTGAGTCACCTTCCAGTTTCTAATGAACATCATTCACTGTTCATTTCTAGTGCCATATACAGACTTATGCGCATCTTCATTCATATCTTGTCGACATCCAGCTGTCAAACTTCAGCCGGATGTCGTAATCATATTCATGCTGTACTAAATAGGAGTGAAAATAGTGGATTTCGAATGCAGCCCTGTGCATGTTCTCTTGCTGAATCAACTATTGTAAACTATGTAACAATGCAGAAGTGCTTTGCTGTCGATTGAGTCCACTTGGAAACACTTACACTCACTGGTCACTTCTCACATCGACTTATGGATACTGAATTTATTCGTCTCAATTCCACCAACCTCAGCAATTGTAAACATTCATAACTCCCCTTGTCTATTGACAACACTCACGGACTCGACAGAATCCATATCATCCTCGAAGTCTTGAAGATTTTTCTTTATTCACCTATTTGGTTGTGTGTTCACTTGCTTGTCCGTGTACTTCCACTACAAGGATCTCTCAATACCTAACATACTTAACGGCCTCTAGTAACGATCATCATCTTCGATTCTGTTGTGAAACTGATAGCACAATTGTAGTCGTTGATCTGAACTTTAAGCAGGATAACAGCTGTTAGGTGAACAGAATATGGCTGTCAACTAGATTTCTGGCGTCAGTTGTCTTACAACCTGCTAAATTTTTATGTTTCGATTAGCTGAATGACGCTGACGTATTTATTCAATCAAAATTCAATATGCAGTGGATACCAAGGAATATACAATATACAAATGAATCAGGGACCTCATTTAAAAACAAAGCGAGCATATTTATTAGGAAAGGAAACTGCAGCATGTTCAACACTGACTATTATTCTTGGCCATATACAGTTTCTGGCAAACAAGTCCAATTATTTTCTGAGACATAGTTAGCCTCCGCTAAGGCGGTCGAACAGAGACGTGTAAGGTGGCATGAAGGTTCACACACTTCGCATATGTCACTCACATAATGAAGTCACCGAACGGAAGCGATATTAAGGAGACAGCAATATGGAGTAATAAAAAGAGCAGAAAAACAGGATGCAATGTAATCACAATAGATAAACCAGGGAATAAAATCAGGTGATATTCTTTCTTTGTTATTTCTCATAAGTTCCTGCATTTTACGTTTTGCTACATCAAGATTTCATTTATGCGAATGAAGTAAAACAGTTTGTTGTAATTAAAGGCTTTTCACTAATTGCATTTTGAACATTGTGTTTACTTGTATGTTTTGTAATTATTTCCCCAATTAGTTTATACATATATACTTGAAAACAAAATGATGAACTTGGATACTTTGAGTGAACGGGGTGTAACATTAGTTCGATGACTTCTTTGAATCTCTATCCCTGATACCTGTTACAAATGAGGCTGCAGTTATGGTTCAACTGCCACCGATGAATAACGCTTTAATGTTTGAAACGGTATGTTTCAGTGAGTAAATCTTTTGCTGGGGATTGCAGGCACATCCATCAGACAAATCTCAAATAGGTGAATTTATATTCATACTTGTTTTTAGAAATGTCCACCTTATTTTGTTAGCCTAGAATGTACACGGAATTTCTCTCAAGGTTGAACTATATAGAAGTTATATGATGTTTCCATCCAGCTGAAGAAGATTTAAATCAGTGAGACACTGTGAATTTCATTCTCATCTGACTTGAGTTTATTAATTCTGATTCAAGTAACATTAGAATAAGAATTATGTGTTCATTCAATTTTTCTCCAATTATTCAGATTGTAATTCAAAATAAAACAAATGACACACATGTCGAAACCAGCATTAGAAGAAGAAATATAATTAATCCGGTTTTGTTGAATTCCACTTTAATCAAAATAGAAACAATTCGAAAAGAGGGCCGAATATTTTCTGAATAATATTTTATTTCACTTTTGAATGTGGATAGTCAGTGACAGTTGATGCTTCAGGGTCTTTTTTTAAAAAGGATGGTGTTAGCTGTTATTGTAACTCTGTAGGTGCATTTACTATACCAATAAGATCCGACTTCAATTTATTCATGGTTAGTGCATGATGTTTTTGAAAAATATCAATGAAAGTGACACTTCTTGAGAATATTAATTCCGGAGAAGTGAAATGAGTTAATTTGCACAGTTCCATGGTGGATTATCTTGACATTCAGACTAATGTTTTGAATGTTATTCTCTCAAATGATCTTAATTTCATAGTTGGAATTCTCATGTATTTCGACTTTAGAAATCCTGATAAATAAATGAGGAGGATGGATGACTGGTACTCATTTATGGATAAGATTTTTATCTTGATAAATCACACAGTGTTGTAGAGTGATATTAACTGATGACCACCTGTCGAGCACAAACTATTGCTCATAATTATATCAAGGTCTTGTTGTATATCTATAACATTCCGCATCGTAAACATCTCGAATTTATTTCCAGAGATTTGATTTTTCCACATGTGCGTCACATAAAACATGAATTTATAACCAAAAAAACATTAAATTATTTTGTTTTTCTCTCTTGACTTTCTGTTTATTAGGCGATTATTTTTAACATGATACCTACAGGCACTTGGATATTTTGATAAATAACAAAAGCAGTAAACCTTCAGCAAATCTAAATTACATGAAATTCTTGCCGAAGAAATTTGCTGTAATCGGTTTCCCTTCACCGTTATTTTTATCCTATTTTACAAATTAATTCAGTGTAGCTTTTTTGACAAATAATTGCATAAAATATAGAGTAATCTGAATAGATTGTGTTTATTTTACTTGATCAAAATCATGGCTATCACCTTCAAGCTTAAAAGTCATGCGCGGCCAACTACACACCAGTCTCCTTGTCAAGCATGTATACATCAGCAGTTTGCCAATAAACAAGATTTATGAACGTCATTATGTTTTTTCATGCAGAATGACATTAGGAGGATGCTTACACAGGATTAGAATGTTTCACTGGGAAGTAGAAGATTAAAACCTACGTCCACGTCTGCAGTACTTGTCCAGACTTGTTTCTGTAGATTTCCTGCTCTACTTCAACATACCGACGATAAAATGAGAACTTCCCATTCCAACATTATAAGAGAAAAAAACAGTAGTTCAGAGAAGAGTCTCTTTTCGGCGAATACATTTACACAGGTGTACAATCGTAAATATATACGGTTACTTTGTATGTGTGTGTACATTAAATTTGTCAAATGAAAATACAACTAGCAAGTTCAGATGAATTGCATGTTGATATAGGAGAGTAGTGACAAAAGTGATGAGTTGTCACCAACGATTGTTAAAGAAGAGTTGCGTAAAAACATGAATAGTTTAATGAAAGAGTTGTACTCAGGCTATACATGGAAACAAATTATACGGAATTACACAAGGGTTTTAAGCAGAAAAATAAGCATACAAACAAAAGTTAAGTCAAATCAACACAGTTGTTACCATGGTAGTAAAAGTGGTTGAATAATTTTTTTTTTGTATGCACAGTTCTGGTTCCTCTAGCTTAACGACCAGGGCTTCTGCGATGCAAAGAAGACGGAATCGTACTGTCTTTGGAAGGTTGTTCTTCACTTTGTAGATTACTTTGAAGGAGGCGTTTGTTGAGACGGAATGACCAGTGCTGACGAGGTCTTCATGATATAGGAATGATGAATGCAGTCCCAATAGATTTCTACTTAGAATCTAGCAAATTTAGAAACTTGCCCACATACAGTGCTTTCTTTAGTTACACAAGTCATTTTCGCTATTTTTTTTAAAACACGTTTGTGTTTACACAAACTGTGCTTTGGGTTCATAATTGACTGCATCCTTTTGTAATTCTGCAAGGAAGCTATGTATAGGGAAGTACATCTAATCATGATTTAATAGACATGATGTTTCTTGAGTTACAATGCTTTTGTTTTTTTCCTGTTTCGTCCATATTGCATGATTTACGTTGTCATTGAAATTAATCTTCCACTTTTGCTTTGCAGGTTTGATCAGTGCCTGACATCAGATACAGAAGCATCTGAAAGGCAAGGAGTACTGAGACGCTTCGGTGGTACTCAAACATCACAGGGGCTGCAAACCAGGACCTTTTGGTTACAAGGCGAGCTCAAAGTCATTAGGCCCCTGGGACCCAACCAGATGATCCATAATTGACAAAAGTAAGATTTAATGGGCCATCGAGTTGAGTCTCATCGGATTATTGGTCTACGAGCTCGCTTGCCTTGTAATCAGAAGGTCTTAGGTTAAAATTCCTGAGGTGTTTGATGAAGAGTCTCAAACTAGGAAGAAACAACTGTCCAGTACTCCTTTGTTTTCAAATGGTTCTCTAACCAATGTTAGATTATGATGAAATCCTCTAACCAATCAAACAAAATCCTTGTTAACGAATTTTTGATAGTTGAATCACTACTGATAATGATTAGAATAACAAGCCGATTTAACCTCCATCTTTTTTATTAGCTTTGTTCCGAAAATATTCTTTTCTAAACAATATCGATTTCTACATAGAGAAGACAAGCTTAACGAAGATGTCCAAATAGTATCCAAAATTGACGGAAGTTCTTCACTCCACCAACCTGAAGAACACAGTTTCAGCTACAGAAGGTGTGAAACACCATGTTAAAATTGGATTCGTAAAACTTACATAGTCTTTCATCACTCGGGATCACTCAGCACAAGTAGCAATAACTGAGCTTTTAATCCAGTGCTTCTAAATGCTACAGGGATTTGTCACACGCTTGTTGAAAAGCATTTCTGGCAGGTCAATTCCAAAGATGAGATGGTTCACCAAAAAGAACAAAACAAGTAGCGTATCTGTCAGAGAGCCAGCAAAGAACTTACTGACTTACAAATATGCAGAAGTAAATGGAGTAGAAGTGAACATATGGTGAGTCAACATCCAAGTGATATCATAAATCAAGGTTTAGAATCGGAGGCAAATGGTTGATGATGTCTTGGTCATTTGAAAAGAACAATGACGAGCAAGTGAGAAGAAAGAAGGAAAGACTGGCGGTAATTCTGGAGCTAGCTGAAAGTTAAGGAGGAGAATCAAGTGGAATGGAAATGTGTCATTTGGAACGGGATGAATGATTACAAATAATAATAGTAATAACGGAAACAACTTAATGTTTTGAACTCAGTAATGAATAGACATAACAATAACATTCAGCTGTACATCTAACTCTTCAAAATTCTCTGATAGTGAGGCTACATCACTTGGTGTATGAAGTGAATTTTTATGGGTAGGCAATTATCGGCAGGAATTTAGTGAGAGAGGAATTCACTACACCAAGCTCCTTAACCAGTAACATGTAATTTCAATGTTTTCACAACTAGGTCTCCGTTTTATCTCCGATCATCATGCGTTTCATTAGTACTAGTCGGTTTGTCAAACAATCTTTTGTACATTCTAATCAAGAGGGCAGTTTTCAAAGAAATATTTTTTTAAAGCCGTTAAGGTTATTCAATTGCTTCAACTACTGAAATGTACTCACCCATGACAACTGTTTCCTGCTTCTTGTCGCATAAAAATCAGCAGGACATTATGAGTTTTAATGATACTGACAAGCCAGTTTCGTTAACATAAACCCAGTCAGATAAGTGTAGTAGGCTAATGAGTTTTGATGCGGTTGAGGGACTCCACTTATAAAAGGTTCAGACATGAAATATCATAGTGTTTGTGACACATTTACTTTTCTCTTCTTTGTGTTTGCATAAGTTTAACGGTAAACATTTCTAAAAATTTTCAAAAGAATGGATACTGAACAAGGAATACTTTTTTCGATAACTTCATCATAAGGCTCTACAATTATATATACATTATAGTGAATGAATGAATTAGTGTTATGAACAACAACATAAATGTTGTTTAAATAACATCGAATCAATAATACTGATAGATTACAGCTGAATAGCATCAACATAAAATAAGCTGAATGTCAGAAAAATTAGGAAAGATAATATCACAAAATCATAAATGTTCAGTCTCAAATGAAGGCTTGGCAGAGCAGTAGTAGAGGCTATCTGAACTTACTTCTTTTACACACAGAGCACTGGCTGTTTGAGGCGAACTGCAATAGCCTCTGCTGTTTAGAGCATGCGCTGCTTCGAGGATTTCGGCAATTTGTTAGGCACCCGGTAGATGATAGAGAAGGATTCTTTCACGCTGGCTGGCTTTGTGGCCGGCCAGTTTGCACCAGACGGTCCAATATCGAACTGTTAACGGTTTTCACTACACTTTTACTGAGCCATAGTGAGTGATGTTTTTGGGCACGAAAAATCAATTTCCTAGACCAACGACCGATATAACTGGGTCGACGACAAGCGCAGTTGAATTGGTAAATACAATTTGAAATGGCTAGCTGGTCTAGGTACTTCCTCTTTCAGTCGAGGTAGCACCATCGTTTGTGAAGAGAATACGACGTGTAGTTCGCCAGCATTAAAAGTTCTTTGAATTGATTTTCTTAATTTCTTCGTAATTATCTCACTTGGTATATCGCCCTTGATTTGCAGTTGTATATAAGGAGCAAACAAACTGTATGAACTGTAACCTGAAAATAATTGAAACTTTAGAATTTTTTTTAAATTTGAATGTTTTGTAGTGATAAGACAGTACAGTGTCATGAAGTTCTTAGTCATTTGAATGTCCAGTGAGAACTCAGTGGAATATGTGAAAAGGATACGAACAACTTGTGTTTACTTGCATCCCATTACATAATCACAATATTACTCACATGACATAAAACGTATACAGCCTTGTAGTTCTTCCTTGAAATTATCTTTTCATTAACTTGTGATTTTTATTAAACCCTTTTAGCTTCTCATATTCCTGTATCTACAACCTGAGTTGAATTCACCAGAGCATTACACAACTTGTTTGTTATTTGCCATTGAATTATTATTCTTCAATCCACCTTACGTAACTTCATTTTGAGTGTCTGTATCCGTTGGGATATTGTTTACATCATCGAAATTTTTGAAAAATGTGATGAATAATGGAATTTCAGCTAGCGGGTGGGGGTAAAACATTTGAAACATTTTTATGGCGCAAACAATATCCCTAATTAATTTTTAATTTTCACTTGACAATCATCATGTACACACACATGCACAAAATAATTATATAAAAATACGATTGTACAGCTAAGTGAGTGAAGTCGCCAAAAAGAGACTCTTAGCAGAAAGTTTTTGTTCTCATATTCACTTCTGGATGGGTATTTCCTGTGAATTTAGTTAGTGTTAGATGCTTACGTTCAAAGTCAAACATATAATGACTAAAGGTTTGTTCTGAGCAGTGTTCAATTTAATGTAGAGAATTTTCATTGAATGCATGGGATATTCTCTTCCTCCGGGATCTTCAAAAAATATTAACTGAGTGTAGATGGTGTAACACAGTTCCCTCCGAACTGTTGCGAATATCAGTGTACTATGATCTCTCTTCTTTGTCTCCGAGAAATACACTGCATTTGCTTGAACGCCACTTATGCAATGTTCAGGAGTACAGTTATAGAACGAAGGACACATCTCAGGGACTGTTATCTTATATATCCCGATACTCCACTATCCAGGACTATACTTTCTCCCATGTTTAGTGAAGACTTGTGAATCAACAGGTTGTGAACAATTTAAATACTCACCAGAGGAAAAAATAATGTCAGATGTAATATTTTTGGTTACAGGATTTCATCATGAGCTGACATTAGTTAGAGAACCGTCGGAAAACCTGAGAGTACTGGACAGCCGTGTCGTCCTAGTTTAGGACTCTTCATCAGTACGCACCCATCAGGGTTTGAACCCAGAACCTTCTGGTTGCAAGGCGGGCTCGTATACCATTGGGCCACTGGGACCCGATCCAATTGCCCATGTTTAATCTAAGCAAACTGAACAGGAGAAACTACATGCAGTACGTTGATGTACGTTTCAAGTAGCTCAGTTTCTAGGCAGGTGTCTAAATTCTTGGGAGAATTTTTCCTACAGGAAGATCAGAAGATTTGTGGTACACCCTCGTAGTAACTAGCATTTACACTTGATTCTCATTATTACAAATTACGAAACTAAGGCAAGTAGTCTTTCGTAATCTCAAAACACGAAATGTTGAATATAGCTGTGGGTGCTTAAAAACAGGAGTTTATTTCACCACTGTAAGTGATAAGAAAATGTATAAAGTATATTTTAAATTGAAAAGTTTGAAAGGGAAGAAGGAAAATACGAGTAAATATGGATTACACAAAAACATATTGTACAAGTTAATAAAACGGACAAGCTATAGTAACGAATAAGAAAACCGTTTCTGCATAGCTAGAGCACCTGATTTGGACAAAAACTGCAGCTAGAAATCCATCGAACAGCCTGGCTTGTTCTGTACGCATCACCTGTCATCCAGATGACTATAGCTCAATCCATGGAAAAATAATTGATAGTTTCAAATTACGTACTCATGCCATCTCATTTCAAAGATAGTTCCATTTCATGTTCATTTAAATCAATGTGAGGAGGTGAATATTTCACGTCTAAGTTCAATCGAATTTCACTACAGTATAGTTTCATATATTGTTTATGAATTAAAAACTGTAAAGATTTGAGTAGAGGTTGCTAAAAACACTTGTTCACTCAAGCTTTCTATTTCTTTTGAATATATAAACTGAATTTCGTGTTTACCGATGTAAATAGTGTTGAAAAGTGAAGCATTTCACTTAAGAAAGACAGAAGATTTGACGTTTGACGTGATAGGTGCTGTACTTCAGGCTCAATGAGAACGCCATTATGTGGCCAATAAGTGGTAAGTAAGCTGACATGCACCTTCTGAATCCTACAACTGGTCAACTAGATGTGACAAATAATAAATAAATCGAATAATCTTCAAACTGAGCACAAAACAGAAAGCTTCCTTTTGATTAAAAGCCTATGGAAGGATATACTTAGATGTATTACACAACATGTGTTTTCTTCCTGTGGTCATGAATTTCATGAGACCTTACAGTAATTAGATATCCGTTGATGAAAAAAGGAGCAAGACTATCACGTTATAAAGTTGAGCTTTCACTTATTCAATAATTGAGATACGCTGGGAGTAAACAGAAGAGTCATGCCTCCTGAATCTAATAAAATACAGGCGGTATTCTACTTTTCAGGATGGTGAGTTTTCGTAAAAAAGAAACAAATTATACTAAGAGTTCAAGTGAACTGTCATCACATTTTTGCACTCACTGTTGTTTACGTTAGGGAACAAATACTAAATCATGTAGGAGAATGCTAACGCAATAAGGCCTGAATTGCTCTTTTGGAATTTTTGTGTTGAATATTCTCGGAATACAACTTATTCAATGGTATTCATCGGTAGTTAGAAATACGCTATTATGAAGGTAGCATCGTCTAATCTTTTCTCGAATGTACTTCAAATCAGCGTCAAATCAGAAGCAAGTGGCATTAAACATCTGGTTTCTTTCGTAGAAACAGAGTCTCTTAATAAAGGCATACGTCACATTGTCCTGTCCATACACAAATTTTTGTAACAATTTGGTTTCAAGTGTTGGTTTGTCGGGATTTGATTGTTTTCAGGATTTTCATCATGAGCTGACATTAGTTAGAGAACCATTGGAAAACCTGGGAGTACTGGACAGCTGTTTCGTCCTAGTTTGAGACTCTTCGGCAGTACGCGCCCACCGGGATTCGAACCCAGGACCTTCTCTTTACAAGGCGAGCTCGTATACCATTAAGCCACTGGGACCCGATCCAGTGGTCCATGAATTCTAACTTCTGCCAATTCACGACATAGCGCGACCCCTAGCCAATGTCTTCGGCGAGTATTTGTCCTCACGCCCAAAATGCTGCACCCTACCGGTCAGGTTTCTTCGGAACTGCAAAACAATCCAAACAGTTCTGAAGAAACCTGTCTATATCAATTTGCCGTTCAAAGGAGATGATGTACAGGAAGTAGTCAAACGAAGACTCGACAAAGCCATCAAGAGAACTTATTATGCTGCAAAACTTGTTTTCCTTGACACCACTAAGCGAGTGCTTCAACAATCTGGGAAAGATCAGTCACCAATCCTCGACACTTCAAACTGCGTATATCAGTTTGGGTGTGTTTGTGGAAGCAAATACATAGGTCGCACGGAAAGGAGATTGTCTACTCGCATGATGGAGCATTTGCCAAAATGGTTGAAAACAGCTGAGTTCAAAGTGCCAAAATCCTCAATAACAAAGCATCTTGTGGATTACGGGCATGATATCGACGCAGTCAAGTCATTCACCATTGTCAGCAGACAAAGAAACAAGAAGATGCTTGCAATTGCAGAGGCTTGTGCAATCCGAGTTTACAAACCATGTCTCTGTGTACAAAAGGAGATGGTCGTGACTCTGAATCTACCATGGTGATACGTTTTACTTATAATTCTACCTCTTATTATTATTACTATTATTATTCCCATTATTATTATTCTTGATTCATTTAAAACTATCCTTTATCAGTAGCATTATCTTTACTCACTTCAACGCTATTATTATTATTGCTTTTATAACTATTACTATTGACATCCCTCTGGTTGCAATTCTTGTTAAATTCTCTAATGTCTAATTGTTTATCTAAGTGGTGTAATTGAAGCATAATGCAATTTATTCTAATTTTGATCTCCCATACTCTCTCTCCCCTTATCTAATTGAACATGACCTGGAAAAACATTAGCACCTGTCTTTCTGCATGACTAATTCAATGTAGTTTATTTACTTATCAGTCCTATATCTCCCAATGTAATTTCAAAAGTATATATATCCGTGTATGTAGAGTATTCAGCTGACGAGTTCTACCGAAATTTGATGAATTCATTAAATCCTGCTTTATTAACCTTTATTGCTTGTTTTAAACTCTAATAGTTGTTGGCCTCAGAATCCTTATCCATACCTGCTGTTACTGAAGTGATGCTACCATGAACAATCTTCAAGTACATTTTCGTCGACAGCATGTCACATGAAGTCAAAGAATTTCATCCGAAACAAGACCCAGCGCTCCACGACATTTTGCCACCATTTCCTTCTTGAAGTACATGACTGTAGGTTGGAAGCCAATGAAACACTGAAATCGGTGCATTTTGCTTTCGAGGGACGCTTATTATAAACTGAGACAACATGAAACGCCTGCAGTAATCATATTCACTCTGAAGGCGAGCGGACTTCAATGCTTTGAGAATGCCGTTAAGCTTTGGTATATCGATGAACGCAAAATCTGTGTCCACCGATTGCTCGGAACTATTCTACTTTCTAATAATGTCTTGTTTACTAAGAAGCAGAGCCTTTACGTGATGCTGAGTGAACGGTGTTACCACTGTCATTCTTTTGAAATTCTACTTTAATTAAAGTGATGAGCGTTTATTGTGAAGACACTGAAATCATTCGAAAGTAAGACTTTGCTAAATTACAGCATAATAATTGAAAAAAAAATGATATGAGAAACGATTGATTTTGTGTTATCCTGATATTCCTAACTGTTAAAGAAAAGTAGTCTGAAAATATGGAACAGAAATGATGACTCAAATTAATTTTTGTGCTTGGTAATTAAAGAACTTTGGCTGTCATTGACCACAAAAGAAGAAAGTGGATTCATTGGTAACAGTCGACCCAACATTATTTATATATGTTTGAATATATATGCTGTTTTTCAGGATTGAAATAATTTGTATTTGAAAATGAATGTTTAGTTTCCGGCAGTCTTCAAAGCGTAGATGCTTGACTGCTTGTTTGGAAAGTCATCCAAAAAATGTCATTGTAATATATGTTTTATATCTAAAGTTTGTATTTCATTTTAAGAGCTTTCAATTCAGCACCTGTCATTTTTGTTTATCCTGCCATCTTGAGGAAAATTTCTTTATTCTTTAGTTTGATAAAAGTTTGACTTTTTCAACACTAATACAATGCATTCTTCATACTAATTATTCTGAACATATGAAACTAGATGTTAGATTCATCAGTCCTTGTCAGTAGGGAAATAGTTCAGTGTGTACGAATTCGCTTTCATAGGAATATTTGACAGGCAATATGAAATTGTGTGTGCGTCGATGGTATAGCGGTTAGGACGCTCGCCAACCATGCGCATGGTCCGGGGTTCGATCCTTGGCCGACGCACTCCTTTACCTCACTAAGCTAGAAATAATGCTGGTAAAGAGGAAAGGTTGGGCATGAGGCTAGCAACCCCATCCTGTAAAAACAAGCAATGCTACAGAAACTTCAAGCCTCTAGCTTGAAGCCCTTTGTTCCACTGGGGAACGTGAAGGAAAAAAAAATATGAAATTGTACACTCAAAATACGGTGACAGAAGGGTAAGCTACCAGTTATATAACAAACTGGCAGTGTCGATCAAGAGAGACTTGAAAATTTGACGAGTGCTATTCTTCTCCCCTTAGGGTTTTATTCCAGTACAACTAATCATGAATGTTGATTAGTTGCAGGAATATGAATCCGGTAATTTGGTGCGACGAGAATGACTTTGAATGAGGCTACAAGTTATGCATAGGAAAGAATGTTTCGACTACTACTAATAATATCAACTGAGCGAGTGCTTCTATACTGATCAGAGACTTGAGGCTTCACGGAGAGTATTGATAAGCTAGCCTCAAAATGTCTCCAATAGCTGTTTTGTCAGCATTCTGGAGATCAGTAAAGATGAGCAATAAGGGACTCTAAAGACACATAAAAAGTGGATACATCCTCTATTGTGCGGGAAGAAATCGAGATGGGTAGTATACTAACTGGTGAATACTGGATTCTGAAGTAACAGTCTACAGATACAATTTATATGGTACAGTGAGCCAGTGGCGAATCAGCAGAATAAACATTCAACCTGATGGGTGCAGTTAGAAACCAATTAATTGACATATATCGGTAGGCGCCTTTCATTACTCGAATCAGTGTCTCGTCGACTTGCATGCGTATTACTGAGGTTTAGTTTTGCGTGGTAATCCACAAATTACAATGCACGTCTCTCATCGCATAGGGTCATTCACACTCTCAATGCTCATATTCGTGATGCATGTAGACAGAATGTGGTTGTTTCATGCAGCAAATATCCATCTGTTATATCGAGAAATCCTTCCTAAGTTACGCAATCATTCCGATAGACGGAAATTAGGCAGGATTACACTTTAGAAGTCAGCCACTATATTTATGAATTCTAAAATTGCCTTCGTTTATCTTCGATCGAATTTATCAACACAAGAATCGACTACCGGTCGCTGAATACGGCTTTGTATGCATCCCACAGTAAATACTCGATGCCATCTTTTTTAAGCCAGTGAAGGAATGTATTCAACCGCGAACAAGTTAATCATACGCTGTGTAGATTGACAGTGTAAATTCTAGTGAAATTAACAACATCAAGTCAGTATTCACTGAGGCCACTTGATCAGCAAATTCTGTTAACACATTTACAACTAGCTAGCTGATTCCGGAGATCACGTGAGATTGGCAATTACCCTGAATTAGTGAGATGTCGAATGAAGCTGTGAATTTGTGGTCAGAAAACAAAGAATTTGTCAAAAGTGATTTATTTCTCATTATCTCGACATCCCACAAACTAATTTCATATTTCAATTTTCATTTTTCACTTGACATCGAGAAAGTCGACAAATATTTTCACAGCAGTCTTCATCTGCCTTACAAAATTCACCTCGATGTTTACAACAAAATTGAAGACCTGATGATTTGCGCCGTCGACAGTAAACAGTGGGACAACACTTTCCAATGTAATAAGGAGTATATTTGCCATCCCGACACAAACATTCATCTCCTTTCAAAGAAAACAAATGCAATGTTATTTGTATTTCATAAATAAGGTTGGCGCAGTTTGCTTTGAAAGTCAACATGAAATTGTCAAGAGTGAATAATTCGATAATTTATTGCGAGGTAAAACATTCATATTACTACCTTAACACCACTTCTCCTCTGGATTTGTAGGCGACGTCAGTTTGACTCAAATGAATTGTAGTCAGCGATCAGGTTCACTTCATATTTGGCAGAAATCCACCATCCATTCACGCACAATAATGTTATCAACTAGCATACATTGAAATGACAGAGATGCAGAGAGTTTATTCAAGGCAACCGAGACATGTCCTGCAAACCTTGTCAAACTTCCTATAAACATGTGAATATTTACTGATCACTGCTATTTATAAGAATGCTAATGATTATCTCCATTGTGTTCAATGACCAGTGTGTCCTGCTTTGAAACCGACTAATTGACCTATTTCTACACAAATTTCACAAATTTCGTTCTCTGTTTCTTTTCACGGAATGGAATAATGCAGACATATGCACATGAGTGAGCACACATTTCAACAGATCTATTCTCCTAATTCGACTATTCATCATGTTCACAACGATGAAACAGTGTGATTGACACACGAAGAGTGTTCATTCAGATGACAGATGTGTAGAAATTACAAACTGTCACGAATGTGCCTCAACGGTTGAGGAGAAGGCGACGAGTTCCATTGATTTGTGATTAGTTGGTTATGAGAAGGTAAAATCTTCAGTGAAACAGTAACAGCTCCTCTACATCAAATACCGAACTCCAGAATGAAAGAGACCACTGACAACACTACACAACACATACGATTATCTGAAGTCATGAGCTGAAACATTGATCTACCAGTGATAATCATCATTATTATGACTTTGGTGGAGAGCTGAACATTAGAAATCTGATGGACAGCACTGAATTGTGATTAGTTGAGATGCTGTTCTAACACAGCAATATTCACTATTCATATATCCGAATGTATTCTTTTAGTGAACGTGTCAATCTTTTGACATTTAGACTAATGAAACACAATTCGACTCAGAGTAGTTGCTTGTCACTTTCCGACTTATATCAGTAGTTTCTGCTTCGCATACAATTGACGCCATCCGAGTCTGGCACAATCAATTCGTGCATCATTATTTGTATATAAGTCAACGAACATAAACCACACCGCATCAGACATATTTTACTCACAATCACCTAACTAATATCAACACGCAAACAAGTGGTTGAATAGCTAAGTACGGATGACAAGCATTTGATTTGAGTAATTCGCTGCAATTTGTGTGATGTGAGATGAAAATATCAGATGGTTGTGAAGGAACATTAAAGACAGGTAAAAAGGATTTATTTTCACTAAATTAGTTGGCGAAATTCTACATGTTTATTAGGTACGCTGTCGCCGAATTTGAAATCACCGGTGATGCACATACAGTTATGAATACTAATTTCCTGACTAGCCACTTAGCAAGCCTGTTGTTCTAACTATTTGCAATAACATATATGACAACGCGATGCATCCGCTGAAATGAAGGTATTTTTAGGTTTGCAAACATGGCGTGAGTATGTCCGAGTCCAACACAGGAGATTTAATACATCCATCATTCTGTGGCGCAAACCGTTAGCCCACAAAACCCTCACAAACTGATTTTGTTATTGAGTTCATAAAATTCAACCAAAGGCTGAGATGTCGGTCTCTTTGGAGGAAAACAAATGTCAATAAAAATGAAGGACACTATGCAAGATGTCTGCGATGCCCTTTTATTCTTTCAGTCGACTTCTTTTATTTCTATTACACCTAATTAGATGAACTTGAAAGTTCTAATGGAATCAAGTAATAATCCTAAATCCTTCATAGATAGATATTCAAACTGTGAATAAAAGGATGGATAGAAATCTGTTGGTAAGAATTGAGTTATTGACGGCGGTGATTCCTACCGCGAGAAAACATAGGATAAGATGTAGCTTATCCTCAGCAGTCATGATATTGGAGTGTATTTATGTGGAAAGAACAACTCACGCTCATCACTAATAAAGTCTTACGATAAAATGGAGGAAGAAAACCAACAGAATTGTGCATGCTAGATTTTTTATATAGACTGCACCTGCGTATATATAGGAAAAACCCCAGCTAGCTAAATATAAGAGTGAAAGAGCATTAACGATGTCTAAAAGTGGTTCCAAAGATCTCTTCAGACCTAAAGAAGCTAGATAACAGATTAGCGGTCGTACTGCATTCAATAGAAACAGGACACAAAATCGACTTTGATAGGTATAGGGTTCTGTGGAAATGTTTTGGATCGTAAAACCAAAGACTGCCAGCAGTAGAACTAGATGCATGAGTGAATCTCAACAGTTTGAACAGGCGTGCAGGTGTGATGTTAGCTGATGCATGGTAAATCCTGATTAATAAATTAAAATGGATATCTATCACTAATGATTCATACTTGGTATAAATTTCTGATTGTCTATATCTTCTGATGGAGAGGCTAACAAATGTGTGAAAACTGTTTAACAAAACACTCATAAACACGTCACTGTATACTGTATATGCTCATAAATTTTCATATTCAGTTATCTACAACCATCGACATTCAGTTGAACGTAATCTGATGAAAAGTACAGACTGTTCAAAGTGTACAACTGAAGTTGACCAACATTTGAAAGTCTGAGGTTCAATTTCGATCACACCTCATACAATTATTTCATTTAACATGTTGATGCCTTTTTCATGACTCGTAGGTAAGGACAAGTGTTTCAAAGACATGAAAAATCCTTTTTATACATAAACCTCGCTTATGTTAATGTCCCTGAATAAATTCGCATCTGTTTCCAAATGAAAATGTGAAGTCGGTCATTTCAATTTCGCTGAGATTTTACTCATATAATTTTACAAAAGATATTTGAATTGTTCCTGTCTTGACATTGGATCTATTGTGTGCATTTCCTTCAATTAAGAACTAATCCAGTGAACACAGATGAATAATAATGAGCCATGATTTTCTAAACCTAACTTAACTGACACTGTCATCAATCGAGAAGCTGTTCAGTTATCAACTAGGCTACATACCAGACAAGATAAAGAGCACGACCATGTACATCAAGCAATAAACAGGGTTCATTGTGTGTACAGTTACACATGAGCAACAGACCAGTGACGACATATTGTAGATATTACCCAGTGCTGAAAACACAACTATGCTAAACAATGGAGACACGGATCTACCGAAAACAATCACAATGCTTTCCTATTCTTGAGAATATCAATATTTCGTACTTATCCTTCCTATCGGATTCATCTAAAGTAAACGTGACACTCCGAAATTGACGAAGCATCTCATGCTCACAAACACAATTCTCATGCAAGTTATCAACAGAGTGAAGTTGAAGTCTACACTCCTGAACCCTCCTACATCAACGACATTACTACACAAAGTAAATCAACCGATATTCAGAATAGATGAACAGTAAATTAGGCATCTAACAAATATGAAATAATGCTCAACCAGCCTAATGAATATAAATCTACTATAATCACAAAATAGTACACATCACAAGAAAACATACCTGAAGCCCGTACAACCTGGTCACCCATCATCAGAACTGACAATACCAATATCGTGAGCAACGTAGAAGTGTGCATATTCGGATTATTCCAACTGTGTAGTGAAGGCAATTATATATTTCCCACTGTATCCAAATTGTGGACATATCTATGCCATTGCGTTCACACACGAATGAAGACTGTTCACACTGGAACATAATTGGGCATTTCGTTATGCACAGGGATTAGTGGGAACGTAGTCAGTGTAGTAATATCAATGAGAAGAACACAACTATGCTTCACGTAATTTATTCTAATTCAATGTAACATTGAGGATATACATGGTGTCCGTGAGTAGTTGTATTGTGTGCATTGTGGAATAGACCATGTCACTTATTATAATTCTATTCCAATAGTTGTTTGCACACACACATAAGTTCTACTTCTTCACTGCACATGATCATACTGACTATTCGAATTGTTATTTTCATTCTCATTTTCTATTCGGATAAATGTGACTAAAATATGGTAGACGCCCTGTGCATAATCTCGTTGGAAATAATAACAAAATTATATAGAACTTGTTGTTACACGTAAACGAATAATGTAACAGAATTATGAATAATTTGATTTCCATGTTACATGTGGAACATGGATGGAAAATGAAGAGGAGAGGGGAACCAGTTGGGCGTTGACGAAATGAGATCGACATGACTGGCTGTATGTATCACTTCAAATTTAATACAATATTTTCCGTATCTTTGAATTCACTCCTGTATTCGAGTTTCAGATAACCACGCACAGCGTACTGTAAACGCCTGATTGAAATACATTATCAGCGTAGTCGTGGGATGCATTTTAACATGACATCAGGCACCACAATAATAATTTCGACAGACGTATCAACAGTTTAAAATGCTATTTCGCGTGTGATAGTGATTCCCAAGTGGTGACGCCATTCGCAATAGAACAGCCATATGCCACGTTGGAAACAGATTCATTGAAACACCACTGCGAAGTGACTGAAATCCGGAGAATGCATCTACCCTGTTGGTGGCATTTATGGTTGAACACAGTTAAAGTGGCCCTTTCACATCCGTTCAGATCTCTTATTCGGGGATCTTTTCGTGAACCAGAATTCTAACATGGAAGCCTTCCTCGGATGCATGAGGTTAATTTTTGTCTCATACTAAGGTAAAGTTTGTGTTCACAGCACATTCAAGTCTGAAATATTGACCCTGAATCACATTTCAGATGAGTGTAGAAATCCTGACGTGTCTATTAGACAGCATTCTAAAGAATTTGAAGTATACGAAACCATTCAAATCATTCTTGAGTTGGGTTTATGTATCAGTCTGCCTTTTAAACATTATGTAGAAGAAGATTCAAGTACGACTGATTTCTCTGCATAGCTGGGACACAAAACACAGTCATTCCTCACAATCTGTGAATGGAGCTGATTCAAAATCACTGATCAAGGAATACACCCTTCAATATTTTCATCATCACCTTCGACAGTTGTATGCGCAAAGTAGTCAAACAGTAATTGTTATCTGCAAGACAACTAATAAAATTCTCTCAGCAATAGTCATAACTTGAGCATGTGTCCATACACACAAACGTCATTAAATTTGAATGAATAGGAAATCGGGCAATGTGAGTAATGTGTTCATACACCTTCAGTAGTCAACAAGGTATGTGAGGGATGGACGCCTTAAGGGTGGATTGTCAGAGATGCAATCTATGCTGTGTACGGTATTTATGAATTCGTTCATTTAGCGCCAGCCAGGTTATTAACAACACCGAAAACTGTGATTCCACACAGAGAATTCTGTCATTGTTGAGCTATTCATTGCATCACTGGGGTTTTAATCATTCGTCAACTATGGACTTCAGATAGTTTATTCATCAGTCGATAAATGACAGTTCGATTTTGCCACGTGAGCATTAATTTCTGGCTACCCCAGGTATTTCGATTTCGTATCCGTTTAATTCGCTACTTCAACCATTTTCACGAAATTTCGTGGATACTCTGAAGAACATAAACTTAGGAATTCGATGGAACCACTGGTAGATCTGCTCCAGATGATGATTTCAATGTATGTCTGTGAGAGATTTTGTCTCGTCTGGTCACTGTTTATTCCGATTTCGAAATCTCAGCTCTATGCATTTGCCATTTCAGCTGAAGCTCATCACCGTCATACGTCTACACAAATGATAATCTAATAGTGTCGAATAGTGTTTGATACGTAATGTGATCTACACAATGCGTTCGTATTTTGAGTGGCTTCGTGTCAAGAGATACGATAAATCAATTTTTCGCGTTTGTCACCTTCCAGTTTCTTATGAACATCATTCACTTTTCATTTCTTGTGCCATATGCAGACTCACGCGCATCCTGAATCACATCTTGTTGACACCAAGCTGTCAATCTTTAGTCGGATGTCGTAAGCATATTCATCTTGTGCTACATAGGAGTGAACACAGTCGATTTCGAATGGAGCCCTGTGCATTTTCTCTTCCTGAATCGACTATTGTAAACTATGTAACAATGCAGAAGTGCCTTGCTTTCGATTGAGTCCACTCAGAATCACTTACCCTCATTGGTCACTTTTCAGATTGACTTACACATACTGAATTTATTCGTCTCAATCCCACAAACCTCGGCAATTGTTAGCATCCTACTTTCCCCTTTTTCTGTTGACAACAATCATGGACTTGACAGAATCCATATCATCTTCGAAGTCTTCAAGTTTTTTCCTCTTTCACCTATTTGGTTGTGTGTTCATGTGCTCTTTCATGTTCTTTCACTACCAGGATCTCTCAAGGCCTCTCAAATGCCTCTAGTAACGACATTAAAAAAATGATGTTCTCGTTAATGTTTGCAGATCTGATGCGATTTTACTGTGTGGATATCTCTCATTGTATTGCAGTAGCATTAGGGGCTGAATTTAATCGTTCTCAAAACAGGGGAATAATACTATCGTCGTTAAACTGACCCAATGAATAATGTCTCATTCTTTGATATGATAGAGAAGATTTGTAGATCAGGTTGATGATTTTGATGTGGTTGTATTCTCTGAGCTGGATAGTTTATTTGCGAAGCCTTCATCGCCCTACTAGGCGACATCTTCAGCGCATACTTCAATTTAAAGTGAGCTTTTAGATTTCTCCACGAGTTTATTATTCATCTCTCCTGGTGACCTTGGACGTGATTGGTTGTTTTTGTTTGTTTTCACACCTTCTAGGTTAATTGTATTGGCACTCAGTGTGTCTTTGACTTGAAATTTGACCCTTTGTGTGTTAGGTTTCTTTCTTATCGGTTGATAAATTTTGTCTGTCTCGATGTGTCTATTGATTATTGATTCACTGGAATGCCAAGCTTCTAAAAATTATCTAGCATTCTTGTTGTTTCCTCTGTCTAATATTTGAACGTTGTCCCAGTCGAATTGATGTCCGTGGTTGTCTGTATGTAGTGATATGAAGGAGTGGATATCATGTCTTTTGACGGCTAGCTTATGTTCGTGGATATGAGGACAAAAGGGGCGTCCAATTTGACCAATGTAGTGTTTTTCGCAGTTGATACAATCTATTTTGTAGATGATGTTGGTTTTATCTACTTTCGCTGTTGAGTCTTTTGCTTGACATAGAATTGAGTGAAGTGACTTTGTCGGTTTGTGTACGACGTCAATCAACTCACACAGACCAAATCCTGAATTACAGCAGCAACAATCCATTAGCACATAAGAGGAATTGCATACAAACACTATTCAAGAATCATTGCAGCACTCCCACGTTAAGAAAAATTGAAGAAAGATATCTCATGGATGTCTTCCAAAAGAATGGGTATCCACGAAATTTCATCAAAAGATATATACCCCCAAGCCAACCTATAAAAACGAAAAGCCCCCAAGGAAAGCACAAATAATCGCCTTACCATATATAAAGGATATCTCAGAAATCACTGCAAGACTCTTCAAACCTTTAGGAATTGACGTCGTACACAAACCAACAAAACCAGCCTGCTGTCTTGTGCACATTCGGATATTTTGAGAAAATCTTCTATTTTTATTTTGTGTAAAAGTGTAATCTGTACAACCTGAGTTCTTCTCTTCAGTTTGAGATAGAAAGAAAACCACACAGTCACTCGATGATGATGATTCACTTTATTCTGTGTATAATTAAATTTGTTGTTGAAATATCCATCCTCCTCTATTGTAATAAAATAGTTTTATTCAAATTATCTATGAAAGCAAGAATGCAAAGAATTGTTGCAAGACCAACTCGCTTAATTTGTGATTTATTTTAGGTCGTGAAGTGCGAAGTTTATTTTGCCACTTTTTCGTTCACTACAGCATAACCTGCTCTTCAACACACAGCAGAACCCACTGATGCAGTACACCACACATATAACATCATGCCTATCAATATCTTTGACCGTAATGAAGATTGAAGCAATGAATAAAATAACTGCAGATTTTGTCATCAACCAATGCCATTAAGAGATCGTTGAAAACTGCTTCTCAGTTGTCAGTCTTCCTCTCATTGTCGGCTAATGGATGAATGTCCTGCAGCCGTATTCAGCAGTTATGACCAGTGGCGTACAGCATGTGAAAGTGAATTCGCTTACTCCTTTTTTGAGTGTAAGGGTAGAGAAAGGTGGTATTGATGTTAGTATTACTGTACCACTCTATTTCATGAAACAAACTGATACAATGACGAACACCACCTTAAGTTGCAGATGTTGGGATGAATGCTAACAAACATGCGAATCCAGTCATCTACAAAGATGAAATTTTGAATAAAACTTTCACTATAACAATCCGCATTCATGTGTGCATAAGACGTTTGAAAGGTGTTGTTACGTCATTCAAAATATCAGTGTGCTGGTTCTATAGTGACAGGATTAACAATGGAGTCTTCCCTAGATGCACAAGCCAATACAAGTTTTTTAATGTCATCACATTTTGTGTTTACCGTTCAAATACACCTTGATGAAAATTGATGTCATTTAGCGGAAATGTTTGATCAGCAAGCCTGGTTGTATCCACCGTAAACAAACTTTCATTTTGATGGACTACAACGACACGAGAATTTCTTCCCTTATTCTTCATCTGCAGTGAACATTATGCTTCGTGATGATAAAACAAGTTAACGGCTTTTTCTTAACAGCGTCTTATCAAAAATGAAAACTTCTGTTGTCCAAAAGTGTATTTCTTTCTTCAAATTTGTCACGAGTATATGTCCACACTAATTTCTGGTTATAGCCTATGCGTGATTGAAAACTGTGTTGTGCATGCTCGACTCTCCTAACGGGTTATCAGTCCTTTTAAAACATCATATTAACCATGGTGATAAGCAAACCTAGGCAGGATGTCTAGGCCCTGGACAACCTGCTGCCTGATTGCTACCATTTATCAAATCAGTCTGCATTTGACTCAGAACCCATTCTGTCAGTACTATTTCAACAACAAAAGCAGCAAATTAGTGATCAGGATATTATTGAAGGTTATAACGGATCTATGCAAGTGTATCTGTAGCCTGGGCAGTGAGTGACTGTGAGTTTGTGAGTAGAACGTGTAAATTTGAAAGGGTGAGTGAATAAAATATTTAATACCCCACAGAGATTACATAATTGGATGTGTGGTTGTGTAATATATAATTTTGGAACTAATCTCAAATTTGATTTAATGATGTAATTGTAATGTTTGATGAGTAATTATCGAGAATGTGTATTCTGCTGAAATGGCACTCTCTAATTACACTAATGCGAATAAATGTGAATCAGAATTTTGTCACGAAACCTGATGAATAAATGAATAGAATCCTGTTGATGTCTTCAGTCAAAATGGATGAATTTCTCAGTTCAATTACAGTTCCAAACTTTTGGGAATCCCTGTTGTTTAACTTGTTTCGTTGCGATGCACTGCAAGTTCATATGTGGAAAAGGGGGGTGGGTCAAATGGTCATGTTGAGAGTGTTGTTGAGGTTATGTTCACTAAGCTGGATGATATAAGTACGAAGCTTCCATAGCCATTCTATTCAATATCTTCACCGTGGAATACAATATGAAGTTTATATATGTTCATTAAGTTTATTCAAGGGCTTTTGTAAACATTTGTGGATTGCCTAATTTCCAGCTGCATAATTATTTACTCTTTTAGTAAAAATAAATAGAAATAGAGTCACATGAATCTGAGAAAATCATTGCTTAATTGCGGTTATTTAATTATGAGGTCAATGCTTAATTATGAGGTTTGAATAACAGTAGCGAAAGAAAGTTAGTTGCAATGTGCTGGATGAAAATGTCTGCATAGAATTAGTTAGAGAGCGAGTAACCTTCAGTGACTGACTTAAAGAGAATGAATGAATTCATCAAATTTCGGAATACTCTACATACACGGATATATACTTTTGAAATTACATTGGGAGATATAGGACTGATAAGTAAACAAACTACATTGAATTAATCATGCAGAAAGACAGGTGCGAATGTTCCAAATAGATAAGGGGAGAGAGAGTATGAGAGATCAAAATTAAGATAAATTGCATTACGCTCCAAATACACCACTGAGATAAACAATTAGACATTAGAGAATTTAACAAGAAATGCAACCAGAGTAATAGTTGTAATAACAATAGTAATAGTTATAATAACAATATTAATAATAGTGTTGAAGTGAGTTAAGATAATGCTACTGATAAAGGATAGTTTTAAATGAATCAAGAATAATAATAATGAGAATAATAATATTGAGGTAGAATAATAAGTAAAACGTATCACCATGGTAGATTGAGAGACATGACCATCTCCTTCTGTACATAGAGACCATATTTATAAACTCGAATCGCACAAGCCTCTGCAATTGCGAGCATCTTCCTGTTTCTTTGTCTGTTGACAATAGTGAATGACTTGACAGCGTCGATATCATTTCCGTAGTCAACAAGGTGTTTTGTTATTAAGGATTTTGGCACTTTGCACTCAGCTGTTTTCAACCATTTTTGGCGAATTTTCCATCATGCGAGTAGACAATCGCCTTTCTGTACGACCTATATATTAGCTTCCATAAACAAACTTCTAAGTTCACTTCAATGACTAGAATATTATTACTGGTGAATTTACACGCTTTGATGGCGAAATCCATTATCTGTTATGAAATATTTAGAGGAATCCATGCATTCCAGTGTAGTAATTCCTTTGAATAAAAAGGCAAATCTCTGTCAACATAACTAAAAATAACAGAAAACTACTTAAAACTTAAATCTATAAAGAGTAGAATAATATGCCGCAACATTCATTGATGAAGAAATTGTTTATTGTTTTGTTATTCTATTAGCGTTGTTATATTTAAATTCGTAAGGCAAAATGCAAATAATTCCATATGGCCTCCTCAGTTTCTATGCGGCGCATTTCTGGTAGCCGTTTTCATTACCGAAAATCGTTTGCAAAAATGAAATAAGCCAGGATTCTCAGGAAAAAGTCAAAATTATTATTTCATATTTTAATTCTCAGGATTATGAAAAATATTTGTTTTCTTCACTATCAGGAAAAATTCAGTAGTGTTTTCTTTTTCCCATTCCTCTACGTTCCCGGTGGAACATAAGGTGGCTTCAATCAAGAGGCATGATTTCTCGACGGAACATCGAACCCCGAACCACCTGCGTGGTTGGCGAACACTCTACCTTTGTTCCGCAGACGCACAATAATTCAAGGTGTAGGTGAGTATAACCGCTATTCGTTAGAGTATATCAAATATTTATTGGAAAGAAAAATATGTCAAGAATGAATGACGATTATGGTTTTCTACGAACACTGGTGTCCTATCCTTGCAGACTGTTTTATGTCCAGTCTAGAAAATGGTCAGCTGAAGCCTATAATCCAAAGCTTTCAAATATATAAAAGGTATGTATGTAGATGACACCTTTATTATTTGTAATAGTGATTGTAACTTGAATAACATATCAAATGTATTTAATGGTTGCCATCCAGCGATAAAATTCACACTCGAAATGGAGAACAAGTCTAGCATTCATTTCCTCGATGTGAACTTTTCAAGGAGGACCGATGAACCTCTGATGAGATCGATTTATCGTCAGCTGTGATGGAATGTAGCCCTGATACTGTGAAAGATGAGTTATACATCTTCAGGAAAATCCTAATAGAAAATGGATTTCCACCACGTTTTATAGATAAGAATATACATTCAAATCCTAAAAAACGTGACTTATCAACCGTACCCAAGAAAATACTTTACATGAGCTTGGAGTTCAAAAAGGACTTAGCTTCCGATATCATGAAACGAAGGATATCAAAGTCCTTGAAGAGAACATTCCCTGCTGCATCTCTGAGAATAGCCTTTTCTAGTCGACCATTATTGTTCAATAACCTGAAGGACAAGATCCCTCTGTTGACCAACTCTATGTTTGTTTATCAATTCACCTGCTCGTCTGGAGCTAGATATATCAGTCGTTCGTCTCGAGTTTTGTCCAAGAGGGTGCAAGAACACTATCATGCATGGTTACGAAAAAAGTGAAAGCAGAGCAATAAGAAGCGCGATCATTGAACATCTGTTCGAAAATAATCACCCTGTCTCCATAGCCTCCGCCTTTAAAGTCATCTACAAGGCAGAGAGTAATTTACCGAAATCCCTACGTACCCGACTCATCTGTATTGCTGGAACTTTGACTATCTCTGTGTACAGAAAAAGTTCGTTCAACCCCTCCAACTTTCATGGTCTTCATCCCTCTACTATGCTAAAGTGTGGTAATCCCCAATCATCTTTTAGCTCTACCGATTTTTCATTTCTTCATTTTCGTCTATTCAATTTGTATACTCTTCCTTATTACGTCAATTGTTACTATTACTACTCTCACTTTGAACTGTCCCCGGTATTATTTCACTTGTTCCACTTGTCGTTCTAAATCAATTCCTTTTTTACAACGTTGAATTCTATGCTATCAAATTTCACACAATATTACGTAATGTTTTTATTTTATTCGATTTATCTATTAATCTTATAATTGCACCCTTTTTTTTAAGTTCTATCCATCCTATGAATTATTCTATATATGACAATAATTTGCTTTGTCACTTGACATTTACCTACGATTATAATCACAAACATTTTAGTTTTTGAGTAAATCGTTTTCCTTGTAAGTAAGAACAGTTTCGTTTGTAATATGTATTCACATTTAATCTTGACAGAAAATTGATTCATATGTGAGTATACATATATTAGAACCAGTGGTGAAAAATTAAATTTCGAATAATCCGGGTTATGAATAAACACATAGTTCTTAATACGTTCTGTGTATATCTTCAGCAATAAGAACAGCACTGTGAGTTACCACACAGAGTCATGGATTCGTAATCTTCAAAAAATGATAGCCCAATAAAGCATTCAAGCGAATTCATTATTTTTTATTTCAATTATATTTTAGAGATTATTTCCCTCCCTCTTCAACTTGTCAACTTATATTTGTTATGATTATTTTTTTATTTTTTATTTTGATTTAAAGCTTGATTCCACACCGTCTTTTCAGTACAAGTGCGGAATTTTCAGCATGTATATCCGTAGCCCAAATTCAGGCTGACCATAGATATCGGGTGTGCGCCGGCAGGGGATCGAACCCCGGACGATGTGCATGGTCGGCGAGTGTCCTAACCACTGTGCCACCGACGCATAAATAGATTGTACGAAAAACATGACATCTGTTATTAGCGATAAGAGTTAACTGTCAGTTTCATTCTGTCACTTATGATTGCCAATATTCATCATTATTTTGTTTACTAATACTATTACTAACCTCTACAGGAATATGCCTCCCTGATGATTAATGTTGTCAGTAATAATGATGATAGAAGTAAATGCCTTTTAAGTGAATCATCCCCTTTTCTCTCTGCATACTGAATGTTAGTTAAGGTGAAAGTATTTTCACTACCTTTCCTGATGGAAATGTTTATTTGAAATGATATTTTAATAACGTCCTCAGTCTGTGGGTATAATTAGCTTGGGTTTCGTAAGGGTGAATGAGAAATAGTAGGATATTTATGTGAGGAATGTTTTATTCTCATTTTTCAGAATTAAACTGAATGGTGTTTATAAAATTCATTGTTGATTGGTTACATGATTTCATCATGAGTTGACATTGGTTAGAGAACCATTGGAAAACCTGTGAGAACTGGACAGCTGTTTCATCCTAGTTTGGGACTCTTCGTAAGTACGCAACTACTAGAGTTCGAACCCAGGACCCTCTGGTTACAAGACTAGTGAGCTCGTATACCATTAGGCCACTGAGACCAGATCCAAAAATGTCTCCAATGTCTTCGGCGAGTATTTGTCCTCACAATCGACCTGCTGCACACTCTAGATAATGTCAGCTCATGATGAAATCCTGTAACCAATCAACCAAATCCCTACAAACCAATACTTGAATATCATTGTTGACTGAATTACCAATAGAAATGCAACTCATGAGTTTGCATATAACTTGATATGATCTATAAGAATTCTTCAGTTTTTTATATGAAAAATATTCGGTAAGCATATTTTGACATACTCAGCGTTGATATGGTGTAATAAATACCTAAATCTAGCTGATCGAAAGCAAAGCGGGACGTCTTCTCATGCTAAAATCTAATGTCCTCTCGATTCACTTGGTACCAATCACCACTCAGTAAAGTCCAACCATAAGGCAGACTATATTTCTGCAGGTGTCTGATTATTTGCAAATAAATCGTTAATAATCTGTAGAGAAATTTTAAATTTGGAACCAAAATCACTAAAACTAATATGATGACACATATTAGGCTTATTTTTTTCAAATCGACTGATCATTGTTACCAATTAGAAATGGTGAGTATGTTTTTTGCCAGTATAACAATGATGGAGATGCAGACATGCGAAACAAACTGATAAATTACACCATTACGATTAGAATTTAATCAGTATCCTTTCATGTACACACGAAGATAATGTAGAATTTCAAAGTGATGAAATTCAATACTACTCTACTTGGATTTGTCATTATACTGTTAACACTTCTATTAAATGAAGTCAGCGGTTCATTACGGTTCACTAACCGTAATCAGTTCGTGATGAAGACTGATGGAAAAATGAAGAAAATAAGGATGACGTAATTTTTATAAACGTCTCTTAGCCAGTAGAAAGGCTGGCATTCAGAGGAGTTCGACAGTGAAGCTAGTCAGGCTTGAAACATAAAGTTCTCCTCGGGAGGCCATCAATCAAAAAATAATAGCGTGGAGTAAGTGATCGTCAAGTGTTCATTCGCAAACATAAGTCAATTGCCTAATAATGAGAAAAGTCGATGGACAGTTATGGAGGGAACAAAATACTTACTGGATCAGACAGGTACAGACGTGAATTATGTACAGAAATTCCTGTATCAGAGAGACTTGAACGTACTTAAAGTGAACAGAAATTATCCAAAAGTAAAATGATTGGAAATGCTTCAATGAAATACAGTCGTTTGTTTGAAACCAATGTAAACAGAACTAATGAATACTGAACAGTTACTATAGAAACAGAAAAGTCTCATTATCATCATTAGCCCACTGAATCCAATGGAATTTAGCTAACTGACGAGAAGGAAATAAACTTGTTTGAATAAACTTCATAATAAAGGAAATTAGAGGGAGGCATGAGAAAGTATGACTTAACAGAAGGAAGAATGGTTAAAGCTGCAAATAAAATGTTGGTATTTAAGAAGAATAACTGATGGTGTCGCGCGTATTAAGAGTTGGGAGATGGATAGATTGAATTTATGCCATATCACGTCATATGAATGTGTAAAGCTCATGATATCCAAGTTGTTACCTGTGTGACTGCCAATCTGTTAATATGGAAGCCAGCCGAAACCTCAGTAGTTTAATGAGAGATATAGGTTAAAGGCTGATGGGATTGAATAGACTCTGTTGTGGAGTGTTGGAAAGGGCAGTGGACTGCTTCTACAATTTAAACATCATCTTAAATCGATAAATTCTGCCGACATATAACACAAAGATTTCACAGGAGAAAATTCTCTTATGTTCAAAATTGCATTATCACAAATGGTAGAGGAGTTTCTAATAATCATTTTAAGCCAACCAGGTATCCAAGTGAAGACTGTCTGGTTGAGATCTTTTGCATGAGAAGTATCATTTGTTGACGGCTTTTTAATGGTATGAATCGAAACTGTTGTCAATGATGTAGGCGCATAGTCATCTTGTAATCTCTAGTATCCATTAAAACCTCCTGATTTAACATGTTACTATTCCTTCCCATTCTCTGGCACATTTCTGCTCACTGGATGGATATCTTCTGAATATCTTCCTTCTTTAACTTCCTCTGCTTTGTTTGACACATGAAATGTATAACTTCTACACAAAGTTCTATATACAGAATATCAGTGAAACTGTCAAAAAAATGAATATCCTTTAAACTTTGTTGTAGCTGTTAGTAAATTCTATTAAAGAAGCACATGAGTGGATGAGTCACATTGTGAGTAAAGTTTCTACAAACGCTTTGATGAGGTCATCAGACGGAACACTTTTCACTGCCGCTGCATCAATAACTTACCATAGATGCCCACTGGTGCATCAATACTATTAAGGAAATGTTCCCAGTGTTGTTAAACTCCAAGTGTATCAATATGTTCAGCTGTTATTAGTCCAGAATAGAATCTTTGCTGAAATACTTGTTACTTCAACCATGTGTATTCACTGTCAAATGAGACAGTTTACACAACGTTTATGTCAACGAAAGAATATTTGATATTTTGCTGTGTTTACCGAATCACAAGATCACACGGTGACTACAAGTATCATTTCATTTCGACTGGATGTAAAAAAGCAGAAAATTAACGACAACAATTAAACAGAAGTAGGGAAAAATCCATATCTACTTCAATAAATAAAATGAAGTTCAGTGTAAATATTTGGCATATTGGCAAAGAAAATTAACCTGATTCATTCTGCTATACTTTACATATACTAGCCATGGTTCAGATGTACATGGCGGGTGATTTATGCCAAATAACATACAAGAGAAAATCTACAAGTTAGTGGACGGGTTGGTCAACACAGAACTTCTGACAAACACAGATAACACAAAAGGGGTTGAAGTTACTTAACAAACAACAAAACTCCAAAGTCACGATCTGTACGACGGATTCGGAAGACGTCAGTTCAATCACCTATCTGCCTCTCTCCTAAATTTGAAGTTGCTTTTGTCATCATTTTCGCTCTAGGTGACTTTGAACAAACATCTCATGGTGAAATATATCTTCAGTGTATTCCTAATGTTGCAATTGCAAAGGAAACATTGTCAAGTGTGAATGAATTCTTTCCTGATTTCCATAACTGATGACTGAACACTCGAGAATGAGGAATCATTTGTATTCGGATAAATGTAACTAAATGATGGTGGACGCCCTCTGCATAATCTCGCTGGAAATGATAACGAAAATATATTGAACTCTTTGTTACAGGTAAACGAATCATGTAACAGAATAATGAATAATTTCATTTCCATGTTACATGTGGAACATTGATCGGAAATGAAATGGAGAGAGGAACCAGTTTTGCGTTGACGAAGTGAAATCGACATCACTTGCTGTATGTATTTTTAAATTCACACCTGTGTTTGAGTTTCAGATTACTACGCCCAGATTTCTGTAGACGCCTGATTGAATTACAATATCAACGTATTCGGGGGATACATTTCATAGAATAATATCAGCAGACTGGTCGACAGTCTCAAATACTATTTCACGTGTGATAGTGATACTCAAGTGGTGACGTCTTTCGCAATAGGACAGTCATATTCCACGTTTGAAACAGATTCATTGAACCTACACTGCGAAGTGACTGAAATCCACAGAATGCATCTACCTTGTTGGTGGCATTCACGGTTGAACACAATTAAACTGACACTGTCACATCCTAACAGGTCTCTTAGTTGAGAATCTTTTTGAGATTCAATCCTACAATTCGCGCGAAAGAGCGTTTCTCGGATGAATGAGGTTAATTCCTGTCGAATACTGAAGTAATGATTGTCTTTACAGCATATTCGAGCCTGAAATATTGACGCTGAATCATATTTCAGATGAGTGTAGATATTCTGACGTGTTTATGAGACTGCATCCTAAAGAATTTGAAGTCTACGAGACCTTTCAGATCATTTTAAAGTTGCGTTTATGTACCACTCTGCAATTTGAAAATTATGTAGAAGAAGATCCAATTGCGAGTTTTTGCTCTGCCTAGACTGGAACACACAACACAGTCATTCCTCACAATCTGTGAATGGAGCTGATTCAAAATTGAAAACAGTAATCACTGATCAAGGAATACACTCTTCATTATCTTCATCATCACCTTCGACAGCTGTATGTGCACAATAGTCAAACAGTAATTGTTATCTGCAAGACAACTAATAAAATCCACTTAGCAATGCTCCTAACTTGTGCATATGTCAATACTCACAAACTTCATAACAAGCAAATGAATTGGAAGTCATGAAATGTGAAAGATTCGTTTGTGCACCTGTATTAGTCAACAAGTGATATGAGGAATCGACGCCTTCAGGATGGATGTTCAGAGATGCAATCTATGTGGTGTAGAGTATTTATGAATTTGCTGACGTAATGCCTGCCGGCTAAAAAATAATACGTGAGAATTTGATTGCATGCAAAGAAATTTGTCAGTCTTGAGCAATTCACTACAGCATTTTTCTTTGAACCATTTAGCAACTAGTGGCTTCAGACTGTTTATTCGGTAGTCGATAGATGACAGATAGATTTTGTCACTTGAACAATGTTTTCTTGCTTCCTCAGATTTTTTGATTTCAGATTCGTTCAATTCGCTACTGCAACCTTTTTACGCATATTCGTATGTACTCTGGAGCAACTAAACTTATGATCCTGATGTAACGACTGATAGAAGTGCTCCAGATGATGATTTCAATGTATGTCTGTGAGAGATTTTGTTTCGTCTGGTCACTGTTTATTCCGATTTCGGAATCTCAGCCTTATGCATTTGCGATCCCAGCTGAAGCTGATCACTGTTATACGTCTTCACAAATGATAATCTAATAATGTCGAATATTGCTTGATACGGAATGTGATCTACACAATGCGTTTCAATTTTCAGTGGCTTCGTGTCAGGAGATACGATGAATCAATTTTTCGCTTTTGTCACCTTCCAGTTTCTTATGTACATCATTCACTGTTCATTTCTTGTGCCATATACAGACTCACGCTTATCTCGATTAACATCTTGTAGTCATCCAGCTGTCAATCTTTAGTCGGATGTTGTAACAGTATTCATGCTGTACTATATAGGAGTGAAAACAGTGGATTTCGAATGCAGCCCTGTGCATGTCCTCTTCACGAATCGACTATTGTAAACTATGTAACAATGCAGAAGTGCTTTGCTTTCGATTGAGTCCACTCAGAATCACTTACGCTCATTGGTCACTTTTCAGATTGACTTACACTTACTGAATTTATTCGTGTCAATCCCACAAACCTCAGCAATTGTAAACATACATCATTCCCCTTTGTCTATTGACAACACTCATGGACTTGACAGAATCCATATCATCTTCGAAGTCTTCAAGTATTTTCCCTATTCACCTACTTGGTTGTGTGTTCACTTGCTGGTCCATGTAATTTCACTACCAGGATCTCTCAATATTTTGCGTACTCAACAGCCTCTGGTAACGGTATTCCAAAATGATGTTCTCGTTATGGTTTGCTCTTCTTTTGTGATTTCACTGTGTGGATATCTCTCATTGCATTGTAGTGACATTGGGAGCTGAATTCACTCGTTCTCAAAACAAGTGAATAATACTATCCTCGTCAAACTGAGCCAATGAATAATATCTAATTCCTATTACCCGCTATCTGAGACATATTTATTCACAATCATGGATATTTTGGACACGCAAACGTGAATAGAAAGACCTCAGCGGCCTGTTTTGATAGATGTTGTCTCGTCCAGTCACTAAGATCATTTTAACTGCACAAACCTCCGCAAAGGGAAGTATTGGCAGTAAAACTGATCTTTCGTTTAGCGGTGAATAAGTCTTTTCACAGTGATCTCATTGGGCTACTTTATAGAATCTCAGCTGCAGTATCACGTTCAAATTCAAACTTCATGAATAGCAGCATCCTCAGCACCAAATGGTTTCTTTCGTGTTTTCGCTTTAATTTTCACTTCTTCTCGACCAATACTTGGAGGATATTCATTTTCCGCGAAGACCCGTCTGAGTCACTACAGTTCGCCATCAGTTGTAGTACAGGTACATACTCCAATCATTCTTGAAAAGAAGGAGTTGATAAGTTTTCTCTTTCTTTTACAAGGGACATAAATGTGAAAATTCGTGTATTCACTTTTCCATATTGGTTTCCTTTAGATTGTTCTTCAAAGAAAACCCTCAGATCTCCTTTTTAGAAAAAATCCGAAAAATAGTATTTTGATTTCATCTCTGATTCTATTGTGAAATGGATAGCACGGTAGTAAATGTTGGACTCCTCAGTTGTCAATTCGATGTTGATATTGTCGTCATATATGATGAAAGTATCTTCCATATATCTTTGGTTCAAATGAAAACTATTGACAGTAGGCCGTAACATACTATTCTCAAAACTGGCAAAAAAGCAGTCCGCAAGTAAAAAACCCAATAGTGTCCCCATTTCCGTTACATCTCTTTCTCCATAAAGCGTGTTGCTGAAATTGAATCGGACATTTGAAGTGCATAAAAGTTCGTTTAAGTAGTGGCTCAAAACACACACGTCTGCATAATTATCCTCAATGAATTTGCATATAAACCAAATGGTTGCAGTGAGGGGAACATTCGTGAAAAGGGCCGTAACATCCACGGATATCATTTTTCTTCCCGGATACATAAGCATCACTTATTGAATCAACGAATTCAAATGCATTTGAAACACTAGGCTAACTGAGATTATATTTGATGGAACATGTTATTTATGAATGGAAGTGAGACATGAGAAGTTTATTCCTTCAAAGTAGACTGTTAATTCATCAGACAAGAACAAAATCAGCCTGCTGTCTTGTGCAGGTTCAGATATTTTGAGAAAATCTTCCATTTTTATTTTATGTAAAAGTGTAATCTGTGCAACCTGAGTTCTTCCTTTCAGTTTGAGATGGATAGAAAACCACCCACTCACTCGATGATGATGATTCACTTAATTCTGTGTATAATTAAATTTGTTGTTGAAATATCCATCCTCCTCTATTGTAATAAAAAAACGTTTATTCAAATTATCTATAAAAGCAAAATTGCAAAGAATTTGTGATTTCTATTAGATCGTGAAGTGCGAAGTTGATTTTTCCACTTCTTCGATCGCTACAGCATAACCTCCTCTTCAACAAACAACAGAACCCACCGATGATGTACACCACATGTATAACATCTTGCGATGAATATCTTCGACCGTAATGAAGATTGAAGCAATGAATAAAATAACTGCAGATTTCGTCATGTACTAATACAACTAAGAGTTTGCTGGAAACTATATCTCAGTTGTCATTCTTCATATCATCGTCGGCTAATGGATAAACGTCCTGCAGATGTACTGAGAAGTCATGAACAATGGTTTACCACATGTCAAAGTGAATTCAAATCCTAATGCACCCAAAGCTTCAGTGTGGTGCCATATCCCTAATTGGCAAATTTAGAATATTTGCGCCAGTGAATTCTGTCCCAGAAGGTTGACTGGTTCACAAGCTTGGTCTCCTTTCCAGAAGTTCACGTGCTCGAAACTCTTGATAGCAACGGACATGTTCTGCTGACTAGGCTCGAATTCAATAAATGGTTTTTTTCAGTGCTATTTGGTTTTCAAACAACTATAACTTTATTTTCTTTTCTGATGAAATCTACGTTCTCACTTAATTAGATAGCTACAAAGTCCTACAGTTAAATTTAAGCACCGACAATTTCGAAACAAAAGTGCAGGAGTAATATATCTGGTGAGGAATATTTTTAGTGTGATGATTTTTCTTGGTATGAACTTCACTCTATCGCAAATCTCGTCCAGTATACTTTCATGATTGCTTATGATAACTATGAAAATGTCCACATAAAAATCCTGATAAGTATTCCCATGTAATAAGATGGAATATTGAGGAATTCTATCACAATAATAGTGGTGGTGTAGATAGGTGAATACGGTTTGAACGGAAGTACACGTTGATTGTGTGCAAGCCCAACTGTGCCTAGACTTCTCCAAAAACAAACTGAACTGTGACTATTCATAGTTTAAGATATTCGGCGGGAAGTCATTGATATATATCTTTGATGCATAAAGGAAACCATGAGTATGCTATTCCACATTTCTCAACCAATACAAATTGAATTGTTAAACTTTACAGGGTATATATTGTCATTGTTAATGATGATACAATTAAATGCCGTTTTTAAGTGAATCACGCGATATTCTCTCTGCAAATTGAATGTTAGTTAAATTGAAAATATTTTATTTACTTTACTGATGTACATGTTTATTTGACATTACATTTTATTCACATCATCACTGTGTTCACACACTTCATGAATCAATTGTAAGTAACATTCGAACACGTTCAGGAAAGCACTTCTATTTCAAAAGAAATTGGTTTGGTAGGAATGTTTTATCCACATTTAAAGTAGATAACTTGAGAAATTGACTGAATGCTGACTGTACAGTTCACAGTCGATTTATCTGCCAGTAGGTATATTCAGTCTGTGTGTGTTGTATAGCTGATAATGGGCAATATGAATTCTTCTGTAATTTATGTCTAACTTATGCAAGAAGTGAATCGTTGCGTGAGTATTGTTCAGAAGTGAATTGTAGACATATTTTTAATGCTGTGAAACCATAAGACTGATGTCAACACAGCTTTAAATGTCATCTATAAATATGGTCAAGAGCGCTTCTTGAAATACGCTGAGGCTATAACTATCTTATAAAATTAGGCCCCCATATGTGTTGAAAAACAGTTTATTATTACTCTTAGCCTACATTGGTATTCCTTATTTGATTAGATAACCAAACGCAATGTTAAAAAGGAGTATTCAAGTGGCGATAATAATAACAAAGTTGACAACATGTGTATATGTAAAATTACCACTAGCATGAGCATGGTTTAGGCTTGCGTCGGTCAAGGAATGAGCCCTGTACCTTGTTGGTGGTTGACGAGCAAGGCTAAGGGGAGAGACAAAAGTCGGACATACTACTTTTATATGCAAAACTGATATTGTTTTCTTAAATCCCCAAAGCTTGGGTTTTGAGTATAAAAACGGGTTCAAATTACGTTCAGAAGGTTCAATGGAATGTGATGGATAACTCTGCAGGCACTCCTTTTGTCCACTTGATGACTGCTATAAATCAATTGAGACGAAATAGAACTTCTTATGCACTTTACTTGGCCTTTTTGGGTCCATGTGCGAAGATGTTCAGCAATATGTCCCAACTCTGTGCTGAAGAATATGTCATTCATGAATTTATCATTGAAAGGAGACACACTATAAAGGTATTTCAAATACTCTGAAAAGAACTTTCTTTGTATCTACATTAAGATTAGTATTCTATTGTGGCCCAACAATATTCAATGACCTGAAGAACATAAATGTTTATCATGGGATTCAGTCACTCCTATGAAGCCACATATAAAGGTGGTTCATTGCGTGTTGCATACTGATAAAATAAAGGAATATTATCCCTTGGATCCTAATGAGTGTCAAGATAGACAATTGTCACTGAATACCTGAAGGAAATTCAATCAAAGGTCGACATTTGTTGTAGCTTTAGAAAATGCCATCCACTACGTTAAATCTATACACATCTAACATCGAACTCTTTTCTTAAGGGGATGTAGTAAACGGATAGTTTACGACCTGCCTCAGTAAGACGTTAATTTGATTCATTTGACACTAAGGTATAAAGTACAGTGAGAATGTAGCTCTTCAGCTTAATCTTAAAGCTTTTAGTTAGTGAGTACTGATTTGGAGTCTCACTGCACATTTTTTCAGTGCGGACAACTGATATTTGAAAAACCGCGGATATCCACACGAGTGACTTCAAACTGCTTGTTAAATGCACACCTCGTGATACGGAATAGCGGTTAAAATGAAATATGAATTGATTGATTGTGCATTATTCATCCCACTACAATTTCATTTAACTACAACTTTCTATGTAGTGAATATCTCAAAATTATTATCAAAGATTTGACTTTTTGCAAATATGAATAAGATAAAACATAAATTTATCAGAAAAGCCAACAAATTATTTTGTTTTTCCTTTGACTTTCTGTTTATTTTTTTAAAGAGTATTAATCATGATACCTACAGGCGTTTGGATATTCGAAAAACAGTGAGATCAGAAATTCTGGGGCCTACTCAAATTTGGTGAAATTTTTATATGCATAAATTTGATATAACTGGTTTTACTTTGCTGTTGCTGTTTTCGTTATTATATTTCGACAATTAATTCAATCTAGCGTCTTTCGAAAATTATCTCAGAAACAATAAACTAAACTGAATAGGTTGCGTTTAGTTTATTTGATCAAAATCACTGCGATCATCATAAAGTGGAATGGTAATTCTTTGCTCAGTTTATCGGCAAAATATTTATCCATTATCACTTTGCCATTAAACTTAATTTATGAGCGTCATTACTTCAGATCAGTCGAAGTGACAGTGAGAGAATATTAACACAGAATTAAAAAATATTTCAACTGAAAAAAGTAGCAAAAAATATCACTTGTTGTTGTTCTTTATGTTCAGTTCTACTGACACATAATTCAAAATACTGGCGACTAAATTAGAAGTATAAACCCTAAGTCAGTGAAGTGTATATCTACTATTCTTGCTGTTTTGTAATGATTAAGGGGCATGGGAATAGATAGAGAGTAAATTATACTAACTACTTATAAACGGAAAGTAATATATCCGTGTAAGTGTGTATAAATCAGTGTATAGGTGTATCAAACATTGGAATAGATACATTGTATCAATATGAGATTGACGATTGCAGTCTGATAGGGTGGTAATATCATCTTCATTGATATCTCGTCAATCACACACAGTCGACCAGATTTAATGGTTCTACACACTGTAAAGAATAAAATCAATTCAGTTAATTTGTCAACAAAAAGTAATAGTGTCCGTTTAAACCTGTTAGTCTAATTAGTAAGGTATACTAAGGTGTTTAGTATACCTTGATTTCACACAGTATTTTGGTACAACAACGACAATTTCAGCAAGTGATATCGGTTGAACACATTTAACAGTCCAACTATTGATATTGGGTGTGCGTCAGCCAGGGATCGAACCTGAGACCACGTGTATGGTCGGTGAGCATCCCTACCACTTTGTCACCGACACATATGTTTCTCATTTGACAGTTTTTTGAGGTGATTGGTGATGAAAGCAGTAAAAGGAATTAACAGATTGCATAAAATCATTAACATGTACATAGAGGCGAATTGGTAAAACATAGTGATTATTACAGAAATATAAAAAAAACCATTAACAAATGTTTGATTGCTTCCAGGTATGATCATAACCTGAAATAAGTTAGATAACCACTGGGAAACCACGGAACGCTGAGAAGTTATTTTGCCCTAGTTCAGTTCTCCTCATCACTATACATTGTTAACTAAAATCGAATTGTGTGAACGAAACAATCAAGAGTTTCTTGCCTAACAAATATGCAGAAAAATAGTCGTGAAGAATTGATTATACACTGAAGAGACCATCGAACGACGTCAAGTGTCAGATCCTAGGGTGGAACTCGACTTAAAAGCAACGAGTTAGACGTGGATCCTAAGGTGGCATTTACGAGATCGTGTGCAGAGTAAATGAAATATCACAAGCAATCGTGATGACAGCTAAAGATGATGACAGCGAGTGAAGCTCATTCCACATAACTCCCGATTACTAGCTTAAAAATAAACACCCCATCTGGAAATTAGTATTTTATTCCATTTCGTCTAGATTCTGTTTGATCCCCACTCATCATGCATTTCATCAATACTAGTGTTTCTGTCCAGTAATTCCTTGAATAGTCCAATTAACAGGTACCAGTTTCAAATAAATTTCAAAAATATTATAAAAATCGTGTATACTTAATCATTTCATGAAATACTTGGAGAGATTATTTTATTAGTACGACATGTAATCCTCCGGTTATTTCATTTTCTCCAAGTATTCATTCATACTCCATAGGCGAGTTGTTTTCATCCGTATTACAATGACAACTAATTTCTGCTTTTTGCTACATAAAAATCAGCAGGATGCTATTTGTTCTAATGACACTGACGGACAGAAAGTCCTTCACATAAAGCCAGTTTGATATATGCACAGTTAAGTTAATGAGTTTTGATGATGTTTATGAAACTCCACCTAGGAAAAGTTAAGACATAAAACAGCATCCTATCTGTTGCAGATTTTCATTTTTCTCATCTGTGTGAACATTTCTGGAGATGTAACAAACTGTATGAAATGTAACCTGGAAATAATAATTGTTACTTTAGAATTTTATTTTTAACCTTGTAAGCTTCGTAGTGATAAGAAAATACAGTGTCATGAAGTTCTTAGTCATTTTGATGTTGACTGAAAACTTGAGGCAAGATGTGAAAAGGATACGAACATCTTGTGTTTACTTGCATCCCATTAAATATTCATAATCTTGCTCACATAAATTGTAAGCGTGAAGTCTCTTAGTTCCATTTTGTATCTAATTGGATAATCTTGTGACTTCAGAACCCCTTCCGGTTTCGTATATCCCTGTTTCTATAAAGTGAGTTGAATTCACCAAATCACTACAAAACCTGTTTGTTGCTTATCACTGACTTACCAATCTTCATTTCACCTTACATTGATTCATTCTGATACTGTCTGTACTTGGTGAATTATTTCGAAGTACACGATACACAAATGTAGCTTCTTAGCACCTTTAACCGATTTCAAGATATATAATATAATATTTATTTGACGCCTGTACATAAAAATCCTAGGAAAAAGATGAAGGGACAATCTTCTATGATTTTTTTTCGAGTCACTTCTGACTGATGTGCATATCTCAAATAAATTTTTCCCTAACATGTAGAACTCAGTGAATGATTAATGTTCACTACGCAAAGATAAATACACCTAATTTCCCTGACAAAATTTCTTCCAACTGCTTTATTCACCAAATTTGAAACACTCTTCTCTTTCCTAATAATTCTATATTTTCCACTGAAATTGGGTAAAAGCAAGTACTCAGCCGCACAGTTAGTCAGTACAACTGAGAAAAAAACTTTACACATTTTCAGACCACTTGTATTTCAAACTAAATCATTAAATGCTGAACACATTAACTTCACATATTTTAAACAATCCTGATAGGATTTTGATAAAAAGTTGATGTGATAAGGTTATTTGAAATGTACTGCACAATATGTGATCCCTTTCAGTATTCATAAATAACACTAGACCCTCCAGTGCTTGCATATTTGTGGATGAAAGGAACGAGAATTCTGCATGGTAATGGTGAATTTATGCTTATCTACTAATTGAGACATATTGCTGCATGAAAAAGTGAATCAGGCTTTCCCGATATGTTAGAATACAGGTGGTGTACTACTATTCAGGTATGTAAGTTTTCTTAAAAACAAAACGTATTATGGTAAATGTTCAAGGGATTTATTCTGAAATTTCAACACTTACAGTTGTTTATTCTGTGGAAAATATACGGAACCACCTAGCGGTATTCTCTTACAGTAAACCCTGAAGTAAAAGTATAACCTGTCGATGCCAAACTTCACCTCTGTACAACATATTCCCTAGTACTCTTGATATTTATGGTATCACTCAATATTGCCCGTATGCACTTTGTCCTGAGGCTTAATTTAGAAACAATTGTTGTAAAATATCTGATTTCTTCTCACAGAAAGATGGCATACATACTAATCACGTGCTCTACAGTTGGAATGGAACACGAGATATAATCGAATCTGCCCAGTGTGAATTTATTCAGGTCGTTCGACGATTTCAATCGAAGTCGATTTGTACAGACAATTAAATAACGATTGATAGTTATTCCATAATTTGAACGTATTTCCACAGTCTAAGATTTTGAAGGTTGATGCCCATAAAATGTATAGAAAACAGGGATTGATTAGAACAGGAACCGGGGAATCAGTATATCATTTTTGTATTACACGACTGAAGGCTTTGTGGTTGAATATACACAAATATACTTTTCGACTGAAACTGTGGTTTCCCTTTTTCATTCTGTTGTAGATAACTGAAGAGTGAATATGGAAACTGTAGAATAAAGTAATGCACAATGAACTGAGAGGACTTAAATTTCATTTGAACAGTCTATCACTGATCAAGCCAGGTCACGTAGTCTCCAACTGGTAGAGTAACAAGATTGTAACCTGATGTCAAGCGTGATCGTGTTCTTATCCCTATTCCATCTTTTATCGATGGATCACTGCTATTTCGATTTCTATTTTGCCTTCACTCATAATCCAAAGTAATAATCATTATGTTCTGTTGACAGGCCATTACAGATGGTCTCATTTCCAGTCAATCCTACGTCGAACGAAAGAATAGTAAAAACCTACTTGTGATTATTATACCATAAGCGCTAGGACATCAACAGAAAATCTGAAGAATTCAAAATTCAGAATGTTCATATCGTCAGAAGGGTGCAAACTCTGTAATCTCCTTAAGGCATAGGTTGTTTCTGTTTTCCTCAACATTTATTTACTTAATGTTGTAATGCTCATATTTTTATCACAAACATTATTTCTTTTAAAATCGACGTTCATTTCATCTGTCTATGAAGATTTCATATAGCTTATAATAGTTGCCTACATGAATGGTGGAATGAGGATCGCACCAATCAGTGGCATTGGTCATGAAAGTGAGTTCTAGTGCTTCGTTTTTCGTGTGTAGATTACAACTGCTATCCAAACGTAGCATTTTGTTCAGTAAGTTTGAATAAAAATACGGCATCATATGGAGGACAGTGTAACAGTGTCATTTTACTTCATCCGTATCAGGTAATGTCAGCATGATTTTTGATATTCTGAATAAAATTTGGTCAAGATATTTCCCAAAGCGGTGCATCTGTTGGATAGCTAGAGACTGTCGATAAGATGCAGTAGAATAAGGATGAATGTGACTAAATAATGGTAGACGCCCTGGCCATAATCTCCTTGGAAATAATAACCAAAAGATATAGAACTCGTTGTTACACGTAAACGAATAATGTAACAGAATTATGATTAATTCGGTTTTCATGTTACATGTGGAACATTGATCGAAAATAAAGAGGAAAGGGGAGCCAGTTAAGCTGGCACTGTCACATCCATGCAGGTCTCTTAGTTGAGAATCTTTTCGAGAAACAATCACACAATTCGCGCAAATGAACGTTTCTCACATTTTCATCAGATACCTGTCTCATACTAAAGTTTTGTATTCATAGCATAGTCGAGCACGAAATATTGACCCTGAATCATATTTCAGATGAGTGTAGAAAACCTGATGTGTCTGTCAGCTAGTATTCTAAAGAATTTGAAGTCTACGAAACCTTTCAAATCTTTATAGAGATGCGTTTATGTATCAGTCAGCCGTTTGAACATTGCTCAGAAGAAAATCCAAGTACGAGTGATTGCTCTGCATAGACCGGAACACAAAACACAGTCATTCCTCACATTCTAGGAATAGTGCTGTTTCAGAATTGAAAAGAGTAATCACTGATCAAGGAGTACACTCTTCTATATCTTCCTCATCACCTTCGACAGCTGTATGCGCACAATAGTCAAACAGTAATTGTTATCTGCAAGACAACTAATAAAATCCACTTAGCAATATTCAAAACTTGTGCATGTGGCGATACTCACCAACGTCATGAAAAGGTGAGTGAATGAGAAATCAGGAAATGTGAAGAATTTGTTTGTACACCTGTAGTAGTCAACAAGTGATGTGAGAAATTGACAACTACAGGATGGATGTTCAGTGATGCAATCTATGCTGTGTACGGTATTTATGATTTTGTTGGTGTGTTGCACATCAGGTTAACAATAATTTCTTAAACCGTGATTGCACACAGAGAATTCTGTCAGTCTTGAGCGAATCATTACAGCACTGCTGTTTGAAGCAATTGGCAACTAATTGCTTCAGACAGTTTATTTGGCACGCGATGGATGAAAGATCGAGATTGTTTTACTTACGTATGGTTTTCTGGCTGTTCTGAATGTTTTGATATCGAAATCATCTTACTAAGTACTTCAAAGATATTGGCTTACACTCGTAGATATTTCGGATCACTAGGACCGAGGAATTAGATGGAAGGACTGATGGAACTGCATCAAAGTAGGAGTTCAGTTGATGACTGTGTGCAATATTGTCTGGTCACTGTTCATTTTGATTTCAGAATCTCAGACTGTCGAACACACGATCCAAAATCAAGTATTTCAAGGATTTTCACCGCTTTTCCACTTCCAGTTAATTTGTATGTTCTAAAACGGTTAGTCAGTCAGCATCAGAGACAATGAAACTGAGACACATATGGCAGTCAATTGCTATGAGGAAACCAGACATTTATTGAGTTCATGGGTCACAGGTTGAGGGTGTTGACATTGACGGATAGCACGAAGTTTACTGACTTCAAAACTAGTAATCACAACCTCCATAGTATTCGTTTCGCGTAGACCAAAGGCAAAGCAACGCATCAGAATTGATCGTCCAAAGTACTAAATTTATTTCGGACCGAATCGGAGTGCAAGATGATTGCTTAGCTATAGGTCGTGCAAGAACGAACGCACGTGACACTATGGCGTGTCGAATGACATGGATGCTTGGTGGTAAGCCTTCAGTCAAACAAGTCGACTTGAACAGTTGAGGTCAGCATCCAATGTTCCTTGATTAATGCAGTTGTTAATAATTCTGAGGAATTAACTACCGCTACAAATGATATTATCCACGTGTGTTCGATTGTCTGCATGTGAATGAATCCATCCACTAAGAGCTAAACTTGTTATCGAATTATTCTTGCAGCTTCCATTCATTGTGCACATTTCAGTGAGTAGCAAATCAATGTTTGTGGATCAATGGGAGTACACCGTTTAAGCACGCACTTGGTTCGGGCTTCGAACTTCGGCCGTCGCCTGACTTCATCTCGCTTAGCATGAATGAGTCAAGTAAAATTGAGAGTGTCAGTTATGAGGCAAACAACCACACCTTAAAGAAACACCATTGCTACTAGCATTTTTTGGTGTTGTAGACATTTTTCGTTTAGTACCCTTATGTTAAAAATTTGTTCAGCAGTGCTTCTGCCCGGCCTGAATCCGGCCTGTTCTTCTGAGAGTATTTCCTCTACTTTCTTTTTGAGTCTGTTCAATATTACTTTCAGCATGACTTTACTTGGGTGGCTGATTAAACTTATTGTTCTGTAGTTCTCGCACTGCTTTGCGTCCCCTTTGCTACTGAAGTTGATTTTGTCGTCGATTTCACTCTCAGTGTCTATGACCAAACATCTCATGGAGAAATATATCCTCAGTGTATTAGGAATGTTCCAATTGGAAAGAAAACATTGTCCAGTGTGAATGAATTTCTTCTTTTCGTACACCGCCAGCTCCCTGATTCCAAAAATTGATGACTGAACACTCGAGAATGATGAATCATTTGTAAAAAATGAATAGTCATATGCTGTAAATATACATGTTTGTTGCAATCATAGTCTATGAATTGTGTAATGGCTTTGCTTCCTACTCATTGTTATTATTATTGTTCCCTTGGGTTCCTAGTGGAACATAGGGCTTCAACTACACGCCTCTACTTGCTTCTGTCTTCTGCTGTACTTTTACTTGCATCCATGTTAATCAAAACTGTTTCAACTCCTCTTCACACGATCTCCTCCACGTCCCACTCGCCGCGTTGGCCTGACGCGCGATGTCACTCAACGGCCTCCTCAGCGAGTGTCCAATCCAATCTCCTCCTGCATATTTGTTGGGTGATTGGTTCTTGCTTTGTTTGTTCCCGTAGCTTCTTGTTTGTGATTCTTTCCGGCCATCTGATCTTCAGTATAGAGCGAAGACAGTGTTGATAAAGGTCTGCAACAGGCTGTTGGAAATACCCATTCTTTGTGACCCGCAAAGTTTCTGATCCGTATAGAAGAACTGACTTGACGTTTGTATTGAGAATCCGAATTTTGTTGTTGATGTTGAGTAGTGACGAAGATTACCAGATTGCTTCCAGGTTGATGAATGTGTTTCTCTCCTACCCGATTCTCGATTTGACATCCTCGTCCGTCTGTTCCTCCTGTAGTTGACACAATGCTCCCTGGATAAGTGAAAGAAGTAACCTCTTTCAAATCCCTCCCATTGATGGTGATTGGCGCTGGGAGTTGCTGCTGTTGTTGTTGTTGGCTGGTTATTTTCATAACCTCCGTCTTGTCCACGTTCACCTGGAGTCCTGTGTTTTTGCTGCTTCTTCGACCAGTTTGTCAATTTTCGCCTGAAAGTCTTCGATTTTGTGTGACATCAAACATAAATCATCCACGCGCGAAATACAGGTCTTCTAGGTTCTTCACGTCGGTCCAGGATATCCCAGTCTTCTCGTTTCCCACCGTCTGACGTATAATCCAGTCCACCGCAATAAGAAATATCAATGGTGATAATAAGCACCCTTGTCTGACTCCTGTGTTTACTGCAAACGCTTCGCTGAGTTTTCCGTTGTGGATCACTTGACATGTGCCGTTGTCGTACAGTTGTTGAATAAGGTTGGTGAATATTTGGGGTACGCCGCAGTAATTAAGACTGGGGATGAGAGATCGAAGGTAAAAGTGAAGAGTCGGATCAATATAAGGATTGAAATAGTGAACATTGAATTATTAGCCTGAATGTCGAGTAGTAGTCACTTAGCTAAATCACTCAGTGGGTAATATTTTGAGTCTCTACTGAGATTTAATTAGATACTCTCAGAAACAGTCATGTCAATATGATTATGAGAAATAAATTGTCCTCGAAACGTCATCCAGTTGTTTATACCGTGCTTACTGTGTTCTGTATCAAATAATGTGGGATGATAGTCCACCAAAGGGCTCACTGTACATCCTAACATTAATTTAAAGGGTTTTGAAGTGTTAGGTAGTTAATAACGTTGGAGTAGTGGGGGAATAATCAAATATCCAGTAGATGGTTTTAGCGTTTTTCTGTTTCCTGAGCTGGATGACGTAATTACAAAGTAGCTTCCATCATCCATTCGGACAACATGTTCAGTGCTATCTTGAATGCGAGTTATTGACAGTGTGTATTTTACATGTATTCTATGAAATTATTTGATCGTGAATCTGGTGCCATTGAATCACTTTATGCGATGATCACTGACAGTGATGTTCATATGATACAGTAATAAAACTGTTCTGCATTTATCGAGAACTGCGTAATGTAGTAAACAGTATGAGAGATCACTAACCTCCTAGTAAACAATCACGAAAACAGATTACCCTATTTCTTAAAATTTATTTGTCATTGGCTGATTATTTTGGACCGGGATATCCTGTCTCTGTTGACACGCAGTGGCTTTCATACCTTATGGCTTAGTGGATAAATCCTAAATGTGTTCGATAGGATCTGGAGCTACGGTGAATTCTCATTTGGAACATTACCACTCACTAAGGACTGCAGTCACATTCAATTGACGAGTTTCAAATGGGAAAAGGTGCGCATTTTGTATTCCACTGATAATCACTACCCTTCAAAAAACTTATCAAAAGCTTATTTTGATGTGAAGGTACATCTCAAACTCTGATCAATATCAATATTCACTGCTTATGGATAGTGACAATAGATGTTTGTCATCAAATTTATATACCCTCTATAAGGCGCTTGTTAGGACCAACATTAAAGTGCATAAATTCATAAGTGCATAATTATCATAGGTGTTAAGATTGTCCAGAATCAATTGGACGTGCATTCAGACTTCTAGATGTAAGTACTGTGGTATAATTTTGTATAGGAATACTGGAATTAAAATCAGCCACTCGATTCATTATTTAATACGGTTGTTGTCCGTCAGATATCTTCTGATTCAGTGAGCCAAGTAAATAATAGAAGGCATAGAATGGGTTATCGGTTTTAGAAAACTCTTTCTTGATAGAAATACATCAGTTTGTAACTAGAAGATGCTTGTCTCATTCATGGACACGTACTGCTGAAGTATAACAAATAAGGATAAAAAACAACTGTACGGTAATCAGTGGCTTCCTGTGGTTCTCTCACTGAAGTCTTATACACATTCTCAGCGCACATAAGTTTATGCTTGATCACCGGTCAAATGAACTACTTTTTATAGCTGCAGCAGGTCGACTGATGCTGTTTCGAAACTAAGAGGCGAAATCAATTTCTTCGAAACCGCAGATACGCCTTGCTGACAAATGCCAACAGACAACATAACTAGGTACGAGCCTACCAAAAATCCAACTCTAACTAACTTCTAAGTCACTAGGAAAATGAGACAGCTCACATTTAAAGAAGTAATAGAAAGGATCACAACACAATTCAGAATGAATTTAAGACAGCTACTGTGTCACCTAATAAGGAAGAAAAATCTAGATGTCCACTTAGGATTCCTAACAAACCTACAAACTTACTCGAGGACAAACATTCCAATATAAAGGATCCTGTTTACTTGGTAAGACAAAATAAAGTCATCCAAAAAGAACTCTTTGCAATAACTGTATCGTCAGTTATTTGGGTCACTCGAATAAACTGGCGTCAGTTTGTTTATGGGAAAATAGTAATTTAACTAAGTATACAACAGTTGGACCTAAAGAAGTGACATACTTGGAGAAAAACTGAGTGATTTAGATGAATGGATTAACACACAGTCACAGAATAGGATGGGACAAAGCAAAACTTCTAAAAAGGGAACATATTTTGGTATAGGAAGGGGATAGATTGATCACTGAACCTCAGGGTATTAAATCTGCATCAATCATATGAAACATGAATGACGTAAAACGTTCCGATTTTTCGAAGTCTATGCTTGCGAAAACGTATAATTATTTTATAAAAGTAATTCATAAGTGCAGGAACTAAAGAGGAAGTAACTGTAAAAAGTTAACTAATATCCTGAAAGGAGTCACAATGGAATTTAACAGACATTCAAAATGACTAAGCGTTAATGTTATGCATGAAGGTTATGAAGGTTGTCTAAGTTATGTTGAGGATGTAATGACTGGAACTCAAAAATGTTTAAACGAAATGCTCGAACTGTTTCCAAATGATGCATTGGAACGTATTTCATTAATGCTTAATCTACTTGTTCGCTGTATAGTCACTGTTCTGTTGTAAGCCATTTACCAAAAGCTCTTAGAATCTTCTTCTGAACGTATTATGAATAAGTGATATTTTCCGTATCCACTATAATGTGTATGTCATTACACTGCACTCATTTCTGTTTCGTAAACTAATATCTGAATGCCGAACCATTTCTCAGAAGAATACAAAAATCTGTGTTCGAATTCCCTTGATCCTACGTATATTTCTGGCTGCATGTAGACCGAAATGCACCTTAAAATAAAGTGAGCTCCTTGTTCTTCTGGCGTGTATGATGATGATCACGGGTACACGTTACAACGTCGATATAACCACTTATATTACATCCTCACCCTCCACTAATTTCAGTGACTAACTGAAAACCCGTTGAGGTTACATTACCTCTCCAGTGAATAAGAAAATAACGTTTTATTAGTGACAGTAGGGCTTAGTGACGTCACGGCGGAATAGGCAGACACAGAGAAAAGATAAATATTTACACAGTAGCTACCTACATGAATAGGATATTTGGAAAATCCTGCGGAAGTGTAGAAAAGCCTTTGAAAAGTGCAAATTTGAAAAAAACAGTCAGATATATATCCACTCACTTAGAAACTGGCTATCAAAACGTTTACTTTAGCATCTATAAAGACGACCAGGAAAATGATAAAAATGAATATGCACCTATTAACGAAATTTCTAATTATCATCAACGGTGGAGGATAAGAACCGCCTTTTTTCAATAAACAAGTTTGGTCTCAATATTTTAATGGAATATATCCCAGTGAGTTGTATTTTGTGCTTTTTGTACTATCTGATATTTCCTTTGAATTCATTTCGAATTTTCCGATGTAATAAGCTTTTATTGGAGCAATGCATACTATTGATAAGTTTTTAAATAAGTAATATTCAATCGCATGTATTAGCTATGTAGATGTTGTATTACCGTATTACAAAAACACATTGAACAAAGGTTTGATTATCTTTATCTTGATTATATAACCTTTCGCTTTAACCTCTCCTGCTTCTCTGTATCGTCCATTTATTTGTCTCTCATCTTTATGATTTGAGTTGAATTCACAACAGTGTTTCTCAACTCATTAGTTACTCATCATCCTACTCACCTATTTCTGTTGTTATGTAACTCTCTTGACATCGCATCGAAGACTTAATCTTTTGTTTAAGCCACAACTTTCTTGGTATAAGCTTGGAATAAGTGTAATTTATGAGCCCTGTTTGTTACGTGTAGAGTACCCAAGCAACTGAAATTATGTATTATATGTAAGTACGTTAAAATTCTGTTGTACATAATTCAAACAACTTCTTTAGGCTGTGCAAAGTTTATGAGAAACGAACTAAACAAATGATTGTACCATCTTATTTTGAACAAAGTGCTTTTCTTGTTTTATTCGAATACAATCATTCTTTGACTGCTTTGATAACTCTGAATTGTCTTGTTTTATTCACTCATTGAGTGCTTTTCTTTGAAGTGTTTTTTTTACTTCTTCAATTCAGGTCTTGCTTTGAATCATCTGCTAGATTTTTGAATTTACTTTAGCGATCTGAATGAGGTAGCTAGCCCTCCTGTCAACCTTTTCCATTTTTCCAGTCTTAGGACTAGATATCGAACTAATGAATTGGAAAACTAGGTGAGGTTAAATCTTTTATTTGGTAAACTATGAATTGCTGTTGATATCAGTCACGAATTGTAACATTTTGATGCACTTTTGATTCTTTAATTGTTAGATTTTCTAGATGATAAAGTGATGTGTTTTATCACAATCTCTGCAAAATGGATAAGTCCTATTTTTCAAAAATCATCGAATTCATAAGTAATTATCAAATAAAGTGAGACTTGCACACTGTAGATGTCATATTTCTTGATTGGCCTATGGAATTCTGTCAGTAATTTGGTCACTAGACACGAAACAATCGGTTCTCTGTGGAGGATATAAACTGCAAACACTTTGGTTTTTGACTGATCACCTGTAGGACTGTATTATCTACTTCGATTGGACACTAACTAGTGTTCTTACATGAGCTTAAAGAGCAAAATATATATATTCAGTATTCAGTTGACTTATATATTTCGCTTCGACATTGGACTCAAACCGGAGGGTTATAAAACTACTTACAATCACATAAACGTGTGGTTTATTCAAGTAGATTTATTCACATACTGTGAACTTCATTCATAAGGACGTAATTTGGCACAAAATTTAAAACAACAACAGACTTATTAGTCTGGATAAAAAAATTATCGTGAAACAATTGAAAAAATTTTTGATTATGTCTGGAAATTTTATCACAGCGTATAAAAAAGGAACAGATTTAATAAATTAGCATTTATTTTGTGACGACTGGTGGCTAATTGTGACGTCAATCTCTGAAGCCTCAAATTACAATTAAGTCTGCCTGGAGTTGAATTTGAGGATAGCCACTCAAAACACCCTATCAACTGAGGATAAATACCACATTATGAGTTGATGTAAGTTTATCACTATACAGAGTTGCTGGAAAACGAGATGGCTTGCCTGAATCCCTTAGTGTTGTACACTCCTTATGCTTCGTTGGTTCACTAGTAGAATACTGTCCAACTATGTATGTAGTCCGAATTCCGATTCCCGGCAGATGTGTTCCTAAACTTTGTTTAATTCACTATCTCATAACAACCACGGGAAATACGGAAGCTCAATAGTGAGTCTAACAACCCCACTGCGTAAAATCACTGTCACACCTAATGAAACTTCAAGGATCCAAGAGTAACCCAAGGAATTAAGAAATTTTCGACTTCCCATGAAACTAAACTTTAAATGGTATGAGTTGTCTGAAATAGGCTCACATAAAACATGTACCTTTTTTAAATTATAAACAATCCCATAATTACCCTGAGAGCTGGTAGAGTTTCAGCATCATCAATTTACAACTCTAATTCACATAAAGTATTTGTTGCCAAGATTCTTTTGCCTTCATTTCATGTTTCTTGTACATCACTTAAATTTATTTCGCTTATTTTTTATCTAAATTTACCGTCCCATTATTCAAGCTTCTTGAGGCAGGCAATAAAAGCTTTATTCTGAACAGTGTTTTAATCGTGTACAGATTAACATGTCAGCTTCTTATGCAGATGCTTCAACGATGTCTGGGCAATTAATTGGAATTTAATTTTAATATTCTGGTTGACAGGCACATGGACTCATGTGAAAAAGGGGTCAAGTCCATTTTATCTAACTCACACCACCCTCTTCACTCACAACTCTCCCCTTGCATCTCATCAGGTAAAACCAGAAGCCAATATAGAAAACTATATGCTCGCACCAGCAAGTACAAAAACTCAACCATACCCTACTTAGCTCGTGTTCTGTGCGATAAAGAAAGCATTAGGAGTGACACCTATAATTCATTAAATAGTCGGTAGTACAACTGGATCTCGTCTTTCCAACTCATATCATTTACAGGTACAACATTTTCTTTCTTTCTTTTCCTTTTCTCTGTCTCTTTTTTTACGTTATGTGCTACTTTGTTTCTTTCTCTCGCTTACGCCAGTAAATATGACAGCACCTACTTTTCTAACACCTTCAAACACTGTTCAGCTTTAACTTTGCTACCAACGTGCCAATGTGTTATGGTAATAATGAACTGAGATTTCCTTAATCTATGTAGAATTCTATTTATTGGTAATGTACTAACTGGATGCAATACTGTAGTGAAAATGCTGAGAATTCCACTCTGTATCACAAGTACTGTTTTAGAATAAAGCAAATTATTGTTATTTGTGGATGGTACTTAGCAGTGGAATACAGCTATGATGCGCATTTCGTCCTATTTGAAACTATGGGCAATGGGTTCGAGCCTCGGTGGTAACATAATCACTCACTGGAAAATGCAGGTACATCCAGCAGGAGGAAGAGTCTCAAATAGGACGAAATGCGCATCCAGTCTGAAATCCACTGCTAGTCACCATCCACAAATGAAAATAAATGCACACTGTTGAAATTCTCGTCTTAGCTAAATATTCGTTTAAGGAAGTAAAGCAACATTTGTTAATTTGCAAAACGAATATTTAATGCATTGCTATCAGCATCATGATTTATCACAGTGGACAATTTGTCTATATTTTAATGGCTTACAGTCCATTAGCATCCTTCCTATTCCTTGAACATTCGGATCATAAATTCTCTATGAATTTCCTAAAGGAATTTCAGACTGAATAAATTATCGTGTATTTTGTTTGTAATAGAAGTCAGCATAAAGTTCTGCTACATTTGAAATTATTTTCTTCCGGAAATGAGGTAAACAATGATTTAATTCTGTGGCATATATTTATATACGCATATAATAAACATTCCATTAGTGAAATACTCGTATGAAACGAAGGAATCAGTTAGTAGAAAATTCTACATAAGTTCATATTTTTGACTATCTATGACACTAGAATATATGTAGGGTGATACTCAGATCACAACAGCATTGATCTTTAAATTAATACAAATATGACGGACATTTTTTAAGTTTAACCTCCGTCACATCTTAAGTTCACTATTTTACGATGTTTCACCTGGAGAAGAATGACTTTTTCTACAGCTTGTGATGGTCCTATCGTATTTTATTTCTGTCTTATCAGCTACAATCAACCTATGAATTATGGCAAAAAAGAAGAACGTGTCTATCGAAAAAGTAGAAAAATGCTAATCGAAATAGATAACGGGTAATTTAATTAATTGATTTAAAATTCTGAAGACAAAAACGGTTCGTTGATTATATGATACCTAGTCAGCTCTGCCATAGTTGTCATTGAGATCCATTTTACCGATAGAGAGATGGAATAAATGGATGAATTAAGTGTGCGTGACAGACAAGTTGTTGAAGCACAAGTTTGTAACCGCTTCAGGTTTCCATCAAATCATTCAGTCATAAAGCTAAAGTTTTCTAATATGATGGGATTTATCGATATATAAGTCTTTATTAAGCGGAGTGGAATGATTGAGTCATCTTGCATTAGAATCATTAGCAAATCTACAATTACAGCTGATGCGTTGAAAGGCGGAGGCTAAGAGCTGTAGGAATACTCATCTCAGTTACCTCTACAAATCTGGTGCAAATCTCAGTTACCTCTAAACATTAAAGTGTTATTTCGCAGAGATTTAGATGATATCAAGGCGCATAGTTACGTGAAAACATTTGCAGAATCACTCAACATCAGGAAGCACTGCAAAACTGCTTTGTCCTAGTTAGGGATTCTTCAGTAATGACAACCAATTACTTCACCTGGATTAATTGTGTTACCAGTAGTTGTGTTTTCCATAGTGTTCATTTGTTTAGCGATATTCTCAGTCAGGTTTGTTAATTTATTTGCCATAACAGCTTCAGCAGTCTAATAGATTCATGTTCACTTTAACCTAAAGGAATTGAAATACGCACTTCATTGTAAGAGCATTTTGAAGCAGATTTCTTCAAGAATCGATATCACTGAAACAGTCACTAAAAAACAGAGTGAACTGGGCGGCTGGTCGTTCATGTTTCTGATTCGTTTTCAGAAAGCACTCATGAATCTACCAAAACCCGAATTCAAGACTATTAGGATACGAACTAAATTCATAAACACTTTATCAATGAGCTGAAATTCGATGACCTTACACTACGTAGTGTTGCATTGAAACCATGAAATATCCTTGGCTCATAAAATTAAGGTCCTGGATTTGTTTTAAGGAGGTATTGGCGGTCCAGCCTACTGAAAGTCCCAAACTAAGACGAAACTGACGTCAGGTCCTACTTTCATTTCAAAGATAATTTGTAACAAGTTGCCCTCATTATGAATAGAAGTTAGAGATATGTACTCAATTTAACACAATGAAACAAGCGAAAAAGAATTACTAATATCTCGAACCGATTTCGTCAAATTTACGCAAACAGTGGAATTTTTCACTGAAATATTATCATTATTTTTAGATTTAATCTCGATTGCGATTTCAGGACTACTTTTCCCTGACGGTTTTCTCACCATATACAAACATCAGGATGAAAGTCTGAAAAGAGATTACACGGTTGAAATAATCTTGTACAGAGGTGATTATTTCCTCATTCCAATCATCTTAATTATATGCAGATTGAATATGTAGATAGAATAAGACACTTCTGCCTATCTGCAACAGCTCTCTTTCTCCCCCTCACTTTTTCTTTGATTATCATTTGGCAATGCGTCTTACATAATCACATAACCAAAGATGTAAGCCGGGTTTTTGTTCTCACCTCTCAAAATCATGTCTGATATTAAATTGGAAGATTTTAATAATAACAAAAACCAGACTGTAGGCTGATTAGTTTTCAGTCATTTGTTTGTTTCGAAAAAGAGGGTTTATTTTCAAGACAACCAAAGAGGATTTGAGATGAAAGTGCTAACCGCTTTTTCTCTGAAAATAAAATCTCAGCACTTTACAGACACAGTTACTATTTAGATTAAATAATACAGATGATTTGTAGCTGAGAATAAGATTGAAAATTCTACGAGGTTCAAGATTCGATTGCTGGATTTGTTCATTTTTCTGCCAGTAAGTGCCTGAGCAACATAACACGTAAATATTAACGACGATGTATTCACTGAAACAATTTAACTAACTATGAGAATCCCCAATTACGTTTTTACCAGTAGATACCGTTAAAGATGAAATCAGACAGAAATGTGTATACAAAGATGGATACGCTTGATATGAAAACATTAAATTGATAACTAAATAAGCTGTTTCAACTTAAGAGAGGAATTTGAGCACAGTCACAGGATAATTACACTTCAATTTCATTTGATGTAGCACACGGTGTGGCGAAATAAACTGTTGTGTGATGACCTGAACATTGGAAACCAATCTTTGGGTTCTATGAAATAGTTCACGAAAGAAATCATCCTTCTTGAGAAGAAGTCATCAGAAAAGCATCTTACAATCTCCATTGACATGTACTGTTCACTACATTTTTTGCTACGTTTACTTGTTGTTTATTTCTGTGTAAAACTGCGTCTTCCTTTGTAAATTATCTTCTTTTAGTCTGAATGTCAAAACTGCATGTGTCTGAAAAATGTTGCCAACCATGATGAAGATGTTCCAGCCCCGTTATTAGGAACCGAGGTTTTACGAATATTCAATTTCAGTTAAAACAATAATGCTTGCTACCTATGTCAAAATAATCAAAATTTTGACAGTTCTTTCACTTGTTCAAAGCCAGCCTCTTAAACAGTGAGTCCGGGTTTTTATGAAGAATTGCTTTCAATAATGTTTCTCAGATAGATTCCGCTTAGAGAGCTGAATGAACGCAAACAGAGAGAATTCTGGCTTGATACTCTTAACAATTCCTGTTATTCTGCCAGCTTTCTAGACTGTCAGTCACATTATCAAATAGATTATCTGTTGTGCTCTGAATACTTCGGAATCGCTTCTTTGCATTGAGTATTTCGCAAATAACTGCCTAGATTCTTGGCTCAAAATATGACGTATTTTAGTAATAATAAATTGTTCATTTTCTTTGATAGTTAAATAGCGAGAGGTTTATCAAATTACTTACGCATACTTCTAAGATTCTATTAACCGTGCTTGTAATACACAATAAACTAAGTTACACCACACACACACTTCTTTTACGATGATCGAAGTGAATATTACTTTTATCAGTGTAGCGGATTGAACTTGGTGTTCCGTTCAGAGAAGAACAAAGCCTAGAAATAGTCAGGTTTCTTCTTGCTGAATTCGTCAACTCACACTTAATCGAGAAAGAAAGAATAGCATTTTAGTCTCTGTCATGTTAATGATAGAAATGTAAACATATGCTCAATAGCTTCCCGAAAAGACTTGTTCATTCTATGAATACAATACTAAGCCTGCAATAAAAGTTCTTCTATGATATGAAGTGTTTTGTGAATCCCTTTTAAAGACTAGAATCTTTTTTTCAAATAACTTCAAATAAGCTTCATCCAGGTCTGTCAATTTGCGTCATAAATCACCTTAATCTTTCAGGTAACTACAAAAATGATTACATACCTTACCTGTCTTTTCTTTGATGATTTGCCGGAGGATATGAAGATATCTCGTTTTTTATTTCATATAAAAATGTATTCTAAAGACAAATGTTTCAGACAGACAGTAGATAATTTCGTCACACGATATTGTGCATATCACATGCAGTGCTAATATGAGAAAGATGTATATTTATCAAAATTAAAATTGCGCAGAGAATTCTTTAAAGTAGGCGACTGAAGCTTTGTCTCTTTTTAAAGAAATTTAAATAACAGGTGTGAATACTAGTAATTATAATTTCTCCTTATTCATATTCCTGAATATTCCACATCCAGGTATCTATGAAAAACCAAGTGTTAAGCGAAGAGACTGTTTTCGGCGAATTCTTTCTAGAAGTTTGATTAATGAAAAAGGGATATTCTTTTCGATAACTTCATCACCAGGTTCTACAGTTATATATCCATTATAATGACAGAATGGTCGTTATTGACAACATTAGTGGTTTTTAAATGGAGAGTAACATTGAATCATTGAATCAGCCAGAATTTCAAAAGTTATTTGCTATCCTAAGGTTATAATACCAGTGAGTATTAGTAGTGGTAGCTGAGACCCGATTTCAAGTTAAACGTGATTACAACTCTGGAGGGAGGGAGAAGATTTCTGTCATTTTCATGTTAAGCTTTAGTAGACTTCTCAGCAGCTTAACTATCAAATCAAATTAGCCTTTCTGTGACTGATTACTTTAATTAATTAATGAATGAATGACGGATTCAGCAGTTGACTGATGTTAATAAATGAGAAGTTGTCATGATATTGCACAGAGACTTTTTCTCACAAAAGCTTAAACCAAATGACATATACTCTCATTTGATATTTCTACTTTTTATACTTTAGAGAAACTTTCCGTTTGCAATAAGAAGACGAAACCAATGAAAGCTGACATCAAGAGGATAAAAAAAGTAACAAGAGATGAAAATTAATCAAATCTTCGGATTGAAAAAAATGTTATTCTAAAGCATAAAAGTTAAGCTGTTTTATTATTCATCTTACTTGACACAGAAATAAATATATGCAAAGAAAAGAAGAAGATTGACGTTAGCGTTATATGATTAAATATGTCTAAAAAGCAGTTAATATAAACCAGAAAAAACCCAGAGACATCGCTAGTCCCGTGTGTTTTACTTTTAAAACTATTCGCCCACTTCTTATGACTGACTTCCTACCATTGGGAAGTACTCCCCTACTTCCTTCACACCGTCAATCACGCAGATCTGAATATACTGTTACACAAAATAAATGGATTTGTTAATGATAACGTCAACAGTCCTCGGAAATGAGTACATCGGATGTAAAATCAATTCCTTGGAGAACACTAAACATTCCATTCTCACAAAGAGTCTTGCGTCCTCATAGTTATCGCTGTTGCATCACAAATTGTATGGTTCCTTTTTAGAGGAATCTGAATGCCTATTGTTACAGAGTTGCCCTAATTGCATACAGGTTCCTGTCTGTAAATTGGAACTTCTAACGCTGTTATAAAATGCCTACTGATATTTATAGGTTGTGATGTAGAATATGTTTGGTCACATCGACATTAGTCGTTGAAGTTAGAAAATGCTGCTGGTACACGTTTATCTGTATGACATGTTTGGTAAATATGCAGACCGCCTCGGTCAGTTACATTAAAAATGGTGTTAAGAAACAAAAGTATTCACTTGGTCTTCAAATATTTATACCTGAACTCGACCAAAATAGCTTACAACTTAATATAACATATATACATATACTGATGGGAAAATCACCTTAGACCAATGAAACTTACTGTACAAAGAGCATATGCATGATGTTATTTAAACATAGTGTTTATGAAAGTGCGTTGGTGGCACAGTGGTATAGTGCTCTTCGACCACGAACGTATTCCGAGGTTCAATAATCTGCCAACGCACTCCCTTACCTCGCCAAGCCAGTATAAGACTGGTAAAGAGGGAAGGTTGGGCATGAGGCTAGCAACCGTAGATCTTAAAATTAAGCATCACTGCTACCGAAACTTTAAGCCCCAAAAGTGAAGCCCTATGTTTCACTGGGAACGTAAACGAATAAAAAACTCAAGTAAATGTACCCCTTTAGCATTCATGTGCTGCTTGTTTTCCTTTCATTACATTTTACAGGCTGAAGAAACTAATTTTGTAGGGATCGTTTGTCTTTTTAAGGTGATACATTCTTATTACCAAATTTTAAGAAAAATAAATAAATGTGAGATGTTGAATTTCAGAATTCTGATTGGTTCTCAGTTTGGTAATAATGTGACATCAATTAAGGAATAACTAGAAACCATGGAGTATTGGACAGCCGCCTCAACCAAGTTTAGAAATGCTGAGGAGTCAAGCCTAGGACCTGCAGTAGGGCAAAGCATACACCTATTCAGTCAACAGAGCAAAAGTGAAGGAATTTGTGAACAAGTGAAATCTCGGAGTGGATTTACTTGTGTGTACCAGCCGAAGAAGACTGTTCCATAGAAATCGTAACTGCTCAATGTTTTCCTCAACTCCTTCTCTAGAGTTTGAAAAGACTGAAATAATTAGCTGTTTCACGGTGGGGCTAAACAGAAATAAACTTGTAGAACAGCGTATTCATTAATGCTCAGTACACTGATTTAGAACTCGAAGAAGCAAACAAATACGCTAAGTTGTCCTATTTGCACTCTATAAAGTTAACCATGAGGCTGATATCGTTGATGACTGAACGAAACGGATTACTTAAAGTAATAAAACTTTAAGAACCTTCTTTTCCGAGTAGTTTTTACAACCTTAACTGAAATCAGTAATTAAGCAGAAGAACTGACGGAACTTACATTTGTCGTTACTGTAAAACTTTCAAATCAGAAGGGTTAACCTGAATGATATTAGCTCCTTTGGTCACTCTTGGTCTCCTTCAGGTTGTCAAACAGATCTCGTATTGTGGTTTGAATGTTTTCGTTCCGTAAGAGGAAAATTTAATGAAATTGAATGACATGTGATAAGATCAGGGAAATCTTCAGAAATTATTCCGATAGCAAAGAACACCGTCATTCACGCTGAACATTCAGTGACATGGTATTGATTTTTGTCTTACTGTTTTAGTTTTCCAGTGTTTTGATAAGAAGAAAAAATGTTTGAGTACATGGATAGTAATACTCGGGAAGAATTAGAAATTGATTTGTTTTCGGAAGTACTTTCACTGGCGATATTATTTTCGTCTGTGTCGGGAGGTTCCTGCTTTCAATAAGAGACGATGTAATTAGATTGTATATGGAGATTTAGTATTGAGAAGTAATAAATTAGATAACTGACGTATGGTGAAGACCAGGAACTTTACTCACTCTCTAATAGCTTTTTGTTTGGAGAGGCATTAAACATCTAGCGGACAGTGGTGAGTGAAAAGAAAGTCATGCATTGAGCTGATAGAATGACCTCAGATGATATGTGTCTTATGTGTCACGAAAACCAAGTGAGAATTTAAGGATCGCGAAAACCGGGCAAGTGTTCATAACTCTGAAATTAGCATGAGGATTTTGTGAATCTCCTTGAATAATTACACTTCAAAATGAGATTGTCTTATAAAATCAAAGCAAGATAGTTGTGAACGTTTTTCTATGTGGTCTGCAGCTCATTCCACAGAAACATATTCAGAAAATATAGTCAAATAGTAAATAAACTGAAGTGAATTTATTCGAAGGTCACCTGACTTTTGAAAATTGAATAAATGTAAGTAGTCATCACATGCTTGTGATTGTAATATCAAATCTGACATCAATATTAAGTGAGTACTTTTAAACGGCTCATAGACTCTACACTCACGTCATGAGAACTACTTCCAGATTACTGTAGATTTCCATCATCACCTTCTTCATTCGCCGTCTTGATACCAAAGATGAGACCAGGACGGGTAATAAACAACGAACTCGCAAAGAATCAGCTAAGAATCTGTTACCTTACAGATATACTGATGGAGATGGAGATGGATTAGGAATACGGTGGAGAAAATGCCATCACAACCTCACTGTTTACTGGAAGCCGAATTTAGAGCTGTAAGTTAGGCATCGGAGGATAACATCGAGGAGAGGAAATGAAACTTGTTGATGGAATTAATGATAATAGTAATTTGAAACTAATAAGAAACATAAATTCAAATAGTTTATTGTGAAATTCCAGAAAAAATTCAAAAAGCAAAAACGGTTACAATAATAAAATTTCATAATTTTTGAAAATACTCCCTCGGGTGATTATTCTACTGACTAACTGACTTCTTCCATACTATTACTTAATGCATCACATAACATTAAAGTGAACGTTGTTCACTATGCTAGTAAAATAAATTATTATTTCGAAATAATTATAGTAATCAAATTTATGGTTGGTGAATTTCTGACAATGGAGTGTCTAGTCATTCAATGAATTGTTCTGCTCAATTTGTCTGCACAAATATATCTTTTTAAGTAGCAAAAAATAACCATTTGACGAGTAGTATGTTTCGTTGATGAACACATCTAGCGGATTCCAGACATCATCAAACTATTTTTATAAGGTTTACTTTGTCTTGTAGGAATGCAAGCTCATTCTGTATTTGTTAGGTTGCTGAGATATCGCCAGGATCGTCTTACATCTACCATTTGTTTTGAACGGGTAAAAAGTACCGTTAATTTGGTACGAAGTCAAATGTGAATTGAAGTTGTGAAAGTGAATGGCTTTATTAGCTGGGAATGCAAATGAAAAGAATATTTTTCTTATATAGGAGAAATTAACTTCATTTGATGGAGTAGTAAACCACCTGTGTGATGCATCCCACTTGTAAACAGACAAAATTTGTATATTGAGTAACGTTCATTACTGTTATTATTCTCTTATGTTTCGAGTGGAACATAAGGCATCAGTAGCACATCACCGTTTCTCTATGTTATCCTCAGTATCTTTCAGGTTAACCCATCATTTCCAATATGCTTTTATTTTTTTTCTCAGACTATCTCCCCTATTTCACTGTTCTACACACTACCTACTCGTCAATAATTTTCATTTCAGCGCTGTAGCCAACGGCCTACCTAGCACTTGAGGAGGAATGTTGATATCTGGAAAACAACAACAACTTATGCGGTGAGTGATGGATAGTCATTTTGAAATTACTGATGGATAACAAGAGGACATGGAAATGAGGATGATTTACAAAAAAAATAAATCACTACATAAAGAGTATTATTATTATTTGAAAATCCAAGGAAGCGGAACTGGTGCTAACTCTACGGCAGTAAAAGTGACCGAATAATGTGTTTACGAACAAAAATTTAATTTGTTTGCTTATAGAATGCTTCAGCATTGGCTGCATGTAGCTGTTGAAGACAAAATACTTCTTAATTTATATTTGACTCAAAATGATACCTCAGAACAGAAGTTTTTGTACATCACTCTTCGAGCATAACGATCACATACATACTTAACAAAATATATTTATATTAGAGTTCGAGTATAAAGGATAGGAACTGAATCAACATAGGTGAAACAACAGTCATAAATTCAAAATACGAGTTAACATATTGTGAGTCATTTTTAGGACATGACTTCCAGTAGTCGACGTTTGGAATCTGTTTCCATGATAGACTGTGTTTAGAGATTTAACTTATGAATGCTGTCACTTATGAATGTGGAAATATAGGGCAATATGGAATGGGAGTTGACAGAGCAACACAAATGTTCATTCTGTAAATAGATGAGCTTCTCTACCCTGTAAATTCTCCAGAGTTCTTTTCTCACTCATCATTCAGTATTCAGACTTAGGTGATGAAAGTCCTTCTTGCGATTGACTGAATAAGAGGAAGATTTTTTCTGACTGTTCTCTGCGGCTTACTGAATTTCAGACGCTTATCATCATCTCATTATGTATCAGTGATGTTTTGTATTTCTTCTTTATGAATGTCCCCAGCATATGTGCGTTAATAACGTCCGAACTAAATAGGTCAGTTCTCTCCACGTTTAATGAAGCAATAACTATCAAACACCTGAAACTCAATTTATGTGTTCGGAAAGAAGCAGCTATCAGCCTTTCCTTGCTCTGGTAACTGGATGTTTTTACTCTCTCTCCCTTATTTGGTTACGTAAGATTTGGCATTATCCTCACTTTGACCTCAATGAGTTATAATGCGAAAATGTCGTAGATAATGTTCTAACTGAGTAACGATGGCTATTAAAACCTTAAAGACTGACTGGTGAACAGGTTACGTAATCTTCGAGGGTTTCTTCTTACTCTGGTTTTGCAGTTAAGAGTAATAATTATTTAATGATTACGGACATATAACTGAAGAACCTAATGGAGAAGTTATCACCAAGTATATAGAATTTCTAAAATTTTGGTTCCTAGACTGAACTGCTGGGCAAATCTCATCCGAACATGTTATGTGACATGTTCAGTTTTATCTCCTAAACTTGAAAATAAAGTGTTCTTAATATGTGGTGATTTTTTTTGTGTTGAGAATTCAGTATTGTGTGTTAAACTTTATTTCCAGAAAAAAGCTGGTTCCATTATTATTATTGTTATTGTACTGCCTCAGATAATACGCGTTAATCCACAGATATTCAGCAATCACCGAGTTTGTATGAACACTTGAAGTTAATTATGATAGATATTCGCATACAGAAAATTACTTGATTTCTTAAATTCACGTCGCCTTCATAACTTAGACAATCAGATCGGAGAACAAAGTTTCAAGAACAAAAAACAAAAGAAAGAAAATTTGGTTGTTGTAATCAAAAACGTTTTGTAAAAGTATATTATAATTTTGATAGATGGGATACTTAGATATTCGACTAATTCCTATGGGGCTACATTTATCAAAAATACTGTTTATTTACTTGAACATAAAGAAGGCTGTTTGGTTGTATATAGATATTCAGTTTCAGAGTGAATATATCTTGAAAGAAGTCTATTTTGTCATAAAATATTTTCCTTTCTTCTGCTTGGTTACCCACTATGCAACACTGCTCAAAAACAGACATAAATTCGAAGTTAATTAAAAAAATCTGCTTAAAGTGTTTGAGATCTTATTTCATCATTCTTGTCTGGATAGAAGCAATTCTTGTCGTTATTCATCCAAGTCACATATTTTTTTCATTCCCCAGCCGTTGGAATGGAACACTGAGTTGCAAGCTTGAGCATTGTAGTTTCAAACTTCCTGCTTTGCTGTAAATAATATCAACTAAGCATAATCTGTGGGTTCGTAAGACATCAGTTGAAACCTGACCACATACATGACTGGTGAGAATTCTACCATGGATTAACTGACTCGCAGTATTATCAAGGCGCATGCATACAGCATACAATCTTCTTCGAACATTGCACAAAGCCGTTCGGTGATGCTTACAATTTAATAATTCATTATTTCTTATACAAATAATTTTAATAAATTCATGTTCGTATGGAGAATGAGCTTTTAGACTTATTCCATGGTACTGAGATGCAGCTTACGTTGTAATTGTTCATTTCGCGAAGAGGCGAATTCAAGCGTTAATTATACAAAGTTATATAGATATAGTGAGTTTGAATCCCTCCACATCTTTCTCAACCAGTGAAACTGGTCTGCATTATTGGCCGTCACACAACAAATGTGTCATAATTTGGTAGATCGAAAAGTTCCTCTTAGTCACCGAATCGAGTTCCATCTATTCGACCGAGCAGGTAAATGCAACACTCCATTTATTATTGGTAAAAGAATTGACAGCTGGTGGGCAAATTTTATTAGTCGGGATGTTAATAAAACTTTATTCAGTCGTCCACGTTATCCCATTTTACCTGCAAGAACTCCTAGTGGCTTTGATGACTATTCAACTACTCTGACGAGTCATTGGCACATATTGTATAGCTGTAATCTTAGATTAATTGAGTATATACTGAGTGATGCATAAAGTTCTAGTGGAAGAATTATAAGCGATGAATTCTGAATGTCATTCATATCCCAGTAGATTAATTGCAGTTTACTTCAACCAGATTTGTACTCATTCTGGGACATTTCAGTCCATTTTATTTCATATCATTTTGAAATAACAGGCAACAAGGCGCCTGTAGGTACAGGTGGAAATAATAATGATGATCATAATAATAATAACAGTAATTATAATAATGATTGTTTTTCTATAACAATATTTTTAATTCATAACTGAAGGTACTAGAATTAATTTCCTTATTATTTAAAACAAACTTTTTTTGTTTTTTTATCGTACTTTGTCGCCGTCATGTTCTACTGGTTTTATATGTACACGTTTCTGACCGTTAACTTGTAGTAAATTATCACGCATGAACAAACATGCAACACAACATTAGCTGGATATTGGAGTATATCACTCTGGTCCGTATAAAGGCCGTCTTAAATGAGTCTTATTTAGCTGCGAAATTCAAAAGTTACGTTTTACCCTGATATTTAAATTCGTCTCTATGAATAGTAAAGTGTAATGACTCTATCCATTACTGACCATTGTAATTACCCAAATATCTGTGATTGAATCCCTCGTCTGTCTAATTAGAAATCGATTGGATACAGATAAATGGTTGTTACTGTGACTGTTTGAATTCGATTTATTTGATAATAAACGTTTCTTAGACTTAATAATTACCTTTGGGTCTTACTATGCCTGTATAGTTCAATTATAACATTTGGTTACATTCAGGAAGTGCATATATTTACAACAGCAGCCGGATGAAGTGCACGTCATAAGGTTTCACTACATGTCAAACAGAATAACCACCATGAGTTGTGATTTTATTCACTCCTCTACTTAATCATCAGTTTCCTTTGATTTCAAACGGGTCAGGTGTATAGACGTGGAGGTTTTTATATCAAGCACCTGACAAAGATCTGAACAGAAATTATATAAGCTATTCATATACCTAATAAAAGACAAGCTACCTCCTTCACAACATAGCAATGCAAACTTCTATCAATGGCTCCACTCTTCGCTGTCTCTATATTTTGAATGAAAAAGCCTGACACGGAAGATGATTAGTGAAAACTCTGGCAGTTAGAAAACAAAACTCAGGAAATATGCAAAATGGAAATGGAGATAAATAAAACAAACACTGAGGAGACCGTTTATGCCTTTGAATGGAACCTGAATGATGATGATGATATGAACAGCGAACAAAAGCTTGCAGGCAGTTGTAGAGCCGAATGAAAGCGGTAGCAGAAGGCCAAGTGTAGTGTAGAAATGTCAAATATGTCACATTCTTCACCGAGAATACGAATGAATGAATGAATATATAATTATGATATCAGTTTTTGCATTGGAACAGGGACGTTGAAACAAACCCCCTATGCTATATAGATTTATGTTTCCATAGAGTTTATAAAATTATTCCTCTATGTTTCTTTGAAATATTTTAATTCTAAATATAGACTTAGTGTGATTGAAGAGATATCTCAATCAAGCAGTTAATAATAAGGACATTTGCATTTATTCATGCGACAATTACACTGTTAGGGTTTTAAAAAATGTTTCAAGTGGGTGTTCGTTCGCATATTTCATTCAAACGTTGCTAATAATAGAATGAACACATTATGTAATGAAGATATTTTTATCTATTTGATTAATATTTGAGTAATTGTCACTACTTGTACTCGCGTAAGTACCATCTCGTTTTTTTATAGTTACTAATCCCTTTCGTATCATCTCCTAATCTCATCACATCTCCATTAAAGCATAGTTTATTTACTTTCCTCACATTCGTGAATTACTTAATCTGACTATTTATTTCTATCAGCCCTTATTTACTTTATCTATCTGATGATTCGTTCGTTCAGTCATACTGGCTTTCACTATTCCCTCCAATTTTTGACCTCTGTTATGAGTAGAATCACTAGTGTTATTATTACTCCTAATTGCTGCAATTATGTGCACAATTTAATCATAATCAGAATTCAGTAGTTTACGCACATTTGTGGGTAAACTGTTGTAATATTCCGGATGTTATGTAGCGCTTTCTCTGCTAACTGCCTTTTTATGAAACATGAACTCGATGCTCACGAATTTGATTAGCCTTCCTTTTAAAACTCCGATCAATCAAAGGTAAATACAAAAGGACTTGACCAAACAAAAACTGTTACTTACTGCACAGGAAATACCTCTCGTTTTAAGTCGCTTTCAAACTGATGGTCTGTGTCTCTGTGGGATTATGAGAACTCACTTGGGATGCTTGCATATTTACTCAGTGAGTCTAAAATCGGACGAAATATGCATCCTGAATTCCACTGATATCAAGCATCAATTGAATAACAGTTGTATTCAAAGTCGTCAAAAGGAAAGGTTATTACATTCATGGAAAACTCATCAACCTGACTCCATATTGTCTGTAAAGAAAGCCATTCAGTTAAGCCACCCAGTGTATAAAAGAACACAACTTCAACAAAATTACACAGATTGTATGCATTCATCTAGGTGAGTGTCTCTAACAAATTCTCAAAGCTTATTGGCTTTGTGGAAGCGTCTGTTGAACGAAATGGCTGTTCGTAAAGTAAACGACCATAATAAGCGTCCGTAAACTAAACAAATCCCTTCCAATTGCATTATTGTCAACGACTTCGTTTGAGATGTAATTGTAGTTACTGAATTCATTATGCAACGGTCACCTCAGATAATATGCAATAATTTACATATATATACATAAATATACACTATATAGCCACTTTATGTAATGTTTAGAGGTACAACTTGAATTCTCCTTTCAACACGTCTGAATATAAGTACTTTTCAATATAAGAGTTATTTTGATCGGTCTCAGACTCAGGTTGATTGCTTCAGATGGAAATTCATTTTAAAATACAGTGATAAATCCCACTTATCTTTATGATTACAGCTTGATTCCACAAGGTATTTTTGGTACAGGTATGGAATTTTCAGCATGTGATATCGGTAGCCCAAATCAGGTGTGCGTCGGCAGGGGATCAAACCCCGGACCATCTACATGATCGGCGAGAGTCATAACCGCTGTGGTGAGTCTAAACATTCCACTGGTTCACATGTAAATAGATATTTAGCGAATAGTGAAACGTTTTACCAAGTAATTCTCAAAGTGAAGTCTCATATATATATGCACATAATACTTGGTAACCGAACAAGAAAACATTTTCCAATACATCAGAGTGAATGCACAGTTTAAATTATAGTTTCTGTGCAGTTTAAGTGTGGTTATTTTATTACAGGATGATGAGAAATCACTCAAACAGTATTTAAAAGTGAAGGATCACTGTACATCAGCTCTGTCCTTGTTTCGGACCCCTTAACAGTGTTTCACCGTCGTTCCATTAAATGCAAGCCAACTTTTTATGAGCTTAGAAGATAAATGAAACAAATAATAGTGTTAACTAGATGCAGTTCTAAAGGATTCTATGCACTATGGTTAGTAGGTTGAACGCATCAAGCTGTGTCCCACCGATTGATTGGGATGACTAGCTGTATACCCAGCTCAAAGAAACAAGTCAGCTGAAACCATCTGATATGTGCTCACAGTTTATCTAATTCGTCCATCACTCTAGTATTTGTCCATAATCTATTTTATCATTCTGTTACTCAGATAAAAACAAATCACATGTTGCATGATGGGTCTCAACCAATCAGAATCCAGCATGTGGTCAGCAAGTTCTATTTTAACTTTTGTGACTTGATCAATATATGCAGAGTATTTAGTACGCTGTTTTCAACACCACTGTTTAGGTCCTCTGGATTGGACTAGTTAGGATCAGCGGATAATCGGGTGTTCATATTTCAAATTGTCATTCTTACTGACACTCGATGACATTATAACACTAACCCAGCTGAATGCAATTCTCAGTTTGCTAATTATTTTGCAATTTGATTAATGTGAGTGATGTGCACCCACTCGTCCCAATCAATCAGTAGTTTCTGATTTCCTGCATTTGTGCTTAGTTTCCTAAATACCATTTATCGCATCAAACTGATTACATACTGTGTGCTATATCAAAAATAAGTAGATGAATAAATGAACTAACTTAAATCACTTCCCCGAATTTCAAGGGACCAAATTAATTCACAGAAAAATGAATTCAGCTGATTGAAATTCTCAAGGGAGAACAAATGAAGAAGTGTAACAGGAAAGTTAAAAATTGTCACTCAATCGTATAAACTAGGAAGTAGAAAATGTTCACTTGAAATCAAAACAAAAGTCAATAAAACTGCAAAATATGTATGGAGCAAACCTACTGCTATGCATTATTTTGATTGACAGATAATGAACTAGACTTGTTCAGTGGTAATTCCCCACGTTTAACTTATTTATACTGATGAAGATTGAAGCCAGTTTAAATGAATCAATATGCAATATGCTCAACATGACAGCTTAAAGTGGACTAAGGCATTTTGGAAAGGTAATTTGAAAGGATGATTTAAAGAATGTTGGTTGATGGAGTCAATACCAACCACGCTAATCCAGTTTACATTGAAAATAGTTGAAAACATCTACGCATAATAAGAGTGATCTAATGTACCACTGTAGGTGTATAATTAAGAACCTCAGCATACTTATATTTTCTACCGTACATTTTTGATCACTGTGGCACACTTTGAAGTTTTTGCTGTCTTTTTATCCTATCTATTTGTGCTGTGCAGTGTGTGGAAGCTTCAGTGGCTTCACTTCTGTTGAAATTCATTTGCTGGGACTCAGTCAGATAGGCAGTGGTTAAAATTCTATGAAATCCGAGGATACGCTTTTTGAATTCTGTGATGGCACACAGGAGTGACTATAAATGATCTCTGTAAGTCTCTTCCAATCATACGTCATGGATAACATTAGGCCAAAATAACAGCGAATATTTATTTTCTGGTTACTGAATATAATTTCGGTGTATTTGGTGTACAGTGAAATTTGCCTAACCTTTTTGAAGTTTACGTCATCGACTTGAAGAAAGTGATTTATTTCGTAGCTGTATGCCACTGCTGCATAGAACATTAAACAGTCTTCAACTATGCAAACATGTATCCCACACCAAAATGTAGCCAGTATATTTGTAACTAAAATTCTGTGAAGCAAATCTAACAACATATGACTTCTTATCAGCTACAATCATCACGACTTAGCTAGTTGTTTTGATAAATATCACTTTCATATGAAGCGTGAATTGACCAGCGAATTTCGAACAACTAAATGGAATCATTGACAAGAAATGGGAGAATTTATAGCTGAATGTAGATTAGAGGTACATTTAAGAAAATATATTGATAAACCGTTCCTTATTTAACAGTCATATGGTATTATTCCTGAAAAGGCATTTATTACTTCAGGCTTGTCATTCAAAATTCAGTGACATAAGTTAATCAGAATTTCTAAGATAAATTAAGACAACAATGGTAAACTGACTTAAAACTTAGTAAAACAGACTGTTTGAAGGGCGAAAATTTGAATCAAACATCGTGTAGTCCCAAACTAGGACTAAACTGTTATCCAGGAGTGAATGCTTTTCAGTCGGTCTCTAAGTGAAGTTAGTTCGTAATCTAACCTGAAATTTACGATAATCCAGCAAACAAACACTTAAAAATTATTCTAATACCCACAAGTTACTAAACTCTGGATGAGGGTACCTGGAATACTGGCGAGATTCATAAAACTTAGAGGTGTGCCGACAAATGCTCATCGATCACATTTTCAGGCAGAGGAGCTATGCATTTCGAATTAACAGAGATTCGAATTCATGGGTTGTTGGACACCGTTTCTGTGGCAAAATGGACAACAGGCATGCACCTTGGTCAATAAGTCCTGAATTAGATCTCTGATCGGATCGTGGCTAAGTTATACCGAAGAGCATCACAGTAGTTTGAAACAATTGTCTATTAATTCTTGGTTTTGAATGTCTCTATAACAGAGGTCATTTCATGGTCATTCTTGAAGAGTTTCCTCACTACACATTAAAGAGTAAAAGCCGATTTTGTCGTGTTTGACCACCAATTGACATGAATAAGAGATTCACTGGAAAACAAAAGCAACCGAGAGGTTTATCCTCCCACTTTGGGGCTCATCAGATGCACGCGAACACCGGTTATGAAACCCGAGACCTTCTGGGTGCAAGATAAACTAGTAGACCATTCAGCCTCTAGCACTCAACTCAATGACCAATGAATTTGTACTAATACAAATTGATGGTTTTACCGCGATCATCAACCATTGTCGCCGGTGAGCATTTGTCCTTACTTCCGACAAGATGAATCTTTCTGGTTACGACTTCTCATTACAACAGCAGAAGACTCTGTTCTGTATCCAGAAACTAGTGAGCATCAGACTAATTTTTAATTTATTTACTTTTTTCAATGAACATCAGACAACATTCTGCTGTGTTGTTATTCTTTACAAACGGTTTATTCTCTGTTTCACTTAGAATTCAATACAACTTAGTTAAAGACCCCAATGGTGTTAAAATGTTTTTAAAATGAAATGTGTTTTCATATGGTAGCAAAACAAACGAAAACGCGAGTTTTTTGCAAAAGATGCACAAATAATGCCACTACAGACATTAAAATTTAATTTTTCAATGGTATTAATATAAATGTCCTGCAGAATGTGTAAGTATTTCGAAAATCACAATAAACTATTGCTATTCAATAATACCACTGTAGGATTTGTAACATTTTTTGATTTTTGATTACAGCTTGATTCCACACCGTATTTTTCGGTACAGGTATGGAATTTTCAGCATGTGATGTCGGTAGCCCAAATTTTGCAGGCCGACCATAGACATCAGATGTGCGTCGGCAGGGGATCGAACCCCAGGCCATGTGCCTGATCGGCGAGAGTCATAACCGCTATGCCATCGATGAATGCAAGAGTGATTTGCAGATATTTGCTGAAGGAAAATTTATAAAAACATCATTGCGATCCAAGGAGAATTCTTCGTTGAATACCAACATGTCTATGCAACCATTTATATTTGGCCAGGACAAACATGGGGAAATACCAAACCTGTGAAGCACTTCTTAAAGGATAAAAATACTCAAATATCGCTTATTAACGTGAATGTGGAATCTCTCGACAGTGATATCAGAAAGGGAGAAAAATAAGATAAAAGTGAAAATATCGATATTCATTCAAGGCAATAATTTACTCACAAAAGATGTCAGTGTCGTTTTAAACTCCAGACTAAAAACCATTTATTCTCATTAAGATTAATAATGAGTTTCTCTCTGAAGAAGATAAACAGGCAAACTGATTTACTCTTGTTTTGTTTCTCTCGACAGTTAACTACTTTCGAAAATGAGTTTCACTCACTGAGATGGCTTATGAGGTACATATATATTTTTCAGATAGCGAAATCCACATTGTGTTAAACAGAGTGATGTATTTTCAAAATATATTAAATACTTTTCTCAGAAAATAAGGTATGAAAATGAAGAATACCGTCTCATTTTATCTTAAGTGTCTCATCTATCATATGGTTTCAGACGAGAATGGCTTTCACATCATCTGAACTCTTCCCTTTAGCATTCTGAAGGAAAATTTCGGAATTTTAAAGTGATCCTGTTTGTTGTACTCACTGATATGAAGACATGATCAGCTTGAAAAACTCAACACCTACCTTTAGAAACATTACGATAAATCTTGAATTCTAACCATTCGGTTTAAGTCAAATGTGGATAGATGTATTATGGATTCCTAATGAGGCATTTTACCGAATAGTCTCAGCTTAAATAGACCATGTGACGCAAATCGCTGACGTGTATATTCATCCGCGTTTCATCTTAATTAACGACGGTAACTTCGGCTTCACACCTACAACATTATCTTATCGATTTATAACACCAATAGTGACATTTAATTAGTGCGAATTTTTAGAATTACAGACAGTCATTTTGGCCAAGTAGCATAAATGTCTCATGACTTCAAACACCTCGTTTAACATTCATCATCTGTTTGTTCTGCTGTCTTTTTCCTTTCGCCGAAAGTACTCATTTTGCACAATATTTATATTAGTAGTTACCTCACTATTCTTCGGAATATGAAAGCAGCTGGATGAAATTGACTAAAATCAAAAGGTTTTGACTCCTAAGAATAACAGACATCAGTAATGATTCTGGTTTGTTGACTATTTATTTCTGTCTAGTTACGGCAACAAAATGCAAAATCCTACTTACTACTAATAAATAACGATAAACTCAAAACGTGTTCCAAGACCGTTTATAAGGTCTTATTAAAGTGCGTCTTCCTGCTCAGTTCGTGGTTTCCTCAGAGGTTCTTTATGGAGGACTAGTTGGAAACACTTGGATTACCACATAATGTTACAACCTGAATTTTAAACTGCATTATTTTTTTCATTCGAGCTTTTGAAACATGTAACGTTCTGGTTGTTTGATTGTTCTACCAATTAATTTAGTGGGCAAATGTATAAACTTAGGTTCATCTTACACGGAAAAATTATGGAAAAGTGAAGGATAGTATACCACTTTCTCTCTTTTCGAGTCTTACCTGTCTCATAATTCGACCATGTCATATCTGCTGTAGTGAATAATTGATGGACTTTATGCAGGAAGTGTCAGAATATGTCAGTCTAAGAAAAATTCACACTTAAGTGAATATTTCAGGCAGCCGTCTTTTCTGGGTTTACATTAAGATCAATAGGCTTTATTTTAAATGCGGGAAGTTCAAAAAATTGAGAGAATTATGGTAAACATAATGAAAATTTATGTAAATGAGTAAATGGAAGGTAAGAAATTTGGTCTTTAAAGAACCCTACAATTGCAGATTTTAAATACAATCACACTAAGTCACCGCTGAGTATTTATTGCATTGACAAATTGTTAATATAGCACGGCTAAGCGGACAACAAGAGATACGTAAATACTATTTAGAAAGATTCCGTTCAGTGTCTATTTTCACATTGCCCTTGAAACGTTTCTGGATTAGCTAAAAGATGCATAGTTTCCAGTTAAAAATTAAAGCAACCGAAAAATTTGATTCCACCAGTATAAGCTAAGTGGCAAGTCATGAGTTTAGAACGGGTCTGAGTGAGGAGAACATTTGAAAAGAAAATTTACGCTCTGAAAACAGCAGAGAATGGAATACCTCAAAGATGTTCCGATGAAGTCCTACGTGAATTTTATAGCGTGAGAAAAGTATAATGAAACATGTAAACACTGTGCGTGAGAAGACAACTTTGCTGAAAACCAGTAGAAGAGAAACAAGATTATGAATAAAGCAGTAACAAAAGATGAAGCAGGATGAACGAGATCTATTTTATTCAGCAAATATCCAATTGCCTGCTTACAACTTGAATGATTGGAATGTTTGGTTTGTTAAATACGATAACATTGATCTACTTGTGTTTGATCAAAGTTTGATGAACTTAACAAAATGTGAGGAACATCAATAGTAAGTGAATACTATGGTACATATATTATAAGATCACACAAGTCATTTTGAAACTGTTACTGTAACAGTGAGAAATTCAAAAAAGATTTTATGAATTAGTCCGAGACATATGAAGAATGATGTTTAACGAAATATCCTCTCCTCTCTGCAGTCTCCTATGTCTAATGCTTCTGCCTACTGTTGTATGATTGTATTGACACTGTGTTGTTTTACGACTGCGATTCCGTTTGACTGAAGTTAAGATTACGCCATGGAATGTGACTACCACATCCTGGACTATCTGCAGGAAACGTATTGATTATGCTTGACTGCTGGAGACATAACTATGATCCAATCAAGCTTAGAATATTCTCCCTTGCCCTCAGTTAATGTATAACTCTCTCTGGTCAATTAATTTTGTTATATAGTAAAACTTTTGTACATGAAGAACTTTCAGACTGTGTAGCTACTGCACAGCATGTTTGATGTTAGCTAGTATTACTAAATGATACCACAGCTTCTATGATATCAAAGTTTTTCTAGTGTTATTGGAACAATTTTAAACTGGACATGATTGATGGAGGCTCGACGAGCCATAAGGATGGAATTCGCTATGCAGTGTACCGCATTTAGGTCGAAATACTTGAGCATTAGTATTTACTGACATCTCCAAAGGTTTATTCCATAGATTCTTCTTAGGGCATTTTTTCAAACAACTATCATCAACAGTATATGAAGTCACAAATACTCAGAGTAAAGTAATTCTGATCAGAAATCCATGTTAACCAATACAATGAGCCTTACACAGGGTAATTAATCTCTTAAATTACCATAATAAATTTACTATGTAACTAATTTTTCACCAGTGAATTGCATCTTTATTTTTATTTTCCAAATATTATGAAGAGAAGGATGTCTCTTGTCTTGAACTAATCGAAAGGATTATTACCACGGACGAACGTTTTGGGTACTTCTATGTTTCCTGAGCTGGCTCCTTGAATTACGAAGCTACCACAACCCATCCAGACAATAAATTCAGTACTGCTGTAACTGCGATTTGAGTCTCTATAATTCAAGTGACAAGTGAATAAGATTGGTTATCTGCAAAAGTTTCCCCGTTATCGTATTTGATGGTGTTGTTCATTTAATTGACCTGCTTTTTGACCAGCAAGTAGTGTTACTTGTTTCTCACTAATTCATGGATTTGATAGATGTCAACATGTTTTTTGAGTGTGGATAGGTGTTGTTGTTCAAAGTCAGCTGAGCTTTGACACGGATACCTATCATTCTATATACGCTGACTCACCACTCTGATGATATTAAGGCGGCCAGCTTAGAACCTGAGCTATCAAAAAACATCCCTTTTTATATTACATGTGATTTCTTTTGTGTTTTCTACTCTGGCGAATGTTCAAAATATCTACAACCTGCTGATTCACAAGTTTCTTTTGAAGCAAAAAATAAGCAGAAACGTTGGCACAGGGGTATCCCAGGAAATGAGACCAGTGTTCCTGACATTTTAGGCACAAACGGCCACTGTCTATAAAGTAAAACTAACTACCTAGAGCCTTCATTTATCTAACCATTATTCACGTGTCTTTCAATCAAATCTGGTGCATTTCTCGAAAGAGACAAAGAAGGAATATCATGGAGGATTTGTTCTGCTTTTAATCTAACCGCATTATGTCACGCGATATATTATTACTTGCAACTTTACTTGAAGATACTGAAGAGAGAGAAATTATTATGCAATGAATTCTGCTGAAAATTGCGTACTTTATAGTAACACTGTTCAGAAAGAAAAGATTACTTTAATTATTATTGAAAGTGGTTGCCAAAGTATTGTCAATGCATCGTTGATAGAATGCTCGTCAACTACGCAAATATTCAGGATTGTCTTCGAGTCCGATCCACTCCTAAACCTCGCTTAGTTAACTGACCAATAACAGGGCACGTTGAAAAGGAAGATTCATCGTAAATATGGCTGTAATGCTACAGAAATCTCCCATGTCAAAGGAAACTAACTTTGTAATTAAATAAAAAGTACGACAAATTTACTAACTGAACAAGTCTATGAAGTCTGTATTTGCTTGTCTAGATCAAACTGAGTCGTCTTTGTCAGAATCATTTTGAACAAATTGGATTTATTTAAACGTCTTCAGAAGAATAAAGCTTGACTAAAATAGCCTGAGTATATTTCGATATAATCTGCATAAAAGTTAAAATTCTTTCTACAGTTTTCAGAATACTAATCCAACTAATTTGTATGATAAACTACTAGGAAAGCAGTCTTTTGTCAATTTTCGTAATTTCTAATATCTGCTTTTAACCGTTTTGTTAAATAAACCGAGATCCAAACGAATTAGTTTCTTCCTGAAAGATAAATCCTACTTTATGATAAAGTCTACGCAGTGTGATAAATAAGTTCATTCTTCGGTTCTCACAGTTAAGCTTTATATATTCACATAGGAAGAGATACTTTTGATGCAAAGCTCACATACCACTGGACTTGCAGTTAAATGGAGTGAATTACCAGCCATGGAGATCTTTCGTTCAACTGTAAAATGAATATGCAAATGTGGATATGCATAGCTTAATGCAACGTAGATTTCCTACTCATTTTCTATATGGTTCCCAGTAAACATCGTATATTTTGTGCGTTTATGTTTGAAATACTTTTGGCGCTAACATTAAGTAGCTTTGCGCGTTACAAAAATCATTAGCAACGAGTTCCTCTCTTACCTATAATCTGCCCGGTAAAAATAAGCAACACGGAATTCTGGCAACCAGCGAATCAAACGGGAATCTGTCGGCCAACAAGCATACAGAAGGAAACAGACTTACACTATACACACGCTGAGAAGCCTGTTGACGAACATCACACGCCAGGCTGTCCAGTGAAACTCAAATGGAAAACGACGAGTTAACTCTCCTTCCGAGGTTGACATTGAGAAAGTCGTATGGGGATGATAAAAAAGCAGACTGAAACTCCTATCACCATTTGATGTACACTTGTAGATCTAAACAATTCATTCGGAACTTTATCTGAATTAATAAAACTGTCCAACTTCAATCGAATCCATACGCATGGTTGTGCACTTTCAAAAGGAAATAAAAGTATCATTGATTCAATAGTACATTTCACACACTGAAGATATTGTCGATCTGACAGATGTTCATTTATTCATTGTAACAAATTATTTTTAAGTGATTTCTTGGGAAACCAATTTAAAATAATATACTTCAGAACTTCGTATGTTAATATTGTTTTGATTATAGACCAAGTATAACGCTACATAGAATTTATGATACTATATATCCATCCCTAATGATTCAGGGATTTCACACGATATCATATCATAGTAATTAGTTATAAGAGTATTGGAATTATTCTGTTTCACACCAAATGTATCTGTAGGAATTACGCTTGACTTCATCAGGCATATATAAATGTGAACACACACATATTCTAGGAGGTATGGGTTTTCAAAATTCGCTTAGTTAGGTTGTCAATCTCTTCGCTTCTTTGTGTGTCCAAGCATTGAGCTTGGTTGTATGACTCTTTTAATGGGCAGAGGTTGCCTGCTTCTTTTTCTATTTTCACCATATTTAGGATTGCAGTCGAATAGCTTAGAGCTTGGTGTTGCGCCAGCCGGGAGTCGAATTCAAACCACTTGTGCATTCTAACACTGAACACTGGACACACTGCAACGTATCAAACATTTGCATTTTCATCTAATTGATTCACGTAGCGTATATCTGTTCATTTTTGTTAGTCTGTAAAGTGTAACAAAAGCGACATTATATTATGTTGGAATACTGTTTACAGAATCAAAATATTTCAAACCAATTAAGATCAGTCAGACTGTTATTTAGGATGCAAAGATTGGTGAAAGCACAAATTGCGTTTTTAACCATTTAATATGCTATGTATTCTGAAGTGGACATTTGGCTGAATCATACTTAAACTTTATTAGCATTATTATTTCCTTTAATTCCTACCGGAACATATTGCTTCAGCTGTACGTCTCCATTGCGTTTGGTTCTCTGCAATAGCTTTCACCTGGCTCCAGCTCTGCCCACATGCATTCATCCCCTCTTCACATGACATTCTCCAAGTCACCGTCGCACTAACGACCAACTCGCCACTTCCCTTTTGGGTTTCACTAAAGGGCTTGTCAAGTGATGTCACTTGATGGTTTCCTCAGAGTATGGTCAATGCAACTCCATTTCTTCCTGCCTATTTGTTGAACAATCGAGTCCTGCTGGGTTGGTGCGATCCCAGAGATCCTTGTTGTCTATCTTTTCTGGCCATCTTATCTTCAGTAGTATTGAGCGAAGACAACTGTTAATGAAGGTCTGTATTTTGTTTGAGATGCTCTTTATGATACGCAAAGTCTCTTATCCGTATAGTAGCACTGACTTCACATTGAAGTTGAAAATCCGGATCTTATTTTTCATGCCGAGTGCTGTTGCCTTCAACACAGACTTTAGTGTAATGAAAGCTTGTTTTGCTTTTCTGATCCTTGCTTTGATATCCTCGTCAGTTCCGCCTGAACTTGAAACGATGCATCTCAGGTAGGTAAAGGAGGTTGTTTCTTTCAGGTTCCTCCCATTTATGCTGATCGTTGTCTGTTATCACCCAAGAATCTTCATCACCTCTGTTTTCTCTATGTTCACATGAAGGCCTATCTTCTCTGGATGCTTCTTTTGCCAACTTGTTGCTATTCGCTTGCATATCTTACAGTTTGTGGGAAACCAGACATATATCATCGGCGAAGTCTAGATCCTCAAAGTATTTTGTGTGGGTTCATTTTATGCCTATTTCCTCATTGCCCACTGTTTATCTCATTATCCAGTCTACTGCAGTCAGGAAAATCATTGACGATACTAGGCAGCCTTGTCTTACTCCTGTCCTCACTTCGAAGGATTCCTTAAGTTTCCCGTAATGGATAACCTGGCATGTAGCGTGGTCATACAGCTGTTGGATGAGATGTATAAATGTTAGCGGCACTCCGTAGTAGCGAAGCAGTTGTTAAATCACCTCTCAATCGACGCAGTCGAATGCCTTCTCAAAGAAGATGAAGTTGAGATAGAGGGTTGACTGCTATTCCAAACTCATACTCGAACTTAAAATATCTACCTTTTTGAACAATAGTTTTATGTCCTGTAACTATGGCGATGTTAGTCATGGCGGTAGTGAACACTTATTCAAACTTCCAGTGGCAGATATTTTGAAAACAAAGGCTAAGATATGCGTTAAAAGAACATTCTTGCCTCCCTTTCTATGTATGAACATGTAAGCTCCACTTTTCTAAGAGTAATGCAGTATTCAGCTTTATTTATTTATTTTTTTCTGGTTATTTCAATAAAATCTTTGATGCAGCATTTTTCAATTCAGTCATTTTTATGCACATCAAGTTCATATGTCAACTTTTGTAAAAATGGAAAGCAACATTTCTGTATTACCCTTTTTTGTGAATTTGCACCAAACGTCTGGTGCGGATATACGATATTACGATTCTTTCACAAAGTTCCTTGTAATTTTATCTTTAATTGAGTTGAGAAGAAGCCGAATAGGGTACATGAGATTCTGCTTGTGATTACTGTCTGAGAAAGTATTGATTATCTCAGGGTTCATGAGAATGTTATTCGCATACGATGATATCAATAGATACAAATCAAAAGACTATAAGTTCAAAAAGTATCATATTATGCATCAGAAATGCATCCACTTTGTGAAGGCCGAAAAATATGAGATTATACGTTCGCTATGCAAGAAAATGAAAAAAACAATGAATTCACTGCACATCATGGGTGCTAACTGGTATATACTGAATAATGGACTCCTTCGAGTTCACTGTGTACTATGGTTGATACTACTTTCCTTCTTCAGTTTCTTTCGCTTCCCATTACTGCCAGTCATCTCTGGCCGGTGCCTAAGCCGTATAACCACATTTTGGATGTTTTTCGGCAACCTCTTCTTCTCTTTGCAAGTACCTCTTCGGCAGTTGGTGGTGGGGGTGATTAACAGCAGAACATGAAGACTACTTTATAACTTCAACCCCGTAAGTATTCATTTGTGTATTTTGGAACAATAATAACTTACAACGTAACTGTATCTCATATATATATATATATATATATATAACTGAATTCCTCTCTCTATATATGTGTATATATCTATTCACATAGAACTATAAATACCTTAACGCAAGTTTGTATTTGTTTCGTTATTTACCCTTCGCGTATAAACGAGCTTAGGAGGGTAGCTCACTACAACTTTCGGGATGTTTTAGAGATAATCTTACTTTAAAAAGGTTCCATAGGGAGTTGGAAGCAATCAGTCTAAAGACCTATAACTCATCGTTGACCTAATAACAGGCTCAGTAACTACACACAATCTCAGGATGAGACAGAAACACTTAATCAATACACTGTAGTTATTAGGAACAATTAATCAACAGATAATACTGCTACTAAGGAGTTACTGTTTGGTCCACTGTCCAAAGCTTCATATAAAGTAAACTTCAATGGTTCTCTTTCATGCTACGTTTGCCAAAGTGGCTGTGGAGTCTTCCCTTATGTAAACCGCCAGCTCCATGATTTCAATAACTGATGACTGAACACTCGAGAATGAGGAATCATTTGGCACAAATGAATAGTCATCTACTGTTGACGGACATGGTCGTTGAAATCAGTGTGCATGAAATGCTTAATGGCTTGCTTCCTACTCATACTCTTCTTAGTTTGTAACTCTGAAAGGCAGTGTCAATGCAACCGTCTCTTCAGAACAATTTTCTCTAAATAACTTACACAGTGAATACTGGATTCCGAAGTAGCAGTCTACAGATACAATTGTAAGGCTAATGAGATCCAATGACGAATTAGCAGAGTAAACACTCAACCTGATGGGTGCAGTTAGAAACCACAATATTGTCATCTATCGGTATGCGCCTTTTATTACTCGAACTCGTGTCTCGTCGACTTCTACATCTATTGCCTTAATTTCCAGGTACGGACATGCATGCGTATTCCTGAGGTTTAGTTTTGCGTGATAGTCCACAAATAACAATGCACATCTCTCATCTCACAGGCTAAATTAACACTCAAAATGCTCATATTCCTGATGCATGTAGACTGAATGTGGTAGTTTCATGCATCAAATATCCATCTGTTATATCCGAGATTTCCCTCCTACGTTACGCAATCATTTCGATAGACCGGGTGTAGGCAGGAATGCACACCATTTATGAATTCTAGAATTGCTTTCGTTTATCTTCGATCGCATTTGTCATCACAAGCATTGACTACAGGTCACTGAATACGGGTTTGTATGCACACCACAGGAAATACTCGATGCCACCTATATTAAGCCGGTGAAGGAATGTATTCAACCGCGATCACGTTAATCATACGCTGTGTAGATTGACAGTGTAACTTCCAGTGAAATTAACTACATCATGTCATTCATCATTCACTGAGACCACTTGATCAGCAAATTTCTGTTAACACATTTACAACTGGCTAGCTGATTTCGAAAATCACGTGGGACTGGCAATTACCCTGAATTCGTGAGATGTCGAATGAATCTGTTAATTTGTGATCAGAAAACAAGAAATTTGTCAAAAGTGATTTATTTCGCATTATTTGGACACCCACAAACAAATGTCACATTTCAGTTATCATTTCCAGTTACCAAATGGAGATTTTCGACATCTATTTTCACAGCAGTCTACATCTGACCTATATGCAAAATCGAAGACCCGATGGTTCGAAATATCCACATTCAGATAGCGGACAACACTTTCCATGGTTTGGACTGAATTTAAAACATCTCACTTGCAGTTATCGCCTTTCAAAAAAAACAATTACAAAGACATTAGTATGTGATGTAAAAGAATGACAGAGTAAGCTTCGAAAGTTAACATGAAATTGTCAAGAATGAATTAACCGGAAAATTATTGCGAGATTAAACATTCACATTACTACATCAACAACACTTCTCGTCCCGATTTGTAGGTGACGTCAGTTTGACTCAAGTGAATTGTAGTCAGAGATCAGGTTCAGTTCATAGTTGGCGGAAATTTGACATCCATTCACGGACAATAATGTTATCAAATAGCATACAGTGAAATGACACAGATGCAGACAGTTTATTCAAGGCAACCGAGGCATGTCCTGCAAACCATGTCAAACTTCCTATAAACATGTGAATATCTACTGATCACTGTTATTCATAGGAATGCTAATGATTATCTTCATTGTGTTCAATGACCAGTGTGTCCTTCAGTGAAACCGACTTTAATTTATCAGTACACCAATTTTGTTCTCTGCTTCCTTTCATGCAATGGAATATTGCAGACATATGCACATCAGTGAGCATACATTTCAACAGATCTATTCTCCTAATTCGTCTTTCCATCATGTGTACAAAGATGAAACAGTGTGATTGACACACGAAGAGTGTTCACTCAGATGATAGAAGTGTAGAAGTTACATAATGTCACGAATGTACTACAACGATTGAGGAGTAGGCGACGAGCTCCACTGATTTGTGATCAGTTGATTATGAGAAAGAAAAATCTTCAATGAAACAGCACCAGCTTCTCTACATCACATGCTGAACTGCAGAATGAAATGCACCACTGTAAACACTACACAACACATACGATTATCTGAAGTCATGACCTGGAACATTGATCTGCCAGTAATAGTCTTTATTATTGTGACTTTGGTGGAGAAATGAACATTGGAAATGTTATGTACAGCACTAAAGTGTGTATAATTGAGGTGCTGTTCTAACACAGCAATATTCACTATTTATGTATCCCAATGTATTCTGTTGGTGAACGTGTCAATCTTGTGACAATTGGACTGTAATTGTCGTTGTGTTGGTACTAATGAAACACAATTTGACTCAGGGTAGTTGTTTGCCAATTTCCGACCCAAATCAGAACGCTTAATGCATTCACACATCAGGCTTTGATTAAATCAATGAGATTGAATGAATGCATCAATCTTAGACGATGAACTGGCAATGAAATCCTACTGAGTCAAACGCAGCGTTATACAATCAACAGAATATTGGAAGAAACATAAGATTAAGAAAGGATTATGACGGTGTGAGTCAGTGAATTTAAAATTGCCGTCGACTGACGTCACGTCGACAGTCACAAGTCGGCTGATCGAGGGAATATTTGGAGATATCTTAGGCCTTCTCATGAAAGACAATCATAGTAACCATTAGAGAGTTTCTATAATAATCCTAATGAGGCCTAAATGAGTTAAAGATGGACAAAGGAATTATTATGCAGACAAAATCAACTAATTCTCGTAGTAAAAGGGAATAATACAAGCTCAAATAAATAACCAAATCACACATATGTGGGCAGACTTGAAGCCAGGTGAAGAATTCAGCAGAGAACCGAACGCAATGAAGACGCACGGCTAGAGCCCTATGTTCCTCAAAGAATTAAAGGAAACGATAATGATTAACTTTTATTTCCATTACATCTAATTAGATGAACTTGAAACATCTGATGGAATCAAGTAATTTTCCTTAGTCTTTCATTGAGAGATATTCAAAACGTGAAGAAAAGGATGGATAGAAATCTGTTGGTGAGAATTGGGTTATTTACAGTGGTCAGTCCTTGACTGCATCGCCATATGTGTAGAATAAACTTCTAGCCAGCCAAATGTAAGAGTGAAAGAGAATAAATGATGTCTAAGTGTGGTTCCAAAGATCTCCCAAACCTAAAGAAGCTAGGAAACAGGAAAGCGGCGGCACTGCATTCGATAGAAACGAGACACAAAATCGACTTTGATAGGAGTAAGGATCGCATTGAATGACAGCAAAAGCGCTACATGTATGAGTGAATCTCAACAGTTTGAGCTGGCGTGAAGGTGTGATGTTAGCTGATGCGTGGTGAATCCTGATTAATGAATTACAATGGATATCTATCACTAATTATTCATACTTGGTATAAATCACTGATTGTCTACATCTTCTGATGGAGAGGCTAACGAATGTTTTAAAACTGTTTAACAAAACACTCATGAACACGTCATTGTATACTGCATATGCACAAATATTTTCATATTCAGTTATCTACAATCATCAACATTCAGTTGAACTTAGTCTGATGAAAAGAACAGACTGTTCAAAGTGTATAACTGAAGTTGACCAACATTTTAGAGTCTGAGGTCAAATTTAGATCATCCGTAATAAAATTATGTTTTTTATTCATTTGCATGCGTGTTTCATGACTCATATATACAGACAAAGTTTTCAAAGACATTAGATATCCTTTTTATACATAAACTCCCCTCATATTAATGTCCCTGAATAAGTTCGCACCTGTTCCCAAATGAAACTGTGAAGTCGGTCTTTTCAACTTCGCTGAGATTTTACTCATGTCATTTTTACAAAACATACTTGACGTGTTCGTGTCTTGACAATTGATCTAAAGTTTGCAATCCATTCAATTGAGAACTAATCCAGTGAACACAAATGAATATTAATGAGCCATGATATTCTGAACTCAACTTTAATGACACTGTCATAAATTGAGATGCTGTTCAGTTATCAACTAGGCTTCATGCCGGACAAGATACTGAGCACGCCAATGTACATCAAGCGATAAACAGGGTTCATTGAGTGTACAGTTACACATGAGCAACAGACAAGTGACGACATATTGTAGATATCAACCAGTGCAGAAACCACATCTATGTCACACCTATGCTAAACAATGGAGATACGGATCTACCGGAAACATTCACAATGACACACCGAAATTGACGAAGCATCTCATGCTCACAAACACAATTATCACGCAAGTTATCAACAGAGTGAAGTTGAAGTCTACACTCGTGAACGCCTCTACATCAACGACATTACCACACAAAGTGGATCAACTGATATTCAGAATGGCTGTACAGTGAATTAGGCATCTTCCAAATTTCAAATAATACCCAGCCGACCTAATGAATATAGATCTACTATAATCACAGTAAAATGCACATCACAAGAAAACATACCTGAAGCCGGTACAACCTGGTCACCCATCATCAGAACTGACAATACGAATACCAAAATCGTGAGCAACGTAGAAGTCTGCATATTCGGAATAATATTGCCACAGTGTAAAGTGGAAAACGATTATATATTTCCCACTGTATCCAAATGGTGGACATATCTATGCCATTGTGTTCACACACGTATGAAGATTGTTCACACTGGAACATAAGTGAACATTTAGTTATGCACAGGGATTAGTGGAAACGTAGTCAGTGTTGTGAGATCAATGAGAAGAACACGAGTATTCGTCACATAATTTATTGTAATTCAGTGTAACATTGAGGATATACACGGTGTCCGTGTGTAGTTGTATTGTGTGCATTGTGGAATAGATTAAGTCACTTGTTATAATTCTATTACAATAGTTGTTTCCACACATTGTTCGAATTGTTATTTTCATTCTCATTTTGTATTCGGATGAAAGTGACTAACATTAAGTGGACGCCCTGGCCATAACGAAAATATATAACGAAAATATATAGAACTCGTTGTTATACGTGAACGAAAAGTGTAACAGAATTATGAATCATTTGACTTCCACGTTACATATGAAACATTGATCGAAAATGAAGAGGAGAGAGGAACCAAATGGGCGTTGACGAAGTCAGATCGACATGACTTGCTGTATGTAACACTTCAAATTGAATACCAAATTTTTCAGTGTTTTTGAATTCACTCCTGTGTTCGAATTTCAGATAACCACGCACAGCGTACCGTAAACGCCTGATTGAAATACATTTTCAGCGTAGTCGAGGGATATATTTCAACATGATATTAGGCACCACAATAATAATATCGACAGACTTGTCGACATTCTCAAATACTATTTCGCGTGTGATAGTGATTCTGAAGTGGTGACGTCGTTCGCAATAGAACAGTCAAATGTCACTTTTGAAACGGATTCATTGAACCATCACTGTGAAGTGACTGAAGTGCAGAGAATGCATCTACCCTGTTGATTGCGTTTACGGTTAAACTGGCACTGTCACATCCATGCAGGTCTCTTAGTTGAGAATCTTTTCGAAAAACAATCATACGATTCGCGCAATCAACGTTTCTCAGATGTATGAGCTTAAGTCCTCTCTCATACAAAGGTAAATTTTGTATTTACAGCATAGTCGAGCACGAAATATTGACGCTGAATGACATTTCAGATGAGTGTAAAAATCCTGACGTTTCCATTAGACAGCATTCTAAAGAATTTGAAGTCTACGAAACCTTTCAGATTATTTTAAAGTTTGGTTAATATATCAGTCTGACATTTTAAAATTATGTAGAAGAAGATTCAAGTACGAGTGATTGCTCTGCATAGCCCGTGACACAAAACACAGTCATTTCTCACAGTCTGTGAACGGAGCCGATTCAGAATTGTAACGAGTAATCACTGATCAAGAAATACACACTCCAGTATCTTCCTCATCACCTTCGACAGCTGTATGCGCATAATAGTCAAACAGTAATTGTTATCTGCAAGACAACTAATAAAATCCATCTAGCAATGGTCATAACTTGTGCATATGTCAATACTCGTAAACTTCAAAAATAGTAATTGAATTGGAAGTCACGAATTGTGAAGGATTCGTTTGTACACCTGTATTAGTCAACAAGTGATATGAGGAATGGACACCTACAGGATGGATGTTCAGAGATGCAATCTATGCCGTGTAGAGTATTTATGAATTTGCTGATGTAATGCCTGCCGGCTTAAAAATAATACGTGCGAATTTGATGGCATGCAAAGTAATTTGTCAGTCTTGAGCAATTCATTACAGCATTTATCTTTGAATCATTTAGCAACTAGTGGCTTCAGAGTGTTTATTCGGTAGTCGATAGATGACAGATAGATTTTGTCACTTGAAAAATGTTTTCTTGCTTCCGCAGGTTTTTTGATTTCGTATTCGTTCAATTCGCTACTTCAACCATTTTCACGCAATATCTTAGCTACTTTGAAGCAACTAAACTTATGGTCCTCATGGAACGACTGATAGAACTGCCCCAGATGATGATTTCACTGTATGTCTATGAGAGATTTTGTCTCGTCTGGTCACTGTTCGTTCCGATTTCGAAATCTGAACCCTACGCATTTGATATCCCAGCTGAAGCTCATCACTATTATACGTCTTCACAAATGATAATCTAATAATGTCGAATATTGCTTTACACAGAATGTGGTCTATACAATGCGTTCCAATTTTCAGTGGCTTCGTGTCAAGAGATACGATGAATCAATTTTTCGCTTGAGTCACCTTCCAGTTTCTTATGAACATCACTCACTGTTCATTTCTGGTGCCATATACAGATTCACGCGCATCCTGATTCACATTTTGTCGACACCCAGCTGTCAAACTTCAGCCGGATGTCGTAATTATATTCATCCTGTACTAAATAGGAGTGAAAACAGTGGATTTCGAATAGAGGCCTGTGCACGTTCTCTTCCTGAATCAAATATTGTAAACTTTGTAACAATGAAGAGTCCACTGAACGGCACTTACTCTCATTTGTCACTTTTCATATTGACTTACACACAGTGAATTTATTTGTCTCAATCTCACAGATTTCAGCAATTGTAAGCATCCATCATTCCCCTTGTCTATTGACAACAATCATGGACTTGACAGAATCCATATCATTTTCGAAGTCTTGAAGATTTTTCCTTATTCATCCATTTGGTTGTGTCTACATTTGCGTGTCCGTGTACTTTCACAACGAGGATCTCTCAATACCTTGTCTACTCAACGACATTCAAAAATGATTTTCTCGTTATGGTTTGCACTTCTTATGTGATTTCACTGTGTAGATGTCTGTCACTGTATTGTAGTACCATAAGGAGCTGAATTCACTCGTCCTGAAAAAAGGAATAATAATATCCTCGTGAAACTGAGCCAATGAATAATATCTAATTCCTATTACTCGCTATCTGTGACATATTTACCCGCAATCTTAGATATTCTGGACATGCAAACACGAACGAAAATAGTTCAGGGGATGGTTGTCAGAGATGTTGTCTCGTCCAGTCAGTTAGATCATTTCAACCGCACAAACCTTTGAAAAGGTAAGTATTGGCAGTTAAAACTGATCCTTAGCTCAACATTAAATAAGTCTTTTCACAGTGATCGCAATGGGCGATTCTTTAGAGCCTCAACTGCTTTTTCATCTTCAAGTTCAACCTTCATGAACAGAAGCCCCCTCAAAACCGTAGGGTTTTTTTCATGCTTTTGCTTCAATTTCCCAGTTCTTCTTGATGGATAGTTGGAGGATATCCATATATACGAGGACCCGTCTCAAACGCTTAAATTCACAATCAGTTTTACAACAGGTGTATATTCCAATTATTCTTGAGGATAACGAGTTGATACGTTTTCTCTTCCTTTAACATGATACCCAAATATGAAAATTCGTGTATTTACTATTCCATATTGGTTCCCTGTAGATCGATCTTCAAAGAGAACCGTCAGATCTTTTTTTAAGAAGAAAATCAAAAGAAAATGGAATTCTGATTTCATCTCTCATTGTGTCGTGAAATGGATAGCACAGTAGCAGTTGTTGAACTCCTCAGTTATCAATTCGATGTCGGTATTGTCGTCACATATGATGAAAATATCATCCATGTATCTTTGTTACGAATGAAAACTTTCGACAGTATGCCGTTACATAGTATGCTGTAAACTTGTCGAGAAGCAGTCTGCAAGTAAAGAACCCAGCGGTGTCCCAATTTCCACTACATCTCTTTATCTATAAAGCGTGTTATTGAACTAGAATTGGAAATTTCAGTGGCATCTGAATAGTACTTCCTTTAAGTAATGGCTCCGAACACACACGTCTTCAGATATTTTGAGAAAATCTTCCACTTTTATTTTGTGTAAAGTTGTAATCTGTACAAGCTGAGTTCTCTTCAGTTTGAGATAGAAAGAAAACCACACAGTCACTCGATGATGATGATTCACTTTATTCTGTGTTTAATTAAATTTGTTGTTGAAATATCCATCCTCCTCTATTGTAATAAAAAACGTTTATTCAAATTATCTATGAAAGCAAGATTGCAAAGAATTGTTGAAGACCAACTCGCCTAATTTGTGATTTCTATTAGATCGTGAAGTGTGAAGTTGATTTTGCCACTTCTTCGTTCACTACAGCATAACCTGCTCTTCAACAAACAGCAGAACCCACTGATGATGTACACCACATGTAAAATATCATGTCTACAAATATCTTCGACCGTAACGAAGATTGAAGCAATGAATAAAATAACTGCAGATTTCTTCATGAAGTAATGCCATTAAGAGATCGTTACAAACTATATCTCAGTTGTCATTCTTCATCTCATCGTCGGCTAATGGATAAACGTACTGCAGATGTATTGAAATTATTCGTCTCAATCCCACAAACCTCAGCACATTTAAGCATCCTGCAATCCCCTTATATGTTGACAACACTCATGGACTTGACATAATCAATATCATCTTCGAAGTCTTCAAGTTATTTGTCTGCTCACCTATTTGGATGTGTGTTCACTTGCTTGTCGGTGTACTTTCACTACCAGGATCTCTCAGTACCTTACCTACTCAACAGCCTCTAGTAACGACATTCAAAAATGATGTTCCTGTTATGGTTTGCAGTTCTTATGTTATTTCACAGTGTTAATGTCTCTCATTGTATTGTAGTGACATTAGGGGCTTAATTCACTCGTTGTCAAAACAAGTGAATAATACTATCCTCGTAAAACTGAGCCAATGAATAATATCTTATTCCTATTACGCGCTATCTGAGGCACATCTACTCGCAATCATAGATATTCTGGACATGCAAACACGAAACGAAAGAGTTTAGCGTATGGTTGTCAGAGATGTTGTCTCGTCCAGTCAGTTGGATCATTTCAACCGCACAAACCTTTGAAAAGGTAAGTATTGGCAGTTAAAACTGATTCTTAGCTCAATGGTAAGTAAGTCTTTTCACAGTGATATGAATCGGCTATTTTGTAGAATTTCAGCTGCAGTTTCATCTCTAAATTCAACCTTCGTGAATAGTAGCTTGCTCAGCTTCGTATGGTTTCTTTCGTGCTTTTGCTTTAATTTTTACTTCTTCTCGATTAATACTTGGAGGATATCCATCTTCCACGATGATCAGTCTGAGTCGCTCCAGGTGAGCATCAATTGTACTACAGGTGCATGCTCCTATTATTCTTGAGAAGAAAGAGCTTTAATTTTTCTCTTTCTTTTACAAGGGACCCAAATATGAAAATTCTTTTATTTACTATCCGGTGGCATCCTCAATGTACTGCAGATCCATGTCTACTTTCCCCTACATATTTATTGAGCGATCGGCTTTTGGTTGGTTTGTTCCCACATTTTTTTGTTACTAATTCTTTGTGGTCATATGATTTCAGCATGGAGCAAAAGCAGCTGTTGAAAATTCTTTTCGTATCCCTTCAAGTTTCTTTCATATGTAGAAGAACCTCAATGTGTTCATGGTTATCGTCTGGATGACTGGAGTAGATTATTTACTTTCCACTTGACTATGTCGGTCCACAGCCATTATGTACTCTTTACCCATATCTTTTCATCTTTCTGGCTACCTGGGCAGCCTTCCAAGTCAGTATGACGTTCCAACTATTTGCCAAATGATATGCTATTCATCAATTAAACATTAAAAGGAGATACATTATATAGGTATTTCAAATACCCTAAAAAGAACCTTCATTGGATCCACAGTAAGATTAGTATTCTCTTGATTCACAGCATTATCCAATAAACTGATGGATAAGATATCGCATTTGATAACATATCTATGTATCTTCAGATTCAGTTTACTCTATCAAGTTACAAAAATAGGTGGGACATTTTGTGTTTTATCCAGAAAAAAGAAAATAAATATTATGTCTCAAATCTTAATGAATGTTAAGATTGACATTCACTGAATACCTGAAGCCAATTCATTCAAAGGTCGACATTTGTCGTAGCTTTAGAAAATGCCATCCACTACGTTAAATCTATTAACATCAAACATCAAACTCTTTTCTTGACGGGATGTACTAAACGGATAGCTTAAAACCTGCCTCAGTGAGACGTTAATTTGGTTCATTTGACACTAAGGTATAAAATACAGTGAGAATGTAGCTCTTCAGCTTAATCTTAAAGCCTTCAGTTAGTGAGTACCGGGTTCGAGTCTCACTCTCAAATGTTTTTTAGTCAGGCTAACTGATGTATCATAAACCATGCATATCCGCACAAGCGACTTCAAACTGCGCAGTTAATGCATACCTGGTGATATAGAAGAGCGGTTACAATGAATTATGTTTTTAACGTGCATTCTTCACTCCACTACAATTTCATTTACCTACAAATTTCAATACAGTGAATATCTCAAGATTATTACCGGAGATTTGATATTTTGCAAATATGAATAACATAAAACATACATTTATCACAAAAGCCACTAAATTATTTTGTTTTTCTCTTAACTTTTTGTTTATTTAAAAAATTACTAAACATGATACCTACAGGCGTTTGAATATTTCAAAAACAGTGAGATCAGAGAACTTTAGCCCAACCTAAATTTGGTGAAATTTTAAATGCAGGAATTTGATATTGTCGGTTTCACTTTGCTGTTGTTGTTAATATTATATTTTGACAATTAATTCAGTCCAGAGTCTTCGGAAAATTATCTCATAAATAATAAAGTGAACTGAATAGATTGTGTTTAGTTTATTTGATCGAAATCATTGCAATCATCCTAAAATGTAATGGTTATTCTCAGTTCAATAGATCATTTTATCGGCAAAATATTTATTTATTTTTATTTTTATTTACAGCTTGATTCCACACCGTATTTTCAGTACAAGTGTGGAATTTTCAACATGGATATCGGTAGCCCAAATTCAGGCTAACCATAGATATCGGGTGTGCGCCGGCAGGGGATCGAACCCCGGACCATGTACATGGTCGGCGAGAGTCCTAACCACTGTGCCACCGACGCACCGTCAAACACCCACACTCTACCAGATATAGTGGTCTTACATCCTGTAAATAATAAAATCAATTCAGTTAATTTGTGAACAAAAAGTAATTTTGACCGTTTAAACCTGTTAGTCTAATTAGTATGGTATGTTTAGGTATTTTGGTTAATTTATTTTTATTAGAGCTTGATTTCATACAGCATTTTGGTACAACAATGAAATTATCTGCAAGTTACGTCCGTCAACCAAATTTAGCCGTCGAAAAACTGATATTGGGTGTGCGTCAGCCAGGGATCGAACCCAAGACCATAAGTATGGTCGGTGAGCATCCCAACTACTGTGCCCTCGACAAATAAGTTTCTCATTTGACAAAGATTTTTGGCCAGTTTGTTCTGAGAGCATGATAACGAATTTATAGATTGCACAAAATCATTAACATGGGCATAGAGGTAAATAGGTAAAACATCGTGATTATTACAGAAAGATGAAAAACTTCTAACAAATGTTTGATTGTAGTGATGTGATTCCTTGCAGGTATGATCACAACCTGAAATCAGTTAGATAACCACTGGAAAACCAAGGAATACTGAAAAGTTGTTTGTTTTCTAGTTCTGGTCTCCTCATCATTATACATTGTTAATCAAATTGGAACTCTGGGAAGGAACCGATCACGAGTCTACTGCCTAACAAATATGGAGACAAAAATAAGGAAGGATTGGTCATGCAGTGAGGAGAGACCGTCGACCGACATCAAGTTCTAGGCACTTAGGTGAAACCCAATTTAGGAAAAAAACGAGTTGGTCATAGGTCCAGGGTGACATTCAGGAGATCGTGTATAGGGGAAATGGAATATCACAGGCAATCATATAGCCAGCTAAAGATGATGAAAGTGGGTGAAACTTTTTCCACTTAACTCCCGATTACCAGCAAAGAAATGAAAATCAGATTCAAAAATAAATATGTTGTTCCACTCCGCTTAGATTTGATTTAGTAATATGATTTCATGAGATCCCAACTTTGTCACAGCTTGCATTCTTTTTGGTCCTCACTTATCATACATTTCAACACTACTAGTGTTTCCATCCAGTTATCTTTCGGACAGTCTAATCAACAGGTACAAATTACAAACAAATTTCACAAGAAATTATAAAAATCGTGTGTCCTAAAGCATTTCATGAAATACTTGGAGAGTTCATTTTAATAGCACTACATGTAATCCTCCTGTTATTTCATTTCCTACAAGTATTCATTCATATTTCATAGGCGAGTTCTTTTTCATCCGTAGTGCAATGACGACTAATTTCTGCTTTTTGCTACATAAAAATCAGCTGGATACTACTTGTTCTAATGGCACTAAAGGACGGAAAGTCCTTGACATAAAGCCAGTTGGATATATGTGCAGTAAGTTAATGAGTTTTGATGATGTTAATGAAACTTCACTTAGAAAAATATTCAGACATAAAACATCAGCCTATCTGTGATAGATTTACTTTTCCTCATCTGTGTGAATATTTGTGGAGATGTAACAAACTGTATGAAATGTGTAACCTGGAAATAATAATTTTTACTTTAGAATTTTATTTTTAACCTTGTAAGCTTCGTAGAGATAAGAAAATACGGTGTCATGAAGTTCTTAGTCATTTTGATTTTGAATGAAAACTTGGGGCAATATGTGAAAAGGATACGAACAACTTGTGTTTACTTGCATCCCATTATATATTCATTATATACCTCAAATAAAGTGTAAGCGTGAAGTCTCTTAGGGCCTTTTTGTATCTAATTGAATAATCTTGTGATTTCAGAACTCAATTCAATTTCACATATCCCTGTTTCTATAAAGTGAGTTGATTTCAACAAATCACTACAAAACCCGTTTGTTGCTTATGACTGACTAATTGATCTTCAATCCACCTTACATCGATTCATTTTGATGATGTTTGTACTCGCTGAATTATTTTGAAGTATACGAACCACAAATGTAGCATCTGAGAACCTTTAACCGATTTCAAGATAAATGATGCAACCTTTATTTGAGCAGTGTTCATTGAAAATTCCTTTAAAAATTGACGAAGCGACAATCTTCAGCGACTAATTTTCAAGTCAACCCTGGCTGATGTGCATATCTGATATTAATTTTTCCATACATCTACAACTCAGTGAATGATTAGTGTTCATTATGTAGAGATAAATACACTTGTTTTTCTCGACCAAATCTGTTCTAACAGTTTTATTCATCAAATGTGAAATACTCTTCTTTTTCCTAATGATTCTGTGATCTTCACTAAAATTGAATAAAAAGGCCATGATAAAGCATTTTCTAGATTTTCAGACCACTTGTATTTCAAAGTAAATCATTAAATACATACCATATTTATTTCACATACTTTAAACAATGATCCTGGGTTAATCTAAAATATCCTGCTCAACACGTGATTCCTTTCAGTATTCATAAATAACACTAGACGTTCCTATGATCACATGTTCGTGGATGAAAGGATCGAAAATTCTAGATGAAAAGGGTGAATTTCTCCTTATTCACTAATTGAGGTATTTTGTTGAGTGAAGAAGTGATTTATGCTTCCCTAAATTTCTAAAATGTAGCTGTTGTACTACTGTTCAGGAAGAAACAATAAGTGAGAAATGTTAAGGCGATTTATATTTAGTTATTTGCGCTAACTTTTGCTTATATGAGCTTATATGACTTCTGTTTTCTGTAGCGTAGTGGATTCAGTTTGCAAAAAAAATTGATTGAGTAATTCGGGTGTTTCATCCTTGTCGTGTTTTTCTGCTTATTGACCGTTTAAGCTCAGTTCTGACGGTCAATAAGCAGAAAAGGACGACGAGGATGAAACACCCGAACTGCTCAATCAATTTTTTTCGTAAAGTGAATCCATTGCGCTACAGAAAACCGAAGTCAGTAGTGACCTCTACAGTGTATGTTTATTAAAACCCTCGAAATCATGCATTTACCCTTCTACATTTCAAATCATGCAAATATTTGGAAGAAGTATGCATTCAATAACTATATTTTGTAGGTGCTTACATACTGTTACAAAGAGTGATCTCACTGGATGAGGATTCTTCTCGTTGTCTGCCACAATTAGTCACGCAGTATCCATCAGTTTATAAGCAAACTATAGGTAAATTACAAGAAATTATTCATTATGAGTTGAAATGACTGAAGTGGTGTTTTTTAACTGATACGGCACTGATCAGCAAAGAATAATCTTTGCATAATCTCGTTCCAAAACTGTGTAGCTACACAGTGTTCTTATAGATCAAGGAACTGTCTATTCTGTCGATTGTTCATACTGGTTGAAGTTTGAAACTTTTGACTTTGCTTCTTATGTATTCTGCATCACTTACTATGTTGAACGATACTCCTTTATTCAAGTGCTTATAGTTTCAGTGGTAAACGCTCCTGAGTGATACTCATTATTGTTGATGTTTTTAAGTTGCGCGATTGATTATATACTTGGCATTTTATTTGATGTGCCTTGTTTCCAGCTGATATAAACGTATCAACTTCCAGAACATTCTATGCCCATCCACGTCCCTGAAGTTTATGTCACCTATTCCATTCCGTAGTATCTAATCGCCCTGCTATCTAAATAAGTGACACATGAGTCAAGAAAAATACCTTCTACTGATATCATATAACACCATACTAGAGAAGACGCATTTCATACGAGTTATTTAGAAAAAACCTAAAGGAACCGTGTATGACATCTGGCCAGTTGCTGAATATGCGCGTAATACTCTGATTGTCATAACTGCCTAATTTCATGGTTAAAAGTTCACATAGTTTTTCAATTGGTGTTTGTGTAGAAAGATCAAATATCCGAGAACACTCAGTCTCACAATAAATGATTTCTGTTTTTGCAGATTTTGAAGGAAGTAAAGCAACGTTGTACTCAAAGACAAAGGAAATGATATGTGTTATGTTTATCTGAAATAATAAGAACATTTTGGAATTTATAAGATACTGTTGCCTCAGGGAATGTTATTACAAAATAGTATATAGAGTGAAATTGAAGCAATAAGAAGGAAGTTGAAATAGTCGGAGGTGCATGAATGTTTTGTGTGGGTCGTCGGAAATGAAACACTTTCGAATTCAAATCTTGAGACTGAAGTTCGCTAAGGAATGAAGAAATAATAATAGTCAACAGAGAACTAGTTGAATGAGGAATGAGAAAGTAATCAGAGTACTCTTACATTCACAGAATTCATGTGATAAATGCTGAAATGAAATTTATTTCATTTAGTGAGTTCATTGACCACACAACACCCCTTTTTATTCGTTTGTTATCCTATAACCGGTCTAGTAATGAATAATCCTGTGATTGTAAGTTTTTCTTATCCGGAGAAGAGTATTGAGTGTCCTTTCAGAAAGTCAGTGGAATTAAATGCCATTTCAGACATTTTTAGTTTTAATATTCTCCTGTTAAGGTAAATCAACTTTCTATAAACTGCATAGATAGCGGTCTAGTGACTCTGTTGTTCTCTTTTTTGAAATCAAAATTTTTCAACCAAAATTAAACATCATAGATTTATCATAATTAAACTAGTTGATTTGGATGACCAATTTCAGATGGCTGATCTTTCACATAACTCTCAGTCCTAATAGCAACTGATGTCCACAGGTGTGTATGATATTCATCTACTCATAATAGTGAGTAATATCTGCAACCGATTTATGTTAGTTCTAGAATGGTATTGCCTAAACTACTAAGAGTCTTGTGTGTTCCAGAAAAATTGTGAACAAAATAACAGTTGACAACTGCTGTACATTCAGGGCATTTATAATACGAATATTCGACTAGAAAACTGTTTTTTTGATTTATTCCAAAATTTCTTTCGGTTTCATCTTCGCCATGTGTCTATTGGAAGAAAGTGAACATAATATTCAAAGAATCAGCCTTTTCTTTAAAAAATAAAAGGGTCGTATACAAGTCATCAAACCTGGGAAGTGAGTTGTATTTTAGATAAATATTTTATGTGATCTTTGTTCCCACCTACACTTGTGAATGTTTCTTCAATCCTCTGCATGGCGTTTATGCTGAGCAACTGTTGTTGCTTTTACATAATTTAACTTGACCCAATTTTCTCTTTGAAAGCTGTTGTGAGGAAGGCAGAACCCCGTCATTCCTCAGTTAACAGTTATTTTCATTTGAAGAACTCAACCGTCTAACAACTAATTCCCATAATTAGATATAGATTCAACTTTTGAAGTTGAACGAGCTATTTTCAAAAAAGACCAAATAGTAGTTGGCATTTAATAGAAAACATACTTTCGAATTTGTTGCCAGCTTAACAGGTTTGAGATAGATTAAGTGTCTATTAGCTTTTGTCATGAAGGAATAACAAAACTTATTTAGCTTTACGGGATTTTGAAATAACAATGTTCAGTAGTCTAAGACAAACACGAAAAGAACAAAAATAGACAGCAACATCAACTGTCAAAAACTCCTTATACATAGTCTTCACTTACTTCTACAAAAAGAAATGTGAAATTCAATAATGTCAGCATCTTGCGTCATAACTTTTGCTGCTGAATGATGCTGAACCGATTTCGAGAATTCCATGCCAACAGGCACCTATGTGCGTATAGTAACATAGAGCTATTTGTAAAGCATCTCTAATGGATTGGGATGCGTGTTCTTTCGATATCCATTCGTTTCTTAATCAGACAGTTTAACATTAATTCTTTTGAATATTCAATTACCAATAATTACAAGGAACTTCAACACTGCTGAATGTGTAGGCAAATAAATACACAGAAGCTATTAACATTTGGAGATCAAATTGATAAGTGTCTTAATAACATCACATACAGAAACTCCACATTAAGGAAGCTGAGAGACACCTTTCTTAACCACTCGACCTTTCACACCGATGCATATATCAAGCAAAGTGAGTCGCGCCTCTACAGAAAAGCTGTGATGCTTACAGTTTGTGGTCACAGGATATTTATCTCTATGAAAATGGGAAAACCTCATTTCAAAAGTGTGATGCACATTTGCTAAGCACAAGTGACTTTCGAACTTCAGAATTTTGGTCACCTTGGTCTGGTTCTTCTTGTTGGAACCACAGTGTGAGCAGTTGAACGAACAAATTCAAATCTGTCAGTAAGACCGAATGTCAGTCAAATCAGTTGATAAATCTTCCTGATGTCTGACATCAACCTGACATTCTTTGACAATTCAAAAATCAACTAAACAGCACTTAAAGATAAATTCTGCGTTTAAAATCAGTCTGGTTAGTTGAAGTTCAATGTTCAACAAACACAAACGCCACAGACAAAAATATCAACAGGAGAAATGGATAGTTAAATAAGCAAAATGAGTAAAAGTGACAGCCTTATTTTGGACAAAATCCTAACACAATTTACAGAATTCTCAGAATAATTAAATGCTGCGTAATATTTCGCCTTCATCCACTGACGTCAGTCTGTTTTATATATTATGAAGCAATACTGTTCAATCTGATATATAGACTAATCTCTTATGATATTTTCATCTCGTCCTCATTAAATACCCACCGGTAGTGTGAAAGCAGATTCAAATACTGCGTGAGAAGATTTAGCGAATTAGGACATATAGAGATGGTTTAAACTAAAAGGCATTGGAGAAAATATAATGACCTGTGCTGAATGGAGATTTAGATAACCCAGTATTCCAAGTAGACAAACATGAATAGCTGGTGTTTCTCATCAAATTAACATTCTATCACATGATGCTATTTATTTTATATACTAAAAGACATGTGTAGTCTGGCAAAACGATCTTGAAACAAAGTGCTCATATATGCATATATATATGCTGTTGGTCATTGACGTACCCAGATGACTTGATTTCAAATAAGCCGACGGTTGATCCGCTGATGGCGTCAGTAAAAAAGCAGACAAAACTGATAAATAATGAGACTAATACTCATCTGATTATCCAAAAATGAGATCAGATTTGTTCGTACATTGCTAATTTCGACTTTGGAAAATGTTCTTTGACTTTCTAGCATTACTAGGAATAAAGTATTTTATAGAAATGAGAATAACCTACGTATGAAGAATAAAATATCATTACTTATGTTATAACTCAGTATAACTGACAGTCTAAGATATAACATATTATCAAATCCTGTATGTAATTCAAATTGGTTTTGTTTAGGAATATTTCAACTTCAGCATCTTTTTTAAGTAAAATTCAAGGTGGAAAACTGGGGAGACATTGTTGTGCCTGTTATTCTTTCGTTATGTTACGACTACGTTAAAAGGTTTCAAAAAAGGATCGCTATTTTGTCACTTGAAAACTTATTTAGCTGGTCAAAATAATGAACACCTTTCTTTTCCTCTTCACACGACCACCTCCACAGAACAGTCTGACCCACGACCGACTTGTCGATACCATTCGACGGCCTGGTTTGGTGAAGTCATTCAGATGTCTCCTATGCATTCATCCAATCCATTCGAGAATGAGGAACAATTTGTCAAAAGTGAATTGTCATCTACTGTGGACGGACATGGTCGTCGGAATCAGAGTCTATGAAATGTTTAATTGCTTTGCATACTACTTATCCTCTTCTCATTCCGTAACCCTGAAAGTATTTCTTACGCCAGGACATTCAGTGGAACCATACTGAGGAACGGTGGGCTGGACGAAGGTCCTACGGTGACATAGATACGATCGTGTTAGAAGGAGATGAAACTTTATGTCCAGTCGTGATGCAAGCAAATGAGGACTACAGGGAAAAGGATAAGAGCTGTAGGTGTTGTTAAAGTCCCGAGTTCACTCGGAAACCATAGGGGTAATAGTAATTCTCGCCTAGTATAATAGCCCGCTAGTTTCCTAGCTGGTCTGAAGCTCAGGAAAAGATATGGTGCTGGGAGTAGGGCAGGCGGCCCTACTCTGGAAAACGAATCAGACTGCTGCGAAAGCTTCAAAGCACAAGGGAAATAATAATGAAGACAACAACAGCTGGGACAGAATCAGACTCCTGTCCATGTAAAGCAAAATAATAAATCGCGTCATCCTGAAAGATATAAAACTTTCAGTGAATCCAAAATCATCCCAGAAAATGATGAATTTAATTAAAAAATCAAAACAAATGATTCAGCGAAGAGACTCTTTTCAACGAATTTATCATCAAGCTGTACAATCGTATATATATGGTTTTTAAGAAGTTATATCCGGTGAGGGAATTGAAACAGGTGTGAAAGCATGAAATAATAATAATAATATGAAGTGCAATTGAAACTAAAATGTTTGTGATTATAATCGTAGTTAAATGTCAAGTGGCAAAGCAAATTAATGTCATATATAGAATAATTCATAGGATGGATAGAACTTGAAAAAGGTGTGCAATTATAAGATTAGTAGACAAATCGAAAAAATAAAAACGTTACGTAATATTGTGTGAAACTTAATAGCATAGAATTTATTTTGCATAAAGGAATTCATTTAGAATGACAAGTGGAACAAGTGAAATGATACCGGGGATAATTAAAAGTGAGAGTAGTAATAGTAACAATTGACTTAATAAGGGAGAGTATGCGAATTGAATAGACAAAATTGAAAAAATGAAAAAAATGAAGAATTCGTAGAGCTAAAATATGATTGGGGATTACCATACTTTAACATAGAGGGATTAAAACCATGAAAGTTGGACGGGTTGAACGAACTTTTTCTGTACACAGAGATCTGGCTTTTCTGTTTCGATAGCCAAAGCTTCAGCAATACAGATGAGTCGGGTACGTAGGGATTTGGGTAGATTACTCTTTGCCTTGTAGATGACTTTGAAGGCGGAGGCTATAGAGATAGGGTGATCATTATCGACCAGATGTTCAATGATCGCGCTTCCTATTGCTCCACTAACACCTTTTCGTAACCATGCAGGATAGTGTTCTTGCACCCTCTTGGACAAAACTCGTGTCGAACGACCGATATACCTAGCTCCACACGAGCAGGTGAATTGATAAACACACATAGAGTTGGTCAACAAGGGGTCTTGTCCTTTGGGTTATTGAACAATAATGGTCTTTTCAGGGATTGTGATATCCTCCGTTTCATGATATCGGAAGCTAAGTCCCCTTTGAATTCCAAGGTCATGTAAAGTATCTTCTTGGGTATGGTTGATAACTCACGTTTTTTAGGATTTGAATGAATATTCTTATCTACAAAACGTGGTGGAAATCCATTTTCTATTAGGATTTTCCTCAAGATGTATAACTCATCTTCCACAGTATCAGGGCTACATATGCGCCGAATACGAGTGGCAAGCGACCGGATCAGGTTTCGTTTTCGACCAATGGGTACCCAGCTGTAGAAATTTGTCAGTTGACCATTCCATGACAGCTTGCGATAAATCGATCTTTTCAGGGTTCCATCGGTCCTTCTTGATAAGTTCACATCGAGGACATGCATACTAGACTCGTTCTCCATTTCGAGTGTGGATTTTATCGCCGTATGGCAACCATTAAATACATCTAATATATTATTTAAGTTACAATCACTATTACACATAATAAAGGTGTCATCTACATACCTTTTATACATTTGAAACCTTTGGATTATAGGCTTCAGCTGATCATTTACTAGACTGGACATAAAACAGTCTGCAAGGAGAGGACCCAAGGGAGAACCCATTGCAATACCATCCTTCTGTCTGTAGATTGCTTCATTGAAAATAAACTGTACATTCAATGTACATCTCAGAAGTAGTTCTTTCAGATCTGTAGTGGGTAAACCTATATTCAGTGTGTTGTCTTCCATATATTTGCATATAAAACATATAGTTTCTGTCAGTGGAACGTTCGTAAATAGGGATTCTACGTCCGAAGACAACATATGTAATTAAATCAAATAATTTGTTGATTGCAGCTCTATGCATCATCATCGAACAAAGCATGGAATAGTAGCCAAAACTCAACCTCAACTTAATCCACTTTACCGCCGATAGAGTTAAACGCGAAGCAATTTAAAAAGTACTTCAACACTATGGAATCCAAAACCTTAGCCTTCATGAAGAGCATGTTGTCGAAATCCTTTCGATCAGCTCCTTGATGATACTTTGTATTTGAATTTGAATGAAATCTCTGCTGATTTTGCATGACCAGGAGTAATAATGCACTTCAGAATTGACCAGTTTACTCTTCTGAGTTCTCCTGAAGACCACCATTTCGCATATTTATGTATTCCCGGCAAATAACTATTCAGCTTTGAAGTGAATTTACGAAACAAGATCACTTTTAGCTGACTCATGTGATGTAAAAATAACACGACATGGGAATTTTTCACACCTTACCAGCTGAATCTGTTTATATCACGACTATTTATTACTAGGCATATATCAAGCGTTATGTAGATTTTTATTCCTACCTAACACTTGCCGTTTGACATGCACGGCCTACCACTTTTCTACTAACCACCACGCAGACATTATCCCACTGAATGACTAAATTCACTTGTTAACAAATACGGGATAACATCAGTCATTCCTGAATTGTGTTAACCAATATTCAGGTCAGCAATAGCCACACACATAAATCCAAGTGTTCTATTAGTGCTACTATTGTCGTTCTGCAGATTTAAAAATATTGAGATATTTGTAAGTGAACACAAGCAAAATAATAAAAATATCATATTTTATAAGGGTGTGTGTGTGTGGTATACAGAGTCATATTGGTGCAGTTTAATGTTAATCAGTCATCTGTTCATCAAGTGTAGTGTTTAAGTTAATATATACCACTTATGGACTTACTCTGTGAACATGCTTGTTGTTCTTGTTGTTGGTAATTGTTTTGGTTTGGGAGAATGAGTTATCTCCCCAGATTTATTGAACGATTCATTAACTTCAAAATATGGGCATAAATCACTTTTGAAAGCAGAAAAAACCCGTACACTTGTAGTTATTATTATTATTATCTAGATGGATGCATTTCATTGTAGAAATGTGGTGTGTTTGTTATTTGTCAACTTACCGCTTCAATGACGTGGGTCTTGAATTCAAAAGAAGAACACAGAGCAACAAGATGGATTTGTGAAATCATGAAGGAAATGTGTTGGTCAGGTGGATGGTTCTGTTTTTGGGGTTTTTTGTCAATTGGATGGTTTTACTGAGAGGCAGCTTTCACTGTCTATCTGTATAACATTTACAGCGCTGACTGCAATGTGAATTCGGCTTAAGGAATTCCACATGGATGAATTATATTTATCTTTCTTGATGGCGCAAAATGTGACTAACTGTTGTGACTTTATCTCATGTTAGTCATCTGCAAGATGGATTTCAGCTGAGAGGATGCCGTGATGTTATCTGATACTGAATGATTCTGCATTTTTCACAAAGCAATCGCTCTTGCAAATACTTGAGTCTGATTACTTAGTCAGACACCAGTCACACAGGGCACGTGCTGACTGGCTGTCTCTGCAAACTCGATGGGTGAACACAACTTGCTTTCCATAAACACTAAAGATCAGTTTGCCTGACTTCGTTTTCATGAACTCCTATCCAATGAGATATTGATTTCACCATTCGTAGTGGAGTGAATCTGTGGTACCTTTCCACTTAACTTTAAAAACGGTGATTGAATGAATTCATTAGGTTTCTCATGCAATTGACAACTATTTACTGACGGGAAGTGTTTAATCGCAAGACGACCGCCAACCCCTTGGTTTACGACTTTTCCATAACGCAAGTTTACTAACGATTAGGTGGAAGTTTCAACTAACCACATCGCCATTAATCTGATACTTCAGCGAATCTGCGTCTACAACGGTTATGCTAATATATGAGAATATGACTTTTGTGAAATATAAGTGTACCATAACTTGAATCCATTTTATTCTGCTCTAATGTTTGTTCATCCTCCTTCTTATTTGATGAGAAAAGATTCATAAATGAGGTCAAATGTAAGTGGATGATACCTACATAAGCTACGTATAGAATTGTATTAAGTCTTCTTCAGGGAATTGAAGATTCTCATTTTAAGGATAAATGCTTCTAAGTATCCCCTCAATTCCAAAGAAATGGCAAAGAAAACACTATTTGAATCTAGAATTCAGAGGGGACCTAGCAGCAGATACCTGTGAAGGAGCATCTCCAATTCCCAGAAGAAGATCTAATATACTTCAGTACCTATAGAATGTCAAATATTATCAATAATGAAGAATACAATTTACGGAAAATGTGCCGTTTGTGAAGCACTTTGTATTCAGTTTATGGGATATTTAACCCACTGGGATCAAGAGTTTAACCCCACCCAGATTTGCTTCAAACAGTTTATGCTTCCTATTTTGTGATTGCATTATCATTTTAGGGTTTACGATGTACAGCGACGACAGTCACAATGGCTATTCATGAGTATGAACACTCTTACAAATGTTCCATTGACTTCATTTCTAAAACTGTGACCAGTACGATAGCAAATCCAAGTAATGAAACAATAAATATCATCACTTCAAAATGATTTATGATCTTGGCGAATACGATGAGATCTTGATTAAATTATCATTCTGATGCATGGCATAATGTATCTGTTTGCTTCGCATGTTTATATCTCGATCACTGACGAATTGATGGACTAAATAATTATCATGTTATTTTGCATTTAGTGGATTGTGTTATATCATCAACATTTTAATTGATCAAATATGTTAAATATATCTCATGATAATAACTGTTATTTCTTTAGTGATGTCTGTAATGTCTCTGCAGATTCGAATTTATAGCTAGTGATTATTCGTGGATGGATATGAAATGAATAAATAAATCAGCAGAATAAACATTCAACATGATGGGTGCAGTAAGCAACCACTATATTGTCATCAATCGGTAGGCGACTTTTATTACTGGAATTCATGTCTCATTGACTTCTAGATCTATTGTACTTATTTCCAGGTATAAACACATGCATGCGAGCGTATTCCTGTAATTCCTAAAGGTGAGGTTAGGTTTTGCGCAGTAGTAATAGTAGTTTTGTGTGACTGTCCACAAACTACAATGCACATCTCTCATCGCACTGGCTACTTCACACTCAAATTGCTCATATTCTTGATGCATGTGGACTGAATGTGGTTGTTGTTTCATTCACCAAATATCCATCTGTAATATCCAAAATATCCTTCCTACATTACGCGATCGTTTAACTAGACGGAATGTGTGCAGGAATACACTACAAGTCAACAACTATATTTATGAATTCCAGAGTTGCCTTCGTTTATCTTCCCTCGCATTTATCAACTTAGAAATCGACTACCGGTCGCTGAATACTGGTTTGTATGCACACCACACGAAATACTCGATGCCACTTATTTTAAGCCAGTGTATTCAACCGCAAACATGTTAATCATACGCTGTGTATATTCACAGTGTAACTTCCAGTGAAATTAACTTCATCAGGTCATTCATTATTCACTGAGACCACTTGATCAGCAAACTTCTCTCAACACATTTACAACTGGCTAGCTGATTTCGGAGATCATGTGAGATTGGCAATTACCCTGAATTCGTGAGATGTCGAATGAAGCTGTGAATTTGTAATCAGAAAACAAGGAATTTGTCAAAAGTTATTTATTTCCCATTATATCGACACCCACAAACAAATGTCACATTTCAGTTTTCATTTCAGTCATCATTTTTGACATCGAGAATCACGACATATATTTTCACAGCAGTCTTCATCTGCTTTACAGAATTCACCTCCTGGTTTACAACAAAATTGAAGACCTGATGATTTGCGATATCGACATTCAGATAACGGACAACACTTCCTAAGAGTAAGAGTGTCTTTATCGATATCCCTACACTCACAGTGTAATCCTTTCAAAGAAAAGAAACACAAAGATATTGGAATTACATGAGAAACGATGACAGAGCAGGCTTCGAAAGTTTACATAAAAATTGTCAAGAATGAATTACTCGATAAATTATTGCGAGATAAATCATTCACATGTAGGCGACGTCAGTTTGACTCAAGCGAAAAGAAGACATTTGTCAAAAGTGATTTATTTCTAATTATCTCGACATCCAACAAACAAATTTCATATTTCAATTTTCATTTTTCACTTGACATCGAGAAAATCGACAAATATTTTCACAGCAGTCTTCATCTGCCTTACAAAATTCACCTCGATGCTTACAACAAAATTGAAGACCTGATGATTTGCGCCGTCGACAGTAAACAGTGGGACAACACTTTCCAATGTAAAAAGGAGTATATATGCCATCCCGACACAAACATTCATCTCCTTTCAGAGAAAACAAATATAATGTCATTTGTATTTCATGAATAAGGGTGGTGCAGTTTGCTTTGAAAGTCAAATTATTGCGAGGTAAAACATTCACATTACTATCTTAACACCACATCTCGTATGGATTTGTAGGCGACGTCAGTTTGACTCAAATGAATTGTAGTCAGAGATCAGGTTCAGTTCATAGTTAGTAGAAATCTGCAATTTATTCACCGACAGTAATTTTATCAACTGGCATACACTGAAATGACAGAGATGCAGAGAGTTTATTCAAGGCAACCGAGGCATGTCCTGCAAACCTTGTCAAACATCCTATAAACATCTGAATATCTACTGATCACTGTTATTCAAAGGAATGCTAATGCTTATCTCCATTGTGTTCTGTGACCAGTGTGTCCTGCGTTGAAATCGACTAATTTACTTATCAGGACACAATTTCATAAATTTCGTTCTCTGTTTCCTTTCATGCAATGGAATAATGCAGACAAATTCACATCAGTGAGCATACATTTCAACAGATCTTTTCTCCTGATTCGACTATTCATCATGTGTACAACGATGAAACAGTGTGATTGATGCACGAAGATTGTTCACTCAGATGACACAAGTGTAGAAATTACATAATGTCACAGATGTACCACTACGGTTGAGGAGAAGGCGACGAGCTTCACTGATTTGTGTTTAGTTGATAAATAGAAGAAAAAGTCTTCAATGAAACAGTAACAGTTCCCCTAGTTGAAATACCGAACACCAGAATGAAAGAGACCACTCTAAACACTACAAAATACATACGTTTATCTGAAGTCATGAGCTGAAACATTGATCTACCAGTGATAATCATTATTCATGTGACTATGTTGGGGAAATGAACATTAGAAATGTGAGGGACTACTGTAATAGGGGTATATTAGGTCCACTAACATGGCGGCTGCATGTTCAAATGCAACACTCTCCATTGAGGAGACACGATGATCGCGATTCTCAAGATGTAAGACATCCACCATTCCGTTGCAGAAACCGTTCACAAAAAACTCTCATCACATGGCTTTGATACTAAGTTCTTACAAATTCAAACAAAAACTGAGAAGTCGGAATCTTTGGAGGAAACCTCATTCCAATGAAAATCGGAGAAACTATGCAAGATGTCTGAGATGCAGTTTTATTCTTTCAGTCGACTTCTTTTATTTCCATTACACCTAATTAGATGAACTTGAAACTCCAGATGAAATCAAGTAATTATCATAAATCTTTCATTGGGCATTGGGTATATGATATTCATTATAATAAAGGTTTTTGTATATGCTGAGATTTGTAAATTCCGGTTTAATAATAATTTGATAATGCTATTAGCATTAAATAGCAAAACGTCAGTAAAAACAATATCGTTTTGTTTTTCATTCATTGGGAAATACAAAAACCTTTATTATAATGGATAATCAGTCATCTATTCATCAAGTGGAATGGTGAATTTAATGCAAACCACTTATGGACCTACTCTTTGAACATGGTTGTTGTTCTTGTTGTTGGTGGTGGTTTTGGTTTGGGAGAATGAATTATCTTCCCAGATTTGTTGAACGATTCATTGACTTCAAAATATGGGCATAAATCACTTTTGAAAGCAGAAAAAACCCGTACACTTGTAGTTATTATTATTATTATCTAGATGGATGCATTTCATTGTAGAAATGTGGTGTGTTTGTTATTTGTCAACTTACCGCTTCAATGAGGTTGGTCTTGAATTCAAAAGAAGAACACAGAGCAACAAGATGGATTTGTGAAATGATGGAGGAAATGTGTAGGTCAGGTGGATGGTTCTGGTGTTGTAGTTTTTTCTCAGTTGGATGGTTTTACTAACAGGCAGCTTTCACTGTCGATCTGGACAACATCTGCAGCGCTGACTGCAATGTGAAGTCGGCTTAAGGAATTCCACATGGATGTAATATTCATCTCTCCTGGTGGCGTAAAGTGTGCCTAATTGTTGTGACTTCATCTCATGTTAGTCATCGGCAAGATAGATTTAGCAGAGAGGATGCCTGGATGTTATCTGATATTGAATTATTCGACATTTTCCACAAAGTAAATTCCACTCACTTAAGTGGTTCAGTAGTGTTACATTATCCGTGTGACTCATAATACCCAATAAAACTATATCGCTCTTCGTTATTACTATTCTTTTTGGCTCATACCGCCGTTTACTGTCTCTATTTTTCTTTTTTTCCAACTTTCGTCTCTCGCTTTGTTTGCTACATGGAGTGTGGCGACTCGAACTGCTACACATCGGTGCAAAGTTCTATGTAGAAACCAGTCAGGCAGTCAGACATTATCCGAATATCAGTTAAAAACTATCCTAATATTCCCATTAGTTGAATCACCTCACTTTAAGTTCTTCAAAAGTTGATCCCGCTTCACGCTAATGATAAAGTTACATGTCTGATTAGTAACACAAACAGTATGTTTTGACTGAGGGCTCTACAGATGGTCAACATAAAAGAATTATCTCACTAAAAGCTGTTATTCTGATGTGAATCTGAGAACAGTAGTGTCCACCGTCTTGGATGTGAAGATAAATGTTGCCAATATTCACTGTTTTACAGTGACTATAAAAACTGTGAAATTTCAAAAGACAGAATCGGTGTGCCATCGATTTCAGTCCCAGCGGCAGAATGGCCAGGGAGTTCACCTTGTAACCTGAAGATTTTCTGTTCCGTTTCTGATGAGGTTATGAATGTTTACTTCTGACAGGTTCTCTTAATGATCTCAACCTGTGACCAAACTTGAAACGACACTTGCAAACTTAAGAAATCCATTCAAGCCGTGGTAAATCACAAATTCTTTTCTGTTCAAAGATTGTCGACTGGCATTTTGTTTTGTCATGAACAGCCCACTGTTTAAATATTGATACAAATATTCTGAAAAAAGCGTTTGTGCATATCACAGAATATTCAGCGTTATTTTCATCTCAAAGTGTTTACTTCTTGTACAGACTTTTCAAGTGATATAATAATCTATGAATAGAATAAGTCTATGTCGTGCATATTCCCATTCTCCATATTGATTTTTTTTCCATTTTCTTAAAATAGAGATTGAGATCCAAGGATGTAATGGACTGATTGAAACGCTATTGAAATGAAGTAAACATGGTGAATTCAGATATCAGCAGATGGCCTGGCTAATGATGCTTTCCAGAGTTCTCCGTCCCAACATCGTGATCTTCTGCGTATTTGTCAGCCAATAGGTTTCCCGATTGGTCCGTTGTCTGTCAGGGTTCCTTGTTTCCCATCGGTACAAGCCATTCGATCTTTATTATGGAGTTAAAGAAGCTGCTGACGAAATTCTCCTGCCTAGTTTACTAACTGATTTTAAGCGCACAAGAAATGGGGAAGGTGAGACATGGAGCTAGTGAACTTACCTAGAAAAGCCAGTTCATCAGCTGCAAAAACATCAGAGCTCAGAAACAATAATAAAAATATAGTCGTTCTTATTAACTAATTATGCCATAATCGCCTTCACTGAATTATTGTGATCGTCTATACATTTAACTAGTTTTTAGTGAATACATAATTTCGAACTTATCTGCAAAGACACTCATTGTAAAGAATAAAATTAAAGTTTCATCAGATGCTCTCGTATTAACACAACACTGCCAAAGTATTATTTCCTCCTTCTGATATTCTGTCAAATATTGAAAGTATCAGTACTCCTCACTAAGCAGATGGCTTTGTCATTTGTTCGGTTTTTTTGATGTATTGAAAAACGTCTTCTCAACTGGCCTGTTGAATGAAACTTACAGATGAATACTCAGTTTTCTTGTGTACTTGTCATCCTTTTAGCCTTTTATGCATTAAGTTACTCGCACTTTTGATACTTTTTTACAGGGAACAATTGCCTTAGGCATGAATTAATTGCCATATTGAGAATATGCGTTGAAAGATAGACAGAAAGGGGAAATAATGAAAAACACATTCGACGTCTAACCTTCATGCAAAGAATTGGTTATTAAGATCTTACACAAAATGTAGGTGAAGAGTTATAATTGTCGGACATCTGTGAGTAAATGTATAGAGTAATTCGGTATAGAAATTGACTTCCATTCACCTCAGAATGCAACATTTTCAGTCATATAGATATCAATTCGGAAATTTTATCTAATTAATACTTCTTATCCTTGAATCGTATTAGTAAAGTAATTAAGACTGGGGATGAGAAATCGAAGGTAAAAGTGAAGAGTCGGTTCGAAATTAAGATTGAAAAAGTGAACATGGAATTATTAATCTGACCGACGAGTAGTAGTCACTCAGCTAGATCACTCAGTTGGCGATATTTTGAGTCTCTACTGAATTCGAATTAGATGCTCTCAGAAACAGTCATGTCAATATGATTACGAGAAACAAATTGTCCTCGTAACGTCATCCAGTTGTTTATATTGCATCAAGTTGCTCTGTATTAAATAATGGGGATGATAGTACACCTTTACATTTATTTAAAGGGTGTTGCAGTGCTAGGCTGTTAATAATGTTGCAGTAGTGGGAGAACAATCAAGCATCCAGTAGATGAATTTAGCGTTGTTTTGTTCCTTGGGCTGGATGACGTAATTACAAAGTAGCTATCATTACCCATCTGTGCAACTTGTTCGGTGCTATCATGGATGTCAGTTATTGAGCATACAGGATCTTATTAGGAAAGATATACTAACTGGAAGTCAGCTTAACCCGTTAAGCTTCTGATCTAGTAGATAGGTAACAACGGATCTCACTCCAGGTTTTATATTTACCGTATTCCTGTGTAAACACCGTTGATTGTGAGACGTTTCAAGCTTCAAGTGCTCTGCGTATAAGATCGTCTATGGTTACTTGCTGATCATGAAAAATCTGATAGAATCTACTTTTTTGGTCAGAGTGATAAGGCTTAAGTAGATATTTAAGTATATTACAAGAGAATCCAGAAGTATTGTTTATTGAATTTTAATCTATCATCGAGGTGAAGGTTCACAGCACAACTAATTATTCAATTATGGTGCTACACTTTTATTCCCTTGAAAAATACGCATTATGCTTTGATGATCAACTAAAATGATGCAATGTGGACAGTTTGAACACAAGCACAGAAAAGTCTTTTGAAATAATACCTGTTCGAAACGCTTTTGTCTCATTTTAATCTGTAGCTTTTCGTCACGCAAACATTGGAAAATGTTCAAAACGTTGGAACTGTTATCTTTCTTCTTTTTATATGTTCATAAATTTTTGAATAAATGATATTACGGCGCCTGAAAACACAGGTGCAAATTTTTATCTTTTAACAAAGACAGTATAATGTGAACAGATTATTTAATTATTAATTAATTATTATTAATTATTAAATATTAACTCCTGTTGTCTTTAGTTAGTCAGCTACAGTTTAACAACAGTGTGCTTGACTGTAGCATTGAATCAAACCAGTTAGGATTTCTTCAATGAAATTATTTCACTTGAGGTCACAGGTAGGCCTGGTTGATAGATGTCATCCAAGGATGAAACCTTCAACTAATAAACATCAGTTCAGTGCATAATGCGATTATATACAAATGACCTTATTTTTCTCGTGAATGAGGAAAAAGACAGAATGGCATCAATTAATCCCTACCACCTTTTAAGTTACTACTGGAATTAAACACAACATCCAACGGTGGCTTGCTTGAATCAGTGAGATACCTAATTTCCCAAATTCACTAAAGTTCACTCTGGTCTAACTGCCTATTTACGTATTTAGGGGACAGTCTGTACTTCGTGCTTTTTGGATTGAAATGTAATAAACAGTTAGACCTATGTTGAAGGAATAAATAACTCGAGAGTCGGATTATGGTACAAAGACAACGAAATTCTATCACCGAATTGTCTGTTGCATGTAGACATTTTACATATAGAACTTTTCAGAGAGTTGTCGGAGTTTGTTGTCAGATGAACGTCAAAGAAGTGGGACACTCCGTTGGATTGAAGAGTAAAGTCGATGTTTCGGTGGGCATTGTTGAAGCTTTGAAGTTAGTTTTCAAAGTCAAGGTTCTTATCACAAATGACGGAAGTATCATCGATGTATCTCTTGTAAATATGGAGGTCAGTGATAGTCTGTGACAAGAAGTTATTTTCGAAGCTGGCCATGAAACAGTCGTCCAAGAGGAGTCGCCTTCTGGTCCCCTTGTGTTGCACCATCTGTTTGCCTGTAGATTTCGTCGTCGGACCTGAAGTAGACGTTGAAGTTACAACAAAGTAACAGCTCCTTAAGATAATGGATTGGTATACTGACATATATGCTGTTGCATTGGATGAAGTCACAAATGAAACATATGGTTGCTGTCAGTGGAACAGTGGTGAAGAGTGAGACGACGTCTAGTGAGACCATTCTTTTATCTGCGAGGTTGGCATTTCTAATTGAATTAGGTTTTAATTTACTCCATACATATGAACAAGAGTGTTGAGGACTCCTATTCTGAAAAGGCAGAATACGACTGAAGTATACGGGCTGGATATTGTGCAAAGCCAACAATGAGTGACAGATTGTGATGGAGCGAAATTCCTCCCAACTCTCTTCTGCATTCAAATGAATCTTCGAGAATTTATGTTCACATTTCGGGACCACTGTAACATTCAAACCACTTCTGCATACCATAACACTTTCAGTGGAAGAACGGATGAGTAACACTCTGCTAGCCTCTCTCTTCAAAAATATTTTAAAAACTCTGCGACTCAATTACCCTAATACAGCATTGTTGGCCATCATCTTGTCGAATTTGAATATGAAGTGAATATCCCAACTACCTTTAATATTATTAATGAGCGATGAAATCAAAGTTATTTTGATTCACTCTTTCTATTGCTATCAAGCTACTTAAACCGCATCTGTGTACATGGAAAGAGAAACTGTGATTAATCACAATTCGACTGCACTCATTATATAACCGTGTATTCCATTTTGTATTATTGTCATCCGTCCCACTGATGTTAATTCAATTCATTTTGTATTACTTGTACATCGGGGAATATAAACTTTAGATCATAAGAAACGTTTAACAATATCGGTTGCAGCGAAGGAAATATTTTCTTTGCCGAAGTCATCAACTAGACTTTACATCGGTGTAAGTATTTAATAAAGCAGCCAGAGAGTTACAGAATGAATAACAAATTTATAAATATGGATTGAAAAACTTAGTAATTACAAAGATAAACATTATGTTTGGATGAGAAACGTAATCGGATAATAATTGCTTGAAAAATCTACTTTTTATAATAATAATAATAACGGTAGAGAAAAAAGTTGGATGTACCACGTTTGAATGTATCGGTGGCATAGCGGTTAGGACGCTCGCCGACCATGCACATGGTCCGGAGTTCGATCCCCGATCGGCACACTCCTTTACCTCACTAAGCCAGAAACAATGTTGGTGAAGAGGAAAGGTTGGGCATAAGGCTAGCAACCCCATCCTGTAAAATTAACACTGCTACAGAAACTTCAAGCCACTAGCTTGAAACCCTATGTTCTACTGGGGAACGTGAAGAAATAAAAACAAAAAACCACGTTTGAATACACAAAGCATTGGCTTGAACTGTTGCATCTGTGATGCTTCAGCTAGGCACAGATGCCTTGATGTAACTCTTTGCGAGGCTTAGTCGGATTTTGTCTAGGACACTGATAGGACTCTGAAGTAATTTTTAAATAGAACTTAGTGTGTCGAGTTCATTATTTGAACTATTATCGGGCTATAAACCCACCTGCATTCTTCTTTTGCTAGACAGGTTGTACGGTGTTCCCAATTTCATTTTAGAAGCAGATGAATGATACGGCCAACATACTCAGGAAGTTAACCGGTGTATGCACGTTGATTTAGCCCGATGAGACAGCTTTTCTTCCCATCGCTGGCTTATAAATAGTTTCGTGAACGAAAATGTTACTTGTAGGATGATAGCAAAGTATGTTTAACTGAGACATTTAAGTAGGCATTTCTCGAGAATGTCTGCCTCAGTGTCATATTTAATACTGCGCAATCTACTTGTGTGCTGTATAGTTACTGGTCTGTTGTGAGCTATTTACTGAGAGCTATTCAAATCGTCTTCTAAACTTATTATGAATAGTTGATTTTTTCTCTATCGACTGCAATGATTATGTTTCCGTAAACTAAGGTCTCCATTCTTAGCCACTTAAAAGCAGAAAATAAATATATATGTTCGCATTTTCTTAGTGCCACGTTTATTTTCGGTTGAATGTGACCTCAAAGGGCAACTCAAAATGAAATAAACACCTTGTTCGTTTTATTTTAACGAAGATAATCAAGGGTATATGCTATAAGTTCACTGTAACTACTTTCAGTACATCCTCACTCTCCACTAAATTCATTGACTGACTGACAACCCGATGAGGTTAAATTGCCTTTCCAATGAATAAGAGAATCGCGTTTTATTAGTGACAGTAGAGCTTAGTGACGTCATGGTGGAATAGGCAGACCACAGAAAAGATAAATATTGATACAGTAACTATCTGAATGAATTAGATAAGTGAAAAATACTGCGAAAGTGTAGAAAATCTCTTGAAAAGTGCAATTTTAAAAAACGTTGAACATACATCCTCTAACTTAGAAACTGATTATCAGATGTTTACCGTAAAGTCTATAAATAGGAAAATGAAAAAAATGAATCTACACTTAATAAGAAACTTTTAATTATCATCAATGGTGGAGGATAAGAACCGCCTTTTCTTCAATAAACAAGTTTGATCTCGATATTTTAATGGAATATATCCCAGTCGGTTGTATTCTGTGCTTTTTGTACTTTCTGATATCAACTTTAAATTCATTTCGAATTTTCCAATGTACTAAGCTTTTTTGGAGCAATGTATACTTCTTAGAAATTTTTTAAATAAGTAATATACAATCACATGTATTAGCTACGAAGATGTTGTATTTCCTTATTAAAAACAGGGTGAACAAAACTTTGGTTGGAACTGTCATCAATACTTTCTTGTGCTGATAACCGGCAGCTCACTCTCTATCTATTTCTCTTGATAATATAATCTTTCGGTTCAACCTCTCTCATTACTCTGTATCGTCCATTTACTTATCTCTCTTCTTTACGTTTTGAGCTGAATTCACAACATTGTTTCTCAACTCACTAGTTACTCATCATCCTACCCACCTCTTGCTGTTGTTATGTAACTCTCTTGACATTGTATCCAAGACTTGATGCTTTGTTTAGGCTGTAAATTTCCAGGTGTAAGCTGGGAATAAGTGTAATTTACGAGCTCTGATTGTTAAGTGTGGATTACTCAAGGAACTGACATTATGCAATATTTGCGAGTATTTTAAAATTCCTAATAGTTTGTTTAAGCTGTGTGATTATTATGAGAAACCAACTAAACAAATGATGGTACCATCTTATTTTGAACAAACTGCTGTTCTTACTTCATTCATATACAGTAATTCTTTGATTGCTTTGATAACTCTGAACTGTATTATTTTTAACCACTGATTGTCTTCACTTCTTCGAAATGTTTTTGAACTTCTTCGATTCGCCTTTTGCATATATTTGTGTTATCAGTTAATCACCTGCTTGGTTTTTGAATTTTCTTATAGCGATTTGAATGGAGCATCTAGCCCTTAAACCAAATTTTTCCTTCTTTCCAGGCTTAGGATTGGATATCAAGCAAGTGAACTGGAAAGCTAGGCAAGGTTATATCTTTTATTTGGTAAAATATGAATTGCCATTGATATCAGTCATGAATTGTAACATTTTGATGCACTTTTGATCCTTTATTTGTCACATTTTCTAAATAAAAAGGTGATGTGATTTATCATCTCGTGCAAAATGGATAAGTCCTATTTTTCAGTAATTATTGAAGTTATAAGGAATTATCAAATAAAGTGCGACTTGTGCACTGTAGATGTAGTATTTTTTGCTTGACCTATGGTATTCAGTCAGCATTTAGGTCACCAGACACGCATTAATTGCTTTCCTGTTGTGAAAATCTGCTGCAAACACTTTGCTTTACGAATGACCACCTGTCGGACTGTATATATACTTCGATTTGACACTGACTGGTGTTGTATCATGGAGTTAAAGAGCAAAACATCAATATTCAGTATTCAGTCTTCAGTTGATTTACCTATTGCACTTCAACATTCGACTCAAACCCGAGAGTTATAATTATTGTTTACAATCACACAAAAACCTGTGGTTTAATCAAGAAGATTTTATTCAATAAAACAGAACTTCATTCACGAGGACGTAATTTAAAACATAATTTGCTTCAAATAGTTTATGCTACTTTTATTGTAATTACATTATCATTTTTAAGAATAACGGTGTACAGCGACGACAGTCACAATAGCTATTCATGAGTATGACCACTCTCACAAATGTTCCATTGACTTCATTTCTAGAACTGTGAGGAATACGACAGCAAATCCAAGTAATGAAATAATAAATCTCATCACTTCAAAATGATTTATGTTCTTGGCGAATACGATGAGATCTTGATTGAATTCTCATTCTAATGCACCGCATAATGAATCAGTTCAAATTGCATGCCCACATCTCGATCACTGACGAATTGATGGACGAAATAATTATGAAGTTAATTTGCAATCGGTGGATTGTCTTACATCATCACTTCAACTGTACTTATTCACTTGAAAGGTATCTAACATTTCAATTGATCAAATATGTTAAATATATCTCATGATAACAACTGTTATTTCTTTGGTGATGTATGTAATGTCTCTGCAGATTCGAAATTATAGCTAATGATTATTCGTGGATGGATATCAAATAAATAAATAAATAAGCAGAATAAACATTCAACCTGATTGGTGCAGTTAAAAACCACTATGTTGTCATCCATCGGTAGACGCCCTTTATTACTCGAATTCGTGTATCGTCAACTTCTACATCTATTGTCCTAATTTCCAGGTACAGACATGAATGCGTATTCCTGTAATTCCTAATGCTAAGGTGAAGTTTTGCGTGGCAGTCCACAAATTGCAACGCACATCTCTCATCACACAGGCTAATTCACACTCTGAATGCTCATATTTGTGATGCATGTAGACTGAATGTGGTTGTTTCATGCATCAAATATCCATCTGTAATATCCGAGATATCCTTCCTACGTTACGCAATCATTTCGATAGACGGAATGTAGGCAGGAATACACTATAATAACCACTCACTATATATTTATGAATTCTAGAATTGCCTTCGTTTATCTTCGATCGCATTTATCAACACAAGAATCGACTACTGGTCGCTGAATACGGGTTTGTATGCACACCACAGAAAATACTCGATGACACCTATTTTAAGCCAGTGAAGGAATGTATTCAACCGCGTACATGTTAATCATACGCTGTGTAGATTGACAGTGTAATTTCCAGTGAAATTAACTACATCAGGTCATTCATTATTCACTGAGACCACTTGATCAGCAAACCTCTGTTAACACATTTACAACTGGCTAGCTGATTTCGGAGATAACATGAGATAGGCAATACTATGAATTTGACAGATGTCGAAAGAAACTGTGAATTTGTCATGAGAAAACAAGGCGTTTGTCAAATGTTATTTATTTCTCATTATCCCGACACCCACAAACAAATTTCACAGTTCAGTTTTCATTTCACTCATCATTTTTGGCATCGAGAATGTCGACAACTATTTTCACAGCAGTCTTCATCTTCCCTACAATATTCACCTTGTCGTCTACAACAAAATTGAAGACCTGTTGTTTTGCGATATCGACATTGAGATGAGGGACAACAACCCAAATATTTGAGAGTGTATCTTTCGAGATCAACACATACACAGTTGCCTCCTTTCAAAGAAAAAACATACAAAGATATTGTTAACGCATGTAAAAGGTGGGGCAGTTTGGTTTGAAAGTCAAAATTAAATTGTCAAGAATGAATTAATCGATAAATTATTGCGAGATAAAACATTCACATTACTACCTTAACACCACGTCTCGTCTGGATTTGTAGGTGATGTCAGTTTGACTCAAGTGAATTGTAGTCAGAGATCAGGTTCAGTTCATAGTTGACAGAAATCTGCCATCCATTCACGCACAATAATGTTATCAACTAGCATACATTGAAATGACAGAGATGCAGAGAGTTTATTCAAGGCAACCGAGCCATGTCCTGCAAACCTTGTCAAACTTCCTATAAACATCTGAATGTCTACTGATCACTGTTATTCATAGGAATGCTAATGATTATCTCCATTGTGTTCAATGACCAGTGTGTCCTGCTTTGAAACCGACTAATTGACCTATTAGAACAGAATATGCACATCAGTGAGCATACATTTCAACAGATCTACTCTCTTGATTCGACTATCCATCATGTGCACAACGATGAAACAGTGTGATTGAAACACGAAGAGTGTTCACTCAGATGACAGAAGTGTAGAAATTACAAAATGACACGGATGTACCACAACGGTTGAGGAGAAGGCGAGGAGCTACACTGATTTGTGATTAGTTGATTATGAGAAAGAAAACGTCTTCAGTGAAAAGGAAGCAGTTCTTCTACTTCAAACAACGAACTCCAGAATGGAAGAGACAACTGTAAACACTACCCAACTTAATCGATTATTTGAAGTCATGACCTGAAACATTGATTCACCAGGTATGATCATTGTTTATGTGACTATAGTGGAGAGATGAACATTAGAATTGTGATGGACAGCACTGAATTGTGAATAGTTGAGATGCTATTCTAACACAGCAATTCCCGCTATTTATATATCCGAATGTATTCTGTCGGTGAACGTGTCAATCTTGTGACAATTGGACTATAATTGGAGTTGTGTTTTGGTACTAATGAAACACAATTCGACTCAGGGTAGTTGTTTATCACTTTCCGACCAATATCAGTAGTTCCTGCTTCGCATACAGTTGGCGCCATCGGAGTTTGGCGCAATCAATTCGTGCATCATTATGTGAATATGAGATAATGAACACAAACCACACCGCCTCAGTCACATTTCACTCAGAAACACCTAACTAAAATCAACAGCAAACAAGTGGCTGAATAACTAAGTACGGATGACAAGCATGTGGATTAGGTAATTCTCTTCGATTCGTGTGATGTGGAATAAAAATATCAGATGGTTATGAGGGAAAATTAAAGACAGGTTAAATGTGATTTATCTCCACTAAATCAGTTGGCGAAATTCTACACGTTTATTTAGTACGCTGTCACCAATTGTGATATTTGCAGTGATGCATTCGCAGTTTTGTATACAAATTTCCTGACTAGTCAATTTGCAAGACTATTGTTCTAGAAACTGTTAGCAATAACAAAGAGGACAACGCGACGTATTCGCTGAAATAAGGGTATATTAGGTTCGCGAACATGGCGAGCGCATGTCCGAATGCAACACTCTTCATCGAAGAGGCAGGATGATCGCAATTCTCAAGATGTAAGATATCCACCATTCCGTGTCGCAAATCGTTTACACACAAAACCCTCACAACATGGCTTTGGTATGAAGTTCTTATAAACTCCACCAAAATCTGCTAAATATGAGAAAAGAAGAGCATTAAAGATGTATCAAAGTGGTTCCGAAGATCTCTGCAGACCTAAAGAAACTATAAAACAGATCAGCGGTCGCACTGCGTTCAATGAAAACAGGTTCCCATATCGACTTTGTTAGGACGATGGTTCTACGAAAGTGTTTTGGATCGTATAAAGAAAGACTGACAGCAGACGCCCTACATACATGAGTGAATCTCAACAGTTTGAACAGACGTGCAGGTGTGATGTTAGCTGATGAATGGTAAATCCTGATTAATAAATAAAAATGGATATCTATCACTAATTATTCATACTTGGTATAAATTGCTGATTGTCTATATCTTCTGATGGAGAGGCTAACAAATGTTTTACAACTGTTTAACACGTCATTGTATACTGCTTAAGAACATATATTTTCAAATCCAGTTATCTGAGATCATCAAAATTCAGTATAATGTTTTTCAATGGAAAGTACACTCTGTTCTAAGTGTATAACTGAAGTTGACCAACATTTGCAAGTCTGAGTTTAAATTGCACCCACATCTCATAAAATTTTGTTATTATACATGTTGATGCCTGTTTCATGACTCGTATGTTAGGACAAAGTTTTCAATGACATGAGGTATCCTTTTCATACATGAACCTCTCTTATGGTAATTTCGATTGATTTCTCTGAAGAAGTTCGGACAATTTTCCTGAACGAAACTTTGATGTTGGTCATATACAGAGAAAATTTGACTTGTTCGTGTCTTGGCAATTGATCTATAGAGTGTATTCCATTCATTCGAGAACCAATCGAGTGAACACAAATGAATAATAATGAGCCATGATATTTTAAACTCAACTTCACTGATACTGTCATCAATCGAGAAGCTGTTCAGTTATCAACTAGGCTACATGCCAGACAAGATAAAGAGCACGACGTTGTACATCAAGCAATAAACAGGGTTCATCGAGTGTACAGTTACACATGAGCAACAGACCAGCTACGACACAGTGTCGACATTAACCAATGCAGAAGCCGCATTCAAGTCACAGCTATGCTACAGATTGAAGACACGGATCTACCGAAAACAATCACCATACTATCCAATTGTGGGGAATTTCAATATTTCCCACATTTCCTTGCTATTTCATTCATCTAATGTAAACATGACTCTCCTAAATTCACGAAGCATCTCATGCCCACAAACACAATTATCATGCAAGTTATCAACAGAGTGAAGTTGAAGTGTACCCTCGTGAATCCCTCTACATCAACGACATTACTACACAAAGTAAATCAACCGACATTTACAAAAGCTGAACAGTGAATTAGACATCTACCAAATATCGAATAATACCCAGCCGACCTAATGAATACAAATCGACTACAATCACTTTATAGTGCACATCAAAAGAAAACATACCTGGAGCCCGTACAACCTGGTCGCCCATCATCACAATTGACAATACCAATATCGTGAGCAACGTAGAAGTGTGCATAGTTGGATTATTATTGCCACAGTGTGAAGGGGAAAGCGATTATATATTTCCCACTGTATCCAAATGGTGGACATATCTATGCCATTGTGTTCACACACGAATGAACATTATTCACACTGGAACATGAGTGAACATTTTGTAATTCACAGGGATTAGTGGAAACGTAGTCAGTGTAGTGAGATCAATGAGAAGAACACGAGTATTCGTCACGTAATTTATTGCAATTGAATGTAACATTTTTGTTATACACAGTGTCCGTGAGTAGTTGCATTGTGTGCATTGTGGAAAAGACCAAGTCAATTATTATACTTCTATTCCAATAGTTGTTTGCACACACACACACAGTTCTACTTCTTCATTGCACATACTGACTGTTCGAATTGATATTTACATTCTCATTTTGTATTCGGATAAAAGTGACTAAAATTAAGTGGACGCCCTGTGCATAATCTCGCTGGAAATAATAGCGCAAATATATAGAACTCGTTGTTACACGTAAACGAATAATGTAACAGAATTATGAATAATTTGGTTTCCATGTTACATGTGGAACATTGATCGAAAATGAAGAGGAGAGAGGAACCAGTTGGGCGTTGACGAAGTGAGATCGACATGACTTGCTGTATGTAACACTTTAAATTGAATACAAACTTTTTCGTATTTTCGAATTCACTCCTGTGTTCGAATTTCAGATTACCACGCACAGCGTACTGTAAACGCCTGATTGAAATACATTATCAGCGTAGTCGAGGGATACATTTCAACATGATATTAGGCACCACAATAATTATATCGACAGACTGGTCGACAGTCTCAAATACTATTTCGCGTGTGATAGTGATTCCCAAGTGGTGACGTCATTCGCAATAGAACAGTCATATGCCACGTTTGAAACGGATTCATTGAACCATCACTGTGAAGTGACTGAAATCCAGAGAATGCATCTACCTTGTTGGTGGCATTTACAAATGAACACAATTAAACTGGCACTGTCACATCCATGCAGGTCTCTTAGTCGAGAATCGATTTGAGACACAATCTCACAATTTGCACTTAGGAGCGTTTCTCAGATAAATGAGGTTCATTCCTGTCTCATATTGAAGTAAAATTTGTATTTACAGCATATTCGAGCACGAAATATTGACCCTGAATCACATTTCAGATGAGTGTAGAAATCCTGACGTTTCTATTAGATAGCATTCTAAAGAATTTGAAGTCTAAATTAATTAAGTGTATATATCAGTCTGCCTTTGAAATTATGTAGAAGAAGATTCAAGTACGAGTGGTTGCTCTGCATAGCCCGGGACACAAAACACAGTCATTCCTCACAATCTGTGAATGGAGCTGATTCAGAATTGAAAAGAGTAATCACTGATCAAGGAATTCTCTCTTCAATATCTTCCTCATCAGCTTCGATAGCTGTATGCGCACAATAGTCAAACAGTAATTGTTATCTGCAAGACAGCTAATAAAATCCATTTGGCAATGGTCATAACTTGTGCATATGTCAATACTCACAAACTTCATAAATAGTAATTGAATTGGAAGTCATGAAATGTGAAGGATTCGTTTAGTCAACAATTGATATGAGGAATGGACGCCTTCAGGATGGATGTTCAGAGATGCAATCTATGCCGTGTAGAGTATTTATGAATTTGCTGATGTAATGCCTGCCGACTTAAAAATAAAACGTGAGAATTTGATTGCATGCAAAGAAATTTCTCAGTCTTGAGCAATTCATTACAGCATTTTTCTTTGAATCATTTAGCACCTAGTGGCTTCAGAGTGTTTATTCGGTAGTCGATTGATGACAGATAGATTTTGTCACTTGAACATTGTTTTCTTGCTTTCTCAGGTTTTTTGATTTCGTATTCGTTTAATTCGCTACTTCAACCTTTTTACGCATATTCGTAGATCCTCTGGAGCAAATTAACTTATGATCCTGATGGAACGACTGATAGAACTGCTCCACATGATGATTTCACTGTATGTCTGTGAGAGATTTTGTTTCGTCTGGTCACTGTTTATTTCGATTTCGAAATCTCATCTCTATACATTTGCGATCCCAGCTGAAGCTCATCACTGTTATACGTCTTCACAAATGATAATCTAATAATGTCGAATATTGCTTGATACGAAATTGTGATCTACACAATGCATTCGTATTTTCAGTGGCTTCGTGTCAAGAGATTCGATAAATCAATTTTTCGCTTTTGTCAAATTCAGGTTTGTTATGAACATCTTTCACTCTTCATTTCTCGTGCCATATGCAGACTGACGTGCATCCTGATTCACATCTTGTGGACATCCAGCTGTCAATCTTTAGTCGGATGTCGTAATCATATTCATGCTGTACTAAATAGGAGTGAGAATAGTGGATTTCGAATGGAGCCCTGTGCATGTTCTCTTGCTGAATCAACTATTGTAAACTATGTAACAATGCAGAAGTGCTTCGCTTTCGATTGAGTCCACTGAGAATCACTTACCCTCATTGGTCACTTTTCACATCGACTTACAGATACTGAGTTTATTCGTCTCAATCCCACAAACCTCGTCCATTGTGAGCATCCTTCTTTCCCATTTTCTGTTGACAATACTCATGGACTTGACAGAATCCATATCATCTTGGAAGGTTTCAAGTATTTACCCTATTCACCTATTTGGTTGTGTCTTCATTTGCTTGTCCGTGTACTTTCACTGACAGGATCTCTCAATATTTCGCCTGGTCAACAGCCTCTGGTAACGCCATTCAAAAATGATGTTCTCGTTATGGTTTGCACTACTTATGTGATTTGACCGTGTGGATGTTTCTCATTGTATTGCAGTAGCATAAGAGCTGAATTCACTCGTCCTGAAAAATAAGGAATAATACTATCCCCGTGAAACTGAGCCAGTGAATAATATCTAATTCCTATTACAAGCTATCTGAGACATATTTACCAGCAATCATAGATATTCCGGACATTCAAACACGAAAAGAAGGAGTTCAGGGGATGTTTGTGAGAAATGTTGTCTCGTCTAGTCACTTAGATCATTTCACAAAGACCTGTCTATGTATCTCCAGTTCACCATCAATTGTATTACAATAGCATACTCCAAGTATTCTTGAGGAGAATGAGTTGATAATTTTTCTCCTTCTTATGAAAGGGACACAAGTATGAAAATTCGTGTATTTATTATTCCATATTGTTTTCCTGTAGATCGATCTTCAAACAGAACTGTCAGATCTTTTTTCAAAAAAAAAATCCAAAAAATGGAATTCTGATTTCATCTCTGATTCTGTTGTGAAATAGATAGCACAATAATACTAGTTAAACTCCTAAGTTATCAATTCGATGTTGGTATTGTCGTCACATATGATGAAAGTTTCCTCCATGTATCTTTGGTACGAATGAAAACTATCGATCGTTGGCCATAACATACTATTCTTCGAACATGTCAAGAAGTAGTCTGCAAGTAAAGAAGCCAATGGTGTCCCAATTTCCACTACATCTCTTTATCTATAAAGCGTGTTGCTAAACTTGAATCGGACTTTTTCATTGCATAATTATCCTCAATGAATTTTCATATGAAGAAAACTGTGTACCTCGTGGTTTGGATTTTTCAGAAAATTCATCCTGTAGATAGAAACTTCATCGGTGAAAATGAGATCTTGAAATCACGTCGATCATAACTGAAATAAGTTTTGGGGTCAATGCCTTTTCATCGCGATTCATGGTGATTACCAGTGGAATCTGAGATGAGCGTCATGTCATGTTCTGTGGTTTTAATCTAGATGTACTCGCATTCGAAGTGATTGAAATATGGGATTCCAAGGAAAACACAAAGAATCAACGAGAATATAGAGTGTTTTGATATTTAATCAGTCAAGATCTTCTATATTATCCATGGTAGAATGTGCAAATGACAAGTTTTGTAGTGAGCCAATTACTGTCTATCCATGAATTGATATTCTATCGTACAATTTCGCGAAGTATTGCATTTAATATGCTATCAGCGTAGAAAGAAGTGATTAGATGGTGACATCTACAAACCTTAATATGAACTTATGAGAATCACCTAAGTCATGTAGTTAAAGCCGGCTCACATATGATTGAACAAGTACGTGGATTGCATCTTCCAAACAGATAATCTATTTACAGTTAGTCATTTATCTGTCTCCAAATTATTGATAGTGCGATAATAACTTATAGTGTCATATATTTGAAAGTATACAATACGTGCTTTAGTTGCGAATAAAAGATGGATAATATTTATACTTCAATCAAAGCAATGCACAGTTACACAGAACTAACTACTTAAGTTAGTAAAGAAATATGCAGTTATATTCGAAAAATTGCGTACGAATTATGTAGCGTACTAATGAGTCATTTTAGTGTTTAGTCGAAACACTCCCTTTTTGTTGTACAGGAAAGTTAAAAAGCGGGAAAATGATGGTTAAATTTTCAAAATGCTACAAAATACATTTGAAAGGTGCTAACTCAAGATACTACAGAATGAAGGATAGAAGAAATTCAGCGTAAACAGCAAACTGGTTATATGGAGCTTGAACAGACAGAAAACTCTGCCCCTTACTCTCAATGCAGCCTTAGCTCACTCGACTGCTAATGAAGGTTACATTAGCAATTATTTAATTCTTGTATTCAGCCACGGTTAAAATAAAGAATTCAAATAAAGTGAACAAAACATCTTTCTGATGATAATTCCTAATCAAAAGCTGTGCAATCGCGATTTCGCACATCAGCTGACGCGGTGATAATACATTTTTTGAATGTGTGAATATATATCATCAGGAGCATAGTAGCAAAATTGATTAGCATGAAAATACTCCACTGTCAGGATTAAAATGTTTTTAATAAAGATAGATGAGAAGGTGATAGGTAGAAAAATAAATCGAAATAAAGAGCAAAGCATGAAGAGTAAGTTTGATTCTTTCTCTGCAGTTAGGCACTGATGTGCACTTTGAGCGGATTGTTCGCAAAAGTGCTGGTGTTTTGTGTGAAAGTGTTCTGTGACTGCATCAACCACCCCTTCTGCTTATTTGTTCCGACGTAAGTTTATCAATATCGCCCTGTTTACTGTTTTACTATCCGATTCTCAGCCAAGAAAAAGGTAGAAGATTAGGTATAGGTTTATAGATACTGTCCCAGTTCCACATGAGCTGAAGCATTGACCAATCCATTTTGATATCTCTTCCTTCCCTCCTTCGAGAAATACACAACATTTTGTTGAATGTCATTCATAAAATCAATCAAGAGTACATTGTTTGTTCAAAATTACTCACCATCTCCTAAAATGTTTATTTCACAATTATTTACTTCGTATAAACAAAGTGTCAACTCGAAATCGTTTTTAATAAAGTTGTACTGTTTCATTTTTGTCAAGAAAACAGTATTCGTACTAAGTTACCTAACGCCTGTTGAACTCTTACTTCCTATTCCCATAAACATCGATTCAAAACCTTTTGTTGAAATGTTATGTATAACGATGAAATATTGAGTGTCTTCTCAAGCAGATTTGAACTATTCTCAGTTCTTACATGAAATGCACTTCAATTATAAAATACGTTCTATTTATGAGTAGAAGACATTCGACTTCATATTTCGGTAGTAGCATCACCTTGGTGTTTCGATATTACTTATCCTCATAGAATAATTCCATTGCTTCTTCTACTAGAATAATTTCACTGTGAGCTAATTGTAAATTCATGGCTGAGATTTTGGCGTCGACAAACCTAAAGCAACTGACCGAAGACATTGGCTAGTGGTAGCGCTATATCGCGAATTGCCGATTGGATTAGGTCTTAGTAGCGTAATGGTCTACGAGCTCACCCTCTAACCGAGAGCTCCTGAGTTTGAACCCCCCATGCATGCGTACTGATGAAGAGTGTCAAACCAGGATGAAACAGCAGCCTAGTACTCTCAGGTTTTCCAATGGTTCTCCAAACCATGTTAGCTCATGAAAAAATCCTGCTGCTAGCTCATGAAAGAGTCGTGCAACTGAAATAAAAGTGCGATCTTCATTTTTCCTCTTGATTTCTAAACATGTGGAATCATTTCCTCCAAGCTGCTTCGGCAACGCATCTAAAAAGCAGCCTCATGTTCCAGCTAGTTGGGTACAGAGAGAACTCCTAAAACGAAGTTTTGTAATGCACTGCAGTCAATTTGGATTCTCTTATTAGTTACTTTTAAAAATAGTTAACATATAAAAACCGTTATGGAATATTCATTATCCATTTCATTCTGTACTGATGTTTGTCCTTCCTCCTTCCAAATATATGAGGAGGAATTAAGGTATCAAATCAAAAGTCATAAAGTTAATGCCTACATAAACTTGTTGCTATATAATGTTGAATGTCATCAATAAGAACAAAGAAACGTTGCGGAAAACATTAGTGTTTGTTAAGCCATTACTTTTCGCTTTGTACGTAATTTCATTATCGGCAGAGCAGTTCAGTCCGTTTGGCACTGACCTGATACACTTTTTGCTTCCTTAGCTGTAACTACATTATCACTTAGAGATGCACAGTGTAGATTGATGACAGTCAGAACAGTCTTTGCAGAGTATAACCATATTACAATGTCACTACGATTACCAACACTGTTGAACGTACAGTTTAATGACATAATTCAACAGAATTGTTGTGGCTTTGACAACTAATCAAATTAGTGATGGTGTAAAATATCAGTGTGCATTGAATGTCTGTATCCCATTTATTATAACATTCAAAGATTTTTTAAAATGCTACGAGAGACTGATAACTATAATGATGAAATGTTTGCAAACACGTACGTGTCAGTCGTTCAGTTTGGTTTCAGACAGACAATGAAATGTCATGTACTTCATGGCATGACTTTATTCAGTGGGCATGAAATAAAGTGACACTTGTTGATTCAAGACAGTTTATAATTTGGCATACAAACACGTCCCATTTTACTTTCTATCATGTGGATCAACAGTTTCTTCTGCACTAAATCAATACCAAGTATGTAGAAATCAATCAAGATCCGACTGAAAGAGCAATCAGGCCTTCAGTACACGCCTAATCATTCAGGATATCTACCGGACTAATGCCAACAAATCAGACTGACAAGTCATTGTTTTTCTACTTTTAAGAGACTTGGAATATACACGTCATAGAAAGTGTCTAAAACACACTACCGCAAACTTTATTTGACAGCAGACATCCTCTGGTGCTCAAGAAACATCCATACAAACTGGCTACACAATGGAAGAGCATTGCTGAAGTGTGTATTTAACAAATTAACTTTCTATAGTTTTCCGCAATACATTTACTTACCAGCTTCATTGCCTAACAAAGTGTGCAGTTAATGCAGGATAGTATGTGTGTCGAGAGTGCCAAGGTAAGCAATCGCTCTTGCAAATACCTGAGTCTGTTTACTTAGTCAGCCACTAGTCATACGAAGCACGTGCTGACTGGCTGTCTCTGCAAACTCGATGGGTAAACCCAACTTGCTTTCCATAAACACTAAAGATCAGTTTGCCTGACTTCGTTTTCATGAATTCCTATCCAATGAGATATTAATTTCCTCATCCGTAGTTGAAAGAATCTGTGATACGTTTACAGTAAACTTTACAAACGGTGACCGAGTGAATTAATTAGGCCTGTGATGCAATTGATAACTATTTACTGGTGTGATGTGTGAAATCGCAAGTGGAGAACCGTCCTTCGTTTTATGATTTTTCGATAAAAGAAGTTTACTAACGATTAGAGAGAAGTTTCTATTAACCACATCGCCATTATTCTGATACTTCAGCGAATCTGCGTCTGCAACGGTTATGCTCATATATGAGAATGTGACCTTTGTGAAATATAACTTTACAATAACTTGAATTCATTTTATTCTGCTCTAATGTTTGTTCATCCTCCTTCTTATTTGATGAGAAAAGATTCATGGATGAGGTCAAATGTCAGTGGATGATACCTACATAAGCTACGTATAGAATTGTATTAGGTCTTCTACAGAGAATTGGAGATTCTCCTTGTAAGAATATCTGCTTCTAGGTATCCCCTGAATTCCAAAGAAATGTCACAGTAAACACTTGATTTGAATCTGGAATTCAGAGGAGACGTAGCAGCAGATACCTCAAAAAGAGAATCTTTAATTCCTTGAAGAAGACTTAATACACTTCAGCAGCTAAAGAACGTCAAATTTTGAATATTAAGATTTACAGGTAATATGCCGTTTGTGAAGCGATTTTGTTTCAACTTAAAGGACATTTAGCCCATTGGGATCAAGAGTTTAACCCCGCCCAAATTTCCTTCAAACAGTTTATGCCTCTTTCATTGTAATGACATTATCATTTTTAAGATTTACGGTGTACAGCGACGACAGTCACAATGGCTATTCATGAGTATGACCACTCTCGCAAATGTTCCATTGACTTCATTTCCATAGCTGCGAGGAATACGACAGTAGATCCAAATAATGAAATAATAAATCTCATCACTTCAAAATGATTTATGATCTTGACGAATACGATGAGATCTTGATTAAATTCATATTCTAATGAACCGCATAATGTATCAGTTTGCGTTGCATGTCCGTATCTCGATCACTGACGAATTGATGGACCAAATAATTACCAAGTTAATTTGCAATCGCTGGATTGTGTTATATCATCATTTCAACTGTACTTATTCGGTTAAAAGGCATCTAACTTTTTAATTGATCAAATATGTTAAATATATCTCATGATAACAACTGTTATTTCTTTGGTGATGTCTGTAATGTTTCTGCAGATTCGTCATTATTGCTATTGATGATTCGTGGATGGATATCAAATAAATAATAGATCAGCAGAATAAACATTCAATTTGATGGGTGCAGTTAGAAACCACTATATTGTCATCTATCGGTAGGCGCCTTTTATTACTCGAATTCATGTCTCGTCGACTTCTACATCTATTGTCCTTATTTCCAGGTATAAACACATGCATGCGTATTCCTGTAATTCCTAAAGCTGAGGTTACGTTTTACGTGATAGTCCACAAATTACAATGCACATCTCTCATCACACAGGCTAATTCAGACTCAAAATGCTCATATTCGTGATGCATGTAGACTGAATGTGGTTATTGTTTCGTGCATCAAACATCCATCTGTAATATCCGAGTTTTCCTTCCCAAGTTACGCAATCATTTCGATAGACGGAATGTAGGCAGGAGTACACTATAATTATCACTCACTATATTTATGAATTCTAGAATTGCCTTCGTTTATCTTCGATCGCATTTATCAACACAAGAATCGACTACTGGTCGCTGAATACGAGTTTGTATGCACACCACAGGAAATACTCGATGCCACCTATTTTAAGCCAGTGAAGGAATGTATTCAACCACGAACATGTTAGTCATACGCTGCGTAGATTGACAGTGTAATTTCCAGTGAAATTAACTACATCAGGTCATTCATTATTCACTGAGGCCACTTGATCAGCAAACTTCTGTTAACACATTCACAACTGACTAACTGATTTTGGAGATCATGAGAGATAGTCAATTACCCTGAATTCGTGAGATGTCGAATGATGCTGTGAATTTGTAATCAGAAAACAAGAAATTTGGCAAAAGTGATTTATTTCTCATTATTCCGACACCCACAAACAAATTTCACATTTCAATTTTCATTTTTTCACTTCACATCGAGTATCTCGACAACTATTTTCACAGCAGTCTTCATCTACCTTACAATATTCACCTAGTCGTCTACAACAAAATTGAACACCTGTTGATTTGCGATCTCGACATCTAGATGATGGACAACAATTCATAAAGTTAAAACTGTTACTATCGACATCCAGACATTCACAGCGTTCACCTTTCAAAAAAAATAAAATACGAAGATATTGATACAGCATGAAAAAGAGTAGTGCAGTTTGCTTTGAAAGTCAACATGAAATTGTCAAGAATGAATTAATCGATAAATTATTGCAAGGTAAAACATTCACATTACTACCTTAACACCAATTCCCGTCTAGATTTGTAGGTGACCTAAGTTTAACCCAAGTGAATCGTAGTCAGAGATCAGGTTCAATTCATAGTTGGCAGAAATCCGCCATCCATTCACGCACAATAATGTTATCAACTAGCATACATTGAAATGACAGAGATGCAGAGAGTTTATTCAAGGCAACCGAGGCATGTCCTGCAAACCTTGTCAAACTTCCTATAAACATGTGAATATCTACTGATCACTGTTAATGATTATCTCCACTGTGTTCAATGACCAGTGTGTCCTGCATTGAAACCAACTTATTTACCTATTGGTACACAAATTTCACAAATTTCGTTCTCTGTTTCCTTTCATGCAATGGAATAATGCAGACATATGCACATCAGTGAGCAAACATTTCAACAGATCTATTCTCCTGATTCGACTATCCATCATGTGAACAACGATGAAACAGTGTGATTGGCACACGAAGAGTGTTCACTCAGATGACACAAGTGTGGAAATGATATTATGTCACGTATGTACCACAACGGTTGAGGAGAAGGCGACGAGCTCCAGTAATTTGTGATCAGTTGGTTATGAGAAGGAAAAATCTTCAGTGAACTGGTATTAGTTCCTCTACTTCAAATATCGAACCCCAGAATGAAAGAGACCACTGCAAACGCTAAACAACACATACGATTATCTGAAGTCATAACTTGAAACATTGATCTACCAGTGATAATCATTAATAATGTGACTACGGTGAAGAAAGGAACATCGGAAATGCGATGGACAGCACTGAATTATGAATAGTCGAGGAGCTGTTCTAACACAGTAATATCCACCATTTATATATCCGAATGTGTTCTGCTGGTGAACGTGTCAATCTTGTGACAATTGGACTATAATTGGCGTTGTGTTGGTACTAATGAAACACAATCCGACTCAGGGTAGTTGTTTGTCACTTTGCGACCAATATCAGTAGTTCCTGCTTCGCATACAGTTGACGCCATCGGAGTCTGCCCACTTATTTCGTGCATCATTATTTAATGTAAGACAATGAGCACAAACTACACCGCATCATACACATTTCACTCACAAACACCTAACTAATATCAACACGCAAACAAGTGGCTGAATAAATTAGTGCGGATGACAAGCATGTGAGTTGAGTAATTCTCTTCGATTCGTGTGATGAGGGATAAAAATATCAGATGGTTATGTGGGAACATGAAAGACAGGCAAAAACATGTTTATCTCTACTTAATCAGTTGCCGAAATTCTACACGTTTATGAAATGCGCTGTCGCCGATTTTGAAATCACCGGTGATGCACACGCAGTTGTGAATACCGATTTCCTGAATTGTCAATTTGCAAGCTATCTGTTCTAACTAGTATTTACAATAGCATATATGACAACGCGACGCATTCGCTGAAATGAGGGTATATTAGGTTCGCGAACATAGCGAGCGCATGTCCGAATGCGATACTCTCCATCGAAGAGACACGATGATCGCAATTCTCAATATGTAAGACATCTACTATTCCGTTGCACAAACCGTTCACACACAAACACCTCATCACATAACTTTGATACTGAGTTCTTACAAATTCCAACAAAAGCTGAGAAGTCGGGATCTTTGGAAACCTCATTCCAATGAAAATCGAACAAACTATGCAGAATGTTTGACAATTAGTTTTATTGTTTCAGTTGACTTCTTTAATCTCCATTGCACCTAATAGGATGAACTTGAAACATCTGATGGGATAAGGTACTAATACTGAATCCTTCAAAATTTGAAGAAAAAAAATGGATAGAAATTTGTTGGTAAGAATCCGGTTATTTGCAGTGGAGAGGTAGGAGAAAATTCCAGTTGGCTAAATATAAGAGTGAAAGAGCATTAATGATGTCCAAATGTGGTTCCAACGATCTCTGAAGACCTAAAGAAGCTAGAAAACAGATCAGCGGTGACACTGCATTCGGTAGAAACGAGACACAAAATCGACTTTGATAGGTCTAAGTTTCTACGAAAAGGTTTTGGATCGCATAAACAAAGACTGACAGCAGAAGCCTCACATACATGAGTGAATCTCAACAGTTTGAACAGGCGTGAAGATGTCATGTTAGCTGATGCATGACAAATCCTGATTAATAAATAAAAAATGGATATCTATCACTAATTATTCATACTTGGTATAAATTCCTGATTGTCTATATCTTCTGATGGAGAGGCTAACAAATGTTTTACAACTGTTTAACACGTCATTGTATACTTCATATACACATATATTTTCACATTCAGTTATCTACGACCATCAACATTCAGTTGAACGGAATCTGATGAAAAGTACAGAATGTTCCAAGTGTATAACTGAAGCAGACTAACATTTGAAATTCTGAGGTCGAATTTCGATCACACCTCATACAATTTTGTTTATTATACATGTTGATGTCTATTTCATGACTCGTATGTTAAGACAAAGTTTTCAAAGACATGAGATATCCTTTTTATTTATAAACATCTCTTGTGTTAATTTCAATTGATTTCTCTGAAGGATTTCGGATCTGAAGAATATTTGACTTGTTCGTGTTTTGACAATTGATCTATAGTGTGCATTCCATTCAATTGAGAACTAATCCAGTGAACACAAATGAATAATAATGAGCCATGATATTCTGAATTCAACTTCACTGACATTGTCATCAATGGAGAAGCTGTTCAGTTAACAACTAGGATAAATGCCGGACAACATAAAGAGCACGACGATGTACATCAAGCAATAAACAGGGTTCATTGGGTGTACAGTTACACATGAGCAACAAACCAGTTACGACATAGTGAAGTGGAGAAACCACATCTAAGTCACAGCCATGATGTAGATTGCAGGCAAGGATCTACCGAAAACAATCACAATGCTTTCACATTCTTAGGAATATCAATATTTCACACATATCCTTGCTATCGAATTCATCTAATGTAAACATGACATTCCGAAATTGACATAGCATCTCATGCTCACAAACACAATTATCATAGAAGTTATCAAGAGATTGAAGTTGAAGTCTACACTCGTGAACGCCTCTACATCAACGACATTACTACACAAAGTGGATCAACCGACATTCAGAATAGATGAACAGTAAATTAGGCATCTTCCAAATATCAAATAATACACAACCAGCCTAATGTATATAAATCTACTATAATCACAGTAAAATGCACATCACAAGAAAACATACCTGAAGCCCGTACAACCTGGTCGCCCATCATCAGAACTGACAATACCAATATCGTGAGCAACGTAGAAGTGTGCATAGTCGGATTATTATTGCCACAGTGTGAAGGGGAAAGCCATTATATATTTCCCACTCTATCCAAATGGTGGACATATCTATTCCATTGTGATCACACACGAATGAAGATTGTTCACACTGGAACATAAGTGAACATTTCGTTATGCACAGGGATTCGTGGAAACGTAGTCAGTGTAGTGAGATCAATGAGAAGAACACGAGTATTCGTCACGTAATTTATTGCAATTGAATGTAACATTGAGGATATACATGGTGTCCGTGAGTAGTTGTATTTTGTGCATTGTGGAATAGATCTAGTCAATTATTATATTTCTATTCCAATAGTTGTTTGCACCAACACATAAGTTCTACTTCTTCACTGCACATGATCATACTGACTGTTCGAATTGTTATTTTCATTCACATTTTGTATTCGGATAAATGTGACTAAATAATGGTAGACGCCCTGGCGATAATCCCGCTGGAAATAGTAACAAAAATATATAGAACTCGTTGGTACACTTAAACGAATGATGTAATAGAATTATGAATAATTTGATTTCCATGCTACATGTGGAACTTTGATCGAAAATGAAGAGGAGGGAGGAACCATTTGGGCGTAGAAGGAGCGGTCAAAACAAGTCTTATTGACCATGAAAGGTCATAAGAAAGAACTAATCCAAGGATTTTAATGCTTGACTTGCTTTCAATTTCAGTGCCATCTATGCTTTAGGCATCATGGGAACTAACTAGATCATGTATGTCACGTCGATGCTTGAAAGTGAAGTTGACTATCTGACATCTGGAATTCACTTCAACCAAAGGAGGCATATTTTGTTTGTCACACCATGTGATGATTGACTTAGAAATAATTCCTCATCAAACGACTTCTTTATCAAACTGTAGAGTTGTGTTTACATTACAGTAAAAGGTTTCAAGTAGCATTCAAAATAATTCTACCGGAATGCACATGCGGGGGCTGGTGGAGCTGAAGTGGATAAATTATGAAATCTCTAATGTGCTTATCAAATACGTGAATTTATATTAACAGTTGTAAAGTAGGTCAGGTGGTGTGAAAAAATTAAAATTCGAATGATGCGGATAACCACAAGGAAGGCGATAAGAAAGTGAAGTGGAGTGAATGCAAATTGTAGAAAAGAATAATGTAAAATTAAAGAAGAACATGACTATGGCTAAGGCAAAGAAAAACGTGTAACTAAACCTTTCTGAATACATTGCTGCGGATTTAGTTCATTCATAGATAAATGGAGAAAAAGTGAACTTTTGGAGAGACTGAATTTAGTCCTGTATATAACTTTAAAGGATAAATCACCTGTGACTGAATGACCTGTATGAAGAATGTGTCCACAAGTGGGAGAATAAGTCATTTGATGCTCATATTCCATCAACTAAACCAAGAAGGGTTCAATCATGCGCATCCACATAAAACGGTTCCAACGTTCACTATAATCAGCTACTCAGGATCATGTAAAATAGCGAATTTTCCATTGCACTGAATTTCACTATGGCGTCTAAATTAGTGCATAATTGGGCGAAGACAATGTTTACATTTTTTAACTTCAAACTCACTAAGAAATTAATAAAGAAGTATGATGATTTCAATTTCACAAGTAAATACGATATCGTATCTTTGAGAAAACGTTTTCTTACTAACCAGTATATTCACTTTACCAAGTATAGGCAGTAACTTAAGCTGAGACAAACCCTGACATTATTTGAAATGTGAGAATTGAGTCAGTACATCAATTTGTGTACAACTAATTGACCGAAACGAGTAGCTTCATACCACCTACATCAATCATTGGCACCGATCAGCTGTCAAAGACCGAAGTCATCTAAATGTCAGATGACCACTTCACATGGGTTTATCCGAGCACATTATTCATGTACTTGGTGTAACGTAGCTGAGTGATCAGAATCATTTGAAACCACCTGATTTCTGACTAGCTGTTGAGGCGAACTAGTAATGCATGGAAGCGAATTATCAATAAAGTCGTGTTTATCAACGCTTCTCTTCTTCATTGCCACTTTTATGGTATCCGGCAGATCACATATAGAAGTGACCTGAACAAAAACTTGTTGAAATTTCACCCGTTATTACAAACGCATAAATGGCGAATGAATTAATTTATCAACTTTGAGTTCGCTTTAAATGAACGTGTCAAATTTCTCCTCATATTGACAAACAAGTGGCGATGACAAGTGTCCATGTTCAAATGAATGTTATTTAATACCTGTTATTATCATTGTTACTGTTATTACTAATACTGGTGTTACCACATAACAGCTGAGAAGAAAAATAACTTCTTTAATGACGCTTGAACATACATTTTTATACTGCCTGTATGCATGTGGCATTCAGCCTGAAAGACTATTAAGCAATATGTTGACATATATTTATGTAATAATTTGTCAAAAATAACTCATTATGATAGAAATGTTAAAGTTTCGTGACCGTAAAACTGATTTCATTGTCACTCATCTTTCAATTTAAATTTATGTTATCTATCAACCAGAAAAAGATAACGGAAGGAAGGAAGATCAGGTAAATTGAATTTGACATATTGACCTTTTCTATTTGCAAATTCTTGGAGAAAAATAAAAAGATTTAATTGTCTAACTTAAGTCAGCTCAGAGTGGGAGAGAGACAGACTTTACCTTTTTCATCTCGCATTTATCTTGCAGTAGGTTTTGTTTCTCCCTTGAATCTGAAAGCTATTCGGGTGCAGTCTTGAAGTGACTAGCTGGTAGACAGAGCTCGAGTTATTAATTACTGATACACGCACGCGGGAAATAGGATGTCGATTGTTTCTTAAGCTAGATGAAGTGACGGAGAAGCCTTCAGTGTCCTTCTGGACGACATCTTCAGCATAGATTTTACTTTTGAACATTTTTAGGAGATCTGCATTTCTTTAGTCGGTGCGTCTGTGATCCACTGGTAGAATGCTCGCGAGCTTGCAGCTCTTCAGTCGTGAGTCGATTCACGTTTATTGAACACACACCTTTAACGACCGTCGATTTATGTAACTCAATGCTACTTTGAATTATGGTTACCCATAGATGGATGTCAGATTTTAGGGTGACTAAATTTAGTATTCTGATTGAGCACTCCTAATCGGCGTGCCACTTGATCTAGAAAATAATCTGCACAAATCTGAATGTAGACAAATTGATCATACGTCATCTAGAAACAAACTCATACAAATTATCCACCTCTGATGATGTCGGATGTAGAAGTTTGCAGGGAAATTTCAATTGACAAGTTTCCGTTGAGTTGTTTACTTTAATGGTCTTATAAAATGGTAATAATAAACAAAGTGAAGTCATGGCATGGTTCTAGGAGTGTTTGCCACACCAATCACAATAATAACTTCCTATAAAAGTTAATTAAAGAAACAGTAAAATTAGTAAAAAGACAGTTACAGCAAGGGAAACTTTTTTAACGAAGTCATCAACTGAACTGTTCATTCGTGTATTCATATTACATGTGTGAGAAAGTTCCAGAATTATTTCCGGTCAGAGGTCAGATTATTAATTCTAATGTGTAATAATCAAGATAACATTAATTACTGCTTTAAAGCAAAAACACAAGCAGAAAAAGGCTACCCGATATCACTGATGGTATTTCTTTTCATGGTGGGCTAGGTCATGTGGCCGCCAGGAGTGTGCGAGAAGATGCATATACGTTGTACTGGCCTAAAAACGCAGGAAGATGTCAATTTCGCGGGTGGTCGATATCTAATTTCACAGATAATTGAAGATCTGCAGATAAAATTCAACAAATTAGCAGAAGAGGCGGACAGGAAAGAGAGACATTCAAGTGAATATGTAAGTGAGACAGGGTTGATGAAGATACCTATTCAACAAGAACAATCAGCAATTCCCGTCCTTCTCAAAGCCAGGTGGTGTCAAGAACACTACTGTGAAGTGGTTTTCTCCATATGACTCAGCGACTTGATGTCCTGTCACTGAAAGTGTTCTCAACAGGTTACTCCAGATGTTTATCATCAGTCAGCTTTGCTTGCTCCACCTCAAAGATCAGTTGACTTGTAGGAAAGGATAATCGACAATGAAATCTGGCTGTCAACTTCTACCTAACAGTTTTCTTGATTTTCAATCAACCTTTTTAATTTTTTCCCCACCTCTGAAATTATTATTGAACATTACAGCATGATTGATATAATTTTGATGTATAACTGCACGTAATAGCATTGAGCACTCTATGTGGAACTAACTGAAAATCCATACATATATATCCTTGCTCAATTCAGCCTCATTCTATGAATATGGAAATTTGAATTTTCGAAGGTATGTACTAGAGGTTATGACGTCGTGGGGATGCATGGGTAAGCTTATGAGCAATGCATTGTGACTGGAAAGTGTAATGCAATTCTGCAGCACTTTAACACTGGAGTTCTACTGAGAAGCCGTGACCAATGAAAACCATCTAGTCAGGTGTGAGGATGGTTATCCCACGGATGACATTGGTTGGTAGAAGTTATAATTCATGAACCATTGAACTGTGTCCCAGTGGATGAATGGTATACAAGGTTGCCTTGTAACCAGGTAGTCCTAAGTTCGAACCCAGTGGGTGAGTACTGCCTATGGTTCTCAAAAGACGACGATAAAACAGCTGTCCAGTAGTCTATGCTTGTTTTCAATGGTTCTCTAACTGGCATAAATCCGTCATCACTTCGTAAAAGCAAAACTTATTCTTACAAACCAACTACAGAAAATATCGCTGTATATGTGATAGTTTAAATAACCCTAACTAATTTGGAATTATATTCTGTCACAAACGTTCTACGCATACATCAATCAGATTTAGTTGCCCACATATTTCTAGCATAACAATCAGTGGTCAACAATTTTATGGAGTGATGTGTGATTTGGTAGGATTCGGATCATCTCATCAGTTTATTAACATGATTACAACAGAAACTAATCTACTTTGATTATATATTCACTCATGTGTGCTTACATTTCAATTAATTATGTAAATAGGCTTAGTTTTGCTGGGTATATATCATCATATACACAAGCCAATTATGTTGAATCCATTTTGATGGTGATTTATGCTAGGTATGTTATCTTTAATCACCTGGTTTACGGATGGATTTATAATAAATAGTTTTTGATTATCCATAGTTATTGTCCATATCTAGGTTATTAGTTGTGTGACTTGAAGGAATGTAGGAAGCTGGCCGCTGAAGCCTTCTCAACACATCGTACAGAGGAGAAAAATCATACCACATTGTATCATCTGCATTTTGAATAGCTTGTTTAGGCTTATCAAAGAGGCTAACTGTTTGGAGAATACATCAACAGTTCATGTTTATGTAAATATACCACGTGTTGGTGGCAGTTATAGTCGATTAGTCATTCCAATGGTGAAGTTGTCAACAGACTGGCCGTGAAGAACTTCCTTCCGATTGAGATACTGATACATCCCACCGAAGATGTCTAGTGCTCCCTGATGAAAAAATGTTGAAAACTTGCATGAAGTCACCCTGATGAACGTCGCTTAGCCAGTAGCTAGGCTGGTAATAAGGGAAGTTGAGCAGTGAATCTAGTCAAGCTTGAAACGCAAAGTTCTCCCTGGAAGGCTATGAATCAAAAAATAAATGCGGAAGTAAGTGATCTTCAAGTGTTCATTCGCAAACATTAATTAACCGCTTGATAATGAGAAAAGTCGATAGACAGTTATAAAGGGAACAAAACGCCGACTGGATCAGACAGATACAGTCGTGAATTATGTACATGAATCACAGTATCAGACAGACTTAAACGTCCTTGACTTGAACAGAAATCATCTTAAAGCAAAATGTGCGTCGGTGGCACAGTGGTTAGGACTCTCGCCGACCATGCACATGGTCCGAAGTTCAAGCCCCTGCCGGCGAACACCCGATATCTATGGTCGGCCTGATTTGGGCTACCGATATCCATGCTGAAAATGCCATACTTGTACTGAAAGTACGGTGTGGCACCAACCTGTAACCAAAATAAATAAAAAATAAAAAAATAAATAAATGATTGGAAATGCTTCAATGAAATACATTCGTTTGTTTGAAACAAATGAAAACAGAACGACTGAATACTGAACAGTTACTATAGAAACAGAAAAGTCTCATTATCATCATTAGCAGCTCACTGAATCCCCTGAAATTCAGCTAACTGACGAGAAGGAAATACACTTGTTTGAATAAACTTCATAATAAACGGAAAATGGAGGGAGTCATAAGAAAGGATGACTTAACAAAGGGAATGATTAAAGCTGTAAATAAAATTTTGGTATTTAAGAAGAATAACTGATGGTGTCTCGTGTAATAGGAGTTTCGAGCTGGATAGATTGGATTTATGTCATACTATGGCATGTGAATGTGTAAAACTCATGATATCCAAGTGGCTACCTGTCTGACTGCCAATCTGTTAATACAGAAGCCAGCAGAAATCTTAGTAGTTTAATGAGAGATATAGGTTAAAGGCTGAAGGGATTGAATAGACTCTGTTGTGGAGTGATGGAAATTGCAGTGGACTGCTTCTAAAATTTGAACATTATGTTAAATCGATAAATTCAATCGGCACATAACACAAAGATTTTAAAGGAGAAAATTCTCTTATGTTCAAAATTGCATTTTCACAAATGTTAGAGACGTTTCTAATGATCTTTTTAAGCCAATCAGGTAGTCAAGTGAGACTGTCTGGTTGAGATCTTTTGCATGAGAAGGATCATTGGTTGAGGCCTTTTAGTGGTATGCATAGAAACTGTTGTCAATGACGTAGGCGCATAATCATCTTGTAATCTCCAGTATCCATTAAAACCTCCTGATTTAACAGGTTACTATTCCTTCTCCCTCTCTAGCACATTTTTGCTCACTGGATATCTTCTGAATATCTTCCTTCTTTAACTTCCTCTGCTTTGTTTGACACATGAAATGTATAACTTCTATACAAAGTTCTATGTAGAATATCAGTGAAACTGTCAAAAAGTGAATATCCGTTACACTCTGCTGTAGCTGTTAGTAAATTCTATTAAAGAAGCACATGAGTGAATGAGTCACATTGCGAGAAAGATGTTTCTACAAACGCTTTGATGAGGTCATCAGATAGAACACTTTTCACTGCCACTCCATCAATAACTTACCCTAGATATCCACTGGTGCATCAATACTATTAAGGACATGTTGCCGGTGTTGTTAAACTCCAAGTGTATCAATGTGTTCACCTGTTATTAGTCAAGAAGAGAATCTTTGCTGAAATACTTGTTCCTTCAACGATGTGTATTCACTGTCAAATGAGAATGTTTACACAACGTTTATGCCAACGAAAGAGTATTTGGTATTTATGCTGTGTTTACGAAATCACAACATCACAAGGTGACTACAAGTATCTTTTCATTTCGCCTGGATGTAAAAAAAACAGAAAATTAACGACAACAAATAAACAGAAGTAGGGAAAAATCCATTTCTACTTCAATAAATAAAATGAAGTTCAGTGTAAATACTTGGCATATTGGCAAAGAAAATTAACCTGATTCATTCTGCTATACTTTATATATACTGGCCATGGTTCGGACGTACATGGCGGGTGATTTATGCCAAGTATTCAAGAATAGAAAATTCACAAGTTACCGGAAGACAGGGCCAACACAGGACTTCTTGCAAACAAAGATAACACAGAGGAGATGAAGTTAATTAAACAATAACAAAATTCTAAAGTCACGATCAGTAGGACGGATTTGAAAGACGTCAGTTCATTCATCTATCTGCCTCGCTTCCAACTTTGAAGTTGATTTTGTCGTCGTTTTCGCTCTCAGTGACTATGACCAAACATCTCATGGAGAAATATATCCTCAGTGTATTAGGAATGTTCCAATTGCAAAGGAAACATTGTCAAGTGTGAATGAATTCTTTCCTGATTTCAATAACTGATGACTGAACACTCGAGAATGAGGAATCATTTGGCAAAAATGAATAGTCACCAACTGTTGACAAACATGTTCGATGAAATCAGAGTCTATGAAATGTTTAATGGCCTTGCTTCCTACTTATACCCTTCTCATTTTGTAACCCTGAAAGATAGTGTCAATGCAAATGTCTCTTCAGAATATATTTACCTAGATAACTTACACAGTGAATACTGGATTCCGAAGTAACAGTCTACAGATACAATTGATCTGGTACAGTGAACCAGTGGCGAATAAGCAGAATACACATTCAACCTGATGGGTGCAGTTAGAAACCACTATATTGTCATCTATCGGTAGGCACGTTTTATTACTCGAATACATGTCTCGTCGACTTCTACATCTATTGTCCTAATTTCCAGCTACAGAAATTCAGGCGTACATATTCCTGTATTACACCAAAGTGAGATTAAGTTTGACGTTGTAGTCCACAAATTGCAGTTCGTCGGTGCCATAGTGCTTAGGACTGTCTTCGACCATGTACATGGAACGAGGTTCGATTCCATGCCAATACTCACCTGATATCTATGGACAGCCTGCAAAATTTGGGCTACTGATATCCATGTTATAAAATCCATTATTGTTCGGCAAATGCGGTGTGGTATCAAGCTGTAATAAAAAAATAAATAAATAAAACATCTATCTCGACACAGAGAGTACCCCACACTCTGAATGCTCGAATGCGTGATGCATCTAGGCTGAATGTGGTTGTTTCATGCATCAAACATCCATCTGTAAAATCCAAGATATCCTTCCTACGTTACGCAATCATTTCGATAGACGGAATGTAGACAGGAATACAATTCAATAATCACTCACTCTATTTATGAATTCCAGAATTGCCTTCGTTTATCTTCGATCGCAATTATCAACACAAGAATCGACTACTGGCTGCTGAAAACTGGTTTGTACGCACACCACGTGAAAAACACGATGCCACCTATTTTTAGCCAGTGAAGGAATGTATTCAACTACGAACATGTTAATCATACACTGTGTAGATTGACAGTGTCACTTCCAGTGAAATCAACTACATCAGGTCATTCATTATTCACTGAGACCACTTGATCAGCAAACCCCTGTTGACACATTTTCAACGGGCTAGCTGATTTCAGAGATCACGTGAGACTGGCGATCACACTAAATTTCTGAGATGTCGAATGAAGCTGTGAATTTGTAATCAGAAAACAAGGAATTTGTCAAAATTGATTTATTTCTCATTAACCCGACACCCACAAACAAATTTCACAGTTCAGTTTTCATTTTTAGTTACCACAATGAGAATTTCGACAATTATTTTCACAGCAGTCTTCATCTACCTCACAACGTCCATGCCTTCGTTGACAACAGAATTGAATCCCTGTTGATTTGCGACGTCGACATCGAGAAGGGTTGCAACACTTTTCAAACTTGGAACTAGCGAAATCGTCATTCCAACACTCACAAGAATTACCTTTGAAAGAAAACAAATACAATGATATTGGTATTTCATGTAAAAGAATGACAGAGTAAGCTTCGAAAGTTAACATGAAATTGTCAAGAATGAATTAATCGATAAATTATTGCTAGATAAAACATTCACATTACTAACTTAACGCCACTTTTCGTCTCGATTTGTAAGCGACGTCAGTTTGACTCTAGTAAATTGTAGTCAGAGATCAGATTCAGTTCATAGTTGGCAGAAATCTGCCATCCATTCATGCACAATAATGTTATCAATCAGCATACATTGAAATGACAGAGATGCAGAGAGTTTATTCAAGGCAACCAAGGCATGTCCTGCAAACCTCTTGAATCTTTATATAAACATGTGAATATCTACTGATCACTGTTATTCATAGGAATGCTAATGATTATCTCCATTGTGTTCAATGACCAAAGTGTCCTGCGTTGAAACTGACTTTCATTTATTACTGCACAAATTTTACAAATTTCGTTGACTGTTTCATATCATGCTTTGGAATAATGCAGACATGTGCACATCAGTGAGCATACATTTCAACAGATTTGTTATCCTGATTCGAATATCCATCATGTGTACAGCGATGAAACGGTGTGATTGACACACGAAGAGTGTTCACTCAGATGGCGTAAGCGTGGAAATTACAAAGTGATACGGATGTACCACAAAGGTTTGGGAGAAGGAGACGAGCTACACTGATTTGTGATTAGTTGATTATGAGAAGAAGAAGTCTACAGTCATGATTGCAATTGTCAAGATGTAAGACATCTTCCATTCCGTTGCGCAAACTGTTCAAACAAAAACAACCCACAACATGGCTTTGATACTGAGTTCTTACAAATTCGACCAAAAGATGCAAAGTCGGAATATTTGAAGGAAAACAAATTCTTATGAAAATCTGAGAAACTATGCAAGATATCTTAGATGCGCTTTTGTTTTTTTAGTCGACTTCTTTTATTTCCATTACACCTTAGTAGATAAACTTGGAACTTCTGATGAAATCGAGTAATTTTCCTTAGTCTTTCATTGAGAGATATTCAAAACGTGAAGAAAAGGATCGATGGAAATCTGCTGGTGAGAATAGGGTTATTTACAGTGGTGAGTCCTTGACAGCATCGCCGTATATGTAGGAGAAACACCCAGCCAGCAAAATATAATAGTGAAAGAGAATTAACGACGTCTCAAGGTGGTTCAAAGATATCTGCAGACCTAAAGAAACTAGTAAACAGTCACACTGCATTCCATATAAACGAGACAGAAAATCGACTTTGATAAGACTAAGGTTCCGCGAAAATGTTTTGGGTCGTATAAAGAAAGGCTGACAGCAGAAGCCCTAAATACGTGAGTGAATCTCAACAGTTTGAACAGGCGTGAAGATGTCATGTCAGCTGATGCATGGTAAATCCTGATTAATAAATTAAAATGGATATCTGTCACTAATTATTCATACTTGGAATACATTACTGATTGTCTACATCTTCTGATGGAGAGGCTCACAAATGTTTTAAAACTGTTAAACAAAACCAATCATAACCACACTACTGTAATCTGCACATGCACATATATTTTCACATTCAGTTATCTACGACCATCGACATTCAGTCGAACGTAATCTGATGAGAAGTACACTCTGTTCAAAGTGTATAACTGAAGCAGACCAACATTTGAATGTCTGAGGTCAAATTGTAGTCACAGATGATACTATTTTGTTTATTATACATGTTGATGCCTGTTTCATGACTCGAACGGAAAGACAAAGTTTTCAAAGACATGAGATATCCTTTAATACATGAACCTCTCTTGTGTTAATTTCAATTGATTTCCCTGAAGAAGTTCGGACCAGTTTCCTCAACGAAACTTTTCAGTCGGTCATTTCAATTTCGCTGTGATCTATCACATATAATTTTTACGAGAATATTTGACTTGTTCGTGCCTTGACATTGGATCTATAGTGTGCATTCCATTCAAATGAGAACTAATCTAGTGAGCACAAATGAATAATAATGAGCCATGATCTTCAGAACTCAACTTCACTGACACTGTCATCAATTGAGAAGCTGTTCAGTTATGAACTAAGCTACATGCCAGACAATATAAAGAGCACGACAATGTACATCAAGCAATAAACAGGGTTCATTGAGTGTACAGTTACACATGAGCAACAGACCAGTTAAGACACAGTGTAGATATTAACCAATGCGGAAACCGCATCCAAGTCACAGCTTTCATATAGATTGAAGACACTGATCTACCGAAAACAATCACATTCCTAAGAATATCAATATTTGACACATATCCCTGCAATCGCATTCATCTAATGTAAACATGACACTCCGAAATTGACGAAGCATCTCATTTTCACAAACACAATTATCATGCAAGTTATCAACAGAGTGAAGTTGAAGTCTACTCTCGTGAACTCCTCTACATCAACGACATTACTACACAAAGTGGATCAACAGACATTCAGAATAGATGAACAGTGAATTAGACATCTATCAAATTTCAAATAATACCCAACCAGCATAATGAATATAAATCTACTATAATCACAGTATAGTGCACATCACAACAAAACATACCTGAAGCTCGTGCAACTTGGTCGCCCATCATCAGAACTGACAATACCAATATCGTGAGCAACGTAGAAGTGTGCATAGTCGGATAATTATTGCCACAGTGTAAACGGGAAGCCATTATATATTTCCCACTGTATCCAAATGGTGAACATATCTATGCCATTGTGATCACACATGAATGAAGATTGTTCACACTGGAACATGATTGATTATTTCGTTATTCACAGGGATTAGTGGAAACGTAGTCAGTGTAGTGAGATCGATGAGAAGAACACGAGTATTCGTCACGTAATTTATCGTAATTCAAAGTAACATTGAGGTTATACACAGTGTCCGTGAGTAGTTGTATTTTGTACATTGTGGAATAGATTAAGTCAGTTATTATAATTCTATTCCAATAGTTGTTTGCACCCACACATAAGTTCTACTTCTTCACTGCACATGATCATACTGACTGTTCGAATTGTTATTTTCATTCTCATTTTGTATTTGGATGAATGTGACTAAAATATGGTAGACGCCTTGTGCATAATCTCACTGGAAATAATAACAAAAGTATATAGAACTCGTTGTTACACGTAAACGAATAATGTAACAGAATTATGAATAATTTGGTTTCCATGTTACATGTGGAACATTGATCGAAAATGAAGAGGAGAGAGGAACCAGTTTGGCGTTGACCAAGTGAGATCGACATGAATTGCTGCATGTAACACTTCAAATTGAAAACAAACTTTCCAAATTTTATAATTCACACATGTGATTGAATTTCAGATTACCACGGACACCGTACTGTAAACACCTGACTGATATACAATATAAGCGTATTAGATAGATGCATTTCAACGCTATACTAGGCATCACAATAATTATATCATGAGACTGGTCGACAGTCTCAAATACTATTTCACGTGTGATTGTTATTCCCTAGTGGTGACGGCATTCGTAATAGAACAGTCATATGCCACGTTGGAAACAGATTCATTGAACCAGCACTGCGAAGTCACTGAAATCCGGAGAATGCATCTACCCTGTTGGTGACATTAACGGTTGAACCTATTTAAACTGTCACTCTCACATTCATGCAGGTCTCTTAGTTGAGAATCGATTTGAGACACAATCACACAATTCGCACATAGTAGCGTTTCTTGTATGAATGACGGTAGTTCCTGTCTCATAGTAAAGTGAAGTTTGTATTTAAAGCATATTCGAGCCCGGAATATTGACGCTGAATCACATTTCAGATGAGTGTATAAATCCTGACGTTTCTATTAGACAGCATTCTAAAGAATTTGAAGTCTACGAAACCTTTCAAATTATTTTAAAGTTGATTTAATATATTAGTCTGCCATTGGGAGATTATGTAGAATACGATTCAAGTACGAGTGATTGCTGTGCGTAGACCGGAACACAAAACACAGTCATTCCTCACAATCTCTGAAAGGAGGCGATTCAAAATTTAAAAGTGTAATCACTGATCAAGGAATACTCTCTTCAATATCTTACTCATCATCTTCAACAGCTGTATGCGCACAATAGTCAAACAGTGATTGTTATCTGCAAGACAACTAATAAAATCCACTTAGCAATGGTCATAACTTCTGGATATGGCAATATTCACAAACGTCAAACTAACAGAAATAATGCCAAATGAGGAAATGTGAGGGATACATTTGTACACATATATAAGTCGACATGTTATGTGAGTAATTGACATCTACAGGATGGATGTTCAAAGATGCAATCTGTGCTGTGTACGGAATTCATGAATCTGCTCATTTGACACCGGCCGAGTTTAACAATTATACTTGAAACTGTGATCGCATGCAGAGAATTCTGTCAGTTTTGAGCGATTAATTTTTTTTTTTTTGATTTACAGCTTGATTTCCACACCGTATTTGCAGTACAAGTGTGGAACTTTCAGCATGGATATCGGTCGCCCAAATTCAGGCATACCATAGATATCGGGTGTGCGCCGGCAGGGTTTCGAACCCCGGACCATGTGCATGGTCGGCGAGAGTCCTAACCACTGTGCCACCACTGCCCTTTGTATCATTTGGCTAGAACTGCTTTCCGATAGTTTATATGGCATGCGGTGGAGGAGAGAGATTTTTGTACTTAAGCAATTTGGTCTGGCTCTTCTAGGTGTTTCAGTGTATATCTTCATGTCAGACCTGGAGGAAACAAAGTTGAAGCATTCAATTGATCAAACAACTTCCTATTGTCGATATGTCGATGACACATTTGTAGTATGCGACAACGGAAGTCCTACCTCCTACCTTCTCAGACTATTAAACAACGCACATACAAATATTGTATTTACTATGAAAAATGAAAATGATGGAAAGTTGCATTTCCTTGACATTGCCAGGCAACGCCAAGAAGATGGTAGTTTCCACAGGTTGATTTACCGAAAGTTGACATGGAATGGACAATATCTACATTTTAATAGTTTTTGTTCGAATAGCAACAAACGAGCACTAGTAAAGACTCTGTACTGAAAAGCCGAGTAAAACATTCTCTCCAGATAAACGAGAGGAAGAATTTACGATTCTCAAAAGGGTGCTGGAAAACCACGGATATCCTCAAACATTCATTAACAAATCTGCGAGATGTCAAGGATCAAACACCAAACAAATCACAGTCGGTTAAAAGCCTGTCTTCATACAACTAGATTTTGAAGGTGAAAATATCGAAGAAATCGTCAAAAGTAGACTGAGAAGGTCACTAGGCAGGGCCTACCCTGCAGCTAAGTTGGTTCCTCTTCATCGAACAACATGCTCTTTTGTGCAGTCAAAAGTCGATGGATACCCTTCTCATGTTAACTACAACTGTGTATACAAATTTGAGCATGTATCTGCGGGAGCAGTTACATTGAGGGAACAGAAATAAGTGCACACCTTCAATTTTCTGAACATGTGCCGAAAAGCCAACTTCTCAAGGGAACACGCCCTTACAGCAATGCCGTTACCGCACATCTCCTTGATTGATATGGTTCATGAGGTAGAAATTGAGAAATCCTTTCAAATTATGAATAGACATAGGGACTCCATTCTCCTGAAGTTTGCCGAAGCAATCTCTATCAAACGCCTGAAACCAGATTTATGTGTTCAGAATGAAGCATTTATTAGTCAGTCCTTGCCCTGGTGACTCGATTTCTTTATTCGCTTATCTGATTACGTGATCTTCGTCTTCAGCCTAACCCAATTTTATGATCTGTAAATTCGCTTGCCTCTTCTTTCCATGATTCCAGTGAAACTCAGTAAATTGTAACCTGATTTATTAGTCACTCTGCATCTAACGCATATCTCGACTTGATTACGTAACTCCTTTAACATGGTATGCATACATTTATGTTGTTCAATTTTTAACTGCCTGTGTAAAAACAATATAAGCGCTAATTTCTGAGCACTGTTCACTAATTGTGGAACTTTCTGTCAACTGACAACATGTGAAATTTGCAGGTTTGTAAAAACTTTTCTGTAAGTTACATCCCATAAACTTAAAAGGCTGCAAGAAGCTGATGAGAATGGAACGAAATCAATGATGGTACCATGTAATTCTATACAAACCACTGTTGTTCTTGCTTTATTCAAATTCATCAAGGGGAATAATGCATGATTTTTTTATCGAATATGTATTACTCCAAACTTCGCCCATATTCACTCACACTTGAAGATATTTCGTATCAAGTAGACCGAGAAATTAGATGGAAGGACTGATGGAACTGCTTCAAAGTAGGTGTTCAGTTGATGACAGTATGCAAACTTGTCTGGTCACTGTTCATTTTGATTTCGGAATCTCAGACTGTTGAACACGCGATCCAAAATCAAGTATTTCAGGTATTTTCACCGCCTCTCTACCTACAGTTAATTTATATGTTCTAAAACGGGAAGTCCATTAGCATCAGAAACTATGAAACTGAGACACACATGGCAGTCAATTGCCGCGAGGAAGCCAGACTTTTATTGAGTTCATGGGTTACAGGTTGAGAGCGTTGACATTGACGGATAGCACGAAGTTTACTAACGTCAAATCTAGTAACCACAACCTCCATAGTATTCGTTCCACGTAGACCACAGGCAAAGCAAAACATCAGAAATGATCGGCCAAATTGCTAACTTTATTCCGGACCATATCCGAGTGCAAGATAATTGCTTAACTAGCTATGGATCGTGCATGAAAAATCGCACGTAACACGACGGCGTGTCGAATGACATGGATGCTTGGCCATAAGCCTTCAGACAAACAAGGCGAATTAAACAGTTAGGATCAGCATGCAGTGTTCCATGGGTAATGCTGTGGTTAATAATTCTCGTGAATTAGATACCGCTACAAACGATTTCATCCACGTGTGTTCGATTGTCTTCATGTGAATGAATCCGTCCACCAAGAGCAACACTTGTTATCGAATTATTCTTGCCGATTCCATTCATTGTGCACATTTCAGTGAGCAGTAAATGAATATTGGTGGATCAATGGGAGAACACTGGTTTACCAAGCACATTTTCCGGAATTCGACCTTCGGCCAACGCCTGACTTCATCTCGCTTAGCATGAATGAGTCTGGTAAAATTGACAGGGACAGTTATGAGGCTACCAACCCCACCTCCATGAAATACCTTTACTACTGAATTTGATTTTGTCGTCGTTTTCGCTCTCAGTGACTATGATCAAACATCTCATGTAGAAATATATCCTCAGTGTATTAGGAATGTTCCAATTAGAAAAGAATGAATTCCTTCTTTTTGTACACCGCCAGCCCCCTGATTTCAACAACTGATCACTGAACACTCGAGAATGAGTACCCATTTGTCAAAAATGAATAGTCATCTACTGTAAACGAGCATGGACGCTGCAATCTGAGTCAATGAAATGTTTCATGGCTTGCTCACTACTCATGCTGTTCTCATTTCGTAACTCTGAAAGGCAGTATCAAAGCAACCGTCTCTTTAGAACAATTTTCTCTAAATAACTTACACAGTGAATACTGGATTCTGAAGTAACAGTCTAAAGACACAATTTGTCCGATACAGTGACCCATCGGTGAATAAGCAGATTAAACATTCAGCCTGTTGAGAGCAGTTAGAAACCACAAGATTGTCATCTATAGGTGTGCGCCTTTTATTACACGAATTCGTGTCTCGTCAACTTCTACATCTATTGTACTAATTTCCAGGTACAGACACATTCATACGTATTCCTGTAATTCCGAAATCTCAGGTTACGTTTGGCGTGGTAGTCCACAAATTACAATGCACATCTCTCATCACACAGGCTAATTCAAACTCAAAATGCTCATATTCGTGATGCATGTAGACTGAATGTGGTTGTTGTTTCATGCATCAAATATCCATCTGTTATATCCGAGATTTCCTTCCCACGTTACGCGATCATTTCAATAGACGGAATGTAGGCAGGAATACACTTAAATAATCACCCACTATATATTTATGAATTCTAGAATTGCCTTCGTTTATCTTCGATCGAATTTATCAACACAAGAATCGACTACTGGTCGCTGAATATGGGTTTGTATGCACACCACAGGAAACACTCGATGCCACCTATTTTAAGCCAGTGAAGGAATGTATTCAACTGCGAACATGTTCATCATACGCTGTGTAGATTGACAGTGTAATTTCCAGTGAAATCAACTACATCAAGCCAGTATTCACTAAGATCACTTGATCAGCAAACCTCTGTTAACACATATACAACTGGCTAGCCGATTTTAAAGATCACGTGAGATTGGCAGTTTTCCTGAATTCGTGAGATGTCGAATGAAGCTGTGAATTTGTAATCAGAAAACAAGGAATTTGTCAAAAGTGATTTATTTATTATTATTTCGACAACCACAAATAAATTTTTATATTTCAGTTTTCATTCCCAGTTACCACATCGAGACTTTCGACATCTATTTTCACAGCACTCTTCATGTACTTTACATATATGACCTCGTGGTTTACAGCAATATGTGTTTTTTGATGATACGCGATATCGACATTCAGAACGCGAACAACACTTCCCAAATGTATGAGAGCCAATATCGTAATCTCTGCACTCACAGTCTCCTCCTTTCAAAGAAAAGAAATACAAAACTATTGGTATTTCATGAAAAAGAAAGCCGCAGTTTGCAATCAAAATGAATATTAAATTGTCAAGAATGAATTATTCAATAAATTATTGCGAGATAAAACATGCACATTACTACCTTAACACCACTTCTCCTCCTGATTTGTAGGCGACGTCAGTTTGACCCACGTGAATTGTAGTCAGAGATCAGGTTCAGTTCATAGTTGGCAGAAATCTGACATTCATTCACGCACAATAATGTTATCAACTAGCATACATTGATATAACATAACATTGATATAGCATACATTGAAATGACAGAGATGCAGAGAGTTTATTCAAGGCAACCAAGCCATGTCCTGCAAACCTTGTCAAACTTCCTATCAACATGTGAATGTCCACTGATCACTGTTATTCATAGGAATGCTAATGATTATCTCCATTGTGTTCAATGACCAGTGTGTCCTGCGTTGAAACCGACTTTATTTTATCAGTACACAAATTTCACAAATTTCGTTCTCTGTTTCCTTTCATGCAATGGAATAATGCAGACATATGCACATCAGTGAGCATACATTTCAACAGATCTATTCTCCTGATTCGACTATCCATCATGTGTACAACGATGAAACAGTGTGATTGGCACACGAAGAGTGTACACTCAGATGACAGAAGTGTAGAAATTACAAAATGTCACGTATGTACCACAACGGTTGAGGAGAAGGCGAGTAGCTCCACTGATTTGTGATTAGTTGGTTATGAGAAGGAAAAATCTTCAGTGAAACAGTACCAGGTCTCTACTTCAAATTCCGAACTCAGAGTATTTGTTCGCCTCTTTCCGACGAATATGAGTTGTTTCGGAATCACATAGAGTTGACCCCATCGGAGTCTCATGCACTCAATTCGTGCATCATTATTTGAATATGAGATAACGAAAACAAACCACACTGCCTCTGTCACATTTCACTCACACCTAACCAATATCAACACGCAAACAATTTGCTGAATAGTTTAGCACGGATGGCAAGCATGTGAGTTGATTAATTCTCTTCGATTCGTATGATGTGAGATAAAAATAACAGATGGTTATGAGGGAACATGAAGGACAGGTAATAACTGATTTATCTTCGCTAATTTACTTGGCGAAATTCTATACTTATATGAAGTACACTATCGCCGATTTTGAAATCACCGGTGGTGAAAATGCAGTTGTGAATACTAATTTCCTGACTAGTCTGTTTGCAAGCCTGTTGTTCTAACTGCTATTTGCGATAACATATATGACAACGCGACGCATTTGCTGAAATAAGGCTATATTAGGCTCGCGAACGTGGTGAGCACATGTCCGAATGCAACACTCTCCATCGAAGGGACAGGATGACCGCAATACTCAAGATGTAAAACAGGCACCATTCCGTGGCCTAAACGGTTCACTTACAAAACTTTCACAGCATGGCTTTGACACTGAGTTCCTACAAATTCTACCAAAGGCTGAAAAGTCTGACTATTTGAAGGAAAACGAATGTCAATGAAAATGAGGGACACTGTGCAAGATGTCTGATATGCGCATTTATTCTTTCAGTCGACTTTTTTTATTTCCATTACACCTGATTAAATGAACTTGCAACTTTTGATGGAATCAAGTAATTATCCCAAATCCTTCATAGAGAGATATTCAAAATGTGAATAAAATGATGGACAGAAATCTGTTGGTAAGAATTGAGTTATGGACAGTGGTGAGTCCCTGACTGCAATGCCGTATATGTAGAAGAAACCCTCAGCAGCGTAAATATAAGAGTAAAAAAGCATAAGCGATGATTAAATGTGGTTCCAAAGATCTCTGCAGACCTAAAGAAGCTAGAAAACAGATCAGCGGTCGCACTGCATTCGATAGAAACGGGACACAAAATTGACTTTCACAGGTGTGTTTTTTTCCTTCACGTTCCCCAGTGGAACACAGGGCTTCAAGCTAGTGGCTTGAAGTTTCTGTAGCAGTGTTTATTTTGACAGGATGGGGTTGCTAGCCTCATGCCCAACCTTTCCTCTTCACCAGCATTATTTCTGGCTTAGTGAGGTAAAGGAGTGCGTCGGCCGGGAATCGAACCCCGGACCATGTGCATCCGGGGTGTAAAGTATGCGAAAATCTTTTCGATCCTATAAAGAAAGACTGACAGCAGAAACCCTACATACATGAGTGAATCTCAATAGTTTGAACAGGCGTGCAGTTGTGCTGTTAGCTGATGCATGGTAAATCCTGATTAATAAATTACAATGGATATTTATCACTAACTATTCATTCTTTGTATAAATTCCTGATTGTCTATATCTTCAGATGCTGAGGCAAACAAATATGTGTTAAATGTTTAACAGAAGCAGTCATAAACACGTAATTGTATACTGCATATGCACTTTTATTTTCAAATTCAGTTATCTACGACCATCGACATTCATTCGAACGCATTCTTATGAAAAGTACACTCTGTTCAAAGTGTATAAATGAAGTTGATCAACATGCGTAAGTCTGAGTTCAAATTTCGCTCATATCTCATACAATTTTGCTTATTATACATGTTGATGCCCATTTCATGACTCGTACGAAAGGACAAACGTTTCAACGACATGAGATATCCTTTTCATACATGAACCTCTCTTATGTTAATTTCGATTGATTTCCCTGAAGTTCGGACAAGTTTCCTGAACGAAACTTTGAAGTCGGTCATTTTACAGCGAAAATTTGACTTGTTCGTGTCTTGGCAGTTGATCTATATTGTGCATTCCATTCAGTTGAGAACTAATCTAGAACTAATCAACTTCAGTAACACTGTCATCAATTGAGAAGCTGTTCAGTTATCAACTAGGCTACATGCCAGACAAGGTACAGAGCACGACGATGTACATCAAGCAATAAACAGGGTTCATTGTGTGTACAGTTACACATGAGCAACAGACAAGTTAACACAGTGTAGATATTGAACGATGCATAATTTACAGATTTTTCAAATTCTAGAAATGAAGAAGACCTATATTTGAAAGTGTAGATATCCATTGATGCAGAAACCATATCTAATTCACAGGTACGCTATAGATTGGAGACACGGATCTACCAGAAACAATCACAAAGCTTTCCCATTCTTAAGAATATCAATATTTCGCACTCATCCTTGCTATATAATTCATCTAATGTAAACATGACACTCCGAAATTGACGAAGCATCTCATGCTCACAAACACAATTATCATGCAAGTTATCAACAGAGTGAAGTTGAAGTCTACAGTCGTGAACGACTCTACATCAACGACATTACTACACAAAGTGGATCAACCGACATTCAGAATGGCTGAACAGTAAATTAGGCATCTACCAAATTTCAAATAATACCCAGCCAACCTAATGAACACAAATCGACTATAATCACAAAATAATGCACATCACAAGAAAACATACCTGAAGCCTGTACAACCTGGTCGCCCATCATCAAAACTGACAATACATATACCGTGAGCAACGTAGAAGTATGCATAGTCGGATTATTATTGCCACAGTGTGAAGAGGAAAGCCATTATATATTTCCCGCTGTATCCAAATGGTGGACATATCTATGCCATTGTGATCACACACATATGAAGATTGTTCACATTGGAACATGAGTGAACATTTCGTTATGCAGAGGGATTAGTGTAAACGTAGTCAGTGTAGTGAGATCAATGAGAAGAACACGAGTATTTGTCACGTAATTTATTGTAATTGAATGTAACATTTTGGTTTCAAACTGTCTCCATGTGTAGTTGTATTGTGTGCATTGTGGAATAGATCAAAACATATATTATAATTCTATTCCAATACTTGTTTGCAAGCACATAAGTTCTCCTTCTTCACTGCACATGATCATACTGACTGTTCAAATTGTTATTTTCATTTTCATTTTCTATTCGGATAAATGTGACCAAAATATGGTTGACGACCTGGCCATAGTCTCACTGGAAATAATAACAAAAATATATAGAACTCGTTGTTACACATAAAATGAATCATGTAACATAATAATGAATAATTTGATTTGCATGTTACATGTGGAACATTGATCGAAAATGAAGAGGAGAGAAGAACCAGTTGAGCGTTGACGAAGTGAGATTGACTAGACTTCCTGTATGTAACACTTAAAATTGAACACAAACCTTTCCGTAATTTAGAATTCACACCTTTGTTCGAGTTTCAGATTACCACGGCCAACGTTTGGTAGACGCCTGATTGTAATACATTATCAGCGTAGTCGAGGGATACATTTCAACATGATATTGAGCACCACAATAATTATATCGACAGACTGGTCGACAGTCTCAAATACTATTTTGCGTATGATAGTGATTCCTTAGTGGTGACGTCCTTGGCAATAGGACAGTCATATGCCTCGTTGGAAATGGATTCTTCGAACCATCACTGTGAAGTGACTGAAATCCAGAGAATGCATCCACCCTGTTGATGGCATTTACGGTTGTACACAGTAAAACTGACACTGTCACATCCATGCAGGTCTCTTAGTTGAGAATCTTTTCGAAACCTAATCCCACAATTCGAACATGGAAGCCTTCCTCGGATGGATGAGGTTAACTTCTGTCTGATACTAAAGTAAAGTTTGTATTTACAGCATAGTCGAGCACGAAATATTGACCCTGAATCACATTTCAGATGAGTGTAGAAATCCTGACGTGTCCACTAGATAGCATTCTAAAGAATTTGAAGTCTACGAAACCTTTCAAATCATTATAGAGTTGCGTTTATATATCAGTCTGCCTTTTGAACATTATGTAGAAGAAGATTCAAGTACGAGTGATTTCTCTGCATAGCCCGGGACACACAACACAGTCATTCCTCACAATCTGTGAATGGAGCCGATTCAAAATTGAAAAGAGTAATCACTGATCAAGAAATACCCTCTTCAATATCTTACTCATCATCTTCAACAGCTGTATGCGCACAATAGTTAAACAGTAATTGTTATCTGCAAGACAACTGATAGAATCCACTTAGCAATGGTCATAACTTGTGCATATGTCAATACTCACAAACTTCATAAAATGTGAATGAATTGGAAGTCATGAAATGTTAGCATTGGAGTGGGTTGAAGAGGTAATCGGTTCTGCCAAATGTTTAATAGGTAACATTTGTCAAATGTATATTTCGGTTTTTGGTGCAGCCTGAACCATTTCTGTGAAGTTAGCAGTGTTGTCATCATATAAGGTGATTCACCATCCTGACACACTGTGAATGGTTGTTATTGATTGGTTGCCTGTAATCAAAAAGAAAGACTTAGGTCTAGCTTTTGTGTCTTTTTTCACTCATCAATAAAGGGTACCTGCAACCTTGAAGGAAATTATATCGCCACCAAGATTCGAACCCGTGCCACATAGTGCTACAGTCAGAGACTTTAGCGCTGGGGCTATTTACTTCCAACTATCTTATACTGACAATTGTCAATGCATCGTGATGGCCAGTCAACTTGTGTCTAATCGAAGTATCCAATACAGTCACACCGTAAGTCAACCATGTGCCTGAATAGCTCACTGCTAACGTATTTGATTGTAACGCCAGGTGTCACGGATTCGAATCTGAGAAGGCACATGAGAGATTGCAAATACTCACCTCTCACTAGTGACAGCAACAACAAAATCTAGATCCAAAGCTTCCTTCTGATTGTCTCCAACCACCTAATAACAGCTAAGGTCTTATTGTATCAAGACGTCTAGGGATAATGGAAGATTACAAATGAAGTTACACATTGATTTTAATGGGTGTTGCCATTTTACCAAGTCAATAATAATCGCATAATACGTTTTCATCAAATACGTAATGTCGTCTTACCACATTTAACAATTACATAGTAAAATTACTAAGCCTACAGTGTGGTTACTAGAAATAAAAGTTGGACATACAAATCAGTGGACATTAATCGAGGCAATCCTAGTGGTAATGATAATAGGTTCATGCAAGTGTGTCTGTAGCCTAGGCAGTCAGTGACTCTCAGTTTGTGAGTAGAATGTGTAAATTTGACAGGCTGATTGGAAAAATAAACGAATACCTCACAGCGATTACATAATTGGATGTGCGGTTGTGTAATATATAAATTCTGAACTAAACTCAAATTTCGACACTTAGTGATTTAATGATGTAATTGCAAAGTTTGATGAGTAATTATCGAGAATATGTATTCTGCTGAAATGGCACCCTCTAATTAAAATAATGCGAATAAACGTGAATCAGCATTATGTCAAGAAACCTGAAGACTAAATGAACAGAATCCTGTTGATTTCTTAAGTCAAAATGGATGAAATTCTCAGTTCAATTATAGTTCTAAAGTTTCGGGAATCCCCGTTGTTTAAATTGTTTCGTTGTGATGCAATGCAAGTTCATATGTAGCAAAGGAGGGGGGGTCAAAAGGTCATGTTGAAAGTGTTATTGAGGTTATGTTCATCAAGGTGGATGATTTAAGTACTAAGCTTCCATAGCCATTCTAGGCAATATCTTCACCGTGGAATAAAATATGAAGTTAATAGATGTTCATTCATTAAACAACATGATTTAACATAATGTCAAATCATATTCTAAAATCCTTGCCAGCCAGAAAGTTATAGTAGGGAAGCCAGGATTATATTCCTAAATAAACAGGCACATTTGTTAAAAAAAGTCATTTGATATCCATTTTCTATTTTCAACTGGCTTTTAATAATTTACACCTCCGAAAGTAACCTTCTCCTCCATGTCCAGTTATTGGTTCTCTCATCCTTTCAACACGTTTAATGTGATCATCAATGATGACTATAATATGTATTTTGTCTGGTATTAATCAACCACAAGTCGTTTTGGTCATTAAACGAGCAATGGTTGACTTATTATCAGCGCTGTTCCTCATCATGTGTGCAGGTCCACACATCAATTTCAGAGTAATGAACGTCCGTTTTAACTTGCTGCATAAGAGACTTCAACGCTGTTGTTAACAACATGATAGTCATTACCTCACTGTGTTCTTGGTTCCCTTTTGACTGACCGAATTAGAAAACTGATTCTCCAGTCGACAATTAGATCATTCTTCTTCTATTCTATCAGATCTCACAGATTTGAAGCACTTCTATATCATATTTTTTCACAAACTGAACAGCCTTCTCAACCTGGAAAATAAGCATAAGGAAATTACTCATCTTCATTAGTATCTTTTCATTCATTGTGAGAAGATCCCTAGATCGACTGACTTCGCGAAGGCTTCTACAATACTGATTCATTCCGTTCTCCCCCAATATTTCACAGAAGGATCCGCATAGGCAAGCTTCGCTCCTTCACTGGTTTTAAGGCAGGTTAGTTAACCAGTAAACTAGGTTCCTACCTAACACATTATTTTTGATGGCAGCCAGCCAATGGCAATGTTTTCAAATGTGAAATAAACGTCATCTCAGAAATCTGTTTAATTACATGTATCTAAAATGAAAAAAACAAATAAGAAATAAATAAACATTGTTTGTGAATGTATAAACACGGAATACACATGTATGAATGTGCATTTATGTGTCAATGATTATGTCGTTCACACCTATAATTCCTTTTCTCTGACTATCCCCACCTTCCATTACTACTGACATTAGGTGATCCATTCAGGCTAATCCTGCCTAGATTGATAAAGACAAGATACATTGCCAGTGTCGATTAATCCTCTGTCTATATAATCTTATTTAGTATCTATTCACACATATTTGGCGTATGTTAATCATTTGTTTGTGTAAACAGTAAAGCCTTTTTCATTTCAATACGCTGTTGGGTTAGAAAGCATCAGATCATTTGCGTTCATCTACAATCATTTTCGCTTGCTCCACGCTGCAGATCAGTTGACTTGTGGAGAATGATATCCAACAATGTACTCTGGCAGGCAACGAACCAACCAAGGACCTTTCATCCAACATACACACTGAATTAAATGGAGATAGACTGAACACCAGCTAAGTAGAGATTTAAAAAAGAAACCTGAAAACCAAGGTCGGCATAGATGTGATTCTGTGAAAAGGAGACCTATATGTTGTCAACTTCTACCTTATAATTGTTTTGATTTTCAATCAACTTTTAAGATTTCTTTCCACCTCTGAAATTATAATTCTGATTTATGAACACCTCAGTATGATTGGTATAATTTTGATGTATAACTACACGTTTTAGTGTAGAGCCATCTATGTGGAATTAACTGAAAATTCATACATATATATCCTTGCTCAATTCAGCCTCATTCTATGAATGTGTAAATTTGAATTTTCGAAGGTATATACACTAGATAATGAAGTCGTGAGAATACATCGATATGAATATGAGCAATACATTGTGAATGGAACGTGTAATACAAATCAACAATACCCTATTGTTGGAGTTTTAGTGATAAGTCATGATCACTGAGGTCCGTATAGTCAGGTGTGAGGATGGATGTCCCACCAATGACATTGATTAGTGGTAGCGCTAAACCATGAATTGATAGAAGTTAGAATTCATGAGCCATTGAATTGGTTCACAGTGCATGAATAGTATACAAGGTTGCCTTTTAACCAGTAGGTCCTGGATTCCAACCCAATGGGTGAGTACTGCCGATGATTCCCATAAGACGACGATGAAACATCTGTCCAGTACTCTATGCTTGTTTTCAATGGTTCTCTAACTGCCATAAATCCGTGATCAACACGTAAAATCAAAACTAATCCTTACAAACCAACTACAGAAAATATCACTGTACATGTTAAAGTCCAAACAACCCTAACAGGAAATGGAGATGGATTGGCCATACTCTGAGGAAACCACCAAGTGACATCACTAGACAAGCCCTTGAGTGGAACCTGAAATTGAAGCGGCGAGTTGCTCGTCAGTGCAAGGGTGGCTTGGAGGAGGTCATGTGAAGAGGAGATGAAAACGTGTGGGCAGACATGGAGCCAGGTGAAGACTGTAGCAGAGAATCGAACTCAATGGAGAAGCAGGGCGGAAGCCCTATGTTCCTCTAGGATTTAAAGGATACAATAATAATATTAATAAAAATAAATAACGCTTACTAATTGTAATTATTATTCTGTCGAAAATTCTACACATACATTAATCAGATTTAGTTGCCAACATATTTTCAGCATACTGATCAGTGATCAACGACTTTATTTAGCGATGTGTGATTTGGTAGGAGTCGGATCATATCATCAGTGCTGATTTTGACTTACAACAGAAACTAATCTACTCTGATTATATTCACTCATGTGTGCTTACATTTCAATTAATTATGTAAATAGGGCTTAGTTTTTAATTACCATTTCACCAAATTACATGAATTTACTGACGAAGACAAGAAAGAAACATCATAATTTCTTAATTTGTGCTTCATGTCACGGAGAAGTGTTACACATGGTCGACAGTCACGTGATATTTTACTGGAAGATCCTGGATGAAGAGAAAGTATCATGCAATAAACTGTGCTGAAAATGTTGTGCAATATATAAACGCTGTACAAGATAAAGCAATTATCATTATTATTATTACGTGTTGCTTCGAACATACAAAAATCAATATAGTAAGTTAGGTATGAAAATCATTCATACCTATCTGTTCTACTTATTATTGATCAAGACGTTTTAACATAACACCGGCCTCTGTAGTGAATGTATATCGAAAAAAGAACGAATTTCTTTCTGTTCAACGTTTACCTGATCAACTTTGAAGCTAGACACAGTTCTGATGCCTTCATTATTCCACCTGAACTGATAGTAGGGTGCAAGAGGTCTGGTTTGAGCACAAATACTCGCCGAAGACATTGGCTAGGGGTCGCGCTATGTCGTGAATTGGCAGAAGTTAGAATTCATGGGCCATTGGATCGGGCCCCAGTGGCTTAATGGTATACAAGCTCGCCTTGTAACCAGAAGGTCCTGGATTCGAATCCCGGTGGGTGCGTACTGCTGAATAGTCCCAAAATGAGACAAAACAGCTGTCCAGTACTCCCAGGTTTTCCAATGGTTCTCTAACTAATGTTAGCTCATGATGAAAATCCTGTAACCAATCCAATCCCTAAAAACCAACACTTGAAAGTTTATCAATTATTTCTTCGTTATCTGATGGTAATGAATTGGAAATATTGCTGAAAGAAGCTTCAATGGGAGCATTCTTTTTTTTGATTTACAGCTTGTTTCCACACCGTATTTTCAGTACAAGTATGGAATTTTCAGCATGGATATCGGTTGCCCAAATTCAGGCATACCATAGATATCGGGTGTGCGCCGGCAGGGGACCGAACTTCGGACCATGTGCATGGTCGGCGAGAGTACTAACCACTGTGCCGCCGACGCATGAATTAAAATCAGAACTTGCCATCAGTTCGTCTTAATCAATTCAGCTTACGACGATAATCATAAATTCATATGAGTTTTTCTGTTTTGTATTCAACAGTCATTTCATATCTTCTCAGTATTTGTGAAATACACTAAGGAGACGTGTAAGTTGAAGAATTAGTAAATTACACAGAGGGAAGTAATGGGACACCTAATTTGTGGACTCTTTCTGACAGTCTATATCATTCACACGGAATAACACTTTTCGGTACCTATGCAAACCACAGTGATATTTCAGCTATTTCACTCATTGACTGATATAGACTAAAAATTAGTTTGTACAACCATTCGGTCAAATATTGATCACGGTTAATGCAATTTTGTTGTCTCGTATCTGACAAATACTCATGATAAAGGGATCATCAGCAAAGGATTTTAGGGGCAAGATTTACCTTCTACTTTACACTCATGATATTTAAGTTTTGATTGTCTATCTGAAGAAGTTCAGATTACCTTAGAGGACGATAAGTTTGAGATATGGTAAGAGACGTGTGATGTGTGCGGAAACTCAACTTTATACTTTGATAATGTTGATGTTATGATAATTACCCATAAAATTAACACTTATATGAATGAATCTGTGGTCTGGTGTCAGTTACAAGAAATATTTAGTTGGAACGCTTTGTGTTTGCCATACTGGTAAGGGAAAAATCTTAACTCATTGTTGTAAAAGATAATAGGTGGTTCTCGATAATATACATTCATGTTGGCTTGAACCATTTGCAGCGTGATTACTGACAGCAATCAGTCTGTCGTGAACCAATTGATGATAGTATATTTTAATAAGGTGGAAAACTGCGTAGACATTGTTGTGCTTTTGATTCTTTCGTTATGTTACGACTACATAAAGTTGTTCCAAATGCACATCGCTATTTCGTCATTTGAAAACTTATTTAGCTGGTGAAAATAATGAACATCACCTTTCATTTCCTCTTCACACGACCACCTCAACAGAACAGTCTGACCCACGACCGACTTGTCGATACGTCCCCATAGTGATTCCATTTCATGGCCTGGTCTGGTGAAGTCATTCAGCTGTCTCCTATGCATTCATCCAATCCACTCGAGAATGAGGAATCATTTGTCAAAAATGAATAGTCATCTAATGTAGACGGACCTGGTCTTTGCAATCAGAGTCTATGCAATGTCTAATGGATTTGCTTCCTACTCATGCTCTTCTCATTTCGTAACTCTGAAATCAGTGTCAATGCAACTGTCTCTTCGAAACAATTTTCTCTGAATAATTTACACATTGAATACTAGATTTCGAAGTAGCAGTCTACAAATACAATTTATCTGGTACAATGAACCAGTGGCGAATCAGCAGAATAAACATTCAATCTGATGCGTGCAGTTAGAAACCACTATATTGTCATCTTACGGTAGGCACCTTTTATTCCTCGAATTCGTGTCTCGTTGACTTCTAGATCTATTTAACTTATTTCCAGATACAGAAAATTATGCGTATTCCTGTAATTCCTAACGCCGAGGTAAGGCTTTGCGTATTAGTGCACAAATTACAATGCACGTCTGTCATCCACAGGCTAATTCAAACTCAAAATGCTCGTATTAGTGATGCATGTAGACTGAATGTGGTTGTTGTTTCATGCATCAAATATCCATCTATAATATCCGAGATATCCTTCATAAGTTTCGCAACCATTTGAAAAGACGGAATTTAGGCAGGAATACACTATAATTATCACTCACTATATTTATGAATTCTAGAATTGCCTTCGTTTATCTTCGATCGAATTTATCAACACAAGAATCGACTACTGGTCGCTGAATACGGGTTTGTATGCACACCACAGGAAATACTCGATGCCACCTATTTTAAGCCAGTGAAGGAATGTATTCAACTGCGAACATGTTCATCATACGCTGTGTAGATTGAGAGTGTAATTTCCAGTGAAATCAGCTACATCAGGTCATTCATTATTCACTGAGGCCACTTGATCAGCAAACTTCTGTTAACACATTCACAACTGGCTAGCTGATTTCGGAGATCATGTGAGATTTAAAATTACCCTGAATTATTGAGATGTCGAATGAAGCTGTGAGTTTGTGATCAGAAAACAAGGAATTTGTCAAAAGTGATTTATTTCTCATTATCCCGACAACCACAAACAAATTTTACATTTCAGTTTTCATTCCCAGTTACCACAATGAGAATTTTGATAATTATTGTCACAGCAGTCTTCATCTATCCTACAATATTCACCTAGTCGTCTACAACAAAATTGAACACCTGTTGATTTGCGTTCTCGACACTGAGATGACGGACAACAATTCATAAAGTTAAAACTGTTACTATCGACATCCACACACTCACAGCGTTCACCTTTCAAAAAAATAAAATACGAAGATATTCATACAGAATGAAAAAGAGTGGTGCAGTTTGCTTTGAAAGTTAAACTGAAGTCAATCGAAGTCAGAGATCAGGTTCAGTTCATTGTTGACAGAAATCCTCCATCCATTCACTCACAATAACGTTATCAACTAGCGTACGTTGAAATGACAGAGATGCAGACAATTTATTCAAGGCAACCGAGGCATGTCCTGCAAACCTTGTCAAACTTCCTATAAACATGTGAATATCTAGTGATCACTGTTATTCATAGGAATACTAATGATAATCTCCATTGTGTTCTGTGACCAGTGTGTGCTGCGTTGGAACCGACTTATTTACCTATCAGTACAGAAATTTCACAAATTTCGTTCTCTGTTTCCTTTCATGCAATGGAATAATGCAGACATATGCACATCAGTGAGCACACATTTCAACAGATCTATCCTTCTGATTCAAATATCCATCATGTGTACAACAAGGAAACAGTGTGATTGGCACACGAAGAGCGTTCACTTAGATGACAGAAGTGTAGAAATTACATAATGTCACGTATGTACCACAATGGTTGAGGAGAAGGCGACGAGCTCCGCTGAATTGTGATAAAATGGTAATGAGAACGAAAAATCTTCAGTGAAAACGTAGCAGTTCTTCTACTTCGAACCACGAACTTCAGAATGAAAAAGACCACTGCAAACGCTACACAACACATATGATTATCTGAAGTTATGACCTGAAACATTGATCCACCAGGGACAATCATCATTATTGTGACTATGGTGGAGAGATGAACATTAAAATGGTGATTGACACCACTGAATAGTGAAAAGTTGAGATGCTTTTCTAACACAGCTATTCCCAATATTTATATATCCGAATGTATTCTGTTAGTGAACGTGTCAATCTTGTGACAATTGGATTTTAATTGGTGTTGTGTTGGTACTAATGAAACACAATTCAACTGGGGCTAGTTGTTTATCAATTTCAGACTTATATCAGAAGTTTCCTCCTTCGCATACAGTAGACGACATCGGAGTCTCGCGCACTCAATTCGAGCATCAATATTTGAGTGTGAAATAACGAACACAAACCACACCGCCTATGTCATATTTCACTCAGAAACACCTAACTAATATGAACAGGCAAACAATTGGCTGAATAGTTTAGCACGGATGACCAGCATGTGGATTGAGTAATTCTCTTCGATTCGTGTGATGTGGCATAAAAATATCAGATGGTGATGAGGGAACATGGAAGACAGGTAAAAAGTGATTTATCTCAACTTAATCAGTTGGCGAAATTCTACATGTTAATGAAATACGCTGTCGCGGATTTTGAAATCACCGGTGATTCACATACAGTTTTGAAAACCAATTTACTGACTAGTCAATTTACAAGCCTGTTGTTCTAAAAACTGTTAGCAATAACATATATGACAACGCGAAGCACTCGCTGAAATAAGGGTATACTACGTTCGCGAACATGGCAAGCGCATGTCCGAATGCAACACTCTTCATGGAGGAGGCATGATGATCGCAATTCTCAAGATGTAAGATATCCACCATTCCGTGTCGCAAGTCATTTACACACAAAAACGTCACAACATGCCTTTGATACTGAGTTCTTACAAATTCCACCAGAGGCTGAGAAGTTGGAATCTTTGGAGGGAAACAAATGTCAATGAAAATGAGGGACACTATGCAAGATGTCTGCGATGCTCTTTTATTCTTTCAATCGACTTCTTTTATTTCCATTACACCTGATCAGATGAACTTGAAAGTTATGATGGAATCAAGTAATAATCCTAAATCCCTCATAGATAGATATTCAAAATGTGAATAAAAGGATGGATAGAAATCTTTTTGCACGAATTGGGTTATTGACAGCGGTGATTTCTTACCGCCAAGAAACATAGGATGAGATAAGGCGGATCTTGAGGAGTAACGCTATTGGAGTGCTTCCATGTGGAACGAACAACTCATGTTCATCACTAATGAAAGAAAGACTGACAGCAGAAGCCCTACAAACATGAGTGAATCTCTACAGTTTGAACAGGCGTGCAGGTTTGATGTTACCTGCTGCATGGTAAATCCTGATTAATAAATTAAAATGGATATCTGTCACTAATTATTCATAGTTGATATAAATTCCTGATTGTCTATATCTTCTGATGGAGAGACTAAGAAATGTTTCACAACTGCTCGACAAAACACTCATAAACACCTCATTGTACACTCAATTCACATTTATTTTCATATTCAGTTATCTACGATCATCAACATTCAGTTGAACGTAATCTGATGTAAAGTACACTCTGTTCAAACATCTGAAAGTGTAAATATCAACTGGTGCACAACCCATATCTATGTCACAGCTTTGCTATAGATTGGAAACAATCCCAATGCTTTCTCATTTTTATGAGTATCAATATTTCACACATATCTCTGCTATTTTATTCATCCAATGTAAACATCACTCTCCAAAATTGACGAAGCATCTCATGCTCACAAACACAATTCTCTTGCAAGTTATCAACAGAGTGAAGTTGAAGTCTACACTCGTGAACGCCTCTACATCAACGACATTACCAAACAAAGTGGATCAGCCGACATTCACAATAGATTAACAGTATATTAGGCATCTACCAAATATCGAATAATACCCAGCCGACCCAATGAACACAAATCTACTATAATCACAAAATAATGCATATCACAAGAAAACATACCTGAAGCCCGTACAACCTGGTCGCCCATTACCACAATTGACAATACCAATATCGTGAGCAACGTAGAAGTGTGCATAGTCGGATTATTATTCCCATAGTGTGAAGAGGAAAGCCATTATATATTTCCCACTGTATCCAAATGGTGGACATATCTGTGCCGTTGTGTTCACACACGAATGAAGATTGTTCACACTGGAACATGAGTGAGTATTTCCTTATGCACAGGGATTAGTGGAAACCTAGTCAGTGGAGTGAGATCAATGAGAAGAACACGAGTATTCGTCACGTAAATTATTGTAAAACAATGTAACATTTTGGTTATACTTGGTGACCGTGAGTAGTTGTATTGTGATTTTCGTGGAATAGACCATGTCAATTATTATAATTCTATTCCTATTTTTGTTTGCACACACACATAAGTTCTACTTCTTCACTGCACATAACCATACTGACTGTTCGAATTTTTATTTTCATTCTCATTTTGCATTCGAATGAATGTGACTAAAAGAAGGTACACGTCTTGTGCTTCATCTCGCTGGAAATAATAACCAAAAATGTATAGAACTCGTTGTTACACGTAAACGAATATTGTAACAGAATTATGAATAATTTGGTTTCCACTTTACTTGTGGAACATTGATCGAAAATGTAGAGGAGAGAGGAACCAGTTGGGCGTTGACGAAGTGAGATCGACATGAATTGCTGCATGTAACACGTCAAATTAAAAACAAACATTCCGTAATTAGAATTCACACCTGTGGTCGAGTTTCAGATTACCACGCACAGCGTACTGTAAACGCCTGATTGAAATACATCATCAGCGTAGTCGAGGGATACATTTCAACACGATATTAGGCACCACAATAATAATATCGACAGACTTGTCGACAATCTCTAATACTATTTCGCGTGTGATAGTGATTCCCAAGTAGTGACGTCATTCGCAAAAGAACAATCAAATGTCGCGTTTGAAATGGAAACATTGAATGATCAGTGTGAAGTGATTGAAGTCCAGAGAATGCATCTACCCTGTTGATTGCATTTAAGTTTGAATCCTGACGTGTCTATTAGATAGCATTCTTAAGAATTTGAAGTCTACGAAACCTTTCAAATTATTTCAAAGTTGGGTTAATATATCAGTCTGCCACTGGAAAATTATGTAGAAGAAGATTCAAGTACGAGTGATTGCTTTGCATAGACTGGAACACAAAACACAGTCATTCCTCACAATCTGTGAATGGAGCTGATTCAGAATTGTGAAGAGTAATCACTGATCAAGGAAAACCATCTTCAATATCTTCCTCATCACTTTCGATAGCTGTATGCGCACAATAGTCAAACAGTAATTGTTATCTGCATGACAACTAATAAAATCCACTTAGCAATGGTCATAACATGTGCATGCGGCAATATTCACAACCGTCATTAAATTTGAATCAAAAGGAAATCAGGCAATGTGAGTAATGTGTTTATACACCTTGAGTGGTCAACAAGGTATGTGAGGAATGGACGCCTTAAGGATGGATTGTCAGAGATGCAATCTATGCTGTGTACGGTATTTATGAATTTGTTGATTTAGCGCCGACCAAGTTATTAACAACACCGAGAACTGTGATCGCACACAGAGAATTCTGTCATTGTTGAGCTATTCATTGCATCACTGGTGTTTTAATCATTCGTCAACTATGGACTTCAGATAGTTTATTCATCAGTCAATAAATGACAGTTGGATTTTGCCACGTGAGGATTGTTTTTTGACTACCTTAGGTATTTCGACTTCGTATTCGTTCAATTCGCTTCTTTGAATTATTTCTCGCACACTCGTAGATCCTCTGGAGCATATAAACTTAGGAATTCGATGGAACGGCTGATAGAACTGCTTCAGATGATGATTTCAATGTATGTCTGTGAGAGATTTTGTCTCGTCTAGTCACTGTTTATTCCGATTTCGAAATCTCAACCCTATGCGTTTGCGATCCCAGCTGAAGCTCATCACCGTTATACGTCTTCACAAATGATAATCTAATAATGTCGAGTATTGCTTGATACGGAATAGTGATCTACACAATGCGTTCGTATTTTCAGTGGCTTCGTGTCAAGAGATTCGACAAACCAATTTTTCGCTTTTGTCACCTTCCAGTTTCTTATGAACATCATTCACTGTTCATTTCTGGTGCCATATGCAGACTCTTGCGCATTCTGATTCACATCTTATCGACACCCAGCTGTCAAACTTCAGCCAGATGTCGTAATCTTATTCATGCTGTACTATAGGAGTGAAAACAGTGGATTTCGAATGGAGCCCTGTGCATGTTCTCTTGCTGAATCAACTATTGTAAACTATGTAACAATGCAGAAGTGCTTTGCTGTCGATTGAGTCCACTTAGAAACACTCACACTCACTGGTCACTTTTCACATCGACTTGTGGATACTGCATTTATTCGTCTCAATTCCACAAATTTCAGCAATTGTAAACATCCTTCTTTCCACTTGTCTGTTGACAACACTCATGGACTTGACAGAATCCATATCATCTTCGAAGTCTTCAGGATTTTTCCTTATTCATCCATTTGGTTGTGTGTTCACTTGCTTGTCGATGTACTTTCACTACCAGGATCTCTCAATACCTAACCTACATAACTGCCTCTATTAACGACATTCAAAAATGATGTTCTCGTTATGGTTTGCACTGCTTATGTTAGGACGAAGTCTTTTTATTCAATTCAAAAACAAGCAGTTGAAAAGAGTCCACGAAGTGAAACGGGTTCGTATTATTCAGAATCTAGAAAATCTGTATAAGATAAGTAACAAAAATATTCCAATTCAAAATACACTCCTTTTACTGATTCGTATGCTTCTTGTTTTTGCGATTTATTTTGTGCGAACTTTACTAGTTGATACAACTTTACGAACACAGTTAACAGAAATATCATATTTGGATTCATACATTGTTGGTTCAGAGACATGATAATTTTTGAATGACATTTAGACTGCGGCAGACGTTTATCAAAAACTACCTACTCAGGTTTCATACGGAAGACTCAGATGGCCTGTTAGAAAGTATGAGCAACAAACAGCACTGGTAAAACATCAGCCAAGATCTCAGTTGCCTGTAAAATGCACAGAATAAATGGAGATGGATTGGAAATAAACTGAGAAAATCATTGAACGAAATCATGTGCAACGCAGGCCCTCCAGTGCAGGTCAATTGAAAAACAACAAGCGGGTTTGAAAATGTTATAGGAGACATTGTGTGGGGAGGAAGTGGAAGCATACAGTTAATGGTAGAATTGGCTGCAGGTGAGAACAGGGGGGAGGATGAAATGCAGCTGTGCTGCTAACGACATATATTCAACAAGGAACCCACTATTAAGCCAAACAACAAAATCTACTACATTTGCTACTAAATAATTTCAGTAAGTAGAATTCAATTAAACCAACGGAGGCATATTTCGTTGCAACACCATGTGATGGTTGAGTGGAACGGAACTGAATTTCTAATAAGTGAAAAACCTCCTCTCTACATAGAATCAGTTTTCCATAGAAAATTTAGAATGATATAAATCACATGAAAATACTTCATGTATCTGTGATTATCCACATGGAAATACTTCCCCATCCATTAACTTCTTTTATAAACTGTAGAGTTGTGTTTACATTAAAGTAAAAGGATTCAAGCAGCATTCGAAATTAATCTACCGGAATAAACATGGTGAACTTGAAGTGGATAAATTATGAAATCTCAAATGAGCTTATCAAATACGTGAATTTATATTAACAGTCGTAAAGTAGGTAAGGTTTAGTGAAACAATTTAAATTGCGACGATGCGGATAGCAGTAAAGAAGGCGATAAGAAAGTGAAGTGAAGTGAATACAAGTTGTAAAAAAGAATAATGTTAAAACAAAGCGGAACATGACTGTGACTAAGGCAAAGAAAAACGTGCATCAAAACCTTTCTGATTACATTGCTGCGAATTTAGTTAATGCATAGATGAGTGGAGGAAAGGTAAACTATTGAAGTGACTAAATTTAGCCCTGTAAATAACTTTAAATGATAAATCACGTGCGACTGAATAACCTGAATGCAGAACGTGCTCACAAGTGGGAGAATAAGTCATTTGATGCTCGCTCCCCATCAACCAAACCAAGAAGGGTTCAGTCGTGCGCATTCACATAACACGACTCCAACGTCCAGTAAAATCAGCTCGTCAGGATCATTTGAACTAGCGAATTTTCTATTGCATAGAATTCCACTGTAGTGTCTTAATTAGTGCATAACTTGAAGAAGACAATATTTACATCTTTTTAACTTCATTCTCACCATGGAATCAATAAAAAAGTATGATAATTTCAATTTCTCATCGAAAATTAGGTTTAAAAAGTAAATACGATATCGTATCTTTGGGAAAACCTTTTCTTACCAACAACTGTATTCATTATTTCAAGTGTAGGAAGTAACTAAGTCTGAGATAAACCCTGAGATTATTTGAAATGTGAGAAATGAGTCAGTACATCAATTTGTTTACTACTGATTGTCCGAAACGAGTGGCTTCATACCAGCCACATCAATCGTGGTCCCCAATCAGCTTCCAACGACCGAAGTCATATAAATGACCACTTCACCAGGTTTTAACCGAGCATATAATTCATGTACTTGGTGTAACGTAGCTGAGTGATCAGAATCCTTGAAACCACCTGATTTCTGCCTAGCTGTTGGGGCGAACTAGTAATGCATCGAAGTGAATTCTCAAATGCAGTCGTGTTTTTCAACGCTTCTATTCTTGATTGTCACTTTTTTGCTATCCGACAGACCACACATAGAAGTGACCTGAACAAGAACTTGTTGAAATCTCACCTAAGTTATTACAAACAGATAAATGGCGAGTGAGCTAATTTACCAGTTTCGAGTTCGCTTTAAATAAACGTGGCGAATTTCTCCTCATATTGACAAACACGTGGCAAAGTTGAAATGCCTGTTACTTAATACCTATTATTATCAGTATTGCTGTTATTACTAATACTGGTGTTACTGTGAAGAAGACAAGACTGAGGAGACTGAAAGGATTGTTTATTTGGTGAAACGTATGGTACATAGCTAAATTTGGAATACCATATTCTAAACCGGCCATTTGCACATCTTTACCACATCCTTGACGAATTGGTCGAATATCGTCTCATTCGATAGCCTCTTGGATTCTGCATCATATGGCAACATTTTTCTCATGGTTCTCTTCTTTGATTGCTCTTTCCAGTGTGCCAAACATGTTGTTACTTCGTTCCTGATATACTACTTATATCGGATTATAAGTAGCACTCACCACACTCGCCCCCTCATTATAAAGTCTCTCCTGTAACCGCCTTGATCGCCGCACAGACGTTTCTTCCTGCTGCTCTTCTGGTACCTCATCTTGACATTCTTCTCTCCATCTTTGTAGCAGACTGGCGTTTACTCTTTTCTCTTTATCTCCTCTCTTTATTGTGTACACTGGACTGCGTCTCGATGTGACCACATATGGTCCCTCCCACTTCGGCAGAAGCTTTCCTGATCCTGGTCCACTTCCGGTAGTATACTTTCGTTCTCTACATTTCACCTGGTCACCTACTTCAAACAGCTTCCAAGCTTTGATTTGTTTCTTGCCATAATTTTCGATGTCTTTCTTGCGCTTCTCTTGTATATTCTGAATAGCTTGTTTCCGCTCATTTGTCCATCTCTTACTGTTCCATTTTTGTTGTGTTGGCCAAGTCTTATGGTGCACCGGTAAGCGTGGTTTCCTCCCATACATCAGCTGGAAAGGCGACTTTTTTGTTGTCCCTTGTACTGTGGCACGATGTGCTAGTAATACCAACGGTAAGTCAGTTTCCCAGTTGCCTCTTTTCGCAGCTAGCCACTCCTTGAGTGTACGGTTGTTCCTTTCAGTTAAGCCGTTTGTCTGCGGATGATACGGAGTCGCTCTAATCCTCTTAATACCCAGTGCCTCCAGACGAGTCTTGAACTCCTCACTTTCAAAACAGGGGCCTTGATCTGTCAATATCATTTTCGGTACACCATGATCCGCCACAATATGTCGAATAACCGCCTCGGTTACGGTCTTGGCGCGCTGATCTGGAATCGCTACAGCATTTACCCACCGCGTGGCGTGTTCCGTCATCATTAAAATGTATTGATTTCCACTTGCTGTCTGAGGGAAAGGACCCATTATGTCCACGGACCATAAGTCACCAACCGCCGTTACGGGTATCGTTTGTAGCTGCGGTCGAATGCACCGATCACCCTTCATCAATTGACACTGTGGGCAAGCGAGTACGTAGTTTGCAATATCGCTTCTCATGTTTGGCCAGTATGCACTTTGGCTCAGCAGGTCGTATGTTCGTGTAACTCCTGTATGGGCTAGTTGGTGGCATTCTTGAATGACCCCACGACGAAGGCTTTTTGGTATCACTGTAACCCAGCTACCATCACTGTCTTTCCAAGTTAGGACGCCGGCAGCGTTTAGTTTGAGTTTATGTTTTTGCTGCAGTAGCATCTTTAACTCTCTATTCTCTGCTGCCATTTCAATTTCTTTCCCTTCACGTATCATCTGAATGACTGTCTTAAGAGTAGGATCCGACTTCTGGTGGCGAACAAGTTGTAAGGGATCTTGCTCCAAAGCGTTTACTGGATACGCTACTTCTGGTAGTTCAGTCTCATTATCTGATCTCGACAAATAGTCAGCTATTACATTTTCTTTTCCTGGAATATGTCCAATCGTGAAGTCATACTCTTGTAGGCGTAACATCCATCGTGATAACTTCCCTCGTGGATCCCGTGCTGTTTTCAACCACTGAAGAGGTTTGTGGTCGGTCTCAATGTGGAATCGGCGGCCGATCAGATATGGTCTCCATTTTTCTAGTGCCCATACGATAGCTAAACACTCCTTTTCCACCGTAGAATACTTCTGTTCTGCAAGTGTCAACACACGGCTAGCGTATTCAACAACCCCATCTGTTTGTCTTAAAACAGCACCTATACCATAATCACTGGCGTCTGTCGAAACTGTGAACTGCTTCCCCGGCGCTGGCAGTTTCAACGTAATCTGTTGACCATCTAACAGCTCTTTAATTCGCTCAAACGTTTGCTGTGCCTCTTCCGTCCACATGAATTTTGCGTCACTCAGCAACGTATATAGCGGTTTTGCTATCTCATTGAAATTTTTGACAAATCGGCTGTAGAATGCCGCTCTTCCCAAAAACTGTCTCAGCTTTCGCTTTGAATTTGGCACTTCGCTGGTTTTGACCGTCAGGATTTTCTCCGGCAATGGCCGTATTTCGCCATTTCCCACTTTGTAACCCAGGAGGACCACCGTGTTTTTAGCTATTTGGGACTTGTTCTTATTAATACGCAGTCCAAAGTCATCAATTCTCTTTAAGATAGCTTCGATGTGGTCTATATGGTCGCTTTCTGTCTCACTATACACCACCAAGTCATCTCCATATACTTCTACGTTCTTCAGACCCTTCAGTAATAAGGTCATTAATCTTCTGAATGTAAATGGGGCACCTACCAATCCAAATGGCATTCGTTTAAACTGGTATTGTTTCTGCCCGACTGTGAAAGCTGTCTTACTTCGATCACTTTCTGCTATTGGGATTTGCCAGTAACCCGATCGTAGGTCGAACACGGTGAATAACTTGGCTTTATGAAGGCGATCAAGAGTTTCTGCTACGGTAGGCATTACACACTGTTTTACTTCGGTGAGGCTATTCAGCTGTCTGAAGTCGACACAAAATCTATATTTCCCGTTAGCTTTCTTCACCAAAAGGATTGGCGAACTGTACGGACTGTCGGCTTCTCCGATTATTCCGTCGTTTAACATTTCTCTGACTTGTCGGTTAACTTCTTCTTCAAGGTGAACGGGAACTCGTCGCGATGAAAAGACTGTCTTCCCCGTATCCTTCAGTGGGATGTTATGCTTTACCTTATCACAATAACCGTATGGGTCTCCATCACTAGTGAATAAACCGGCATATTTACTCATCAACGTGGTTAGACGTGGTGCCTCTTGCTGAACAATGGTTGTGGTTTCCACCTCAGCGACTTCACTATTCTCATGTATCGCGAATTGCCCGTGTTTTGTGACCACTTTTCTATTCCTCATATCGATTACAGCTCCTGCTTCTCTGAGAAAGTCTGCTCCCAAAATCGTTCGTCTTATATCAGAAGTTACAATAAACGGATATCGTATTTTTCCTGCTCCAATCTCTACAACGCAGTCTGAAACGCCAAGAATGTGCAACGGATGTCCTCCTACCGTCTGAACTGCTAATGTGCACGGCCTTATTTCCTTACACTGTTCTCTACCTATCAACGAAACTGCCGCCCCTGTGTCGATCAAACAAACTATTTCTTTTTCGTTCACTCGTAATCTCCCGTACACTGAACCTCTTTCGACTAACCCGACCACCTCTAAACGCGAGCGAGAAAAAGAAGGAAGACTGTATCGTTTAAGGTTTTTCTGCCTTCTTTTCGGGCAGTTTCTCTGCCAGTGACCGGTTCCTCCGCAAGCAAAGCACCTGTTGTTTGTTTTTTTCTGCATAGCTGCCACCTGTTGTTTCAACTCTTCAATCTGGTCTTCAATCTTCTTGGAATCTTGGCCCTCCGACATCACTGGAGCAACATGCGAGGTCATTATCTGCCTTGTCACCTTGGCCATTTCATAGACATCCATTGGCTGAGCTGCGTTAACTAGCTGCAACTGATGAGCGATATCTGTCGGGACGCATTCGAGGAACTGAGATGCAAGCAACTGCTCCCGTGAATCTTCGTCTAGGGTGGGTAACGCGCGTCGCAGGTGATTCGTCAGCGTTACTGCGAGAACCAACGGATCCCCATCCTGGCCAAGTCTCAGCGTCCGAAACTTCTGCAGCGCCTCTTGTCGGTCCGCAGGGCTGTCGAACTCGCACACGAGCCTCTCGACGACCTTGTCCCACGCCGCCTCACCTTCCAGCTCCCGAGCGTTGTCGTACGCAGCCTTCGCGCGGCCCCTCAGCAGCGTTCCCAAGACCACCAACTTCGCCTTCTGCTCCTGCACTCCAACCAGCTCCGCGACAGCTTCGAAGTCCCTGAGGAACGTCCGCACATCTCCATCCTCGAACACCTGCGGCCACGGCACCTTCATCTCCGACAGAGGCAGCGACACCAAATGTGAAGAAGACAAGACTGAGGAGACTGAAAGGATTGTTTATTTGGTGAAACGTATGGTACATAGCTAAATTTGGAATACCATATTCTAAACCGGCCATTTGCACATCTTTACCACATCCTTGACGAATTGGTCGAATATCGTCTCATTCGATAGCTTCTTGGATTCTGCATCATATGGCAACATTTTTCTCATGGTTCTCTTCTTTGATTGCTCTTTCCAGTGTGCCAAACATGTTGTTACTTCGTTCCTGATATACTACTTATATCGGATTATAAGTAGCACTCACCACATTACCATATAATAGCTGAGAAGCAAAATATCCTGTTTACTGACGCATAAACATACATTTTTAAACTGCATGTGTGCATGTCATTCAGCCTGAAAGACTGTTAAGCAATATGTTGACATATTTATGTGATAATTTGTCAAAAATAACTCATTATGATAGAATTGTTAAAGTTTCGTGACCGTAAAACTGATTTCATTGTCACTCATCTTTCAATTGAAATTTACGTTATCTATCACCCAGAAAGAGATGATGGATGTAAGATAAGGTTAATTCAATTTTACACACTGACCTCGTTCGACTTGCAAATTCTTGAAGAAAAATAAAAGATTCAATTGTCTTACTTTAGTCAGCTCAGAGTGGAAGAGAGACAGACCTTACCCTTTTTCATCTTGCATTTATCTTGCGGTAGTTTTAGTTTGTGAATAGCTTCCAGATTCAGGGACAGTCTTGAAGTAACTATTTGGTAGATAGACCTCAAGTTATTATTCACTGTATTAAGCGTGTTGGAAATAGGATGTGGATTGTTTTTTAAGCTAGATGCAGTGAAATATCAGCCTTCAGTGTCCTTCTGGACGACATCTTCACCATAGATTTTACTTTTGAACATTTTCTAGGAGATCTGCATTTCTTTAGTCAGTGAGTCTGTAGTTCACTGGTAGAATGCTCACGAGTCAAGTCGGCTAACCGGATTCGATTCCCTGGTGATGCACACCTCAGTCTCCCCTGATTAAACAGCGAATAGCAAACCTGTAGAAGTTGTTCGTTGAGTGAGAAGCCTTGACCTACAGAAACAACATCAATGTTACTGAAATTTTATAGCTTCAATCTTGAAGCCATACATTCTTCTTGAAACTGAAAGAAGTAAAAACACTTTTCTGCTGTTGAGTAGCATGGTGAAGGCGAAAAAACACAGATTTCAACAGTACTTATAAATTAACATCTAATTGAATGCTTTGATTTCAGGTACGTTTGTAAAATTGCATTCTTATTATCATATATGAAGCAGCATGTTCTGTGATGATAACAGCCGTGACTCTAAAAAATTAACTTCATCCCTCAAGTTGATACGAAGTTATTTGATATTTTATAGTTGAAGGAAAGATGAAGTGAATCAATATGTTGAAGCCGGTGACAATGGTGTGGTGGAATTATCAGTTTGAGATTAACACATTTCGAGGTGCGCATTCATTTTACTTTCCTTTAATAATTTTTCAGACTGCAATATGTAATCTGCTTGATACCGTATATGCCAATAAGGAAGTCTATCGAGGTTCTTTGATGGTATATGCTGTAGAGTGATATGGATAGTTGTTAATCCAACCACGTGGTCAGCTGTTTCATTTCTAGTTCGACAATTGGTAAACAAGGGGTAGCAAGTTCATTTTCCTCTTCGAAAACCAGAGTTAGTTGATGGAAGAATGCTCACCAATCACGAGTGTGTGGTTCAAATTTCGATTCCCAGTTGGTTAGGGTCGGAAAAAATTAGGTAAGTCGCTAGCGAGCTTGACTTATTTACTAAAACACTAAAATAATTATCACTAAACGTGTCTAGATGAAGACAAATGCAGACAAGAAGATTGATAAATAAGCTATATTATGTAGTGCATCTTAAAGATTTCATGCGTAATGTCCAATAGATTGAAGAAAAAAGGTCATGGGAACATAAGACTTCAGCGGTACGTTTCCATTTCAGCCTCTTTGTTGTGCAGTCTTGTTTAACTGTCTCCATGATTGCCCAGAACCTTACTCTCTCCCTAAATGATTTCATCCACTTCACTATCAGACTGAAGCCCAACTCATCTTCTCCCATTTCATGTTACACTGAAGGGTCTGGCACGTCACATCTGTCAACGGTCTTCTTAGTGTATGCTGGCTGATTCTACTAACACTTCTTTCCAAATATTTTTTAGATGACTGGTTTATGTTTAATTCTCTGCCTGGCCGAATTCCTGACTGTCTGATCCTTCAAATGGAGTAAAAGGAGCTGTTAATAAAAGTCTGAAGAAGCTTGTTGGATATGTACCAATCACATATGGAACTAAATATCCCTTTGGCAATCATCATGTAAAGAAAATGGTATGAGTCACTTACCACTGAAAAAAATTTAAAAAGGAAACGACGGGCTAACGAATCGGTAGGAGGTATTGACGAACACGGATCTTTTGCAGATTTTCCAAGTATAAGTTTATTTTAACAATGCATAAGGGTAAAGCGAAGGATAGGAAAATATTTGAAATTTGTTTCGCCTTTAGAGATAAAGTATAAAGATAGAGAGGCACTTCTGCACTTGAAATATACTCAGTGATTCCGAGTTGACTGAGTTAGTTCCAACATGGAACTATTTACAATGACGGGGCAGTTTAAGCTGACACAGCGAGTGTAGCTCACAAAAGCCGAAAACAAAATAAAGAAAACACAAATTCCAAAGCACTCAGCTGACGAGAAATATCTGGGAGAAAGCGGGAATAGGAATAGGAACATGGAAAACAGGCGGATTTAATGGGTTCGGAAGATCATAAAAGGTGAATGTATTTGCTCCACTGACAAAGATTCTGTTAAACATAAACAAGAAGCATCTACAGACTTGAAGGAACTATTGTAAACTTGGAGATTAACACTCACATGACTCAATGCTGGAGGCAAGTACCTTACTACTGAAGTGCTCACGCTGATGTTTCAACTCTAGTCGGATTGTACTTCGTTTATCGGTTTGTCACTAGGGAGTAAAAAGTGAGTTTCATGGGTCTGGTCCTTATTGCTATTACTGGCTAAATTCTGTTTGTCAATTAATTGGTGAAACTAGCTCAGATATCTGGGGTCACGTAAGGTTTAGCTTCGTATTCAAAAAGCATTTTCAAATAATCATTGCTCAGAAATTATATTTCATTTATAAGTTGCAACTCACTTCACAACACATGTATTCACACACTTACCACAGCAAAGCATATGATGGAAAAGATTTGTGGCTCAAGTGAGTGATTTTGGCGTGGTAGTGTTCTCTGAGCTTTCACTACCTGTCTGGACAACATGTTCAGCACATCGTACAGTTTGAAATCAGTTAAACGTCGATAATTTTACTAAACACAATGAAAACGCTTCTGGTGATTTATCCAGCTGTGATACACACAAGCTGATTTTTGTCAAGTGACAGTTTGTGAATGAAACATGTGAGATGGGTATGTTTATGCTATCTCTTAATACTTATCTCTCATTAACAAAAACAATATTCATCACTTCGTAATTTTCAAGTGAGATGAAATGATGAAGGCAGTAAATTTCTTTTGATATTATAACTCAAGGGAAATTAAGTATACAACCGTTAATTATACAATGTTTCAGAGTTAGTTTATTTTCTCAATCAATGTAAATGTATAATCGAGTCCTTTTACACTTTCCTCTAATAAGAATCAAAATATGAGTTATGTGTTACGCTTACAGAGTTTATTGAAAGTAAAGGAAATGTGTGGACACCAACTTCTGTGTTATAACTGTCTGTATAATGATCTGCTTGGCTAGTGTTTGTGTTCCTATGTAAATTTATTAGCAATAGACTTTTATAGAAATGTCCTACAAATCCGGGACAACTCATAAGTTGTTTTCTCCGTAGAGAATGCGAAAGTCCCTCAATCTACGAAGTAGCATTTCTGATTGTAGAAATTTCCCATAGAGACACTGTTTAGAATTTCTATATGTGAGTAAAGATCTGTTTTATTTGTATCGTGAATAGAAACGAATAATTTCAAAATGTAAGAATTCTTCTTCAATACATTCGTAACTACAGTGAAGCGAATCTGAAAATCTGTGTGACCTTAACACAGTCGTGAAATACAAACACGTTTTAGCTTTGATCATAAATGGACTACAGGTAGAGAATCATTGGAAATTAGGGAGCACAAGCAAAATGTCTCTTTCTAGTTTTGTACGCTTCAATTGTACGTATGCCCAACCACAACAGGAGTCGAACTCAGAAATTCCAACTTAAACTGGGACGCATAAACTGACACTGCTTCTTGCACTGTTGTAAATCTTGGGAGAAGGCTGTTAGCGTGTTTTCCAGTCATTCTCTGACCAGAATAACAAATACTACAAATTCACGTTAAAGTGATACATCAAGCATTAAATGTATTTCAAGGCTTCATTCTCAGGGCTTCTTCCACCTTGATGTAAATACGATTACTATGTGGTTTGTAACGTTTTTGAGTATAGTTGTAGTTTTCATACATGGTCGAAGATCGTATAGAACACGATTGGTTTCACGGTTACCACAACAATCATTCCGACTCCTTTCGGTCCATGCTGGGACATAGAGGATCAACAGCACATCCTTATAAATCCTATTCTCTCCAGTCACTTTGAGGTGGCTACCTGATTACCACTACGACCTCATCTTATACTGACACGGTCTCGTCCATGTCATCTTCGAATTCACGCTCAACTCACTGACGTTTCTCCATCACTGCTTATTGTTTTAACCATAGATTCGTAGTTGACTCATCGCTTGTGTGAGTTTCATTTTGCCGTGATTTGTACCCACTCGTCTGATCTTCACCATAGTGTCAGGTTAGGTCAATATTGATGAAAATCTGTATTGTACTGACAGAAATGCTTTCAGTCTTGCATCAAATATCTGAAATATAGAGAAAGAATGACTGAACAGGAGATATCCATACTGATTTCAGAGTAATAAATTTATGTCTGTGGCCTTGACATCCTCATCAGTTCCACCTGTAGCTGAAATGACGCCGGATAGATAATTGCAGGTGAAGAGACGTAAAATAGGTGAATTGCGCGTATTGGATTACACTGCTAGCTGCAGCAGAACAAGTGCCAAACTGCTTTTTAAACCAACACGTGAGATCTGACAGAAGTACATCATAGGAAGAATTAACGATGTAACGACTGATGTATACTCCGATGAAATGTTACCCATTGGAAGATATCGAACAGTTGTGTACCACTGATAGCATGAAATACAATGAAGTTATGTAGAAAAATTAATTCCATCAGTGTGTGTGGAAAATTTTCACAATTTGCACAGCTGTTTTCCATATTTCCTCATTCTAGATAGTAGCTGCTTCCCGGGTAATTTACACTCGAGTAGTGTGATTATTCTATTTGGTTTACCACTAATTCATATTTCTCAAATGAACTTTATGCACAAGAGAGAGAGGGAAATAAGCTATTTCTACCACAGGAACAATTTGCTACCTATCATAGTACTATGAAGAATTGTTTGAGACTCTGCGAGCAGTTAATTTCACAACTCCCATTTCATACTTACTCTGATGAAGACATGACCGAACGATTTTTAACAGGCATCAGGCGCTTATTTAAAAGAAGAAGTTTTGTAACTAAAACGTTATATCTTTATAAATATTTTCGAGATGGAAATGAATGATTCCAAATTCCCATCTAGGAAACTGGTCCGAAATCCTACAGGGAAATAATCAGGTATTTATACAAATAAGCACATCTTGTCATTAGAATTATTTTCTGATCATGTCTGAATCATGGATAGTCATCAGAATACAAAATAAAATCAGGATCTAGATATGACTGGACAGTTCCACAAACTTATTATTATTATTTAAATACTATTTTGTTACACACTGTGCACAGTTCGTTTGCTTTTATATTAGTTGTGAGCGTAAATGTTAAAGAGCAGATCATGGTGATCCAGTAGTCATTGAGGGGATATACAGTACTACACAGAGATGAGAAATTGCAAATCATTTGTAAGCAAATTCAGAATAAAATTAGGAGTTTAAGCCGTGAGTGCATCAATTTCAGTTTTCAAAGGTCTTCTGCATGATTAAAACATTAGTAAATTGAATAGGTGGCCTGCTTGAATTTGAGCTGGAAAGAATCCCTTCGAAAATCACAGAAATTTTCTCCCTTTCAGTTTGTTCCAATCTGAAAATACATATGACCTTTAATTACGTCTTATACTCTGGCGACTATTTCATGTGTTTACAATTTGCTGATTTGCAAGTTTCTAGTTATCGTGAGAAAAAACATAATCATGGGTTAGGGTGTATTGCAATGCAAGTGATAGCTGCTCATGGGTTGTGTCTTTTGTACACAGAATGGATTCGTGGACCTTTCCTAATTGCCATTCAGTCGAATTACATGCATTTACCAAAGAAGACGAATAAGAGACATCACCGTTTCTTGATTTGTGCTTCATGTCACGGAGAAGTGTTTCACATGGTCGACTGTCACGTGATATTTTACTGGAAGATCCTGGATGAAGGGAAAATATCATGCAATAAACTGTGCTGAAAATGTTGTGCAGTATATAAACGCTGTACAAGATAAAGCAATTATCATTATTATTAATACATGTTGCTTCGAACATACAAAAATCAATATAGTAAGTTAGGTATGAAAATCATTCATACCTATATGTTCTATTTATTATTGATCAAGACGTTTTAACATAACACCGGCCTCTGTAGTGAATGTATATCGTAAAGTGAACCAATTTCTTTCTGTCCAATGTTTACTTGATCAACTTTGAAGGTAGACACAGTTCTGATGACTTCATTATTCCGCCTGAACTGAAATTTTATCAATTATTTTTTCGTTATCTGATAGTAGTGAATTGTAAATATTGCTTAAAGAAGCTTCAATGGGAGCATTCATGAATTAAACTCACAACTTGCCATCAGTTCATCTTAATCAATTCAGCTTACGACTATAATCATAAATTCATATAAGTTTTTCTCTTTTGTATTCAACAGTCATTTCATATCTTCTCAGTATTTGTGAAATACACTAAGGAGGCGTGTAAGTTGAAGAATTAGTAAATTACACAGAGGGAAGTAATGGGACACCTAATTTGTGGACTCTTTCTGACAGTCTATATCATTCACACGGAATATCACTTTTCGGTACCTATGCAAACCACAGTGATAGTTCAGCTATTTCACTCATTGACTGATATAGACTAAAAATTAGTTTGTACAACCATTCGGCCAAATATTGATCATGGTTAATGCAATTTTGTTGTCTCGTATCTGACAAATACTCATGATAAAGGGATCATCAGCAAAGGATTTTAGAGGCAAGATTTACCTTTTTCTTTACACTCATGATATTTAAGTTTTGATTGTCTATCTGAAGAAGTTCAGATTACCTTAGAGGACGATAAGTTTGAGATATGGTAAGAGACGTGTGATGTGTGTCAAAACTCAACTTTATACTTTGATAATGTTGATGTTATGATAATTACCCATAAAATTAACACTTATATGAATGAATCTGTGGTCTGGTGTCAGTTACAAGAAATATTTAGTTGGAACGCTTTGTGTTTGCCATACTGGTAAGGGAAACATCTTAACTCATTATTGTTGTAAAAGATAATAGGTGGTTCTCGATAATATACATTCATGTTGGCTTGAACCGTTTGCAGCGTGATTACTGACAGCAATCAGTCTGTCGTGAACCAATTGATGATAGTATATTTTAATAAGTGAATACCTTTCAAACTGTGAAACTTGAATCGCTTCTTATTGTGAAATTATTCAACTGATCACCAGCAGACAGTTGGATAAAAGCCTGTCTTCATCCAACTAGATTTTGAAGGTGAAAACATCGCAGAAATGGTCAACAGTAGACTGAGAACGTCACTAGCCAGAGCCTATTATGCAGCTAAGTTGGTTCCCGTCCATCGAACAACATGCTCTTTTGTGCAGTCAAAAGTCGATAGATACCCTTCTCATGTTAACTCTAACTGTGTATACAAATTTTTGCATGTATCTGTGGGAGCAGTTATATTGAAAGAACTGAAATAAGTGCACACCTTCAATTTTCTGAACATGTGCCGAAAAGCCAACTTCTCAAGGGAACATGCACTTACAGCAATGCCGTTACCACACATCTCCTTGATTGATATGGGTCATGAGGTGGAAATCGAGAAATCCTTTAAAATTATCAATAGATAAAGGAGCTCCATTCTCCTCAAGTTTCCCGAAGCAATCTCTATCAAACGCTTGAAACCAGATTTATGTGTTCAGAAAGAAGCATTTATTAGTCTTTCCTTGCCCTGGTGACTGGATTTCTTTATTCGCTTATCTGATTACGTGATCTTTGTCTTCAGCCTTACCCTCTTTTATAATCTGTAAATTTGCTTGTCTCTTCTTTCTATGATTTCATTTGAACTCAGTAAATTGTAACCTAATTTATTAGTTACTCTGCGTCTAACGCATATCTCGACTTGATTACGTAACTCCTTTACCATTGTATGCATACATTAATTTTGTTCAAACTTGAACTGCCTGTGTAAAAACAATATAAGCGCAAATTTCTGAGCATTGTTCACTAATTGTGGAACTTTCTGTCAACTGACAACATGTGAAATTTGCAGGTATGTAAAAACCTTTCTGTAAGTTACATCCCATAAACTTAAAAGGCTGCAAGAAGCTGATGAGAATGGAACGAAATCAATGATAGTACCATGTAATTCTATACAAACCACTGTTGTTCTTGCCTTATTCAAATTCATCAAGGGGAATAATGCATGATTTTTTTTATTGAATATGCATTACTCCAAACTTCGCCCATATTCACTCACACTCAAAGATATTTCGCATCACTTAGACCGAGGATTTTGATGGAAGTACTGATGGAACTGCATCAAAGTAGCAGTTCAGTTGATGACAGTATGCAATATTGTCTGGTCACTGTTCATTTGGATTTCAAAATTTGAGACTGTGGAACACACGATCCAAGATCATGTATTTCACGTATTTTCACCGCCTCTCTACTTACAGTTAATTTAAATGTTCTAAAACGGTTAGTCAGTCAGCATCAGAGACTATAAAACTGAGACACCTGTGGCAGTCAATTGCTGCGAGGAAACCAGACATTTATTGAGTTCATGGGTTACAGGTTGAGGGTGTTCACATAGACGGATAACACGAAGTTTACTAACTTCAAAAGTAGTAATCACAACCTCCATCGTATTCGTTTCGCGTAGACCAAAGGCAAAGCAAAACATCAGCATTGATCGTCCAAAGTACTAACTTTATTTCGGACCAAATTGAAGGGCGAGATGATTGCTTAACCAGCTATGGATGGTGCACGAAGAAACACTTGTAACACGACGGCGTGTCGAATGACATGGGTGCTTAGACATAAACTTTCAGGCAAACAAGTCGACTTAACCAGTTAGTCCCAGCATCCACTGCTCACTGATTAACGTTGTGGTCAACGATTCTGGGGAATTGACCACCGCTACAAATGATATCATCCACGTGTGTTCGAGTGTCTTCATGTGAATGAATCCGTCCACTAAGAGCAAGAATTGTTATCGAATTATTCTTGCAGCTACTATTCATCGTGCACATTTCAGTGAGTAGCAAATCAATGTTGGTAGATCAATGGGAGTTCACTGGTTAGGCACGCGCTTGGTCAAGAATTCGACCTTCGGCCGCATGTTAAATTTTGGTTAAAAGTTGCACATAGATGATATGCCTAAAGCAATGGAATGTCTAAAAATCATTCACCTTGGTGTTCCTACTTTACTCCGTCTCTCTCCGTTGTTTGAAACATTCAGTTATATATATATACACCGGATAGTGTCATGAACTCATGTATACCTTCAGCAAACCTCCAACATACCACTGTGTACTTCAAGAAGATAATGCAGGCAAACTGTTGTAGAAATCTTGGACTTATCTCGAACAGAACGACTCAGTGTCATGTAATATACTGTCGGTGAACATTTTTCACGAGGAGATAATAACTCAAATTACATTGAGAATTGTTTATTATGTTTATGAATCGGAAATAACAGACACTTCATACCATTGATAAAAATAATATAAATAATAGACACACTCAAAGATACACTGAACTTACACTTTGTATTCTATACACACTGCAGTCACACTTACCAGTTCTCATCGTTTTGTGGCCGGAATAGTGTTCTGAACGTCGGTTTACCAGGTGGGTCTACGTATAAGAAAAGGGAAGGGATTAAAGAATCAGTTAAATGTTTATTACAAACAACGGCAGAAAACAAAAGAAAAATCAAAAGTTAACGAGTAAGAAAGTATCCACATCCCGTTAGAAAGAGAGAGGCAAACTAGTCATTGAAAAAAAACTTGTACTGTTTTGTAAACAATAACCGGGAAGGACTTTGAATTTGTAGACATATTGAAAATATGCATGGACACAACTTTGTACTGTCGCCTGTCGGATACTTCATCACTACTGTGGACATATTTTTTATTTGTTAAATTGAACGATCATGTTCGGCACGTAAACAATTGAAATAAGAGTTCATTCTGAATTCTGAATTAATTATGCCTATTACAAATGTAGACATTTGTTAAATGCGATAATAATTTGTGAATTTGCATTGAAATACGCTCAACTAGGAAGACGTAGTATAATCCAGGCACCGATTTATGTGCGTTAGTGAATACGTCATACTGTTGTTTCGAATGATTAAGTAGATGACGACAATAACTCCAAATTATACCACGACCTGATATCAGGTAGACGGCTTCTGGAAAACTTGGAAGTATTGGGAGCAATTTCCACCCTTCTCTGAACTTGTTGGCAGTACCCACCGCTTACATCACTCGGGACAGAATTCAAAACCTTCCGGTTACGAAGCAAGCTCTTTGGCTATTCAACTAGGAGAAACCTAGTGTCACATGTGAGTTTAACTTCTACTAATTCGCAGCATACAAAGGCATCAACAGCTGAAGACTTTGACGAGTATTTGTCTTAACATTCAAACAGGCAAACCTTATTGATCATGACTACTGACTAGTGTGTGTAGGAATAATTTTCTCCGAAGATGTCACAATCAGTAGGACACACAGAGGCATAAGTGAGGGCAGGCATTCTCCATAGACCATTTATTGGCATTACCGTTATATACCACGAAGTGATATAAACGAAACGTCACAGGCTGTTGGATTTCGTCATAGTGGTTTAAAAGCAAACGGACTTGCTTAGTTACTTAGAGGTTACGATTTCAATTCCGGCTGATGTCACAGGTGTTTGCTGAATAATAACTCACAAGCTCGAAGAAACGGCAGTCGCTTACTCCTTGATTCTCCAGTGAGATTCTTCTCGGCATAGATTCGTGACCCAAAATGAAGCCAGCCAAGTCCCTGCAGTCCAGTATATATATATATATATATGTAAATATAACAGGTTCTCAGCATTAAAGTAAATCAGAGACAGAACATTTAAGGCTGTATTCAATTTAAGCGAAGACGGAAGCTTTTTATAATTTAGAAAAAAGAAATAGCCCTTGGTCAGAAGACTATTTTCCTCATGAGCAGCTTGTGTTACGCAACACTTAGCACTGTGTGTCTGCAAAACCCTGTGGGACTTCTTCATTTTTTTTATATTTTCAGATTTGCATACTTTAGATAAGGATCACATGATTTCATTGAGCCATATCATTAAATAATGTGGTGAAGTCTAGACGTCTAAATACGTAATTTATTTTTCCGAAATGAGCTACAAGATGCAGTAGACAGAATGAAACGATTTCCACAAATTTAATTTGTCTTTCAACTTTGAAGAATGCCGATTATTGACAGTACTGGTACTTTACCACTCGCTCGGTTTGAGTTTCTATTGATATTTTTGGAATGAATATAATAATTCGACTCTAACACATGAACGTTTGAAGCCATATGTGCCTATATCACAAGGAACGTCACAATAAGGCTGAAGAAAATCATTCCAAAATGTGGGACAAAACATTCATCTCAGACGCCATGGCAAGCCACAAATAAAGAAATATGAATAGTGTCGCTTATTCGTGCAGTTAGTTACAAATGAGTTTCCCCAAGCAAACTGTCACATTAATCTCATGAAATGTGATTATTTGGTCAGTCGAAACGAATTCTTTTCAGCTAATCATCGGTTACCACTTCTTATTCATGAATGTAGAGTAATTTTTCTTGAATGTGATTTTATGAATAACATTTCTTCGATTAGACACTAAATAATGTCATGATACAGACTAAATTCCATCAGTAAAGTTTGCAATGTAATCCCTATACTAGGTGGATTGCCATCAAGGTATGCTCAGAATTTCTAATATTAAATCGTTGAGAGCAACTGACAGGAAGCTTTGAACCTAGGTTTCATGCTAGCTGGTTCTTGAATTTCCGAACGGATATGAGTTACTGCAGCATCTAAACTAGGTCAATGGCTTCCTGCCGATTGCTTCAAAGTATCTAATAACAGAAATAACATTTCTACTAATGAGAATTCGAAGTCATAGTTGAATTAAGTAAAAAGACATCTTATTTAATTAATGCATGACTTTAAAGACCAAGGTAAGGGGAAATAGTGAGGAGTATGGATATTTGTCTGTTTCGATAGAGAACATTCAGTCTTTAAAGAAAATCCACCTGACAAATAACATATATTCAGTAATTTCTATAAACACTCCAAGGATTCTGAAACACTAAACACTGGGAAGTAGCCTAGAAATATAAATCGGCAAATTATACACCTAACAACCAACATAATCGTATTGGGGTAACAAGACTTACAGTAGACGAATAAGTGTGATTCACTTACTCTTCAGTAAGAGTAGGTGTCTAAACATCTTATTTGAATATCGTTTTCAGCAGCACATCCAAAAAAAATCAGCATCATCTATGGTCAAAGAACTGATCTGAAGTACTGGACTTGACTAATGTGTCTGATCAGCATCAAGTGTGCAATTATCCACTTAATCAGATGAATAATTACTAATGAATCATTTCTTGGATTGTTTTTCTTGACTGCAGACTAACTAAGGATCTTTGATCAGACTTTATGTACCAGGAGACGTTTAATGGCAGTGGATTAGGATTCCTTTTGCATGATAAACGAACGGGATTCATGGATTCGAAAATATACAACTACACTGATTTTTAGCAACGGTGCAACTGAATAAGAAAACAGATAGACAATAATACGAAAAATGTTACTACCAAAACTAGTAAAAATTATAATAAGGTCTACTAGACGAAGTGATGTTTTTCAAAAAATGTAGTACTGACTGAAAAGTGTTTGAGATGATCGTGCCTACCACTATTACACTCAGATTTAAGTAGTTTCTGTTTATAGTGACTGGAATATTTGTATATAGTGTCACACTTCAAGTTATTTCACTGAAACACCAGCAATTGTTCAAAAAAACATATGAATACGTATTTTCAATGTAATGTTACGATCATTCATTACTGCGTCTTTCTACATATATGTCATTAGATGTATTACTGAAAGCATGATCAATGGGCTGATATATATATATATCGCTAAAGAAAGGCAGACGAAATTTGCTGCAACTTTCCTCTCCTTTTCTTTATCGAAATTTATCAAGGGAACCAGTTATATATATATATATTTGTTCTCTATATATTAATTGAAAATAGTATCGAAAACCGATAAATGCTCCTTATTTTCATTTTATGTGATCCGATTTAGTTTGCTTCTGTAGAAATAATGTGAAATTAAGGTGAAATAAACTCCCATGTGTTATAAACTGATACGACACTGATCAGCCAACAAATAATGGTTGCATAATCTCGTTCCAAAACTGTGTAGCTACACAGTGTTCTTATAGATCAAGGAACTGTCTATACTGTTGATTGTTCATACTAGTTGAAGTTTGAAGCACCTGACTTAAGTTATGCGATTGATTATTTCCTTTGGATTTTATTTCATGTGTTTTGTTCCCAGCTGATACAAACGTCTCAACTTCCAGAATATTCGATGGCTGTACACATTCGAAGTGAAGTTGCGAGAAGGGATATTTTATACCCATCTAAGTCTTTTAACTATATGTCACCTAATTCACTCCGTAGTATCCGACCGCCGTCCTATCTATATAAGTGATATCATTTAACATCATAATAAAGTAGACCCATTTCACACGACTTTTTGAGAAAAACCCTAAAGGAACCGTGTATGACATCTAGCCAGCTGTTGAATATGCGCGTAATACTCTGATTGTCATAACTGACTAATTTTGTGGTTAGAAGTTCACATAGATTTTCAATTGGCGTTTGTAAAAAAAATGAAATAACCGAGAACACTCAGTCTCACAATAAATGATTTCTGTCTTCGCAGATTTTGAAGGAAGTAAGGCAGAGTGGTACTCAAAGACAAATTAAATGATATGTGTTATGTTTATCTGAATTAATTAGAGCATTTAAGAATTTTCTCAAGATACTGTTGCCTGAAGGAATGTTATTACAAAATGGTATACAGAGTGAAATTGAAGCGATAAGAAAGAAGTTGAAATATTTGGAAGTGGATGAATGTTGTGTTTGGATAGTCGGAAATAAAACACTTTCGAATTCAAATCTTCAGACTGAAATCCGCTAAGGAATGAAGAAATAATAGTAGTCAACAGAGAACTAGTTGACTGAGGAATGAGAAAGTAATCAGAGTACTCTTACGTTCAGAGAATTCATGTGATAAGTGTTGAAATGAAATTTATCTGATGTAGTGAGTTCATTGACCACACAACACCTTTTTTGTTCGTTTGTTATCCTATAACAGGTCTTGTAATGACTAATCCTGTGATTATAAGTTGTCCTAATCCGGAGAGGAGTATTGAGTGTCCTTTAGGAAAGTTACTGGAATGGAATGCCATTTCAGACATTTTTAGTCTAAACATTCCCCTGTTAAGGTAAGTCAACTTTGTATAAAATGCATAGATAGCGCGGTCTAGTGTCTCTGTTTTTCTCTTTTTTGAAATCACGATTATTCAAACAAAATTGAACAACATTGATTTATCACTAGTAACCAAGTTGATTTGGATGGCCGATTTCAGATGGCTGATCTTTCACATAACTCTCAGTCCTAATAGCAACTGATGTCCACGGGTGTGTATGATATTCATCTACTCATAATAGTGAGTAATATGTGCAACCTACTTAAGTTAGTTCTAGAATAGTTTAGGCTATAACTACTAAAAGTTTTCTGTGTACCAAAAAATTCTAAATAAAATAACAGTTGATAACTGCTGTACATTCGGGGTATTTATGTCATAAATACTCGACTAGAAAACTGTCCTGTTGATTTATTCCTAAATTTCTTTTGGTTTCGTCTTCGCCATGTGTCTATTGGAAGAAAGTGAACATAAATACTCAGAGAATCAGCCTTTTCTTTAAAAAATACAAGTCATTAAACCTGGGAAGTGAGTTGTATGCTAGATAAATATTTCATGTGATTTTTCTTCCTGCCTACACTTATAAATGTTTCTTCAATCTTCTGCATGCCGTTTATGCTGAGCAACTATTGTTGCTTTTACAAAATTTAACTTGACCCAATTTTCTTTTTGAAAGCTGGTGTGAGGAAGGCAGAACCCCATCATTCCTCAGTTTACAGTTATTTTCATTTGAAAAACTCAACCGTCTAACAACTAATTTCCATAATTTGATATAGATTCAACTTTTGAAGTTGAACAAGCCATTTTCAGAAAAGACCAAATAGTAGTTGGCATTTAATAGAAAACATACTTTCGAATTTGTTCCCACTTAACAGGTTTGAGATAGATTAAGTGTCTATTAGTTTTTGTCATGAAGGAATAACAAAACTTATTTAGCCTTACGGGATTTTGAAATAACCATGTTCAGTGGTCTAGGACAAACACGAAAAGAATAAATAGACAGCAACATGTACTGTCGAAAATTTCTTATACATATTCTTCACTTACTTCTACATAAAAGGATGTGAAATTCAATAATGTCAGCATCTTGCGACATAAACTTTGCTACTGAATGATGTTGAACCGATGTCAAGAATTACATGCCAACAGGTGCCTCTGTGCGCACAGTAACATAGAGCTATTTGTAAAACATCTCTGATGGATTGGGATGCGTGTTCTTTCGATGTCCATTCGTTTCTTTAGCAGACAGTTTTACATTAATTCTTTTGAATATTTAATTACCAATAATTACAAAGAACTTCAACACTGCTGAATGTGTAGGTAAATAATTACACAGCAGCTATTAACATTTGGAGATCACGTTGATAAGTCTCTTAATAACATCACATACAGAAACGCCACATTAAGGAAGCTGAGAGACGCCTTTCTTAACCACTCGACCTTTCACACTGATGCATACATCAAACAAAGTGAATCAAGCCACTACAGAAAAGCTGTGATGCTTACATTTTGTGGTCACACGATATTTATCTCTATAAAAATGGGAAAACCTCATTTCAAAAGTGTGATGCACATTTGCTAAGCACAAGTGACTTTCGAACTTCAGAATTTTGGTCACCTTTGTCTGGTTCATTTTGTTGGAACGACAGTGTGAGCGGTTGAACGAACAAGTTCAAATCTGTCAGTAAGACCAAATGTCAGTCAAATCAGTTGATAAATCTTCCTGATGTCTGACATCAACCTGACATTCTTTGACAATTCAAAAATCAACTAAACAGCACTAAAAGATAAATTCTGCGATTAAAATCAGTCTGGTTAGTTGAAGTTCAATGTTCAACAAACACAAACGATACAGACAAAAATATCAACAGGAAAAATGGATAGTTAAATAAGCAAAATGAGTAAAAGTGACAGCCTTATTTTGGACAAAATACTAACACAATTTACAGAATTCTCAGATTGATTAAATGCATAATATTTCGCCTTCATCCACTGACGTCAGTCTGTTTTATATATTATGAAGCAATACTGTTCAATCTGATATATAGACTCATCTCTTATGATATTTTCATCTCGTCCTCAATAAATACTCACGTAGACTGAAAATCTGCGTGAGTACACTTAGCGAACTAGGAAATATAGAGATGGTTGAAACCAACAGAATTAGAGAAACTTTTGATGAACTGTGCTGAATGTAGATTCAGATTACCCAGTTTTCTATTCAGACAAGTATTTATAGCTATTGAACATTCTAATACATATCGCTCGTTATTTTATAAACTAAAAACATGTGAACTCTGGCAAAACGATCCTGAAACAAAGTGCTCATATATGCATATATATATGCTGTCGGTCATTGACGTAATCACATGACAACAACTCAGATAAGCATACCGTTGATTCGGTAATGGCGTCGGTAAAAAAAGCAGACGAAATTTAAGCCTATCACTGCCGACATGATGGCATAAACTGATAAATAATGAGACTAATACTCATCTGATTATCCAAAAATGAGATCAGGTTTGTTCGTACCTTGCTAATTTCGACTTTGAAAAATGTTCTTTGACTTTCTAGCATAATTAGGAATGTAGTATTTCATAGAAATGAGAATAACCTACGTATGAAGAATAAAATATCATTACTGATGTTATTACTCAGTATAACTGACAGTCTAAGACGTAACATATTACCGAATTCTGTATGTAATTTAAATTGTTTTTCTTTAGGAATATTTCGGCATCTTTTTAAGTAAAAATCAAGGTGGAAAATGGGGAGACATTGTTGTGCTTTTAATTCTTTCGTTATGTTACGACTACATAAGGGGATTCCAAAATCACATCGCTTTTTCGTCATTTGAAAACTTATTTAACTGGTCAAAATAATGAACATGACCTTTCATTTCCTCTTCACATGACCACCTCCACTGAACAGCCTCACCCACGACCGACTTGTCGATACGTGCCCATAGATATTCCATTTCACGGCCTGGTCTGATGAAGTCATTCAGCTGTCTCCTATGCATTCATCCAATCCACTCGAGAATGAGGAATCATTTGTCTAAAATGAATAGTCATCTAATGTAGACGGACATGGTCGTTGAAATCAGAGTCTATGCAATGTCTAATGGATTTGCTTCCTACTCATGCTATTCTCATTTCGTAACCCTAAAGTCAGTGTCAATGCAACTGTCTCTTCAAAACAATTTTCTCTGAATAATTCACACAGTGAATACTAGATTCCGAAGTAGCAGTCTAAAGATACAATTTATCTGTTACAATGAACCAGTGGCGAATCAGCAGAATAAATACTCAATCTGATGCGTGCAGTTAGAAACCACTATTTTGTCATGAATCGGTAGGCGCCTTTTATTACTCGAATTCGTGTCTCGTCAACTTCCACACATATTGTCCTAATTTCCAGGTACAGATATGCATGGGTATTCCTGAGGTTAAGTTTTGCGTGTTAGTGCACAAATTACAATGCACATCTCTCATCCAAATGCTCATTTTCGTGATGCTGGTAGACTGAATGTGGTTGTTGTTTCATTCATCAAATATCCATCTGTAATATCCGAGTTTTCCTTCCTACGTTACGCAATCATTTCAATAGACGGAATAAAGGCAGAAATACACTTCAATAATCAATCACTATATTTATGAAATGTAGAATTGCCTTCGTTTATCTTCGATTGCATTTATGAACACAAGAATCGACTACTGGTCGCTTAATATGGGTTTGTTTGCACACCACAGGAAATGCTCGATGCCACCTATTTTAATCCAGTGAAGAGATGTATTCAACCACGTACGTGTTAATCATGCGCTGTGTAGATTGACAGTGTAATTTCCAGTGAAATTAACTACATCAGGTCATTCATTGTTGTTTGAGACCACTTGATCAACAAACTTCTGTTAACACATTTTCAACTGGCTAGCTGATTTCAGAGATCACGTGAGATAGGCAATTACCCTGAATTCGTGAGATGTCGAATGAAGCTGTGAATTTGTAATCAGAAAACAAGGAATTTGGCAAAATTGATTTATTTCTCATTATTCCGACACGCACAAACAAATTTCACTTTTCAGTTTTCATTCCCAGTTACCACATCGAGATTTTCGACATCTATTTTCACAGCACTCTTCATGTGCTTTACATATATGACCTCGTGGTTTACAACAATATGTATTACCTGATGATACGCGATATCGACATTCAGAACGCGAACAACACTTCCCAAATGTAATACTGCCAATATCGTAATCCCTGCACTCACAGTCTCCTCCTTTCAAAGAAAAGAAAAACAACGAAACTGGTATTTCATGAAAAAGAAAGCCGCAGTTTGCAATGAAAATGAATATTAAATTGTCAAGAATGAATTATTCAATCAATTATTGCGAGATAAAGCATCCACATTACTACCTCAACACCACTTCTTGTCCCGATTTGTGGGCGACGTCAGTTTGACTCAATTGAATTGTAGTCAGAGATCAGGTTCAGTTCATAGTTGACAGAAATCTGGCATCCATTCATGCACAAAAGTGCTATCAACTAGCATACATTGAAATGACAAAGATGTAGAGAGTTTAATCAAGGCAACCGAGCCATCTACTGCAAACCCATAAACATCTGAATATCTACTGTTCACTGTTATTCATTGGAATGCTAATGATTATCTCCATTGTGTTCACTGACCAGTGTGTCCTGCGTTGAAACAGACTAATTTACTTATCAGGACACAATTTCACGAATTTCGTTCTCTGTTTCCTTTCATGCAATGGAATAATGCAGACAAATGCACATCAGTGAGCATACATTTCAACAGATCTATTCTCCTGATTCGAATATCCATCATGTGTACAACGATGAAACAGTGTGATTGACACACGAAGAGTGTTCACTCAGATGACAGAAGTGTAGAAATTACATAATGTCACGGATGTACCACAACGGTTGAGGAGAAGGCGACGAGCTCCACTGATTTGTGATTAGTTGATTATGAGAAGAAAGATCTACAGTGAAAAGGTACCAGTTCTATGTCAACTACCGAACTTCAGAATGAACGAGACCACTGAAAACACTACACAACACATACGATTATCTGAAATCATGACCTGAATCATTGATCGACTAGTGATAATCATTAATAATGTGACTATGGTGAAGAGATGAACATTAAAATGGTGATTGACAACACTGAATATTGAAAAGTTGAGATGCTCTTCTAACACAGAAATTTCCATCATTAATATATCTATATGTATTCTGCTGATAAACGTGTCAATCTTGTGACAACTGAACCATAATTGGCGTTATGTTGGTACTAATGAAACACAATTCGAATCAGTCTAGTTGTTTATCACTTTCAGACTTATATCAGTATTTCCTGCTTCGCATACAGTAGACGACATCGGAGTCTGGCACACTGAATTCGGGCATCATGATTTGAATATGAGATAACGAACACAAACCACACCGCCTCTGTCATATTTCACTCAGAAACACCTAACTAATATCAACAGGCAAACAAGTGGCTGAATAGTTTAGCACAGACGACCAGCATGTGTATTGGGTGATTTTCTTCGATTCGCGTGATGTGGGATGAAAATATCAGAGGGTTATGAGCAAACATAAAAAGTGATTTATCTCAACCTAATCGGTTGGCGAAATTCTACATGTTAATGAAATACGCTGTCGCCGATTTTGAAACCACCAGTGATTCACATACAGTTTTGAAAACCAATTAATACTGACTGGTCAATTTGCAAGCCTGTTGGTTTGAAAAGCTGTTAGCAGTAACGTATATGACAACGTGACGCATTCGCTGAAAGAAGAGTATATTAGGTTCGCGAACATGGTGAGCACATGTAGGAATGCGCTACTCTCCATCGAAGAGGCACAATGATCGCAATTCTCAAGATGCAAGATATCCACCATTCCGTGTCGCAAATCGTTTACACAAAAAACCCTCACAGCATTGCTTTGATATTGAGTTCTTACAAATTCCACCAGAGGCTGAGAAGTTGGAATCTTTGGAGGAAAACAAATGTCAATGAAAATGAGGGACACTATGCAAGATCTCTGCGATGCCCTTTTATTCTTTCAGTCGACTTCTTTTATTTCCATTACACCTAATGAGATGAACTTGAAACTTCTGATGGAATCAAGTAATAATCCCAAATGCTTCATAGATAGATATTCAAAATGTGAATAAAAAGATTGAATTGAAATATTTTGGCACGAATTGGGTTATGGACAGCGGTGATTTCTTACCGCAAAGAAACATACGATGAGATAAGGGGGACCTTGAGGAGTAACGCTATTGGAGTGCTTCCATGTGGAACGAACAACTCATGTTCATCATCAATGAAAGAAAGACTGACAGCAGAAGCTCCACATACATGAGTGAATCTCAACAGTTTGAACAGGCTTGAAGATCTGATGTTAGCTGATACATGGTCAATCCTGATTAATAAATTACAATGGATATCTATCACTAATTATTCATACTTGGTATGCATTACTGATTGTCTACATCTTCTGATGGAGAGACTAAGAAATGTTTCACAACTGTTTAACAAAACACTCATAAACACATCATTGTATACTGCATATGCACAAATATTTTCATATTCAGTTATCTACGATCATCAACATTCAGTTGAAGGTATTCTGATGAAAAGTACACATTGTTAAAAGTGCACAACTAAAATAGACCAACATCTGAAAGTGTAAATATCAACTGGTGCACAACCCACATCTATGTCACAGCTTTGATATAGATTGGAAACAATCCCAATGCTTTCTCATTCCTATGAGTATCAATATTTCACACATATCTCTGCTATTTTATTCATCTAATGTAAACATCACTCTCCGAAATTGACGAAGCATCTCATGCTCACAAACACAATTCACGTGCAAGTTATCAAACATAGTGAAGTTGAAGTCTACCCTCGTGAACGCTTCTACATCAACGACATTACTACTTAACCGACATTCACAATAGCTGAACAGTAAATTAGTCATCTACCAAATATCGAATAATACCCAGCCGACCTAATGAACACAAATCTACTATAATCACAAAATAATGAACATCACAAGAAAACATACCTGAAGCCCGTACAACCTGGTCGCCCATCACCACAACTGACAATACCAATATCGTGAGCAACGTAGAAGTGTGCATAGTCAGATTATTATTGTCACAGTGTAAAGGGGAAAGCCATTATATATTTCCCACTGTATACAAATGGTGGACATATCTATGCCATTGTGATCACACACGAATGAACATTATTCACACTGGGACATGAGTGAACATTTTGTAATTCACAGGGATTAGTGGAAACGTAGTCAGTGAATTGAGATCAATGAGAAGAACACGAGTATTCGTCACGTAATTTATTCTAATTCAATGTAACATTTTGGTTATACACAGTGTCCGTGTGTAGTTGTAGTGTGTGCATTGTGAAATAGACCATGTCACTTATTATTATTCTATTCCAATAGTTGATTGCACACACACATAAGTTCTACTTCTTCACTGCACATGACCATACTGACTGTTCGAATTGTTATTTTCATTCTCATTTTGTATATGGGTGAATGTGACTAATGAATGGTAGACGCCCTGTGCATAATCTCGCTGGAAATAATAACAAAAATATATAGAGCTCGTTGTGACACGTAAACGAATAATGTAACAGAATTATGAATAATTTTATTTCCATGTTACATGTGGAACATTGATCGAAAATGAAGAGGAGAGAGGAAGCAGTTAGACATTGACGAAGTGAGATCGACATAATTTGCTGCATCTAACACTTCAAATTGAATACAAACTTTTCGGCATTTTAGAATTCACTCCTGTGTTCGAATTTGCGATTAACACGCACAGCGTACTGTAAACGCCTGATTGAAATACATTATCAGCACAATCGAGAGATACATTTCAACATGACATTAGGCACCACAATAATTATATCGACAGACTGGTCGACAGTCTCAAATGCAATTTCGCGTGTGATAGCGATTGTCAAGTAGTGACTTCATTCGCAAGAGAACAGTCATATGCCTCGTTGGAAACCGATTTATTGAACCACATCTGCGAAGTGACTGAAATTCGTAGAATGCATCACATCATTATAGATCTGATTGTATATATCAGTCTACCTTTTGTACTTTGTGTAGAAGAAGATTCAAGTACGAGTGATTCCTCTGCATAGCCCAGGACACAAAACACAGTCATTCCTCACAATCTGTGAATGGAGCTGATTCAGACTTGAAAAGAGTAATCACTGATCAAGGAATCCCCTATTCAATATCTTACTGATCACCTTCAACAGCTGCATGCGCACAATAGTCAAACAGTAATTGTTATCTGCAAGACAACTAACAAAATCCACTGAGCAATACTCATAACATGTGGATGTGACAATACTCACAAACTTCATAAATAGTAATTGAATTGGAAGTCGTGAAATTTGAAGGATTTGTTTGTACACCTGTATTAGTCAACGAGTGATATGAGGAATGGACGCCTTCAGGATGGATGTTCAGAGATGCAATCTATGCCGTGTAGAGTATTTATGAATTTGCTGTTGTAATGCCTGCCGGCTTAAAAATAATACGTGAGAATTTGATTGCATGCAAAGAAATTTGTCAGGCTTGAGCAATTCATTACAACATTTTTCTTTGAATCATTTAGCAACTAGTGGCTTCAGAGTGTTTATTCTGTAGCCGATAAATGACAGATAGATTTTGTCACCTGAGCATTGTTTGGTTGCTTCCTCAGGTTTTTTGATTTCGTATTCGTTGAATTCGCTACTTCAACTTTTTTCACGCAAACTCGTAGATACTCTGCAGCAACTAAACTTATGATCCTGATGTAACGACTGATAGAACTGCTCCAGATGATGATTTCACTGTATGTCTGTGAGAGATTTTGTCTCGTCTGGTCACTGTTTATTCCGATTTCGAAATCTCAGCCCTATGCGTTTGCGATCCCAGCTGAAGCTCATCGCTGTTATACGTCTTCACAAATGATAATCTAATAATGCCGAATATTGTATGATACGGAATGTGATCTACACAATGCGTTCGTATTTTCAGTGGCTTCTTGTCAAGAGATACGATAAATCAATATTTCGCTTTTGTCACGTTCAGGTTTGTTGTGAAAATCTTTCACTGTTCATTTCCGGTGCCATATACAGACTCACGAGCGTTTTGATTCACATGTTGCCGACACCTGTAGGTGAACAGTTTTGAATTGATGTTACGGAAGGCATATTCTGTTTGCTGGCATGCATCTTTCTAATTTAATATCTCATGAGTATTTTTCGTCCATTTCCTTCGAAATTCTTCTGACTTTATTCATTCATGAAGCTTTACATGATCACGCCATCAGCGATGTTAGGAAATAATAATTATTTTTTGTATTCCCATGATGTTTATTATCCGTCTTGTATATTGTTGATGTTATCAATCAGAGACTATGTCTGTTTTACATAGTAATCAGCATTTCTCAGTCATCAAATAGACAACAGATGTGATGGAATGAGTGAATGAATTATTACCGTGGACAGCCTATCTATCCTTCAAGGAGTTATTTATGTATACTGACTTGATAAATAGACTAATCTCATGTAGAAAAGCTGATAGCTAGAGTACCATAGGGACGAAGCATCAAGGGATGATAAACATATGAGAAAATGTCGTCAGCTCTCTTAGTCTTTTTCTAATTTTCATTATGACGTATTTCATGATGAATGTTTATGAAATTTTGAAATGAAAATAAAGCGATTCTTCAGTCAAAAGTGTCTCTTGACAAATTGCAGTGTGTGACGTGAGAATTTGCTCAGAGTTTCGCTTGGATGGCCAGAATATCCAAATCACAGCATGCGATCTACTGTATAATGTACATTGGGATAAAGAAAGCAAGTGATAGAGTGTTTCAACATACACTGCTGACTAATAAATGTAGTTGGAAATCCCTATCGTCAACCACCAGCCCTGAATAGGCACATAAGATCGACTTTTAATACAAGGATAGCAATTTCATTCATTTCTCGCGAAGGTCATCAGTGGTGAATCAGTTCAAACCACCTACATTCTGGTGTCTGAAATGTTGCCGAATGAATTTCAGCTATTCACTACGTGTTAAGGCAACAGAGTTACAATTTTATTTCAACAATTTTGGATTTAGTGCAGTGAAACACCACAGGTTACTAAGATACTCTAGAGTTATTTTGTCACTGATCAGAATAATTGTGGTAACTTCAGGTGAACATAGAGAAGACGGAAGGATAAAGATAACCAACGAGCTAACAATCACAAGCACCAATCATTGTCAATAGGATAAAATTGAAAGTAGTACCTTCCTTCATTTATCTATGCAATGTCATGTGAACAACAACTGAATTCGTGGATAGGAATTATAACATCACAACCAGAGAGGTGAGAATAATTTTGATTGTCTTCTCAACTCAACATGAAGAGCAAGATTCGGATTTTCAACACCAATGTTAAGTCAGTCACTTCTTGCATAGTGGTCAAAGACTTGAAGTGCGCGTCTTGAGAATCCTGTCAAACGGTCTACAGACTTGTATCAACAGCTGCCTTTGACCTACCGTAGACTGGATGTCCATCGACAAGCAACTCTGGAAACAAAACTAGGAATCTTCTACTCAACCATGGAAGATTTCGGACAAAATGAAGATAGGTCAGACACATTGTGATGAAATTATGAGGTATATCTTACGCCGGGACATTCAGTGGAGCCGTACTGAGGAACGGTGGGCTGGACAAAGGTCCTACGGTGACATAGATACGATCGTGTTAGAAGGAGATGAAACTTTATGTCCAGTCGTGATGCAAGCAAATGAGGACGACAGGGAAAAGGATAAAAGCTGTTTTTGTTAAAGTCCCGAGTTCACTCGGAAACCATAGGGGTTATAGTAATTCTCGCCTAGTTTAATAGCCCGCTAGTTTCCTAGCTGGTCTGAAGCTCGGGAAAAGATATGGTGCTGGGAGTAGGGCAGGCGGCCCTACTCTGGAAAACGAATCAGACTGCTGCGAAGCTTCAAAGCACAAGGAAAATAATAATAAAGACAACAATAGCTAGGAAAGAATCAGACTCCTGTCCATGCAAACCAAAATAATAAATCGCGTCATCTTGAAAGATATAAAAGTTTCAGTGGATGCAAAATCATTCCAGAAAATGATGAATTTAATTAAATCAAATAATTTGTTGATTGCATCTCTATGCATCATCATCGAACAAAGCATGGAATAGTAGCCAAAACTCAACCTCAACTTAATCCACTTTGCCTTCGATAGAGTTAAACGCGAAGTAATTTAAAAAGTACTTCAACACTATGGAATCCTAAACCTTCGGCTTCATGAAGAGGATGTGGTCGAAATCCTTTCGATCAGCTTCTTGATAATACTTTGTATTTGACTTTGAATGATGTCTCTGCTGATTTTGCATGACTAGGAGTAATAATGTACTCCAGAATTGAGCAGTTTACTGTTCTGAGTTCTCCTGAAGACCGCCATTTCGCATATTTATATAATTTTCTCAAATAATTATTCAGCTTTGAAGTGGACCTACGAAACAATATCACTTTTAGCTGACTCATGTGATGTAAAAATAACACGACATGGGAGTTTTTCACACCTTAACAGCTGAATCTATTTATATCACGACTATTTATTACTAGGCATATATCAAGCGTTATGTAGATTTTTATTCCTACCAAATACTTGCAGTTGACATGCACGGCCTACCACTCTTCTACTAACCATCACGCAGACATTATCTCTCTGAATGACAAAATTCACTTGTTAACAAATACAGGATAACATCAATCATTCCTGAATTGTGTTAACCAATATTCAGGTCAACAATAACCACACACATAAATCCAAATGTTCCATTAGTGTTAGTATTATCGTTCTGGAGATTTAAAAATATTGAGATATTTGTAAGTAAACACAAACAATATAATAAAAATATCATATTTTATAAGGGTGTGTGTGTGGTATAAAGAGACATATTGGTGCAGTTTAATGTTAATCAGTCATCTGTTCATCAAGTGGAATGGTTAATTTAATATACACCACTTATGAACTTACTCTGTGAACATGGTCGGTGTTGTTGTTGTTGGTGGTGATGGTTTTGGTTAGGGGGAATGAGTTATCTTCCCAGATTTGTTGAACGATTCATTGACTTCAAAATATGGGCATAAATCAAAACAGAATATAAACCTGTACACTTGTAATAATTATTATTATTATCTAGATGGATGAATTTGATTTTAGAAATGTGGTGTGTTTGTTATTTTTCAACTAACCGCTTCAATGACGTGGGTCTTGAATTCAAAAGAAGAACACAGAGCAACAAGATGGATTTTTGAAATGATGGAGAAAATGTGTAGGTCTGGTGGATGGTTTGAGTGTTGTAGTTTTCTCTCAGTTGGATGGTTTTACTGAGAGGCAGCTTTCACTGTCCATCTGGAGAAAACTTGTAGCGCTGACTGCAATGTGAAGTCAGCCTGAGGAATAATGCATGGACGCAATATTCACCTTTCCTGGTGGCGTAAAATGTGACTAAATGTTGAGATTTTGTCTCATGTTAGTAACCGGCCAGATGTAGTTAAGCAGAGAGGATACCATGATGTTATCTGATATTGAGTTACTCGACATTTTTCACAAACTAAATTCCACCCAGTAAAGTGGTTCAGTAGTGTTACAATATCCTTGTGACTTATAATATCCAGTAAAACTATATTGTTCTTCGTTATTACTATTCTTTTTGACTAATGCCTCAGTTTACTGTCTCTATTTTGCATTTCTTTTTACTTTATTCTATTGCTTTGTGTGCTACATGGAGTCTGGTGACTTGAACTGATGCACATTGGTGCAACGTTCTATGTTGAAACCACTTAGTCAGTCAGACACTATCCTAATATCAGTTAAAAATTATCCTAATGTCCACATTAGTTGAATAGCTTCACCTTAAGTTCTTCAAAAGTTGATCACGACTCACGCTAATGATAAAGTTACATGCCTAATTAGTAACACAAACAGTATGCTTTGTGTAAGATCTCTACAGATGGTGAACATAAAAATAGTTATCTCACTAAAAACTGTTATTCTGATGTGAATCTGGGAACAGCAGGGTCCACCGTCTTGGGTGTGAAGATAAAGTGTTGCCAATATTAATTGGTTTAGAGTAATGACTGTGAAATGATCGAGGATAGAATCTTGTAACCTGAAGGTTTTCTTTTTCTATTTCTAGTGAGGTTATGGGTGTTTACTTCTGACAGGTTTCAAGCTAAGATGAAACAACTCTTGGAGACTTCCTGTCTACAGCTGTTCTCTTAATGATCTCAACCCGTGATCCATTTTGAAAAAAATTAAATCCTTAGAAATCAACACTTGCAAAGTTTAGAAATACATACAAGCCGTGGTAAATCGTTTAATTTCTTCCTGTTTAAACATTGTCGACTGGCATTTTTTAATACTTTTTCATGAACAGCCCACCATTTAAATATTGATACAACTACTCTGAAAAGTGCGTTTGTGCATATCACAGAATATTCAGCGTTATTTTTATCTGAAAGTGTTTACTTTTTGTACAGACTCTTCAAGTGATATAATAATCGATGATAAATCCCTGGATAAATATTAGTCTATGTCATGCCAATTCCAATACTCCATATTGATTCTTGTTCCACTTTCTTCAAATACAGATCGCGATCCAAGTATGTAGTTGACTGATTCAAGTAAATATGCTGTATTCAAGCATCACTTGAGGGCCTGGCTGATGATGTAATCCAGAAGTCTCTAGCCCATCTTCGTGATCTTCTGGGTATTTTCAGCCAATGGGTTCTTGATTGGACCATTGTCTGTCACAGTTCCTTGTTTCGTATCGTTACAAGCCATTCGATCTTCATTACGGAGGGAAAGCAGCTGCTGACGAAATTCTCCAGCCTAGTTTACTAACTGGTTTCAAGAGCAACAGAAATGGGGAAAGTCAGACATTGAGCTAGTGACCCTCCCTAGAAAAGCCAGTTCATCAGCTGCAGAAAAATGAGAGCTCAGAAATATTAACAAAAATATGGTCATTCTTATTAACTGAGTATGCCATAATCGCCTCCACTGAATTATTGTGATCGTCTATGCATGTTACTAGTTTCCAGTGAATACATAGTTTCGAACTTATCTGCAAAGACACTCATGATAAAGAATTAAATTAAAGTTTCATCAGATGGTCTCTTATTAACACAACACTGTCGAAGTATTATTTCCTCCTTCTGATATTCCATCATATTTGAGAGAATCTGTACTTCTCACAAACAAATTTCACATTTCAATTTTCATTTCACACATCATTTCTGACATCGAGAATCTCGACAACTATTGTCACAGCAGTCTTCATCTGCCCTACAATATTCACCTCCTGGTTTACAACAAAATTGAAGACCTGATGATTTGCGATATCGACATTCAGATAACGGACAACACTTTCTTACAGTGAGAGTGTCTTTATCGATATCCCCACACACACAGTTTAATCCTTGCAAAGAAATAAAAACAAAGATATTAAAATGATATTAGAAACGATGACAGAGTTTGCTTGAAATTTAACGTGAAATTGTCAACAATGAATTAATCGATAAATTACTGCAAGGTAAAACATTCACATTACTACATTAACACCACTTCTAGTTTGGATTGATAGGCGACGTCAGTTTGACTCAAGTGAATTGTAGTCACAGATCAGGTTCAGTTCATAGTTGGCAGAAATCTGCCATCCATTCACGCACTATAACGTTATCAACTAGCATACATTGAAATGACAGAGATGCAGAGAGTTTATCCAAGGCGACCAAGGCTTGTGCCGCAAACTTTATAAAACTTCCTATAAACATGTGAATATCTACTGATCACTGTTATTCATCGGAATGCTAATGATTATCTCCATTGTGTCAATGACCAATGGTCAAGCTTTGAAACAGACTTTAATTCATTAGTACACAGATTTCACAAATTTCGTTCTCTGTTTCCTTTCATGCAATGGAATAATGCAGACATATGCACATCATTGAGCATACATTTCAAAGGTTCTATTCTCCTGATTCGAATATTCATCATGTGTACAACGATGAAACAGTGTGATTGACACACGAAGAGTGTTCACTCAGATGACAAAAGTGTAGAGATTACAAAATGTCACGTGTGTACCGCAATGGTTGAGGAGAAGGCGAGGAGCTACACTGATTTGTGATTAGTTGCCTATGAGAAGAAAAAGTCTTCAGTGAAACCATGTCAGTTCTTTTTCTTCAAATACCGAACTCCAGAATAAAAGAGACCACTGTAAACACTACTCAATACATACGAGTATCTGAAGTCATGACTTGAAACATTGATGTACGAGTGATAACCATTATTAATGTGACTATGTTGAGGACATGAAAATTAGAAATGTGAAGGACAGCTGAAATAAGGGTATATTATTTTCGCGAACATGGCGAGTGCATGTTCGAATGGAAAACTCTCTATCGAAGAGATACGATGATCACAATTCGCAAGATGTAAGACATACACCATTCCGTTGTACAAGCCGTTCACACAAAACTCTCATCACATGGGTTTGATACTAAGATCTTACAAATTCCACCAAAAGCTGAGAAGTCGGAATCTTTGGAGGAAACCTCATTCCAATGAAAATCAGAGAAACTGTGCAGGATGTCTGAGATGCAGATGTGCATCGGTGGCACAGCGGTTAGGAATCTAGCCGACCATGCACATGGTCCGAGGTTCGATCCCCAACCGACGCAAACCTGATATCTATGGTTGGCCTGCTCAATTTGGGATACCGATATCACATGCTGAAAATTTCATACTTGTACCAAAATACTGTGTGGAATCAAGCTATAATAAAATAAAATAATATAAACAATAAAATAAAAATTTATTCTTTCAGTCGACTTCTTTTATTTCCATTACACCTGTTTAGATGAACTTGAAACTTCAGATGAAATCAAGTAATTATCAGAAATCTTTCATTGAGATATAAACGGAATGTAAAGAAAATTATGGAAAGATATCTGTTGATAATAATTGGGTGTTTGACAGTTGTGAGTCCTAGACTGCATCACCGTATATGTAGGAGAAACTAACAGCCAGCTAAATATAAGAGTGAAAGAGCATTAATGACAGCTGTAGACCAAGAGAAGCTAGAAAACATAACAGCGGTAGCAGTGCATTCGACATATTTCGACACATTTCAATTTTCATTTCCCACTTGACATCGAGAATATCGACATCTATTTTCACAACAGTCTTCATCTGCCCTACAAAATTCCATTCGATGTTTACAACAAAATTGAACACCTGTTGATTTGCGATGTCGACAGTAAACAGTGGGACAACACTTTCCAATGTAAAAAGGAGTGTAAATGCCATCCCGACACAAACATTCATCTCCTTTCAAAGAAAACGAATAAAAAGATATAAGCATGTCATGTAAAAGTATGACAAAGTAAGCTTTGAAAGACAACATGAAATTGCCAAGAATGAATTAATCGATGAATTATTGCGAGATAAATCATTCACATTACTACCTTAACACCACTTCTCGTCCTGAATTGTAGTCGACGTCAGTTTGACTCAATTGAATTGTAGTCAGACATCAGGTTCAGTTCATATTTGGCAGAAATCTGCCATCCAATTACGCACAATAATGTTTTCCATTAGCATACACTGAAATGACAGAGATGCAGAGAGTTTATTCAAGGCAACCAAGCCATGTCCTCCAAGCCTTTTCAAACATCCTAAAAACATCTGAATATCTACTGACCACTGTTTTTAATAAGAATGATAATGATTATCTCCATTTTGTTCAGTGACCAGTGTGTTCAGCGTTGAAACAGACTTTTATACCTAATAGTGCACAAATTTCACGAATTTCGTTCTCTGTTTCCTTCCATGCAATGGAATAATGCAGACAAATGCACATCAGTGAGCATACATTTCAACAGATCTATTTTCCTGATTCGAATATCCATCATGCGTACAACGATGAAACAGTGTGATTGGCACACGAAGAGTGTTCACTCAGATGACAAAAGTGTAGAGATTACAAAATGTCACGTGTGTACCGCAATGGTTGAGGAGAAGGCGAGGAGCTACACTGATTTGTGATTAGTTGCCTATGAGAAGAAAAAGTCTTCAGTGAAACCATGTCAGTTCTTTTTCTTCAAATACCGAACTCCAGAATAAAAGAGACCACTGTAAACACTACTCAATACATACGAGTATCTGAAGTCATGACTTGAAACATTGATGTACGAGTGATAACCATTATTAATGTGACTATGTTGAGGACATGAAAATTAGAAATGTGAAGGACAGCTGAAATAAGGGTATATTATTTTCGCGAACATGGCGAGTGCATGTTCGAATGGAAAACTCTCTATCGAAGAGATACGATGATCACAATTCGCAAGATGTAAGACATACACCATTCCGTTGTACAAGCCGTTCACACAAAACTCTCATCACATGGGTTTGATACTAAGATCTTACAAATTCCACCAAAAGCTGAGAAGTCGGAATCTTTGGAGGAAACCTCATTCCAATGAAAATCAGAGAAACTGTGCAGGATGTCTGAGATGCAGATGTGCATCGGTGGCACAGCGGTTAGGAATCTAGCCGACCATGCACATGGTCCGAGGTTCGATCCCCAACCGACGCAAACCTGATATCTATGGTTGGCCTGCTCAATTTGGGATACCGATATCACATGCTGAAAATTTCATACTTGTACCAAAATACTGTGTGGAATCAAGCTATAATAAAATAAAATAATATAAACAATAAAATAAAAATTTATTCTTTCAGTCGACTTCTTTTATTTCCATTACACCTGTTTAGATGAACTTGAAACTTCAGATGAAATCAAGTAATTATCAGAAATCTTTCATTGAGATATAAACGGAATGTAAAGAAAATTATGGAAAGATATCTGTTGATAATAATTGGGTGTTTGACAGTTGTGAGTCCTAGACTGCATCACCGTATATGTAGGAGAAACTAACAGCCAGCTAAATATAAGAGTGAAAGAGCATTAATGACAGCTGTAGACCAAGAGAAGCTAGAAAACATAACAGCGGTAGCAGTGCATTCGACATAAACGAGAGACAAAATCGACTTTGATAGGACTAAGCTTCTGAGAAAATGTTTTGGACTGACAGCAGAAGCTCCACATACATGAGTGAATCTCAACAGTTTGAGCTGGCGTGAAGGTGTGATGTTAGCTGATGTATGGTAAATCCTGATTAATAAATTAAAATTGATATCTATCACTAATTATTCATACTTGGTATAAATTCCTGATTGTCTATATCTTCTGATGGAGAGGCTTACAAATTTGTGACAACTGTTTAACAAAACACTCATAAACACGTCATTGTATACTGCATATGCACATATACTTTCATATTCAGTTATCTACAATCATCAACATTCAGTTGAACGTAATCTGATGAAAAGTACACTCTGTTCAAAGTGTATAATTGAAGTTGACCAACTTTTGAAAGTCTGAGGTCAAATTGTGGACACAACTCATACAATTTTGTTTATTATACATGTTGATGCCTGTTTCATGACACGCACGGAAGGACAAAGTTTTCAAAGACACGAGGTATCTTTTTTATACATTAACCTCTATTGTGTTAATTTCAATTGATTTCAATGAAGAAGTTCGTACAAATTTCTGAGCGAAACTTTGAAGTCGGTCATTTCAACTTCGCTGAGATTTTACTCATACAAATTTTACAAAGAATATTTGACTTGTTCGTGTCTTAACAATTTTTCTATAGTGTGCATTCCATTCAATTGAGAACTAATCCACTGAACACAAATGAATAATAATGAGCCATGATATTCTGAACATAACTTCACTGACACTGTCATCAATCGAGAAGCTGTTCAGTTATCAACTAGGCTACATGCCAGACAAGATACTGAGCACGACAATGTACATCAAGCGATAAACAAGGTTCATTGAGTGTACAGTTACACATGAGAAACAGACCAGTTAAGACATAGTGTGGATAATAACTAATGCAGAAACCGTATCTATGTCACATGTATTCTGAAGAATGGAGACATAGATCTACCAAAAAAAATTCACAATGCTTTCTCGTTCTTAAGGATATCTATATTTCACACAGATCATTGCTATCGAATTCATCTAATGTAAACATGACACTCCGAAATTGACGAAGCATCTCATGCTCACAAACACAATTATCATGCAAGTTATCAACAGAGTGAAGTTGAAGTCTACACTCGTGAACGTATTCACATCAACGACATTACTACAAAAAGTGGATCAACCGACATTCAGAATAGCTGAACAGTAAATTAGGCATCTACCAAATTTCAAATAATACCTAGCTGGCCTAATGAATATAAATCTACTATAATCACAGTAAAATGCACATCACAAGAAAACATACCTGAAGCCCATACAACCTGGTCGTCCATCATCAGAACTGACAATACCAATATCGTGAGCAACGTAGAAGTGTGCATAGTCAGATTATTATTGCCACAGTGTGAAGGGGAAAGTGATTATATATTTCCCACTGTATCTGAATGGTGGACATATCTATGCCATTGTGATCACACACGAATGAAGATTGTTCACACTGGAACATGAGTGAACATTTCCTTATGCACAGGGATTAGTGGAAACGTAGTCAGTGTAGTGAGATCAATGAGAAGAACACGAGTATTCGTCACGTAACTTATCGTTATTGAATGTAACAATTTGGTTATACATGGTGTCCGTGAGTAGTTGCAGTGTGTGCATTGTGGAATAGATCAAGTCAATTATTATAATTCTATTGCAATAGTTGTTTGCACACACGCATAAGTTCTAATTCTTCACTGCACATGATCATACTGACTGTTCGAATTGTTATTTTCATTTTACATTTTATATTTGGATAAATGTGACTAAAATATGGAAGACGCCCTGTGTATAATCTCGCTGGAAATAATAACAAAATATATACAGAACTCGTTAGTACACGTAAACGAAAAATGTAACAGAATTATGAATAATTTGGTTTCCATTTTACATGTGGAACATTGATTGAAAACAAAGAGGAAGGAGGAACTATTTGGGCGTAAAGGGGGCGGTGAACACAGGACTTTTAGCAAACATATATACCGCAAAAGGGATGAAATTACTCAATCAAAAACAGTGTTCCAAAGTCACATTCAGTAGGAAGGATTTGATCTAGTTCTCTTCCACCCTTCACTTTACTTAGATGCTTTATTAAAAGTAAGAGAAAACTTGATAAATTTTATGCAGTTGGTTCCCTTAATTAGATTAAATAAAGAAAGGACGAAGATAATTTCAGGTTAATTCGAACTGATTTTATTTCGTGTTTTCTTTTCATCTGCATACATCTAAAATAAATCAACCATAATATATTGCAAAAATGGTGAACATATTTCTAACAATGACTTCAAGTAATGGACAGAATGTGTAAGCAATATAATTTCAAGGATGGCAGAATAAGATAATTATTTAGTAATAAAAGAGTAACTATTTTTATAGTAACTAGGCGAAAGGGGTGGAATTTGACTTCGTTCGGAAACAAGGATGGACTAGGGACAAAATACTAATCAGAGCAGCAGAGTTAATTTATACATATAATGGTGGAGAGTTGAGGAGGGTGGGCATGAATCGTAAAGTAAAATTATAAGATAGATAAAATAATCTAATTCAGTTGGTTTGGAACTTTGACAGTTGAACTCACTCAAGGAGTGAAAATCTAAATCAAGATTGAGTGGAATGTTACGCAACAGAACAAAACACACAAAAGCAAACGAACAAAATAGTTATGCTTACCAGGTAGGGTTGAGAGATTAGTCACACTGTCTGCCCTTGATGCATTGGTTTGGTCGAAGTTTTTTTATTCATTCAAGAAACACGCAGTTGAAAGGAATCCACAAAGTAAAACGAGCTCGTATTATTTTGAATCTAGGAAATCTGTAGAAGATAAGTAACAAGAATATTCTTATTGGAAGCACACTCCTTCTACCGATTCGTATGCTAGTTATTTTTGCGATTTAATTTGTGCAACCTTCAATAGCCGGTGCAACTTTACGAACACAGTAAACAGAAATACCATATTGGGATCCATACATTGTTGGTTCAGACACATGGTATTTCTTGAATAGCATTTAGACTGCTGCAGACATTTATCAACAGCTACCTACTCGGGTTTCATACTGAAAAATCAGATGGCCTGTTAGAAAGTATGAGCAACAAGCATCACTGGCAAAAGATCAGCCAAGATACCAGTTGCCTGTGAAATACACGGAAGAAAACGAAGAAGGAGTAGAGACACACTGAGAAAATCGCTGAACGACATCATGTGCCACACAAAACTTTCTGTGGAATCCGAATGGGAAACAACCAGTAAGTTCGAAGATGTTATGGAAGATATTGTGTGAGGAGGAAGTGGAAGCCAACAGTTAATGGTAGAATCGGCTGCAGGTGAATACAGAGAGAAGGATGAAATGAGGTTGTGCTGCTGACGACCTATGTTCCACTAGGAACTCACGAGTAAGTCAAACAACAAAATTAACTATATTTACAACTAAATGATTTCAGTAATAATAATAATCATTATTGCTTCATTCCAATGATACAGCATAGAATACAGCAGGCAATAACAAAACGTTATTATAGCAGCCATGTAGCAATTAAAATTTGCGATATGTAGACAAATATGCATAAAGTATAAAATTGTGGTAATAAAAGTAATAACAACTAAAATAAAATAGCTAAGTTATAATCAAACGATAGAATGGGTGATACCATATAATTACAGAAAGATGAACGATGAAAGGGTCGATTCATCTTGCTAATTACATATTTACTTATATGTTTCACGTCTAACCGTGTCTCCATCACATAAAATACGGGGTAAATAGGGTATTGTAAAATTTTTGAACTCAGTCGTGCGAGCGTATCACTCCTTGTATTGACTTCTCATCCTACCTGATGAGAAACAAGAGGATAGTTGTGAATAAAGGGGGTATGGGGCTCTGACAGTACGGCCTTTGACCATTTTGTAGAGGGTTTTATTTGTCTCTCGACTGTAATATTGGCGAGCTCACACAAAGGCATACCACAAGACCTACTCAGGGCATTTGTTACCCTTTTAATGTGAGGGAGTCTTTTTCGAGAAGCTCAGGAAAGATTAATGGAAAGCAATGGGGTACAATAGGTAAAATACAGGAGTTTACAAACTGCATAAGTAAAGGTTGGTTGATACCTGATTGTAGAAGGTGAGACGAAACATTTTCTTAGAGATTGATAAGATGTGAGACGACCATGAAAGGTCAGGGAAAGAACTAATCCAAGGTATTTAATGCTTGACTTGGTTTCAATTTCAGTGCCATCTATGCTATAGGCATCATGGGAACTAACTAGTTCATGTATGTCACGTCGATGCTTGAAAGTAAAATTAACTACCTGATATCTGGAATTCACTTAAACCAACAGAGGCATATTTTGTTGGTCACACCATGTGATGGTTGAGTGGAACGGAACTGAATTACTAGTAAGCGAAAAACCTCCTGTCTATATAGAAACAGTTTTCCATAGAAAATTTGGGAGGATATAAATCACATGAAAATACTTCACTTGACAAAAACGGATTAAACTATCACAGACGAAAATGTACCATGTACCTGTGATTATCCACATGGAAATACTCCCCATCCAACGACTTCTTTTTCAAACTGTAGAGTTGTGTTTACATTACAGTAAAAGGTTTCAAGCAGCATTCGAAATTATTCTACCGGAATACACATGGGGGGTGGAGTTGAAGTGGATAAATTATGAAATCTCTAATGAGCTTATCAAATACGTGAATTTATATTAATAGTTGTGAAGTAGGTCAGGTGTTGTGAAAAAATTAAAATTCCGACGATGAGGATAACAGTAAAGAAGGCGATAAGAAAGTGAAGTGGAGTGAATGCAAGTTGTAGAAAAGAATAATGTAAAAACAAAGGAGAACTTGACTATGACCAAAGCAAAGAAAAACGTGTAACGAAACTTTTCTGAATACAGCAGTTTTACTCCATGTATAGATAAGTGGAGAAAAGGCAAACTATTGGAGTAACTAAATTCAGCCCTGTAAATAACTTTAAAGGATAAATCACGTGTGGCTGAATGACCTGAATGCAGAACATGTCCAAAAATAGGAAAATATTTCATTTTATGCTCACTTTTCATCAACCGAACCAAGAAGGTTCCAGTCATGCGTATCCACATAACACTATTCCAAAGTCCAGTATAATCAGCTCGTCAGGATCATGTGAAATAGCGAATTTTCTATTGCATTTGGTTTTACTATGAAGGCACTAAGAGAAGGCACTGTTCACATTTTTTTAACTTCGTTCTTACTATGGAATAAGAAAAAAAGTATGATAATTTCAAATTTTCGTCAAAAATTAGGTTTGAAAAGTAAATACGAGATCGTATCTTTGGGAAAACGTCTTCTTATCAACAAGTGTATTCATTATTTCAAGTATAGGAAGTAACTTAAGCTGAGAAAAACCCTGACATTATTTGAAATGTGAGAATTGAGTCAGTACATCAATTTGTGTACAACTAATTGACCGAAACGAGTAGCTTCATACCACCCACATCAATCATTGGCACCGATCAGCTACCAACGACCGAAGTCATCTAAATGTCAGATGACCACTTCACCAGATTTTAAGTGAGCACACAATTTATGTACCTGGTGTAACTTAGCTGATTGACCAGAAGCAGTTGCAACCACCTGATTTCTCTCTAGCTGTTGGAGCGAACTAGTAATGCATGGAAGCGAATTCTCAAATGCAATCGTATTTTTCAACGCTTCCTTTCTTATTTTCACTTTATGGTATCCGATAGATCACATATAGAAGTGACCTGAACAAAAACTTGTTTAAATTTCAACTAAGTTTCCCCAAAATGATTACGAACCGATAAATGGCGAATGAATTAATTTACCATGTTCGAGTTCGCTGTAAATGAACGTGCCTAATTTCTCCTCATATTGACAAACAAGTGGCGATGATAAGTGGCAAAGTTGAAATGCATGTTACTAAATACCTGTTATTATCATTATTACTGTTATTACTAATACTAGTGATATCACATAATAGCTGAGAAGAAAACTAACTTCTTTACTGACGCATGAACATACAATTTTATACTGCATGTTTGCTTGTCATTCAATCTGTAAGACTCTTAAGCAATATGTTGACATATTTATGTATTAATTTGTCAAAAATAACTCATTATGATAGAATTGTTAAAGTTTCGTGACCGTAAAACTGATTTCATTGTCACTCATCTTTCAATTTAAATTTATGTTATCTATCAACCAGAAAAAGATAACGAAAGAAAGAAAAATCAGGTGAATTGAATTTGACATATTGACCCCTTTCAATTTGCAAATTCTTGGAGAAAGATGAAAGATTTAGTTGTGGAACTTATTTTACCTCGGGGAGGGAGAGAGATAGACTTTACTTTTTTCATCTCTCATTTATCTCGCAGTAAGTTCTAGTTTGTCCTTGAAATCTGAAAGCTATTCGGGTAGAGTCTTGAAGTAACTAGCTGGTAGATAGAGCTCAATTTATTATTCACTGTATCACGCGTGTTGGAAACAGTATGTGGATTGTTCTTTAAGCTAGATGCAGTGACAGATAAGCTTTCAGTGTCCTTCTGGACGACATCTTCAGCACTGATTTTACTTTTGAACAATTTCTAGGAGATCTGAGTTTGCATAACCAGTGCGTCTGTGGTTCACTGGTAGAATTTTCACCAGCCAAACGGGTTAACCGGATTCGATTCCTTGATGATGCACACCTAAGCCTCTCCTGATTTAATAGCGAATAGCAAACCTGTAGTAATCGGTCGTGGAGTGAGAAACCCTGACCTATAGAAACAACATCAATGTTACTGAGACTTCATAGCTTCAATCTTGAAGCCCTACATTCTCCAGGGAACTCAAAGAAATAAAAACACTTCTTCGTTGTTGAGTAGAATGGTGACGGCAAAAAAAACACAGGTTCAAACACAGATGGTTCAAATCAAGTCCTCAGAAACCTTCTTACCGAAAAGAAATCTCTATTGCTGACCTCATTACAGAGTTAGCAGTGATACGTTTGATACTCAAACAGTGTAAGATAGATATTAGGAATATTGTAATATCAGAGTACACAGTTAACTGATGGTGGAGTTTGGTCAACTGAACACAGATTTAGTCCACGCGTCGTATGTACATCAATGACCCTTCTAATTGAAGATTTGCCAGTCAAGTTTTTGATTCTCCATTTTAGGAAAAATGGGTTTTTTCAATAAACGTTCTGAAGATACAACTGGTAAGTACAATGGCGACCAGAAAGCCACATGAGAAGAGAACACGATGTATGAGTGAAAGCATCTGTGTATCTGCAGAACTTTCGTGTGAAAATTATACTATCCAAAAATTGTACAGATGAGAAAAACAAAAATAATCCTTTCAAACAAGGTGGAAACTCCATATTTACGTAGACATAAGTCTTGTTTCTAACTATCTAAAGTAAGTTATTCAATATCAACTTTTCTCTCTCTCTGCAGATTTTTCTGTAACAATGTGAAACTTCTATTTCCCGATACGAGTTTGAAACAAGGATGAAGTGTTGTTAACAAAGCAGGATTTAATAAGGCCATCAAATGTCAGCAAAAGTCTACACAGCATACATTGTTCCTTAGGTAATCTATTGCATACGATTTCCCTTCACGTTAGAACGCCATCTATATTATATCACGTAACTTAATCATGCTTGACCTGAATCCTACACTGATCCCTTCTGATGGTTTTCTTTAATCTGTAATACTTTTGTATTGTTAGTTGAAAAAACAAATTAAACATTTACGTGATTTAATTTTGCTACCCAAAGAAATAACTGAAAGACGCAAACAATAAACATTAGAGTGAAATTGAGGTGCAGTATTGAGTGGAAATTCACGTAGATCACTGAATAAAGCACGTTGCGAGTGAAAATCCCTCAAAACTGTGGGTCGAATCCTGTACCAATCAATTTCTGATACAAAACATTGTCACCTATCCTTTTTTTCATTATTGATACATTACAGTTTATTAACTTGTCAGTTATATATCTCACGAAGCATTTCTGATGGGATACTTACCACTGCATGCAGAATATTCAGCTGAAAAAGCAGACGAAATAAATTCAATTTATTGAATACTCATTTACCAATTCATGTCGCTTATTTCAGATGCGTTGTCTAACCAATCCGGTGTCGACCAACTTAACACGTAAATTTCGTTATTGTAAAGGTATCAGCATAATGCATACTAGGTAGTATAAATCTTGACATTTCACTGCTTCCTGAACTACTTCACATATATCGTCAGTTTCAAAGAAACACTTAAAAGAAGCTCAACGAGAACTTCCTCAGAAATATAAAATTAAATCCTCCTTCAAACACTTCATACGAATTTTTGATTTTGATCTAAATCAACTAATTACTGGACACTCTTCAACAGTCTTAATCTGGAGAAAAGATGATGATTAACCCTTTCCTTCTTTTTCTTTTTTGTATGAAACATTCCTACATAGTCTGATTGTGTTCTTTAATGAATCTCTAAGTGATAATGAAAAGAATTTCAAGTATGAATAAACCCTGAAATTTCACACACAAAAAATAGTGAAGGAAGATTATGTGAGCTGATTTTGAAATTAAAGATGCTTTAGAAATATGAAAAATTAGCAAAAAACTACTTTCTGAAAAAAAACCAAAATTGAGTATCTGAAGAGTACTCAAAAATCACTGGTCAGCTGATAAATATTAAAATTTCATGATTCCCGTTTTTCTCTCCCTAAAAATCGCTTCATATAGAGTGAGGAATTCTAATCAAATTTCCCAAAAATGAAATGGAAGGTTTCAGGCATAAATGTCTGTTGATATTGTGTAAGAATAAATTTATGAACTCAACCTCACGTTTCATGAAAAAGTCTCAGTGTTTTGTGGAGTAGATCAATCTGTATACACCAAAGTTCACTTTTAAACATTTGCAGCAATTATCTGGGTTTAGTAGTGAATTTTGATCCTCAAGGCTGATCCAGCATTAACCTGACCTCAATCTCACTCTAATCAAAGCTAATATCATCCCACTCAGACCAATCCTAGCTTTAACTGTCCTTAAGCATTATCCAAACATAACCTTCCGTAACAGTTAACGGAAAATCTCTTCATTTACCACGTTAACATCGTTGCATTTCAATCAAATCCTTTTTTTTTGCTTTGAACCGAAAGATCGTTTTAAGGCGTGTTGAGTGCTCAGAGTTTAACTTCTGCTTATATAATAAGACGTAGGATTTCAATTTTATTATCGTTGGGTATGCCACGTTATGGTTAGGTTGAACTTTCAGTCTGGTGTTCTCACTAAATCACAACTGGTGGTGTGATTCTGAATGGGAGAATAAGTAATTCAGAAGTTGTGTTGATTTTTAAAAGTGACGTGAACACGTGAATATGTGTATATGCAAAAATCTGTGGGAGGGTAATTTAATCTATGAACAAAACTGTATCACATATGATGCAATGCACCATCTACTTTTTACTCCGAAGTGCTTTCGACAGTTATCGAATATGGAGTATCGAAGTTTCAAAATATGTTAGACAAGAGGCATTCAGAGGATAATATTGCTTTCGGTTAGATGTAGATTTGGTCATACTGAAAGCAAATAACTTCATTTAGAAAGTTTTTAACCAATATGGCGAATTTATGGATCAAAATTTTTGTTTGATTTATTTTGGTTGCTGGTGACTAGCAGTGAAATCTCGACAGCGCACTATGTCCTATTTGAAGCTCGTCGGCTCGTTGAATTTGAATGCCCTGTGATTTAATGAGTTGTCGCTGAGATCCCAGCCCAGCAGTCATTTCTTCAAACAGCAAATCACTACACACTAGATCACAAGTGCCACGACAGCCATATCTTGTGCAACGGGTAAGACTTTTAGCCTTAAATATATGTGAAAAACTTGGGCACTGTGGTAGTAAGTAATTCGATGGCAGTTTGTTTACTAGATTTATCACACAGTGAAACAGTATTATTTGCTGGGTGTCGTTTCAAACAAAATTTATTGTTCATTATCATATCAACTGTAATCACTCGACTTTGAAACTTGAGTTTTATAGTTTTCTTTTTCCTCTGCTATTTGTCTTAAAGGTAGTAGAATTTTTCAGATGTCCAAATGGACAGGAGTTAATTCATTCCTATAACACGTATTGTCAGTTATGCAGTAAACAAAGTATATGCTATCAATCTCTCCCTTTACCCTGTGACATCAGATTTCGAAACTGTCATCCTATCCCATTCTATTGTATGATTGCGTGTAATTGCATGTAGTGCTATAAACCTAGGGTATTATCAAGATTTATTATGTTATTCGTGTCCTCTAATCTACATTTTGCTAGGTTTTCATGCTCAGCTGGTCTGACTGGTTTGACTACACTTTTTCTACTACTCTGAACTAAATATCTGGCCTGACAATCATTCCGACATGGTATTAGATAAAATAAATTGTTTTCTTTACTCGGCTCTACAGGGTCCTTCGACTGGCAAGGCATGTTTCTAATTGAGTTGGGTTTGAATGTCACTTTAATTTCTGACTTCTTGAGAATTCTGAGCAAAGTTTCCGAGGTTCCTTCCGTGTATGGAATTACTACTGATGATTTATATTCTTTATTGTCGGTGTTGTCATTACCTTGCGTATGTTTGTTATGCATATTATCGTTAATATTACTATTATTATTATCGCAATCACTACTATGATGCCTTGTTCTGTGCTTAGGATACTTTTAACTACAAGTACAACCAATCACAGTCATCATGGTTATTTCAATAACGGATATTTCGTAAGGCCTACTTCATTTCAAGAATCCTCAAATAATAACCAAATGCTTCAACATAATGACAAAAAGTAAAAGTCATCAGTATCAAATTACCTTTCAGCTTCAGGAAATTTGTGATGTGCTTTGAAAATCAGCCACTAAATAAAGATTAAAGGACATTTACACAATTAGAGCAATCTCAATTAAAGTATAATTTTGTCACTTTTGACAGTTTAAATTAAAATATTTGGGAAAGGTGTATGAATGGAAGTGCTGTGTGCCACTGTTCCCCATTCTCCCAAGTCACAAGGAACTCTGAAGTGGTCAGTGTAAATCAGGTTACACATCATACACATATCACGCGCAAAGACGTAGTTGTTGGTGTCTGCAATTAAGAGAAAGGTCAGTGGTTGAATACAATGATGTTAAGTTTTATTCCAAATTACCTTTATATGCTTTATCCATGATAGTACTACTGAAAACAACTGTATTCTAAAGAATAAGTAACGCAGAAATTTTAAACAGGTTCTCTTTCATAGCATTTGCGCCTTCACATTAGATGGTAGGAAGCAATCGGCAGGAAGCCTTGCTTGACGTAATTTTCGCACCAGATTGCATTTTTCAGCAAAGTGGATCTTCATACTTGAAGGGACTCATTTCGTCAATGACATTCGAGCACGTGTCATCCAGCGATGCAGTCAGAGACGTCACCACTGAGTTTTTAGATCTCAAACTGTAGTAAGTGACTAGCATGCTTGATTAAATAGCATTACCAGTAATAATAATAGGTAGAATATTACTGGAAACAATACTGCTCTCTCCAATGCAAATTTCAGCAACGTGTTGCGCTTTTTGATAATTACTATTGGAAACACACATGTTAAGTCAGTCACTTACTCTATAAGGGTAAGAAAATTGCAGAGCGCATCATGGAAAGCATTTCCAACATGTTGAAGACATTTGTCAACAGCTTCTTTCGCTGGTTGTTGTTCATACCGGTTTGACAGCGGCTAAGTGAGCATATCAAAATTTGATGTCTCTGACACTGTTATGTTTTCCTTTTCATATGAGATTTTGGCGATCTCAATTCTCGTTCACATTATGCACATAACATTATTGAGTGTATACGTGCACTTTCCTTTGCGGTGTTGTAACCACTTGCTAACTCAAGACGTGTAAAGTGGAATGTAAACTTCCATTTGAATTAGAGTAATGTGAATGAAGCATTACACTGATATTGTTAATCTTCATCGTGGATAATAGCACTGCGGAAATGCTCAGAATCTCCTGGTTGTGAATGTCACACAGTCTAAAATTGTGTGCAACTCAGCTAACGTTATTTGTTTTAAAAATTAAGGTCTTATTTTGTAAATCTACTTTGCTTTTCACTCCTTTTCCGAAGACAAGGTGGTTAAGCAATTCACTGAATCTAGTTGTCGCATGTTATGATATCTAATAATTCATTACAATACACATGAAAATAGCAAAATCACATCAGAATGTACAACGTAGACATGGAGGTTGCAGAGATTACTTGCCATCATAAAACAAATGTAAACAAGTAAGTAGTAAGTCGCCGTGTTGATCGACAATCATCTTGCACTCAGTCACAAGGAATATGTCAAAAGTGATTTATTTCTCATTATCCCGACACTCACAAACAAATTTCACATTTCAATTTTACATTTCACACATCATTTCTCACATTGAAAAAATTGACACGTATTTCCACAACATTCTTCATCTGCTTTACAGAATTCACCTCGTGGTTGACAACAAAATGGAAGACCGGTTGATTGTCAACGTCGACATTCAGACAACGGACAAGACTTCCTATAATAAGGATTGTCACCATCCATATTCGAACACAAACAATCTTCTCCTTTCAAAGAAAAAAAATACAAAGAAATTGGTATTTCATGAAAAAAGATGACAGAGTTTGCTGTGAAAGTACATATGATACTGTCAAGAATGAATTAATCGATCAATTATTGCGAGGTAAAACATTCACATTACTACCTTGACACCACTTCTCATCAGGATTTCTAGGCGACGTCAGTTTGACCCACGTGAAATGTAGTCAGAGATCAGGTTCACTTCATATTTGGCAGAAATCTGACATTGATTTACGCACAATAATGTTATCAACTAGCATACATTGAAATGACAGAGATGCAGAAAGTTTATTCAAGGCAACCGAGGCGTATCCTGCAAACCTCTTGAATCTTTATATAAACATGTGAATATCTACTGATCACTGTTTTTCATAGGAATACTCATGATAAAATTATATTACATGCATTTCAACATATCTATTCTCCTGATTCGACTATCCATCATGTTTTACAACGTTGAAACAATGTGATTGACACACGTGGAGTGTTCACTCAGATGGCACAAGTGTAGAAATTATAAAATGTCACGGATGCACCAAAACGGCTGAGGAGAAGGCGACAAGCTTCACTGATTTGTGATTAGTTGGTTATGAGAAGGAAAAATCTTCAGTGAAACGGTACCAGTGCTTCTACATCAAGAAAGAAGGAGACCACTTTAAACACTACACAGCACATATGATTATCTGAAGTCATGAGCTGAAACATTGATCCACCAGTGATAATCATTATAAATGTAACTATGATGAGGAAGTGAACATCAGACATTCAGGATGGCTGAACAGTAAGTTAGTCATCTACCAAATATCGAATAATACCCAACCGATCTAATGAATACAAATCTACTATAATCACAATATAGTGCACATCACAAGAAAACATACCTGAAGCCCGTACAACCTGGTCGCCCATTACCACAATTGACAATACCAATATCGTGAGCAACGTAGAAGTGTGCATAGTCGGATTATTATTGTCACAGTGTAAAGTGGAAAGTCATTATATATTTCCCACTGTATCCAAATGGTTGACATATCTATGCCATTGTGATCACACACGAATGAAGATTGTTCACATTGGAACATAATTGAGCATTTCGTTATGCACAGGGATTAGTGGAAACGTAGTCAATGTAGTGAGATCAATGAGAAGAACACGAGTATTCGTCACGTAATTTATTGTAATTCAATGTAACATTTTGGTTATACATGGTGTCCGTGAGTAGTTGTAGTGTGTGCATTGTGGAATAGACCAAGTCAATTATTATAATTCTATTCCAATAGTTGTTTACACACACACATAAGTTCTACTTCTTCATTGCACATGATCATACTGACTGTTCGAATTGTTATTTTCATTCTCATTTTCTATTCGGATAAATGTGACTAAAATAGAGTAGATGCCTTAGGCCATAATCTCGCTGGAAATAATAACAAAAATATATAGAACTCGTTGTTACACGTAAACGAATATTGTAACAGAACTTTGAATAATTTGGTTTCCACGCTACATGTGGAACATTGATCGAAAATGAAGAGGAGAGAGGAACCAGTTGGGCGTTGACGAAGTCAGATCGACATGACTTGCTGTATGTAACACTTCAAATTGAACACAAACCTATCCGTAATTTAGAATTCACACCTGTGTTCGAGTTTCAGATTACCACGGCCAACGTTTTGTAGACGCCTGATTGAATTACAATATCAGCGTAGTCGAGGGATACATTTCAACACGATATTAAGCACTGTAATAATATCGACAGACTGGTCGGCACTCTCAATTACTATTTTGCGTGTGATAGTGATTCTCAAGTGGTGACGTCATTCGCAATAGAACAGTCAAATGCCACGTTTGAAACGGATTCTTTGAACCACCACTGCGAAGTGACTGAAATCCAGAGAATGCATCTACCCTGTTGGTGGCATTAATGGTTGAACACAGTTAAAGTGGCCCTTTCACATCCATGCAGGTCTCTTAGTTGAGAATCTCTTCGAAACTCAATCTCACGATTCGCACATAGGTGAGCTTCTCGGATGAATGAGGTTAATTCCTGTCTCATACTAAAGTAAAGTTTGTTTTGACAGCATAGTCGAGCACGAAATATTGACCCTGAATCACATTTCAGATGAGTGTAGAAATCCTGACGTTTCTATTAGATAGCATTCTAAAGAATTTGAAGTCTACGAAACCTTTCAAATCATTTTATAGTTGGGTTAATATATCAGTCTGCCATTTGAACATTATGTAGAAGAAGATTCAAGTATGAGTGGTTGCTCTGCATAGACTGAAACACAAAACACAGTCATTCCTCACAATCTGTGAATGGAGCTGATTCAGAATTGAAAAGAGTAATCACTGATCAAGGAATACACTCGCCAATATCTTCCTCATCACCTTCGATAGCTGTATGCGCACAATAGTCAAACAGTAATTGTTATCTGCAAGACAACTAATAAAATCCACTCAGCAATGGTCATAACTTGTGCATGTGTCAATACTCACAAACGTCAAACAAACAGAAATAATGGCGAATGAGGAAATGTGAGGGATATATTTGTACACATATATTAGTCAACATGTGATGTGAGTAATTGACAACTACAGGATGGATGTTCAGAGATTCAATCTATGCTGTGTACGGTATTTATGAATCTGCTGATTTAACACCGGCCGGGTCAACAATAATATCTGAAACTGTGATCGCATGCAGAGAATTCTGGCAGTCTTGAGCGATTAATTACAGCACTGCTCTTTGTATCATTTGGCTACTACTGCTTTTAGACAGTTTGTTTGGCACGCGATGGGGGCGAGAGATTGTTTTACTTGAGCAATGTGGTCTGGCTGTTCTAGGTTTTTTAGCATAAATCTTCATGTAAGACCTTGACAAAATAAAGTTGAAGCTTGCAATTGATCAAACAACTTCCTATTGTGGATATGTCGATGACACATTTGTAGTATGCGACAACGAAGTCCTACCTCCTACCTTCCCAGACTATTAATAACGTACATACAAATATTGTTTATACTAGGAAAATGAATGATGGAATTTTCACATTTGTAGTATGCGACAACGGAATTGCTGCCTCCTACCTACTCAGACTATTCAACAACGCACATACAAATATTGTATATACTATGGAAAATGAAAATGATGGAAAGTTGCATTTCCTTGACATTGCCATGCAACGCCTAGAAGATGGTAGTCTCCAGAGGTTGATTTACCGAAAGTTGACATGGAATGGACAATACGTACATTTTAATAGTTTTTGTCCAAATAGCTATAGACGAGCACTAGTCAAGACTCTGTACTATAGAGCGAGTAAAATGCGCACTGCAGACAAACTAGAGGAAGAATTTGCGATTCTCGAAAAGGTGCTGAAAAACCACGATTATCCTCAAAGATTCATTTACAAATTTGGAAGATGTGAAGGCTCAAACACCAAACAAATCACAGTTGGTTAAAAGCCTGTCTTCATCCAACTAGATTTTGAAGGTGAAAACATCGCAGAAATGGTCAACAGTAGACTAAGAACGTCACTAGCCAGAGCCAAACCTGCAGCTAAGTTGGTTCCCGTCCATCGAACAACATGCTCTTTGATGCAGTCAAAAGTCGATGGATACCCTTCTCATGTTAACTCCAACTGTGTATACAAATGTTTGCATGTATCTACGGGAGCAGTTAGAATGGGAGAACAGAAATAAGTGCATACCTCCAATTTTCTGAACATGTGCCGAAAAGCCAACTTCTCAAGGGAACACGCACTTACAGCAATGCCATATCCACACACCTTGATTGATATGGGTCATGAGGTGGAAATCGAGAAATCCTTTAAAATTATCAATAGACAAAAGGAGCTCTATTCTCCTTAAGTTTGCCGAAATAATCTCTATCAAATGCTTGAAACCAGATTTATGTGTTCAGAAAGAAGCATTTATTAGTCTGTCCTTGCCCTGATGACTGGATTTCTTTATTCGCTTATCTGATTACGTGATCTTTGTCTTCAGCCTAACCGCCTTTTATAATCTGTAATTTTGCTTGTCTGTTCTTTCTATGATTTCAGTTGAACTCAGTAAATTGTTACCTAATTTATTAGTCACTCTGCATCTAACGCATATCTTGACTTGATTACGTAACACTAAATGCATACATTTATTTTGTTTAAACTTGAACTTTCTGTGTGAAACAATATAAGCGCAAATTTCTGAGCACTGCTCAGTATTTGTGGAACTTACTGTCAACTGACAACATGTTAAATTTGCAGGTATATAAAAACAATTTCTGTACGAAAAACCTCATAATCTACTTAGACTGTAAGCAGGCAGCTGATGAGAAAGCAACGAAATAAATGATGGTATCATGATATTCGCCAGGTTATTAAGAACCTGATGATCCATTTAGAATGCTGGAAATCATAATTCTAGGTGTTGTTTACAATTATGCTTAATCAGCATAATTAAAATGATTGAAAGCCTAATGTAATCCATAGATGTTCCTTGATATATCAGTAAATATATAATCAGTAATTCACGTGTCAATTGCTACCTACAGGAAACGATAAAAAGGCATTTCGGCTTTCAAAAGTAGAACAGTGATCTAGAAGTATACGTTACTTTCGCCCCTAGTTTTCTCTTCAATTGAAATTTACATGCAAAGTATTTTAATGCTTCGTGATTTACGGTTAACTCATCCAAGAACCTGAATCACGAAGGAAAGCGATGCAGATGCCTGGATGAATATTAATTCAAGTAAGATATCAGGGATAAAAAAGCAGCGCTTTTTAATACGTTGTACAAAATACTTCATTGTAAAGCCTAGTTTGCAATACTGGATAAAATAAGTCCCCTTCGTAGATTAGGAAGAGAAGCTACAAATCCAGCCGAATCCGATAGCATTTTGGAGAATTTTTACTAGCGCAGTTGTCAAGAAACGTTTAAAATCCGCTAATATTCAGTTTGATCTAGTGGAAACTGTCAGTTTTTTTCTCTATGAGCGTATATTGCGGAAGTTACCCGTATGATGCAATGGAACTTGCCACGCGTTACGTGAAATGAGAATGATTTTCTCAGCATAAAGGAAATACTTCACAAATACTCCACCTTAAACCTGCAAACATCAAATTGCTACAGAAGCCGTGTCTTCTTTTATCGTGATTCAAAACCTATTGAAAGTATCTCTGAGTGAAATTAGCGTTTTTATCTATTAACTATGGAGAACGTGCATAATTGTGTTATAGAAAGTAGGTGATTTGATGCATCTCAGGCATGTTATATACTGCTGATAAGCTGAGTAGTTCATCAGTCCTTATCAAGTATAAGGGCACAAAACCTTGAGGTAAGCAATACACTCTCAGTCTATGAGTGTCTGAAATTGCAATTACTCACTAGAATACTCACGAATGTAAGTGTATGTGACAAGACTAGTTATTTCTCTTGTTTCTGCTTTATTTAGTGACCTCATAAAACATTCTCTGTGCTTGAATTCGTATCTAAATATAGCCTGGTTTATTTATTCAGTGAGAGGTAGAATAGCTTGGATATTCATTCGGTTCCTTAATAAAACTTCGATGAGTTTAATTTTATTCCTTTGTGTAATCAGAACTTCTGATTGTCGTGAATGAAGTGGTTTGTATTCAATGTGTTCCTTATATTCACTTAATAGAATAAAACACAAACAATAACCTGATACGAAGGAATCTTTTAATCTCTTTACTTACCAAGGGCTAATCTATAAGAACTATAAGGAGCAAATGTCTGGATTAATGTAAGTAGTTGAATTACATTTTACAATTAAAAGGATTGAGTGATTAAAGGGTGGTTGGACGAGTATCCTGCGAGGAAGTGGGTAGAGTTGAAAATAGTGGTGAGAAAATAGTGAGCAGCTATGACCTCACTTAGGATGGAATTCGATATCTTAAGATCACATGCCACATAGATGTTTTTCTGGATTGTTGAAAGTCTGATGTAGGCATAAACATTCTTTGATATATCAAAGAATGTTTTAACGAAAGTTGGTTTGACGATATCTTCATCATATTGCACGAGGATGCATTATTTATCAGTTTGTTCTGACGTAAGATGTTCTCTTATTTTTCTCTGTAGCAAAGACAAAGAATCTAAACGCACTTGATCTTAGTAGGTTGCTTTGCATCACACATGACGAAGCGCTGAATAATGCATAATCACAAAATCAACGTGGTTAACCATTTTTCAACTACTGCATATAATTCTCACCCAGGATGTGTACAGAAAATAGTAGTTTATTATCACTCGTGGAAGTCGGACTGTCTCAAAATTAAGCTTTCAAAGAGGTTGGCAATGTACTGACATGATAAAGGATATAGGACATTTCAAATACAGCCAGTTGTCGTTTGTATGTGAAAATAAGGACGGAAGGAAGGTGAAGCGCAAGACTGAAAAATTCACCGGGTATTTAGACGACACAGCAACTGTATCTTCTGAGCTTTAAACCCCATTTTCCAGTGGAATAGCAAGAAATGTAAAACTAAAAGTATATGGTCAATGTACTTTGAAGTGAAATTTGCACAATATTTCAAAGTAAATTTTGATATGCTGATTCTGTGTAAGTGATTTTATTAGTCTGTTCATTTGATGTTTGGATTACTCACTTAAATGTATTTTGTGTGCCTACATCGTGTTATATTGACCAGGCGTTTTAACTAAAATGTGTTAACATCTTTTCTTCATTCTCAACAGGACATAAGCCAACGAGATCGTTTTCATTTGGATCGTACTCTTGCATTACTCTAATGGACATAGTTTTGCATAAAAATTCGATACATTAAGAAAATTACATGAAATTAATGCTAGTGTCAATAAGAATAGTGAGCGTAGTATATGTAAGCGAACAACTCTGTAAATAATATAAGTGTGAGTAGCTTTGAATTGGAATTTGATAAATAGCCGAATTTAAAAATTTACTTAATACTGCAGCTGAAGGGAACAGATAATCAGAGTATAGATAAATATCATAAAATATTTAATAAATGAGGAATAAAGAAGTGTGAGAAGTTTTGAATTAGAATTTACCTTGGCCACTGGAGAGACAAACAAAGAATAAACTCCTTTCGTATACCAAGAACAAGATTCCCCCTCTTTCGAATTACCACATCTTCATCTGTGTAAAAGATGATTTCGAATTTTGTTCGAAAGCTTCCATGGAACGCGATAGAGAACCTTGGAAGCACTCCTTCTGCCTGGTTTGTGAACGTTGTCTATCGAATGAGGCAATAAAGAGGTGCTCACAGATTTTATTCCCCTTTTATCGATTTATTTTGGGAGACGCTGTCCAATTGCTTAGTCTACATGACTCTCCTCATAGGACAACGTGAAGGTAACACAGGTAGATAGCTTATCTTCCACTTGAGCAGTTATAATTGCTTGGCTAGAAGTTAATATCAAATGACGTCGCCAGCATAAGTCTGTTTCATACCTGTAGATAATCTAAGGTGAGGAACTCCTCTAGCTAAGTCCTTGTTGAATTCAGGAACAACTATTTCTTCTTCTTAACCGTGGTTAGTTTTATTCCACTGTACACGATGTTCATGTATATCTGAGATTATCATAATTAAATTTAGAAGTAACCTCTTAATCAAACCATACTATCTTCAGTTAGATTTTCACAGACTGCATTAGAATATAGCCACTCTAATAAGCATTTCATCTTCCCTGGTCATCAATTACACTGATAACTGTCAGCTAATCTGAGGTATCTCATCACCATTTAATAACCTCCCTGACTTATGGTTCAAAATGAAAAGCACTAACACGAATATCTAAATGGCAAGCTATTCTATTAACAAATGAATTGGAATGTTTCATTGTTTCACCCAGCAACTGAAAATGAGCAGTGTTAACGACTTAGTTAACCAGATGAAGTTTGAAGCTCAGCTGGTAGTCCTCCGGACAAGTTATTCTGAGGCAACTAGTTCAAGTGCTGCTTCAACTAAAATTTTACTTAATTTCAAGTCATTTCTCACTATATAAATTATATAAATATATATAAATAAATTTTATAATAACAAATCCTTGAATGACTTCATTTTACCAAGTATCAATGCTCATCAACAGGAGAAATTTAAAGAAATTTACCCCTTTCACTAAGCTAAAATGGGCATCTATCAAATCACAGGTGATGTGGGTGATCACATCAGAGCTAGAATCACGAGACCAAGACAATCCTCTATTAACCTGAAATTAGATCAGACGGCTGGTCATTGAGGATTAGCCACATAACACTGTGTCACTGAATCAACCAAGACACTATCATCCACACACTGAGAAGCCTATCAAGTAACACCTCTGTCCAAGCATTACAGTTGAACTTGAATAGGAGTAAGATGATGGAATGGGAAAATCATGTGAAGAGGAGATGATTAACGATTGTGCAGCCCTTGCGCTAGTTTAATATACGTCAGTGTACAGAGCTGAATGGAAATGAGCTACAGCAGTTCTACACTGCATTCCGTGCACAAGGGACTAGGAATAACAATAATGATGGATTACTTTCTGTCAAACGAATAATACATGCGCGATAATATTAAAGTTTTCCGTTGCTAGGATGTAGTCAAAAAATCTAACTTTGATGGTAAAATGCATAAACATAACATTAAATAGTCTTCCTGTTAGATAAACATCTTAGAGGATTTTATTCCCCATGGAGATAATGAATAATAAACGCCTGACAGTGAGTAATGGAATATTAGACAGTTATAATTAATGGTCAAAATTAAGTTTAAGCGCAAACATAATGCGAAGAATAAAAGAAGCCGACTGTCATTTGCGCGCATTGGTATGTGTATGTTACAATGACATAGTAATTTTGAGAAAACAAATGTAACCTGGGAAAATAAAAAGTTCCCGTGTACAAATGTAAACAGGGAAAATTGATGACATATTAAGAGGAATAATGCTCACAACTAAGACGCAAAAGGGCTTGAATGGTGTATTGCAATAAAGCCTGTAAAAATTTTCAGGATTTAAAGTAAGCTATGGTGTGTAGTGTGCTACTGATAAGATCCTGTGGGTAGCATATTGTCTGTGGTGTTTCCTATATAGTGAAGCGATGGATTAACAGAGAGTTTATTGTAAAAGTCTGCAGAAAACATGAAAAGAAGACAAAGAAGCGAAAACAAGAGACTAAAAGCAAGTGAAGACTTCAATGTAACGTTGATGCATCCCATCAATACCCTATATTATTTCGCCATATAATGTCGTGGTTGACAGTCACAATGGTAATAATAGTATGGACTTTATTTCGTTCTTTTGAGCATATAGTGACGTATGATAAAACCTTAAATGATAGAGTTTCTTTCTTCTGAAGCATTCCGTGAGTTGATGAGTGTTGAAAAACGTTTAGGCAAGTGACACATTATTCACGACTGCTAGTGCTGAGTTATGTGAGGTTGCATTCAGTGCTTTCGATACGCAACTGCGATATTGAGCCTGAGAGATGAAGCATCTATATTAGTTATTACTTGTCATTATGGAATTAACGTTTCTTGTGGAGTACGGTGAAGATAAAATGGCGAAAACTTGCAGGTCAGTTGGATGATTTTGATGTAGTTCTGTTCTCTGACCTGGATGATTATTTGCAAAGCTTTCATTGCCCTACTATGCAATGATTGAGGTTCATGTTTTCAGGATGCGTTTTCAGCCATACTAACTGTCAGTGTTGATTTTGTTGATGAAGTTCTTTGGGTAGTTGTTTTGCTTGAGAGTGTGCTCGTCTAAGAAGACTTGAAACAACTGAAACCTTTGCGCTGATGGGGTGTGATAATAAAAAGTATAAATATTTATTGGAGTGCGTTTACTTCCTGAATGTGGATATACTAAAATGTCCGTTTTCCCTCCTCTTAACTGGGTAGTCTAGAAATGGTAATTTACCGAAGTCCGATTCTCCTTATTTTATAAAAACTCCACATGTAATCCTGAAGTTATTTCATTTTCTACAAGTATTCAGTCATACTTCGTTGGCGATTTTTTCATTCATAGTACGATGACATCTAATTCCTGCTTCTTCTTCCTCCATCAAAATCCGCAGGATATTATTTATTTTAATGACAGTGACAGACAGAATGTCCTTAACATATATGTAGTGAGTTAATGAAACTCTGCTTAAAAAGTTCAGACATAAAATATTATCCTCCCTGTGGGAGATAAACTTTTTCTCGTCTGTGTGTGCATAAGTTTAAGGATGCACATCTTTGGAAATGTAACAAACTGTATGAAATGTAACCTGAAAATAATAATTATGACTTTAGAATTTTATTTTCAACTTTGTAAGTTCTGTAGTGATAAAAACGTACAGTGTCATGACCTTCTTAGTCATTTTGATGTTTTTAGTGAAAACTGAGAGCAATTTGTGAGAAGGATACAAACAACTTATGTTTTTCTTGTCTTCTCTTGAATACTCACAAAAGTGCTCACACGAAGTGTAAGTATGCAGTCTCTGAGTTGATCTTTGAATCTGGCCCACTTCCGTCTAACATAAAGTGAGTTGAATTTACCTCATCACTACAAAACCTGTTTGTTATTTATGACTGACCTATCAAACTTTACTCCACCTTACACCTGATACTGTCTGTACTCACTGAATTATTTCGAAGTACACGGTACACAAATGTAATTTCTTAGCAAGTTTTGTCGATTTCAAGTTATATGATATTGCGTTTATTTGAGCAGTATTAATACAAATCCTCGACAAAATGACTAAGGTACAATCTTCAGCTACTAATTTTTGAGTCAACTCTGCCTGGAGTGCTTTTGCTTATAGGAGATCAGAAGATGATGAATCACGTAGAAGGATGCTAGTCCCATGAAGATTTATGTGGATGCATAAAATGTCGATTCCAAACTTCACTTCAGTACAACATATTCCATAGTTCACTTGAAATGGTTAAAAATACCTTGAACATTTAAATTGGTTCTTAGAAATGCAATGATATGTCGGCGGTATCATTTAATATTTCCGCAAATCGCCTATAGGGCTAAATCAGAAGCAACCGTTATAGAAGATCTGGTTTTATTTCACAGAAGTAGAATCACTTAACCACAGCATAAGTTATTTTATTCATATTATAACATCAATGATTGTTTGATGTACAAGTCTACAGTGTGTCAGATATTACTCAGTGTAAACAGAATAGTATTTTTACATGCCTATGGATGTTGACAAGTCGTTGGATGATCACATTTGTAGAAACAGCTGGTCTTGATTTCCATATGTTAAGGTTGGCTATTGACTGCCTTTTTTAAGGAGTCCATTCTGAAAATCATGTTCAATTCACAGTGAATACCTTCTCGTAATTGACGTATACTAAGCTTATGCACTTGTCTGTATTGCGTGACTAGTTGTGGCGAACGACTACATCAGGTCATTCATCATTCACTGACACCACTTGATCAGCAAACTTCTCTTAACACATTACCAACTGGCTAGCTGATTTACGAGATCACGTGAGATTGACAATTACCCTGAATTTGTGAGATGTCGAATGAAGCTGTGAATTTGTAATCACAAAACAAGGAATTTGTCAAAAGTGATTTATTTCTCATTATCTTGATAACCATAAACAAATTTCACATTTCAGTTTTCATTTCCAATTACCACATCGAGAATTTTGACAAGTATGTTCACAGCAGTCTTCATCTACTTTACAAAGTCCAAGCCTTCGTTGACAACAGAATTGAACACCTGTTGAATTGCGACGTCGACATCGAGAAAGTTTGCAACACTTTGCAAACATATTGCTTTTAAAATCCTCATCCCAACAGTCACAATTATGTCCTTTGAAAGGAAACAAATAAAAAGTTATTTGTATTTCATGAAAAGGAGTGGCGCCTTTTGCTTTGAAAGTTAACATGAAATTGTCAAGAATGAATAAGTCGATAAATTATTGCGAGATAAAACATTCACAATACTAACTCAAAACAACTTCTCGTCTGGATTTCTAAATGACCTCAGTTTAACCCAAGTGAATCGTAGTCAGAGATCAGGTTCAGTTCATATTTGGCAGAAATCTGCCATCCATTCACGCACTATAATGTTATCAACTGGCATACATTGAAATGACAGAGATGCAAAGAGTTTATTCAAGGCAACCGAGGCATGTCCTGCAAACCTTGTCAAACTTCCTATAAACATCTGAATATCTACTTACCACTGTTATTCATAGGAATGCTAATCATTATCTGCATTTTGTTCTGCGACCAGTGTGTCCTGCGTTGAAACCGACTTATTCACTTATCAGTACACAAATTTCACAAATTTCGTTCTCTGTTTCCTTTCATGCAATGGAATAATGCAGACATATGCACATCAGTGAGCATACATTTCAACAGATCTATTCTCCTGATTCGACTATCCATCATGTGTACAACGATGAAACAGTGTGATTGACACACGAAGAGTGTTCACTCAGATGACAGAAGTGTAGAAATTACAAACTGTCACGTATGTACCACAACGGTTGAGGAGAAGGCGACGAGCTCCACTGATTTGTGATTAGTTGATAAATAGAAGAAAAAGTCTACAGTGTAACGGTACCAGCTCTCTTACTTGAAAGACCGAACTCGAGAATGAAAGGGACCACTGTTTACTCTACCCAACACGTATGATTATTTGAAGTAATGACCCGAAACATTGATCTACGAGTGATAATCAATAATAATGTAACTATGGTGAAGAAATGAACATACGAAATGTCATGGACAGCACTGAATTGTGAATACTTGAGATGCTTCGCATACAGTCGACACCCTCGGAGTCTGGCTTAATCAATTCGTGCATCATTATTCGAATATGAGATAACGAACATAAATCACTACGCATCAGGCATATTTTACTCACAATCACCTAACTAATATCAACACGCAAACAAGTGGCTGAATAATTTAGTACGGACGACAAGCATGTGGGTTGAGTAATTCTCTTCGATTCGTGTGATGTGGGATAAAAATATCAGATGGTGATGAGGGAACATGAAAGACAGGCAAAAAAAGGATTTATCTCTACTAAATCAGTTGCCGAAATTCTACACGTTTATGAAATGCGCTCTCGCCGATTTTGAAATCACCGGTGATGCACATGCAGTTGTGAAAACCGATTTCCAGAATTGTCAATTTGGAAGTCTGTTGTTCTAACTACTATTTGCAAAAGCATATATGACAACGCGACGCATTCGCTGAAATAAGGGTTTACTAGGTTCGCGAACATGGTGAACGCATGTCCGAATGCAACACACTTCATCGAAGAGGCACGATGATCGCACTTCTCAAGATGTAAGATATCCATCATTCCGTGTCACAAATCGCTTACACACAAAACCCTCACAAAATGGCTTTGATACTGAGTTCTTACGGATTCCACCAGAGGCTGAGAAGTTGTAATCTTTGAAGGAAAACAAATGTGAATGAAAATGAGGGACACTATGCAAGATGTCTGCGATGCCTTTTTTTCTTTCAGTCGACTTCTTTTATTTCCATTACACCTAATTAGATGAACTTAAAACTTCTGATGAGATCAAGTAATTATCCTTAATTCTTTATAGAAAGATATTCAAAATGTTAGGAAAAGATGAATAGAAAACTCTTGGTAATAATTGGGTTATTGACAGTGGTTAGTCCCTGAGGGCATCGCCGTATTTGTGGGATAAACTACCTGCCAGCTAAGTAAAAGAGTGAAAGGGCATTTAAGATGTCTTAAGGTGGTTCCAAAGATCTTTGCAGACCTAAAGAAGCTAGGAAACAGGTCAGCGGTGTCACTGCATTTGATAGAAACGGGACACAAAATCGACTGTGATAGAACTAAGGTTCTGCGTAAATGTTTTGAATCGTGTAAAGAATGACTGACAGCAGATACTTAACATGTATGAGTGCATCTCAGCAGTTTGAACTGGCGTGAAGGTGTGATGTTAGCTGATGAATGGTAAATCCTGATTATTAAATTACAATGGAAATCTATCACTAATTATTCATACTTGATATAAATTCCTGATTGTCTATATCTTCTGATGGAAAGACCAAGAATTGTTTCACAACTGGTTAACAAACACTCATAAACACGTCACTGCATACTTCATATGCACATATATTTTCATATTCATTTATCTAATATCATCAACATTCAGTCGAACGTAATCTGATGAAAAGTACACTTTATTAAAAGTGTACAACTATCACCTGATGCAGAACGAACATGTCAGAGCCTTGCTAAAGATTGGAGACATGGATCTACCGAAAGCAATCACAATGCTTTCCCATTCATAAGAATATCAATATGTCGCACTTATCTTTGCTATCTGATTCATCTAATGCTAACATGACACTCCGAGATTGACGAAGCATCTCATGCTCAAAAACACAATTCTCATGCAAGTTATCAACAGAGTGAAGTTGAAGTCTACACTCGTGAACGCCTCTACATCAACGACATTACTATACAAATTAAATCAACCGACATTCAGAATAGCTGAACAGTAAATTGGGCATCTACCATATTTTAAATAAAACTCTACCAGCATAATGAACACAAATCTACTTTAATCACAGTAAAATGCACATTACAAGAAAACATACCTGAAGCCCGTACAATCTGGTCGCCCATCATAAGAACTGACAATACGAATACCAAAATCGTGAGCAACGTAAAAGTGTGCATAGTCGGATAATTATTGCCACAGTGTAAAGGGGAAAGCCAATATATATTTCCCACTGTATCCAAATGGTGGACATATCTATGCCATTGTGTTCACACACGTATGAAGATTGTTCACACTGGAACATAAGTGAACATTTAGTTATGCACAAGGACTAGTGGAAACGTAGTCAGTGTAGTGGGATCAATGAGACGAACACGAGTATTCGTCACGTAATTAATTGTAATTGAATGTAACATTGAGTTTATACACAGTGTCCGTGAGTAGTTGTATTTTGTGCATTGTGGAATAGATTAAGTCACTTATTATAATTCTATTACAATAGTTGTTTCCACACACTGTTCGAATTGTTATTTTCACTCTCATTTTGTATACGGATAAATGTTACTAACATTGAGTGGACGCCCTGTGTATAATCTCGCTGGAAATAATAAAAAATATGTAGAACTCGTTGTTACACGTAAACGAATAATGTAACAGAATAATGAATAATTTGGTTTCCATGTTACATGTTGAACATTGATCAAAAATGAAGAGGAGAGAGGAACCAGTTATGCGTTGACGAATTGAGATCGACATGACTTGCTGTATGTAACACTTCAAATTGAATACAAACTTTCCATATTTTAGAATTTACCCCTGTGTTCGAATTTAAGATTACTACGCACAAGGTTCTGTAAACGCCTGATTGAAATACATTATCAGCCTAGTCGAGGGATACGTTTCAACATGATATTAGGCGCCAAAATAATAATATCGACAGACTGGTCGACAGTCTCTAATACTATTTCGCATGTGATAGTGATTCCCGACTGGTGACGTCATTCGCAATAGTGCAGTCATATGCCACGTTGGAAACAGATTCATTGAGCCACCACTGCGAAGTGACTGAAATCTGGAGAATGCATCTACCTTGTTGGTGGAATATATGGTCGATTCGAGCCACAATTCAGAATTTTCTTATAGTAGCGTTTCTCGGTATTTCGATTTCGTATTCGTTCAATTCGCTTCTTCAACCATTTTAACGCAATTCCATGGATACTCCGGAGCACATAAACTTGGGAATTCGATGGAACGACTGATAGAACTGCTACAGATGATGATTTCAATGTATGTCTGTGAGAGATTTTGTCTCGTCTGGTCACTGTTTATTCCGATTTCGAAATCTCAGCTCTATACATTTGCCATCTCAGCTGAAGCTCATCACTGTTATACGTCTTCACAAATGATAATCTAATAATGTCGAATATTGCTTGATACGGAATGTGATCTACACAATGCGCTCGTATTTTCAGTGTCTTCGTGTCAAGAGATACGATGAATCAATTTTTCGCTTTTGTCACCTTCCAGTTTCTGATGAACATCATTCACTGTTCATTTCTTGTGCCATATACAGACTGACGCACATCCTGATTCACATCTTGTCGACACCCAGCTGAAATGTTAAGCCAGATGTCGTAACCATATTCAACCTGTACTCTGCAGGAGTGAAAACAGTAGATTTCTAATGTAGCTATGTGCATGTTCTCTTCCTGAATCAACTATTGTAGACCGTGTAACAATGCAGAAGTGCCTTGCTTTCGATTGAGTCCACTCAGAACCGCTTACGCTCATTGGTCACTTTTCACATCAACTTTTGGATACTGAATTAATTCGTCTCAATTCCACAAGCCTCAGCAATTGTAAGCATCCTCCTTTCCTGTTGCCTGTTGACAACACTCATGGACTTGACAGAATCCATATCATCTTCGAAGTCTTGAAGATTTTTCCTTATTCATCCATTTGGTTGTGTCTTCATTTGCTTGTCCGTGTACTTTCACTACCAGGATCTCTCAATACCTTGCCTACTCAACTGCCTCTACTAACGACACTCAAAAACGTTGTTCTCGTTATGGATTGCACTTCCTGTGTGATTTCACTGTGTAGATGTCTGTCATTGTATTGTAGTACCATAAGGAGCTGAATTCTTTCGTCCTGAAAAAAAAGGAATAAGAATATCCACGTGAAACTGAGCCAATGAATGATATCTAATTCCTAATACTCGCTATCTGAGACATATTTACCAGCAATCATAGATATTCCGGACATGCGAAGGTGAAAAGAAAGTGTTCAGGGGATGGTTGTGAGAGATGTTGTCTCGTCCAGTCCCTTGGATCATTTCACGAGGACCTGTCTGAGTCTCTCTAGTTCACCAGGAATTGTACTACAGGCGCATGCTCCAATTATTCTTGAGGTTAAGCAGTTGATACGTTTTCTCTTTCCTATGGAAGGTACCCAAATATGAAAATTCGTGTATTTTCTACTGCATATTGGTTTCCTGTAGATCAATCTTCAAAGAGAACAGTCAGATCTCCTTTTTAGAAGAAAATCCAAAACAACTGGAATTCTGATTTTATCTCTGATTCTCTTGTGAAATGGATAGCACCATAGTAGCAGCTATAGTTTAACAGCCACCCTGATTGACTTAGCGAAATTAATCAAAACTGATGAACAAACAATAAGTCGAGAAATCAAGTAAAAGATGGTGATGTGATAATTGTATTCCGAGATCTTCTTCTGATTTTTCTGATTGTTGTTGTTATTCAGTCTTGCTTAAAATCAAAATCTTCCCATGAGACCAGATATCCTGTCAAGTGTACTTTGCTTATGTATCCTTAAGTAATTCCACTTATGCGAATCCATAACAGGAGACACAATTCGATTTAATTTTACCACCTATATCGCAAGTCAGTTACCGAGATTATCTGCCAGGGTGTGGATTAAAGTTTTACTTGGTGAATTTCAGCTTAGCTTGCTTTAAATCACGCTTCTATGGATATTGTTCGACTATTAAAACAAAAGAATGCACGAAAAGTAGATTGATAATGCCGGTTGGAAATCTCAGTTATGTTTGTATTTCACAAAGTAACTATTTCTTCAAAAATTGTTAAGCACATCGTCCCAATAAGACCTTTGACCAAAATATTGGTCAAAATATTCTCTATATGCCTCAACATCAGTGAAGTCTATCGTCGTGTGAATTTCCATCAAATGAGAAAACACTTTGACCCATCACCATGTATTACAGGTTGTGTCAGTCATTCTGTTGATGTATCCGTGAAAAATTCACCCAACTTCCGGTCATGTTGAATCTTACGCTCCCAGAGGAGAGAAATATTCTGAGTGAGAATATTAACCAATACAGAGATAGTGGACGAAAGCAGAAGCTGTTCAGTGCCAGGAACAAAGGAGTGAATTTGAGAACCAAGTATGGAAAAATATAATTGGTTTTTATACATATTGGTAATCACAGCTTAATTGAAGATATAGCGATTGAACTGTCATTTTTTCCTCTAGGAATATTCAGTTTTAGCCGAAAGGTATTCAAGTGCGATATCGATATGACTTTGTGGATAACAGTGAAAGCTGAGACACTGATGCCAGTATATAAGTGACTACTTTCCTTTAGATGTCATGGTGACTGTCGTTGATGTTTCCTTTTCCTTTTAGATGTAAGGTGTCATGGGCTGGTATTAAGGAAATGCTACTGAAATAATATCCTGCTTGATACGAAGACTTTCAGTGAGAGCAAATATACACGAGTCAGAAATAAAGGAACTGTAACTTAGTAACCTTAATAAAACGTATAAATGTTTGAAGAAATTCTATCTAATAGAATATAAAGGAAGTGATTGTAGTAATTTTAATTAAATGAGCTGAGCAATACTCACAAATGATAATATACGAAAAAGAAATACTTAGACAATTTTCTTACGTCATTCGAATTTTGCACACGACTTGTGCTTATTATAGCACTAGTATGCAGCCCATCCTGGGACTCTTTGTCAGTATCCACCACTGACATCATTTGAGATAGAATTCCAAATCCTCCGGTAACGAAGCAAGCTCATTGGCTATTCGAACACTAGGTGGGAACCCAGTGTCTCGTGTGATCTTAACTTCTGGAAATTTGCGGCATGCAGAGACATCAACAGCTTAAGACTTTGACGAGTATTTGTCTTAACATCCAAACAGGCAGACCTTAGGTGCGTGGGATTGATTTTCTCCCAATTAGTCATAATCAGTAGGATACAGATGGTCATAAGTGAGGACTGTCATTCGGCAAAGAACATATATTAGCAATACTATTATATATTACTGTCTGACAGAAGTAAAGCATCACAGGCCGTTGGATTCCGTTACTGTAGTTGAACAATCAACGGACTTGCTTAGTTACGTAGAGGTTAAGATTTCGACTTCGACTGATGTCACGGGAGTGTGCTGGAGAAAATCTTAGTAACTGGATGAAACAGCATTCTCTTACTCCTTGATTCTCCAGTGTGATTCTACTAGGCATCGATTTGTGACAATAAATGAAACCAGCGAAGTTCCTGCAACCCAGTATATATTTATCTTTATATATATTTAAGTAAATCAGAGACAGAACATTTAAGGCTGTATTCAATTTAGGCAAAGACGGAAGCTTTTTATAATGTGGAAAGAAGAAATAGCCTCTAGTCAGAAGACTATTTCGCTCATGAGGAGATTGCGTTACGCAACACTTAGTACAGTGTGTCTGCAAAACCCTGTGTGACTTCTCCATTTTTTTTATATTTTCAGATTTGCATACTTTAGATAAGGATTGCACGATTTCATTGAGCCATATCATTAAATATTGTGGTCAAGTATAGACGTCTAAATACGCAATTTATTTTTCTTAAATACGCTGTGTAGATTGACAGTGTAACTTCCAGTGAAATTAACTACATCAGGTCATTCATTATTCACTGAGACCACTCGAACAACAAACTTCTGTTAACACATTCACAACTGGCTAGCTGATTTCGGAGATCACGTGAGATAGGCAATTACCCTGAATTCGTGAGATGTCGAATGAATCTGTGAATTTGTAATCAGAAAACAAGGAATTTGTCAAAAGTGATTTATTTCTCATTATCCCGACACCCACAAACAAATTTCACATTTAAGTTTTCATTTCCAGTTACTACATCGAGAATTTCGACATCTATTTTCACAGCACTCTTCATGTGCTTTACATATATGACCTCGTGGTTTACAACAATATGTAGTACCTGATGATACGCGATATCGACATTCAGAACGCGAACAACACTTCCCAGATGTAATGCTGCCAATATCGTAATCCCTGCACTCACAGTCTCCTCCTTTCAAAGAAAAGTAATACAAAACGATTGGTATTTCATCAAAAAGAAGCCGTAGTTTGCTTTGAAAATTAACATTAAATTGTCAAGAATGAATTAATCAATAAATTATTGCGAGATAAAACATTCACATTACTACCTCAACACCACTTCTCGTCTCGATTTGTAAGCGACGTCAGTTTGACCCACGAGAATTGTAGTCAGAGATCAGGTTCAGTTCATAGTTGGCAGAAATCTCCCATCCAATTGAGCACATTAATGTTATCAATTAGCATAAATTGATATAACATAACATTGATATAGCATACATTGAAATGAGAGAGATGCAGAGGGTTTTATTGAAGGACACCGAGGCATGGCCTGCAAACCTATAAACATCTGAATATCTACTGTTCACTGCTATTCATACGAATGCTTATGATTATCTCCATTGTGTTCAATGAACAGTGCGCTCTGCGTTGAAACCGACTTATTTACTTATTAGCACACAAATTTGACAAATTTCGTTCTCTGTTTCCTTTCATGCAATGGAATAATGCAGACATATGCACATCAGTGAGCACACATTTCAACAGATCTATCCTTCTGATTCGACTATCCATCATGTGAACAACGATAAAACAGTGTGATAGGCACACGAAGAGTATAATAGAGAAGATTTGTAGCTCAGGTGGATGATTTTGGTGTGGTTGTGTTCTCTGAGCTGGATGGTTTGGTTGCGAAGCTTTCATTGCTCTACTGAGCAACATCTTCAGCGCATACTTCGATGTGAAGAGTATTCACTCAGATGACAGAAGTGTAGAAATTACAAACTGTCACGGATGTACCACAAAGGTTGAGGAGAAGGCGAGGAGCTACACTGATTTGTGTTTAGTTGGTTATGAGAACGAAAAATCTTCAGTGAAACGGTACCAGTTCTTCTATGTCAACTACCGAACTCCAGAATGAAAGAGACCACTGTAAACACTACACAACACATACGATTATCAGGAGTCATGACCTGAAACATTGATCGACTAGTGATAATCATTATTAGTGTGACTATCGTGGATAGATGAACATTAGAAATGTGAAGGACAGCACTGAATTGTGAAAAGTTGAGGTGCTGTTCTAACACAGCAATATACACCATTTACATATCCGAATACATATTCTCCTGATGGACGTGTCAATCTTGTGACAATTGGACTATAACTGACGTTGTGTTGATCCTAATGAAACACAATTCGACTCAGGGTAGTTGTTCGCCACTTTCCCACAAATATCAGTAGTTCCTGCTTCGCATACAGCAGAATATGAGATAACGAAAACAAATCACACCACATCAGACATATTTCACTTACAAACACCTTACTAATAAATTCGCAAACAAGTGGCTAAATAGTTTAGCACGGATGACCAGCATGTGTATTGGGTGATTTTCTTCGATTCGTGTGATGTGGGATAAAAATATCAGGTGGTTATGAGCAAACATGAAATACAGGTAAAAAGTGATTTATCTCAACTTAATCAGTTGACGAAATTCTACATGTTAATGAAATGCGCTGTCGCCGATTTTGAAATCACCGGTCAGACACATACAGTTTCGAAAAACAATTTCCTGACTAGTCAGTTCGCAAACCTGTCGTTCTAACTACTATTTGCAATAACGTATATGACAACGTGAAGCACTCGCTGAAATAAGGGTATATTAGGTTCGCGAACATGGCGAGCGCATGTCCGAATTCAATCCACTCCATCGAAGAGACACGATGATCGCAATTCTCAAGATGTAAGATATCCACCATTCCGTGTCGCAAATCGTTTACACACAAACCCTCACAACATGGCTTTGATATTGAGTTCTTACAAATTCCACCAGAGGCTGAGAAGTTGGAATCTTTGGAGGAAAATAAATTTCAATGAAAATGAGGGACACTATGCAAGATGTCTACGATGCCCTTTTATTCTTTCAGTCGACTTCTTTTATTTCCATTACACCTAATCAGATGAACTTGAAAGTTCTGATGGAATCAAGTAATAATCCTAAATCCCTCATAGAGAGATATTCAAAATGTGAATAAAAGGATGGATAGAAATCTTTTGGCAAGAATTGGGTTATTGACAGCGGTGATTTCTTACCGCCAAGAAACACAGGATGAGATAAGGCGGATCTTGAGGAGTAACGCTATTGGAGTGCGTCCATGTGGAACCAACAACTCATGTTCATCACTAATGGAAGAAAGACTGACAGCAGAAGCTCCACATACATGAGTGGATCTCAACAGTTTGAACAGGCGTGCAGGTGTGATGTTAGCTGATGCATGGTAAATCCTGATTAATAAATTACAATGGATGTCTATCGCTAATTATTCATACTTGATATAAATTCCTGATTGTCTATATCTTCTGATGGAGAGACTAAGAAATGTTTTACAACTGTTTAACAAAACATTCATAAACACGTCATTGTATACTGCATATGCACAAATATTTTCATATTCAGTTATCTACAATCATCAACATTCAGTTGAACGTAATCTGATGAAAAGTACACTCTGTTCAAAGTGTACAACTAAAATAGACCAACATCTGAAAGTGTAAATATCAACTGGTGCACAACCCACATCTATGTCACAGCTTTGATATAGATTGGAAACAATCCCAATGCTTTCTCATTCTTATGAGTATCAATATTTCACACATATCTCTGCTATTTTATTCATCTAATGTAAACATCACTCTCCGAAATTGACGAAGCATCTCATGCTCACAATCACAATTCTCATGCAAGTTATCAACAGAAAGAAGAAGAAGTCTACCCTCATGGACCCGTCTACATCAACGACATTACTACATAACCGATATTCAGAATAGATTAACAGTAAATTAGGCATCTACCAAATATCGAATAATACCCAACCGACCTAATGAACACAAATCTACTATAATCACAAAATAATGCACATCACAAGAAAACATACCTGAAGCCCGTACAACCTGGTCGCCCATTACCACAATTGACAATACCAATATCGTGAGCAACGTAGAAGTGTGCATAGTCAGATTATTATTGCCATAGTGTGAAGGGGAAAGCCATTATATATTTCCCACTGTATCCAAATGGTGGACATATCTATGCCATTGTGTTCACACACGAATGAAGATTGTTCACACTGGAACATAAGTGAACATTTTGTTATTCACAGGGATTAGTGGAAACGTAGTCAGTGTAGTGAGATCAATGAGAAGAACACGAGTATTCGTCACGTAATTCATTGTAATTCAATGTAACATTGAGGATATACATGGTGTCCGTGAGTAGTTGTATTTTGTGCATTATGGAATAGATCAAGCCAATTATTACAGTTCTATTCCAATAGTTGTTTGCACACACACATAAGTTCTACTTCTTCACTGCAAATGATCATACTGACTGTTCCAATTGTTGTTTTCATTTTCTATTTTGATAAATGTGACTAAAATAGGGTAGACGCCCTGTGCATAATCTCGCTGGAAATAATAACAAAAATATATAGAACTCGTTGTTACACGTAAACGAATAATGTAACAGAATTATGAATAATTTGATTTCCATGTTACATGTGGAACATTGATCGAAAATGAAGATGAGAGAGGAACCAGTTGGGCGTCGACGAAGTGAGATCGACATGAATTGCTGTATGCGCACAATAGTCAAACAGTGATTGTTATCTGCAAGACAACTAATAAAATGCTCTCAGCCATAGTCATAACTTGTGCATTCGGCAATACTCACAACCGTCATGAAATTTGAATCAAAAGGAAATCAGGCAATGTGAGTAATGTGTTTATACACCTTTAGTAGTCAACAAGGTATGTGAGGAATGGACGCCTTAAGGATGGATTGTCAGAGATGCAATCTATGCTGTGTACGGTATTTATGAATTTGTTGATTTAGCGCCGACCAGGTTATTAACAACGCCGAAAACTGTGATCGCGCACAGAGAATTCTGTCATTGTTGAGCTATTCATTGCATCACTCGGGTTTTAATCATTCATCAACTATGGACTTCAGATAGTTTATTCATCAGTCGATAAATGACAGTTGGAGTTTGCAGCGTGAGCATTGTTTTTCGGCTACCCCAGGTATTTCGATTTCGTATTCGTTCAATTCGCTTCTTCGACTTTTTTCTCGCAAACTTGTAAACACTCGGGAGCACATTAACTTAAGAATTCGATGGAACCACTGATAGAACTTCTCCACATGGTGATTTCAATGTATGTCTGTGAGAGATTTTGTCTCGTCTGGTCACTGTTTATTCCGATTTCGAAATCTCAGCCCTATGCATTTGCGATCTCAGTTGAAGCTCATCACCGTCATACGTCTACACAAATGATAATCTAATAATGTCGAGTATTGCTTGATACGGAATTGTGATCTACACAATGCGTTCGTATTTTCAGTGGCTTCGTGTCAAGAGATACGATGAATCAATTTTTCGCTTTTGTCACCTTCCAGTTTCTTATGAACATCATTCACTGTTCATTTCTGGTGCCTTATACAGACTGACGCGGATCTTGATTCTTATCTTGTTGACACCCAGCTGTCAGTCTTTAGCCGGATGTGGTAAGCATATTCATCTTCTACTATATAGGAGTGAACACAGTCGATTTCGAATAGAGCCCTGTGCATGTTCTCTTCACGAATCCACTATTGTTAAACATGTGACAATGCAGAAGTGCCTTGCTTTCGATTGAGTCCACTCAGAATCACTTACCCTTATTGGTCACTTTTCACATCGACTTATGGATACTGAATTTATTCGTCTCAATCCCAAAAACCTAGGCAATTGTTAGCATCCTTCTTTCCCCTTTTCCTGTTGACAACACTCATGGACTTGACAGAATCCATATCATCTTCGAAGTCTTCAAGTTTTTTCCATATTCACCTATTCGGTTGTGTGTTCACTTGCTCGTTCATATAATTTCACTACCAGGATCTCTCGACGCCTCTCAAATGCCTACAGTAACGACATTCAAAATGATGTTCTCGTTAATGTTTGCAGATCTTATGCGATTTTACTGTGTGGATATCTCTCATTGTATTGCAGTAGCATTAGGAGCTGAATTCACTCGTTCCCAAAACAAGGGAATAATACTATCCTCGTAAAAGTGACCCAATGAATAATGTCTCATTCTTAGATATGATAGAGAAGATTTGTAACTCAGGTGGATGATTTTGATGTGGCTGTATTCTCTGAGCTGGATATTTTATTTGCGAAGCCTTCATCGCTCTACTAGGCGACATCTTCAGCGCATACTTCAATTTGAAGTGAGCTTTTAGATCTATCCACGACTTTATTATTCATCTCTCCTGGTGACCTTGGACGTGATTGGTTGCTTTTGTGTGTTTTCACACCTTCTAGGTTACTTGTATTGGCACTCATTGTTTCTTTGACTTGAACTTTGACCCTTTGTGTGTGAGGTTTCTTTCTTATCGGTTGATAAATTTTGTCTGTCTTGATGTGTCTATTGATTGATGATTCACTTGAATGTCAAGCTTCTAAAAATTCTCTACCATTTTTGTTGTTTCCTATGTCTAATATTTGAACGTTGTCGAAGTCGAATTGATGTCCGTGGTTGTCTGTATGTATTGATATGAAGGAGTGGATGTCATGTCTTTTGACGGCTAGCTTATGTTCGTGGATACGAAGACGAAGGGTATGTCCACTTTGACCAATGTAGTGTTTTTCGCAGTTGATACAATCTATTATGTAGATGATGTTGGTTTCAAAGTGGTGTAACGGAAGGCATATTCGGTTTGCTGGCATGCATCTTTCTAATTTAATATCTCATGAGTATTTATCGTCCATTTCCTTCGAAATTCTTCTGACTTTATTCATTCATGAGGCTTTACACGATCACGCCATCAGCGATGTTAAGAAATAATTATTTTTTTGTATTCCCAAGATATTTATTATCCGTCTTGTATATTGTTGATGGTATCAATCAGAGACCATGTCTGTTTTACATAGTAATCAGCATTACTCAGTCATCAAATGAACAACAGATGTGATGGAATGAATGAATTATTATCGTGGACAGCTTATCTATCCTTCAGGGGGTTATTTATGTATACTGACTTGATATATACATTAATCTCATGTAGAAAGGCTGATGGCTAGAGTACCATAGGGACAAAGCATCAAGGGATGATAAACATATGAGAAAACGTCGTCAGCTGTTTTAGTCTTTCTATAATTTTCAAAATGACGTATTTTATGATGAATGTTTATCAAATTTTGAAATGAAAATAAAGCGATTCTTCAGTCAAAAAGTGTCTGTTGACAAATTGCACTGTGTGACGTGAGAATAAACTCATAGTTTTGCTTGTAAAGGCAAAGTTTCAAATAACAGCATGCGATCTACTGGGCAGTATGCATAGGGATTAGGAAACCAAGTGATAGAGCGTTTCAGCACATTCTGTTGGCTGTTAAGAGTAGTTTGAAATCCCTGTCGTCAAACAGCAGCACTGATAAGCCACATAAGAGTGATTTTAATACCAGGATAGCCGTTTCATTTATTTCTGGCGAAGGACATCAGTGGTGATTCAGTTCAAACCACCTACATACTGGTGTCTTAAATGTTGCCGAATAAATTTTACTCATTCAGTACGTATTAAGGTAGTTACAATTTTAATTCAAAATTTTTGTATTTAATGCAGTAAAACACCACAGTTTACTAAAATACTCCAGAATAACAATAACAATTTCGTCATCAACAAGAATACATGTGTGGCTTCAAGTGAACATACAGAAGACGGGACGTTGAAGATAACCAAACAGCCAACAACAGCTAGCACCAATCACTGTCAGTGGGAGAAAATTGAAAGTGGTCGCTTCTTCTATTTGTCTAAGCACTATCGTTTGAACTACAACTGAATCCGTGGATGGGACTTACAATACCACAATCGGAGAGGCGAGAGAGATTTTCGTCGTTTTTAAATCAGTTTGAGAATCTTATGCACTCAACAAGAAACGATCGGATTTTTGACACCAGTGTTAAATCAGTCAGCTCTTCTATAATGACTAGTGACTTGAACTGTGCGTCATGAGGAACATTTCCAATGTGGTGAAGACTTGTATCAACAACTACCTACATTCCATAATGAAGACTAGATGGCCAGACAGAAGAAACTTTGAGAATGAACCAACCAGCAAATTAACATTCGACAAAGGAATATTGTGAACAAAATGAAGATGGACCGGAAACACGCTTAAGAGGTTATGAAGGATATCTTGAGCTAGGCTTTTTAGGTGTGACCTGAATGAGAAACAATGGGCTGGACGAGGATGCTAGGGTGACATAGATCCTGAATGGGGGACTGCATGGAAAAGCACAAAAGCTATAGGTGCCACTAAAGCCCAGTATTCTACTCAGGATCCAAAAAGGTAATGGTAATCCTAGCCTAGTATCTTCGCTTGTATTCTAACTGGTCTCAAGCCCAGGTAAAGAAGTAGCACTGAGAGTGGAACTAGTAACCCTGCCCCGGAAAAAAATCAGACTGCTATAAGACTTCAAAGTACAAGGAAAAACATTAATAAAGACAATAAGAGCTGGCCCAGAATCAGGCTCTTGTCCATGCCGAGCAAAATATTAAGTCTCGTCATCCTGGTAAAAATAAAAAGATGCACTGGATGCAAAACTCCGTCCGGAAAAAGACCCGTTCAATTAAAGCGAATCACATGCTACGCCTCATCATCGAACAATAATTGAATGTCAGTCAAATATTTATCAACTTTATACAACGCCCATATCATAAAGCCACATGTCATGTGATCCACAATGGAAAAGTCAGCGAAGCGTCTGAGGTGATCACTGGAGTAAGACAAGACTGCCTACTATCATTGGTAACATTTCTAACTGCGGTTGAATGGATTATGTGAGAGACGTGAGAGAATGGCTCTAGAAGATGTAGACGCACGGATAGCTTATTTACAGTGTCACAAAAAATTAATAAATAGTACTCATTGAAAGAAATCAGTACTAAGACTACCATAGTAAGAGAAGCTTGATAAGACCTTTCTGAACAAAAATTCGAGTGTCGCCTTTTGGAGTCCTAAAAATTTGGCTTCATGTAGAGGTTGTAGTCAAAGTCCTTCTGATCAAGTTCTTGAAAATACTTTTTATATGACTTTGAATGAAGTCTCTAATGATTCTGCATGACCATGAGTAATGATGTACTCCAGAATTGAGCCATTTTGCATATATATTCCCATATATTAACTTATATATAACTTATATATATTAGAGTTAAGCCTGATGAGATCTAATTGAAAATAATATTGTTCGCTTAAATGTGTTGTTCTAAATTTACTAAGGGAATATTTAATATATATATTCCCCGCAAATAACTATTCAGCTTTGAAGAAAAATTGACAAAAATAGATCACTTTTAGGTGATTTACGTGACCTCAAATAACACGAGATGGGAGTTTTTTACACCTTAACAGCTGAATCTATTTATATCACGACTATCACTGGGCATATATCAAGCGCTATGTTAATTTTTATTCCTATCAAATACTTGCAGTCAGCATGCACGGCCTACCACTCTTCAGCCAACCATGACGCAGACATCATCTCACTGAATGACTAAATTCACTTGTCAACAAATACAGGATAACATCAATCATTCCTGAATTGTGTTAACCAATATTCAGGAAACACAAGCAAAATAATAAAAATATCATATTTTATAAGGGTGTGTGTGTGGTATAGAGAGTCATATTGGTGCAGTTTAATGTTAATCAGTCATCTGTTCATCAAGTGGAGTGTTTAATTTAATATATACCACTTATGGACTTACTCTGTGAACATGGTTGTTGTTCTTGTTGTTGTTGGTGGTGGTTTTGGTTTGGGAGAATGAATTATCTTCCCAGATTTGTTGAAGGATTCATTGACTTCAAAATATGGGCATAAATCACTTTTCAAAACAGAAAATCCACCTGTACACTTGTAGTTATTATTATTATCTAGAAGGAAGAATTTGATTGTAGAAATGTGGTGTGTTTGTTATTTCTCAACTAACCGCTTCAGTGACGTTTATCTTGATTTCAAAAGAAGAACACAGAGCAGCCAGATGGATTTGTGAAATGATGGAGAAAATGTGCTGGTCAGGTGGATGGTTCTGGTGTTGTAGTTTTTCCCTAGTTGGATGCTTTTACTGAGAGGCAGCTTTCACTGACCATCTGGACAAGATTTGCAGTGCTGACTGTATTATGAAGTCAGCCTTAGGTATTCCGCATTGATGTAATATTCATCTCTCCTGGTGGCGTAAAATGTGGTTACCTGTAGTGACTTTACCTCATGTTAGTCATCGGCAAGATGTAGTTTAATAGAGAGGGTACCATCATGTTACCTGATATTGCATTATTCTGCAATTAAAAAAAATAAATTCCACCCAGTAAAGTGGTTCAGTAGTGTTACATTATCCTTGTGACTTCTAATATCCAGTAAAACTATATTGTTCTTCGTTATTACTATTCTTTTCGAATCATATCTCCGTTTACTGTCTCTGGTTTGCATTTCTTTTTACTTTCTTCTGTTGATTTATGTGATACATAAAGTGTGGCGACTCGAACTGCTGCACATCGATGCAAAGTTCTATGTTGTCACCAGTCAGTCAGTCAGAAATTATCCTAATAACACCTAAGCTTTATTCTAATATTCCATTTGTTGAATCACCTCACATTAAGTTCTTCAAAAGTGGATCACGCCTCACGCTAATGATAACGTTACATGCCAAATTAGTAACACAAACAGTATGTTTTGAGTAAGGGCTCTAAAGATGGTGAACATAAAAGAGTTATCTTACTAAAAGCTGTCTTTCTGATATGAATCTGAGAACCATAGGGTCCACCGTTTTGGGTGTGAAGACAAAATGTTGCCGATATTCGCTGGTTCACAGTGGCTGTAAAAACTGTGAAATGACAGAATATGGTACCTCGAACCTTGAATATTTTGTGTACTGCTTTTGGTGAGGTTATGTGTGTTTGCTTCTGACAGGTCTCAAGCTAAGATGAAACAGCACTCAGAGACTTCCTGTCTACAGCTGTTCTCTTAATGACCTCAACCTATGATCTAATTTGAAACAAAATGGAATCCTTAGAAATCAACACTTGCAAACTTTAGAGATCCATTCAAGCCGTGGTAAATCATTAATTTCTTCCTGTTTAAACATTGTCGACTGGCATTTTTTATACTTTTTTCATGAACAGCCCACCGTTTAAATATTGATACAACTACTCTGAAAAGTGCGTTTGCGCATACCATAGAATATTCAGCGTTATTTTCATCTCGAAGAGTTTACTTCTTGTACAGACTCTTCAAGTAATGTAATAATCGAGGATAAATCATTGCATAAATATTAGTCTTTGTCATGCCAATTCCAATACTCCATATTGATTCCTGTTCCACTTTCTTTAAATACAGATCGCGATCCAAGTATGTAGTTGACTGATTCAAGTAAATATGCTGTATTCAAGCCTGACTAATGATGTAATCCAGAAGTCTCTAGCCCATCTTCGTGATCTTCTGCGTATTTGTCAGCCAATAGGTTTTTGATTGGTCCGTTGTCTGTCAGAGTTGCTCGCTGCCCATCGTTTCCAGCCATTCGATCTTTATTATGGAGTGAAAGCAGCTGCAGATGACATTTTCCAGCCTAGTTTACTAACTGGTTTCAAGTGCACAAGAAATAGGGGAAGCCAGACATGGAGCTAGTGAACTTACTTAGTGAAGACAGTTCATCAGCTGCAGAAACTTCAGAACTCAGAAAAAATAATAAAAAATGGTCATTTTTATCAACTAAGTATGCAGTAATTGGCTCCACTGAATCGTTGTAATCGTCTATACATGTTACTAATTATCTGTAGAGATACGTTTCATAAAGAATTAAATTAAAGTTTCATCAGATATTTTGTTATTAACACAACACTGTCAAAGTATGATTTCTTCCCTCTAATATTTTGTCATATATTGAAAGAATCAGTACTCCTCATTTAGCAGATGGCTTTGTCATTTGTTTGGTTTTTTGATGTATTGAAAAACGTCTTCTCAACTGGACTGTTGAAGGAATCTTACAGATGAGTGCTCAGTTTACTTGTGCACTTTTCATTCTTTTAGCCTCCTATACATTAAGTAAATTGCACTTTTGATACTTTTTTAAAGGGAACAATTGCCTTAGGCATGAATTAGTTGTCTAATTGAGAATATGCTTTGAAAGATAGAGAGAAAGTGGGAAATATTGAAAAACACATTCGACGTCTAACGTTTATGCAAAGAATTGGCTAGTAAGATATTACACAAAAAAGTATGTGAAAGTTACAATTATCGGACATATGTGAGTATTTGTATAGAGTATTTCGTCATAGAAATTGACTTCCATTCACCTCACAATGCAGTATTTTCAGCCATATGGATATCAATTCGGAACTGCTGTCCAATTCATACTTCTAATCCTAAATCGTATTGTCAAAGTAATTGGGACTGAGGATGAGAGATAGAAGGTAACAATGAAGAGTCGGATCAAAGTGAGGACTGAAAAAGTGAACACTGAATTATTAGCCTTACCGTTGAGTAGTAGTCACTCAGCTAAAGCACTTAGTTGGCGATACTTTGAGTCTCTCCTGAGATCAAATTAGATTCTCTCAGAAACAGTCATGTCAATATGATTATGAGAAATAAATTGTGCTCAAAACGTCATCCGGTTGTTTATACAGCATTACTGAGTTCTGTTACAAATACTATGGGATACTAGTCCACCACAGGTCTCACTGTACATCCCTACATTAATTTAAAGGGTTTTGCAGTGCTAGGCTGTTAATAACGTTGGAGTAGTGGGGAATAATCAAATATCCAGTGGTTTTACTCGACAGAAGCACATCAGTTTGTCACTTGAAGATGCCTGTCTCATTCATGGACACGTACTGATGAAGTATGACAAATAAGGATAAAAACAAATGTCCGGTAATAGCTGGTTTCAATGGTTCTCCAACTGAAGTCATGTATACATTCTCAGCACACATAAATTTATGCTAGATCATTGGTCAAATAAACTAATTTTGATAGCTGCATCAGGTAGACTGATGCCGTTTCGAACCTAAGAGGGGAAATCAATTTCTTCGAAAGCGCAGATACGCCTCGCTGACAATTACCAACAGGCAACATAATTAGGTACGAGCCTACCAAACAGCCCGGCTCTAACCAACTTCCAAGTCACTGGGAAATTGAGACAGCTCACATTCAAAGAAGTAATAGAAGAGGTCACTACAAAATTCAGAATGAATTTAAGGCAGCTACTGTGCTGCCCAATAAGGAAGAAAAATCTAGAACTCCACTTAGGATTCCTAATAAACCACGAATTAAGGTGGTATTCAAACCTATAAACCTACTCGAGGACAAACATTGTACTGTAAAAAGGATCCTGTTTACTTTGTAAGACAAAATAAAGTCATCTAAAAACTCTTTGCAATAACTGTATCGTCAGTTATTTGGGTCACTCGAATAAATTGGCATCAGTTTGTTTATGTGAAAATAGTAATTTAACTAAGTGCACAACATATGACCCTAAAGCAGTGACATACTTGGAGAAAAATTTAATGATTTAGATGAATGGACTAACACACAGTCACAGTAGGACGAGACAAAGCTAAAGTTCTAAAATGGAACATATTTGGGTATAGGGAGGGGAGAGATTGATCATTGAACCTCAGGGTATTGAATCTACATCAATCACATGAAATACGAATGACGTCAAACGTTCTGATTTTTTGAAATCTATGCTTGCGCCGACGTACAATTATTTTTTAAAGTGATTCAAAAGTACAGGAACTAAAGAGGAAGTAACTGTACGAAGTTAACTAATATCCTGAGAGGAGTCACAATGGAATTTAACAGATATTCAAAATGACTAAGCGTTAATGTTATGCATGAAGGTTATGAAGGTTGTCTAAGTTCTGTTGGGGATAAAATGAGTGGAACTTAAAAATTTTCAAACGAAATTCTCGAACTGTTTACAAATGATGCATTGGAACGTATGTTTTTGCTGTCTAATCTACTTGTTCGCTGTATAGTCACTGTTCTTCTGTGAGCTGTTTACGAAAAGCTCTTTGAATTTTCTTCCGATCTTATTGTGAATGAATGTGTTTTTTCGTGTCGATTGTAATGATTATGTCATCACACTGCATTCATCTCTGTTTCGAAGACCAAGATGTGCATGCCTACTGACTTATCAGCAGAATACAAAAAATCTGTGTTCGAATTCCCTGCATGTGGCCCCAAAGGAACCTAAAAATAAAGTGAGCTCCTTGTTCTTCTTACCTTTACGAAGATGGTGAAAGGTACATGATATAAGGTCTTTGTAACTACTTTTTATACATACCCGCCTTTCACTAGGTTCAGTGACTAAATAAAAACTTGAACAGGTGAAATTACTCTTCATATATTCCTGTGGATAGGAGAAGAACGTTTTTTAGTGAAAATACAGCGTAGTGACGTCACAGCGGAATATACATCCTCACCCTTCACTAATTTCAGTGACTAACTGAAAACTCGATGAGGTTCAATTTCCCTTCCAATAAATAAGAGAATAACGTTTAATTAGTGAAAGTAGGGCTTAGTGACGTCATGGCAGAATAGGCAGACCACAGAAAAGATAAGTATTTATACAGTAGCTATCTGAATGAATTAGATAATTGGAAAGTACTGCAAGTTTGAAAAAAAGCGGTCGGATATATGTCCATTCACTTAGAAACTGGTTATCAACCATTAGGAAAATGAAAAGAAGGATTTGCACACAAAAACGAAATTTTTAATTATCATCAACGGTGGAGGATAAGAACCACTTATTTTTCTGTAAACAAGTTTGGTCTTAATATTTTAATGGAATATCCCGCAGTAAGTTGTATTTTGTGCCTTTGGTACAATCTGATATTTCCTTTGAATTAATTTCCAATTCTCCAATGTAGTAAGCTTTCATTGAGGCATTGTATACTAATGATAAGTTTTTAAAATAAGTAATTTACAGTAGCATGTATTAGCTATGAAGATAATGTATTACCTTAATAAAAAACACAGTGAACAAAAGTTTGAGTGGAAGTGGCATCAATACTTTTCTTTTGCTGATAACTGGTGGCTCGTTCTCTCTCCTTCTTTCGATTACACCATAATTCGCTTCAACCTCTCCTCCTCTATATCGTCCATTTACTTGTCTCTCGATCTTATGATTTGAGTCGAACTCACTAAATCGTTTCTCCACTAACTAATTACTTATCGTTCTACTCTCTTGACATTGTATCCAAGACCTAATTTTTTATTCAGGCTGCAACTTTCTGGATATAAGCTTAGAATACTTGTAATTTATGAGGCCTGTTTGTTACGTGTGCGGTACTCAAGCAACTGACATTATGTTATATTTACAAGTATGTTAAAATTCTACTGTAAATAATCCTAATAATTTCTTTAGGCTGTGAAAAACTTATAAGGAACCAACTAAACAAATGATAGTACCTTCTTATTATGAACAAACTGCTGTTCTTACTTCATTCATATACAGTAATTCTTTGACTGATTTGATAATTCTGAACTATATTATTTTTAACCACTGATTGTCTCCACTTCTTCCAAATGTTTTTGAAATTCTGCGATTCGCATTTTGCATATATTTGTATTATCGTTGAATCAAGTGCTTCGTTTTTGAATTTTCGTTAGGGAGTTGAATGAGGCACCTAGCTCTCAATCCAACCTTTCTTTTCCAGGCTTAGGACTGAAAATCAATAAAGTGAACTGGAAAACTAGGCTTGGTCAAATCTTTTATTTGGTTTACTATGAATTGCCATTGATATCAGTCATAAACTGTAACATTTTGATGCACTTTTGATCCCTTAATGGTTATATTTTCTAAATGATAAGGTGATGTGTTTTATCACCTTCTCGTGCAAAATGGATAAGTCCTAGTTTTCAGTAATTATTCAAGGCAAGGAATTATCAAATAAAGTGAGACTTTTGCACTGTAGATGTCATATTTCTTGCTTGACCTATGGAATTCAGCCAGCACATAGGTCACAAGACACGCAACAATTGCTTCCCTGTTGTGGAAATCTGCTGCAAACACTTTGGTTTGCCTTTGGCCACCTGAAGGACTGTATTATATGCTTCGATTGGACACTAACTAGTGTTCTATCATGAGCTTAAGGAGCAAAATATATTCAGTATTCAGTCTTCAGTTGATTTATCTATTGCACTTCAACACTGAACTCAAACCCGAGGGTTATAATTATTTTACAATCACATAAACGTGTGGTTTAATCAAGTAGATTTTATTCACTTACTGAGAACTTTATTCAAGAGGACGTAATTTAACACAAAATTAAAAAAACAACAGACTAATTAGTCTGGATTATAAAATTTTTGTGAAACAATTAAAAAAAGTTTTGATTATGTCTGGAAATTTTATCACAGCGGATTAAAAATGGAACAGATTTAATAAATTAGTATTTAGTTTGTGATGACTGGTGGCTACTTGTGACGTAAATCTCTAAAGCCTCAAAATACAATTAATTCTGCCTGGAGTTGAATTTGAGGATAGCCACTCAAAACACCTCATCAACTGAGGATAAATACCACATTATGAGTTGATGTAAGTTTATCATTATACAGAGTTGCCTGAATCCCTTACTGTTGTACACCCTTATGCTTCGTTGGTTCACTAGTAGAATACTGTCCAACTATGTATGTGGTCCGAATTCCGATTCCCGGCAGATGTGTTCCTAAACTTTGTTTAATTAACTATCCCATAATAAACACGAGAAGTGTAATACGTTAATGGTGAATCTAACAACCCCACAGCGTAAAAGCACCGTCACGTCTAATGAAACTTCAAGGATCCAAGAGTAAAAATCTAACTTTCTGCTAGTAACCCAAGGAGTTAAGAAATTTTCGTCTTCTCATGAAACTAAACTTTAAATCGTATGAGTTGTCTGAAATATGCTCACACTAAATATGTACCTTTCTTCATAAATTATAAACAATCCCATAATTATCCTGAGAGCTGATAGAGTTTCAGCATCAACAATTTAAAACTGCAATTCACATAAAGTATTTGTTGCCCAGATTCTTTTGTCTTCATTTCATGTTTCTCGTACACCACTTAACTTTATTTCTCTTATTTTTATCTTAATTTACCGTTCCATTATTCAAGCTTCTTGAGGTAGATAATAATAGCTTGATTCTGAGCAGTGTTTCAATCATGTATAGTATTTTCAGAAAAGATTATTGGAAAGTAGTTTGTCTTGGTCCTGGATGATTTTGCTGTTCCGCATATATTTAGAAGAAACTTTCGAATCGTCATGTTGTAGACATTTAAAATACTCATGAGAGTAGAAAACACCATCAGGAGGTCATATTTTATTAGATTATGAGAAACTGAAGAAGAGAAATCATCTGCAATTTAAAGACGCAGTATTCGGATAGCCCATGTTTCAAACAAGCCGCTATGGTGTGAATACGGTACTTACGAACACTTGTGAGTAGCATATTCCACAACCAGTCAACTAAAGAGTAATATCAACGGTGTAAGTGAGTGTTTTATTCAGAACTGAAGCGTCATTTGATTCCGCTCAAGTGTCTGAATTATTTGATGAGCTTGCTTTGTAACATGAAGGCCATGGGTTCGGTCCTCGTTTGAGTCATTAGTGCGTACTATTGAAGAGTCCCAAACTAGGACGAAATATCTGTCCAGTAGTCTGTGGCTTTGAATGGTTCTCTGAATTGTATCAGTCCTTGAATAAACTTGAAACTAACCATATCTCTAGCAACTGGAAATAAAAGTAAACATGTCAGTGAAGAGATATTTTTCAGGGAATTCATTCACTTAGCTGTATTCCCCGATAATTTGCAAAATTATTCTTGTATGTGCGTGTTTATTAGATTGCAGTATTGTTTTAATCACCAAAACATGTCAGAATAATGATGAATAATCAAAATGCAACTACGTTGGGGGTCACTGTTGATTTTAGATTAAAGTTTGCGTTATATGAAAAACGTTCAGGAAAATTGGATGTTAAATACACAGCATGCGTTTTTGAAACAAATGAAGGATTCATTTCATAGAGCATTTAATCTTGCTCAAGGTAGAATGATGTTTTGCTGCTAATTTCTAAATTATTTGATCCTAAAGTCAACTAACATTTTCCGTTGATCGTATTGGAGTGAAATTCTCAGTCACCGTTGACACGACGGCTTTTAGTACGAACGCTTCCACGGTAACTGGGGATTAACACGATGTCATTTTGATTGATGCTGACTAACTTTATGGATGAACACTTAGTTTGAAACAATGACTACATGATTGCAGTCTCAGTGGAAACATTGCCACTAGTTAGAAATTCATGTGCGTCCAGTTGACGAAGCCCAAATAAGACGAAATGCTCATTCTGGATTCCGCTGGTAGTCATTGTCAACTGCAGATAAATTGCCACATTACTTATAGACATGGCATGAAGAGTAATATTTAACAGTTTAATACACTGAGAATTCTTCACTTGGTGCAAATATGTTGTCAAGAATGAACTTGTCATTATTATTACTATAACTCAATGGTGTTTTGCTTTCAATTTAACATCTGCATTTTCACCAGTATAGTCAAACATCCAATCCGAAAAATAATCACATTTTGAGTGGTACACTTGAGAATACAAAATACTTTAGCTTAAACCTACAGCTGTATATAATTTAAGCTTTTGACAATGACTGTCCTGGCAGAAATTTTATGGTAGTCAAGGAAATTGTCTGATGTCAGGTGGAAGATCACCTCTGCTCCTTGATGGATTGAAACTCTCAGTCAGGTGCGTTAGCTTCATCAGAGGCGAGAACTTCTGAGCCTCTATTGAACTTTCTATTAGTTTTCCATTATTGAAAAACATCAATGCATATTGTTGAAATTTTCGTCTTAGCTAAATATTCATTTAAGGAAGCAAAGCAGATTAGTGAAATCGTTGAAACATTTGTTAATTTGCAAAACGAATGTTTAATGCACTGCTATTAGCATCATGATTTATCACAGTGGACAATTTGTCTACATTTAATGGCTAACAGTCCATTAGCATCTTTCCTTATTCCTTGAACATTCAATTCGTAAATTCTCTGTGAATTTCCTAAAGGAATTTCAGAGTGAATAAATTATCATGTATTTTGTTTGTGATAGAAATTAGTATAAAGTTATGCTGCAATTGAAATTATTTTCTTCCGGAAATGAGGTAAACAATGATTTAATTCTGTGGCATATATTTATATACACATATAATAAACATTCCATCAGTGAAATACTCGTATGAAACGAAGGAATCAGTTAGTAGAAAATTCTACATAAGTTCATCTTTTTGACTATCTATGACACTAGAATATGTGTAAGGCAGTACTCAGATTTGATCTTTAAATTACTACGAATATGACTGACATTATATAAGATATCTCTTATGACTGTAAAGACTTAATCGTCAGACATTAGTTTAATGACACAACTCGTGTGGTGTCATTGAGACAATCACAAATGATAAACGTGTCAACAACATACCTGGTATAGAAGTCTGTCTGATCGACTGCGTACTTCATTCTTCTTTGTTTCAGATTGCCCATAAAAGTATCTTCCAGAATCGGACCCAGCGGACTTCTCATATTGACTCCATCAATTTGGCGGTACAGAACATTGCTAAATTGGAACTGTATATCCTTAGTACATATTAGCAGCAGCTGTCTAAGTTCATTTTTTGGCAGTGGAATGAGATTAGCATGTTGACATATAATTTGTATTGTTTCTTCTGGCTGGATCTTTGTCAACAGCGAGGAGGCGTCAAATGACACCATGAATTTATTAGAGATGTATAAATTCCCTCTCCCTCTCTAATTTATTAATGCTGAGTGCTGCCATAAATGACAGTGTCCACTTTTGATCGTTTCTATGTAAAGGTTATTTTGAAAGTCGTAACTACGATTACTTTCGAATATTTATTTTGCAATAAACGAATTAATAAGCAAATCTATAGTAACAGGTTTATTCTGAACATTGTGTTTTCTTACATTGTACCGAATTTTCAGTTTTTGTTTACTTCGAATACAGATAGGTGAAATAAAATAGCAGTCTACAGTTCACCATTAGACAACATATTGTCCAGTCTAAAATATGCTCCGGATTCTGACAGTTTCTATCCTTCAAAACATGAATTGTCGTATATTGAAAGGCATCCAGAAATGCGCCTTCTTCAATAATGTAATTGTACTGTCAGAGCAAGGTGAGAGTGAATAAATTTGACACATTGTGCTCTGTGAAGAGAAAGGTAGCCCACTAATTTGAAGCAGGCCATCAATTTTCACCACTGGCTTGTCAAACATACATAATTGTCTTAAGTGACTATGCCGTAATATTATCGTGAAGTGAAGAGAGGTCACTTGCGTTAAGACGTGGGAGACGACAAAGTTAGTCGCTTCAATACAAAACGTATTACACAACTAAAACCAAACTCTCTCTTCGTAGCAGAAAATCCCTTATATGAATGTCCATCAATTTGTTTAAAGGTAGTCAGTTTTCGTTTATAATTTCGCAGTATTTTGCCTATTTGTTAAGTAAAACCTGCGTCACATCTTAAGTTCACTGTTTTACGGTTGTTTCAGCCAGAGAAGAATGACTTGTTGTACAGCTTGTGATAGTCACATCGTATTTTATTTCTTTCACATCAACTACAACCATTTTATGAATTATGGCGAAAAAGAAGTACGTGTCTATCGAAAAAGTGGAAAAATGCTAATCGAATTAGATAACAGGTAATTTAATTAATTGATTTAAAATTCTGAAGACAAAAAAGGTTTGTAGATTATATGAAATCTAGTCAGCTCTGCTAAAGTTGTCGTTGAAAGAAGCATTGCACTGGTAGAGAGAATGAATAAGTGGATGAATTAAGTGTGCGTGACAGACAAGTAGTTGGAGCACAAGTTTGTAACCGCTTCAGGTTACAATCAAATCATTCACAGTCATAAAGCTGCAGTTTTCTAATATGATGGGATTTATTGATATATAAGTCTTCATTACGCGGAGTGGAATGATTAAGACACCGTGCATTAGAATCACTAACACATCTACAATTACAGCTTATGGAATGAAAGGTGGAGGCTAAGAGCTGTAGGAATACTCATCTTAGTTAGCTCTACACATTTGTGCCTTCAGTTTAATTCCAAGGTTAAGTTGCGGCTATTTAGATGATATAAAGGCATATGGTAAGGTGAAAAAAGTTGTAGAATCACTAAACATCAGTGAACACTTCAAAACTGCTTTGTCCTAGTTAGGGATTCTTCAGCGTTGGCAACCAATTACCTCCCCTGGATTAAATGTGGTAGCAATGGTTGCTTTTTCCATTGTGTCCATTCGTTTAGCGATAATCTCAGTCAGGTGCGTTAATTTACATGCAATAACAGCTTCAGCGACGTATACATTCAGGTTCATTTGAAGTTAAAGCACTTGGAATACGCGCTTCATTGTAAGAATATTTTCAGGTAGATTTCGTCAAGAACCGACATCAGCGAAACAGTCACTGAAAAAACACAGAGCATTGGGCGCCTTTTAGAACAAGTTATCAGAAAAGCATCTAGCAAACTTCGTTGACATGTACTGTCCACTTCATCTATCGTCACGTTTACTTGTTGTTTATTTCTATGTACAACTGCGTTTTTCTTTGTTAACTTTCTACCTAGATCTGACTGACATAATTGCATATGTCTGAAAGGTGTTGCCAACCATGATAAAGATGTTCCAGCCTCATTCTGAGGAAATGAGGTTTTTCGAAGATTCAAGTTGTCTTCCCACATTTTCAAAGCTAACGCTCCATAGATGAAGTTGTTCAAATTAAAACAAATGCAGATACTTCTAAAAAATACGAGTAGTTGTGAATCCTTCGGGTAAAAAAATAATGCTTGCTAGATAGATCAAAATAATGAAAACTTTTGGTGGTTCTTTCGCTTGTTCGAAAGCAGGCTCTAAACCAGAGTTTCTAGGTATCCATGAAAAATTTCTTTCATTATTGTGTCTCAGATAGATTCCGCCAGATCATTTCAACAATCATATCATTTAGCTGACTTTCTAGATTGTCAGTTACAGTATCAAACAGATCATACACTGTGATCTGGATACTTCAAAACCGCCTTCTTCGGGACGGTGTGGTTCGTAAATAACTACCTAGATTCTTTGCTCAAAATAAGACTTATTCCAGAATTAGTAGATTGTTGATGTTCGTTGATAGTTAAGTAGCCGAAGGTGCATTAGATTACTCGCGCATACTGCTCAGATTCTATAAGCCGCGCTTTTAATGCACAATGAACTTAGTTACACAGCACATCCTTATATTGTGAACGAATGAAATGTGGCTTTTTTCAGGGCGGCGGACTGATCTTGGTGTCCCGTTCGGAGAAGAACAAAGCCCAGAGGAAGTCAGGTTTCTTCTTGCTGAATTCGTCAACTTACAGTTCATGGAAAAGGAATATCATTTCAGTCTCTTTCATGTTTGTGATTACAATGTACACTTCGTCAATCGGTGTATATGTGGCGTCTGGAAAATCACATGTTCACACCAGCTTCCAGAGTAAACTTGTTCATTCAATGAATACAATACTAAGCCTGCAATAAATGTTTTTCTGTGTTTGAAGTGTTTTGCGAATCCCTTTCAAAAACTAGAATCTTTCTTTCAAATAACTTCGAATAAGCTTCTTCTAGGTCTGCCAAGTTGTGTCAGAAATCACCTTAATGTTTGGGACATCTATAAAAATGATTCAATATGTTGCCTGTCTTTTCTTTGATGAATTGTCGAAGGATATGAAGACATCTCGCTTTTTAATTTCATATTAAAATGTTTTCTAAGGGCAAATGTTTCAGACAGACAGTAGATAATTTTGTCACAAGATATTTTACGAATCACATGCAATGCTAACATAAGATAGATGTATATTCATCAAAATTAAAATTGCAAAGAGAATTCTGTTTAATAGGCGACTAAAGCTTTGTCTCTTTTTAAAGAAATTTAAATAAAAGGTGTGAATACTAGTAAGAATAATTTCTCCTTATTCATATTCATGAACCTTCCACATCCAGGTATCTATGGAAAGAAGAAACCAAGTTGTTCAGCGGAGAGACTGCTTTCGGCGAATGCGTTTTCGAAGTTTGATTAATGAAAATGGATGTTCTTTTCGAAAACTTCATCATCAGGTTCTGCAGATATATATTCATTATAATTATAGAATGGTCGTTATTGATAACATTAGTGGTTTTTAAATGGAGAGTAACAATGAATCACTGAGTCAGCCTGAATTTCAAAAGTTATTTGCAATCCTGAGGTTATAATACCAGTGAGCATTAGTAGTGGCAGCTTGGACCTGATTTCAAGTTAAACGTTATTACAACTTTGGAGGGAGAAGAGTTCTGTCATTTTCATGTAAAACTTTAGTAGACTTCTCAGCAGCTCAACCATCAAATGAGATTAACCTTTCTGTGACTGATTACTTTAATTAATTAATGAATGACGGATTCAGTAGTTGATTGACGTTGATAAATCAGATGTCATCAGCATATTATACAAAGACTTTTTCTTTCAAAAGCTTAGACCATAGAGTATATACCCTCATTTGATATTCCCATATTTTATACTTAAGAGAAACTTTCCGTTTGCAATAAGAAGACGAAACCAATGAAAGCTGACATCTAAGGGATAAAAAAGTAACAAGAGATGAGAATTAATCAAATCTCCCGATTGAAAAAAAGTTGTTCTTAGGCATAAAAGTTAAGCTGTTTTATTATTCATCTTACTTGAAACAGAAATATATATGCAAAGAAAAGAAGATTGACATGTGCGTCATACGATTACATATGTCTATTAAGCAGTTGATATAAACCAGAAAAAACTCGTGGAGATCGCAAGTCACTTGCGTTTTTCTTTAAAATTATCTCCTCACTTCTTATGACTAATTTCGTACCATTGTGATGCCCTCCCCTACTTCATTCACACTGTCAATCACGCAGATCTGAATATACTTCGATAAAAAATTAATAAACTTGGTAATGATAGCGTTAAAAGTCCTCACGATTGAGTACATTGGAAAGGAAGTCAATTTCTTGGTGAGTATTAAAGATTCCATTCTCACAAGGAGTCTCATGTTCTCATAATTACTGCATGTTTCATTTTTCAGAGGAATCTGAATGTCTTTTGTTACAGAGTTGCTCTTACTACTCATAGGTACCAATTTCATAACTGCAATTGTTAACGATGTTATACAATACCCAATACGATTTATAGATAAAGATTCGGCTCAGGCGTGTGATGTAGAATTAGTTTGATCATATTGACAATAGTCGTTTAGTTGAAAACTTCCGCTGGTACGATTTTTTCTGCATGATATCTTCGGTAAATAAGCCGAGTATTCCAGTCAGTTACATTAAAAACCGTGTTAGTACTCAGCAATCTTTATTAGGTCTTCGAATATTATACCTGAAGTAGAATCTGGAAAACGTTTAACCTCATATGACGTACATATTCATAGGCTTATCAACTTAGACCGACGAAACAAACTATGAAAATAGCACATGCGCGCGATGTTATAAAACCATAATGTTTATGAAGATGGTCAGTGATATTCTTCTTCAGCATTCATGCGCTTCTAACTTCCTTTACGTTTGCCTTTATAAACTGTAGAACCAAATTTTTAAGGGGTTCTTGAACCTTTTGAGGCGTTATATTCGTATTACTATATTTTAAGGGCAATAAATAAATGATTAGTTTTCAGTTCGGTCATGACATCAAATCAGTTAGGAATCACTTCAAACCACGGAGTATTGAGCAGCCGTTTCATCCAAATTCGGGTAGGTTCAGGGATCATGACGAGGACCTGCATACTACTGTTCAGTCATTAGGATAAAAATAGTAGGATTTAGGACGATTGAAATCTCGTAGTGGGTCTACTTACATGTAACACAAGAAGAAGACTCTTCCACACAAATCGCAACTCTTTCTCTAGATTCCGGAAGGACTGATGTAATTTCACTGATTCGCTGTGGGACTAAAAGGAATTGAGGTCAGAGAATAGCCCATTCATTAATGCGCAGTACATTGATTCCAAACACTAATATTTAGAATCCTAAGAAACAAACAAACATGCTCCACTTTGCCATCCGTAAAGCAACCCGAACGCATCATGTCGTTGATAATAGAATGAAATCGGATTACTTAGTGCATTATAAACTTTTGCGAAATTCATCTTTTTTTCTGAGTAATCCTTAATCCACCACATGAATGAGCTCAGCCTGCATCATTCAGTGGTATAACCATCAAATCGGAGTAGTTGACTTGAATGATCTTCGTTTATTTATATCAATACCTAAATTGTTTTAGTCACTTTTGGCTCAGTTTAGGATGACAAACAGATCTCGTATTGTAGTTTGAATGCTTTTGGTCCTTAAGAAAGAAGTTTATTGAAATCCAACAACATATGATAAGATCACGGATATCTATAGACGCTTTTCAGACTGTAGAGAACACTATCATTCATACGGAACGTTCACTGACATGATATAGTCTTTTTGTTTTACCTTCATGGTTTTTCATTGTTATGAGGCAAAGAAAAACATTTTTGAGGACATGGGTAGTAATCATCGGGAAGAATTCGAAATTGATTTGTCTTGGGAAGTACCTTCACTGGTGACATTATTCTAGCATGTATTGGGAAGTTCCTGTTTTTACTCATAGAAAATGTATGTAGATTGTTTATAAAGATTAAGTATACTGAAGACTAATAATATTCACTCACTCTATAAATGACTTTCATTTGGAGATGATATAAACATCTAGCCGGCAGTGAGGAGAGAGAAGTAATACATGCATTGAGCTGACTGAATGATCACAGATGGTATGTGTCTTGTGTCTCACAAACTTGAAAACGAATAAAAAATAATAAGCAATTTGGTAGTGAAGGTTACAAACATAATGTTTCAGGTGAGGATAAGGAAGAAAAAGCTTACAAAGATAACCACAAGCAACAACAAACAACAGCCTCAGCTGATGGCAAAAATCCATCGAAAATCGTCTAATTCTTTTATTGAGGGACAGCATTTTAAACGAGAGCAGTGTGAGTGTAAAGCGGAATAATCATGAAAACGGGGCAAGTATTGAGTACTTTGAAATCAGCATGCAGATTTTGTGAATTTCCTGGAATAATTACAGCTGCAAGCGAGAATGAGCAACAACAATTTAACGTAAACTAATCACTGCGGATTTAGAAAATCAAAGCAAGATATCTGTAAACGTTTCCTCATGTGGGATACAGCTCATTCCACAGAGTCAACTTAAGAAAATATAGTCAAGTAGCAAATAAGCAGAAATAAACTTTTTTGAAGGTCAGCTGAGAGTTAAAACTTTTGCAACTGAATAAATATAATTTGTCGTTATGCATTTCTAACTGCAACGTCAAATTTGACATCAATGCAAAGAGAGTACTTCCAAACAGTTCATAGGCTTGTCACCAACGTCATCAGAACTACTTCAAGAGTACTATATATTTTCATCAATATCTCCCTCTTTCGCCATCTTGGCACTGAAGTTCAGATCAAGACGAGTAAGAAACAAGAAACACCCAAAAACATGTAAGAAACTGTTACCCAATAGACATGCAGAAGGAGATGGAGACGGATAATGAATACGCTAGAGAAACCAGGCTGTCGAGTGCAAGCCAAATTTAGAGCTGTGAACTGTGTGTCTGAGTAAAACATGAGGAAAAGGAAATGAAACTTGTTGAAGGATTTATTGAAAATAGTGATTTGAAACTAATAAGCGAGATAAATTCAAGTAGTTTATTGTGGAATTTCAGAAAAATAATTGAAACTTTTAAAACGACAAAATTTCATAATTTCTCCAAATACTCCCTCAGGTGATTATTCTACTGACTATCTGACTTCTGACATATTATTAATCAATACATCACAGAACATTAAAATGAAGGTTGTTCACTATGCTGATGCAGCGAATTATTTCGAAATAATTATAGTAATTAATTTTATGGTTGATGAATTTCTGACAATGGAATGTCTAGGCATTCAGTGAATTGTTCTACTCGATTTGTCTGCACAAATATGGGGGTTCAAGTAGCAAACAAGTAACCATTTGATGAGTAGTATGTTTTGTTGGTGCACACATCTAGTGGATTCGAGACATCATCAAAATATATTTTATAAGCTTCATAATGTCTTATGAGAATAAAACCTCATTCTCTGTTTTTTAGGATAGTGAGATATCGTCAGGATCGTCTAACATCTACCATTTGGTTTGAATTGGTGGATATCACTTTTAAATTAGTTCAGAATCAATATGCTAAGTGAAGTTGTGAAAGTGAATAGCTATAATAAGTAGGAATGCAAATGGATAGAAATTTTTCCTATTTAAGAGAAATTAACTTCATTTGATGGAACAGTACAAAAATCTGTGTGATGTATCCTCCTTGTATATCGATTAGCGTTCACTGCTGTTATTATTCCCTTGTGTTCCGAGTGGAACGTAAGGTATCAGTGGCACATCACCATTCCTCTCTGTTATCTTTTGTATTTTTAAGCTAGCTCCATCATTTCCAATATGCTTTCATTTTCTGCTCACACTATCTTCCCTATTTCATTTTTTTACACACTACCTACTTGTCAGTCATTTTCACTTCCGTATCGTACTCAACGGCCTTCATAGCACGTGGGGTGGAATGATGATTTCTAAAAAAACAGCAACAGCTTATGGGTTGAGCTATGGATAGTCATTTTGAAATTACTGATAGACAACAAGAGGACGTGGAAATGAGGACGATTTACAGAAAATGAAATCGCTACGTAAGGAGTATTATTATTATGTGGAAATCCAAGGAAGCAAAACTGGCACTAACACAACCATAGTGCAAGTGGCGGAATAATGTGTTCACGAACACAATTCAAGGTATTTGCTTAGAGAATGCTACAGAATTGCCTGTATGAAACTGATGTAAACATAATACTTTTGAACATCTGCATTTGACTCTGAATGAATTTCCACGTGATCCTAGATAGAAATGTTCCTCCAACTGCTCTTGATAGATGGATTCCGGTTCCTTGACTTATTGTTTCTCTTTTGAATTTCAGAAACACATTCAGTTGTTTCTGTAGCATATCCATATTTTGTGGTGCATCGGTCTTCCTCCTAAGATCTATTTCGAAGAAGGATTCCAAGGATTTCAATGCAGTACTGAATATGTCTACAGTTTATATTTGATATATTCATGTTGCAACAGAGGCAATGAAAATGATTCTCCTGCTTACTGTGACAATGTATTCTCTATCCATTCCATTTTAGATTGTGATAAATTGATCTTTGTTGACCTCCACTTGTTGGCATTGTGGATTTGATATTTACGACGGATAATCAGGCTTCTAATTCAACTTCAACTTAACACTTGACTGATTGAAGAGCGTTGTAAGAGATTCTCAGAATTATATTAAGCTAAGTTTTCTATCGATAATGATCAACACATCAATCAAACGGTCTTTTTTGAGTTTTGCATTACTTGGTAGTTGACTGCTGGCTATTTTACTCAAGCTTTGTCTCAAATAAATATGTCACCTGCAATAGTAGGGCCCATTGCTACTCTTTCTGTTTGTAGGTACATTTCACTAATGGGCGAAAACTGAACATTTAATGTGCATTTCAATATGCGTTGGTGGGAAAGATCATGCATTTTTGAATGAAATCACATAATTCTATTCTGTCTTCTCTTAGTATCCTTTCCACACTGATGGCCTCAAAACGACTCCAGATGATTTGTATCTTGTTTATCACAAACTTCAAAATAAATAAACACAACCAAGCATGTTGGTAGCGAATGCGGAAAGTACAGGGCTCCATGTGGGGATAGGGAAGACAAAGGTTATTAAGATAAACAAAAGAGACAACAAACATCACTCCCAGTGGATGGTTTGATTAACTAACACGGGAAAAGAGTAGAAATCATCCTCAGGATGATGGTCCTTGCTATGATTTTAGGTGAGCAGCGTAATCAAATAATTAATCAAATATAAAAGTTTAGTTATTTACCTACATGAATTACAAAATTCGTAAAAAAAGTTAACAGCATTCAACATTCAAATCGGCACTCTTCAATAGTGACGATAAATAATCTCACCGAAAGTCGAACCCAGAAACTTCAAGTCATGAACTGCGAGGGTTTCCTCAAAAACAGAAAGAGACGCGATTCACCTAAAACGTGAGATCTGTTTGTACACCACTTTCCAAGTATAACGATCACGCATATACTTAATAAAATATATTTATTCGAGCTTCAGAGCACAAAGGGTAAAAACTAAATCAATATTGGTCAGAACCTTTCAACAGATGAAACAACAGTCATGAATTCAGAATAATAGTTCAGATATTATGAGTCGTTTTTAATACATGACTTCCAATAGCCGACGAGTGTAATCTGTTTCCATGATGAACTGGGTTTAGTGATTTAACTCATTCATGCTGCCACTTATGAATTCGTTCGTATCCCTGACTGGTGGAAAAATAAGGCGATGTGCTACTTAAGTCAAAATGGTATGAAAGTTGGCAGAGCAACACAAAAATATTCATCACCTAAATAGATGAGCTGCTCTGCCTTGTAAATTCTCCACAGTTCTTTTCTCACTCATCATTCTTTTATCAGACTAAGGTGATCAAAGTTCTTCTTGCGGTTAACCGAATAAGACGAAGATTTCGTCTGGTAGTTATCTGGGGTTTTTTTAATTTCAGACGCTTATCATCATCTAATAATGTATCAGTGATGTTTTGTATTTCTTCTTTAGAAATGACCTAAGCAGATGTGCGTCGAGTACGTCCGAACGAAATAGGTCAGTTCTCTTCACGTTTACTGAAGCAATGACTATTAAACACCTGAAACTCAATTTATGTGTTCAGAATGAAGCGGCTGTCAGTCTTTACTTGCTCAGGTAGTTGGATGTCCTTACTCCCACTCTCTCATTTGGTTAAGTAAGAATTAGCCTTAACCTCATTTTAGCCTCAATGAGGTATACTGCAAAATCGTTGTAGATAACTGTCTAAAGTGTATGACGATCGCTATTAAAAACCTTAAAGGCTGATTGGTGAACATGTAACATACTTTTCGATAGATTCTTCTTCTCGTTCTACAGTTATTGTTAAGAATAATTCACATATAACTGAAGAACCTCATAGGTTAGTTTTCATCAAGTATACAGCATTTTCATTTTTCCCAGACTGGATTGCTGGGCAAATTTCATCCGATCATGTTATCTAATATATTCAATTTTATCTCATGAACTTTAAAATAAAGTGTTTCTAATATGTGCTGATTGTGTTTGATTAATTTTTCCTAAATCAGCATCTCGTCATGGCGATTTGTTTAAACTCAGTGGCTACGTGAATTTCCATCAAGCATACAGAATCAACCTTTTCCGTTTCTTGTTTTCTTTTTCTTCCAATAAGATCTTTGCATTGTAACATGAACTTTGACAGATTTGTAATTAGCGTCCAAATTAATGGAGGAATGAGAGTAATGTTTCAGAAAACGTGGCAATGTGTCACATAGTAGGTTTGCATTCGATGAATACTTTACTTGATAAGTCTAACTGAGGAGCAAACATTCTAGAAGAATTTGGGATGAGAATTCAGTATTGTGTTCAAGCATTATTTTCAGAATACAGCTGGTTCTATTCTTATTCTTATTATTATTCTGCTTCAGATAATACGCGTTAATCCACAGATATTCAACAATCACCGAGGTTGTATGACCACTTGAAGTTAATTCTGATAGATGTTTGCCGACAGAAAATTACTTGACTTCTTAAATTCTCATTGCCTTCATATCTTAGACAATCAGTTTGGGGAACAAGGATTCGGGAAACAAAACTAAAATAAAGGAGATTTGGTTGTTGAAATCTGAATCTTTTCTAAAAGGTCTATGATGATTTTGATAGATGGGATACTTAGATATCCGACTAATTCCTTGGAGCTTTATTTAACAAAAAATGCTGTTTATTTGCTTGAATATAAACTAGGCTGTTTGATTGTATTTATAAATTCAGTTTCAGGGTGGTTATATCCCGGAAAAAGTCTTTTTTATCATAAAATATTTTCCTTTCTTCTTCTTGGCTACCCACTATGCAAGACTGCATAAAAACAAACATAAATTCGAAGTTAATTTAAATAATATGCCTAAAGTGTTTGAGATCTTATTTCGTCATTCCTGTCTGGATAAAAGACATTTTTGTCATATTCATCTAAGTCGCATTTTATTTCATTCCACTCGAATAGAACATTTAGTTGCAAGCTTGAGCATTGTAGTTTCAAACTTCCTGTTTTGCTGAACATACTACCTAGCATCATTTGGAGGTTCGTAACCACAGCAGTTGAAACTCGATCACATATGTTGCTGGCAAGCATTCTACCATCGACTAACCGACTCGCAGTATTATCAAGGCGCATGCATACAGAACGCAGTCCTCTTCGAACATTGCACAACACCGTTAGGTGGCGCCTACATCAATAATCCGTATAAAATAATGTTTTTGTAGTCCACTGTCTAATACATTTCATTGAATTTATGTTCGTATGGAGAATGAGCTTTTAGACTTATTTCATGGTACTAAGATGCAGGTAACAATGTAATTGTTCATTTAAAATTTACTTTCAGCACTTCTTTTATCTGAGCTTATTACGAACCAGCTCGTTCACGGTTAGAGTTTCTTAGAGGTGAATTTAAATAAACTAGAATTATTCTTACAAGGTGTTTCAAGAGCGTCGATCATTTTCATTGATGACATTTACAGACTAATTGGCAAAGCAGCGGTGAGGTAGGCAGTGATCTGCTTTCTCATCAATCTGAGCAAGCCAATTTGTAGCGATAGACCACTGGTCTGTTTCTAACCAGTGGTCATTGCCTGCAATATTAAACAGGAAGTATTCAATGAAAGCATAAAGAAAATTCAAACTCCAATTCCTCCTTGTTTCAATATGGAAACGAATCTGCTAGAAACTGCCAAAAAGTAAACCTCAAGAAATTCATATAAACATTTACGGATAAATTTAGCAGACATGTCAGATAATGAATCTAAAAAACACCGTTAAGATGATAACCAGACAAAGTTTATTGTCTATTAGTCCGATTGTTTCACGTCTCAGTGTGCACTGACTTCTTTCTCCTCATGCTTGGAAGTGAGTTCTATGCACATATGCCATTAAATTTGACGTGGAACATCAATTCCCAATGTTCCCAGTAGAACTTAAGGTTTCAAGTTTTGTTAGCTGTACGTCTTGTTTTATAAGCTATAAAGAGTGAGTTTGCTAGCCTAGTTTCATACCTTCATTACCCTGTTCTTGCCTCCAGTTTGAGAGTGCATCGGCCGAGGATCAAGCTACAAGACCACATGTTCACTTGACGAGCATTCTACGGCTAAATCACCAACTCCAATATTCATTATATATATGTATGCATATATATACATAACCCTAACGAAAAACAGTATGGTACGTCATTCACGTTCACTGTTGACGTCCTTAAATTGGATTGATGTTAACTATATGTGTTGTCTCTACGCTGTAATTTAGAGCTGTAGGAGAATCGTATACACCAGAGTAGTAAAATTGGTGAAAGTTATTTCCGTTTCAGTTAGTCACTAACAAAAAAACAATACAGTTTATCTCATTTAATACATCTGGTATCAGGTAGGTAACTTTTCCCCTTTTCAGAAAAAATAGTTAATAAAGCTCACCAGGAAAACGCTTTCTATTTTAAAATTGGTAGGAATTCTACTTGCTGATTTTACATCAAAGGTTTTCAATCTGGTTTTTATTCCATCATCGATCAAGGCACATTTCGAAACATATGCCGAAATTTCAGGTTATGTGTACAATTATATGCTAATTTCGAATGGACGGAAGAAAATTATTCATTTCATGCATAAATAACCCAGGAATCTGTGTGAATTTTGGTTTCATACACCCTTTTGTTTCTTAGTAGAAACAATTTGTTATAGTTTGGTTTATACTTGGTCAAGATAAATAGCTTCCAAGTGAAAAATAAGAGCTTCTACCCAGTTTGCGTATAAACTAGATTATTCAGTCTATTGGCAGCAAAGAATTATTTTAGATTATTCATCAAGAGACAGATACAGTATAGTCAATTTCATGAGATTTCAAGGTTCTTTGTTCATTTAGCAACAACGTTAACGTGTGAATGAGTTCTACTCAACCAAGCAACAACAATCTACGTCAAAGCTTCATCCACTAAACTACTGAGCCAATGACACCCAAACTGTTCAAAGACTTGTGAATAAGCCATGCGACGTAACAAACATAATTCGTTTGAAGTATAAGCGGATGCTTTTAGCAGTTCAGTTAGTGAAGTTCTGATCATCTATGTTGAATAAATTTTTCTGAAACAAACCAGCCTGCATGGAACAGTTTGTTGTTTTGTTATGAAGAAACTCCAGTAAACTTCACATCCATTTGCATGTTCAAGTAAAAACTTACGAAAATGCAACATGTACCAATAAGGGGGAAACGCAGCACCTTTGTGATCCAATTATGAAGTATTTTCTAGTGATCAAACAGTAGTTGATCCTGCTATTTCATGAATCAGATAATTCTATTTGATAAAAGTATATAGTGACACAGTATTATTTATAAATAAATAATACCGCAGTATAATTCCAAAGACACAAATTTAATCAGCATCGCTTAATTAGATGACATAGAATTAACAAACAAACACGTTTGAACTCCCTCACCAAATTAAGAGTATGTTGAACAAGAATAAGTAGGAATTTTATAGTATAAAAGAGTGCAAGTTTAAACTAATAATAAGACTTATTTCCTATCTTTGCTGACCCTTTGAGAGCATACAAATGGTGAAAAAAGACGGGCTTGTCCTAACTGGTGGGAAAAAAGTCGTTGCTTCTTGGAGATACAACTATAAACCACTTGGATTGTTGAAATGATTGAATTTGAATCTAACTGATCGCATAAGTTCAGTATTCAAGGTTTACAAATCGTTCTTTGGCGACCCAAGTGGATCATATGGATTCAAGACTTCTAGTAGTTTCAGTAGGGTTGGTGTTACTGTTCTTATGAGAAAGAATTACTAACACGACACTCAATCTTCCCTCCTCTCCTGACTCGCTAAAGAGGAAGCAGGATTTATAGGAGCAGTGGCCGGGAACCAAACACAGAGCGTGTTTGAGGTTGGCAGGCTTACCCAATGAACTAGTGATCCCTTCATTACCAATACACTTATTGACTAGTTAAGTGTACATTGTTTTTCAAGGGAATCAAATACACTTTCTTAATACAGAACTTCATGCAGTATAATAATAATAATAATTTGCTTTATTCCAGAATCCTAAGGCGCAACCACTCAAAATAACCCACCCACCACCAGTGGATCAGCCACACTGTAACAAATACTCTGCCATAACAGGAGGTTTCAGTTTGTACAGAAATATCTAATCCACTTTTGGTTTGTTCTAGACAGTTTTACGAATGGGCAAAATCAAGCGTATATTACACAACGTTACGTAGATGTAGTAGGTTGGAATCCCTCCACATATTTGTCGACGTGAGAAACTGATATGCATTATTAGCCGTCACACAACAAATGTTTCATATTTTAGTAGATCAAAATGTTCTTCTTAGTCACCGAATCGAGTTCCATCTATTTGACTAAGCAAGAAAATATAACACTTCATTTGTTATTGGTAAAAGAATTAACAGCTGGTGGGTAAACTGCAGTAGTCAGAATGTCAATGAAACTTTATTCAGTCGTTCACACTATCCGATTTTACCTGTCAGGAACTCCTAGTGGCTTTGATGACTATTCAACTACTCTGACAAGTCACTGGCACATATTGCATAGCTGTAATGTTAGATTATTTGTGTATATACTGAACGGTGCATCATAAGCGATGAATTCTGAATGTCATTCATATCCCAGTAGATTGATTGCAGTCTACTTCAACCAGATTTGTACTCATTCTAGGACATTTCAGTCCATTTTATTTCATCATAATTATTAAATAACAGCCAATAAGGCGCCTGTAGGCACAGGTGGAAATAATAATGATGATCATAATAATAATTTTACTAATAATGATTGGTATTCTAAAACAATATTTAATTCATAACTGGAGGTACTAAAATTATTCTTCGCATTACTAAAAACAACCGTTTGCGTTTTTTTAATTGTCCTTGGTCGCCGTCATGTTCTACTGGTTTTATATGTACACGTTTCTGCCTGTTAACTTGTAGAAAATTATCACGCATGAACAAACATGCAACATAGTTGGATATTGGAGTATATCACCCTGGTTGGTATAAAGCCCTTCTAAAGTGAGTTCTATTCAGCTGTGAAATTCAAAAATTTCGTTTAACCCTGATATTTGTATTCATCTCTATGAATAGTGAAGTGTAATGACTCTATTCATTACTGACCATTGTAATTACTCCAATATCTGTGATTGAATCCCTCGTCTGTCTAACTAGAAATCAACTGGATACAGATAAATGATTGCTACTGTGACTGTTTGATTCGGATTTATTTGATAATAAAGGTTTTTTAGACTTAAGAGTACCTTTGGGTCTTTCTATGCCTGTATAGTTCAGTCATAACACTTGGTTACATTCCGAGACACGAAGCAATAGCAGGAAAAGCATAAATTTGTAACAGCAGCCAGATTAAGTGCGCGTCATTGGGTCTCACTACACGTCAAACAGAATAACCACAATGAACCATGATTTTATTCTGTCCAATGCTCAATCATCAGTTTCCTTTGTTTTGGAACGGAGCAGCTGCTTGAACACGGAAGTTTCTTGTATCAAGCACTTGACGAAAATATGAACACAATTTATATAAGCTATTCATATTCCAAATAAAAAACAAGCTACCTCATTCACAACAGAGCAATGCAAATTTCCACCAATAGCTCCCCTCTTTGCTGCCTCCATAATTTGAATGAAAAGTCGTGAAAAGAGAAGATGATCAGTGGAAACTCTGGCAGTTAGAAAACAAGACTCAGACAAAATATGCAAAATGTTAGTGGAGATAACTAAAACAAACACAGAGGAGACCGTCTAAGCCTTTGAATGGAACCTGAATCATAATGATGATGATGTGAACAGCGAACAAAAGCTTGCAGGCAGAGCCGAATGAAAGCGGTAGCAGAAGACCGGGTGTAGTGAAGAAGTGTCAAATATGTCGCATTCTTGACCAAGAATACGGAAGAATGAATGAATATATAATTATGATTTCAGTTTTCTTTGCATTAGAACAGTGAAGTTGAAACAAATCCCCTATCTTATACAGATTTATGTTTCCATTGAGTTTATAGAATTATTTCTCTATGTTTATTTGCATGATTTCAATTCTAAATATAGACTAAGTGTGATTGAAGTGAAGTCTCAACCACGCAGTAAGCAATAGAGAAATTTGCATTTATTCATGTGACAATTACACTGTTACGGTTTTTAGAAATTGCTTCAAGTGGGTGTTCGTTATCATATTCAACTCAAACATTTCTAATAATAGAATGAACGCATTATGTGATGAGCATATTTTTATCGATTGCATTTTTGAATAATTGTCACTACTTGTCCTCAAGTAAGTACCATTCCTTTTTTTATAATTATTAATCCCTTTCGTACCACCCGTTAATCTAATCACATCTCCATTAAAGGCATAGTTTATTTACTTTCCTCACATTCTTGAATTACTTAATGTGACTATTTATTTCTATCAGCCTTCATTTACTTTATTTGTCTGATCATTCGTTCGTTAAGTCATGCTGGTTTCCATTATTCTTTCTACTCTTTCATCTCTGTTATAAGTAGAATTATTAGTGTTACTATTACTCCTAATCGCTGCAATTATGTGCACAATTTAATTTAGACGGAATCATGGGTAAAGTATTCTAATATTCTTGATATTATGAAGTTCTTTCTCTGGTGACTGCCTCTTTATGAAATCTAGACTGGATGCTCACGATGCTTCCGAAAGCCAAATAAAAAAAGAGCTGACCGAAAAACAAGTGGTACCTGCTGCATAGGAAATACCTCTCGTTTTTCAATGTCTTTCAGAAAGATAGCGGTCTTTTTCTGCGTAGGATTATGATAACTCATTCGGGTTATTAACAGATTCATTCATTTAGTCTAAGATGGGACGAAATATGCATCGTGAATCTCAATGATCTCAACCATTAAATGAATAACAATCGTAATCAAAGTCGTCAAGAGAAACAGTTAAAACATTCATGGGAAATTCTGAAATTTGTCTTCATATTAGATTATATACTTAACAAGTTGTTCAGAAAGATAGCGAATGCTCTGCGACTGAAGTGCTCAGTGTATAAAGAAACCACAACTTCAACGAAATTACGCAGATTGTATGCATTCATCTAGGTGAGTGTCTTTAACGAATTCGCAAGGCTTATGATCTTTGTGGAGGCGTTTGTTGAAAAAAACGGTTGTTCGTAAAGTAAACTGCTGTAATAAGCGTCCATAAACTAAACGGATTCTTTTCAACTGCTTTATTATGAACGACCCCGACTGAGATGTAATTGTAGTTACTGAATTCTCTATACAACGGTCACCTCAGATAATTTTCAGGAATTTACATATTATATCAGTTAGAGAACCATTGAAAACCAGGGAGTACTGGACTGATCAACTCGTAAAACATAACTAATCCTTACAAAACACACTATAGAAAATTTACATATTACTTTTTTCCTTTTTGAAAATATTCAGCCACTCTATGTTATGTATAGAGTTACAACCTGAATTCTTCCTTAAACACGTCTCAATATAAGTAATCTTTTCACATAAGAGTTAATTTGATCGGTCTCCGACTCACGTTGATTGCTTCAGATGGAAATTCATTTAAAAATACAGCGATAAATCACACTTACGTTTTGTAACTACAGCTTGATTCCACACCGCATTTTTGCTACATGGATGGAATTTTCAGCATGTGATATCGGTAGCCTAAATTTTGCAGGCCGACCATGGACATCGAGTATGCGTCGGCAGGGGATCGAACCATGGAACATGTGCATGATCGGCGAAAGTCGTAACCGCTATGGTGATTCTAAGCATTCCACTAGTTCATATAGAAATAGATATTTAGTGACATGACAGCAAGGCATTCTCAAAGTGGACCGTCTCATATATAAAAGTACATAATACTTGGTGATAAGACAGGAAAATATTTTCCAATGCATCAAAGTGAATTCGCAGTTAAGATTATAGTTTCTGTGCACTTTAAGTGTCATTATCACATTTTAATCTTGTTACGGGATGATGAGAAATCAGTCAAACAGTATTTGAAAGAGAAGGATCACTGAACATCACCTCTGTCCTTGTTTTGTACCCCTTAACAGTGTTTCACCGTCGTTCCTTTCGATACAAGCCAATTTTTCATGAGCTTAGAAGGTAAACGAAACACATAATAGTGTTAACTAGATGCAGTTCTAAAGGATTCTATGCCCTGTGGGTAGTAGGTTGAACGCATCAAGCTCTGTACCACCGATTGATCGGGATGACTAGCTGTATACCCAGCTCAAAGAAACAAGTCAGCTGAAACCACCTGATATGTGCTAACAGTTTATCTAATTTGTCCGTTATTCTGAAATTAGTCCATAATCTATTTTATTAATCTGTCAGTCTGATGAAAACAAATCACATGTTGTATGAGGAGTCTCAACCAATTAGAATCCAGCAAGTGGTCAGCCGGTTCTATTTTAGCTTTTGTGACTTGATCAATATATGCCGAGTATTTTAGTAGGCTTTCTCACTTTTCTGTGTAAATAGGCGTTTCCAACATTATTGTGTAGGTCTCCTGGAGGATAAGACTATTTTGAATCAGTGGATAGTCGACTGAGAAATTATCAGGCGCTCATATTTCAAAGTGTCATCCTTACTGACCCTCGGCAACATCGTAACACTACCCAAGTTGAGTGTAATTCCCTATTGGCTAATTGATTTGCATTTTAGTTAATGTGAGTGGGTTACACTCACCTATCTCAAACAATCAGCAGTTTATGGTTTCAAGCATTTCTGCTTAGTTTCCTAATTACCATTGACGGTATCAAACTGATAACATACTGTGTTCTATATCACAAATAAGTAGATGCATAAATGAACTAACTTAAATCACTTTCCCAAATTTCAAGGGACCAAGTTTATTCAAAGAAAAGTAAATTCAGCTGATTGGAATTCTCAAGGGAGAACAAATGAAGAAGTGTAATGGAAAAGTTAAAAAATGTCACTCAATCGTATGTAAGCTAGGAAATCGAAAATGTTCACGTGAAATCAAAACAAAAGTCAATAAAACTGCAAACACGTATGGAGCAAACCTACTGATATGCCTTATGCTGATTGACAGATAATGAACTAGACTTGTTCAGTGATAAGTCCCTCAAGTTTTTCTTATTCATACTGAGGAGTGTATGTACCAGTGGGCAAGGTACAAAGTTCAGGGAGTGCTTCTTTACGGTACATAGACTTTTCGCTTCATGTAAAACACTTCTAAAAGCTTCCTTCAACAGCTGCCTTCTTTTATTTATGGCGATAGGATAGACAGATAGGATTACTTTAAATGGACTCTGGAAACAAACAAACGATGAACTTACCATCGAAAATGCATGCGAAAAGAGGTGAAGACTGCTTAATTGTTGATTGTCATTACGTGTTGGACTCTCGAGTGATACTGGAATAGTAAATCACGATTCGAGTTTGTGTTCGAGGTTGATGTGAATTTGATCGCATGCGGAGTGATAGAAACACAATGAGTAGTCATGGAACCATCTAAAATAAATTGCAGAGAACAAGTGCTATTGGAGGCATATTTCTCACTCGGAACCAAACGCTATACCAATGATTATCTGAATAATACAAGTTGTTCTTTGAATTAAACCGCCACTAGACGAAAACTTCAAAGAAATGTGTAGCGCCTGGCACTTATCTACATAACATTCTAGATCCTAAATTTATAAATAATTCATATCCAAAAGTCTTTTTTTTGGTGGGGTTGTGTTCTCCGAGCTGGATGGTTTGGTTGCGAAGCTTTCATTGCTCTACTGAGCAACATCTTCAGCGCATACTTCGATGTGAAGTGAGCTTTTAGAGTTCTCTATGAGTTTATTAGTCATCTCTTCTAGTAACCTTGAACGTGATTGGTTGTTTTCGTGTGACATTTCACCCCCTAGTTTGCTTGTCTCGGTGCTGGCTGCTTCTTTGGTCTGAATGTCGTTAGTCATTCCTTCTGCTTACCTTGGACGTGATTGGTTGTTTTTGTGTGACTTCTCACTTTCTAGTTCACTTCTTTTGGTGTTGACTGTTTCCTTGACCTGAAGTTTGACTTTGTTTTTGTGTGAATTTCTTCGTATGGATTGGTATATTTTGTCAATCTCTAAGTGTCTAATGATTGCTGATTCATTTGAATACCAGGCCTCTAGGAATTCTCTAGCATTTTTGCAGTTCCCTTTGTCTAAGATTTGAACATTGTCCCAGTCGAATTGGTGCCCGTGGTTGTCTGCATGTAGGGATATGAGGGAGTGTATGTCGTGTCTTTTGACAGCTAGTTTGTGTTCGTGAATGCGAATACGGAGAGAGCGTCCACTTTGACCAATGTAATGTTTGTCGCAGTCGTTGCAACTTATCTTGTAGATGACGTTAGTTTTGTCTTCTTTTGCCGTTGAGTCCTTTGGTTTACATAGAACTGAGCGTAGTGACTTTGTTGGTTTATGAGCGACATCGATTCCAAAAGGTTTGAATAGTCTTGCAGTGATTTCGGAGATATCTTTTATATATGGTAGGACGACTTTCTTTGTGTTTTCGCTGGTGGCCTTTGATTTGGTTGGTTGAGCTGGGGATGGATGTCTTTTGATGAAGTTTCGTGGGTATCCATTTCTTTGGAAGACGTCCATAAGATGATTTTCTTCAATTTTCCTCAAGGCGGGAGTGCTGCAATGAGTCCTGGCTCTCTTGAACAATGTACGTATGCAGCTAATTTTGTGTGATGTTGGGTTGTTACTGTTGTAATTGAGTATTTGATCCGTGTGCGTTGGTTTTCTGTATACTTGGGTTTCTAATTTTCCTGTAGTTGTTCGTTTGATTAAGACGTCTAAGAATGGGATTTTGTTTTCATATTCTTCTTCTCTTGTGAATTTGATGTCGTTGAAGGTGTTGTTTATTATGTTGTGGGTATTGTCTAAGTTTTCTCTTTTGATTATCACGAATGTATCATATATGTAGCGTATCCAAATTTTCGGTTTGATCTTTGGCAGAATTATGTTTTCCAGTCTTTGCATGACGCCTTCCGCAATCAATCCTAATATGGGTGATCCCATAGGTGTCCTTTGAATTTGTTCATACATTTGGCCGTTGAATTGGAAATAAGTTGTGAGACACAAGTTTATGCATTCCATCCAACTTGAATGCTGCATTTTTGATTGTTGTATGTGTTCGTCGTTGTTGAGTAGTTGTTCCATGGTTTCTTTTGCTAGTTTTAGTCCAATCGAAGTATATAATGCCGTGACATCGAAGGATACCATTATTTCTTGGCTGTCTATTTCAATGCCTTTGATTTTCTCTAAAAATATCCAAGTGTCTACATGGAATATGTAATTGTTTTCAGGAATCTGTATTATGTATGCTGACAGACAGATTTTACTGACCATCGTTTCAGCATAAAAGCTGATAAAACTAAACCAACTAGTGTAAGATTCAAATGAACTGTCGTCAAGATTTGACAGAATAGTTCTAAAATATTTGGGCGCCGAGTGAGAAGCAGACATTTGTAAAAAATTATATTTGTAAATTTTTAAAATCAAGTGATGTTCGTTTATATATAAACCTATGTTATGTTAAATTACGATTAATTTCCCTGAAGAAGTTCGGGCCAGATTGCCGAACGAAATGTTGGAATTACTCATTTCAATATCGCTGAGACTTTACAAATATAATTTTTTACAAATGTCTACTTCTCACTCGGCGCCTAAATATTTTAGAACTATTCTGTCAAATCTTGACGACAGTTCATTTGAATTATTTATCTATCGAATTAAATTAACAAAGAAACCGTGTAACTGGCACAATCATCGTGTTTTCACTCTCCGTTGTCTGCAACAGAATGCATATCCGAAATCCGTAGATGTCGAGTCACCTGATAACTCCAGTAAGTCGAATAAAGCAGCTCAATCTTCAGAAAGAAAGCAAAGCAATAAGTCCGACAGGGTGCTTCTACTAAACTCTAATCCTTAACAGCATAATTTTGAAAGTACTTGTAATCATAAAATTCTAGATACTAACAGTTTGGTCAGACATGAAGGCGTGATGTTAGCTGATGCATAGGAAATCCTTATTAATAAATAAAAATGGATATGTATCACTAATTATTAATACTTGATCAAAATTCTCGACTGCCCATATCTTCTTATGGAGATGTTAAGAAATGTTTTACAACTGTTTACCCCCCCCCCCACACATACACACTCTGTTTAAAGTGTTTAACAAAGGTAGACCAATATTTGTAAGTCCGAGGTCAAATTTTGATCACATCTCATAAAATTTTGTTTGTTATACTTGTTTTTTTTAATAATAATCACTTTATTCCACAACAATAACAATTTACAGCATGGAATTTTCAGCGTTTCAACTTTACATATTGTATTGGTTTAGCTCTTTTTATAATTATATAAATGTATAAAATTTTAAAAATATTGATAGTTAATAGGAAAAATATAAAAAAACCCAACAAAATTCACCATTTCTAGGTCATAGTGAATAATAAATAAATAATATAACAAATCACACATGCAATAATATGCATCATTACATTTTATAGTTTAGTTAATGATTTAAAAGTTGTAAAAGTTCTTTTCTGATATTCGTCTCTTCACACAATACTCGTGCCAAATATGGTACGGTCGAATTTTTATATTTTGTAGTACGAGCATAAATGTTTATGAAATTTCTTCTGGTCTTACCCGAAGAGATACAAGGAAACAAATGTGAATAAAGAGGATGTTCACTATCAGACAAAATATCTTTAGCTAACTGTTTACAAGAATTCATATGCCTATTGACAACAGTGTCAGTTAGTTGAGTCAAAGGGATAGCACTGACCCTACTTACAGCCCTCAATGTTCTTCGTAGTGTTATATGGTCTTTCTTGAGTAGCTCAGTCAAGAATAATGGAGAACAATAAAGAATGATGGGCAAAACACATGAATTAATAAATTGTATGAGAAGAGATTGGGTTATACCTGAGTGCCTCAACTTCTTTATGTAATAAGTCAGACGGAAAACTTTCTTAGAAACTACAAGAATATGAGACGACCAGCAAACGTTTGAAGAGAAACTAATACCAAGATAAGAAACACTTGACTTACTCTCTAACATGGTACCATCAGTATTACAACAATCATGAGATTGGATCAATCCATGCATATCTTTTTCACTTCTCAAGCTGAAATCAACAGTATTACATTTAGTTGGATTAAGTTTAAGACCATTTGAGCTAGACCAATCCTTAACTTCAGCTAAGAAGCCATTCATATGGGAACAATCCGATGTGGAAACTACAGGGACAGAAACGGTCAGATCATCAGCATACTTAATGAAGTTAACTTTGGGTGAGTTCGGAAGGTCATGCAAAAAGAAAGAGAAAAGAAATGGAGAAAGTACTGCTCCTTGAGGCACACCACCTTCAGTTAGCTGAGAAGTGGAGCGCTTTCCAGCCAAAACAGTATGCTGTTTCCTATCCTTGAAATAAGAAGACAGCCATCTAGTTGCCCAGGACTCCGTCTGTGCTGAAATCATCTCTCCTAATAAAAGTGTCCTAGGAACAGAGTCGAAAGCTGCAGTATAGTCTAAAAAAGCTGTTCGAACGAACTTAGCACCCTTATCAAAGCAGGAAACAATATTGTCTGTTGAATGATTCATGATTGGACAAAGTTTTTAAAAACAAGTGATGTTCCTTTTATACATAAATCTCCATTCTGTTAGTTTCGAATAATTTCCCTAAGGAAGTTCGGACCAGATTGACGAACGAAACGTTGGAATTACTCATTTCAATCTCGCTGAGACTTTTCAAATATAATATTTTACTAGTGTAAGATTCATTGGAAAAATGGTATCAAGTGATTTGAAGAGATGGATAAAGCAAACAATACTCAAAGGGACTCAATAGATCTAATCATATTTTACTGAACTGTTAAGCACAATGACACTCATAACAAAATCCAGCTAAAAGCATCATTGCTCATCTGTCATAAATAAACCTATTTATTCTACTTATGTTGTTTACAACTGAAAGTGTTTCAATATATGTACATTAGACAACTTGATGACAACGTAAACAGTTATTCTATTTCGTGTTTAATCTCTAACTTGACGGTTTTCATTAGGTGTAACCATTAAATTTCAGTGAGAAATTCATCACAATGACATTCCAACTCATGATTTATTTCAGTTTTGTTTTTTATTCCAGTGACATTTACATATGCATATGTGATGCGAGTGTAGTTGTTTGTTTATTTTGGGATATTCCAGTATGACGTTTACACATAAATCTACCAGTTGTAGAAAACTAATTCTCAGTTTATAAAAAGTGATAGAATTTAATATAAAATCCAGTGAGATACCAGAGAAGTTAGAGCACGTGAAATCAAACGAATTTTAATGCTGACGATAGTACTAGAAGGAACAACAATCAAATTTAAAATAATAAATTTGTAAGCGTAATTATTTTAGAAAGGAAGTAAACGCTGTTTAACTAAGAATTATGACACATGTTCAATATATTTACGTGTCATCGCCTGTAGACCCCAGCATATGAAAAGAAGAGGAATACCACATCATATATTTTATAATAATACACAATAGTCACTTAAACGGATAAGGTCCCAGACGCAATTATGTGCTTACACTTGTATAAGTGCGTTCTCACAATATCACAGGATGCTTTATATGGTCTCACTTCCTGCCATTTCTACCAGAATTTTTCGTTTGTTCAACATATGCATTTGGAGTGAGAATGCTTGACTAAATTTCGTCACCTATCCATAAAATAAATACTTGTAATAGCGAATCTGCACTGAGAAACACTCAACTAGGAAGACGTAGTATCGCCCAGACACCAATTTATGTCATATTGTTGTTTCTAATTATGAAGTGGACGATGAAAATAGGTATATAGTATACTGCAAACTTGCATCAGGTAGACACACTCTGGAAAACTTGGATATTTGTTTCTACTCATCTTAGAACACTTTGGCGGCTCCTAACGCTGACACCACTCAGGACAGAATCCAAAATCTTCCGGTTTCCAAGTAAACCTTTTGGCTTTTCAACTACTAGGTAGGAACCCAGTGTCATATGTGTCTTTAACTCCTACTAATTTGCAGCATACGGAGACATCAACAGCTGTAGACTGTGACGGATATTTGTCCAAACAGATAGACCTCAGTGATCATGACTGCTGACTAGTGTGTGTGGTAATATTTTTCTCCCGTGATGTCAGAATCATAAGGATAAATCATATCATAATTGAGGGCAGGGATTCAACAAAGACGTTTATTAGTATTACCGTTATATACCACGTATCGATATAAAGCTGATGGATTCAGACATGGTGGTTGAATAGCAAACGGACTTGCTTAGTTACCTAGAGGTTACGATTTCGATTTCGCCTGATGTCACGGGTGTGTGCTGAAGAGTATCTCAGCATTTGGAGGAAACAGCATTCGCTTACTCATTGATTCTCCAGTGGGATTCTTCTCGGCATCGATTCGTGACCCAAAATGCAACCAGACAAGTCCCTGCAGCCCAGTTTATAAATATACATATATATATATATTTATATATATGACAGGATCTCAGCAACAAAATAAACCAGAGACAGAACATTTAAGGCTGTATTCAATTTAATTAAAGACGGAAGCTTTTTATAATTTAAAAAAAGGAAATACCCCTTGGTCAGAAGACAATTTTCCTCATGAGCAGCTTGTGTTACGCAAAACCCTGTGAGACTTCTCTATTTCTTTAAATTTTCAGATTTGCATACTTTAGATAAGGATCACATGATTTCGTTGAGCAGCATTACTACATATTGTACTGCAGTCTAGACTACTAAATACGCAATTTATTTTTCTAAAATGAGCTACAAGATGCATTAGACAGAACGAAAGGGTTTCTACATATTTAATTTCAATTTCAACTCTAAAGAATGTCGATTATTGAAAGTATTATTACTGTACCACTCGTTCGGTTTGATTCACATGGAACGTCCCAGTAGGGCGGAAGAAAATCATTCAAAAATGTGGGACGAAACATTCATCTCAGACTCCATGGCAAGCCACAAATAAAGAAATATGAATAGTGCCAGTTATACGTGCAGTGAGTTACAAATGAGTTCCCCAAGCAAACGGTCACATTAATCTCATGAAATGTCATTATTTGACCAGTCAAAACGGATTCTTTTCAACAAATCATCGGTTACCACTTCTTATTCATGAATAAAGAGTAATTTTTCTTGAATTTGATTTTATGAATAACAATTCTTCAATTAGACACTAAATAATGTCATAATACAGACTAAATTCCATCAGTAAAGTTTGCAATAGAATCCCTATGCTAGGTGGATTGCCATCAAGGTATACTCAGAAACCCTTTTAATAAATCGTTGAGAGCAACTGACAGGAAGCTTTGAACCTGGGTTTCATGCTCGCTGGTTCTCAAATTTCCGAACGGATATCAGTTACTGCAACATCTAAACTAGGTAAATGGCTTCCTGCCGACCGCTTTCCAGTATCTGATAACAGGAGTAACATTTCTACTAATGAGATTTCACAGTCATATTTGAATTAAGTAAAAAGTCACTTTATGCAATTAGCACATAACATGAAAGACCAAAGTAAGGCGAAATACTGGAGAGGATGGAGATTTCTCTGTTTCGATAGACAGCACTCAGACCCTAAGGAAACCACAACTGGGAAACAAAACAGATTCTTTTTTTTCTATAAACAGTTTGAGCAGTTTCAAACACTGACCATTTGAAAATAGCCCAGAAATATAATTCAGTAAAATATACACCTAACAACCATCAGATTTCTATCGGTATAACATAACTCACAATAGATGAATAAGTGTGATTCACTTACTCTTCGATGAGAGCAGGTGTCCAAACATCTTATATGAATATCATTTTCAGCAGCATATCCATAGATACCAGCATCATCTATAGTCACAGAGTTGATCTAAAGTAGTGGACTTGATCAATGTGTTCGATCGGCATCAAGTGAACGATTATCCACATTAAGAGGTGTAAGCTCCGTAGTTAAAACCAACCAGCTCAGAGGTAAACAATTACTAATGGTTCCATTTTTACGGATGATTTGATTGCCTGCAGACTAACTGAGGATCTTTGTTTTGACCTCCAATACCAGAAGACGTTTGGTGGAAGTGGATTAGAAATCACTTTGTATGTTAAACGAACGGATAAATTGATTGGAACATAGACAAGTGCATTGATTCTTACTAGTGGAACAACTAAATAAGAGATCGGATAGACGACAATACAAAAAATGTGACTACCTGACAGTATTTAAAATAATGATAAGGTCTGCTAGACGAAGTGACACTTTTCAAAATATGTTACACTGACTGAAAAGTGCGTGAAATAAACATGCCTCCTACTAGCATTCCACTTTGTTTTAAGCAGTTTCTTTCTATTTTAACAGGAATATTTACGTTCAGTCTTATACGTAAAGTAATTCCCCTGAATCTTTTTTAAAACAGGCATTCGTTCAAAAAGTATGCGAATACGTCTTTTAAATGTGTCGCTACGATCAGTTATTACTGCACCTTTCTCTTAACATGTCATTAAATGCAATGCCGAAGGCACGACTGATTTTCTGATATATATATATATTCATAAGGTTTGCGACCATCCTACCACCGAACCACTGACACACATTGAAGTAAACATTTAATATAATTCAGCAGTTTCCTATCCTTCTATACAATCCACAAGTTTTTTACTGACCACATGGAAATAGGTACTTCGACGTCTTTTTAATTAGCCAAAATTCGCCTGTGGAGCTAAAAGAGGATGTCAAATTAAGAGAGAACACATTGGTACTTTAACTGATTAAAAATGCCTATTAAAATTTTCAAAAGAATGGATACTGAACAAAGAGTACTCTTTTCGATAACCCCTTCATCATCAGGCTCTACAGTTGTATATCCATTCATTTTAGTGAATAAATGAATTAGTGTTATGAACAACATTAATGTTGTTTAAATAACACCGAATCAATAATGTTGATAGATTACAGCTCAACATCATCAAAATAAAATAAGCTGAATGTCAGAGAAATTAGGAAAGGTAATATTACAAATTCATGAATTTATAGTCTCTACTGAAGGCCGGCCAGGTCAGTAGTAGAGGCTGGACTTGCTTCTTCTGGACATAGCACTGGTTGTTTAAGGCGAATTGCAGTAGCCTCTGCTGTTTGGAGTATGAGGTGCTTCGATGATTTTGACAATTTGTTAGGCACTCGGTAGATTATAGGGAAGGATTCTTCCACGCTGGCTTTATGGCCGATTTGCACCAGATGGTCCAGTATCGAACTGTTGATGGTTTTCACTACACCTTTACTTAGCCATAATGCGAGATGTTTTCGAGCACGAAAAATCAAGTTCCTAGAGCATCGGCCAATATAACTCGCTCCATTACAAGCACAGTTGAATTGGTAGATAGAATTTGAAGTGGCTAGGTACTTCATCTTCCAGTCGAGATAGCACTATCGGTCGTGTAGAGAAAAATACGTGTAGTTCGCCAGCATTAAAAGTTCTTTGAACAGATTTCTTCAATTTCCTCGTAATTATCTCACTTGCTATTTCACCTTTGAATGGTGGTCGTATATAAAGAGGCTTCTTGTTTACGGGTAGTGAGTAGTCCTTTTCTGCTTTCTTTGTCATGTGTTTCTTGATAAGATCGTACACAATGCCTAATTCTTCTGAGTAAATAGCTCTTACTCTGTGGCTGAGGGTCTTCACTAAAATTCTTTTGTACTTGATAGGAACGAAACTGTGAAAATGTGTATATTGTCCTGTGCAAGTACTATTTCTATGCAAATTTCCTTTTATGCTACCATCTGGTTTTCTTGTAAGGAGCATGTCCAGGAGGGCAATTCTGTCTTGGGATTCCTCTTTGCATGTGAATTTCATAGTCGAATGTACTTCATTGAATTCATTAATTATTGTACTCCAACCTGAGTCATTATCAAAAAGATTGAAGGTGTCATCAATATACTGATAATACACTGGTATTTGATATTAACTAAAAACGTAATGTCACTTGAGAATATATCGCAGACACAAGAGAAGGTATTTTATTGTTGATTTTATTTAGCTTTTGTAGCTCTCCATTTAGTAAGTTACCAGTGTGCTATAAACCTTTGAATCAATACAAGTGATTTCACCATCAGACTGAGCAAAAGATTGAATCCGATTGTAGGAAAGTCTGTTTAATGCCTTGACAGAATTCCTAATGAGAAAATACCTAAAATCTAACTAAAATTTAGGACAATATCATAACTGTCTTATATAATAGTGAAAGTGACACACTTTATGATTTTTTTCTGTGAATCGATTCATTTTTTCTTCAAAGAATCCCTGAAACCGTAATTTAAACGCTGATATCGTGGGAGTATTATTTCCTTTAATTCCTAGAGGAAGATAGGGCTTCACCCGCACGTCTTCATTGCGTTCGGTTCTCTGCTGAAGGTATTACTTGGGTCCAGGTCTGCCCACATGCTTTCTTTTCCTGTTTACATGACGTCCTCCAAGTCACCCTTGCACTGAAGACCAACTCGCCGCTTCGCTTTCACGTTCCACTCGAGCAATGGCTTGTCTAGTGATATTGCTTAATGGTTTCCTCCGAGTATGGCGAATCCACCCCCATTTTTTCCTGCATATTTGTTGCATAACCGGCTCCTAGTTGGTTTCCTTCCAGATATCCCTGCTGCTGATCTTTTCTGGCCATCTGATGTTGAGTAGTGAGCGAAGGCAGCTGTTGATGAAGATCCGTAAAGAAGCACTGACTAACATCACATTGGAGCTGAAAATCCTAATTCACTCCGTAGTATTCGACTGCCTTCGTATCTAAATAAGTGCCATGTGAGTCGAGAACTAAAGCTTCTACCGATATCATAAAACACCAAACTAAAGTAGACTCATTTCACACGACTTGTTGAGAAAAAACAAAAAAAACTGTATATGAGATCTGGCCGGCTGTTGATTATGCGCGTAATACTGTGATTGTCATAATTGCTCAATTTTGTGGTTAAAAGTTCACAAAGTTATTCAATAGGCGTTTGTGTAGAAAGATCAAATAATCGAGAACACTCAGTCTCACAATAAATGATTTCTCTTTTCGCAGATTTTGAAGGAAGTAAAGCAATGTGGCACTCAAAGACAAAGGGAATGACATGTGTTATGTTTATCTGAATTAATAAGAACATTTTAGAATTTTTACTAGATACTGTTGGCTGAAGGAATGTATCTAATACAAAATGGTATACAGAGTGAAATTGTAGGAATAAGAAGGAAGTTATATATAGTTGGAAGTGGATGAATGTTTAGTGTGAGTAGTCGGAAATAAAACACTTTCGAATTCAAATCTTGAGACTGAAATTCGCTAAGGAATGAAAAATTATAATAGTCAACAGAGAATTAGTTGAATGAGGAATGAGAAAGTAATCAGAGTACTCTTACGTTCACAGAATTCATGTGATAAGTGTTGAAATGAAATTTATCTCATTTAGTGAGTTCATTGACCACACAACACCTTCTGTATTCGTTTGTTATCCTATAACAGGTCTAGTAATGAATAATCCTGCGATTATAAGTTGTCCTAATCCGGAGAGGAGTACTGAGTGTCTTTTCGGAAAGTCAGTGGAATTAAATGCCATTTCAGACATTTTTAGTTTAAACATTCTCCTGTTAAGGTAAATCAACTTTCTATAAACTGCATAGATAGTGGTCTAGTGTCTCTGTTGTTCTCTTTTTTGAAATCACAATTTTTCAACCAAAATTAAACAGCATTGATTTATCACTAGTAACCAAGTTGATTTGGATGACCAATTTCAGATGGCTGATCTTTCACATAACTCTCAGTCCTAATAGCAACTGATGTCCACGGGTGTGTATGATATTCATCTACTCATAATAGTGAGTAATATCTGCAAGCGATTTATGTTAGTACTAGAATGGTGTAGCCTAAACTACTAAAAGTCTTGTGTGTTCCAGAAAAATTCTGAACAAAATAACAGTTGATAACTGCTGTACATTCGGGGTGTTTATGTTATACAAACTTGACCAGAAAACTGTCCTGTTGATTTATTCCTAAATTTCTTTCGGTTTCGTCTTCGCCATGCGTCTATTGGAAGAAAACGAACATTAAACTCAGGCAATCAGCCTTTTCTTTAAAAAACACGAGTCATTAAACTTGAGAAGTGTGTTGTATTCTAGATAAATATTTTATGTGATCTTTCTTCCCACTTACACTTATGAATGTTTCTTCAATCTTCCGCATGCCGTTTATGCTGAGCAACTATTGTTGCTTTTACAGAATTTCACTTGACCCAATTTTCTTTTTGAAAGCTGGTGTGAGGAAGACAGAACCCCGTCATTCCTCAGTTTACAGTCATTTTCATTTGAAAAACTCAACCGTCTAACAACTAATTTCCATAATTTGATATAGATTCAACTTTTGAAGTTGAACAAGCCATTTTCAGAAAAGACCAAATAGTAGTTGGCATTAAATAGAAAATATACTTCCGAATTTGTTCCCACTTAACAGGTTTGAGATAGATTAAGTGTCTGTTAGTTTTTGTCATGAAGGAATAACAAAACTAATTCAGCTTTACGAGATTTTGAAATAACAATGTTCAGTGATCTAAGACAAACACGAAAAGAATAAATAGACAGCAACATCTACTATCAAAAACTCCTTATACATAGTCTTCGCTTACTTCTACAAAAAGGCATGTGAAATTCAATAATGTCAGCATCTTGCGACATAAACTTTGCTGCTGAATGATGTTAAACCGATTTCAAGAAATCCAAGCGAACAGGTGCCTCTGTGCGTATAGTAACATAGAGCTATTTGTAAAACATCTCTAATGGATTGGGTTCTTTCGTATTATTTCCATATCCATTCGTTTCTTAAGCAGACAGTGTAACATTAATTCTTTTGAATATTTAATTACCATTAATTACAAGGAACTTCAACACTGCTGAATGTGTAGGCAAACAATTACACAGCAGCTATTTACATTTGGAGATCAAGTTGATAAGTGTCTTAATAACATCACCTACAGAAACCCCACATTAAGGAAGCTGAGAGACACCTTTCTTAACCACTCGACCTTTCAGACTGATGCATATATCAAACAAAGTGAATCACGCCACTACAGAAAAGCTGTGATGCTCACACTTTTTGGTCACACGGTATTTACCTCTATGAAAATGGGAAAATCTCATTTCAAAACTATGATGCACAGCTGCTAAGCACAAGTGACTTTCGAACTTCAGAATTTTGGTCACCTTTGTCTGGTTCTTCTTGTTGGAACCACAGTGTGAGCAGTTGAACGAATTAGTTCCAATCTGTCAGTAAGACCAAATATCAGTCAAATCAGTTGATAAATCTTCCTGATGTCTGACATCAACTTGACATTCTTTGACAATTCAAAAATCAACTAAACAGCACTAAAAGATAAATTCTGCGATTAAAATCAGTCTGGTTAGTTGAAGTTCATTGTTCAACAAACACAAACGATACAGACAAAAATATCAACAGGAAAAATGGATAGTTAAATAAGCAAAATGAGTAAAAATGACGGCTTTATTTTGGACAAAATCCTAACACAATTTACAGAATTCTCAGATTAATTAAATGCATAATATTTCGCCTTCATCCACTGACGTCAGTCTGTTTTATATATTATGAAGCAATACTGTTCAATCTGATATATAGACTCATCTCTTATGATATTTTCCTCTCGTCCTCAATAAATACCGTCGCAGACTGAAAATCTGCGTGAGTACATTTAGCGAACCAGGAAAATGTAGAGATAGTTGAAACCAAAAGAATTAGAGAAAATTTTGATGAACTGTGCCGAATGTAGATTCAGATGACCCAGTTTTCTAATCAGACAAGTATTTATTGCTACTGAACATTCTAATAGATATCGCTTGTTATTTTATCAACTAAAAAAATGTGAACTCTGGCAAAACGATCTTGAAACAACGTGCATTTATATGCACATATCGATGTAGCACTGTTGGTCAATGACGTAATCAGATGACTACAACTCAGATAAGCAGACGGTTGATTCAGTAATGGCGTCAGTAAAAAAAGCAGACAAAACTGATACATAATGAAACTGATACTCATCTGATTATACAAGAATGAGATCAGGTTTGTTCGTACATTGCTAATTTCGACTTTAGGAAATGTTCTCTGACTTCCTGGCATAACAAGGAATAAAGCATTTTATAGAAATGAAAATGACCTAAGTTTGAAGAATAAAATATCATTACTTATGTTATAACTCAGGATAACTGACAGTCTAAGACGTAACATATCACCAAATTCTGCATGTAACTTAAATTGTTTTTGTTTAGGAATATTTCAGCGTCTGATTAAGTAAAATTCAAGGTGGAAAACTGGGGAGACATCGTTGTGGTTTTGATTCCTTCGTTATGTTACGACTACATGGAGAGGTTCCAAAAGCAAATCGCTATTTCGTCATTTGAAAACGTATTTAGCTGGTCAAAATAATGAAAATCACCTTTCATTTCCACTTCACACGTCCACCTCCACAGAACAGTCTGACCCACGACCGACTTGTCGATAAGTCCCCATAGTGATTCCATTCGACGGCCTGGTCTGGTGAATTCATTCAGCTGTCTCCTATGCATTCATCCAATCCACTCGAGAATGAGGAATCATTTGACAAAAATGAATAGTCATCTAATGTAGACGGACCTGGTCTTTGCAATCAGAGTCTATGCAATGTCTAATGGATTTGCTTCCTACTCATGCTCTTCTCATTTCGTAACCCTGAAATCAGTGTCAATGCAACTGTCTCTTCAAAACAATTTTCTCTGAATAATTTACACAGTGAATACTAGATTCCGAAGTAGCAGTCTACAGATACAATTTATCTGGTACAGTGAACCAGTGGCGAATCAGCAGAATAAATACTCAATCTGATGCGTGCAGTTAGAAACCACTATTTTTTCATGAATCGGTAGGCGCATTTTATTAATCGAATACATGTCTCGTTGACTTCTACATCTATTGTCCTAATTTCCAGGTGCAGACAATCATGCGTATTCCTGTAATTCCTAACGCTGAGGTAAGGCTTTGCGTGTAAGTGCACAAATTACAATGCACATCTCTTATCGCACAGGCTACGTAACACTCAAAATGCTCATATTCGTGATGCATCTAGCCTGAATGTGGTTGTTTCATGCATCAAATATCCATCTGTAATATCTGAGATTTCCCTCCTACGTTACGCAATTTTTTCGATAGACGGAATGTAGGCAGGAATACACTATAATAATCACTAACTGTATTTATGAATTCTAGAATTGCCTTCGTTTATCTTCAATCGCATTTATCAACACAAGAGTCAACTACTGGTTGCTGAATATGGATTAGAATGCACACCACAGGAAATACTCGATGTCACCTATTTTAAGCCAGTGAAGGAATGTATTCAACCGCGAACATGCCCATCATACGCTGTGTAGATTGACAGTGTAACTTCCAGTGAAATCAACTACATCAAGTCAGTATTCAATGAGACAAATTTAATCAGCGAATTTCTGTTAACACTTTTACAACTGGCTAGCTGATTTCGGAGATCACGTGAAATTGGCAATTACTCTGAATTCTTGAGATGTCGAATGAATCTGTGAATTTGTAATCAGAAAAAAAGGAATTTGTCAAAATTGATTTATATCTTATTATCACGACACCCACAAACAAATTTCACATTTCAATTTTCATTTCGCAAATCATTTTTGACACTGAGAATCACGACACCTATTCTCACAGCAGTCTTCATCTGCCCTACAGAATTCACCTCCTGGTTTACAACAAAATTGAAGACCTGATGATTTGCGATATCGACATTCAGATGACGGACAACACTTCTCAAAAGTAAGAGTGTCTTTATCGATATCTCTACACACACAGTTTAATCCTTTCGAAGAAAAGAAAAACAAAGATATTGGAATCATAGGGGAAACGACAACAGAGTTTGCTTAGAAAGTTAACGTGAAATTGTTAAGAATGTATTTACCACGTTACTAACTTAACACCAATTCTCGTCTGAATTTGTAGGCGACGTCAGTATGACTCAAGTGAAAGCAAGACATTTGTCAAAGTTGATTTATTTCTCATTATCCCGACACCCACAAACAAATTTCATATTTCAATTTTCACTTTTCACTTGACATCGAGAATATCGACATCTATTTTCACAGCAGTCTTCATCTAACTTACAAAATTCACCTCGTTGTTTACAACAAAATTGAAGACCTGATGATTTGCGACGTCGACAGTAAACAGTGGGACAACACTTTCCAATGTAGAAAGGAGTATATTTGCCATCCCGACACAAACATTCATCTCCTTTCAAAGAAAACAAATACAATGACATTTGTATTTCATGAATAAGGGTGGTGCAGTTTGCTTTTAAAGTCAGCATGAAATTGTCAAGAATGAATTAGTCGATAAATTATTGCGAGATAAAACATTCACATTACTACCTTTACACCACTTCTCGTCCGGATTTGTAGGCGACGTCAGTTTGACTCAATTGAATTGTAGTCAGAGATCAGGTTTACTTCATAGTTGGCAGAAACCTGGCATCTAATCACCGACAATAATGTTATCAACTAGCATACATTGAAATGACAGAGATGCAGAGAGTTTATTCAAGGCAACCGATGCATATCTTGCAAACCTTGTCAAACTTCCTATAAACATCTGAATATCTACTGTTCACTGTTTTTCATAGGAATGCTAATGATTATCTCCATTGTGTCAATGACCAATGGTCAAGCTTTGAAACAGACTTTAATTCATTAGTACACAGATTTCACGAATTTCTTTCTCTGTTTCCTTTCATGCAATGGATTAATGCAGACATATGCACATCAGCGAGCATATATTTCAACAGATCTCTCCTACTGAATTGACTATCCATCATGTGTACAGCGATGAAACAGTGTGATAGACACACGAAGAGTGTTCACTCAGATGACAGAAGTGTAGAAATTACAAAATGTCACGTATGTTCCACAACCGTTGAGGAGAAGAAAACGTCTCCAGTGAAGCAGTACCAAATCCTCTACTCAAATACCGAACTCCAGGACGGAAGAGAGAACTGTAAACACTCAACAACACATACGATTATCTGAAGTAATGAACTGAAACATAGATCCACCAGTGATAATCATTATTAATGTGACTATGGTGGAACAATGAACATTAGAAATGTGATGGACATAACTGATTTGTGAATAGTTGAGATGCTGTTCTAACACATCAATATCCACCATTTATATATCCCACTATTTATATAACCGAATGTGTTTTGTTGGTGAACGTGTCAATCTTGTTGCAATTGGACTATAATTCGTGTTATGTTGGTACTAATGAAACACAATTCGACTCAGGGTAGTTGTTTGCCAATTTCCGACTAATATCAGTAGTTCTTGCTTCGCAAAAAGTTGGCGACATCGGAGTCTGGCACAATCAGTTCGTGCATCATTATCTTAATATGAAATAATGAACACAAATCACACCGCATCAGTCGTATTTCACTTACGAACGACTAACTAATATCAACACAAGATCAAGTGGCTGAATAATTTAGTACGGATGACAAGCATGTGGGCTGAGTAATTCTCTTCAATTCATGTGATGAGGAATGAAAATATCAGATGGTTATTAAGGAACATGAGAGACAGGTAAAAAGTGATTTGTCTGAAATAAATCAGTTGGCGAAATTCTACACTTTTTATTGAAATGCGCTCTCACCAATTTTGAAATAACCGGTGATGCACATGCAGTTTTGAAAACTAATTTCCTGACTACTCAATTTGCAAGCCTGTTGTTGGAAAAACTGTTAGCAATAACATATATGACAACGTGACGCATTCACTGATATAAGAGTATATTAGGTTCGCGAACATGGTGAGCGCATGTCCGAATGCAACACTCTTCATCGAAGAGGCACGATGATCGCAATTCTGAAGATGTAAGATATCCACCATTCCGTGTCGCAAATCGTTAACACACAAAACCCTCACAACATGGCTTTGATACTGAGTTCTTACAAATTCCACCAGAGGCTGAGAAGTTGGAATCTTTGGAGGAAAACAAATGTCAATGAAAATGAGGGACACTATGCAAGATGTCTGCGATGCCCTTTTATTATTTCAGTTGACTTCTGTTATTTCCATTACACCTAATTAGATAAACTTGAAAATTCTGACGGAATCAAGTAATAATCCTAAATCCTTCATAGAGCGATATTCAGGATTGCTGAACAGTAAATTAGTCATCTATCAAATATCAAATAATACCCAACCGACCTAATGAACACAAATCTAGTATAATACACATCACAAGAAAACATACCTGAAGCCCGTACAACCTGGTCGCCCATCACCACAACTGACAATACCAATATCGTGAGCAACGTAGAAGTGTGCATATTCGGATTATTATTGCCACAGTGTAAAGGGGAAAGCCATTATATATTTCCCACTGTATCCAAATGGTGGACATATCTATGCCATTGTGATCACACACGAATGAAGATTGTTCACACTGGAACATGAGTGAACATTTCGTTATGCACAGGGATTAGTGGAAACGTAGTCAGTGTAGTGAGATCAATGAGAAGAACACGAGTATTCGTCACGTAATTTATTGTAATTGAATGTAACATTTAGGTTATACACGGTGTCCGTGAGTAGTTGTATTGTGTGCATTGTGGAATAGACCAAGTCGATTATTATAATTCTATTCCAATAGTTGTTGTTTGCACACACACATAAGTTCTACTTCTTCACTGCACATGATCATACTGACTGTTCGAATTGTTATTTTCATTCTCATTTTGTATTCGGATGAAAGTGACTAAAATATGGTAGACGCCCTGTGCATAATCTCGCTGGAAATAATAACGAAAATATATAGAACTCGTTGTTACACGTAAACGAATAATGTAACAGAATTATGAATAATTTGGTTTCCATGTTACATGTGGAACATTGATCGAAAATGAAGAGGAGAGAGGAACCAGTTGGGCGTTGACGAAGTGAGATCGACATGACTTGCTGTATGTAACACTTCAAATTGAATACAAAATTTCCGTAATTAGGATTCACTCCTGTGTTCGAATTTCAGATTACCACGCACAGAGTACTGTAAACGCCTGATTGAAATACATTATCAGCGTAGTCGAGGGATACATTTCAACATGATATTAGGCACCACAATAATAATATCGACAGACTGGTCGACAGTCTCAAATACTATTTCGCGTGTGATAGTGATTCCCAAGTAGTGACGTCCTTCGCAATAGAACAGTCATATGCCACGTTGGAAAGCGGATTCATTGAACCACCACTGTGAAGTGACTGAAATCCAGAGAATGCATCTACCCTGTTGGTGGCATTTACAGTTGAACACAGTTAAACTGGCACTGTCACATCCATGCAGGTCTCTTAGTTGAGAATCGTTTCGAGACACAATCCCACAATTCGCACATAGAAGCGTTTCTTGGATGGATGATGTTAATTCCTGTCTCATATTAAAGTAAAATTTGTATTTACAGCATAGTCGAGCACGAAATATTGACTGCGAATCACATTTCAGATGAGTGTAGAAATCCTGACGTTTCTATTAGATAGCATTCTAAAGAATTTGAAGTCTACGAAACCTTTCAAATTATTTTAAAGTTTGGTTAATGTATCAGTCTGCCATTTGAACATTATGTAGAAGAAGATTCAAGTACGAGTGGTTGCTCTGCATAGCCCGGGACACAAAACACAGTCATTCCTCACAATCTGTGAATGGAGCTGATTCAAAATTGAAAAGAGTAATCACTGATCAAGGAATATACTCGCCAATATCTTCCTCATCACCTTCGACAGCTGTATGCGCACAATAGTCAAACAGTAATTGTTATCTGCAAGACAACTAATAAAATCCACTTAGCAATAGTCATAACTTGTGCATGTGTCCATACTCATAACCGTCATTAAATTTGAATGAATAGGATATCAGTCAATGTGAGGTATAAATGACTCTCTCACTGCTGTTATAAATACTGTTTGAAACTTACCACTGACTTCATTAATTAGAATTGCTGGAAATAGGATAAGAAATCCAAGTAGTGAAATAATAATGAATCCCATCACTTCAAAATGTTTGTTTGATTATCTTCGACCGTGTATGAATAGATAATGATTAGATCCACATTGTAATGTGTGGTGTAATGTATGAATTTGCATTGCATGTCTATATGTTGGTCAGTGTTGCACTGACAAACTGTGTACTTAACAGTGTTAATGGCAAAGCACTGGGTTGTGTTATGTGAACATATCAATAGTGCTTATTCGATTAGAAATTTCTGTGTTTCTGATAGATAAAACACATTGACATATCTCGTGATATCAACTACAGTTGCTTTGACAGGACTCTTGCTAAATGGCTTCGCAGATTCATTTTTATAACTACGATATATTTTCAAACAAAATATGTGTTAGTCAGACATCCGCTGAAATGTAGTGTTCTCCACGCTTAGATTGTACTGAATGGCGATAAAATCAAACTGCCTCTATGTGATTCCTGATGACTTTATTCATAGGAATAGAAATACGTCCCGTATTCTTTCTAATGAAGCTGATTAAAAATATATGCTACATTATTTGAACAGTGAGTATTTCAGAATCATCCGAAATATAAACATGAGAGCAGTTAAGCCATTCCCTTACAGAAATTAGTAAAGAGATCTACAAGAGTTAGCATATCAAACAACATCCAAATTATAAACATTAATGACAATTCATTACTTTTGTATGTTTCAGAGAATTCACGTGTACATCATTGAAAGCTTGCCCAACACTCTACTGCAGTCTTCCATCACTAGATTCTTTGCTTGAAAGAACAGTTTGTACCTTCCCACTTTCTCAGATATCAGTCATCTGAATCCTGATTGCGAAGAATGTTTCACATTTCAAAGAACACGTTTGGAGTGCTGCTATATTCATGTAATCTACTTATCCGAATATCTACTAAAAAGACTAATGTCGTTATTTTCTGCCTAATAAAAGCCGATAGTCCAGCCATTATCACACTTGACATCAAATAAAACAACACCAACAGACAGGGCGTCTACAAGAGGACAATGAGAACAACTTTTGTAGTATAAGATGAATTCATCTTATTTTTATACGTTGCATACAACTGCCATCGATGAAGTTGTATTGTCGTCACATCAATCATATTAGGCTTTTTTGCTCAATAATTTTCAGAACAATTAGGTTGACTTTGGAGTATGTTGTTGAAGAGTTGAAGAGAATTCAGCGATGAAAATTCTCCTTTTGACAATTTCATTTTCATAGGCGTACAATGCTATACATCATTCATACATACATGCACATTCACGATTACACGGCCATGAAAATGAAATCGTCAAGAAGAGAATTTTCTTCGCTGAAGTGAAGTGTTAGTTTCTAGCTAAAAGAAATTTATGATGAACAGTTTCTGTGATAATGTTTAACGAGGGAATATACCCAAACCAATATTTATGTTATTCACAAAACTTGTGGTTATTTGAACAGAAGTTTGTTCGATATTGTCATTCATGGATAACTGCTAGTCCCAGTTTGTTTCACGTGTCCGTTATATAGAAGCCGTTAAATATCCGTGTTTTGATGATAGGAATATCTCAATATTCATGAAGGAATATTGAAAAAAGTATTGACTTCAGCTCCTGGGAGGCTTACCTTATAATTCAAATCTTTAAAGTATACCAACGAATTTCGGCTATACTTTCATGAACATGCGTTTTCTTCCAATGTTGCTATAAAATATTAATTGGCAACAAAGGTCAGATGCTGTTATCAGTTAGTAAACCGAGTCTATTGAATAGCTAGTACTGAGGTTAACATTAAGTATCCAGTCTTCGTTCAATGGTCAAATATGCCCACAGAAAGACGGAGCCAAAGAAGACTCTTCACTTGAACGACCACTGGTTGACTGCTTCGTGGAATACCTGGAATTAGATAACCCCCAATCGACCACCAATTAATTTACAGTTTACAAGAGTTACCTTGGTGATAACGATGAAATTACTGTGTTAAGTAAAATCTTGAAAATCTTTAGGCATGCTCATCGATCAACCGAGTTTAAAACTGAACTCCAGTTAGAAGGTATCTTGTCTTTCCTAGGTGTTCATTTTTCAAGTTTATGGGATGGATCTCTAGAAAGGCAGCTGATGGACTTACGCTTTTGTCTCAAAACGCAGAAAAGAAATTGCATTGCCTGTATTGAGACTACAATCTGTCGCATATGCACTGAAGACACATTGAATTAGTATATAAAATGCTTTAGGAATAGTTCAATCACAAGCGAGAATTAATCTTCCTTCATTGATAAACACTTAAGTAGAAAGAAACATTCTGCAGTATGCTGGATGTGCCAAAGTAACAATCTGTTGTGCATCTGAAATGAAATAAGTGAAAACTTTCAAAATCTACTGTCGAGAGCAGTTGGGAAAATGTTCTTTGCCGTTTTTTAATTAATCTAAATCTTTTCATATAATAGATACATACGTGAATAACTGAAACTTTATCTGAATTCCCACTGAGAATTGAGCACTGCACCTGCTGATTTGAAAGTGAAAAAATTGACTACTAGACAACATGAGCCATGAGGTGTAATTTTCGGCAGCAGGTATGTAATTATTTCTTTGTAAGTGCAGTCCACATTGTCGATGCCAGTGTCAATGAACAGGCCGCTGGAACCTTGTAAAACGACTATCAGCTATTATTTATCTATGTCAACAGAGGCCGAAAATTCTGACCCAATCAGTCAACAGAATGACCAAAATTAGAATAGGATCCATTTTTCCCTATTTAGCAACTTCATTAATTTCTAAGTAAATAGCTTGATGTTTGCTTGAGCATTGTGCGTGAACATCCTAGAAAAGAGATCAATCGACTATCTTCTGAAACATAATTTTGAATCAAATCTGACTGATGTACATATGTGACAGAAAAGTTACCTTTATGTACAACTTAATGAATGCAGAAGAAATTACTCGCACAGTTAAGTCACTATCCATGAGAAAATTCCAGATTATCGGACCACCTGTATTTCTTTCTAAATCATAAAATACACACTAGATTTATTTCAGAGATTTAAGGCAGCTGAGATCGGATTTTGATATACGTAGATGTACTACACAACAAGTGTTTCCTTTCAATATTTAAAAATTTCACTAAACCCCCCAAATGAATATGAATCGATTGACGAAAGGAACAAGTATTTTGCATGATAAGACTGAGTTTCAACATATCCAATAATTCGGATATGTTCCTAAGTAGTAAAATGATTCATGCTAACTGAATTTATTAAAATACAGGTGTTATACTTCTGTTCAGGAAACTGATTTCTTCAAACGAAAAATCAAATTACAGTACATGTTGAAGCGACTTTCCTACTCTAATTGTTGTCCATGTAAGTTCAAAATACTTAATCATGTAGAAGAAGAATAATAAGTCGTAATAAATTTCGCTGCCAGGATTCACTTCAGCACAATGTATTCCATGGTATTCTTGATATTGTTAGAGCCAGCTTGACGATTTGCATTGGTCACTAGAAGTACACTGAAATGCCGGTAACAAAGTCTAGTTTTTCCCCTATGTAATTCGCCCTCTAGGTGAAAACAGAAGGAGGCGATGAGTATTGCCTGCTTTCTTACTGAAGGAGAGTCCCTTTTAGAAGTAATGAAAAACAATAATTACTTATAATTAAACATTTACATGAATTACAGTTTATCAGTTCCACACGTCCTGTGATAGTTAGTCGAATACCATGAAAGTTGGAAAATGCTACACGATCTTTCTGTGTTCGAACTGAGAATAAATCAACAACGTTCAGTACACTCATTTACTTTAACTTCCAATCTTTCACTCACAAATCAGTGCAATCCAATCATGCAGCATCATCTTAAATTTAACGCGACGAAATAGCATACCAAACATTCCACGATGTCTGCTCAGAATGTTCTGAGGACTGCATTCTATCAGCATCTTAAACTAGAAGGACAATATCATCAAAATACCGTCATTCCACAAGACTGTTCTCTTGCAACATATCAATCACTTTGTCTCTGAAGTCTTTGAGGATCAGTATCACTTGAACATTTCTGATAATATAAATTCTTAGCACTACCATCGTGGTCAAGCACTGTCATAACTCTTTTCTGCCGGTAGAGTATAATACCGCATTTTTGCCAAGAAATATGGAAGTGTTGAACGGCAGTAAGTATACTGGGGGTCTGTCGAAAGGTTAAGATTTGACAAATATATCTTTGGCGTAGCTCGGAAACTGACTAAAATATCGCTTAGGTTACACATAATTACAGATCCACAATTTATCCATATCACCCCATGGTTATCACATGACAAATTGTCTTTTCTTTACATAACTATTTTCGATTTCGGAACATTCGTTAGTTAACCTAGACAACAGGTGATTACCAACTCCCTTTTATAATCTGGAATCATTTCATCAGGTCCCACTACTTCGCATCGTTCTGGAAAAAAGACGACTCTTATAACCTCATTTGAAGACCAAATACTGATACATATACCTCATTCATATAGCTGTTGGATTCTAGGCGTACTGAGATTCCCGCAGGCCAACTAGATTGTCACTCTAAGTGTTAATTACGATGTTTCTGTTGTGAATCCCACAGAACAAATTTAATGCCTTTTTTCTTGAGAATTGTTTTGCTTATCATTTTTCGCTTACAAGTAGTTTATTTTATGCGCTTAGATGTTTGTCTGATTATACCTACCAGTGATGATCTTTGAATGTATTTGGATTCCCTTACTCACCACTGTTGACGACTGCACCACTGTATGACCCAGAATGAATCCTGCTTCTGTGATAAATTCACAGTTTACCAAGAGCCAGGTTAATATCTTCCGAACAATTAAAATTGAATCTTGTGTTTAGAAATGCTCTATGATTTCACTGATGACTTCCGGATCCTTAGAGTTATGTAAACTTTACTAAATGACAATGACTCTCACTGTTCAATAAAAATACACCCCAACTACTCATCCTCAATGTCCGGTGCTCTGTGTTTCACTTGGTGTGCAAGAAATTATTACGTCATCAGAAAATAAAATTGTCAGTTGATGCACTGATATCACATCATATTTAAGTGTTCATCTCTTCTGCTGAATGTAAACAGAATAAGGATGATTAGTTTATTGTTAATGACGTCAATAAGCAGGGAAGAGATTGTGTAGTCTTGAAGGTGTGAATATATATTTGTGAGAACCACTTCTGATCTTCAATAATGAATAGAATATCAACACCACTTGAAATCAGTGATGAAGAAGTTTACCTTCGATTTGCAGACTACATTTGTAAATATTATTCTTGCAGAATACTCTTTGCATCTTCGAAAGGGCTTTTTTTCATATATTTACTCACTGTCAACATAAACATTATTCTTAATTGTTTGCTCATAAAAGCACGCTTTTCAGCCAGTCTAAGGAAAGCACTGATCGTACTAAATTGCTTATGCCCTAGTTAACACTGGCTTCTTATTTGCATAAACATCGACTCCAGATATTAAGTCGAAATTATATATTGATGGAATAAGAACGGTTGTTTCATATGTGTGTGTAATATTTTCACAGTTAACAAATGCAATACATTGCAATGACAAAACACGTCATATTCATGATTAGAAGACATTTTTACTTGTTATATTTGAAAAGTATCATCACGACTGCATTGGTTACCAGTTATCCTCTCCCAAAACACAGTCGACGGTTAGCCTAGTGTAAATTCACCGCGCGAATTTTGGCATGCACAAACCTAAAATGCTAAATGGTTACTTAATTTTCTCAGTTATTCAGTTATACATGTATTGTGTTTTCCTCCAAGCTGCGATGGTAACTCATCTAAATAGCAGCCCCATGCTTCAGTTAGTGGGGTACAGAGGGCATTCTTGAAAAGCTGTTTTTAAGAATATTAAATAACTTAAAACATGATACAATATTCGTTAACTTTCATGTTTCCGAATAAGACATGTAATTTAACTCTGGTTGATCTGGAGCAAACTGAACTTGTCTCACTTTAAAGTAAGCGCCCCGATTTCAAACTCGTTAAGTGACAGCTAGCAATAAAATAAATAACGCGCGCTGTATCTGCTGGTGATATTCTTAAGCAACTGAAAACCTCTCTCGTAAGGACACGAGTATTTAAATGTTGGATTATTCTTTTCTCATAAGTAATTTTAATAGATCAATGTCATGCATATGAATATGGCACCCTTATATTATTACGTTATCACACTTGTCAATTATCTGAACGTTTTTCTTTACTTTGATGTTACAAACTGGCAGTTTGTGTTCTTATCAGATGAGCAGTTGTGTTACGGTATACTAGAATGTTTTATCAGTAAGAGTTGTACATGCGTCTTCTGTGAAACACTTGGTGCCCTGATTTTCCTGATTATGTTCTCGTCGAAATGTTGTTATGCTTTAGACTTGATAGTGATTTTGTTCTACCTAATGAAATAAGTAGAGAACACGTCAGCCTCAAATGGTTCTAGATTTGTAGCTTAGAAATATCCATATTAAGCTGTTCATTTTATTCGACATTAGGTAAACACTGAATAGATTGCGTTTCTCTTTTTATGAGTAGAATACTTTTTATTTATGTAATACCAACAGTTTAGCATCTGTTATTTGTAATTCTTTCAATCGAACTCTATAACCAACCCATTCATTGCCTCAGTTAACCTAAAATATAAATGTTCACTCAGCAGTTTCAGTCTTCTCACTTAAACATGTGTTGTGTTTTCCTACAAGCTCTGGTGACAATGAACCTCAAAAACAGTTCCATGCTTTGGCTTGTCGGATAAAGAGCGCTCTCCTGCAAAATTGTTTCGAGAAGCAACACAACCAGATCATACACTAACATCGGTTATTTGTGATTAACAAATTAATAAATAAATAAAATGCACTACGGAGTATTCATTTTCATTCGTGTTCCCGGTAATTATCCCTTCAACTACTGGAATTTTACGCTTATAAACGGAGTAAAGCGCCTCTTCGAAGCTACTGGGTTAGTGACGAATACTACCGAAATCGAAACTTGCATTAAATCAGTCAAATATATTCCTAGGCAATCGGAAATATTACTCAAATGTTTGAGTATTTAAATGTTAAGTTATTCTTCATCCATGGGTAATTTCCACTTAAGTTATCAGATGTCAGCGTATTTGAAAGACTTACCTTATAAGTGACAGGTTTTCAGACTTTAAACGCACTTATTTAGATAATATCACTTCGACATATTATAATCTCGCTATACTCGTAAATTATCAGGAAGTTTCCTCACTCAGAAGTTAAAACCTCACAGCTGACATTCATATGAGATGAGCAATTAAACTAACAACTCTAAAAGAATTTTTGACATCCGCCTTCTATGAAACACACTTAAGGCTGTGATAATCTTCATTTTACTGTCATCGGAACATTGTTTTCCTTCACACTACATAATTTGAATATGTATAATAACACAGGAGGAAACCTCGTCAACTTCTTCTGTCTCTATATTCAAGACTTATAAATAGCCATATCACATTATCCGAATTAATTATCATTAAACCAGATATTGAATAGATTGAGGCTGAATTATCCCCATCCACCTGCTTGGGTCCTTGAATCAATGAATCAGTCACTTCTAGAAGTGGAAATTCGAAAGGTTTCGAAAGTGAAGTAGCATAGTATACGTTCTTCAAATTCCTCATAGGTTTGTTTCACTGAACGGAAATGTACCGAATGTCTGGTTGTGTAAGGGGCAAATATGTCTTCAGAAAGCGAACATTTTGATTTAATGAAATCCGTTAGCGCAGAAATCTATTAATGATTTCAATGAGTGTGAATTCTATATTGTTCGGTTTCATTTGAGATATCTTTTCTATGGGTTTTAGTTGTCCACTGGAACTTATCTAAATCTTCTACCGAAATGCATCGAAATGTAGAATTACTCCTTAGTTATCGAGGAGATTTCTATTTAGAAATTTCAAGTTTTGTTAATACAAATGATCAAATGTATGTTGTGCTTTTACACAACCGATTATTGTATACGAACTGTCATATGTGGTGTTATCAGTGTGTTTGTTCACTTATAAGTGATGTGAGTGAAAACTAGAGATGACACATCTATCACGATCAGTGAGTCAAGTGACTCACTGCTACTTTAAACTCCTGTTGACTCAAGATTCATTTTAGGTTTTCGAAGGAGCCAATTTATGATAAAAATTTTCAAAATCCGTTTCTTTTTTGATTTAAAAACAAAATGAATATCTGACCTTTGGAATTTGTCCGGAATATTGTATCACTAAGCAAGAGACGTATGACGCAAATATCTGCTATGAGGAATTTTGTCGTCATCCGCTCCACTGGTCTCGAAGTACCTTTCCAAGTAAATAAAGTGACCATTACGATCATCTACTTCACTTCCTTTCCCTTATTGAGACGTCGGCGCAATCCGGTCTTGCATCAACTTCCTACTTTTGACAGCAGTGAATCATATACAAAACATTCGAAGTGTTCTGCTCAAAGTGTTCAGAAGACTGTATCTTATCTGCATCTTCAAATAGGAGTATGAAGTCATTCGCATACTACAAGTCAGTCAGAGTTTTTTCTGGTAACAATTCGATTTCCTAAATCACAAATGTCAGCTAAGTAAATTCCACTAGAACACCATTGGTTGTTAAATTTTACAAAACTGTAGGATTTCCATTAACCTCCATGATAAGTTGGAATTATATTCTTGGCGCTCTTTTCATGGCAAAATGTTGCTGCAGAACCTCGCGGTTGACTGAGCCAAATATTCAAGGCAGAGAATTACGGCATGCATAGGATAACCATAAGTATGCTAATATCCCAAAATCTGTCGAAAGTTGCAGATATAATCAATGCAGATTCGTCTTCACCAAAAGCCTGCCTGCTTTTCTTGGGTTTGTTCATCACAAGCATAGCCTAATTTACGCATAAAAACTGAACCTTGAACTTCAGATACTACATTAGTCAATCTTGTGCCTGAATGATTACCAAGCGACAACTTGAATTCTTAAGACGATTTGCACTTGTCAGATGGCACTATCTCTGTTTCTCAAACATTTAAAAATACTTTAATTAACTCAGAGTACAGAGAATCACTATCGTATTTCACCAGTTCTGAATTCATTCAATCAAGTTCTACTACTTTAGTTCTTTTCAGAATGCAGATACCATTTGTATACTCATTTACGATTGTAGTAGCTATATCCACATCTTATGTAGGTTGATGTTGGATGATGGGCGAATGGAGACTGACTTAAGGCCAGCTAAACTGCACTTTTTGTATATTTTGAGGGGTAACATGCAGCAGAATTTACTCAAAGATTTCTTCGCTTATCGTTTTTCTATTATTATTCGTTTCCTTCATGAACCTAAACAGTTGTATGCTGATAACTGTTGCCTATAGCTTTCCTGTGTATTCAGCTTATGTCCTCAACTACTGTTCATGATAGTCTTGAGGACATTTTAGTTAGTTTCCATTTGAGCTAATCGGTGTTTCTAGATTATGCTCAAAAACACATCCATCATTCACCCCCTATTTTAACGGTTATATCGCTAAATCTAAGGCCTTGTTATCACCATCTGTAGAACGAAGAATCAAGGTTGTCCTTTGATATTTCAGAATCCCTATGGTTTCACTAGAGATTTCTGAATCCTGAGGGTTTTGTCTAATTTCCCAGGCGACATTGAGTCACATCACTTAACAATGTATCAGCTTTATTATATGAATAAATCTGTGATTGAGTGATTAGAAAATACTATTATGTTCAATAATCAATAAAGCATGAACCACTTGAAATCAGTAAGACATAAGGTAACCTCCTTTAACAGTTTGTATCTTTGAATTTTGTTTCAGAATACTCGTCGTCTCCAAATGAATCTTTATTTTGGAAATGTTTACTCCGTGTAAATAAAACGATGATATGGAATACTTTGTCAATTAAATTATCCTCCTTAGCCTGGTGGTGTTGGATCTAAACATGTGGAACCATTTCCTCCAAGATTTGGCGGCAACCTATCTAAAAAGCAGCTCCAAGTTTCAACTAGTCGGTAACAGAGAGCTCTCCTGCAAACAAAGTCACATACATAAAACAATGCAATCAATTCAAATTCCTTCATCAATTGTTTGTAAATATTCAATAAATAAATAAAAGGCATTTTGTTATGCTATTGACACCTGTAATTTCATGCTGATAAATCAGAAGCACACTGACTAACCTCACGTCGAAGTACGAGCCTTGATTTTATAATTGCAGTAGCTTGGTTAGTGACTGGTAGCAGTCAAATCATAAACGTGCACTATATCAGTAAAAAATTATTCTGAGACGAATGTGAGCGCGTCTCAGTTGTTTGAGTATTGGACTGTGGAGTTATTCTATCCTTAGATAATTTCTGTTTTAATTACCGGGACTTTAGCATATTGATAAGCCTAACCTTATAAATTTCAGATTATCGGATATCAAAGGCGATCAAACGAACATCACTTCCACATATTATGACTTCTTCTATCGTTTCAGTTATTCGGAGGCTTCTTCACACAGATCTGACAAACTCATGTTCCATTCACTTCAGTTATTCCTAAGTCTTTTTTCTTGTTGAGGGGTTCAATCCATCTTCTGTGAAACCCTTAAGGCTAGAGATCATCTCCAAATGCACTCCCGTCAAAATATTGTGATGTTTTAAGATAGATAATAAATTAAGTAGATAATTCCTTCACCTGTTCTTACTCCTGATGTTCAATTTGTAAGTAACCGTATCACATTATTCGAAATGTTTGTCATGGAATCAGACATTCAGATTTTTAGAATCGTTCAGTAAGTGAATCAATCACTTTGCAAGTGGAAGGTTGAAGGATTTTAAAGGTGAAGTAGACTGGTAAAGATTCGAAGGACTATCGAACGTTTTCAACTTAGTATCACTTGTTATATCTCGGAATTACTTTTGAATTTCTTACAGTTGGATTTCAAGAAATAATAGTTTCATAGTGTTTGATTTCATTTCAGATATCTTCATCAGAGTATTTAGTCATCTGTAGTGACTCAGCAAAAGCTTATATCGAAGTGCAGTGAGACGTATAAATACTTGAATAAACTCACCAGACATCCAAAATGAATTCTCTAAGAGTTGGATAGATTCCTGTTTAGAAATTGCATGCATGTGTACAAAAAGTGGTTGGTTATCTGTCGCCATTTCACCAACGCAGTTATTTAATGCAAACTTTCCATTGATGGCTGCCTTGTTATGCGTGAATGGACTGACCTGTCTCAGTCACACATCCATTATGATCATTGATCCAAATAAATCATTGCCAAATCTAATTCTGCCTCACTTCAGTGTCATGCTGGATTTCATAAAGAGCCAATTTGACATTATCGATGCCGAAATCAGTCTGTCGTTTGATTAACAAAGTAGATTGAACAAGTGATCGGCGGTTTTCACGAGAAAAATTTAAATGTATGCAGCTTTACCGTTTACTATCTGAAGACAAACTCATACACATGATTTTTATATTTTTTAAAATTTTTTCGATTACAGCTTGATGCCACACCGTATTTTCAGTACAAGTATGGAATTTTCAGCATGGATATCGGTAGCCCAAATTTTACAGGCCGACCATAGATATCGGTTGCGTGTCGGCAGGGGATCGAACCTCGGACCATGTGCATGGTCGGCGGGAGTCCTAACCACTGTACCATCGACACAGTCCTGAATAGGTCTGCTGTAGGAATTTCGAAAGAAATTTGTGTGGACAACTTTCCTCTTAGTTGTATTCTATAGCTGACAATATAGCATCCTCGTCTACTCGTTTTGTTGCGGAAACGTAATGATAGCACGAAGGTGACCGTTGTTATTCTTGTTTTCTAAGCGTCCTTAGTATTTGATTGATAATGCTGGTATATTTTCAGTAATTTATGAAATGGCCAAATGTATCATTTAGCTTGTGAATACTGTAGGACGTGACTGAATCGTTTTTACAAAAAGCCGACTTGAATGTGAATATCCTAGTGGAGTAACCAATGATTTTGACTTCTCCTAGTTCAGATTCGGATCATAGGGGAAGTGTTACACTAACATTGGTTCTGCGTAGGCCTTTTTCATGAACGCTAAGTTAATCATAAGTCTAGATCAAGAGCATCCCACCGTTGGAATTCAGATAACTGCAGTTGTTGATGTGCAATGTGTATAAAAACATGAACACTGTTCTGACTGTAATCCGGTTATAAAAAATAAGGAAAGCTGAAGATATTAAACTCTGAAATATAAGCTACGGTGGTACTCCGTTGACTTCACAACACTTGGTCACAGTTTGGATGGATAAATTTGTAAAATTTAGGGTGTAACATAATGATTACATTCATAAATGTCGTTAACGTGAGGAAAGGCAGTGAGGCTTAGCTGGTCGTGCTGTCTGCACACATCTCGCACAAGATGGAGAGTGATGAATTGATGGTCATAATTTGTCTATTGAATGTACAAATATATGATGCAGTTGCTGCAAACATTTCATGAACATACTATAAACACGACTGAAAGGTGTTCTGTTCAGATAATTAAAATGATTTTCTGTAAAATTAATCCGTATTCTTATACTACTGTCAATTCATCATTAAAGTACACTTTCCACACCAACTGATAGTCACACAGTAGAATCCACTACATTAGAATCTAAGATTTACTAATACATAGACCACCAAACTGTCAAGCTGATGCTCGAAACAAAATCCTGTAGTACAGATATCTTAAGAATCTGTAGATCTGTTGCATACCAATAATAGGCAGTTCTTTAGATAATGACAACAGAACTTATTCTAACAGGTTTTAAATTCGGAGTGTATCAATGAGGTCTAAGTACGCAGAATGTGTATTCGAAAGCATCTAACAAATAAAAGATCTACATTAGGTTTTCTCTTGCAAAAAACAATAGATTTAATGTTCTGTGAAAGTTTCTATGTAAAATTCAGTGTTTCAAGGTAATAACAGAACACGTTTTTAAAATCGATAAGTATTTACTGAAAGAACATTGAAAGTAAATCTCATTGCACTTACTTCAAATTGAAGATGACTGTACACAGAATAAGGAGGTAACATAATGGATTTTAAGCTTAGAATCACAGCATAAAATGAAATGATGGGCGCAACATTAGTCATTACACATCATATCACTTCGAACCCTAAACAGTGACGGCACATATGTTCAAAGTTATGTAAAATTGCTTATGCAGTGTATTAAAATGAAATTCCTTATTACATATGGTCATTTAAAACACTATAAAACATTGATACAATATCGATGGCTGAATGACTTTTCATTGCTCAAAATAGTATTAATGTATTTACATGACTTCTTAACTTGCTTTGGATATCTTCACTCTGTCCTGTATCTAGATACTATTTTCTATTTATCCAGGATCGGTTTTCTAGCACCAACTTTCCATGTATTGTCTTGATTCGATAAAACATTCAGTGATCGACCTATCTGTCAGCTATTAACACGTAACATTCTCCTTTTTATTTATATGTAAAGACACAATTAAGTAATATCGCCAGTAGTACTGTGGTGAAAGATGGTCGCTAGCCAAATTGGTTGACAGTAATTGAGGTCAAAGGTCAAGGTTGTCAGGCGGATACAGTTAACATGTAGTTGAGCTGACACAGCCACAAGATATGCAAGGTTAACCTTGCGAGAGAAACAACCAATCAACAGGCTGTATTTTCTACTTACATTGACCTACAATAATGTACATAAAAATCTATAAATACGTGTTGATTTTCCTAAATAAACGATCTGTTGCCTGGCCCTTGTCTTCTGTTGATACATTTGGTGTCGCTGCCTACCGACAAATGGAAAGCCTATGCCCTGCAGTTTTTGATGGAGACATATGGATCTTCGGGCAGGACTTCGAGGCTTCTTCGCAGTTGAGTGGCGTTCAAGATCTGTCAGCGATGAGGCTGCTACTTGGGACGCTGCTGAGAGGTCGGGAGAATGCAGCATATGGAAGTGTGAGGCGAAATACCTACGAATGTGTGACAGGGTCAGGCAAACAGTTTCCAAAGTGGGAAGGACCATATATGGTCACGTTGAGATGGGGTTACGCAGACACAATCGCAATGGTAAACACAGAGAAACAAGTGAACATCCACAAGCGCCAAGATTTCAGACAGCAAGACAGAAGAGAAAAGTCCCAAGAACCGAGAAGACCGAAGCAACTTCAGTCGCAAGTCTTTGACGTGGGGACGAGTGTGGTGAAAGATGGTCGCTAGCCAAATTGGTTGACAGTAATTGAGGTCAAAGGTCAAGGTTGTCAGGCGGATACAGTTAACATGTAGTTGAGCTGACACAGCCACAAGATATGCAAGGTTAACCTTGCGAGAGAAACAACCAATCAACAGGCTGTATTTTCTACTTACATTGACCTACAATAATGTACATAAAAATCTATAAATACGTGTTGATTTTCCTAAATAAACGATCTGTTGCCTGGCCCATGTCTTCTGTTGTTACAGTACTACACCTCTGTAAATTTCATGAAATAAACTGATTAATTATGAAATGACCGTTTTCAGTTTCAGCAGATTAAATAAGTGCCGACTAACACGTATCTCTCGTCATCTACGAACCTGATAATTTGAACAATACTTTCAGTGAAATAATCTGAATTCACAAATGATATTAACAATCTAACTAGTATACGTATTATCAATGACTGAATCAGAGACTTGTACAAGATATATGTTAAGTATTTTTACGTTGAATGAACAAACCTTGGAGACTTTAGTTATCATTTCTGATACACGACAAATAGCCTAAAGGCGTATTGGAATTCGGAGGTCAAACGTACCATAATTTCCAATCTTAGCACATAGTGTGTTCACCGTTTTACAAATTGTCTCCTCATTCTCCATTTTGATGCAAACATTATTCTTCGAGAAAGAATAGGTTTTTATGTTAACAGCATCAAACGACATGTATTAGGATACTGTTGCGTGAAAATTTGTTTAATTCGTCATGCGTTTATATATACTGCCATTTTCGCCAACAGACTATTCATAGCCCAACACTTAATAGCGCATGCCTAAATCTAAAATGTGTACTGTTCGTAAGAATGGAGCTCAGTCGTTAGACAACCTGTCCACTAACTATGACCATTAAATAATATTATCTCAATTTGACTCAGAATCTTTGTTGTCAGTACTATTTAAACAACAGGCCTAAAGAGATTATCCGATTCGCCATTTTCGAAAGTAACCAGCAGTGATTTCAGTTTACTAATGTGTTATTCTTTTTCAACTGAACATAAGTCTAATTGTCCACTGCATACATGCATTCACCTGCACAATACTGAATTCAGTAACTGAAGAACATCAACGCTTGGGTGTGTGTCTATCTGGTGAAATCCATGTTGCCTTGTGTATATCCCTGTGTTTGAACACACTGCCACCAATCACCAAATCATTGAAGTCGCTAAAGTCTGAGACGAGTTCACCATTTTCGTTCATTTCACCGAGGGCCTCACGACCCATGGTGAGTTCTCTTCCTGTATTGTCTCCTCCCACTTTCGCATTCATGTCGCCCATCAGGATTTTGATATCGCTCTTTGGGACGTTGTCCATTACTGTTTGTAGTTGACTGTAGAAATCCTCCTTCTTCTCATGTTCTGAGGCGTTTGTAGGCGCGTAGCACGGAATGATTGTAACCTTCTTTCTTTTTGATTTGGACCTGGCTGTCATTATCCTGGAGGAGATTGGTTCACACTGCATGAGAGCTTTAGCCGCTGTTGGTGACATCATGATGGCTACTCCCTCGGTGTGCTCGTGATTGTCCTCTGGGTGACCGGAGTAGATTATTGTCTCTCCAGTTGATAGTCGGCTCCTTCCACATCCGTTCCATCTGCTCTCGCAGATTCTCAACACTTCTATTTTATATCTCTTCATTTCTGCGGCTACCTGAGCAGCCTTTCCAGCTTCGTACATTGTACGAACATTCCACGTCCCCATCCTTATTTTTGCTCTCATCGAAAGAAGGCACATCGGCTGACTGGCTTCCCGAAGGCTTTCACCAGCCTGCGTCATTTAAGTTCCCCGATTCCTGCGAAAAATAAGGTCACTATTTGTGATTTTATAATTTTGAATATATTTGTGCGTTGAAGTTTTCGTAGCAATTTGGTTAAGTTTTGGGGGTGGAGTTGCTAGCACCACGCCCCAACCCTCCCTCTTTATCCGGGCTTGGGACCGGCTAGAATACTAGTGACTATGTAATCTAGGCGAGGTTAAAAAAAAGCCGGCAACATCCGGTATTCCTAGCCGGTCACCCATGCAAGTACTAACCGGGCCCAACGTTGCTTAACTTCGGTGATCGGACGAGAACCGGTGCTTTCAACGTGGTATGGTCGCCAACAATTTTGCTTTACGGATCAGAAACTTGGCGGGTCACCAAGAATATTTTCAACAGGTTGCAGACCTTTATCAACAACTGTCTTCGCTTCATACTGAAGATTGGATGGCCGGAAAGAATCACAAACAAGAAACTATGGGAACAAACGAAACAGGAACCAATCGCCCAACAAATATGCAGGAGGAAGTGGAGATGGATTGGACACTCGCTGAGGAGGCCGTTGAGTGACATCGCGCGTCAAGCCCTCGAGTGGAACCCGAAAGGGAAGCGGCGAGTGGGACGTCCAAGGGTGATATGGAGGAGATCGTTTGAGCAGGAGATGAAACAGTATGGAATAACATGGACGCACGTGAAAAGAACAGCAGAAGACAGAAGCAAGTGGAGACGTGCAGTTGAAGCCCTATGTTCCACTAGGAACCCAAGGGGAACAAGGGTGTGTGTCGTACACTTTATAGATAGTTACATTTTATCCATGATATCGACGATGCAAGAATAATGCATTCCATTGAACAAGAATCATTTAAACGATCTGATTACAAATTGGGTGAGTACTGCTGAATTATTTAAATACTCCAGTACATGTGGGTATATGTGTGCTTATGTCCTATCCATATTTGTGATTAATAAAGGTGGGATAAGATTAAAAAAACATTTACTTACCAGCTACTTCATGTAGGAAATAAGAGAAAGAATGTAAGGAGGGGTGAATAAGTTAGCACCTCGTCACTTCTGAACATGTAGAAAGTGGAAATGTCAATGTATGTGTTTGCAAATATCTGAATATTCAGCTCACCTGCTGATTTACTGGCTTTGTAAACTTATTGCAAAAGTCTACCTCGGTTTCGATAACCACCTTAGATCAATTCGTTAGGCTTCCATTTTCATAAATTCATATTCTTTTCGATATTATTTCCCATATTCGATAATTAGTGAAATTTCTGGCATCTTTCTTTTAAAGCATACGGACCACCATCGAGTAAATTAATAACTTTTATTATTCACTTGGTGGAGTTTCTTCTGTCGGAATGTGTAGCTATTTGGGTTACAGTTTTTCCACGGACAATGCCGACTGGCGACTGCATCTAAGCCTATACCGATCTCATTGCCATAAACCTGATATTTGAGCGAAATTTTGTGCAGTTAGTTGAATGAAATGTCAGTAGATGGGTTGAATGTTTACTGACAAACGAAATCATACTTTAGTGTAGAATGAAAACTGGATCCATGTTATTCTAGATCTATGCTTACTCTTACTCTTCACAAATTTATAAGGAGGAAGTTGTGTGTAAATTAAATTTCAGTAACCGATTCCTACGGAAGCTGTTTATATGAAATTAAATATTATCAATATGAGCAAAAACAAAATTACTGTACCGCTGTGCAGTATATGAAATAAATTGATCGAATATGAGGTAAGTGTCTTACGTTTCATACGCGAGAATTAATGTTTATAAGCACGAATGTGTCACCAGCCACATGTCTGACATTTCATTAAAGACGTTCACTAAAACAGTTGGAATTTATGTATTGTGTTTATAATTAAAAAGGTATTTGGATTATTATTCACTGGATTAGAGATTTGTGCATGATAACTGAATGGCATTACTACATCAGTTACAAATTTCGATGTCTTGCTTCTGTTACCTATCGAGTCTTTGGTCTTCATTGCTGATACAGGAAGCAAAACTTTGAATAGCATTGCAATTTAGAATACAAGAACACGGTCATTTTTAATTTCAGTAAGTACTAATGTCATCGCTTTATTCCAACTAGGTGAACGACATTGTGATTTTGGAAGATCTGTGGTAGGACTGCTTTATCAATATGCTTGTTGGCGACAACTCTGAATACAACTACACTTTATGGACTACAGTTAAGTGAGAACTATTTCCTCATTCTCTCCTTGGCTCGAACAATACTCCTCCTGAAAAATGGTGTTTTCGTTCCCAGAATCAAGCCACACATATAAGGTTTTTGTTGTATGAGCACTGTTTTATTTTTCAGAAAACTGTAATGAGATTTTATCCATATGCCTGATTCTCAAAAGGTAATATCAGTTACATGGAGGGAAGGATTATAATCCAACTCAAAATCCAGGACCAGAAAAGCCTCTCAGTTGACTCAAATCATTGGGAAGAGTTGTTTTGTAAGGATATCAAGTATCCGTGGTCATACTCGTAAAATCAAATCTAATCCTTACAAACCAACTGTTTAGAATTATTCTGATGCTCGCTAGTGACTTGGTACAGGACTGACGGAGTTTCCTGAAGTTCCGCTGAGACGTTGTGACTAGTGAGGTTCATTGAGTCAAGTGCAAGGATGGATGTTTCACCGGTGACACTGGTTGGTAGTTGCGATAAATCACGAACTGGTAGAAGTTAGAATTCTTGGGCCATTAAATCGGGTCCCAGTGGCTTAATAGTACACCAGCTTACCATGTAACTGGAAGATCCTCGGTTGGAACCCTGGCAGTGGTTACCTGCTGCCGATGATTCCCAAACTAGGATGAATCAACTGTCCAGTCCGCCTTGATTTTCAATGGTTGTCTAACTGATATCAATTCGTTGTGGTATTCGTAAAAATCAAATCATTCCTCTTGGGATTCACAGTGTTAGCATCACTTCAACTTCATCGTTAACAAACAGGTTCTCATCAGCCACTGTCAGTGTACTTGATAAATCAGTTTTGTATAATTCTCCAAAAAAACTTTTCACTTACCTACTTCCTGACCTGAGAAATTATAGAGGGAATACAGGAAACTGTGAATAAATTGACGCGTTGAAATTAATTACGAGGAAGTCCTGTATGAGATTAAATGTCGGTAGTTGGTCTCTACATAGGCTATTTATTTGGTGTTGAATATAATCAATATGCAGAAACAAATGTTACAGAGAAAATACCCTTTGTGATACTATCACTGTCAATCTTCAGGACATTCAACCGTCTTCACATGGGTTCAACCCTACCCAGATTTACTTGAAACACCTCATCTTCGCCTAATTTTACCTAAGTAATCAGTTAGTGAAATGTAGCGCAGCATGATGAATGTTTTAACAGATTATAACCGTATGTGACACTCACTGCTCTTGTTAATACTCTTTGAAACGTACCGTTGACATCATTTAATAGAATTGTTAGAAATATGATACAGAATCCAAGTAGTGAAATATTAAATCCCATCACTTCGAAATGCTCATTTGATTATCTTCGTGTGTATGTGAAAAGATACAGATTAAATTATCATTGTAAAGTGTATTGTAATGTATGAGTTTGCATTGCATGTCTATATCTCTGTCAATGTTGGACTGACGAATTGTGTACTCAACCTTGTTATTTGCTAATCAGTGAATCGCGTTATGTCAACATTCCAATGGTGCTAATTCGATTAGAAATTTCTGTGTTTCTGATAGATGAGACATACTGAAATATCTCTCAATATCAACAACAGTTGCTTTGAGAGGACTTTTTTAAAATGCCTCCAAAGATGTACCATCATAACCACGATACATTTTCAAACAAATATGGATCAATAAATCAGAAAGCCGCTGAAACATCCTGTCCATCACAATTATAATGTAATGAGTGGCGAAGAGATCAAATTATCTCCAGGTGATTCCAGATAACTTTATTCATAGGGGATAGAAAGGTATCCTACTTTTATTCTCATGAAGTAGATTAAAGTATGTGTTACACGATTTGAACACTGGTCTTTTCGGAATCAGCGGGGATAGAAAGATGAGAGCAGTTCTACCCTTCCTTTTACAGAAATGAGTAAAGAGGTGCACAAGATTTGGCACACGTGAATTATAAACAATAATGACAGTTCATTACTTTTATTTGTTTAATGGAATTTGAATGTTCATCACCGGATGGTCTTACAACAGATGCCTGCATACTTCCAGTATTAGATGCCATCTGGAAGCAGTGAACTGGGGAACAATCTGTAATCTAACAAATGTACAAAACGAATAACAATTGAATCTATCATACGCTGATGAAACCATTCAGCGGTGATTCTCACTAAGCTGTTGATTGTTAAGCGAATGGAATGTGGCTAAATGCGCATCTTAGTGTTAGGTGGAGACAATTTGAATAAGCACGTTAAGCTTGTGGGAACTATTGAAGTAAGCGTGGCTGTGTGATAGCAAAATGTGCGTTTATTGAATCAAGCGACTGCTGAGTTTCACTCAGCACTATCGATCTTCTACAATCAAGGACATACTAATTTAATTTTCGTTTCATTCGGGTATCTGCCATCTCCCATTCCCTCTCGCATTACAAATATTTTGATAATGTCATCACTGGTGATTTTCACTTTCTTAGCAGCAGTTTAGGTGATACTACATGCTTTTGGACAACATATTATATACTGGTGCTCAATGTCTGAAAAAAAACACCGTTTTCTAATATTTCCAGTGTAAAACCAACATCACACTTATGGTAATCACGGAGATACGTAGTCGTGTACTTACCACTACCTTCTTTTCATCAGACAGATGTTTCATTTATTCTCATTATTGAAGGTTTATAAGTTCAGCAGTTGACATTTCTTCCTAAAGGCCTAATGTTTACCCTTTACAGTAGCCATACGGTAGTAAAACTGAAGTGTGGGAATTCAATTTCGAAGACTGTTTATTGGTCTATGCTTAATGTTCTATCATCGGTGTCCATGTTTCACAGATTTCAGTTATTAACGCTTCTATTCATGTTTCACTTTTTATCATAAAGACGTAAGCGGCTTAATTTGTTGATTCAAATTGTTTATGCTTAGTTCTCGCTATCAAATTATTAATTTCTACTTAACTTTGTGCTACCACTGCAAAGAAGCCAAGAACCACTAGCCATTTGTCACATGATGATCATCTGTGAATCTAGTTCAAATAATTTGATTAAGCCGCTCAGTGACTGAAAAGTACGCGCAGATACGAATTGTTGCACACATTACGCCATACTAAACTACCAACTGTATTCTCTAGTGATACTTCAGAAACAGACATCAATGCTATACTACAGCTTTAATTTTTCGCAGTGAACTCTAATGGCTGTCATCCTTATGTCAACTTTACTCGTTACCTGTATTCCACATCGGTGGCATTGGTGTTCCCACTTGGAACCCACGTTTCAAACATTAAAGCATTATACACTTAGGCACTTTGGGCACCTCCTATTAGTTTTAAATTCAATTTCGATTTTCTTGTTGATTGACTGGAATGAAACGTTTGTTCTCTGTTCAGTTGTAATCCTTTACTCCTGCTTAGTCTATCACGTGTCTGTCGTTGATGTATTCTTTTGATTCGCCCTTTAATATTAATCTTGATTTTTGACTTATTCTGATTCGTAGTGCTCCGGTTTGTTGTTGTATTTTTACACTGTTGACAGTTAGGTGCTGTTTTGCTACAGTCAACAATTCGTTGACTGGACTGAAGTCTTAGACGTAGAGTGACACCTTAGCTTTCAGATTGTTGACTAGAGGTGCTTTTTGGTTTATTTGACTTCTGCAGGCAAACATTTAACTCTATTTATTGCGAATATTCACTTTGATTTTTAAATACTTGACTTTTAAGTTGGGTCAGCTATTTTCACCGTATAGATATTTGAAGTGCCTAGTTAACCGTCTTCATTTTTGAAACCTTTTGCATGTAACTTTCGATGTTTATTAGTAGCACGAACCTGATCAGACTAAATCGTGTCACCATATTGGTGAGATGAAATCACTGACTGAGCATGTCTCTTGAGCATTTCGCAAAGAGCACGGAAAAATGAGGTAAATTATTTACTGCGTCCGACTTTTACCCTCCAGTAGACTAACCACAGCAAGTGCTTTCAAAATTTTTGCATATCATGGTTGTTCAGAGACCATCTTAAACGGCAACGTGACTAAACTAAAGTAGCGTTATGAAATGATGCAGATTCCTCCTGCCCAATTTGTTCTTCTTGCTTTGTTCAAGCTTGTCATGGGTAATCACGATATGAAAATATTGTCAATTTAATCCCACAGGCTGATGAAGTCTACACTCTTTATTAATGAATACAAAATGAAATGAAACGTCAAAGTTCAACTATGAGGCTAGACGCTAGAGTGCGGCACAAAATCGAGACAGGATAGGAAATCTCCTAGGATGACGAAACGCCAAATCCTGAAAAATAGGATTACATCCATAATGTTGAGTCAGCCAGGTGCAAAAAACAGATGAAAGGCTATCAACATGAAGCAGATCTTGAGTAAGCATGATCCAAAGTACATCACAGACCATGGATTACGTTTCGTCAGGAGAAAAACAGACTTATACGTTCGAATTCGTAAAGGTTGGACGCGTCTAGAAAACCTATGGATTTGAACAGTCACATGGAATTGATTTTACCCAGAAGATAAAAAACAGGTATGAGCTGGTAATGGCTAGTAATGAAAAGGGGAATCTACTTTTTTTGGTTATCACAACTGCACGATAAATACAAAAATAGCTGTATAATTCTGAAGGGAGCCTATGAAAGGAACTTCCTTTGTCTGATTTATGAATGTCCGCTTTGGGAATTCCATTTACATATGATATAATGATAAAATTATTGGATGTAGATTTCAGTTTACTAAGTTCAGTTGTTAATGAGCATACGCTAGTTTGATGACACACAAACAGTCAAGATTTTAATGCATTGAGTAAAAGGCTCCAAATAACTGACTATTTAATTTACCTCAACAGTAAAGTCTGGGTAGTGAATGGCTCCCTGAAATTTCCTCTTTTGTTGTACTCTTCATTATCAGCGTCTCATTCAGTTCTCATTTGGTTCACACTGAGGTGACAAATCCAGACAAATGTAGTCGCACTTACTAACCTACTTCATGTTTTTGATACGGTTCTAGCATATATTCATGGCTAATGTGACTTCACAACCATTACACATGACTATTCTACTTAATTCCAAAAAGCTTAAACCCTCCACAAAACATAATGATATGACAAATAAGTATTATCAATGTTGTGTATTACCACCCAGTTCGAAAACAAATTCTCTTGTTACACACGACTTCGTTCCTTATAATTAAAATTTTCAGGTAAAAAGGGTATGCAGCAATATACGTTAAGTCATTCAATTATACTGAATCCAATTTCGCACGACAGTTTCTCAAGGATTCAGGTTTTGAGAAGGACGCTGATGTAAGTTGATGTATTCCTCGTTTGTATTCTTAGCTGATTGTCTTACCTTTTTGATAGTGCATGTATATGTTGATTACTAAAAAAAGTGGTTTGGGAAACATCCTTTACTTCAGTGTCATTCAACTTTTATAGAAAAGGTAGTGAGTTTATACTAGCACTAATATAATTCAGAGGTTAAATCATGAGTCATATGTACTATAATACCTAAAAGTCTCCATCTGTTGAACTCTAAGAGAGAGATTTTTGAGACTGGGCTAACTAGAAGTTCACAACAATATCAAAAATGAATAGAGAAATATGAAATACGACTCACTGCCTTAAGCACTCAACTTCCACTCAATATACTTCAGGACTGAAATCCCATATTAGCTACTTCACTCTGGTAGCTAAGTAGTATCATCAACTTTCACAAACTGAATTCGGCTCATCGTCTGTCACATGAGAACTATATGGTAGGTTGCTGAATTCCAACTGTGCAAAGATTGACTAGAGAATCTTACAGAGAAATGCAGAAGCTCGAGTTACCACAATTCATATGGCATATAATTGTGGCAAAATGAGGGACAAAAGAAATTCCAAAAATGTGCAACATAATAAAACCGTCATTGTACCTAAGGTTTTAAAAAAGGTGAATATATATGCATCACTGTGAAAGACTTGAAGCCATATCACCAACAGTTTGTAGTCATTAGTCATTGTCATCTCAAATACTACAATCACGTAGTCACTGCCTCTCTGTGTGAACCAGACTAAGTGTCAATACTTTATGAAATGATTACCGGATTTGGAAAACTACCCCTGACTCCACTACAAATAGCATTTCATGAAGATGTCGGTAGCTTGGTATGTTCAATACGTGTGCTGGCTTCGCTTCACCTTCAGGTCCTCACTGATTTAATTTCCCTTCTTATCGAATATTTTACACCCAACTTCGCTCTTGGAAACGTCGATACACTTGTGATTGAAAACGTAGGATCTGAATTACGTGACGAAGATGTTCACCTGAAATATTGTTGTATTCCTTTACCTTCTCAGTGGAATAAAGGGCTTCAAGCTAAAGGCTTGAAGTTTCGTTTGCAAAAGTGTTTATTTTTACGAGATGTGGTTGCTAGTCTCATGTCAAACCTTCCTTCCTTATCAATCGTAATAATGGCTTAGCCAGGTAGAGGAGTGAGTCGACTGGAAATCGAACCACGAACCACCTGCGTGATTGGTGAGCCTTCTACCGCTGTGCCATCGACACACGTTACCTGCTATTACAATGTACACATTAATTTAAATAAAATATAATAATTACACATATTGTCTCTGAATACTCTTTGTTTTCCAAGAAGCTTATTTTTCAACTATTTACTCCATGTAAACAAAAAGAGTATCCATTATTGTTTTGTTCAATAAATTGATGCTGTTTGGACTTTGCAAGTAAAACATTAGCCTTGCTGAATCAATCGACTATTATTTAACTGTTACTTTTCAGTGTGTTTCAACATCGATTCCAAATATTTGGTTGAGGTTATATATTGATGAAATATGTGAAAGGATTGCTCAAACATGTGCACTAAATTCTGTTAAAAATCGGGATACATTGCAGTTAAAAAATACATTGTTTGCTTAGGGAGAAGACATTTTATTTCTTATTTCAGTAGTATCATCACTTCATTGTTTGTTATTAATTATTTTCCCAAACAAAAGTGTACAATGTATTCACTGTAATTTCCCTACTGCTGCTGATTCGAGTCTAATATAGCAAGGGTTTAATTAACTTTCTCACTCATTTTAGTTATGCATATTTGATTTTTTCCACAAAGATTTTCTGGCAACGAATCCAAAAGGCAGCCGCATGTTTCTGCTATTCGGGTACAGAAAGCAATCCTGAGTAGCAAATCAATTTTGGTGGTTCAGTGAGATTACACTGCTTAAGCACGCACTTGGTCCGGAATTCGACCTTCGGCCGTCACCCAACTTCAGCTCGCTTATCATGTATGAGTCCAGTAATATTGAGAGTGTCAGTTATGAGGCTATTCACCTAACTCCGAAGAAACACCACTGCTACTAAAGTTGATTTTGTTGTCGTTTTCGCTCTCAGTGACTATGAGCAAACATCTCATGGAGAAATATATCCTCAGTGTATTAGGAATGTTCCAATTGGAAAGGAAACATTGACAAAGGTGAATGAATTCTTTCCTTTTGGTACACCACCAGCTCCCTGATTTCAACAACTGATGACTGAACACTCGAGAATGAGGAATCATTTGTCAAAAGTGAATAGTCATCGACTGTGGACGAACATGCTCGTTGCAATCAGAGTGCATGAAATGTTTAATGGCTTGCTTCCTACTCATGCACTTATAATTTCGTTACCCTGAAAGGCAGTGTCAATGCAACTGTCTTTTCAGAACAATTTTCTCTGAATAACTTACACAGTAAATACTGGATTCCGAAGTAAGTCTACAGATACAATTTATCTGGTACAGTGACCCAGTGGCGAATCAGAAGAATAAACATTCAGCCTTATAAGTGCAGGTAGATACCGCTATATTGGCATCAATCTGTAGGCATGTTCAATTACTCTAATTCATGTCCCGTCAACTTCTACATCTATTGTACTAATTTGACAGTGTAACTTTTAGTGAAATTAACTACATCAGGTGATTCATTATTAACTGATAACACTTGATCAGCAAATTTCTGTTAACACTTTCACAACTGGCTAGCTGATTTCGGAGATCACGTGAAATTGGCAATTACTCTGAATTCTTGAGATGTCGAATGAATCTGTGAATTTGTAATCAGAAAAAAAGGAATTTGTCAAAATTGATTTATTTCTTATTATCACGACACCCACAAACAAATTTCACATTTCAATTTTCATTTCGCAAATCATTTTTGACACTGAGAATCACGACACCTATTCTCACAGCAGTCTTCATCTCCCTACAGAATTCACCTCCTGGTTTACAACAAAATTGAAGACCTGATGATTTGCGATATCGACATTCAGATGACGGACAACACTTCTCAAAAGTTAGAGTGTCTTTATCGATATCTCTACACACAGTTTAATCCTTTCGAAGAAAAGAAAAACAAAGATATTGGAATCATAGGGGAAAAGACAACAGAGTTTACTTAGAAAGTTAACGTGAAATTGTTAAGAATGTATTTACCACGTTACTAACTTAACACCAATTCTCGTCTGAATTTGTAGGCGACGTCAGTATGACTCAAGTGAAAACAAGACATTTGTCAAAGTTGATTTATTTCTCATTATCCCGACACCCACAAACAAATTTCACATTTCAATTTTCACTTTTCACTTGACATCGAGAATATTGACATCTATTTTCACAGCAGTCTTCATCTGACTTACAAAATTCACCTCGATGTTTACAACAAAATTGAAGACCTGATGATTTGCGACGTCGACAGTAAACAGTGGGACAACACTTTCCAATGTAGTAAGGAGTATATTTGCCATCCCGACACAAACATTCATCTCCTTTCAAAGAAAACAAATACAATGATATTGGTATTTCATGAATAAGGTTGGTGCAGTTTGCTTTGAAAGTCAACATGAAATTGTCAAGAGTGAATAATTAGATAATTTATTGCGAGATAAAACATTCACATTACTACCTTTACACCACTTCTCGTCCGGATTTGTAGGCGACGTCAGTTTGACTCAATTGAATTGTAGTCAGTGATCAGGTTAAGTTCATAGTTGGCAGAAATCTGCCATCCATTCACGCACAGTAATGTTATCAATTGGCATACGTTGAAATGACAGAGATGCAGAGAGTTTATTCAATGCAACCGAGGCATGTCCTGCAAACCTTCCTATAAACATCTGAATATCTACTGATCACTGTTATTCATCGGAATGCTAATGATTATCTCCATTGTGTCAATGACCAATGGTCAAGCTTTGAAACAGACTTTAATTCATTAGTACACAGATTTCACGAATTTCGTTCTCTGTTTCCTTTCATGCAATGGAATAATGCAAACATATGCACATCAGTGAGCACACATTTCAACAGATCTATCCTCCTGATTCGACGTTCCATCATGTGTACAACGATGAAACAGTGCGACTGGCACACGAAGAGTGTTCACTCAGATGACAGAAGTGTAGAAATTACAAACTGTCACGTATGTACCACAACGGTTGAGGAGAAGGCGACGAGCTACACTGATTTGTGATAAGTTGGTTATGAGGAGAAAAAAGCTTCATTGAAATGGTATCAGTTCTTCTACTTCAAATACCGAACTACAGAATGAAAGAGACCATTTTAAACACTACTCAACACATACGATTATCTGAAGTCATGACCTGAAACATTGATCTACCAGTGATAATCATTAATAATGTGACTATGGTGCGGCAATGAACATTAGAAATGTGATGGACAGCACTGAATTGTGAATAGTTGAGATGCTATTCTAACACAGCAGTTTCCACAATTTATGTATCCGAATATATTCTGTTGGTGAACGTGTCAATCTTGTGACGATTGGACTATAATTGGCGTTATGTTGGTACCAATGAAACACAATTTGACTCAGGGTTGTTGTTTGCTACTTTCCGATCAATATCAGTAGTTCCCCCTTCTCATACAGTTTACCCCATCGGCTTCTGGTGCGCTCAATTCGTGCATCATGATTTGAATATGAGATAACGAACACAAACCACACCGCCTCTGTCATATTTCACTCAGATACACCTAACTAATATGACCAGGCAAACAAGTGACTGAATAGTTTAGCACGGATGACAAGCATGTGGGTTGTGTAATTCTCTGCGATTCGTTTGATGAGGGATAAAAATATGAGATAGTTATAAGGGAACATTCAAGACAGGTATGAAGTGATTTATCTTAACTATGTCAGTTGGCGAAATTCTACACGTTTCTGAAATGCGCTGTTGCCGATCTTGAAATCACCGGTGATGCACATGCAGTTGTGAAAACCAATTTCCTGACTAGTCAATTCGCAAGCCTGTTGTTCTAAAAACTGTTAGCAATAACATATATGACAACGTGAAGCACTCGCTGAAATAAGGGTATATTAGGTTCGCGAACATGGCGAGCGCATGTCCGAATGCAACACTCTTCATCGAAGAGGCACGATGATCGCAATTCTCAAGATGTAAGATATCCACCATTCCGTGTCGCAAATCGTTTACACACAGAACCCTCACGACATGGCTTTGATACTGTGTTCTTACAAATTCCACCAGAGGCTGAGAAGTTGGAATCTTTGGGGGAAAAAACTCCAATGAAAATGAGAGACAATCTGCAGGATGTTTGACAGGCAGTTTTATTCTTTCTGTCGACTTCTTAAATTTCCATTACACCTAATTGGATGAACTTGAAACTTCTGATGGAATCAAGTAATAATCCTAAATCCTTCATAGATAGATATTCAAAATATAATGAAAAGGATGGATGGAAATCTTTTGGCAAGAAATAGGTTATTGACAACGGTGATTTCTTACCACCAAGAAACATAGGATGAGATAAGGCGGATCTTGAGGAGTAACGCTATTGAAGTGCTTCCATGTGGAACCAACAACTCATGTTCATCACTAATGGAAGAAAGACTGACAGCAGAAGTTCCTCAAACATGAGTGAATCTCAGCAGCTTGAACAGGCGTGCAGGTGTGGTGTTAGCTGATGCATGTTAAATCCTGATTAATAAATTACAATGGATGTCTATCGCTTATTATTCATACTTGATTTAATCCCAGATTGTTTAAATCTTCTAATGGAGAGCCTCACAAATGTTTTACAACTGTTTAACAAAACACTCATAAACACGTCATTGTATACTTCATATGCACACATATTTTCATATTCAGTTATCTACAATCATCAACATTCAGTTGAACGTAATCTGATGAAAAGTACACTCTGTTCAAAGTGTACAACTAAAATAGACCAACATCTGAAAGTGTAAATATCAACTGGTGCACAACCCACATCTATGTCACAGCTTCGCTATAGATTGGAAACAATCTCAATGCTTTCTCATTCTTATGAGTATCAATATTTCACACATATCTCTGCTATTTTATTCATCTAATGTAAACATCACTCTCCGAAACTGACGAAGCATGTCATGCTCACAAACACAATTCTCATGCAAGTTATCAACAGAGAGAAGTTGAACTCTACCCTCATGAGCTCCTCTACATCAACGACATTACTACTTAACCGACATTCACTATAGCTTAACAGTAAATTAGGCGAAAATCGAATACTACCCAACCGACCTACTGAACACAAATCTACTATAATCACAGTATAATGCACATCACAAGAAAACATACCTGAAGCCCGTACAACCTCGTCGCCCATTACCACAACTGACAATACCAATATCGTGAACAACGTAGAAGTGTGCATAGTCGGATTATTATTGCCACGGTGTAAAGAGGAAAGCCAATATATATTTCTTGCTGTATCCAAATGGTGGACATATCTATGCCATTGTGTTCACACACGAATGGAGATTGTTCACACTGGAACATGAGTGAGTATTTCCTTATGCACAGGGATTAGTGGAAACGCAGTCAGTGTAGTCAGATCAATGAGAAGAACACGAGTATTCGTCACGTTATTTATTGCAATTGAATGTAACATTTTGGTTATACACGGTGTCCGTGAGTAGTTGTATTTTGTGCATTGTGGAATAGTTCAAGTCAATTATTATAATTCCACTACAAAAGTTGTTTGCACTTACACATAAGTTCTACGTCTTCACTGCAAATGACCATACTGACTGTTCGAATTGTTATTTTCATTCTCATTTTGTATTCGGATAAATGTGACTAAAATATGGTTGACGCCCTGTGCATAATCTCGCTGGAAATAATAACACAAATATATAGAACTCGTTGTTACACGTAAACGAATAATGTAACAGAATTATGAACAATTTGGTTTCCACTTTACCTGTGGAACATTGATCGAAAGTGAAGAGGAGAGAGGAACCAGTTGGGCGTTGACGAAGTGAGATCGACATGAATTGCTGCATGTAACACTTCAAATTAAAAACAAACATTCCGTAATTAGAATTCACACCTTTGTTGAGTTTCACATTACAACGCACAGCGTACTGTAAACGCCTGATTGAAATACATTATCAGCGTAGTCGAGGGATACATTTCAACATGATATTAGGCACCACAATAATTATATCGACAGACTGATCGACAATCTCAAATACTATTTCGTGCGTGATAGTGATTCTTAACTAGTGACGTCCTTCGCAATATGACAGTCATATGCCACGTTGGAAACAGATTCATTGAACCACCACTGCTAAGTGACTGAAATCCGGAGAATGCATCTACCCTGTTGATTGCATTATCGTTTGAAAGTAGTTAAACTGGTGCTGTTCTATCCATGCAGGTCTCTTAGTTGAGAATCTTTTCGAAACCAAATATCATGATTCTCACATAGGAGCGTTTCTCAGATGGATGATGTTGATTCCTCTCTCATACTAAATTAAAGTTTGTATTTAAAGCATAGTCGAGCACGAAATATTGACGCTGAATCACATTTGAGATGAGTGTAGAAATCCTGACGTGTCTACTACATAGCATTCTTAAGAATTTGATGTCTACGAAACCTTTCAAATCATTTTAATGTTGGGTTAATATATCAGTCTGCCGTTTTAAAATTATGTAGAAGAAGATTTAAGTACGAGTGATTGCTCTGCATAGCCCAGGACACAAAACACAGTCATTCCTCACAATCTGTAAATGGAGCTGTTTCAGAATTCAAAAGAGTGATCACTGATCAAGGAATACACTCTTCAATATCTTCCTCATCTCTTTCGATAGCTGTATGCGCACAATAGTCAAACAGTAATTGTTATATGCAAGACAACTAATGAAATCCACTTAGCAATGCTCACTACTTGTGCATATGTCAATACTCACAAACTTCATAAATAGTAATTGAATTGGAAGTCATGAAATGTGAAGGATTCAATTGTACACCTGTATTACTCAACAAGTGATATGAGGAATGAACGCCTTCATGTTGGACTGTCAGAGATGCAGTCTATGCCGTGTAGAGTATTTATGAATTTGCTGATGTAATGCCTGCCGGCTTAAAATTAATTCGTGAGAATGTGATTGCATGCGGAGAAATCTTTCAGTCTTGAGCAATTCATTACAGCATTTTTCTTTGAATCATTTAGCAACTAGTGGCTTCAGAGTGTTTATTCGGGAGTCAATAGATGACAGATAGATTTTGTCACTTGAACACTGTTTTCTTGCTTCCTCAGGTTTTTTGATTTCGTCACTGGTCACTCATCATATCGACTTATGGATACTGGAGTAATTCGTCTCAATTCCAGAAACCTCAGCAATTGTAAGCATCTTTCTTTCTCCTTGTCTGTTGACAACACTCATGGACTTGACAGAATCCATATCATCTTCGAAGTCTTGAAGATTTTTCTTTATTCATCCATGTAGTTGTGTCTTCATTTGCTTGTCCGTGTACTTTCACTATCAGGATCACTCAATACCTTGCGTACTCAACTGCCTCTACTAACGACATTCAAAAATGATGTTCTCGTTATGCTTTGCACTTCTTATGTGATTTCACTGTGTAGATGTCTGTCATTGTATTGTAGTACCATAGAGAGCTAAATTCACTCGTCCTGAAAAAAAAGGAATAATAATATCCCCGTGAATCTCTGCCAATGAATAAAATCTAATTCCTATTACTCGCTATCTGAGACATATTTACCAGCAATCATAGATATTCCGGACATGCGAACGTTAAAAGAAAGAGTTCAGGGGATGGTTGTGAGAGATGTTGTCTCGTCCAGTCACTTAGATCACTTCGGGAGGACCCGTCTGAGTCTCTCTAGTTCACCATCAATTGTACTACAGGCGCATGCTCCCATTATTCTTGAGGAGAAGCAGTTGATACATTTTCTCTTTCCTATGAAAGGTACCCAAATATGAAAATTAGTGTATTTACTACTGCATATTGGTTTCCTGTAGATCAATCTTCAAAGAGAACAGTCAGATCTCCTTTCTAGAAGAAAATCGAAAAAAAGCTGGAATTCTGATTTTATCTCTGATTCTCTTGTGAAATGGATAGCACCATAGTAGCAGCTATAGTATAGCAGCTACCCGTGATACACTTAGCGAAATTAATCAGAACTGATGAACAAACAATAAGTCGAGAAATCAAGTAAAAGATGGTGATGTGATAATTGTATTCCGAGATTTATTTTTCTTTTTCTGATTGTTGTTGTTATTCAGTCTTGCTTAAAATCAAAATCTTCTCAAAAGACCAGTTATCCTGTCAAGTGTACTTTGCTTATGTATCCTTAAGTAATTCCACTTATGCGAATCCAGAACAGGAGACACAATTCGATTTAATTACATCACATATATCGCCAGTCAGTTACCGAGATTATCTGCCAGGGTGCGGATTGAAGTTTAACTTGATGAATTTCAGCTTAGCTTGCTTTAAATCACGCTTCTATGGATATTGTTCGGCTATTAAAACAAAAGAATGCACGAAAAGTAGATTGATAATGCCGGTTGGAAATCTCAGTTATGTTTGCATTTCACAAAGTAACCATTTTTTTCAAAAAATGTTTAGCACATCGTCCTGATAAGACCTTTGACAAAGTCAATATATTCTCTCTCTATATGCCTCAACATCAGTGAGGTCTATCATCGTGTGAATTTCCACCAAATGGGAACAAAACTCTGACCCATCACCATGTATTACAGGTTGTGTCAGTCATTCTGTTGATGTACCCGTGAAAAATTCACCAAACTTTCAGTCATGTTGAATCTTAGGCTCTCAGAGGAGAGAAATATTCTGAGTGAGAATATGAACCACTACAGAGATAGTGGACGAAAGCAGAAGCTGTTCAGTGCCATAAACAAAGGAGTGAATTTGAGAACCAAGTATGGAAAAATATATTTATTTTATACATATTGGCAATCACAGCTTAATTGAAGATATAGCGATTGAACTGTCATTGTTTCCTATAGGAATATTCAGTTTTAGCCGAAAGGTATTTAAGTGCGATATCGATCTGATTTTGTGGATAACAGTGAAAGCTGACACACTGATGCCAGTAAATAAGTGACTTCTTTTCTTTAGATGTCATTGTGGCTGTCAGTTGTGTTCCTTTTTCCTCTAAGATGTTATGTGTCATTGGCTGGTATTAGGAAAATGCTACTGAAATGACATCCTGCTTGATACCTAGACTTTCAGTGAGAGCAAATATATATGAGTCAGAAATAGAAGGACTGCACCTTAATAACCTTATTAAAACGTATAAATGTTTGAAGAAATTCTATCTAATAGAATATAAAGGAAGTGATTGTAGTAATCTTAATTAAATGAGCTGAGCAATACTCACAAATGATAAATAATAATATATAGAGATGGTTGAAACCAAAAGAATTAGAGAAAATGTTGATGAACTGTGCCGAATGTAGATTCAAATGACCCAGTTTTCTAATCAGACAAGTATTTATAGCTACTGAACATTCTAATAGATATCGCTTGTTATTTTATAAACTAAAAGCATGTGAACTTTGTCAAAATGATCTTGAAACAACGTGCATATACGTGCACACATCGATGTAGCACTGTTGGTCACTGACGTTATCAGATGACTACAACTCAGATAAGCATATCGTTGATTCGGTAATGGCGTCGGTAAAAAAAGCAGACGAAATTTAGGCTTATCAGTGCCGACATGATGGCATAAACTGATAAATAATGAGACTAATACTCATCTGATTATGCGAAAATGAGATCAGGTTTGTTCGTACATTGCTAATTTCGACTTTGGAAAATGTTCTTTGACTTTCTAGCATAATTAGGAATGAAGAATTTTATAGAAATGAGAATACTCTACATATGAAGAATAAGATATCATCACTTCTGTTATAACTCAGCATAACTGACAGACTAAGACGTAACATATTACCAAATCCTGTATGTATTTTAAATTGTTTTTGTTCAGGAATATTTCAACATGCATTTTAAGTAAAAATCAAAGGGTAAAACTGCGTAGACATTGTTGTGCTATTTAATCTTTTGTTATGTTTCGACTACGTCCCCAGAGTTATTTCATTCGGCGGCCTGGTCTGGCGAAGTCATTCAGTTGTCTCCTACGCATTCATCCATTCCATCTTGAATTCCTACTACTACGATTGTGGTGTTACGTTATTGTTTTGTTGATAGTCAAGCTTCTTTATTGCTTATTCTTATCAGATAGGTCATCTTATGAATGAATTCTATCCTGATGTACACCGCCAGCTGACTGATTTCAATAACTGATGATTGAACATTCGAGAATGAGGAATCATTTGTCAAAAATGAATAGTCATCTACGGTGCATGGATATGTTCGTTGCAATCAGAGTCTATGATATGTTTAACGGCTTTGCTTCCTACTCACGCTCTTCTTATTTTGTCACCCTGAAAGGTAGTGTCAATGCAAATGTCTCTTCAGAACGATTTTCTCTAAATAACTTAAACAGTGAATACTGGATTCTGAATTAAACAGTCTACAGATACAATTTATCTGGTACAGTGAGCCAATGCGAATAAGCAAAATACACATTCAACCTGATAGGTGCAGTTAGAAACCACTATATTGTCATCAATGAATAGCGCCTTTTATTACACGAATTCCTGTCTCGTCGACTTCTACATCTATAGTCCTAATTTCAAGGTACAGACATGCATGCATATTCCTGTAATTTCTAAAGCTAAGGTGAAGTTTCGCGTTGTAGTCCACATATTACAATGCACATCTCTCATCACACAGTCTAATTCAAACTCAAAATGCTCATATTCGTGACTCATGGACACTGAATGTGGTTGTTTCATGCATCAAATATCCATCTGTAATATCCGAGATTTCTTTCATACGTTACGCAATCACTTCGATAGATGGAATGTAGGCAGGAATACACTTTATTAATCACTCAATATATATATATATATATTGATGAATTCTAGAATTGCCTTCGTTTATCTTCGACTACTGGTCGCTGAATACGGGTTTGTATGCATCCCACAGAAAGTACTCGATGCCACCTAATTTTTAGCCAGTGAACGAATGTATTCAACCGCAAACATGTTAATCTTACGCTGTGTAGATTGACAGTGTAACTTCCGTTGAAATCAACTACATCAGGTCATTCCTTACTCACTGAGGCCACTTGATCAGCAAACGTCTGTTAACACATATACAACTGGCTAGCTGATTTCAGAGATCACGTGAGATTCGCAATTACTCTGATTTCGTGAGATGTCGAATAAAGCTGTGAATTTGTATTCAGAAAACAAGGAATTTGTCAAAAGTGATTTATTTCTCATTATCCCGACACCCACAAACAAATTTCACATTTCAGGTTTCATTTCCAGTTACCACAATGAGAATTTCGACAATTATTGTCACAGCAGTCTTCATCTTTCCTACAATATTCACCTAGTCGTCTACAACAAAATCGAACACCTGTTGATTTACGTTCTCGACACTGAGATGACGGACAACAATTCATGAAGTTAAAACTGTTACTATCGACATCAACACATTCACAGCGTTCACCTTTCAAAAAAATAAAATACGAAGATATTGATAGAGCATGAAAAAGAGTGGTGCAGTTTGCTTTGAAAGTCAACATTATATTGTCAAGAATGAATTAATCGATAAAATATTGCGAGGTAAAACATTCACATTACTACCTTAACACTACTTCTCCTCTGGATTTGAAGGCGACGTCAGTTTGACCCAAGTGAATCGTAGTCAGAGATCAGGTTCAGTTCATTGTTGACAAAAAATCCTCCATCCATTCACGCACAATAACGTTATCAACTAGCATACATTGAAATGACAGAGATGCAGAGAGTTTATTCAAGGCAACCGAGTCATGTCCTGCAAACCTTGTCAAACATACTATAAACATCTGAATATCTACTGATCAGTGTCATTCATAGGAATGCCAATAATTATCTACATTTTGTTCAATGACCAGTGTGTCGTGCATAGAAAATGACTTCAATTTAATAGTACACAAATTTCACAAATTCCGTTCTCTGTTTCCTTTCATGCAATGGAATAATGCAGACAAATGCACATCAGTGAGCATACATTTCAACAGATCTATTGTCCTGATTCGACTATCTATCAAGTGTACAAGGATGAAACAGTGTGATTGGCACACGAAGAGTGTTCAGTCAGATGACACAAGTGAAGAAATTAAAAAATTCACGGATGTACCACAACGGTTGAGGAGAAGGCGAGGAGCTACACTGATTTGTGATTAGTTGGGTATGAGAAGGAAAAATCTTCATTGAATTGGTTCCAGTTCCTCTATTTTAAATACTGAACTCCAGAATGATAGTGACCACTGTAAACACTACAAAATACATACGATTATCTGAAGTCATGAGCTGAAACATTGATCTACCAGTGATAACCATTATTCATGTAACTATGTTGAGGAAATGAACATTAGAAATGTGAAGGACAGCTGAAATAAGCGTATATTAGGTTCTGGAACATGGTGAGTGCATGTTCGGATGCAACACTCTCGATTGAAGAGACACCATGATCGCAATTCCCAAGATGTAAGACATCAACCATTCCGTTGTAAAAACCGTTCACACAAAACTCTCATCGCATGGCCTTGATACTAAGTTCTTACAAATTCCAGCGAAAGCTGAGAAGTTGGTAGCTTTGGAGGAAACCTTATTCCAATGAAAATTGGAGAAACTATGCAAGATATCTGAGATCCATTTTTATTCTTTCAGTCAACTTCTTAAATTTCCATTACACCTATTTAGATGAACTTGAAACTTCAGATGAAATCAAGTAATTTTCATAAATCATTCATTTAGAGATAAACAAAATGTAAAGAAAAGTATGGAAAGATATCTGTTGGTAATATTTGGGTTATTGACAGTAGTGAGTCCCAGACTGCATCGCCGTATGTGTAGGAGAAACACCTAGTTTGCTAAATACAGGAGTCAAAAAGCATTAATGACGGCTGAATGTGGTTCCAGATATCTGTGCAGACCTAAAGAAGCTAGAAAACAGATCAGCGGTAGCACTGCACTCGATAGAAATGGGACACGAAATCGACTTTGATAGGTCTAAGGTTCTGCTAAAATGTTTTGGATCGTATAAACAAAGACTGACAGCAGAAGCCCTACATACATGAGTGAATTTCAACAGTTTTAACAGGCGTGCAGTTGCGATTTTAGCTGATGCATGGTAAGTGCTGATTATTAAATTACAATGGATATCTATCACTGATTATTCATACTTGGTAGAAATTCCTGATTGTCTTTATCTTCTTATGGAAACGTTAAGAAATGTTTTACAACTGTTTATACACACACATACACACTCTGTTTAAAGTGTTTAACAAAGGTAGACCAATATTTGTAAGTTCCGGTCAAACTTTGATCACAGCTCATAAAATTTTGCGTATTATACTTGTTGAATGACTCATGATTCGACAAATTTTTTTTAAAATCAAGTGATGTTCCTTTTATATATAAACCCCTGTTATGTTAATTTCGAATAATTTCCCTGAAGAAAATCCGACCAGATTGCCGAACGAAACGTTGGAATTACTCACCTCTATCCCGCTGAGATTTTAAAAATATAATTTTTGACAAATGTCTACTTCTCACTCTGCGCCCAAATATTTTAGAACTATTCTGTCAAATCTTGACGACAGTTCATTTGAATTATTTTGCAGTCGAATTAAATTAACAAAGAAACTGTGTAATTGGAACAATCATCGTGTTTTCATTCTCCGTTGTCTGCAACCGAATGCATACCCTAATACAAATTTGTGACAACTGTTTGACAAAACACTGACAAACAGGTTATTGTATACTGCATATTCACATACATTTTCATATTCAGTTATCTACGACCATCAAAATTCAGTCGAACGTAATCTGATCAAAAGTACACTCTGTTCAAATTGTATAAATGAAGTTGACCAACATTTGAAAGTCTCAGGTCAAATTGTGGTCACAACTCATAAAATTTTGTTTATTATACATGTTGATGCCTGTTTCCTTATTCATACGTTAGGACAAAGTTTTCAAAGACATGAGGTGTCCTTTTTATACATAAACCTCTCTTGTGTTACTTTTCGATTATTTTCACTGAAGAAGTTCGGACCAGTTTTCCGAACAAAACTCTGAAGTCACTCATAGCATTTTTACAAAAAATATATGTTACCTGTACCTGTCTTGACAATTAATCTACACTGTGCATTCCATTGAATCGGGAACTAATCCAGTGAAAACAGATGAATAATTATGAGCCATGATATTCCAAACCTAGCTTCACTGACACTGTCATCAATTGAGAAGCTGTTCAGTTATCAACTAGGCTACATGCCAGACAAGATAAAGAGCACCACGATGTACATCAAGCAATAAACAGGGTTAATTGAGTGTACAGTAACACATGAGCAGCAGACCAATTACGACATAGTGTAGATATTGACCAATGCAGAAACCACATCTTAGTCACAGCTATGCTATAGAATAGAGACACGGATCTAACGAAAACAATCACGATGCTTTCCCATCATTAGGAATATATCAATATTTCACACATTTTCTTCCTATCGGATTCATCTAATGTAAACATGACACTCCGAAATTGACGAAGCATCTCGTGCGCACAAACACAATTCTCATGCAAGTTATCAACAGAGTGAAGTTGAAGTCTACACTCGTGAACCCCTCTACATCAACGACATTACTACACAAAGTGGATCAGCCGACATTCAGAATAGCTGAACAGTAAATTAGGCATCTACCAAATTTCAAATAATACTCAGCCAGCCTAATGAATACAAATCTACTATAATCACAGTAAAATGCACATCACAAGAAAACATACCTGAAGCCCGTACAACCTGGTCGCCCATCATCAGAACTGACAATACGAATACCAATATCGTGAGCAACGCAGAAGTGTGCATATTCGGATTATTATTGCCACAGTGTAAAAGGGAAAGCGATTATATATTTCTCACTGTATCCAAATGGTGGACATATCTATGCCATTGCGATCACACACGAATGAAGATTGCACACACTGGAACATGAGTGAACATTTTGTTATTAACAGGGATTAGTGGAAACTCAGTCAGTGCAGTGAGATCAATGAGAAGAACATGAGTATTCGTCACGTACAGCGTACTGTGGACGCCTGATTGAAATACATTATCAGCGTAGTCAAGGGATACGTTTCAACACGATATTAGGCGCCACAATAATAATATCGACAGACTGGTCGACAGTCTCTAATACTATTTCGCGTGTGATAGTAATTTCCAAGTAGTGACGTCATTCGCAATAGAACAGTCTTATGCCACGTTGGAAACAGATTCATTGAGCCACCACTGCGAAGTGACTGAAATCCGGAGAATGCATCTACCTTGTTGGTGACAAATGCGGTTGAACGCAGTTAAAGTGGCACTGTCACATGCATGCAGGTCTCTCAGTTGAGAAACGTTTCGAGACAAAATCTCACAATTCGCACATTGAAGCGTCTCTCGGATGGATGAGGTTAATTCCTATCTCATATTAAAGTGAATTTTGAATTTAAAGCATATTCGAGCCCGGAATATTGACCCTGAATCACATTTCAGATGACTGCAGAAATCCTGATGTGTCCATTAGACAGCATTCTAAAATTTTGAAGTCCACGAAACCTTTCAAATCATTTTAAAGTTGGGTTAATATATCAGTCTGCCATTGAAAGATTATGTAGAAGGAGATTCAATTACGAGTGGTTGCTCTGCATAAACTGGAACACAAAACACAGTCATTCCGAACAATCTGTGAATGGAGCTGATTCAAAATTGAAAAGATTAATCACTGATCAAGAAATGCCTTCTTCAATAAAATTTGAATGAATAGGAAATCAGGCAATGTGATTTGTGTGTTTATACACCTTGAGTAGTCAACAAGGGATGTGAGGAATGGTCGCTTTAAGGATGGATTGTCAGAGATGCAATCTATGCTGTGTACGGTATTTATGAATTCGTTGATTTAGCGCCGACCAAGTTATTAACAACACCGAAAACTGTGATTGCACACAGAGAATTCTGTCATTGTTGAGCTATTCATTGCATCACTGGGGTTTTAGTCATTCGACAACTATGGACTTCAGATAGTTTATTCATCAGTCGATAAATGACAGTTAGATTTTACCGCGTGAGCATTGTCTTTTGGCTATTCCAGGTATTTCGATTTCGTATTCGTTTAATTCGCTTCTTCGACTTTTTTTTCGCAAAATCGTAGATATTCCGGAGGGCATAATCTTGAGAATTCGATGGAACGACTGATGGAACTGCTCCAGATGATGATTTCACTGTATGTCTGTGAGAGATTTTGTCTCGTCTGGTCACTGTTTATTCCGATTTCGAAATCTCAGACCTTTGCATTAACGATCCCATCTGAAGCTCATCACTGTTATACGTCTTCACAAATGATAATCTAATAATGTCGAATATTGCTTGATACGGAATGTGATCTACACAATGCGTTCGTATTTTCAGTGGCTTCGTGTCAAGAGATATGATAAGTCAATTTTTCGCTTTTGACACGTTCAGTTTTGTTAATAACATCATTCACTGTTCATTTCTTGTGCCATATACAGACTCACGCGCATCCTGATTCACATCTTGTGGACATCCAGCTGTCACTCTTCAGCCGGATGTCGTAACCATATTCATTTTGGACTACATAAGGGTGTAAAATCAGTGCATTTCGAAAGGAGCCCTGTGCATGTCCACTTCACGAATCCACTATTGTATACTATGTAACAATGAAGAAGTGCTTTGCTTGCGATCGAGTTCACTCAGAATCACCTACACTCATTGCTCACTTTCCACATTGACTTACACGCGATTCTTTAGAAAATCAGCTGCAGTTTCATCTCTAAATTCAACCTTAATGAATAGCAGCTTCCTCAGCAACTTGTGGTTTCTTTTGTCCTTTCGCTTTGATTTCCACTTCTTCCCGATCAATACTTGGACGATATCCACTTTAAACGAGGACCCATCTGAGTCGCCCCAGTTCACAATCAATTGTACTACAAGTGCATACTCCAATTATTGTTGAAGATAATGAGTTGAAAATGTGTTCTCACTCTTTTGAAAAGGACATAAATATGAAAATTCGTGTATTTATTATTCCATGTTGGTTTCGTGTAGATCAAACATCGAAGAAAATCCAAAAAATGGAATTCTGATTTCATCTCTGATTGTGTTGTCAAATGGATAGAATAGTAGTAGTTGTTGAACTCCTCAGTTACCAATTCGCTGTCAGTATTGTCGTCACATATGATGAAAGTATCCTTCATGTATCTTTGGTACGAATGAAAACTATCGATAGTAGACCGTAACATACTATGCTGTAAACTTGTCAAGAAGCAGTCTGCAAGTAAAGGAACTAGTGGTGTCCCAATTTTCACTACAACTCTTCATCTATAAAGCGTGTTGTTGAACTAGAATTGGACATTTTCAGTGCATGTCAATAGTAGTTCCTTCAAGTAGTGGCTCGAAATACACACGTCTGCATAATTATCCTCAATGAATTTGCATATAGAGCAAATGGTTTCCGTGAGAGGAACATTGGTAAAAAGGGACGTAACATCCATGGATATCACTTTTCTCCCCGGATACACAAGCATCACTTATTGAATCAACGAATGCAAATGAATCTGAAACACTAGGCTAACTGAGATTATTTTTGATGGAACATGTTATTTATGGATGGATGTGAGACATGCGATTTTATTCCTTCAAGGTAGACTGATAATTCATCAGACAAAAACAAAATCAGCCTGCTGTCTTGTGCACGTTCAGATATTTTGAGAAAATCTTCTATTTTTATTTTGTGTAAAAGTGTAATCTGTACAACCTGAGTTCTTCTCTTCAGTTTGAGATTGAAAGAAAACCACGCAATCACTCGATGATGATGATTCACTTTATTCTGCGTATAATTAAATTTTGTTGTTGAAATATCCATCCTCCTCTATTGTAATAAAATAGTTTTATTCAAATCATCTGTAAAAGCAAGATTGCGAAGAATTGTTGAAGACCAACTCGCCTAATTTGTGATTTCTATTATATCGTGAAGTGTGAAGTTTATTTTGCCACTTCTTCGTTCACTACAGCATATCCTGCTCAGTGATGATGTACATCTCATGAATAACATCATGCCTATCAATATCTTCGACCGTATTAAAGATTGAAGCAATGAATGAAATAACTGCAGATTTCGTCATGAACCAATGGCATTAAGAGATCGTTAGAAACTATATCTCTGTTGTTACTCTTCATCTCATTGTCGGCTAATGGATGAATGTCCTGCAGCCTTATTAAGAAGTCATGACCAGTGGGGTACAGCATGTGAAAGTGAATTCGAATCTCGGTGAACTCACTGGTTGAATGTGTTGCCATATCACACTAATTGGCAAATTTAGAATACATACGTCAGTGAACTGTGTCCCAGGAAGTTGACCGGTTCACAAGCTTTGTCTGGTTACCTGAAGTTCAGGTGTTCGAAACTCTTGAGGTCAACGAAAATGCTCTGCTGAGGGGTTTCGAATTTATTGAAATAATTTTTTAAAGTGCTATCTGGTTTCTTTGATGAAATCTACGTTCTCACTTCTCAAGATAGTTGCAAAATCCTACAGTTTAAGTTAAGAAACGACAGTTTCGGAACTAAAGTACAGGCGTATTATATCTGGTGAGGAATATTTTCGGTGTGATGATTTTTCTTGGTGTGAACTTCACTCTATCGCGAATCTCGTCCAGTATACTTTCATGATTGCTGATGATAACTATGAAAATGTCCACATTAATATCCTGATAAGACTTCCCATGAAATTAGATGGAATATTCAGGAATTCTATTACAATAATAGTGATCGTGTTGGTAGGTCATTACGGTTTGAATGGAAGTACACGTTGATTGAGTGCAAGGTCAACTCTGCCTAGGCTTCTCCAAAAACAAACTGAACTGTGACTATTCAGGGTTTAAGATATTCTGCAGAAAGTCATGGATATATATCTTTGATGCATAAAGTAAACCATGAGTATGCTATTTCACATTTCTCAACCAATACAAATTCAATTGCTAAACTTTACAGGATTAAGATTGTCAGTAATAATGATGATACAAGTAAATCCTTTTTTAAGTGAATCACGCCGTATTCTCTTTGCAAACTGAATGTTAGTCAAGTTGAAAGTATTTTATTGACTTTTTTTACTGATGTATTTGTTTATTTGACATTAAATTTTAATAACATCTTCACTGTGTTCGCATACTTCATTTTTGATTTCATCGAGATGGATTTGATGTAGTAGGATATTAATGTAACTAGGCCACACTACTTAAAATGAATTGTAGGTTACCTTTGAACACGTTCAGGAAATCACTTCCATTTCAAAAGAAATTCGTTTGGTAGGAATGTTTCATCCATATTCAAAGTAGATAACTTGAGAAATGGACTGAATTCTGACTGTACAGTTCACAGTCGATTTATCTGCCAGTGGGTATATTCAGTCTGTGTGTGTTGTATAGCTGATAATGGGGAATATGAATTCTCCAGTAATTTATGTCTAACTTAAGCAGGAAGTGAATCGTAGACATATATTTAATGCATACAAACCACAAGAATGGTGGCAACACAGTTTTGAAGGTCACCTATAAATATAATAAGGAGCGCTTCTTGAAATAAGCTGAGGCTATAGCTATCTTATAAAATTAGGCCCCCATGTGTGTTCAAAAACAGTTTATTATTACTCTTAGCCTACATCGGTATTCCTTATTTGATTAGATAACCAAACGCAGTGTTAATAAGGATTATTGAAGTGGCGATAATAATGACAAAGTTGACAACATGTGTATATGTAAACTTACTACTGGCGTAAGGAAGGTTTAGGCTTGCGTCGGTTAAGGAATGAACCCTGTACCTTGTTGGTGGTTGACGAGCTAAGCTAAGGGAGAGAGAGACAAAAGTCGGACATACTACTTTTATATGCAAAACTGATATTGTTTTCTTTAATCCCCAAAGCTTGGGTTTTGAGTTTAAAAACGGGTTCAACTTCCGTTCAGAAGGTTCAATGGAATGTGATGGATAACTCTGAAGGCACTCCTTTTGTCCACTTGATGACTGCTATAAATCAACTGAGACGAAGTAAAACTTCTTATGAACTTTACTTGGCCGTTTTGGGTCCATGTACCAAGATGTTCAGCAATATGTCCCAACTCTGTGCTGAAGAATATGTCATTCATGGATTTATCATTCAAAGGAGACACGCTATAAAGGTATTTCAAATGCTCTGAAAAGATCCTTCTTTGTATCTACAATAAGATTAGTATTCTATTGTTGCCCAACATTATACAATAAACTGAAGGACATGTCATCGAATTTGATAACCTATATATGCATCTTGGGATTCACTTGCTCCTATGAAGCCACATATATAGGTGGTTCATTGCGTGTTGTATCCTGATAAAAGAAAAGAAAATTATCCCTTGGATCCTAATGAGTATCAAGATAGAAAATTGTCACTGAATACCTGAAGGAAATTCAATCAAAGGTCGACATTTGTTGTAGCTTTAGAAAATGCCGTCCACTACGTTAAATCTGTTTACATCTAAAATCAAACACTTTTCTTAAGGGAATGTACTGAACGGACAGTTTATGACCTGCCTCAGTAAGACGTTAATTTGTTCATTTGACACTAAGGTATGAAGTACAGTGAGAATGTAGCTCTTCAGCTTGATCTTATAACTTTCAGTTAGTGAGTACCGAGTTGGAGTCTCACTTCACATTTTTTCAGTGAGGACAACTGATATTTGATAAACCATGGATATTCACACGAGTGACTTCAAACTGCTTGGTAAATGCAAACCTCGTGATACGGAATAGCGGTTAAAATGAAATATGATTGATTGATTGTGCATTATTCATCCCACTACAATTTCTTTTAACTACAACTTTCTATATAAGGTGAATATCTCAAAATTATTACCAAAGATTTCACTTTTTGCAAATATGAATAACATAAAACATAAATTTATCACAAAAGCCACTAAATTATTTTGTTTTTCTCTTCACTTTCTATTTTTTTTAAAGATTACTAAACATGATACCTACAGGCATTTGAATATTTCAAAAACAGTGAGATCAGGAAACCTTAGGCCTTCCTAAATTTGGTGAAATTTTAAATGCAGAAATTTAATATTATTGGTTTTACTTTTCTGTTGCTGTTATTGTTATTATATTTTGACAATTATTTCAGTTAAAAGTTTTTCGGAAAATTATCTCATAAATAACAAGCTGAACTGACTCAATTGTGTTTAGTTTATTTGATCAAATCATTGCGACCATCCTAAAGTGTAATGGTAATTCTTTGTTCAGTTTATCGGCAAAATGTTTCTCCATTATCACTTTGCCATTAAACTGAATTTATGAGCGTCATTACTTCAGATCAGTTGAAGTGACAGTGAGAGAATATTAACACAGAATTAAAAAAAATATTTCAACTGAAAAAAAGTTTAAAAAATATCAGAAGATATGGGTGGTATTCATTTCCACTTGTTGTTGTATATGTTTTGCTCCACTAACACATAATTCAAAATATTGGCGATCAAATTAGGAGTATACACCCTAAGTCAGTGAAGTGTAAATCTACTATTCTTGCTGTTTGGTTATGATTAAGGGGCATGAAAATGGAAAAAGTGTAGATTACGCTAACTGCTTATAAACAGAAAGTAATATAACCGTGTAAGTGTGTATAAATCAGTGTATAGGTGTATCAAACATTGGAATAGATACATTGTATCAATATGAGATTGACGATTGCAGTCTCATAGGGTGGTAATATCCTCTTCATTGATATCTCGTCAATCACACACAGTCGACCAGATTTAATGCTCCTACACACTGTAAAGAATAAAATGAATTCAGTTAATTTGTAAACAAAAAAGTAATAGTGTCCGTTTAAACCTGTTAGTCTAATTAGTAAGGTATACTAAGGTATTTCTGTTATGTTAGTTTTAGTATACCTTGATTTCACACAGCATTTCAGTACAACAACGAAAATTTCAGCAAGTGATATCCGTTGAACACATTAAACGGTCCAACCATTGATATCAGGTGTGTGTCAGCCACGGATCGAACCTGAGACCACGTGTATGGTCAGTGAGCATCCCTACCACTTTGTCACCGACACATATGTCTCTTATTTGACAGTGTTTTGAGGTGATTAGTGATGAAAACAGTAAAAGGAATTAACAGATTGCATAAAATCATTAACATGGACATAGAGGCGAATTGGTGAACATAGTGATTAATACAGAAATATAAAAAAACTATTAACAAATTTTTGATTGCTTGCAGGCATGATCACAACCTGAAATCAGTTAGATAAACACTGACAAACCACGGAGCGCTGAGAAGTTATTTCGTCCTAGTTCAGTTCTCCTCATCACTACACAATGTTAACTAAAATCGAATTGTGGAAACGAAACAATCAAGAGTCTCCCGTCTAACAAATATGAAAGAAAAAATTCGAGAAGGATTGATTAAACACTGAGGAGACTATCAACCGATGTCAAGTGCCAGGTCTTAGGGTAGAACTCCATTTAAAAACAACGAGTTCAACGTGTATTCTAAGGTAGCATTCACGAAATCGTGTGTGGAGTAAATGAAATATCACAGGCAATCGTGAAGTCAGCTAAATATGATGGTGAAATTTATTTCAACTAACTTTATTTTTATTATAGGTTGATTCCACACAGTACGTTTTGATAGAAGTCTGGAATTTTCAGCATGTGACTTCAGTAGCCCGAATTCTGCAGGCCGACCATTGATATCAGGTGTGCGTCGGTAGGGGATCGAACCTCGGACCATCTGCATGGTCGGCGAGAGTCCTAACCACCGTTCCACCGACGCACTCCCGATAAGTAGCTGAAAATGAATACCTTATCTAGAAATTTATATTTTATTCCATTCTGTTTAGATATGAACAAGTAATCTGAACTCATACGGTCCCATCCTTGTCACAACTCGCATTCTATTTGGTCTCCACTCATCATGCAGTTCATCAGTACTAGTGCTTCTGTCCAGTAATTCTTTGTATAACCAAATCAAAAGTTACGAATTTCAAACACATTTCAAAAAATTATAAAGTTCCTGTATACTTAATCATTTCATGAAATACTTGGAGAGTTTATTTTATTAGCACTACATGTAATCCTCCGGTTATTTCATTTCCTACAAATATACATTCATACTTCATAGACAAGTTTCTTCATCCGTAGTACAATGAGAATTAATTTCTGCTTTTTGCTACATAAAAATCAGCAGGATGCTATTTGTTCTAATGACACTGACGGACAGAAAGTCCTTCACATAAAGCTAGTTTGATATATGCACAGTTAAGTTAATGAGCTTTGGTGATGTTAATGAAACTCCACTTATACAAATATTCAGACATAAAACAGCATCGTTTCTGTGATAGATTTACTTTTTCTCGTCTATGTGTGTGCATAATTTTAGGAGTGTAAACATTTCTGGAAATGTAACAAACTCTATAAAATGTAACCTGGAAATAATAATTGTTACTTTAGAATTTTATTTTAAACCTTGTAAGCTTCGTAGTGATATGAAAATACAGTCATGAAGTTCTTAGTCAATTGGATTTTGAATGAAAACTTCGGGCAATATGTGAAAAGGATACGAACAACTTGTGTTTACTTGCATTCCATTATATATTCATTATATTCCTCAAATAAAGTGTAAGCGTAAAGTCTCTTAGCGCCTTTTTGTATCTAATTGAATAATCTCGTGATTTCAGAACTCTTTTCAATTTCGTGAGTTGAATTCACCAAATCACTACAAAACCTGTTTGTTGCTTATCTCTGAATTATCAATCTTCATTTCACATTATATTGTTTCACTCTGATAGTGTCTGCAGTCACTGAGTTATTTTGAAGTACACGATACAGAAATGTAGCTTCTAAGCAACTTCATCCGATTTCAAGATAAATTATATTATTTTTATTTGAGCAGTGTTCCTTAAAAAATCCTCGAGAAAATGACAAAGCGACAATCTTCAGCGACTAATTTTTGAGTCAACTCTGGCTGGTGTGCATATCTGAATTGAAAAGAGTAATCACTGATCAAGGAGTACACTCATCACCTTCGACAGCTGTATGCACACAATAGTCAAACAGTAATTGTTATCTGCAAGGCAACTAATAAAATCCACTTAGCAATGGTCATAACTTGTGCATATGTCAATACTCACAAACTTCACGAAAAAGTGAATGAATTGGAAGTAATGAAATGTGAAGGATTCGTTTGTACACCTGTATTAGTCAACAAGTCATGTGAGAAATTGACGCCTACAGGATGGATGTTCAGTGATGCAATCTATGCTGTTTACGGTATTTATGATTTTGTTGGTGTGTTGCACATCATGTTAACAATAATTTCTTAAACTGTGATTGCACACAGAGAATTCTGTCAGTCTTGAGCAAATCGTTACAGCACTGCTGTTTGAAGCATTTGACAAGTACCTGCTTCAGACAGTTTATTTGGCACGCGATGGAAGAGAGAGATTGTTGTACTTGAGCAATGTGGTCTGGCTGTTCTGAGTGTTTTGATATCGAAATAATCTTACTTAATACTTCAAATATATTGCCTTAAACTCGTAGATATTTCGGATCACTGGGACCGAGGATTTTGATGAAGGACTGATGGAACTGCACCAAAGTAGGAGTTCAGTTAGTGACTGTATGCAATATTTTCTGATCACTGTTCATTTTGATTTCAGAATCTCAGACTGTCGAACGCACGATTCAAGATCAAGTATTTCAGGTATTTTCACCGCCTCTCCTTTTCCAGTTAATTTATAAGTTCTAAAACGGTTAGTCAGTCAGCATCAGAGACAATAAAACTGAGACACCTGTGGCAGTCAATTGGCGCGGGAAAACCAGACTTTTATTGAGTTCATGGGTTACAGGTTGAGGGTGTTGACATAGACGGATAACACAAAGTTTACTTACGTCAAAACTAGTAATCACAACCTCCATAGTATTCGTTCCGCGTAGACGAAAGGCAAAGCAAAACATCAGAATTGATCGTCCAAAGTACTTACTTTATTTCAAACAAAATCAGATTGCAAGATGATTGCTTAACTAGCCATGGATCGTGCACGAACGAATGCACGTTACACGATGGCGTGTCAAAAGACATGGATGCTTGGTGGTAAGCCTTCAGGCAAACAAGTCGACTTGAACAGTTGGGGTCTGCATTCAATGTTCATTGATTAATGCTGTTGTTATTGATTCTGCGGAATTAACTACCGCTACAAATGATATCATCCACGTTTGTTCGATTGTCCTCATGTGAATGAATCCGTCCACTAAGAGTTAAACTTCTTATCGAATTATTCTTGCAGCTTCCATTCATTGTGCACATTTCAGTGAGTATTAAATCAATGTTGGTGGATCAATGGGATAAGACTGGTTAAAAAGGCATTTGGTCCGGGCTTTGGCCTTCAGCCGTCGCCTGACTTCATCTCGCTTAGCATGAATGTGTCGAGTAATATTGGGAGGGTCAGTAATGAGGCAAACAACCCCACCTCAAAGAAACACCACTGCTACTGAAGTTGATTTTGTTGTCGTTTTCGCTCTCAGTGACTATGACCAAACATCTCATGGAGAAATATATCCTCAGTGTATTAGGAATGTTCCCACTGGAAAGGAAACATTGTCCAGTGTGAATGAATTCCTTCTTTTTGTACACCGCCAGCTCCCTGATTCCAAAAGTTGATGACTGAACACTCGAGAATGATGAATCATTTGTCAAAAATGAATAGTCATATGCTGTAAATATACATGTTTGTTGCAATCATAGTCTATGAATTTTGTAATGGCTTTGCTTCCTACTCATTATTATTATTGTTCCTTTGGGTTCCTAGGGAAACATAGGGCGTCAACTACACGCCTCCACTTGCTTCTGTCTTCTACTGTACTTTTCACTTGCATCCATGTTAATCCATACTGTTTCAACTCCTCTTCACACGATCTCTTCCAGGTCACTCTTGGACGTTCCACTCGCTGCTTCCCTTTCGTGTTCCACTCGAGGGCCTGACGCGTGATGTCACCCAACGGCCTCTTCAACCAGTGTCCAATCCATCTCCAATTTCTCCTGCATATTTGTTGAGCAATTGGTTCTTGCTTTGTTTGTTCTCATAGCTTCTTGTTGGTGATTCTTTCCAGACATCTGATCTTCAGTATAGAACGAAGATAATTGTTGATAAAGGTTTGCAACCTGTTGGAAATATTCTTTGTGACCCACCAAGTTTCTGATCCGTACATATAGAAGAACTGACTTGACGTTTGTATTGAAAATCCGAATTTTGTTGTTGATGTTGAGTAGTGATGAAGATTTCCAGATTGGTTTCAGGTTGATGAATGTGTTTCTCTCCTACCCGATTCTCGATTTGACATCCTCGTCCGTTCCACCTGCCTGTAGTTGAGACAATGCTCCCTAGACAAGTGAACGAAGTAACCTCATCCAAAGCCGTCACGTTCATGGTGATTGGCGCTGGATGTTGCTGCTGCTGTTGGTTTTGTTGTTGTTGGTTGGTTATTTTCATAACCTCCGTCTTGTCTATGTTCACCTGAAGTCCAGGCTTCACCGGCTGCTTCTTCGACCAGTTTGTCGGTTTTCGCTTGTAAGTCTTCGATTTTGTGTGATATCAGACATAAATCATTCGCAAAATCCAGGTCTTCTAGGTTCTTCACGTCAGTCCAGGATATCCCTGTCTTCTCGTTTCCCACTGTCTGACGCATATTCCAGTCCACCACAATTAGGAATATCATTGGTGATAATAAGCACCCTTGTCTAACTCTTGTGTTTGCTCCAAACGCTTCGCTGAGTTTTCCGTTGTGGATCACTTGATATGTGCCGTTGTTGTACAGCTGTTGAATAAGGTTGATGAATATTTGGGGTGCGCCGTAGTACTCGAGTAGTTTCCAAATTACTTCGCGGTCAGTGCTGTCGAAGGCTTTCCCAAAGTCTCTAAAGTTGCGGCAGAGATTTGATTGCCATTCCATGCTTTGTTCGATGATGATGCGTAGAGGTGCAATTTGGTCAGAACATGATTTGCCTTTCCTGAATACAGCTTGTTCTGGTTGGATTTCTGTATCCAGTGCGTCCTTGATTCTCTCCAGGATGATGCGACTCAGGATTTTACTTGGCGTCGACAGGAGCATGATTCCTCGCCAGTTCTTGCAGAGTCCCAGGTCGCCTTTTTTGGTTGTTTCAGCAGGTCATTTCCTCCAGTCAGTAGGCACCTTTCCCTCCTTCCAGATCTTTTGCAATAACGGAGTCAGCATATTTTCTGTCGTCTCTGGAGGTATTCCATCTGGTCCAGCTGCTTTTCTAGCTTTCAGGAGCTTGATTGCATTCAAGACTTCAGCTTTCGTTGGAGGGTTGGTGTCAACTTGCAGTTGTGTACGCGCTGTTGTTGATATTTCTGGACGGGTTTTAGGTGGCCTGCCGCCTTCTCAGCTTCAGTAGCCAGGTTGTCATAGAGTTGTCTTTTGTCCTTCCTGGCACTCTTCTTCACTTCTTTGTCCAGTGCTATGTAAGTTGAGCTCAGCTTCTCTTTCTCTTGTCCATCTTTGCATTGAATCATTTTCTCTTTCACCATTCTCCTCTCCTCTATTAGTTTCCAAGTGTCCGTTGAGAGCCATTCCTTGTCTTGTTTCTTCTTTCTTCCTAAAACCGTTGAGCACGTTTCGTTGAAAATTACCTTCAGGGAGTTCCAATGGTCTTCCACGGATGATTCCTCAGTGGTGCCACGTAGTGTTTCCTGCTTTGCTCTCACGGTTGCAAAGTAAATGTCCTGTGTGATTGTGTCCTTCAGTTTTTGCGTGTTGAACTTGCATTGTGGCCTATCCTCAGCTATCCTCGAGGCTTTCAGCTTCACCTTGCAAGTCCCTTGTACTAGATAGTGGTCTGAACCCAAATCTGCTCCTCTCCTCGATCTTGTGTCCAGTAGGCTCCGTCTCCACTTCCTTGAGATTGAAATGTAGTCTATCTGGCTTTTGGTGTGTCCATCTGGTGAAATCCATGTTGCCTTGTGTATATCCCTGTGTTTGAACACACTGCCACCAATCACCAAATCATTGAAGGCGCGGAAGTCTGAGAGGAGTTCACCATTTTCGTTCATTTCACCGAGGGCCTCGCGTCCCATGGTGAGTTCTCTTCCTGTATTTTCTCCTCTCAGTTTCGCATTCATTTTTTTTTTTTGATTTTTGATTTACAGCTTGATTCCACACCGTATTTTTCAGTACAAGTGTGGAATTTTCAGCATGGATATCGGTTGCACAAATTCAGGCATACCATAGATATCGGGTGTGCACCGGCAGGGGCTCGAACCCCGGACCATGTGCGTGGTCGGCGAGAGTCCTAACCACTGTGCCACCGACGCACAGGATTTTGATATCGCTCTTTGGGACGTTGTCCATTATTATTTGTAGTTGACTGTAGAAATCCTCCTTCTTCTCTTGTTCTGAGACGCTTGTAGGCGCGTAGCATAGAATGATTGTTACCTTTTTTCCTTTTGAGTTGAACCTGGCTGTCATTATCCTGCAGCAGATTGGTTTCCATTGCATGAGACCTTTGGCTGCTGTTGGTGAGTCATGATGGCTACTCCCTCGGTGTGCTCGTGATTGTCTTCTGGGTGACCGGAGTAGATTATTGTCTCTCCAGTTGGTAGTTGGCTCCTTCCACATCCGTTCCATCTGCTCTCGCAGATTCCCAACACTTCTATTTTATATCTCCTCATTTCTGCGGCGACCTGGGCAGCCTTTCCAGTTTCATACATTGTACGAATATTCCACGTCCCCATCCTTATTTTTGCTTTCATCGAATGAAGGCACATCGGCTGACTGGCTTCCCGAAGGCTTTCACCAGCCAGCGTTATTTCACTTCCCCGATTCCAGCGATAAATAAGGTCATTGTTCGTATTTGTAGAATTTTAAATATATTTGTGCGTTGAAGTTTTAGTAGCAATTTGGTTAAGTTTTGGGGGTGGAGTTGCTAGCACCACGCCCCAACCCTCCCTCTTTATCCAGGCTTGGGACCGGCTAGAATACTAGTGACCTAGTAATCTAGGCGAGGTTCCCACTCATGCTCTCCTCATTTTGTAACCCTGAGAGGCAGTGTCAATGCAAATGTCTCTTCAGAACAATTTTCTCTAAATAACTTACACAGTGAATACTGGATTCCGAAGTAACAGTCTACAGATAAAATTTATCTGGTACAATGAACTAGTGGCGAATCAACAGAATAAACATTCAACCTGATGGGTTAAGTTTGAAACCAATATATTGTCATCTATCGGTATCTCGTTGACTTCTACATCTATTGATCTTATCTCCAGGTACAGACACATGCATGCGTATTCCTGTAATTCCTAAAGCTGAGGTTAAGCTTCGCGTGGTAAACCACAAAAATACAATGCACATCTCTCATCACACAGGCTAATTCACACTCAAAATGCTCATATTCGTGATGCATGTAGACTGAATGTGGTTGTTTCATGCATCAAATATCCATCTGTATTATGCGAGATTTCCTTCGTAGGTTACGCAATCATTTCGATTGACGGAATGTTGGCAGGAATGCACAGTATTCATGAATTCTAGAATTGCCTTCGTTTATCTTCGATCGCATTTATCAACACAAGAATCGACTGCTGGTCGCTGAATACGGGTTTGTATGCACACCACATGAAATAATCGATGCCACCTATTTTAAGCCAGTGAAGGAATGTATTCAACCGCGAACATGTTAATCATACGCTGTGTAGATTGACAGTGTAACTTCCAGTGAAATTAACTACATCAGGTCATTCATTATTCACTGAGACCACTTGATCAACAAACTTCGGTTAACACATTTACAACTGACTAACTGATTTCGGAGATCACGTGAGATTGGCAGTTAACCTGAATTCGTGAGATGTCGAATGAAGCTGTGAATTTGTAATCAGGAAACAAGGAAATTGTCAAAAGTGATTTATTTCTCATTATCCCGACACCCACAAACAAATTTCATATTTCAATTTGCATTTCACTCATCATTCATGACATCGAGCATTTTGACATATTTTTCCACAGCAGTCTTCATGTGTACCACAGGTTTCTCCTCGTAGTTTACAACAAAATGGAAGACCTGATGATTTACGAAGTCGACATTTGGAAAAGGGACAACACGCCCTATAAGATTCTTTGTCACCATCCATATTCAAGCAATAACAATTTTCTCCTTTCAAAGAAAAAAATACAAAGAAATTGGTATTACATGAAATACGGTGACGCAGTTTGCTTTGAAAATGAACATTAAATTGTCAAGGATGAATAATTCGGAAAATTATTGCGAGACAAAACATTCACATTACTAACTCAACACCACTTCTCGTCCCGATTTGTAGGCGACGACTGTTTGACTCAATTGAATTATAGTCAGAGATCAGGTTCAGTTCATTGTTGGCAGAAATTTGCCATTCATTCACGCACAGTAATGTAATCAACTAGCATACATTGAAATGACAGAGATGTAGAGAGTTTATTCAAGGAAACCGAAGCATGTTCCGCAAACCCTGTCAAACTTCCTATAAACATGTGAATATCTACTGATCACTGTTATTCATAGGATTGCTAATGATTATCTCCATTGTGTTCAATGACCAGTGTGCCCTGCGTTAAAACCTACTTACTTACTTATTAGTACACAAATTTCACAAATTCCGTTCTCTGATTCCTTTCATGCAATGGAATAATGCAAACATATGCACATCAGTGAGCACACATTTCAACAGATCTATTCTCTTGTTCCGACTATCCATCATGTGTACAACGATAAAACAGTGTGATTGGCACACGAAGAGTGTTCACTCAGATGACAGAAGTGTAGAAACTATAAAATGTCACGTATGTACCACAATGTTTGGAGAGAAGGCGAGGAGCAACACTGATTTGTGATTAGTTGGTTTTGAGAAGGAAAAATCTTCAGTGAAATGGTAGCAGTTCTTCTACTTCAAACAACGAACTCCAGAATGAAAAAGATCCCTGTAAACACTACACAACACATACGATTATCTGAAGTCATGACCTGAAACATTGATCTACCAGTGATAATCATTAATAATGTGACTATAGTGGAGAGATGAACATTAAAATGGTGATTGACACCACTGAATAGTGAAAAGTTGAGATGCTTTTCTAACACAGCAATTCCCACTATTTTTATATCCGAATGTATTCTGTTAGTGAACGTGTCAATCTTGTGACATTCTGACTATAAATAGAGTTGTGTTTTGGTACTAATGAAACACAATTCGACTCAGGGTAGTTGTTTGCCAATTTCCGGCCAACATCAGAAGTTTCTGCTACCCATACAGTTGATACCATCGGAGTCTGGCGCACTCAATTCGTGCATCATTATTTGAATATGAGATAACGAACACAAACCACACCGCCTCTGTCATATTTCACTCAGATACACCTAACTAATATGAACAGACAAATAAGTGGCTAAATAGTTTAGCACGGATGACCAGCATGTGCATTGAGTGAATGAGTGAATCTTAACAGTTTGAACAGGCGTGCAGGTGTAATGTTAGCTGATGCATGGTAAATCCTGATTAATAAATTACAATGGATATCTATCGCTAATTATTCATACTTGATATAAATACCTGATTGTCTATATCTTCTGATGGAGAGACTAAGAAATGTTTTACAATTGTTTAACAAAACACTCATAAGCATGTCATTGCATACTGCATATGTACAAATACTTTCATATTCAGTTATCTACGATCATCAACATTCAGTTGAACATGATCTGATGAAAAGTACACTCTGTTGAAAGTGTACAACTCAAATAGACCAACATCTGAAAGTGTAAATATCAACTGGTGCACAACCCACATCTATGTCACAGCTTTGATATAGATTGGAAACAATCCCAATGCTTTCTCATTCTTATGAGTATCAATATTTCACACATATATCTGCTATTTTATTCATCTAATGTAAACATGACACTCCAAAATTGACGAAGCATCTCATGCTGACAAACACAATTACCATGCAAGTTATCAACACAAAGAAGAATAAGTCTACCCTCATGAGCTTTTCTTCATCAACGACACTACTACGTAACGGACATTCACAATAGCTTAACAGTAAATAAGTCATCTACCAAATATAGAATAATACCCAACCGACCTAATGAACACAAATCTACTATAATCACAGAATAATGCGCATCACAAGAAAACATACCTGAAGCCCGTACAACCTGGTCGCCCATTACCACAACTGACAATACCAATATCGTGAAAAGCGTATAAGTGTGCATGGTCGAATTCTTATTGTCACAGTGTGAAGGGGAAAGCCATTATATATTTCTCACTGTATCCAAATGGTGGAGATATCCATGCCATTGTGATCACATACGAATGAATATTGTTCACAGTGAAACATAAGTGAACATTTTGTTATTCACAGGGATTAGTGGAAACATAGTCAGTGCAGTGAGAACAATGAGAAGAACACGAGTATTCGTCACGTAATTTATTGCAATTGAATGTAACATTGAGGATATACATAGTGTCCGTGAGTAGTTGTATTGTGTGCATTGTGGAATAAATCAAGTCAATTATTATAATTTTATTACAATAGTTGTTTGCACACACACATAAGTTCTAATTCTTCAATGCACATGATCATACTGACTGTTCGAATTGTTATTTTCATTCTCATTTTGTATTCGAATGAATGTGACTGAAATATGGTAGACGCCCTGGCGATAATCTCGCTGGAAATAGTAACAAAAATATATAGAAGTCGTTGTTACACGTAAACGAATAATGTAACAGAATTATGAATAATTCGGTTTCCATGTTACATGTGGAACATTGATCGAAAATGAAGAGGAGAGGGGAACCAGTTGGGCGTTGACGAAGTGAGATCGACATGACTTGCTGTATGTAACACTTCAAATTGAATACAAACTTCTCCGTATTTTCGAATTCACACCTGTGTTTGAATTTCAGATAACCACGCATAGCGTGCGGTAAACGCTTGATTGAAATACATTATCAGCGAAGTCGAGGGATACATTTCAACATGACATTAGGCACCGCAATAATTATATCGAGAGACTTGTCGACAATCTCAAATACTATTTCGCGTGTAATAGTGATTCCCAAGTGGTGACGTCATTCGCAATAGAACGGTCATATGCGACGTCGGAAACGGATTCATTGAAAAACCACTTCGAAGTGACTGAAGTCCACATAATGCATCTACCTTGTTGATCGCATTTACGGTTGTACACAGTAAAACTGTCAATGTCGCATCCATGCATGTCTCTTAGTTGAGAATCTTTTCGAAACACAATCTCATGATTCGCACAAAGGAGCGTTTCTCAGATGGATGACGTTAATTCCTCTCTCATACTTAAGTAAAGTTCGTATTTACAGCATAGTCGAGCACGAAATATTGACGATGAATCACATTTCAGATGAGTGTGAAAATCCTGCCGTTTCTATTAGACAGCATTCTTAAGAATTTGAAATCTACGAAACCTTTCAAATCATTTTAAAAATGAGTTAATATGTCAGTCTGTCTTTTGAACATTATCTAGAAGAAGAATCAAGTACGAGTGATCGCTCTGCATTGACTGGAACACACAACACAGTCATTCCTCACAATCTGGGAATGGAGCTGATTAAAAATTGAAAAGAGCAATCACTGATCAAGGAATACACTCTTCAATATCTTCCTCATCATCTTCGATAGCTGTATGCGCACAATAGTCAAACGGTAATTGTAACATGCAAGACAACTAATAAAATCCACTTAGCAATGGTCATAACTTGTGCATATGTCAATACTCACAAACTTCATAAATGGTTATTGATTTGGAAGTCATGAAATGTGAAGGATTCGTTTGTACACCTGTATTAGTCAACAAGTGATATGAGGAATGGACGCCTTCAGGATGGATGTTCAGAAATACAATCTATGCCGTGTAGAGTATTTATGAATTTGCTGGTGTATTGCTTGGCGGGTTAAAAATAATACGTGAGAATTTGATTGCATGCAAAGAAATTTGTCAGTCTTGAGCAATTCATTACAGCATTTTTCTTTGAATCATTTAGCAACTAGTGGCTTCAGAGTGTTTATTCGGTAGTCGATAGATGACAGATAGATTTTGTCACTTGAACAATGTTTTCTTGCTTTCTCAGGTTTTTTGATTTCGTATTCGTTGAATTCGCTACTTCAACCATTTTCACGCAAACTCACAGATTCTGTGGATCAAATTAACTGAGGAATTTGATGTAACGACTGATAGAACTGCTCCAGATGAAGATTTCACTGTATGTCTGTGAGAGATTTTGTCTAGTCTGGTCACTGTTTATTCCGATTTTGAAATCTCAGCCCTATGCGTTTGCGATCCCGGCTGAAGCTCATCAGCGTTATGCGTCTTAACAAATGATAATCTAATAATGCCGAATACTGCTTGATACGGAATGTGATCTACACAATGTGTTCGTATTTTCAGTGGCTTCTTGTCAAGAGATACGATGAATCAATTTTTCGCTTTTGTCACCTTCCAGTTTCTTATGAACATCATTCACTGTTCATTTCTTGTGCCATATACGGATTCACGCACATCATGATTCACATCTTGTCGACACCAAGCTGTCAATCTTTAGTCGGATGTCGTAATCATATTCATCCTGTGCTACATGGGAGTGAAAACGTTGAATTTCGAATGCAGGCCTCCGCATGTTCTCTTCCTGAATCAACTACTGTAAACTATTTAACAATGAAGAAGTGCTTTGCTTTTGATTGAGTCCACTCAGAATCACTTACACTCATTGGTCACTTTTCGGATTGACTTACAGATACTGAATTTATTCGTCTCAATCCCACAAACCTCAGCAATTTTAGGCATCTTCCTTCCCCCTTGTCTGTTGACGACACTCATGGACTCGACGGAATCCATATCATCTTCGAAGTCTTCAAGTATTTTCCCTGTTCACCTATTTGGTTGTGTGTTCACTTGCTCGTCCATGTAATTTCACTACCAGGATCTCTCAATATTTGGCGTACTGCTTCTAGTAAAGACATTGAAAAATGATGTTCACGGTATGGTTTCCAGTTCTTATATGATTTTACTGTGTAGATGTCTCTCATTGCATTGTAGTAACATTTGGAGCTGTATTCACTCGTTCTAAATACAAGTGAATAATTCTTTCCTCGTAAAAGTGAGCATATGAATAATATCTAATTTCTATTACTCGCTATCTGTGACATATTTACCCGCAATCATAGATATTCCGGACATGCGAACGTGAAAAGAAAGAGTTCAGGGGATGGTTGTGAGAGATGTTGTCTCGTCTAGTCAGTTAGATTATATCAACTGCACAAACCTATGCAAAGGTAAGTATTGGCAGCATAAACTGATCCTTAGCTCAGCAGTAAATAAGTCTTTTCACAGTGATCTCAATGGGCGATTCTTTAGAACCTCAGCTGCATTTTCATTTTCAAATTCAACCTTCATGAACAGCAGCTCCCTCACAACCGTATGGTTTATTTCGTGCTTTTGCTTCAATTTCCAGTTCTTCTTGATTTATAATTGGAGGATATCCATTTTCCACCAGGACTCGTCTTATTCGCTCAAGTTCACAATCAATTTTACAACAGGTGTATACTCCAATTATTCTTGAAGATAACGAGTTGATACGTTTTCTCTTCCATTAACAAGAGACCCTGTGTTTTAAATTCCATATTGGTTTTCTGTTGATCGATCTTCAAAGAGCACCGTCAGATCTGCTTTTAAGAAGAAAATCCACAGAAAATCTAATCCTGATTTCATCACTGATTCTGCTGTGAAATGGATAACACAGTAGTAGTTGTTGAACCCCTCAGTTATCAATTCGATGTCGGTATTGTCGTCACATATGATGAAATTTTCATCCATGTATCTTTGGTATGAATGAAAACTTTCGATAGTATGCCGTTACATAGTATGCTGTAAACTTGTCAAGAAGCAGTCTGCAAGTAAAGGACACGGCGGTGTCCCAATTTCCACTACATCTCTTTATCCCTAAAGCATGTTGCTGAACATGAATTGGACATTTGAAGTGCATGTCTGTAGTAGTTCATTTGGTTAGTGTCTCATAACACACACGTCTGCATAATTATCCTCAATAAATTTGCATATAAAGCAAATGGATTCAGTGAGAGGAACATTGATAAAAAAGGAAGTAACATCCATGGATATCATTTTTCTCCCTGGAGACACAAGCATCACTTATTGAATCAACGAATTCAAATGAATTTGAATCACTAGGCTAACTGAGATTATTTTCCATGGAACATGTTCTTTATGGATGGATGTGAGACATGAGAATTTATTCCTTCAAGTTAGACTGTTAATTCCTCGAACAAGAACGAAATGAGCCTGCTGTATTGTGCATGTTCAGATATTTTGAGAAAATCTTCTATTTTTATTTTGTGTAAAAGTGTAATCTGTACAACCTGAGTTCTTCTCTTCAGTTTGAGATAGAAAGAAAACCACACAGTCACTCGATGATGATGATTCACTTTATTCTGTGTATAATTAAATTTGTTGTTGAAATATCCATCCTCGTCTATTGTAATAAAATACGTTTATTCAAATTATCTATAAAAGCAAGATTGCAAAGAAATGTTGAAGAACAACGCGCCTAATTTGTGATTTCTTTTAGGTCGTGAAGTGCGAAGTTTATTTTGCCACTTCTACGTTCACTACAGCATAACCTGCTCTTCAACATACAGCAGAACCCACTGATGATGTTTACCACATGTATAACATCATGCCAATAAATATCTTCGACCGTAATGAAGATTGAAGCGATGAATGAAAAACTCCAGATTTCGTCATGCTCCAATGCCATTAAGAGATTGTTAGGAAACTATATCTCAGTTGTCAGTCTTCATGTCATTGTCGAGTAATGGATGAATGTCCTGCAGCTGTATTCAGCAGTTATGACCAGTGGCGTACAGCATGTAAAAGTGAATTCGAATCTCATTGAACTCATTGGTTCAGTGTGGTGCCATATCACACTAATTGGCAAATTTCGAATACATGTGTCAGTGTATTCTGTTCCAGGAAGTTGACTGGTTCACAAGCTTAGTCTCGTTACCTGAAGTTCACGTGTTCGAAACTCTTGAGGGCAATGTTCTGCTGAGGATTCTCGAATTTAACGAAATGGGTTTTTTCAGTGCTATCTGGTTTCAAATCAACTATGACTTCAGGGGGTTTTTTGATGAAATCTACGTTCCCGCTAATCCTGATAGCTACCAAATCCTACAGTTTAAGTTATGAAACGACAGTTTCGGAGCAAAAGTACAGGAGTAATATATCTGGTGAGTCAATTTTTCGGTGTGATGATTTTTCTTGGTATGAACTTCTCTCTATCGCAAATCTCGTCCAGTATACTTTCATGATTGCTGATGATGACTATGAAAATGTTCACATTGAAATCCTGATAAAGCTTCCAATGTAATTAGAAGGCATATTGAGGAATTGTATCACAATCATAGCGGTGGTGTAGGTAGGTGATTACGGTTTGAATGGAAGTACACGTTGATTGAGTGAAAGTCCAACAGAGCCTAGGCTTCTCCAAAAACAAACTGAACTGTGACTATTCAGGGTTTAAGATACTTGGCAGGAAGTCATGGATATATATCTTTTGTGCATAAAGGAAACCATGAGTATGCTAATCCACATTTCTCAACCAATAACAATACTATCGCTAAACTTTACAAGATTAATATTGTCAGTAATAATGATGATACACTTGAATGCCTTTTTCAGTGAGTCAAGCCCTATTCTCTATGCAAACTGAATATTAGTCAAATTGAAAGTATTTTATTAACTTTACTGATGTATATGTTTATTTGACATTATATTTTAATCACATCTTAACTCTGTTCGCATACTTCATGTTGGATTTCATTGAAATGAATAAGATGTAGTAGGATATTTATGTGAATATGCCACACTACTTAGAATGAATTGTAAGTGACATTTGAACACATTCAGGAAAGCACTTCAATTTCAAAAGAAATTGGTTTGGTAGGAATGTTTCATCCACATTCAAAGTAGATAACTTGAGAAATTGACTGAATGCTGACTGTACAGTTCATAGTCGATTTATCTGCCAGTGGGTATATTCAGTCTGTGTGTGTTGTATAGCTGATAATGGGCAATATGAATTATTCTGTAATTTATGTCTAACTTATGCAGGAATTATTAGTTGTGTGAATATTTTTCGGAAGGAAAATACATTTTATTAGCTCAATGTATATGCTCAGACGTTCTTGGTGCATTTCTGAAATTTAGGCAGGATAACAGCTGTTATGTGAACAGAGTACCGGCTGTCAACTAGATTTCTGCCATCAGTTGTCTTACAACCTGCCAAATTTTTATGTTTCGCTAAGCTGAATGACGCTGACATTTTTATCTAATAAAAATTCAATACATAGTGGATACCAAGAAATATACGATATAAAAATAAATCAGGGACCACACTTAAAAACAAAGCAAGCGCATTTACTAGGAAAGGAAACTGCAGCATGTTCACCACTGACGGCTTTTCTTGGCCATGTGAAGTTTCTATCCAACTACTCGAAGTATTTCTGAGATATAGTAACCGTCTGCCAAGCCTATCGAACTGAGAAGAGAAAGAAGGCATGTAGGATAACATACTTCGCATATGTCACAAACACTGAAGTCGGTATTTTTGGAGGATGACACACTCTGACGATTTCAAATCACTCACATAATGAAGTTGCCGAACGGAAGCGATATTAAGGAGACAGCGATAATGAGTTTCCTCTCAACTAGCACTATACAACCTTCTCAAGTATGCTGAAATTGTTTTGACCACAAACTTCATTATATCTTTTGTCTTCACATGGCTAATTACAAGCTGACAAAATAAATGATGCTACAATCCTCTTCTGCACAATCTGCTGTTCTTGCTTTGTTCAAACAAATGTAGAGATTGAGTGACCTTCTTCTTTGGGAACAAGGGTGAATGTCCTCACTAGACCTGAAGTGTTTTGCATTATGTCTAAAAAATAGTTAACAAATTTCCCACGTAAACCTCTCTGCAACAGATAGTTCCAGAGAGCAGTTCTGTCCAACGAAACGAAGTCAGCTCTGATCGCCAAAATGTCAACGATTGTTTGCCCACAGTGTATATATGTCGGTGTTCTGGCAACTGGTGAAGTGTGAACGCATGGTCAGTGCATCAGCGTCCTGGAGTAAACCTTTCTGCTGCTCATTAATTTGTTCCTTTCTTGTTTCTCGCAGCATAAGAAACAAGACAACAGACAATAATTTTGAGACGTGACTGGTATCAAACTGATACCGCTATGACTGTCATACGTCTACTAATTGCTGCCAACTGTCAGCAGTCTACGACGTCAACGCTGAAGCCAATGAGCACTGACAACCATTCTGCACTTCAAGTCTAGCAGTTGTCCTTGTTACTCCTCTCTCTGGACTCACACGTGGTATTCTCCTTGATTGGAATAGATACAATGACTGACAAATAAGGATTAACAAATATCCTGTGTCTTGTTCTCAGAGATATGACTTGCTTCATATTTACCGACACTCCTAGCTAACGAGTTTCAGAAGGCATGACACCTTGCTCTGAGGCTTTTCATCCATAGTTTTCCAATACCTGACATCAGTTTATTGTTCACCAAGATGATAAGCCACTTAGATTGGTAAACATACCACATAAAACTGTTGAAAACATTCTGAAATCATTATACTCTCTGACAAATATTTTCGTGTAAATTACAGGTGAACACTGTAAAACGTTTTCAGTTTGTCACGTTAACAAAAACATTTTTGAGTTTGAAAGAGATTCCTTGTGTCTGATGAAACAAACGACCATGAATTATTTCATCATGAGATTTGTAGGAATGCTTTTTTCTTTACCAAATTGTTTGACGTCTCTAGTAGATGGATTTGTATGGAAGAAAACTTTTATTGTCATTCATAAAACGCAAATTTTTTCTCACCATTTTAGTTGTTTTGTCATCTCCTGTCGCCATAGAATGAAAGATCCATGCCACCGAACTAACAGAGACAGGAATTCTATTAAAGGTTTTGCGCTTTTGAATGTGTAACAGCGCATTGTACAATGATGTGTCAAAACAATATGCAGAATTGGGTTATGAAACATATGAATGTGCGTTTTCTAGTCACAAGAATATTTCACTGATATTTAAAATCTGTGCTAATCATTGTCTGTGAATAATCAACTATGTAAGCCGAAAGATAGACAAACGTCGTCCTTAAACTAGAGTCGATTGACATAAACCTTGCAGGCTCTTGTAGTGCCAAGGGATTAGATTTTCACCCATTGGGCATTAATTGGTTTCACACAAAATATTTTTGGCTACTTTCCTTTCCACTTCTTCCTTACTCTTGATATGCTGTTTTACAAGAACGTTTAAGGTTACTGTCATGCCACAGTAGTCACTCAACTTCTCACCATCCTGCCATATTCTTGTCATCCAAGCATATACTTTTGATTCTGTAGCTAAGATATGGGGTCCAGTTTTTAATATAAAATTGGCTTGAAAATATAAAGACGGATTTAATGACTAGTTCAGGCATTCACAGGAAAAGGTATTTCTAGTGCATCCCTTCGTCTCTTAGAAGGGGGACACTTAAGTAGTCACAACATTACTTGGCTGGGTGAGAGTATTCTGTAGCTGCTGTTCCTTATATTCATCACAGAAAGTAAAAGTTATCCAGTTATGAATAACTTCCACCTGACTACATAATAGGCATTCATGGTGTGGCTAGCCTGCGATTCTTGGTTAGAATTAACATTGCTATCTTACCGTTTGCCTGGATGTTGTCTACACAACAAGGAATTTCAACAAAGAAACCGCTTCTTCTATTTTGAAATGACATCCTCTTTTCTTCTGTATGTACTCTGCTAAGTGGCTTCGATGAGTCACGGTGCATCTCACCTAATACATCTGATCAGTTCATCAGGAAAGTTTTTGAATGCAATTATTCTCTGGTGCATATAGAGTTAAATGCAATGAGTATTTGAGACTTTGAACAATCAGTAAACCATGAGGTCTTCATTTATATGTTTCCAATGGCTTTGTTGCATAAAGCGTAAGTTTAGAAGGCAGATTTTGAAAGCCAAGTCTGTTAACGCCTCCTCACTGTATATTTACATAATTAAGATTTTGTATTGAAGAATATGTTGAAAAGAACTACATTAGTATTCCCTTCCTTTATTCACTTTGCACGACTGAATATCTAATTGTCAGATATGAATATGAAGATGCCATTTAAACAAAACGTAAAACATAAAAAATTGCTGAAAACAAGATCGTCTTGTCATTAGGGAATGAGATGACAGTTATTGATTCGCCACAGAAGTGATCTTTTGATACGACTGAAAACGAAAGTAGCATGTGGTCTGGATATTTTCACGTTTAAAAAAAATCACATCAAACACTCACTGTACATGACATCTAATTCTATCCGAATAGTGAATTGTCTTCTTAGGAAAATAGGGGAGAAAATTATGCAACTTTTCAGACCAGCCTGTCTCCTTTCAGACAGAGTCTGATGTTTGTTATAGAACATTATACAAATTGTCTACTTACAACATCAGAAGATTTCTTCAACTAGAAATGTATATAACTTTTTCTGAAGTTTATTTCAGAAGCTATCTGAATATGCGATTCCCTGTAAAACGACTTCAGATATTCATTGCTGATTCTGCCTAAATTAAATCAAGAGTGATTGTGTGATCCGGATATAAACGCGATATCACTTCAGTTCAATCACATTTGGAATGGTGTAGGCTGATAATTCATTAATATAATTTGTGTATTTCTCCGTGGTACTTGAATAGTCACATGGATACTTCATATTTTATTTCTTTAATTGCTTGTCAAGTGTACACATTCAGAAAGCGGGTCACACTTGAACTGTCAGCCTTATGCGTTTAAGTCTAGACTAAATTTGAAAATTACAAGTAATGATAAGTGATGTATTCAGGCAGCTTATTACGCAAACATCATCGTGATATCACAACTTGACAGAGTTGTAATTCAGAGGTCTTTTACTACCGAATAGTAAACCCGTTTATTTTCGTAACCTGAATCTTCCAGGTTTGGTCCCTGACAGGGTCGTGGGCATGTAGAGCTGAAGGGCTTCGGAATATGACGAAACAGTTGTTCAACGCCCCCAGTTTCCCATGGAGCTGTCTAAGTGATCTTTCCATTATGGGTAAATTTTATTTTGATAGAGTCTCACAGTGTAATACAGTAATATATACTGATGACGTTTCGAGCACAATTTATTGCTCATAATCATATCAACTAACTACTGCAATCAATCCGAAATTATCAGTTAAGAAGATACAATCTCTCTGAAGATCTTTGAAAATAAATCATGCGGTTTTGAAAACACTAAGAAAATCATGTATAAATTAACTCACTTGTATGAAAATTGAGGTATGCAAACTGCAGGTTCAGTAGTTTCATCATCAATTGTTTCATTCACTATTGATAAATTAGCTCTACTGGAGTTTCACTGAAATGAACGTGGAAGACATTCTATTTTCGTCCAAGTTATTCTTCAGTCAAAACATTGGTGTATTTGTATTTGAATCTGGTACACAAAGTTAAGTGATTTCTTCACCTTCACTAACTGTCTGATTCGTAGAAGAATATTAAACAGTTTTGAATGTACATTGAAGTAGTGAATAATCTTGGGGTAACTGAACTACATCTAAAGTAGAAGGACGAACAATTTTACATAGTTCTAGGATTCATACTTGTCCAGACCAAAAGTGTTTGATGTTGAAGCTGAAATAAGGAAATATAGAAAACTAAAGGATGTACAATAAACAACAGATCATCAGAAATATTATAACTAATACGAGAGAAGAGAGCGAAGGAATTTCCGCAAGCAACTAATTGCATTTAAAGTCTCCATGACAGATGCCTTGTGGAGTTACGGAGAATGATAAGTGCTTGCCTTAAATTGAAGTGTGCGCTGAAGGTATTGTCCAGAAAGTAAGTGAGATCTTCTGAGATAAACATTCTAGCTCAGAGAACACAACTTCACCAACATTATCCACCTGAGCTGTACAAATGGAAATAATTTAGCACTCTGTAGTCGTATACTTAGCTTAAATTGCATTTTTGTCTGATATATTAAGCAATAAAATTCCTCGAAATTTCGAAGGAATATATATATGTATAAATATTCTTGACTAAACTTAATCGGATTTGTCTAGCAAAAGGAGAAACTGTTTGAGTGCTAACAACTGCTTATAAATTCATTAGTAGAAGAAATACTAGACAGTTAGTGAATACTCGGACTTCTGTTTATTTTGCTATTATGACTGTTTTTGGCATAAATTGTGGATTATTTGATTACAGTTTCCATCTTTAATCATCGTCATAATCATATTCTAGTTCGGCTTCATGCGAAAGTGATTCACGCATTTATGCCTGTATATTCCTTACAATAAGTATCGGTAAATTATTTACTTATTTTTAGGTAACAGTGTAGAAAGAAACCTCCAAATAAGAGGAACTTCATATATGTGATGAATTTATACCACCAACTGCTGTTACGAAATGCAAACCACTCATGAACTAGACAACAGTGTGTTTGAGAAAAAATATGTAAACAATTTCTGGGAATTAGCATTTCTTAATATCCACTTAATCAAATGAAAACACATTCTTGGTAAGATTGTTCAAAATATTTTCAGCTTGTAAGGTAAAAAGTGAGTTAGATAGGTTATGTCTGAAGGTAGGATAATAACTCAGGTCCAAGTTTATTTCGCACAAGTGACATCCGAAATAAAATCCCAGTACTTCATTAGATTATCCAGCGTTGGTTTGGAGGTATTCGATTTGATTTCATCATGAGCTAACATCAGTTAGAGAACCACTGAAAATCCTGTAAGTACTGCAGTGCTGCTTCGTCCTACCTTGGGATGGATATCAAATAAATAAATAAATCAGCAGAATAAACATTCAACCTGATGGGTGCAGTTAGAAACCACTATATTGTCATCTATCGGTAGGCGCCTTTTATTACTCAAATTCTTGTATCGTCAACTTACAATGCACATCTCTCATCACACAGGCTAATTCACACTCAAAATGCTCATATTCGTGATGCATGTAGACTGAATGTGGTTGTTTCATGCATCAAATATCCATCTGTATTACCCGAGATTCCCTTCCTACGTTACACAATCATTTCGATAGACGGAATGCAGGAATATAATTTATAATCACTCACCATATTTATGAATTCTAGAAATGCCTTCGTTTATCTTCGATCGCATTTATCAACACAAGCATCGACTACTGTTCGCTGAATACGGGTTTGTATGCACACCACAGGAAATACTCGATGCCACTTATTTTAAGCCTGTGAAGGGATGTGTTCAGTGAAGCTAACTACATCAGGTCATTCATTATTCACTGAGACCACTCGATCAACAAACTTCTGTTAACACATTTACAACTGGCTAGCTGATTTTGGAGATCACGTGAGGTTGGCGATTACCCTGAATTCGTGAGATGTCGAATGAATCTGTGAATTTGTAATCAGAAAACAAGGAATTTGTCAAAAGTGATTTATTTCTTATTATCCCGATACCCACAAACAAATTTCACATTTCAGTTTTCATTTCACACATCATTTCTGACATTGATTATATCGACACGTATTTTCACAGCATTCCTCATCTGCATTACAGAATTCACCTCGTGGTTTACAACAAAAAAGAAGACCAGTTGATTTCCAACGTCGACATTCTATGAACGGACAGCACTTCCTATAATGAGGATTGTCACCACCGATTTTCACACACCCACAATCTTCTCCTTTCCAAGAAAAGAAATACAAAGATATTGGTATTTCATGAAAAAAGTTGACAGAGCAAGCTTTGAAAGTCAAAATGAAATTGTCAAGAATGATTTTATCGATGAATTATTGCGAGATAAAACATTCACATTACTACCTCAACACCACTTCTTGTCTGGATTTTTAGGAAAGGTCAGTTTGACTCAATTGAATTGTAGTCAGAGATCAGGTTCAGTTCATATTAGACAGAAATCTGCCATGTATTCACGCACAATAATGTTATCAACTAGCATACATTGAAATGACAGAGATGCAGGGAGTTTATTCAAGGCAACCGAGGCATGTCCTGCAAACCTTTTGAATCTTTATATAAACATGTTAATATCTACTGATTACTGTTATTCATAGGAATGCTAATGATAATCTCCATTGTATTCAGTGACCTGTGTGTCCTGCGTTGAAACCGACTTATTCAAATATTAGTTCACAAATTTCACAAATTTAGTTCTCTGTTTCCTTTCATGCAATGGAATAACGCAGACATATGCACATCAGTGAGCGTAAATTTCAACAGATCTATTCTCCTGATTCGACCATCCATCATGTGTAAAAGGATGAAACAGTGTGGTTGGCACACGAAGAGTGTTCACTCAGATGACAGAAGTGTAGAAATTACATAATGTCACGTATGTACCACAACAATGGAGGAGAAGGCGACGAGCTCCATTGATTTGTGATTAGTTGGTTATGAGAAGAAAAATCTTCAGTGAAACGGTACCGGTTCTTCTACTTCAAAAACCGAACTCCAGAATGAAAGAGATAACTGTGAACACTACACAACACATACGATTATATGAAGTCATGACCTGTAACATTTATCTACCAGTGATGATCATTGTTCATGTGACTTTGGTGAAGAAATGAACATTAGAAATGTGAAGGACAGCACTGAATTGTGAATAGTTGAGATGCTATTCTAACACCGCAATTCTCACCATTTATATATCCGAATATATTCTGTTGGTGAACGTGTCAATCTTGTGACAATTGGACTATAACTGGCATTGTTGATACTATTATTGTTTCCTTGTGTTCATAGTGGAACATAGGGCTTCAACTACACTTCTCCGCTTGCCTCTGTCTTCTGCTGTACTTTTCACGTGCGTCCATGTTAATCCATAGTGTTGATAGTAATGAAACACAATTCGACTGAGTGTATTTGTTCTGCACTTTCCGACAAATATCAGTAGTTCCTGCTTTGCAAAAAGTTGACGCAATTGAAGTCTGGCACACTAAATTCGTGCATCATTATTTGAATATGAGATAGGGAACAAAAATCAATCCGCATCAGACATATTTCAGTCGCAGTCACCTAACTAATATCAACACGCAAAAAATAGGCTGAATAGTTTAGTACGAATGACAAGCACGTGGATCGGGTAATTCTTTTCGATTCGTGTGATGTGGGATAAAAATATCGGATAGTTATGAGGGAACATGAAAGACAGGTAAAATGTGATTTATCTCAACTAAATCAGTTTGTGAAATTCTGCACGTTATTGAAATGCGCTGTCGCCGAATTTGAAATCACCGGTAATGCACATGCAGTTGTGAAAACTAATTTCCTGACTAGTCAATTTGCAAGCCTGTCGTTTTAAATGCTATCTGCAACAACATATATAAGACAACGCGACGCATTCCCTGAAATAAGTGTATTATAGGTTCCAAAGATCTCTGCAGACATAAGGATGCTAGAACACAGATCTGCGGTCACACTGCAGTCGATAGAAATGGACACAAAATCGAATTTGATAGAACAAAGGTTCTGCGAAAATGTTTTGGATCGTAGGAAGAAAGACTGACAGCAGAAACTCTACATACATGAGTGAAACTCAACAGTTTGAACAGCCGTGGAGGCGTGGTGTTAGCTAAAGCATGGTAAATCCTGATTAATAAATAAAAATGGATATCTATCACTAATAATTCATTATTGGTATTAATTCATGATTGCCTACATTTTCTGATTGAGAGATCAGCAAATGTTTTACAACTGTTTAATATAAGCAATCATAACAACAATACTGTGATCTGCATATGCACATATATATTTACATATATTCAGCTTTCTAAAATTAATTTTCAGTCAGTTGTCTTCTGATGAAATGTACAGACAGTTCAAATTGTATAAATGAACTGGACACGCAAATTAAATTGCAGATATTAGCTGATGCAGAACCCACATCCAAGTCACAGTTATGCTATAGATCGGAGACAAGGATCTACCGAAAACCATCACGATGCTTTCCCATTCCTAAGAATATCAATGTTTCACACATTTCCTCGCATTCGAATGCATCTTCAATTAACATGACACTCCGAAATTGACGAAGCATGTCATGCTCACAAACACAATTATCATGCAAGTTATCAACAGAGTGAAGTTGAAGTCTAAACTCGTGAACCCCTCTACATCAACGACATTACTACACAAATTGAATCAACCGACATTAAGAATAGCTGAACGGTAAATTAGGCATCTACAAAATTCTAAATAATACCCAACTGACCTGATGAACACAAATCTAATACAATCACAGTATAATGCACATCACAAGAAAACATACCTGAAGCCTGTACAACATGGTCGCCCATTACCACAACTGACAATACCAATATCGTGAGCAACCTAGAGGTGTGCATAATTGGATTATTATTGCCACAATGTAAAGGGGAAAGCCATTATATATTTCCCACTGTATCCAAATGGTGAACATATCTATGCCGTTGCGATCACACAGGAATGAAAATTGTTCACATTGGAACATAAGTGAACATTTTTCTGTGCACAGGGATTAGTGGAAACATAGTCAGTGCAGTGAGAACAATGAGAAGAACACGAGTATTCGTCACGTAATTTATTGCAATTGAATGTAACATTGAGGATATACATAGTGTCCGTGAGTAGTTGCATTGTGTGCATTGTGGAAAAGATCTAGCCAATAATAATTCTATTCCAATAGTTGTTTGCACACACACACACAAGTTCTACTTCTTCACTGCACATGATCATACTGACTGTTCGAATTGTGATTTTCATTCCCATTTTGAATTCGGATAAAATTGACCAAAATATGGTAGACGCCCTGTGCATAATCTCTCTGGAATTATTAACACAAATATATAGAATTCGTTGTTACACGTAAACGAATAATGTAACAGAATTATGAATAATTTGATCAAAAATGAAGAGGAGAGGGGAACCAGTTTGGCGTTGACGACGTGAGATCGATATTTCTTGCTGTATGTATCAATTCAAATTGAATGCAAGCATTTCCGTATTTTTCTATTCACACCTTTGTTCGAGTTTCTGATTACTTCGCCTAGCTTTTTGTTGACGCCTGATTGAATTACAATATCAGCATAGTCGAGGGATATATTTCAACTCGATATTAGACACCGCAATAATAATATCGTCAGACTGGTCAACACTCTCAAATACTATTTTGCGTATGATAGTGATTCCCAAGTGGTGACGTCCTTCGCAATAGGACAGTCAAATGCCACGTTTGAAACGGATTCTTTGAACCACCACTGTGAAGTGACCGCAATCCACAGAATGCATCAACCTTGTTGATGGCATTTACGGTTGTTCACAGTAAAACTGACAATGTAACATCCACGCAGGTCTCTTATTCGAAAATATTTTCGTGACACAATCCCAGAATTCTAACATGGAGTCGTTCCTCGGATGGATGAGGTTAATTCCCATCTCATACTAAAGTAAATTTTGTATTAACAGCATAGTTGAGCGTGAAATATTGACCCTGAATCACATTTCAGATGAGTGGAGAAATCCTGACGTTTCTATAGCATTCTAAATAACTTGAATAACCTGTAGATTGATCACCAAAGAGAACCGTCAGATCTCTTTTATTCCTTCAAGGTAGACTGTTATGTCCTCAGACAAGAAAAAAACCAGCCTGCTGTCTTTTGCACGTTCAGATATTTTGAGAAAATCTATTTTCATTTTGTGTAAAAGTGTAATCCGTACAACCTGAGTTCTTCTCTTCAGTTTGAGATAGAAAGAAAACCACACAGTCACTCGTTGATGAATCCCTTTATTCTGTGTATAATTAAATTTGTTGTTGAAATATCCATCCTCCTCTATTGTAATAAAATAGTTTCATTCAAATTATCTATAAAAGCAAGATTGCAAAGAAATGTTGAAGAACAACGCGCCTAATTTGTGATTTCTTTTAGATCGTGATATGCGAAGTTTGTTTTGCCACTTTTTCGTTCACTACAGCATAACCTGCTCTTCAACAAACAGCAGAACCCACTGATGATGTACACCACATGTATAACATCATGCCTACAAATATCTTCGACCATAATGAAGATTGAAGGAATGAATAAAAGAACTGCAGATTTCGTCATGCACCAATGCCATTAAGAGATCTTTAGGAAACTATATGTCAGTTATTAGTCTTCATCTCATCGTCGGCTAATGGATGAATGTGCGGCAGCTGTATTGAGAATTCATGACCAAAGTGAATTCAAATCTCATTGAACTCACTGGTTCAGTGTGACGCCATTTCACACTTATTGGTTTTTTTTTAAGTGCTATCTGGTTTCCAGTCAACTCTACCTTTAGTTGGTTATTTGATGTAACCTACGTTCACGCTAATCCAGATAGCTACAAAATCCCACAGTTTAAGTTAAGGAACAACGGTTTTGGAACAAAAGTGCAGGAGTAATATATCTGATGAGGAATTTTTTCGGTGTGATGATTTTTCTTGGTATGAACTTCACTCTATCGCAAATCTCGTCCAGTATGCTTTCATGATTGCTGATGATAACTATGAAAATGTCCACATTAAAATTCTGACAAGACTCACCATGTAATTAGATGGAATATTGTGTGTAGGTAGGTTATTACGGATTGAACGGAACTATCTGTTGATTGTGTGCAAGCCAAACTCTGAAATAATAGAGAAGATTTGTAGCTCAGGTGGATGATTTGCAATTAAAAGTGTTCTCTGAGCTGGTTGGTTTAGTCGCGAAGCTTTCGTCGTCCTTCCGGACAACATCTTCAGTGCCATATTTAGCACAGATTAAATTGTTTATATTTCTTCATGCGTGATGTAATTGCGTCTCCTGGTTACTATCTTCACATATGTATTAACCACTTTCTATTGACTAGGATTTTAAACTTTTTGGTCACCTGATTTACTTTTTAATAATTGGTATATTTCATCTATATTAACGTGTTTGTTAATCGCATTTTCGCTTGACTACCAGGCTTCTAGGAAATCTCTGGCACTTTTCGTGTTTCCTCTGTTTAAGATTTTGACGTGATCCCAATCAAACTGATGACCATAGTTGTCTGCATGCATTGATACTAACGAATACATATCATGTCTTTTTACGGCTGATTTATGTTCTTGGATTCTGATTCGCAGGGGACGCCCACTTTGGCCGATGTAATGCTTGTTACAGTTCATACAATTTATTTTGTAGATGGTATTAATTTTATCCTCTTTTTCTGTTGGATCTTTTGGTTTGCATAATATCGAATTAAGCGATTTTACTGGTTTATGTGCTATATTTATATCCAACGGTTTCAGTATTTTGGCTGCTATTTCAGAGATATTCCTCATGTATGGTAGAATGAATTTTCTTGTGGTCTTTGATAATGGTTTCTTGTTGGTGTTTTGATTCGACTTTAAACACTTTTTGATGAAATTTTGTGGATAACCATTCTTTTTGAAGACCGTTTGGAGGTACTTTTCTTCCATTCTTTTCAGCTCTGGAGTGCTACAATGTGTCTGAGCTCTTTTAAACTCTGGCTAGGCTTCTCAAAAACAAGCTGAACTGTGGCGATAATAATAACAAATTTGACAACATGTGTATAGGTAAACTTACTACTGGCGTGAGCATGGTTTAGGCTTCCGTCGGTCAAGGATTGAACCCTGTACCTTGTTGGTGTTTGGCAAGCGTTCAACCGCTGAACCTTCGATGCACAGTGAATAATTTAGGTCAAGTCCTAAACGTTGTGGAATAATAAAGGTGAAATCGGTAGAGTTTAAATAAATATCATAAAAGTACGAAGTAAATGGAAAATAAGATAGGCTGGGTGGGAATTTTCCGATTTGAATTTACCTTTACTATGCAAAACTGAGATTGTAATCATTAATCCTCATAGCTTGGGTTGAGTATAACGACGGGTTCAAATTCCATTCAGAAAGTTCAATGTAATGCGATCGATAACTTCGAATGCACCTTTTCTGTTCACTTGATGACTGCTATAAATCAACTGAGACGAAGTAGAACTTCTTATGAACTTTACTTAGCCTTTTCGGAACCATGCAGGAAGATGTTCAGTATTATGTCCCAACTCTGTGCTGTCACTCATGAATTTATCATTCAGAGAAGACATACGATAAAGGTACTTTAAATACTCCGAAAAGAACCTGTATTGTATCTACTGTAGGATTAGTATTTTCTTGTGGCCCAACAATATCCAATGACCTGAAGGACATAAATTTTTATCAGGGGATTCAGTTATTCCTATGAAGCCACATATAAAGGCGGTTCATTGCGTGTTGTATCCATAAAAAAAGAAAGGAAGATTATCTCTTGGATCTTAATGAGTTAAAAGATAGACAACAGTCACTGAATACCTGTAGGAAATTCAATCAAAGGTTTACAGTCAAGCGTTTACAATGAATTGTGATTTTAACGTGCATTCTTCAATCCACTACATGTTCATTTAACTACCGCTTTCTATAAGGCGGATATCTCCAAATTATTATCAGTGATTTGACTTTTCGCAAATATGAATAACATAAAACATAAATTTATCACAAAAGCCACTAAATTATCTTGTTTTTTCTCTTGGCTATCTGTTTATTATGTGATTATTAATCATGATACCTACAGGCGTTTGGATATTCAAAAAAACAGTGAGATCAAGAAACCCTAAGCCCATCTAAATTTGGTGAAATTTTAAACATAGGATATTAATATTATTCGTTTCACTTTGCTGTTGCTGTTATCGTTATTATATTTTAACAGTTAATGCAATCTATCACTTTCGAAAAATTATCTCATGAATAATAAAGTGAACAGAATAGATTGTGTTTAGGTTATTCGATCAAAACCATTGCGATCATCCTAAAGTGTAATGGTTATACTTTGCTCAGTATATAATTTTATCGGCAAAATATTTGTCCATTATCACTTTGTCATTAAACTGAATTTGTTAGCGTCATTACTTCAGATCAGTCGAAGTGGCAGTAAGAGAATATTGACACAGAATTAAAAAAAATATTTCAACTGAAACAGTTTTAAAAGATATCAGGCAATATAAAAATGGTATTTAGTTCGACTTGTTGTTGCATATGTTCTGCTCAATTAACAGATAATTCAAGATACTGGCGACTAAATTAGAAGTATACACCCTAAGTTAGTGAAGTGTATATCTACTATTCTTGCTGTTTTGATATGATTAATACGTATTAAAATAGATAGAGAGTAGATTACACCAACTACTGATAAACGGAAAGTAGTATAGCAAAGTATTTGTGTATGAATCAGTGTATAGCCGTATCAAACATTGGAATAGGTACATTGTATCAATATGAGAATGACGATTACAGTCTAATAGGGTGCTAGTATCCTCTCCATTGATTTCTCGTCAATCACGCAGAGTCGACCAGATTTAATGGTCTTACATCCTTGTCAACAAAAAAGTAATGTTAACCGTTTAAGCCTGTTAGTCTAATTAGTAAGGCATACTATTTTATTTCAGTGAATTTATTTTTCTTATAGCTTGATTGCACACGGCATTTTGGTACAACAACGAAATATTCAGCAAGTGACATCCGGGGACCAAATTTAGCAGTCGGACCATTGATATCAGGTATGCGTCGGTGGGGGATCGAACCCGAGACCATCTATATGGTCGGTATGCATCCCAACTACTGTACCATCGAAACATATGTTTCTCATCTGAAAATATTTTTAGGCGGTTGGTGATGACAGCATGAGAGAGCATTAATAGATTCCATAAAATCATTAACATGGACATAGATGTTACTCAGTAAAACATCGTGGTTAAAACAGAAATATGAAAGAAAACTATTGTCAACTGTTTAGTCGCAGTGGTTTGATTGCCTGCAGGTATGATCGCAACATAAAATCAGTTAGATAACTACTGGAAAGTCAGAGAATACTGAGAAGTTATTTCGTCCTAGTTCACTACACATTGCTAACTAAAACCGAACTGTGAGGGCGAAACAATCAAGAGTTTCTTACCTAACAAGTATGTAGAAAAAAAAAGTCAAGAAGGATTGGCTATGCACTGAGGAGACCATCAAACGACGTCAAGTGCCAGGTCATAGGGTGGAATCCCATTTAAAAACAACGAGTTCGACGTGTGGCATTTACGAAATCGTAAGTGGAGTAAATGAAATATCACAGGCAATAGTGAATCCGGCTAAAAATGAGGATAGCGAGTGAAACTCATTTCACTTAACTCCTGAAAACTGGCTGGAAAATGAACACATCATATAGAAATTAATATGTTATTCCACTCCGTTTAGATTTGAACTAGTAATCTGAACACATGCGATCCCAACAATGTCACAGTTCGCATTATATTTAGTCTCCACTCATGATACATTTCATCACTACTGGTGTTTCTGTCAAGTTATCCCTTGTATAGCCAAATTAAGAGTTGAAAACTGCAAAAAGTTCGAAAAAATTATAAAGATCGTGTATACTTAATCATTGGATGAAACATTTAGAGTTGATTTTATAAGCCCCAATATGTAATCCTGCAGTTACTTCATTTCCTAAAATTATTCATTCATACTTCATAGGCGAGTTGTTTTCATCCGTAGTACAATGACAACTAATTTCTGCTTTTTGCTATATCAAAATCAGCAAGATAATATTTGTTCTAATGACACTAACGGACAGGAAGTCTTTTACATAAAGCCAGTTTGATATATGTAGTAAGTAAATGAGTTTACGAAACTTCCTAGCTAACGAGTGTCAGACAGCGTGACACCTTGGTCTAAGGCTTTTCCTCCATAATTTTCAAATATCTGACATCAGTTTATTGTTCACCATGATTATAAGCCACTCAGATTGGTAAACACACCGCATAAAACCATTGAAAACATTCTGAAATCAGTACACTTGCTGATAAATATTTTTGTCTGAATTACAGGTGAACACTGTAAATCATTTTCAGTATGTCACGAAAACAAAAACATTTTTGAATTTGAAATAGATTCCTTGTGTAGGAAGATGTCTGATAAAACAGACGACCATGAATGACTTCATCATGAGAATAGCAAAAACCGTTTTTTCTTTACCAAATAGTTTCACGCCTCTCGTAGATGGATTTGTATCGAAGAAAACTTTTATTAGCATTCATAGAACGTAAATTTTCCTCACCATTTCAGTAGTTACGCCGTCTCCTGTCGCCATAGAATGGAAGATCCACGCAACGGAACTATTAGAGACATAAATTCGATTAAAGATTTCGCGCTTTTGAATGTGAAACAGCACATTGTACAATGATGTGCTGAAACGGTTTGCAGGATTGGGGTATGAAACAGCTGAATGTGCGTTTTTTAATCATAGGAATATTTTACTGATATATAAAATCTGTGCTAATCATTGTCTGTAAATATTCAACTATGTAAGCCGAAATATAGACAAACGTCATCCTTAAACTTTATTTGATTGACATAAACCCTGCAGTCTCTTGTAGCGCCAAGGGGTTGGGTTTTCACCCATTGGGCATTTATTGGTTTGACTTTAAGGTCCCCAAGTCAGTCAAAATTAAAACGTCTGATTTTGTATGTCTAATCTGTGTAATCGATCAAGTTAATGAAAAGCACATATGCTCTGATGAAATAATAAAATACACAGATTGGATGGTGTGTGAAACAAAAGAAAACTAGATTTCATAGCACTAAACATGTTACACAGAACGGTCAAATGATATTTTAAGGATGATAAGTTATGTAAAATGTGCACACATATGTTAGGACACAGTTGAATACAGAAGTAAAATCATTTAATATCTGTAATAAATCCTCTGCTGTGATATCCAACGGTTTTGTACGCCTTGTTCGCCGTTATTTAAGACAGCAGTGACAGCAACACTTCCAGGAGACCAGGATTTTCAACTTGATATGAGCTTCCAGAGGTGCGATGGAAGGTGAGGACATGCGGGAAAGCCAATTTGATCAAGCTTATTTGTGGTCAGAAAAATAGTTGAGACATGTTCAAAAATGTTATCAACATCCACAGTGGTTGCAAATCAGCCAACAGGAATAGGATCTATTAAAACTGAAGATGCAAAATATATGAAAGTAGTGGAAAATACCTGTGTTTATTATGACATTACGCAACTATACTGTTAGGCTTATATTAGTTCATATCACGTTGAAAATCTGAAACAACTAAAACAGTGTTCGAGGACACTTTGAAAAATATAAAGCCTGGTGAGGTTGTATTATCAATGAAAATCAATTCAACGTTTATAAAATGAAATCGTTATTTAATTTGTCAAGCTGAAATGCTTCGAATATGAGGAAATATCAGCTTCTAATTTGGACACTCGTGTGTGTCGCTTGAAGGTTGGTATGACGATATTGTGTTATAGGCAGTGTCGAGAATGCACATCAGCCGGTTACTTATCTGAGGAAAGTGTGAAAATATTCACAGTGCCCTGTTATTTCATATCACTTCTTCTGTGCGGTGGTGAGATTTGACACGTGTCAACATTACCATTTCCCATAGGCTAATTCAGTCTTTCATCAGAAGTGGTAATCTACATTGGATACTCAACATTAGGTGAATGTACAGATGGGATAATCGAAAATTAAACACTGAAAAGCTGTGAACCATCTAAGAAAATACTGTTCAACAAATGTGCAGAAAAATTCAGAAGGATTGGTCGGACGCTATAGAGTCATTTAGGCGTTATCATACTCTGCGAAGACACACGAGCGTCACCTGAACAGGTAGTGACCGATCAACTATCGCAGAGCTTTACGAAGATGATATCGCAAAGCGGGAACGAGAGATTTTGAGTAATCGTGAAGCCAGATGACAGTGATGATGACGAAGTGAATGAGCTATAGGTGTGTCAATGAATCCAAACGTTCATCTTACAGGGCAAGGAATAAATTAAAGTCGTGATCATAATCACATCAGTCATATCATATCTGCGTTAAAGCCTTGTTCAGTCTGCCACAAATGGCTTGACTGTGAGTAATCTAGAAGAAACTCTTGAATTCATCCTCTTTTTCCTTATTGTGTGATGAAATTGAGAATTTAAAAGTGGCGAAATTACTTGATCGTTCAATGTTCAATACTATTTACTTGATTCACTTCATTGTTTTGAGCATGTCATTACTTTAAATGATTTTTGTGACTCTCTGTCTCCATGCCTGTCAACTCTCAGTCAGACTTTTATTTCTTTTATTTCTCTTTTCTCTTTTTGTTGTTGTTGCTTTTTGTTTTTAAAATCTTATAAAATTTATGAGGTAATTAGATGCAATATTGTAATGCAGGCTGAAAATTCCATACCTGTACCACAAATACCGTTTGGAATAAAGCCATTATTATTATTTGAAATTTGAGGTTCAATACCAGCAATTTTTGCGGCTGACTTGGACAATGTCAGGTGTTTTCTTCAGTTTTAGATTTTTGTCTATGAATCTAAGTAGGATTCAATTTTCTAACAAGGTCGCACGGAGATTTTGTGATACTTCACCAAAAGACTCTTCAATGAAAATCTTCCGGATCCTCGAGGAAAAAAGTTATATCAGGTTTCTCCTTGTGCTTAGAGGCACAAAACTTTGAAGGTCAAATTAATGACAACAATTAAACAGAAGCAGGTGAAAATCCATATCTACTTCAATAAATAAAACGGAGTTCAGTGTAAATATTTGGCATATTGACGAAGAAAATTAACCTGATCCATTCTGCTATACTCTACATTCTAGCCATGGTTCGGACGTACATGTTGGATGTTTCATACCAAGTATAATACAAGGAAAAATGAACAAGTTAGTAGAAGGGGCGGTCAACACATGACTTCTAGAAAACATAGAAAACAATAAAGAGGTTGAAAATACTTAACGAACTACAAAACTCTGAAGCGATCAGTAGGACGCATTCAGAAGACGTCAGTTCATTCACCTATTTGCCTCTCTCCCAACTTTGAAGTTGATTTCGTCGTCGTTTTTGCCCTCAGTGACTATGACCAAACATCTCATGGAGAGATATATCCTCAGTGTATTACTAATGTTTCAATAGCAAAGGAAACATTATCGAGTGTGAATGAATTCTTTCCTGATTTCAATAACTGATGATTGAACACTCGAGAATGAGGAATCATCTGTCAAAAGTGAATTGTCATCTACTGTGGACGGAATTGGTCGTTGTAATCAGAGTCTATGAAATGTTTAATGGCCATGCTTTCTACTCATGCTCTTATCATTTTGTAACCCTGAAAGGCAGTGTCAATGCAACTGTCTCTTCATAACTCTTTTCTCTAGATAAATTACACAGTGAATAATGGATTCCGAAGTAACAGTCTACAGATACAATTTATCTGGTACAATAAACCAGTGGCGAATCAGCAGAATAAACATTCAACCTGATGGATGCAGTTCGAAACCACTATATGGTCATCTATCGAGGAGCGCCTTTTATTACACGAATTCCTGTCTCGTCAACTTCTACATCTTTTGTTCTAATTTCCAGGTACAGATATGCATGCGTATTCCTGTAATTCCTAAAGCTGAGGTTAAGTTTTGCGTGGTAGTCCACAAATTGCAATGCACATCTTTCATCGAACAGGCTAATTCACACTCAAAATGCCCATATTCGTGATGCATGTGGACTGAATGTGGTTGTTTCATGCATCAAATATCCATCTGTAATATCCGAGATATCCTTCCCAAGTTACGCGATCATTTCGATAGACAGAATGTAGGCAGGAATACACTTCAATAATCACCCACTATGCATTTATGAAATCTAGAATTGCCTTCGTTTATCTTCGATCGCATTTATCAAACCAACAATCGACACGAGAATCGACTACTGGTCTCTGAATACGGGTTCGTATGCGTACCACAGGAAATACTCGATGCCACTTATTTGTAGCCCGTGAAGGAATGTATTCAACCGCGAACATGTTGATCATACGCTGTGTAGATTGAAAGTGTAAATTCCGGTGAAATTAACTACATCGAGTCAGAATTCACTGAGACCACTCGAACAACAAACTTCTGATAACACATTCACAACTGCCTAACTGATTTCGGAGATCACATGAGGTTGGCGATTACCCTGAATCCGTGAGATGTCGAATGAATCTGTGAATTTGTAATCAGAAAACAAGGAATTTGTCAAAATTGATTTATTGCTCATTATCTCTACACCCACAAACAAATTTCACATTTCAGTTTTCATTTTTTAACTCGACATCGAGAAAGTCGACAAATATTTTCACAGCAGTCTTCATCTGTCCTACAAAATTCCATTCGTTGTTTACAACAAAATTGGAGACCTGTTGATTTTCGACGTCGACAGTAAACAGTGGGACAACACTTTCCGATGTAAAAAGGAGTATAAATGCCATCTCGACACAAACATTCATCTCCTTTCAAAAAAAAACAAATACAATGTTATTTGTATTTCATGAATAAACGTGGCTCAGTTAGCTTTGAAAGTCAAAAGAAAATTGTCAAGAATGAATTAGGCGATAAACTATTGCGAGGTAAAACATTCACATTGCTACCTTACCACCACTTCTCGTCCCGATTTGTAGGCGACGTCAGTTTGACTCAATTGAATTGTAGTCAGAGATCAGGTTCAGTTCATTGTTGGCAGAAATCTGCCATCCATTTACGCACAATAAATTTATCAATTAGCGTGGGTTGAAATGACAGAGATGCAGAGAGTTTATTCAAGGCAACCGAGGCATATCCTGCGAACCTTGTCAAACTTCCTATAAACATGCGAATATCTACTAATCACTGTTTTTCATAGGAATGCCACTGATTAACTCCATTGTGTTCTGTGACCAGTGTGTCCTGCATTGAAACCGACTTATTTACTTATTAGTACACAAATTTCACAAACTTCGTTCTCTGTTTCATATCATGCTTTGGAATCATTCAGACAAATTCGACCAAAAGATGCAAAGTCGGAATATTTGGAGGAAAACAAATTCTTATGAAAATATGAGAAACTATGCAAGAAGTCTTAGATGCGCTTTTGTTTTTTTAGTCGACTTCTTTTATTTCCATTACACCTAAGTAGATAAACTTGGAACTTCTGATGGAATCAAGTAATTTTCCTTAGTCTTTCATTGAGAGATATTCAAAACGTGAAGAAAAGGATGGATAGAAATCTGTTGGTGAGAATGCGGTTATTTACAGTGGTGAGTCCTCGACAGCATCGCCGTATATGTAGGAGAAACACCCAGCCAGCAAAATATAATAGTGAAAAGGAATTAACGACGTCTAAAGGTGGTTCAGAGATATCTGCAGACCTAAAGAAACTAGTAAACAGTCACACTCCATTCCATATAAACGAGACACAAAATCGACTTTGATAAGACTAAGGTTCCGCGAAAATGTTTTGGGTCGTATAAAGAAAGGCTGACAGCAGAAGCCCTACATACGTGAGTGAATCTCAACAGTTTGAACAGGCGTGAAGGTGTGATGTTAGCTGATGCATGGTAAATCCTGATTAATAAATTAAAATGGATATCTGTCACTAATTATTCAAACTTGGTATACATTACTGATTGTCTACATCTTCTGATGGAGAGGCTCAAAATCTTTTACAACTGTTTAACAAAAACACTCATAAACACATCATAGTATACTTAATATGCACATATATTTTCCCATTCAGGTATCTACGACCATCAACTTTCAGTCGAACGTAATCTGATGAAAAGTACAGACTGTTCAAAGTGTATAACTGAAGTTGACCAACATTTGAAAGTCTGAGGTCAAAATTCGATCACAAATCATACAATTTGGTTTATTGTACATATTGATGCCTGTTTCAAGAAACGTAAGTAAAGACAAAGTTTTCAAAGACATGAGATATACTTTTAATACATGAACCTCTCTTGTGTTAACTTCAATTGATTTCACTGATGCAGTTCGGACCAGTTTTCCGAAAGAAACTTTGAAGTCGGTCATTTCAACATCGCTGAGATTTTACTCATATAATTTTTACAAAGAATATTTGACTTGTTCGTGTCTTGACATTGGATCTACAGTGTGCATTGCATTCAACTGGGAACTAATCTAGTGAACACAAATGAATATTAATGAGCCATGATATTCTGCACTTCAGTTCACTGACATTGTCATCAATTGAGAAGCTGTTCAGTTATCAACTAGGCTACATGCCGGATAAGATACAGAGCACGACGATGCATATCAAGCAATAAACAGGGTTCACTGAGTGTACAGTTCCAGATGAGCAACAGACCAGTCACGACATAGTGTAGATATTAACCGATTCAGAAACCGCATCCAAGTTACAGCATTGCTTTAGATTGGAGACGCGGATCTACCAAAAACAATCACAATGCTTTCACATTCCTAAGAATATCAATATTTCGAAATTTTCCTGCTATCGCATTCATCGAATGTACACATGACACTCCGAAATTGACGAAGCATCTCATCCTCACAAACAAAATTCTCATGCAAGTTATCAACAGAGTGAAGTTGAAGTCTACACTCGTGAACGCATCCACATCAACGACATTACTACACAACCGACATTCATAAAAGCTGAACAGTAAATTGGGCATCTATCAAATATCAAATAATACTCAGTCGGCCTAATGAACACAAATCTACTATAATCACAAAATAAAGCACATCACAATAAAACATACCTGAAGCCCGCACAACATAGTCGCCCATCATCAGAACTGACAATACCAATATCGTGAGCAACGTAGAAGTGTGCATAGTCGGATTATTATTGCCACAGTGTAAACAGGAAAGTCACTATATATTTCCCACTGTATCCAAATGGTGGACATATCTATGCCATTGTGATCACACACGAATGAAGATTGTTCACACTGGAACTTAAGTGAACACTTCGTTATGCAGAGGGATTAGTGGAAACGTAGTCAGTGTAGCGAGATCAATGAGAAGAACACGAGTATTTGTCACGTAATTTATTGTAATTGAATGTAACATTTTGGTTTTAAACGGTCCCCATGTGTATTTGTATTTTGTGCATTGTAGAATAGACCATGTCAATTATTATAATTCTATTCCAGTAGTTGTTTGCACACACACATAAGTTCTAATTCTTCACTGCACATGATCATACTGACTGTTCAAATTGTTATTTTCATTCTCATTTTGTATTTGGATGAATGTGACCAAAAATATGGTGGACGCCCTGGCGATAGTCTCGCTGGAAATAATAACACAAATATATATATAGAACTTGTTGTTACACGTAAACGAATAATGTAACAGAATAATAAATAATTTGATTTCCATGTTACATGTGGAACATTGATCGAAAATGAAGAAGAGAGAGGAACCATTTGGGCTTTGAGGAAGTGAGATCGACATGACTTGTTGTATGTAACACTTCAAATTGAATACAAACTTTTCCGCATTTTCGAATTCACTCCTGTGTTCGAAGTTCAGATTACCACGCACACCGTAATGTAAACGCCTGATTGAATGACAGTATCAGCATAGTCGAGGGATACATTTCAACATGATATTAGGCACCACAGTAATTATATCAACAGACTGGTCGACAATCTCAAATACTATTTCGCGTGTGATAGTGATTCCCATGTAGTGACGTCATTCGCAATAGAACAGTCATATGCCACGTTTGAAACGGATTCATTGAACCACCACTGCGAAGTAACTGAAATCCCGAGAATGTATCTACACTGTTGGTGGCATTCATGGTTGAACGCAGTTAAACTTGCACTGTCACATCCATGCTGGTGTCTTAGTTGAGAAACGATTTGAGATACAATCCAACAATTCGCACATAGTAGCGTTTCTCAGATGGATGAGATTAACCCCTGTGACTTCAATCCAGAGAATACATCCACCCTGTTAATGGCATTTACGTTTGAACATAGTTAAACTGTCACATTCATGTAGGTCTCTTAGTTGAAAGTCTTTTCGAGAAAGATTCGCACAATTCGCGCAAACGAACATTTCTCAGATGGATGAGGTTGATTCCTGTTTCACACTGAAGTGAAGTTTGTATTTACAGTAAGTCAAGCACAAAATATTGACCCTGAATCACATTTCAGAGGGGTATGGATATCCTGACGTTTATTTTTAACAGCATTCTAAAGAATTTGAAGTCTACGCAACCTTCGAATTCATTATAGAATTGAGTTTATATGTCAGTCTGCCGTTTTTACATTATGAATAAGAACATGCAAGTACGAGTGATATCTCTGCTTAGACTGGAACACACAACATAGTCATTTCCAATAATCTGTGAATGGAGACCATTCAAAGTTGAAAAGAGAGATCACTGATCAAGGAATATACTCGCCTATATCTTTCTCATCATCTTCGACGTCTGTATGCGAACATTAGTCAAACAGTAATTGTTATCTGCAAGAAAACCAATAAAATCCACTTGGCAGTGGTCATAACTTTTGCATGTGGCAATATTCACAAACGTTAAACCAACAGAAATAATGGCTAATGAGGAAATGTGAGGGATATATTTGTACACCTATGTAAGTCAACATGTGACGTGAGTAACTGGCATCTACAGGATAGATGTTCAGTGATGCAATCTATGCTGTGTACGGTTTTTATGAATTTGCTGATTTTACGCCGCCCGGGTTAACAATAATACCTGAAACTGTGATCACATGCAGAGAATTCCGTCAGTCTTGAGCGATTGATTACAGCACTGCTCATTGTATCATTTGGCTACAACTGCCTTCAGACAGTTTATATGGCACGCGATGAAGGAGAGAGATTTTTGTACTAGAGCAATGTGGTTTGGCCGTTCTAGGTGTTTTAGCATATAACTTCATGTCAAACATTGAGAAAACAAAGTTGAAGCATGCAATTAATCAAACAACTTTCTATTGTCGATATGTCGATGACACATTTGTAGTATGCGACAACGGAAGTCCTACCTCCTACCTTCTCAGACTATTAAACAACGTATATACAAATATCGTTTATACTATGGAAAATGTAAATGATGGAAATTGACATTTCCTTGACATTGCCATGCAACGCCTAGAAGGTGGTAGTCTCCAGATGTTGATTTACCGAAAGTTGACATGGAATGTACACTACGTACAATTGAGTAGTTTTTGTCCAAATAGATACAAACGAGCACCAGTCGAGACTCTGTACTATAGAGTGAGAAAAATGTGCTCTGCAGAGAATTTAGAGGAAGACTTTGCGAACCACGGTTATCCTCAAGGATTCATTTACAAATATGGGAGATATGAAGGCTCAAACACCAAATAAATCACAGTTGGATGAAAGCCTGTCTTCATCCAACTAGATTTTCAAAGTGAAAACATCGCAGAAGTGGTCTGAAGTAGAGTGAGAACGTCACTAGCCAAAGCCTGTTTTGCAACTAAGTTGGTTCGCGTCCATTGAACAACATGCTCTTTGGTGCAGTCAAAAGTCGATGGATACCCTTCTCAGGTTAACTTCAGCTGTGTATACAAATTTTTGCATGTATCTGCGGGAGCAGTTACATCGGGAAAACAGAAATAAGAACATACCTCCATTTTTCTGAACATGTGCCGGAAAGCCAACTTCTCAAGGGAACACGCACTTACAGCAATGCCATTACCACACATCTACTTGATTGATATGGGCCATGAGGTTGAAATCGAGAAATCCTTTAAAATTTTCAATAGACAAAGGAACTCCATTCTCCTGAAGTTTGTCGAAGCAATCTCTATCAAACGCTTTCAACCAAATTCATGTGTTCAGAAAGAAGCATTTATTAGTCTTTCCTTGCCCTGGTGACTGGATTTCTTTATTCGCTTATTTGATTACGTGATCTTTGACTTCAGCCTAACTCCATTTCATAATCTGTTATTTTTTTCTTGTCTCTTCTTTCTATGATTTCAGTTGAACTCAGTAAATTGTTTTCTAATTTATTAGTCAGTCTGCATCTAACGCATATCTCGACTTGATTACGTAACTCCTTTAACATTGTATACATACATTTATTTTGCTTAAACGTGAACTGCCTGTGTAAAAGCAATATAAGCGCGAATTTCTGAGCACTGTTGACTATTTGTGGATTTTTCTGTCAACTGAAAACATGTGAAATGTGCAGGTATGTAAAACGTTTCTGTACGTAAAACCTCATAATCTATTTAGGCTGTTAGCAGGCAGCTGATGAGAAGGCAACGAAATAAATGATGGTACCATGATATTCTCCATGTTATTAAGAACCTGATGATGACGTTATTGTAAATAGTATTCTTTGTTTAGTATCCATTCATAATCCTGGAAATCATAACTCTAGGTGTTGTTTACAATTATGCTTAAATGGTATTATAAAGATTATTGAAAGCCTAATGTAATCCACAGATGTCCCTTGATATATCAGAAAATGTTTAAGCAGTAATTCACTTGTCAATAGCTAACTACAGGAAACCATAAAAACGCAGTTTGGCATTCAAAAGGAGAACAGTGATTTAGAAATATACCTTAATTTCGTCCCTCGTTTTCTCTTCAATTTAAATTAACATGCAAAGTAGTTTTATGCTTCGTGATTTACGGTTAACTCACCGAAGAAAATGAATCACGAAGGGAAGCGATGCAGATGTCTGGATGAATATTAATTCAAGTGAGATATCAGGGAAAAAAAGTATCTCTTTTTAACACGGTGTACAAAAAACTTCATTGAAAAGGCTAGTTTGCAATACTGAATAAAAAAGTCTCCCTCCGTAGATTATGAAGAGAATTTGATAGCATTTTTGAGAATATTTACTGGCGCAGTTGTCAAGAAACGTTTGAAATTCGCTAAAATTCAGTTTGATCTAGTGACAACTGCAATTTCATTTCTCTACGTGCGTATATTGCGCAAGTTACCCGTATGATGCAATGAAACATGCCAGGCGTTACATAAAATGAGAATGATTTTCTCAGCATAAGGGAAACACTTCACAATTATTCTACCTTAAACCTTCAAGCACTCATTACATTGCTACAGAAGCCGTTACTTCTCTTGATCGTGATTCAAAACCTATTGAAAGTTTCTCTGAGTGAAATTAGCTTTTTTCTCTAATAACGATGGAGAACGTGCATAATTGTGTTATAGAAAGTAGGTGATTTGTGCATTTCAGTCATGTTATATACTACTGATAAGCTGAGTAGTTAATCAGTCCTTATCAAGTATAAAGACAAAAAACCTCGAGGTGAGCAATACACACTGAGTCTTTGAGTGTCCAAAAATTGGAATTACTCACCATAATGCTCAAGAATGCAAGAGTATGTGACAAGACTAGTTGTTTCTTTGTTTCTGCTTTTATTTAGTGACCTCATAACACAATCTCTGTACCTGAATTCGTACCTAAGTAAGGCCTTGTTTATTTATTTAGTGAGAGTTAGTATAGCTTGGATATTCATTCGGTTCCTCAATATAACCTAGTTGAGTTTAATTTTAATCCTTTCTGTAATCGGAACTTCTGATAGTTGTGAATGAAATGGTTTGTGTTCAATATGTTCTTTATATTCACTTAATAGAACAGAACACAAACAATAACCTGCTACGAGGGAATCTTTTAATCTTTTTACTTACCAAGAGCTAATCTATGAGAACTATGAGGGGCAACTGTCTGGAATAATGTAAGTAGTTGAACTGAGTGATTGTAGGGTGGTTGGACGAGTATCCTTCGAGGAAGTGGGTAGAGTCGAAAACAGTGGCGAGAAAATAGTGAGCAGCTATGACCTAACTAGGGATGGAATTGGATATCTTCAGATCACATGCCACATAGATGTTTTTCTGGATTGTTGAAAGTCTGATGTAGGCATGAACATTCTTCGATATATCAAAGAACGTTTTAGCGGTAGTTAACTTGACGATAAGCTCTTCCATATTACATGAGGATAGATTAGTTACGATTTTGTTCTGACGTATGATGCCCTTTTATTTTTCTCTGTAACAAAGACAAAGAATCTAATCACACTTGATGTGAGTAGGTTGTTTTGAATCAAACATGACGAAGCGATTAATAATGCATAATCACAAAATCAACATGGATAACAACTTTTCAACTACTATATATAATTCTCACACAAGGTGTGTACAGAAGATAGTAGTTTATTAGCACTGCTAGAAGTCTGACTGTTCAAAAATTCAGCTTTTAAAGAGGTTGACAATGTATTCACATGATGAGGGATAAAGGACAATTCAATTACTGCCAGTTGTCGTTTGTATGTGAAAATAAGGAAGGAAGGAAGGTGAAGCGCAAGACTGAAAAATTCACCGGGTATTAAAACGACACAGCAACTGTAACTTCTGAGCTTTAAACCCCACTTTCCAGTGGGATAGCAAGAAATGCAAAACTAAAAGTATATGGCCAATGTACTTTGAAGTGAAATTTGCACAATATTTCAAAGTAAATTTTGATATGTTGATTCTGTGCAAGTGATTTCATTAGTCTGTCCATTTGATGTTTGGATTACTCACTTAAATGTATTTTGTGTGCTTACATTGTGTTATATTGACAAGGCGTTTTAACTGAAATGTGTTAACATCTTTTCTTCATTCTCAACAGGACATAAGCCAACGAGATCGTTTTCATTTGGATCGTATTCTGGCATTACTCTAATGGACATGGTTTTGTATAAAAATTCGATAAATAAAGAAAATTACATGAAATTAATGCTAGTGTCAATAAGAATAGTGAGCGTAGTATATGTAAGCGAACAACTCTGTAAATAATATAAGTGTAAGTAGCTTTGAATTGGAATTTGATAAATAGCCGGATTTAAAAATTTACTTAATACTGCAGCTGAAGTGAACAGATAATCAGAGTATAGATGAATATCATAAAATATTTAGTAAATGAGGAATTAAGAAGTTTGAGAAGTTTTGAATTCGAATTTACCTCGGCCACTGAGGAGAAAGACAAGGAATAAACTTCATTTGTATACCAAGAACAGGATTTCCCTCTTCGAAATACCACATTTTCATCTGTGTTAAAGGCACTTTCAAATTCTGTTCGAAAGTTTCTATGGAACACGGTAGAGTAACTTGAAAGCACTTCTTCTGCCTGCTTGGTGAACGCTGTCGATCAAATGAGGCAATAAAGAGATGCTTACAGATTTTATTTAACCTTTTCCAAACCATGTGGGGAGATGCAGTTATTAAGCTGTCTAGTTGCTTACTCAGCATGACTCTCCTCATAGGACAACGTGGACGTAACACTTGTATATAGCTTATCTTCCACTTGAGCAGTTATGATTGGTCAGCTAGAAGTTAATACCAAATGATGTAGCCAGCATAAGTCTGTTTCATACCTGTAGATAATCTAAGGTGAGGAACTCCTCTAGCTACGTTCTTGTGGAATTCAGGAACAACTATTTCTTCTTCTTAACCGCGGTCAAATTTATTCAACTGTACACGATGTTCATGTATATCTGAGATTATCATAATTAAATTTAGAAGTAACCTCTTAATCAAACCATACTATCTTCAGTTAGATTTTCACAAACTGTATTAGAATATAGCCACTCTAATAAGTATTTCATCTTCTCTGGTCTTGAATTACACTGATAACTGTCAGCTAATCCGAGGAACTTCGTCAGCAGTTAATAACCTCTCTAACTTAGGGTTCAAAATGAATATCACTTACACAAAAATATCTAACAGGCAAGTTATTCTTTTAATAAATGGACAGAAATGTGTCATTATTTCACCCGGCAGTTGAGAATGAGACCTGGTAACCACCTAGGTTAGCAGCTGAATTTTGCAGCTCAGCTCGTAGTCCTCCGGACTAGTTATTCTGAGGCCACTAATTCAAGTACTGCTGCAACTAAGATTTTACTTCATTTCAAGCCATTACTCACTATATAAATTACAGTTACATTTTTATGATAACAAACCCTTGAATGACCCCATTATACCAATGATCATTGCTCATCGACGAGATACATTTAAAGAAATTTTCCCCTTTTACTTAGCCAAAAGGGCATCTATCAAATCACAGGTGATGTGGATGATCACATCAGAGCTAGAATCAGGAAATCAAGATAATCCTTCATTAAGCTGAAATTGGATCAACAGAGCTGGTCATTGAGGATTAGTCACATAACACTGTGTCACTGAATCAACCAAGAAACTATCATCCACACATTGAGAAGACCACTAAGGAACATCTCTGACCAAGCATTAGAGTTGAACTTGAGTAGGAGTAAGAGGGTGGAATGGGAAAGATAATGTGAAGAGGAGATGAAAAACGCTTGGGCGTTCCTTCAGCTAGTTAAATATACTTCAGTGTACAGAGTCGAATGGGAATGAGCTTAGTTAGGGCTACGCTACACACGGTACACAATGGAATAAGAATAACAATAATGATGAATAACTTCCAATCAAACGAATAATGGATGAGAGAAAATATCTAACTTTGATGGTAAAATGCATAAACGTAGCATTGAATAATCTTATATGATTTTATTCTCCATAGAGATAATCAAGGATAAACGAATGACAGTGAAACAGCTTGTCTTGATTTCCATAGGATAAGGTTGGCCATTGACTGCCTTTTTTAAGGAGTCCATCCTGAAAATCATGTTCAATTCCCAGTGAATACCTTCTCGTAATTGACGTATACTTAGCTTATGCACTTATCTATATTGCGTGACTAGTTGTGGCGAACGACTACATCAGGTCATTCATCATTCAATGAAACCACTTGATCAGCAAACTACTGTTAACACATTACCAACTGGCTAGCTGATTTCAGAGATCAAGTGAGATTGACAATTACCTTGAATTCGTGAGATGTCGAATGAAGGTGTGAATTTGTAATCACAAAACAAGGAATTTGTCAAAAATGAATTATTTCTCAAAATCTTGATAACCACAAACAAATTTCACATTTCAGTTTTCATTTCCAATTACCACATCGAGAATTTTGACAAGTGTGTTCACAGCAGTCTTCATCTACCTCACAAAGTCCAAGCCTTCGTTGACAACAGAATTGAACACCTGTTGAATTGCGAAGTCGCCATCGAGAAAGTTTGCAACACTTTGCAAACATATTGCTTTTAAAATCCTCATCCCAACAGTCACAATTATGTCCTTTGAAAGAAAACAAATACAAAGATATTTGTATTTCATGAAAAGGAGTGGGGCAGTTTGCATTGGAAGTCAACATGAAATTGTCAAGAATGAATTTATCGATAAATTATTGCGAGATGAAACATTCACATTACTAACTCAAAATAACTTCTCGTCTGGATTTCTTAATGACCTCAGTTTAACCGAAGTAAATCCTAGTCAGAGATCAGGTTCATAGTCGGCAGAAACCTGCCATCTAGTAATGTTATCAACTAGCCTACATAGAAATGACAGAGATGCAGAGAGTTTATTCAAGGCAACCGAGGCATATCCTGCAAACCATGTCAGACTTCTTATGAACTTGTGAATATCCACTGATCACTGTTATTCATAGGGCTGCTTATGATTATCTCCATTTTGTTCAGTCACCGGTGTGTCTTGCGTTGAAAGCGACTGTTTTACTTATCAGTACACAAATTTCACAAATTTCGTTCTCTGTTTCCTTTCATGCAATGGAATAATGCAGACATATGCACATCAGTGAGCACATATTTCAACAGAGCTATTCCCCTGATTCGACTACCCATCATGTGTACAACGATGAAACAGTGTGATTGACACACGAAGAGTATTCACTCAGATAACAGAAGTGTAGAAATCGCAAACTGTCACGAATTTACCACAACGGTTGAGGAGAAGGCGAGGAGCTCCACTGATTTGTGATTAGTTGGTTATGAGAAGGAAAAATCTTCAGTGAAATGGTAGCAGTTCTTCTACTTCAACTACCGAACTCCTGAATGAAAGAGACAACTTTAAACATTACACAAAACATACGATTATCCTAAGTCATGACCTGAAACACTGATCCATCAGTGAAAATCATTATTAATGGGACTATGATAGGGAAATGAACATTAGAAATGTGATGGACAGCACTGAATTTTGAATAGTTGAGATGCTATTCTAACACAGCAATATTCACCATTTATATATTCGAATGTATTCTGTTAGTGAACGTGTCAATCTTGTGACAATTGGATTATAATTTAAGTTTTGTTAGCATTAATGAAACACATTTCGGCTCAAGGGAGTTGTTTGTCATTTTTCGACTAATATCAGTAGTTCCTGCTTCGCATACAGTTGATACCGTCGGAGTCTGGCGCAATCAATTCGTGCATCACTATTTGAATATGAGATCACGAACACAAACCACACCACATCACACGTATCTCACTTACAAACACCTAACTAATATCAACATGCAAACAAGTGGCTGAATAATTTAGTATGTGAGTTTAGCAATTCTTTTCGATCCGCATGACGTGAGATAAAAATATCAGATGGTTGTAAAGGAACATGAGAGACAGTGAAAAATTGATTTATCTCAAATAAATCAGTTGGCAAAATTCTACACACTTTGATGAAGTACGCTGTAAGCGATTTTGAAATCACCGGTGATGCACATGCAGTTGCGAATATCAATATCCTGACTAGTCTGTTTGCAAGCCTATTGTTCTAACTACTATTTGCAATAACATATATGACAACGCGACGCATTCGATGAAATAAGGGTATATTAGGTTCGCGAACATGGTGAGCGCATGTCTGAATGCAACACCTTTCATCGGAGAGGCACGATGATCGCAATTCTCAAGATGTAAGATATCCATCGATCCGTGTCGCAAATCGTTTACACACAAAACCATCATAACATCGCTTTGATATTTAGTTCTTACAAATTCCACCAGAGGCTGAGAAGTTGGAATCTTTGGAGGAAAACAAATGTCAATGAAAATGAGGTACACTATGCAAGATGTCTGCGATGCCCTTTTCTTCTTTCAGTCGACTTTTTTGATTTCCATTACACCTTATTAGATGATGTTGAAACTTCTGATGGAATCAAGTACTGATCCCAAATCCTTCAAAATGTGAATAAAAGGATGAATAGAAGTCTCTTGGTAAGAATTCAGTTATTTACTGTGGTGAGTCCCTGACTGCATCGACGTATGTGTAGGATAAACTCCCAGTTGACTAAATATAAGAGTGAAAGAGCATTAATGATGTTCAAATGTGGTTCCAAAGATCTCTGCAAACCTAATGAAGCCAGAAAACAGATCAGCGGTAACACTGCATTCGGTAGAAATGAGACGCAAAATCGACTTTGATAGGTCTGAGGTTCTACGGAAGGGTTGTGTGTCGTAAAAACAAAGATTGACAGCAGTAACCTCACATACATGAGTGAATCTCAACAGTTTGAACAGGCGTGCAGGTGTGATGTTAGCTGATGCATGGTAAATCCTGATTAATAAATTCAAATGGATATCTATTACTTATTATTCATACTTGGTATAAATTACTGAGTGTCTACATCTTCTGATGGAGAGGCTTACAAATTTGTGACAACTGTTTAACAAAACACTCATAAACACGTCATTGTATACTACATATGAACACATATTTTCATATTCAGTTATCTACAATCATCAACATTCAGTCGATAGTAATCTGATGATAAGTACAGACTGTTCAAAGTGTATAACTGAAGCAGACCAACATTTGAGGGTCCGTGGTCCAATTTCGATCACACCTCATACTATTTTTTCATTATACATGTTGATGCCTGTTTCATGTCTCGTACATAAGGACGAAGTTTTCAAGACATGTGATATCTTTTTTAAAAAAGAAAACCTCTCTTGTGTTAATTTCAATCGTTTTCCCTGAAGTAGTTTGGACCTCTTACCCGAAACGAAACGTCATTTCAACTTCGCTGAGATTTTACTAATATAATTTTCACAAAGAGTATTTGTCTTGACATTTGATCTATAGTGTGAATTCCATTCAATTGAGAACTAATCCAGTGAACTTAAATGAATAATAATGAGCCATGATATTCTGAACTCAACTTCACTGACACTGTCATCAATCGAGAAGCTGTTCAGTTATCAACAAGATACAGAGCACGACAATGTACATCAATCAATAAACAGGATTCATTGTGTGTACAGTTACACATGAGCAACAGACCAGTTACGGCATTGTGTAGATAATAATCAATGTGGAAACCGCATCCAAGTCGCAGCTACGCTATGGATTGGAGACACGGATCTACCAAAAACAGTCACAATGCTAACCCATCCCTAAGAATAACAATATTTCATACAAATCGCTGCTATCGAATTCATCTAATGTAAACATGACACTCCGAAATTGACGAAGCATCTCATGCTCACAAACACAATTATCATGCAAGTTATCAACAGAGTGAAGTTGAAGTCTACACTCGTGAACGCCTCTACATCAACGACATTACTACACAAAGTGGATCAACCGACATTCAGAATAGCTGAACAGTAAATTAGGCATCTACCAAATTTCAAATAATACTCAGCCAGCCTAATGAATACAAATCTACTATAATCACAGTATAATGCACATCACAAGAAAACATACCTGAAGCCCGTACAACCTGGTCACCCATCATCACAACTGACAATACCAATATCGTGAGCAACGTAGAAGTGTGCATATTCGGAATAATATTGCCACAGTGTAAACAGCAAAGCCATTATATATTTCCCACTGTATCCAAATGGTGGACATATCTATGCCATTGTGACCACACACGAATGAAGATTGTTCACACTGAAACATAAGTGAACATTTCGTTATGCACAGGGATTAGTGGAAACGTAGTCAGTGTAGTGAGATCAATGAGGAGAACACGAGTATTCGTCACATAATTTATTGTAATTAAATATAACATTTTGGTTTTAAACGGTCTCCATGTGTAGTTGTATTTTGTGCATTGTGGAATAGACCATGTCAATTATTATAATTCTATTCCAATAGTTGTTTGCACACACACACACAAGTTCTACGTCTTCACTGCACATGATCATACTGACTGTTCGAATTGTTATTTTCATTCTCATTTTGTATTTGGATGAACGTGAGTAACATTTCGTGTACGCCCTTGCCATAATCTTGCTAGTAATATTAACAAAATTATATAGAAGTCGTTGTTACACGTTAACGAATGATGTAACAGAATTATTAATAATTTGATTTCCATGTTACATGTGGAACATTGATCGAAAATGAAGAGGAGAGAGGAACCAGTTGGGCGTAGAAATGGCGGTCAACACGTGACTTCTAGCGTGCAAAGATAATACAAAGGGGATGAATTTACTTAACCAACAAAAGTATTCCATAGTCATGATCAGCAGGAAGGATTTGAAGGATTTCAGTTCATTCACCTATCTGTTTCTCTTACACCCTTCACTTTACTTAGATGCCTTATTAAAAATGAGAGAAAAATTGATCAATTTCATACAGCCGGTTCCCTTTAATTAGATGAAATAAAGAAAGAACGTTCACATTTGCGGGATAATACGAGCTCGTTTTATTTCGTGGATTCTCTTCATCTGTGTACATCCGAAATAAATCAACCATAATATATTGGAAAAAAGTTGTAACAGTGACTTCAAGTAATGGACAGAATGTTTAAGCAATATAATTTCAAGGATGGTAGAATTAGACAAGAATTTAGTAATGAAAGAGTAACTTTTTTTATAGTAACTAGACAAAAGAGGTGAAATTTTGATTTCGCTTAGAAACAAGGATGGACTAGTAGTGACGAAATAATAATCAGAGCATCAGAGTTCATTTATACATACAATGGTGGAGAGTTCAGGAGGGTGGGTATGAATCGTGAAGTAAATTATAAGATAAATAAAATAATTCTATTCGGCTGATTTGGAACCTTGACAGTAAGTTGAACTCACTGAATGAAAATCCAAATCAAGATTGAGTGAAATGTTGCGCAACAGAACAAAACACACAAAAGCAAACGAACAAAGCAGTTATGCCTAATAGGAAGGGTGGTGAGAGATTAGTCACACTCTCTGCCATATACATTGGTTGGGTCAAATTCTTTTAATTTATTGAAGAAACACGCATTTGAAAAGAATCCACAAAGCAAAACGAGGTTGTGTTATTTTAGAGTCTTGAAAATCTGTAGAAGATAAGTAACAAAAATATTCGTAATGAAAGCACACTCCTTCTATTGATTAGTGTGCTCGTTATTTTTGCGATTTATTTTTTGCAACTTTTAATAGCCAGTACACCTTTATGAACACAGCAAACAGAAATACCACTTTTGAATCCATAAATTGTTGGTTCAGACACATGGTGTTTCTTGAATAGTATTAAGACTGTTGCAGAAGTCTATTACCAGCTACCTACTCTGATTTTATACTGAAGACTCAGATGGCCTGTAAGAAAGTATGAGCAACAAGCAGCACTGTCAAAACATCAGCCAACTTCTCAGTTGCCTGTAAAATACACAGAATAAATAGAGATGCATCAACCTATTTTCAGTGGTAATTCAGAAATTCAGCATATGAGATTAGCAAAATATTTACACTGTCTAAAATGCAAAACCACAGTGTTCTATTGACTCCACAAAATCTTAGCATATTTGAGATAGACTGCTTTGTGAAACTTTTTCAAGGACCTTCGAATTCAGAGTGAGTGCAGCTTAAAGACTAAATTGAGAAATGTCCTTGAGGTTACGCCCTTTGCGTATTTCCTGTAGAAGTGAGTGTCACCTTTATGGAACAGATACAGAAATATTTAACACAGCTGCAACAACTACCTCACACAATCTATTCGAAAAGAATTCGTTATTCACCAAGACATCACTAAGTAGTCAACTGAATTCCTAAAACAAAATCTCGGAGTATTTTATTTACGGCAGGCATCTTTGGGATCCGTAGCGTAAAAACGTCCAAATGACAGGCATTTCCTTATTACTGACAGAAGAATCTGTACAAATAGGTTTGTACATTACATTCTATCACTCCGTTTAAGTATCTTGAATTCATTTCCCCTAGGTTCAGATGAAATCTGCATTGAATAAGCAATCAAAATTTGCTTTCAGCAAGTGAAATAAAGAACAGAATTGTGGAATCTTTTCTAGTTACTCACAACAATGTGTTCATAGTATGAGGAATATATAAATTACCTATTGTTCTTTGGTATTAACGATATACATTTTGAAATATTGATAACTGTTTCGTGAAAAAACATTTTAAATGTAACTGTTATTTTACTTACTTCAAATTGAAGACAACTGTAGATAGAATAAAGACGTTTTGGAATGAAGTGTTGAAAACGAAACACAACATGAAGTGAAATGATGAACTAATTATGATGCTTCTAACACTAAGTGAGTAACTCTTTGTCAAAGAATGACGTGAGGTTTTAATAACTGGCTGACAATTTACTTCTCGAAATCGTATGAATGTATTCACATGACCAACTAACTTGCTTTACATGGCTTGATACCCTCTTGTACCAAGGTACAATTTCTCATGTATTGAGAATCGGCACGATCAATATACTGTTCACTTTCTACGTGTTACATTCTCTTTTGTGATCGTATGTCACGGCACTATAAGGCGATGTTGTTATCTATACTGCACCACATTGGCCACACAATAATTTGTTTCATCATTCTCCGTGACACTACAGAATTGGCGTTTCCGTTATCAGTATGAAACCGCTCACATAAGGCTGTCGTTATGCAAACACTTGTTTCTTGATTCAAAATTGTCATGAGTTTATATTCACTCTAATTGTTTTGCAATAGACTATTCATAGTGCTACACTGGGTATGACATACTCGGATCTCCTGAGGGAGTATCATTCCCATGCAGGTTGCGCATTCCCATTGCTGAAGAATAGAAGTAGGCATGAAATCTACACTCTCAAGAATCATCCGGCTGATTCCGAACACTGAATAAATATTACTCAGCACACATACTGCCAGTACAATTTTATCAACAGACGTCAAGACATTATCCAAATTGGAAATTTTGAAAGTAATCAACGCTGAATTAAATTCACTGTCACAGGAGTTGAATTTTCCACAACATTCATGCATGTAGCTACGAGAGAATGATATTGATCAACTGGGATATATCAGAACTGTGTGTTCCGTGTCTGAACATCAGCCACTTATTATAAACATCATCAAGGATGATACAATGAGGTGTTATTTTGGAGGAGAAACATTCACATGATCTGACTGCTGAATAAGTGAGTACTGTTGAAGTGTATCAATACTTCATAACTTTAAACAAGTGGGTGTTTTGTCAACTGCCATCAATGTATTAGATAAATTACTGATGCATAATTTTTTTCAAAAACGTTCACTCACCAGCCATTTGACCTAAGTAATTATGGAGGAAATACACTAAAGTAAGAGTGAATTAATCGCTTGATACCTCTGAGCATGTAGAGAATATTAAAGTACATGTTTGGTGTTGCAATTACCTCATTATTTTGACTTCATCAAACACCCATCATTCAGGTTACCTACAGAATGGTTATCTGAGAAACTTCATTGAGAAATCACAATAACCATCAAAGTTCAGTTTAACAAACTTCCCTATCATGAATCCTTATCAACTCATATAATAAGACCCACATCCGGTAGCTAGTGGAATTTGTGGTGTCGATAGACTAAACTATACAGAAAAGAACCAAGTAAATTGAAAACTTTCTTATGCACGTGTCAGCGACTAGATCTTAGTTCAAATTAACTACACCGCCTACGTTTGCAATCAGTAAGCTCAAACATGAGAAGGTAACTATAATGATCTCTGAAAAACAAATTAAAGTATGAATGAAGAATAACCTGAACCCATCCTACTTTGCACCAATATTTATTCAAATTTTGTCAGGAAAAGTTCACGTATGAAATCATATGTCAATTGCCGGCAGTTATATCAGCCACATATATGATGTTACATGAGCAAATAAAAGTAAAATAACATGTACGCCTATTTTAAGTTGTTGCTTTTCACTTAATATGAATTTTCATCCTACATTTAGCTGATACACCTCACACCTGATTTGTTGTGACCACATTATCAGTTAGTGATGACAGTCAGAATAGCTTTCACAGAGCATAACCACATTACACTGTCAATATTAATATCAATACTCCCTCAAACGTACCATTGACTTCATTCAGTAGAATTGTGAGAAATATGATAACAAATCCAAGTTGTGAAATAGCAAATCCCATCACTTCGAAATACTTCGTTATCTAAGTGTTTGTGAGAAGAGGTACTGATCAGATTCTCATTGTAATGTATGGTATAATATGTGTGTTTGCACTGCATGTCTATCTCACGATCCTTGTTACAGTGGTAAACCATATACCGAACACTCTCAATTGAAGTGAATGATTGTTGTCCTGTGTCACTGTTTACTTTGTGCTTATTATTTGTAGTTCTGATTGATTTCTCAGAGTTGTGTAACTAATTGTCACAAATACTTATCAGAAAATCTATAGTTTATACACATTGTTTGCACTATTCACCACTGAGTGAAGAATGAGTAAGATTGAGTTATCTCTGATTTAAGAGTTTGAACACACAGAGAACGCATCATACTCAACAGACTGTTATCTTTGGCAACTGTGGAACTTAGATATCTGTCAGAATTCTGATTTTTTTTTGCTGTTTTCGTATGAACATAACGGTGAGGTATTCACAGCTTAGTTGAAAAAAGATGAATGTTTTAAATATAAAGTTATGCACACATTTCCAGTGAACAGTGAATCAATTAACGGAACAGTATTATTGTTATTACACATATTATACTTCATTATGTCTCAAGTAACAAAGATGGCTTTATTAGGACGCCGCCACATAACTCTGTTCTCTTCAGTCTTTATTAGCGGACTCCACGATTACCAATGCGCTTTCTCTTCTTTTTTACATGGTCTATCTCCTCCTTGTGAATACGCTCAACTTGTGGTTGCTTAATCAAGTTTCAGTGGAGGGTCTGATGTGCGATGACCACCAACAGTCTACTCAGCGTGCATTCAATACATCTCCAGTTTGCTTGTTTTTCAGTTGGATCGTTGGCAAAAATCCTTGCTCAACTTTTCCACTCATCCGATTTCCAGTATGAGGCGATGTTAGTGAACGTTTTCACCAATGAAACGGTTGGTTTAAATAACACTTCAATTCCAACCACACCAAGAAATTTACATGGGGATTGTCATGCTATTTTCTTATATGACTCTTCTGGCTAGATTTGAAACGAAATTAATCCATTTTTAAACTGCTGTTACTTCATAATATTCCATTTGTGGGGGAAAGTAGGGTTCGCAGTTGTTTGAAACATTTAACCAAGCCTATTTTTAACCATTCTGGTTGAGATGAATGAAGTCGAATTGATTCTTAAAATGTGTCGTTTTCGCAAAGATGCTGGTATCTAACATGGCACTCTGTACTCGTTTTAAGACACTATGTAGCATAGCTAAACCACCGTTCTCATTTTTGAACTGCAAAGAGAATTGGTTGCCCTTTATTCCTGAGTATACGTGTGTGTGTGAAGAACTTAGGAATATAACAATTTTACTGAATCATTGAACCTCGCCTAGATTACTAGGTCACTAGTTTTTTAGCCAGTCCGAAGCCCGGATAAAGAGGGAGGGTTGGAGCGTGGTGCTAGAAACTCCACCCCCAAAACTTAACCAAATTGCTACAAAAACTTCAACGCACAAATATATTAAAAATCCTAAAAATACAAACAATGACCTTATTTTTCGCTGGAATCGGGGAAGTGAAATGACGCAGACTGGTGAAAGCCTTCGGGATACCCAGTCAGCCAATGTGCCTTCTTTCGATGAAAGCAAAAATATGGATGGGGACGTGGAATGTTCGTAAAATGTACGAGACTGGAAAGTCTGCTCAGGTAGCCGCAGAAATGAGGAGATATAAAACAGAAGTGTTGGGAATCTGCGAGAGCAGATGGAACAGGTGTGGAAGGTGCCAACTACCAACTGCAGAGATAATAATCTACTCCGGTCACCCAGAGGAAGATCGCGAGCACACCGAGGGAGTAGCCATCATGATGTCAACAACAGCGGCTAAAGCTCTCATGCAGTGGGAACCAATCTCCTACAGGATAATGACAGCCAGGTTCACCTCAAAAGGAAAGAAGGTTACAATCATTCAATGCTACGCGCCTACAAACGTCTCAGAACAAGAGAAGAAGGAGGATTTCTACAGTCAACTACAAACAGTAATGGACAACGTCTTAGAGAACAATATCAAAATCCTGATGAGTGATATGAATGCGAAGCTGGGAGGAGACAATGCAAGAAGAGAACTCACCATGAGTCTCGGTGAAATGAACGACAATGGTGAACTCTTCTTCTGCACCTTCAATGATTTGGTGATTGGTGGCAGTGTGTTCGAACACATGGATATACACAAGGCAACATGGATTTCCCCAGATTGACAGACCAAAAACCAGATAGACTTCATTTCAATCTCAAGGAAGTGGAGACGGAGCCTACTGGACACAAGATCGAGGAGAGGAGCAGATGTGGGTTCAGACCACTATCTGGTACAAGGGACTTTCAAGGTGAAGCTAAAAGCCTCGAGGATAGCTGGGGATAGGCCACAAGGCAAGTTCAACACGCAAAAACTGAAGGACACAACCAAAAATTGCATTTTCACTGCAAATGAAGCCCTATGTTCCACTAGGAATCCAAGGGAACAATAATAATAATAACTGAATCATTCTGTGTTCAATTAAATAAACAACTCTATTGTGTCAACCTCACGACTCATATTATTACAAATGTGTAAATATACAACTATTCAAATATGCATATATGAGTCCACTTAACACCTAAAAACGGCATCATTTGCACCTGTGCTTAAAAGGTGTTATACAGCTTAATGTAAGTCTGTTATAATCCCTAAATGTCCCTTGATATATCAAAAAAATGAATAACGAAAAGTTTCATTGATAGCTGATACTTGTAGGAAATGATAAAAGCACATTTCAACTTCCTAAAGCAGACCAATGCTGTAAACGTTTGTAAATCTTTCATCCTTGGCGTTCTCTTCATTTAAAATTTAAGTGGAGAAAGGCTTTACTTTGTATCATCATGTTTAAGTCATATAAGAAAGTGAATCTTGAAAGAACGAGGTGTAGATGCCTAGATGAATGTCAACTCAGGTGAGATAAAAGTGATTAGAAATGACGATTTCAACTACACTGCACGAAAATATTCACGGAAAAGCCTATTATGCAAATCTGGAACAGATGAGCTTGCCTTCGTAGAATATGGAGAGGTGATAAATCTGGCGGAATTCTGTCACAATTTGGGAAGAGTCAGTGGAGGATTTATTCAATAAACGTAGGGAGTATTTTTATTTCGTTTTAGTATGCTTCATATTTCACAGGTTAGGCAATAGAGGTATTAGATGCTTTTGCTTGTGAAAACTGCTGTCTATACCGTTATGTACGTGATGATTCTAGAACTTACTTCTGTAGTACAAACGAATATGCTATGCGCCATATATACCGAGAACGATTTCGGAATCTATGACGAATGCAACTCCTCCTCCGTTCCGTCTTATTCTGGAGTTCATCACCTATTGAATTTATTTCTGAATGAAATTGGTTTTGTGTGTATTAACTGTAGACAACATTCATAATTCTGTCAGACAAAAGAAGGTCATCTGATACACATCAGTCATGCTTTATACCTACGGGTTGAATAACTTCTCCATGAATATCCACTGTTGAAAGAGGAAGACTCAGAAAGGCGATACACTCCATAACTATGAGTGGCCAGAAATACTAGTACTCACCAGAATGCTGAAGAATATATATATCAATTTGAAAAGAACTGTTATTTATTCCTATCTACCTTAATAGTTGGTCTCACAAACCAGTCTGTAATCTTACATATATATATATATATATATACAATAATATGACCTGGTTACTTTCGAAATAAGGCGTAATCCGGCTCTCTCTTGAGGTTTCGAAATAACTCTTGAATGAGATTAATTTTAATCCTCTCTTATGATAGGACTTCCAGTAATCCTAAATGAAACACTTCGTTCTTGATATCCCCTTAAAAAAGCAGAAACATAAAAATAAAAACCAGATGCAAAGTGATATCTTAATTGTTCTAATTCGTCACAAAAAACGCTTCAACTTTATTCCTTCAAAACTGAAGTGTGCAATATATATATATATCAGTTAGAGGAAATCTAGAATTATTTATCACTTGCAACATAGAATGCCTAGCAGTTTTCATCTTATATCATGAATGAAGTCCAAAGACAAGTTATCGCATAAAACGACAAGTGTCTTCATTGCTGTTTGGCAACTCCAGATCCATACATCGGCATAAGGAAGCTCATAACTACTTTGGTCGTTTGTTTTGGAGACAGCTGTCGTGAAGATGACATCTCTAATAGAATCATCGAGGGTATAAGGCTGGCTTCTTTAAAAACCTGAAATGTATTATACATATTTATTATACCTTGACTCCTCACAGTACTGTGGTACATCTATGGCATTTTCAGCATGTGATATCAGTATCCCAAATTTAGCAGGCTAAAAATTGATATCAGGTGTGCGTCAGCAGGAGATTGAATCCCGGAGCATGTGCACGGTCAGAGAGCGTTCTAACCGCTGTGCCTTCGACGCAAAAAACCACACCCACGTTGTGACCCAAACCCGCAATCTTCTCCTTAGGAAGCACCTTCAGACCAGATAACTACTAATCACATGTGCTGAGAACAGCCAATTCATATTCACATGTGTTGTCACTATCACGTGTGATACTTGTGAAATGGTCTGTTGAAATAGAATGTCGATACTCATGTTCTGTTTTAAAAAAAGTATGTTAATGACAATTTTTCATTTGTGAGTATAAGTGTGACCTAAATAATGTTCTACAAGTTTGAGATGGTCACCATCAATCTGTCAAGGACACTTCTCAAGGAGGAATTAAACGAGATATCGTCTTCCTGGAAGTTCGACTAACGAAGGAAGCTGATGTGACATTGGACAGAACAGCAATACAGAAAGACTACGAGCATCAGTCAACTGACAAAGCTTCACATTTAGGTACCCATAAATCGCAAAAACAAAGTGTAATTAACCGTACTGCCACTTGGATCTGAAGACTATCTCAAGCAAGTCACTAAGTGATGAAAATGACTACCGCTTAAGCCTCATAGATAAACAAATGAACCCAAAACTTAGGTGATCAAATCTCATCTTTGTGTTCAAACAGCTGTTATACATGAAAGTAGACATCAAGTCGAAACTGTGAAAATGAAGTGCAAATTCTATGAAAAGAGGCTTCATTATCTATCCAGTAAGACAAGTATTCTCTTGTTGCCTAATATTGTCCAATAATCCAAAGGATAGACTATCACTTTCGACTACATATGTGTGAATCTGGCTATACGATTTCCCCTGTGAAACGAGATATGTGCGTGGTTCATTGCATATTTCATCTAGAAGAGTTAGGACAGCTTTGGAGAAAAGCATTCACTATGTTTAATTTACTTCCATGCAACACCGAAAAGTAGCATACTTAAAGGACAGTTTATATTATGTGCTTATGTATCTGAGCCTCATTAGGATGTCAGACTGGTCTATCAGGCATTAAAGAGTAACACAATGAGGGGATTTAGCTGATCGTCTAAAACTCTCAGCTCTCAGTTATTGAGTACTAGCTTCGTGTCTCACTCAACCATTACCAGCCTGAACAACTGTATGTATCATAGCCATTATTATTCTTGTATGAATAGGATATATTCCACTCGACTGAGTTCAAGCTACAACAGTATTCCATCCAGTTAGTACAATATCAATAAATAAAATTCTACATAGATTAAGTTCATTATGACAACAGCATATTGGCATGTCGGTAACAAAGGCAAAGTTGAACAGTGTTTGAAGGTGTTAGAAAAGTAGGTGCTACCATATTTACTGGCGTAAGCGAGAGAAAGAAACAAAGCAGCACATAACGGAAAAAAAGAGAGAAAAGGAAAAGAAAGAAAGAAAATGTTGTATCTATAAATGATATGAGTTGGAAAGACGAGATCCAGTTGTTCTACTGACTATTTAATAAGTTATAGATATCATACCTTATGCTTTTTTTATCGCGCAGAACACGAGCTAAGTAGGGTATGGTTGAGTTTTTGTACTTGCTGGTGCGAGCATATAGTTTTCTATATAGGCTTATGGTTTTACCTGATGAGATGCAAGGGTAGAGTTGTGAGTGAAGAGGGTGGTGTGAGTTAGATAAGATGGATTTGGCCCATTTTTCACATGAGTCCATGTGCCTGCCTGTCAACCCAAATAATAACAAGCTGGTTAAGTGGCACGTTGCTTACTCTGCTGACGACACTTCACATCCTGCGTAAAATGTTATAGTCTTTCTTCAGTAGCCCAGGAAAAACTAAGGGGGAACAATAGAGAATAATAGGCAGGATGCGAGAATTAACGAATTGTAGGAGTAAGGGTTGGGTAATACTAGAATGTTTTAACTTCTTAATGTAGAGGGTAAGACGGAATATTTTCTTAGAAATTGCTAAGATATGATACGACCAGGAGAGATCAGCAGATAGAATGACGCCTAGGTATTTAATTTCCGATTTAGTTTCTATTTCAGTGCCGTCTATGTTGCATACCTCGTGAGAGTGAACCAGTTTGTTTAGGTCGGATTTATGCCTAAAGGTGAAATTGACTGTTTGGCATTTGGAAGGGCTTAGGGTAAGACCATTTTCCTTGGACCACTGGCTGATTTCTGACAGAAAGCCATTAGGTTAAGAGCAGACGCTTTTACATTTGACAGGCAAAGATACAATCAGGTCGTCAGCATATTTGACAAAATTAATGTCATTTGAAGATGGTAAGTCATATAGAAAGAAAGAAAAAAGAAGTGGGGAGAGTACAGCGCCTTGAGGGAATCCGGCTTCAGTGAGTACAGCAGAGAATGATTAACCTTTGTATACGGTGTACTGCATTTTGCTAGAGAAGTAGGAATGCAGCCAATTAGTGACCCAGGACTCGGTTTTTGTCAAATGAATAAATCAGCAGAATAAACATTCAACCTGATGGATGCAGTTAGAAACCACTATATTGTCATCCATCGGTAGGCATCAATTATTACTCGAATTCCTGTATCGTTGACTTCCACATCTATTGTCCTAATTTCCAGGTACAGACATATATGAGCGTATTCCTGTAATTCCTAAAGCTGAGGTTAAGTTTTGCGTGGTAGTCCACAAATTACAATGCACATCTCTCATTGCACAGGCCAATTCACACTCAAAATGCTCATATTCGTGATGCATGTAGACTGAATGTGGTTGTTTCATGCATCAAATATCCATCTGTATTACCCGAGATTCCCTTCCTACGTTACGCAATCATTTCGATAGACGGAATGTAGGCAAGAATACACTTTAGTAATCACTCACTATATATTTATGAATTCTAGAATTGCCTTCGTTTATCTTCGATAGCATTTATCATCACAAGAATCGACCACTGGTCGCTGAATACGGATTGTATGCACACCACAGGAAATAATCGATGCCACTTATATTAAGCCAGTGAAAGAATGTATTCAACCGCGAACATGTTAATCATACGCTGTGTAGATTGACAGTGTAACTTCCAGTGAAATCAACTACATCAGTTCGTTCATTATTCACCGAGACCAGTTGATCTGCAAAATTTCTGTTAACATATTTACAACTGGCTAGTTGAATTCGGAGATCACGTTCGATTGGCAATTACCCAGAATTCTTGAGATGTCGAATGAATGTGTGAATTTATCATCAGAAAACAAGGAATTTGTCAAAAGTGATTTATTTCTCATTATCCCGACACCCACAAACAAATTTCACATTTCAGTTTTCATTTCACACATCATTTCTGACATTGATTATATCGACACGTATTTTCACAGCATTCTTCATCTGCTTCACAGAATTCACCTCGTGGTTTACAACAAAAAAGAAGACCAGTTGATTTCCAACGTCGACATTCTATGAATGGACAACACTTCCTATAATGAGGATTGTCACCACCGATTTTCAAACACCCACAATCTTCCCCTTTCCAAGAAAAGATATAAAAAGATATTGGTATTACATGAAAAAGGTTGACAGAGTTTGCTTTGAAAATGATCATTAAATTGTCAAGAATGAGTTAATCGGAAAATTATTATGAGATAGAACATTCACATTACTACCTGAACAACAATTTTCGTCTGGATTTGTATTCGACATCAGTTTGAGTCCATTGAATTGTAGTCAGAGATCAGGTTCAGTTCATAGTTGGCAGAAATCTGACATCCATTTACGCACCATAATGTTATCAACTAGCATACATTGAAATGACAAAGATGCAGAGGAGTTTATTCAAGGCAACCGAGACATATCCTGCAAACCTTGTCAAACATCCTATAAACATCTGAATATCTACTGATCACTATTATTCATAGTATTGCTTATGATTATCTCCATAGTGTTCAATGACCAATTTGTCAAGCGTTGAAACTGACTTTAATTTATTAGTACGCAAATTTATTGAATTTCGTTCTATGTTTCCTTTCATGCAATGGAATAATGCAGACAAATGCACATCAGTGAGCACACATTTCAACAGATCTATCCTTCTGAATTGACTATCAATCATGCGTACAACGATGAAACAGTGTGATTGACACACGAAGAGTGTTCACTCAGATGACAGATGTGTAGAAAATACATCTCGAAGCTAGATAAATATGAAAGTAAAAGAGCACCAACGATAGCTGAATGTGGTTCAACAGATCTCTGCAAACCTTAAGAAGCTAGAAAACAGATCAGCGGCCGCACTGCATTCGATAGAAACGGGACACGAAATCGAGTTTGACAGGACTAAGGTTCCGCGAAAATGTTTTGAGTCGTATAAAGAAAGACAGACAGCAGAAGCCCTACATACATGAGTGAATCTCAACATTTTGAACAGGCGTGCAGGTGTGATGTTAGCTGATGCATGGTAAATCCTGATTAATAAATTGAAATGGATATCTGTCACTAATTATTCATACTTGGTATAAATTACTGATTGTCTACGTCTTCTGATGGAGAGGCTCACAAATGTTTTACAACTGTTTTACAAAAACAATCATGAACACAATACTGTTTTCTGCACATGCACATATATTTTCACATTCAGTTATCTACGACCATCAACTTTCAGTCGAACGTAATCTGATGAAAAGTACACTCTGTTCAAAGTGTATAACTGAAGTTGACCAACATTTGAAAGTCTGAGGACTAATTTCAATCACCGATCATACAATTTTGTTTATTATACATGTTGATGCCTGTTTCATGACTCGTATGTTAAGACAAAGTTTTCAAAGACATGAGATATCCTTTTTTATACATGAACCTCTCTTGTGTTAATTTCAATTGATTTCCCTGAAGAAGTTCGGACCAGTTACGTGATCGAAACTTTGAAGTCGGTCATTTCAACTTCAATGAGATTTAACTCATATAATTTTTCAGAGAATATTTGACTTGTTCGTGTCTTGACAATCGATCTATAGTGTGTATTCCATTCAATTGAGAACTAATCCAGCGAACACAAATGAATAATAATGAGCCATGATATTCTGAACGTATCTTTACTTACACTGTCATCAATTGAGAAGCTGTTCAGTTATCAACTAGGCTACATGCCAGACAAGATGCAGAGCACGACGATGTACATCAAGCAATAAACAGTGTGAATTGTGTGTACAGTTACACATAAGGAAAAGACCAGTTACGACATAGTGTTGATATTAAGCAATGCAGAAACCACAACTATCTCACAGCTATGATATAGATCGGAGACAAGGTTCTCCTCGAAAACATTCACAATGCTTTCCCATTCTTAAGAATATCAATATGTCACACATATCCATGTTATAAAATTCATCTAATGTAAACGTGGCACTCCGAAATTGACGAAGCATCTCATGCTCACAAACACAATTATCATGCAAGTTATCAACAGAGTGAAGTTGAAGTCTACACCCGTGAACGCTTCTACATCAACGACACTACCACACAAAGTGGATCAACCGACATTCAGAATAGCTGAACAGTAAATTAGGCATCTACCAAATTTCAAATAATACCCAGCCGACCTAATAAACACAAATCTAATACAATCACAGTATAATGCACATCACAAGAAAACATACCTGAAGCCCGTACAACCTGGTCGCCCATCATCACAACTGACAATACCAATATCGTGAGCAACGTAGAAGTGTGCATAGTCGGATTATTATTGCCACAGTGTAAAGGGGAAAGCCATTATATATTTCCCACTGTATCCAAATGGTGGACATATCTATGCCATTGTGATCACACTGGAACATAAGTGAACATTTCGTTATGCACAGGGATTAGTGGAAACGTAGTCAGTGTAGTGAGATCAATGAGAAGAACACGAGTATTCGTCACGTAATTTATTGTAATTGAATGTAACATTGAGGTTATACATGGTGTCTGTGAGTAGTTGTATTGTGTGCATTGTGGAATAGATCAAGTCAATTATTATAATTCTATTACAATAGTTGTTTGCTGGAAATAATAACAAAAATATATAGAACTCGTTGTTACACGTAAACGAATAATGTAACAGAATTATGATTAGTTTGATTTCCATGTTACATGTGGAACATTGATCGAAAATGAAGAGGAGAGAGGAACATGTTGGGCGTAGAAGGTGCGGTCAACACAGGACTTCTACCAAACATAGTTATCACAAATTGTATGAATTTACTTAACCAACAACAGTATTTCAAAATCACGATCAGAAGGAGGGACTTGAAGGACGTCAGTTCATTCACGTATCTAATTCTCTTCAACCCTTCACTTTACTTGGATGCCATATTAAAAATGAGAGAAAACTTGATGAATTTCATACAGCCGGTTCCCTTAATTAGATTAAATAAAGAAAGAACGAATAGTTTTGCAGGATAATACGAACCTGTTTTATTGCGTGGATTCTCATCATCTGCGTACATCCGAAATAAATCAACCATAATATATTGCGAAATTTCCGAACTTAATTATAAGAACGACTTCATGTAATAGTCAGAATGTGTAAGCAATATAATTTCAAGGATGTCGGAATTAAATAATTATCAGTAATAAAAGTGTAACTATTTTTATAGTAACTAGATAAAAGGGGTGAAATTTTGATTTCGCTTAGAAACAAGGATAGACTAGTAGTGACAAAATAATAATCAGAGCAGCAGAGTTAATTTATACATACAATGGTGGAGAGTTCAGGAGGGTGGGCATGAATCGTAAAGTAAAATTATAAGATAGATAAAATAATTTAATTCAGTTGATTTGGAACCTTGACAGTAAGTTTAACTCATTGAGTGAAAATCAAAATCAAGATTGAGTGGAATGTTACGCAACAGAACAAAACACACAAAAGCAAACGAACAAAATAGTTATGCTTACCAGGTAGGGTGGTGAGAGATTAGTCACACTCTCTGCCCTTGATGCATTGGTTGGGTCAAAGTCTTTTAATTTATTGAAGAAACACGCAGTTGAAAAGAATCCACAAAGTAAAACGAGATCGTGTTATTTTGGAATCTAGAAAATCTGTAGAAGATAAGTAACAAAAATATTCCTATTGAAAGCACACTCCTTCTACCGATTCGTATGCTAGTTGTTTTTGCGATTTATTTTGTGCAACCTTCAATAGCCGGTACAACTTTACGAACACAGCAAACAGAAATACCATATTGGGATCCATACATTGTTGGTTCAGACAAATGGTGTTTCTTGAATAGCATTTAGACTGCTGCAGACGTTTATCAACAGCTATCTACTCAGGTTTCATACTGGAGACCAGATGGCCTATTGGGAAGTATGAGCAACAAGCATCACTGGCAAAACATCAGTCAAGGTACCAGTTGCCTGTGAAATACACGGAAGAAAACGAAGAAGGAGTAGAGACACACTGAGAAAATCGTTGAACGACATCATGTGCTACTCAGGCCTTTCAGTGCAGTACAATTAGGAAACAACCAGTGGGTCCAAAGATGTTATAGAAGACATTTGGCAAGGAGGAAGTGGAAGCCTACAGTTTATGGTAGAATCGGCTACAGGCGAATACAGAGGTCAGGATGAAATGAGGTTGTGTTGCTGACTACCTATGTTCTACTAGGATTCCACGAGAAAGTCAAACAACAAAATTGACTATATTTACAACTAAATGATTCCAGTAATAATAATAATTTCTGCTTCATTTACCACTAAATGATTTCAGTATCTGGAATTCACTTTAACCAACGGAGGCATATTTTGTTGGTCACGCCGTGTGATAGTTGAGTGGAAAGGAACTGAATTTCTAATAAGTGAAAAACCTCCTGTCTATATAGAATCAGTTTTCCATAGAAAATTTAGAAGGATATAAATCACATGAAAATACTTCACTTGACAAAGAGGATTAAACTATCACAGACGAAAATGTACCATGTACCTGTGATTATCCACATGGAAATACTTCCCCATCCAACGACTTCTTTTTCAAACTGTAGAGTTGTGTTTAAATTACAGTAAAAGGTTTCAAGTAGCATTCAAAATAATTCTCCTGGAATACACACGTGCTAGTAGAAATAACTAACGTCATTTTTAATAAAGCAGGTGAAGAGGGTGGCGAAGTTGAAATGGATAAATTATGAAAACTCTAATGGGCTTATTAAATACGTGGATTTATGTGAAGAGTTTCAAAGTAAGTCAGGTAATGTGAAAAATTAAAATTCCGACGATGAATATAACAGTAATGAAGGCGATAAGAAAGTGAAGTGGAGTGAATGCAAGTTGCAAAGAAGAATAATGTAAAAACAAAGCAGAACATGAATATGGCTAAGGCAAAGAAAAACGTGCAACAAAACCTTTCTGGTTACACTGCTGCGGTTTTACTCCATGCATAGATAAGTAGGGAAAAGGCAAACTATTGGAGTGCCTGAATTCAGCCCTGTAAATAACTTCAAAGGATAAATCACCTGTGGCTGAATGACCTGATGCAGAACGTGCTCACAAGTGGGAGAAAGAGTCATTTTATGCTCGCTCCCCACCAACCAAACCAAGAAGGGCTCAGTCATCCATATAACACGATTTCAACGTCCAGTAAAATCAACTCGTCAGGATCATGTGAAATATCGAATTTTATTTTGCATTGAATTTCACTGTAGTGTCTTAATTAGTGCATAACTGGAAGAAGACAATGTCGACATCTTTTTAACTTCATTCTCACCACGAAATAAATAAAGAAGTATGATAATTTCAATTTCTCATCAAAAATTAGGTTTTAAAAGTAAATACAAGATCGTATCTTTCGGAAAACGTATTCTTATCAACAAATGTATTCATTATTTCAAGTATGGGAAGTAACTTAAGCTGAGATAAACCCTGACATTATTTGAAATGTGAGAATTGAGTCAGTACATCAATTTGTGTACATTTAATTGACAGAAACGAGTAGCTTCATGCCACCCACACCAATCATTGACGCCGATCAGCTACCAACGACCGAAGTCATCTAAATGTCAGATGACCACTTCACCAGATTTAAAGTGAGCATACAATTTATGTACATGGTGTAACTTAGCTGAGTAATCCAAATCACTTGAAACCACCTGATTTCTCTCTAGCTGTTGGAGCGAACTAGTAATGCATGGAAGCGAATCCTCAAATGCAGTCGTATTTTTCAACGCTTCCTTTCTTATTTTCACTTTATGGTATCCGATAGATCACATATAGAAGTGACCTGAACAAAAACTTGTTTAAATTTCAACTAAATTTCCCCAAAGTGATTACGAACCGATAAATGGCGAATGAATTAATTTACCATGTTCGAGTTCGCTTTAAATGAACGTGCCTAATTTCTCCTCATATTGACAAACAAGTGGCGATGACAAGTGTCAAAGTTGAAATGCATGTTACTTAATACCTGTTATTATCATTATTATTGTTATCACTATTACTAGTGATATCACATAATAGCTGAGAAGAAAACTAACTTCTTTACTGACGCATGAACATACAATTTTATACTGCATGTTTGCTTGTCATTCAGCCTGAAAGACTATTAAGCAATATGTTGACATATTTATGTAATAATTTGTCAAAAATAACTCATTATGATAGAATTGTTAAAGTTTCGTGACCGTGAAACTGATTTCATTGTCACTCATCTTTCAATTTAAATTTATGTTATCTATCAACTAGAAAAAGATAACGAAAGGAAGAAAGATCAGGTAAATTGAATTTGACATATTGACCCCTTTCAATTTGCGAATTCTTGGAGAAAAATAAAAGATTTAGTTGTGGAACTTAATTTACCTCAGAGAGGGAGAGAGATAGACTTTACTTCTTTCATCTCTCATTTATCTTGAGGTACTTTTAGTTTGTCTCTTGAATCTGCAAGCTATTCAGGTACAGTCTTGAAATGACTAGCTGGAAGACAGAGCTCGAGTTATTGATCGCTGAATCACGCATGTTGGAAATAGGATGTGGATTGTTCTTTAAGCAAGATGAAGTGACAGAGAGGCCTTCAGTGTCCTTCTGGATGACATCATCAGCATGGATTTCACTTTGGAACATTTTCGATGAGATCTGCATTTCTTTAGTCAGTGCGTCTGTGGTTCACTGGAAGAATGCTCTCGAGCAAAGCAGGTTAACCGGATTCGATTCCCTGGTGATGCACACATAAGTCTCTCCTGATTGAAAAGCGAATAGCAAACTCATAGAAATCGGTCTTGGAGTGAGAAACCCTGACCTATAGAAACAAAATCAATGTTACTGAAATTTCATAGCTTCAGTCTTGAAGCCCTACATTCTCCTCGGAACTCAAAGGGATAAAGACACTTCTCTGTTGTTGAGTAGCATGGTGAAGGCAAAAAACACAGGTTTCAACAGTACTTGTAAATTAACATCCAATTGAATGCTTTTAATTCAAGCACATTCGTTAAATGACATTTTTATTATCATATATGAAGCCACATGGTCTTTGATGGTCGAACTTAGTCCATTTGCGTTGAGTTTATAGTTAATAGTGGTTAAAAGAATTGTGTTTAAAAATGTTGCAAACGGTTGTCGATTAGAATTTATTGTCATCTAGACTGAGAAACAGAGGCTGAACTGAGAACTGCCTGCCATATCTTGAGAGAGAGACAGTGCAAACAAACAGCATAGTGAGTTCAAGGCAAGTTCTGACAAAAAGGAAATCTGTGTTGTGGACCTTAGTATGTGACTGGCAGTAAAACATGATACTCAAACTGTTCATGACATTTATTACTAATATTAAATTATCACAGTACACAGTCAGCTGAACGCACATTTAGTCGGCACGTCGTATGCTACAATGATTCTTGTTAACTGCAGATTTGCCATTCTCGTCTTCAATTCTTCTCTGTAGGGAAGATGTGAATTTCCAGTAAACTTCTTGAAAATGCGACCAATAAATACAATGGCGACAAGGGCGAAAGCATGTGTATATCTTTATAACTTCCGTGTAAGAATTGTATTAACCAAAAATTGTACAGATGAGAAAAGCAGAAATCTTTATTTCAAACAGGATATAAACACAATATTCACGTAGTAAGAAATGTAGTTTCTAAATATCTACAAACAGCCATGAAAAATCAGTTTTTCCCTCTCCACAGATGTTTCTTCAAAAATATGAAACTTTAAGCTCACGTCAACAATTCGAAACAAGAAGCAAATATTGTTAATGAGGCATGATTTATGGAGCTCATCAAATTTCGATAGAAGTCTTCAGTCGAATTCTTCACATGCGGTGATAACAATAACATTGGAAACATTCTTGATCAAAATGTTTACAACGTGTACCCTGAGTTCTCAAGGTAATCTATTGCATACGATTTCTCTATATCTAGGATCTTCACATATAACCTCAACTCGTGGTGCATAACGCAATGTAATGCAGTTTGGTCTGAATCATACACTGATCACTTTTGATAGTTTTCCTTCATCTTTCATAGATTTCCGCCGTCAGCTGGAAAACTAATTTAAAATTTACGTGATTTAATTTCGCTGCTCAGAGACGATAGTAAATACTTAAAATAATTAGAATCAGAGTGAATGTGACACCCAGTGTTGAGTGAAAGATGAATCTTCAGCTCAACGACTTCATTAAATACTCATTTGCCAATACTTGTTGTCAAATCAATCAGGTGTTGACCAACCTAACTTATAAATATCCTTATTGTATAGAAATTAACATGATGCATTTTAGATAGTATAAATCTTGACATTTCACTGCTTCCTGAATAAATAACCATCTATCGTCAGTTATAAAGAGACACTTACATGAAGCTCAGATATAATTTCCTCCGAAATAAAAATTTAATCCTCTTTCAAACACTTCATACTAATTTTTGATTTTTATCTGAATCAACTAATTACTGGACACTCTTCAACGGTCTTAATCTCCAGAGGGGATAATGATTTACCCTTTTCTCCTTCTTCTTCTTTTTCGTATAAAACATCCCTACAGAGTCTGATTATTGTTATGCAATCAATCTCTAGGAGATAATGAGAGGAATTTCAAGTGTAAATAAACCATGAAATTTCACACACACAAAGTAGTGAAGTGAGATTATGCGAGCAGATTTTGAAAGTGAAGACATATTAAAAATATGAAAATTATCAAAAGAACTATTTTCTGAAGAAATCAAAAGTGAGCATCTGAAGAGTACTCAAAAATCACTGGTCAGCTGGTATATATATTAAAATTCATGCTCATCGTTTTCTTTTCCCTACAAACTTGTTGATATAGAGGGAGGAATTCTAATCAATTTTCCCAAAAAGGAAATGGAAGGTTTCAGGCATAAATGTTTTTTTTATATTGCTAAAGAATAAATTTATGAACTCAACTTCACATTTCATGAAAACTTTGTCATTGTTTTGTGGAGTGGATCATTCTACATGCACTAAATTTCAACTTAAAACATTTGCAGCGATTATCTGTTTTTAATAGCGAACTTGGATCCTCGAGGCTGATCTTGCATTAACCTGACCTCAATCTCACTCCGATCTACCTCTTATTAAACCTAATATCACCTCAATCAGGCCAATCTAAGCATTAACTGTCCCTAAGCGTAATCCAACCTTAACCTTCCCTTATAGTTAGCTGTAAAGTTCTTCAGATATCTTGTTGATATCATCGCATATCAATCAAATCTTTTCTTTTTGCCTTGAACCTAGAGATCATTCCAAAGCGTGTTGGGTGTTTAGAGTTTAACTTCTGCTTATATAATAAGAAGTAGAATTTCAATTCTATTATCGTTGGGTTTGCCACGTTATGATTAGATTGAACATTCAGTCTAGTGTTATCACTAAATCACAACTGGTGGTGTGATTCTCAATGGGAAAATAAGTAATTCCGAAGTTGTGGTAATTTTTAAAAGTGACGTGAACATGTGAATAGGTGTATATGCAAAAAATCTGTGGGAGAGTAATTTATTCTGGTATTCTCTGAATAATATGATGCAATGCACCATCTAGTCGTTACTGTAAAGTGCTTTCCAACAGTTATAAAATATAGAATATCGAAGTTTCGAAATATGTGAGACAGGAGACAGTGTAAGAGGATAATATTGCTTTCAGTTAGATGTTGATTTGGTTAAACTGAAAGCAAATAACTTAATTTAAAAAGTTTTCAAACTAATATGGCGAATTTATGAATCAAAATTTGTGTTGAATTTAGTTCGGTCGCTGGTGAAATCTTGACGGTACACTATGTCCTATTTGGAGCTCGTCGGTTTGATGAATTTGAATGCCCTGTGATTTGTTGTGTTATCGCTGAGATCCTAGGCCATCAGTCATTTCTTCAAACATCAAATCACTATCCACTGGATCACGAGTGCCACAACAGCCATATCTTGTGCAATGGGTATGACTTTTCACCTAAAATATATGTGTAAAACGTGGGCACTGTATTATTATTATTATTGTTCCCTTGGGTTCCTAGTGGAACATAGGGCTTCAACTTCACGTCTCCACTTGCTTCTGTCTTCTGCTGTTCTTTTCACTTGCGTCCATGTTATTCCATACTGTTTCATCTCCTCCTCACACGATCTCCTCCATGTCACCCTTGGACGTCCCACTCGCCGCTTCCCTTTCGGGTTCCACTCGAGGGCTTGACGCGCGATGTCACTCAACGGCCTCCTCAGCGAGTGTCCAACCCATCTCCACTTCCTCCTGCATATTTGTTGGGCGATTGGTTCCTGTTTCGTTTGTTCCCATAGCTTCTTGTTGGTGATTCTTTCCGGCCATCTAATCTTCAGTATGGAGCGAAGACAGTTGTTGATAAAGTTCTGCAACCTGTTGAAAATATTCTTGGTGACCCGCCAAGTTTCTGATCCGTAAAGCAAAATTGACTTGACGTTTGTATTGAAAATCCGAATTTTGTTGTTGATGGTGAGTGACGAAGATTTCCAGATTGGTTTCAGGTTGATGAATGTGTTTCTCGCCTTCCCGATTCTCGATTTGACATCCTCGTCCGTTCCTCCTGTGGTTGAGACAATGCTCCCCAGATAAGTGAAAGAAGTAACCTCTTTCAAATCCCTCCCGTTGATGGTGATTGGCACTGGATGTTGCTGCTGCTGTTGTTGGTTGGTTATTTTCATAACCTCCGTCTTGTCTATGTTCACCTGGAGTCCTGTCTTTGCTGCTTCTTCGACCAGTTTGTCGGTTTTTGCTTGTAAGTCCTCGATTTTGTGTGACATCAAACATAAATCATCCGCAAAATCCAGGTCTTCTAGGTTCTTCACGTCGGTCAAGGATATCCCTGTCTTCTCGTTTCCCACTGTCTGATGCATAAGCCAGTCCACCACAGTTAGGTTTAGTCGATCTTATTACACCAGCTTCAGCTATGTGTAGAAGACGTAAGCGAACTGTACGTGATAACGACTTTGGAATTCGGTATATAACCCTGAAAGCTGTGTTGACATCGATTGACACCACAATTAGGAATGTCATTGGTGATAATAAGCACTCTTGTCTGACTCCTGTGTTTACTACAAACGCTTCGCTGAGTTTTCCGTTGTGGATCACTTGACATGTGCCGTTGTCGTACAGTTGTTGAATAAGGTTGATGAATATTTGGGGTACGCCGTAGTACTCGAGTAGTTTCCAAATTACTACGCGGTCAACGCTGTCGAAGGCCTTCTCAAAGTCTATGAAGTTGAGGTAGAGATTTGATTGCCATTCCATGCTTTGTTCGATGATAATGCGTAGAGTTGCAATTTGGTCAGAACATGATTTGCCTTTCCTGAATCCAGCTTGTTCTGGTCGGAGTTCTGTATCAAGCGCGTCCTTGATTCTCTCCAGGATGATGCGACTCAGGATTTTACTTGGCGTCGACAGGAGCATGATTCCTCGCCAGTTCTTGCAGAGTCCTAAGTCGCCCTTCTTTGGAAGTTTCACTAGATAACCTTTCTTCCAGTCAGTAGGCACCTTTCCCTCTTTCCAGATCTTTTGCAATAATGGAGTCAGCATATCTGCCGTCGTTTCTGGGTCCGCTTTCAGTGCTTCCGGTGGTATTCCATCTGGTCCATCTGCTTTTCCAGCTTTCAGAAGCTTGATTGCATTCATAACTTCAGTTTTCGTTGGAGGATTGGTGTCAACTTGCAGTTGTGTACGTGCTGTTGTTGGTATTACTGGACGAGTTGTAGGTGGTGGTCGATTCAAGAGTCCTTTGAAGTGGTCCGCCCATTGTTTAATCTGTCTTTCTTCTTTGGTAATTGGGTTCCCTTGGCTGTCTTTTATAGGTTTCACTTGTGTTGATCTCTTCCCGGATAGAGACTTGGTTATCTGATATAGTGTCCTCAGGTCCCTTTTGCCTGCTGCCTTCTCAGCTTCAGTAGCCAGGTTGTCGTAGAATTGTCTTTTGTCCCTCCTGGCACTCTTCTTCACTTCTTTGTCCAGTGCTGTGTAAGTTGAGTTCAGCGTCCATCTTTGCATTGAATCATTTTCTCTTTCACTTTTCTCCTCTCCTCTATTAGTTTCCAAGTGTCTGTTGAGAGCCATTCCTTGTCTTGTTTCTTCTTTCTTCCTAAAACCGTTGAGCACATTTCGTTGAAAATTACCTTCAGAGAGTTCCAATGGTCTTCCACGGATGATTCCTCAGTGGTGCCACGTAGTGTTTCCTGCTTTGCTCTGACAATTGCAGTGAAAATGTCCTGTGTGATTGTGTCCTTCAGTTTTTGCGTGTTGAACTTGCATTGTGGCCTATCCTCAGGTATCCTCCAGGCTTTCAGCTTCACCTTGAAAGTCCCTTGTACCAGATAGTGGTCTGAACCCACATCTGCTCCTCTCCTCGATCTTGTGTCCAGTAGGCTCCGTCTCCACTTCCTTGAGATTGAAATGAAGTCTATCTGGTTTTTGGTGTGTCCATCTGGTGAAATCCATGTTGCCTTGTGTATATCCCTGTGTTTGAACACACTGCCATCAATCACCAAATCATTGAAGGCGCAGAAGTCTGAGAAGAGTTCACCATTTTCGTTCATTTCACCGAGGGCCTCACGACCCATGGTGAGTTCTCTTCCTGTATTGTCTCCTCCCAGTTTCGCATTCAGGTCGCCCATCAGGATTTTGATATCGCTCTTTGGGACGTTGTCCATTACTGTTTGTAGTTGACTGTAGAAATCCTCCTTCTTCTCATGTTCTGAGACGTTTGTAGGCGCGTAGCATTGAATGATTTTTACCTTTTTTCCTTTTGAGTTGAACCTGGCTGTCATTATCCTGGAGGAGATTGGTTCCCATTGCATGAGAGCTTTAGCCGCTGTTGTTGACATCATGATGGCTACTCCCTCGGTGTGCTCGTGATTGTCCTCTGGGTGACCGGAGTAGATTATTGTCTCTCCAGTTGACAGTTGGCTCCTTCCACATCCGTTCCATCTGCTCTCGCAGATTCCCAACACTTCTATTCTATATCTCCTCAATTCTGCGGCTACCTGAGCAGCCTTCCCAGCTTCGTACATTGTACGAACATTCCACGTCCCCATCCTTATTTTCGCTTTCATCGAAAAATAAGGTCACTATTTGTAATTTTAGAATTTTGAATATATTTGTGCGTTGAAGTTTTAGTAGCAATTTGGTTAAGTTTCGGGGGTGGAGTTGCTAGCACCACGCCCCAACCCTCCCTCTTTATCCGGGCTTGGGACCGGCTAGAATACTAGTGACCTAGTAATCTAGGCGAGGTTGTGGGCACTGTGGTAGTAAGTAATTCGATGGCAGTTTGTTTATTAGGTATATCCCACAGTGAAACGGTATTATTTACTGGGTGACAGTTCCAACAAAATTTATTGTTCATAATCATATCAGTTGTAATCACTCGACGTTGAAACTTGAGTTTTATAGTTTTCTTTTTCCTCTGCTATTTGTCGTTTGGGTAGTAGAATTTTCCAGATGTGCGAATGGACAGGAGTTAAATCATTCCTATAACACGCATTGTCAGTTATTCAGTAAACAAAGCATATGCTATTAATCTCTCCCCTCACCCTGTGACATCAGATTTTAAAACTTTCATCTTATTCCTTCCTAAAGTATGGTTGTGTGCAATTGCATGTAGTGCTATATACCTGAACTCTTCTCGAGATTCCTTATCTTTTTCGTGTCAACTAATCTAGGTTTTGCTGGGTTGTTATGCTCGGCTGGGTTAACTGCCACTGTTCTACTACTCTGACCTAAGAATCTGATCTGACAATCATTCTGACACGGTATTAGATGAACTAAGTTGTTTTGTTTAATCGGCTCTACAGGATCCTTCGACCGACAAGGCATGTTTCTAATTGAGTTGTTGGGTGATGATGATTGCAGGTTCACCCATGAATATGAATCCTGGATTTCACTGCTAGTCGTCATAGAACAAAATAACATCATGTTAATCCTGAGACATTGTGGAAGAATCCGTTATAGTAGACGACATGTCAACAAGCAGCAAACGTTTCGGTCCAGTATTATGATTTAGTAAGAATTGCAATAGTTGACCTAAAACAAAATGTGTTTCATGTTACAACCATATCCTTAGTTATGATTAATACAATAGTGACAATAGTAATGGTTCCAAGGTCAGTGATGAGAATAGTATGAGCAGTTTATGCAGGTGGCGATGAGAATAGTGACTGTACTATGGTAATACAAGCAAATCAACAGTTAAATTTGGTCAAAATGGTGTTCAATTACAAGCCGCATAATAGTAAAGCCGAAAGTGATAGGCAACCGAAGTTGTTTTGAATAACAAACTAGTACAAAATGATTGAGGAATGAAAAGGTATTGTAAGTTTCGATTAGTTAATCACATTTACTGAGGTGAGAAGAAAGACAGGAGTAGAACAAACTTATTTCCTTTATTAAAATTAGAGTTGTTCTCCATATTTTCCACGAACTCGCTGACCTCCATACAATGGAAATGAATCCGAGGGAGATCTAGCTGCTTGCTCATTTGCCTTGTCTTAATTTTAACCATTCGAATATTGACAAATTGTAAGTACTCATGAGACAGACACTGATTTCCTGCTCAATTGAAATAGTTAGCGCTGACACATTTATACCACTGGTTATTACACTGTGGAATGGCTAAAGGACTGCAGCAAGTTAATGAAGAGATTTTCTTACTTCAGGTGCATCATTTAGATGATGTTGCTTGTTCTGTTCATAAGATACTTTTAACTACAAGTACAACCAATCACAGTCATCGTGGTTAATTCAGAAACAAACACTTCGTATGGCTCTCAAATAATAACAAAATGCTTCAAAATGGTGACAAAAACGAAAAGTCATCGGAAACAAATTACGCTTCAGCTCTTCAGGAAATTTAAATTTGTTTTACACGAAAATCAATGAAATACAAAACAAGCACTAGAGTTAGTCTTGTACGTCAGTGATGGTTTTGTATTCTCTAGCGAATTAAATTTGCCGGTGGCATAAGTCTTCATTCAATAAATTATAATAATAACAGGAAGATGAAAAGATTCTCGTTCTGTTATTGTGTTGTTCAGGTGTTCAGTGTTTTTGATGGAGAGTTGACAAGTTTCTTGTTTAACTGCGTTATTGTTTGTGATGAAATTGTGACAATGAAATTCACATTTTAGTAGAAACCGTTTACTGATATGAAACACACATTTTGTTATCGCGTAATAATCTACTCATTAGGCGGTCATCACAATGCACGTTTGTTAATCAGTATATTCTCAGATTTCTCTATTCTCAGTTAAGAGGATTTGTGTGTAGTGCTTACTAGTCGAATTTCTCATTTTACAGATGCTCAACTTTTTATTGAAACTTAGCTGCCTTTAGACTCAAGTAAATCGAACTTCAACTCTCATCTCCATCACTTACGGTTTTCTTCAAATCCATGTGTGAACCTCCGACTTTTCCACCATTCTATCAGTAAATATCTTACTTTGAAGTGGGACTTTTTGGATTTCTCTCACTGACTGCATTAGCATTCTATGCATTACTAGTGACTTGTAGTATTGAGTAGAGGGGTTGTAAGTGAATATGTCGACCCTACTCTGTTACATTCTATGAGAGATATTAGAGCATACTGCTAAATCCACTCATAGCCTGAGACATTGATTGTTGTTTGATTACGATAACTAGGAAGTAAGATTCACAGTTAAACGTCGTTTCATATTGATGTGTGTGTTTGTGTGTGGCAGATTGATTTTGTATTCAAACTAGTGTATATTTGTGATGTGCTTTAAAATCAGGTGCTAAGTAATGATTAATTGGAGAAATCTCAATTAAACTATAAAATTTTCACGTGTAACAGTTTGAAGTTGTGTATTTGGAATACGTGTATGAATTTCAGTGCTGTTTGCAACTGCTCTCCATTCTCACAAGTTACAGGGAACTCTGAAGTAGTCAGTGAAAATAAGTGGTATACATCATATGTCACGGACATGGACGAAGTCGTTTGTGTCTGTTATTGTTTGAAAGGTAAAAAGCCAGAGAGAATGCTGTTAGTCTTCAACGAAATTCGCCTCCAAATGCTTGATTCATGATAGTACAACTAAAAGTAGCTTCATTCTAAAAAATTACCTTCATAAGTAATGCACGCTTTTTTAAAGTTCTATTTCAAAGTATTTACTCCTTGAAGCAATCAGCAGGAAGCTTGGCTTGATCTGCATTTCGAGCTAGATGGCACTCGTCAAGGAACTCTTATCTTTTCTGAAATTCAAGTGCTTCAGTCAAACACGTTATCACTGAGCTATTTCAGCAAGCGAATTGTCTGAGATGAAGCGACAAACTCAAAATCAAAGAAACAGCACTGCTACTGAAGTTGAATTTGTTGTCGTTTTCGCTCTCAGTGACTATGACCAAACATCTTATGGAGAAATATATCCTCAGTGTATTCCTAATGTTGCAATTGAAAAGGAAACATTGTCAAGTGTGAATGAATTCCTTCTTTTTGTACACCACCAGCTCCCTGATTTCAACAACTGATGACTGAACACTCGAGAATGAGGAATCATTTGTCAAAAGTGAAAATAGTCATCTACTGTGAACGGACATTTTATTTATTTTTGATTTACAGCTTGATTCCACACCGTATTTTCAGTACAAGTATGGAATTTTCAGCATGGATATCGGTAGCCCAAATTTAGGCCGACCATAGATATCGGGTGTGCGCCGGCAGGGGATCGAACCCCGGACCATAAGCATGGTCGGCGAGAGTCCTAACCACTGTGCCACCGACGCACATGGTCGTTGCAATCAGAATCTATGAAATGTTTATTGGCCTTGCTTCCTACTCATGCTCTTCTCATTTCGTTACCCTGAAAGTCAGTGTCAATGCAAACGTCTCTTCAGAACAATTTTCTCTAAATAACTTACACAGTGAATACTGGATTCTGAAGTAACAGTCTACAGATACAATTTATCATATACTGTGAACCAGTGGGCAATCAGCAGAATAAACATTCAACCTCTTTGGTGCAGTTGGAAACCACATCTGAAAGTGTAAATATCAACTGGTACACAACCCACATCTATGTCACAGCTTTGCTATACATTGGAAACAATCCCAATACTTTCTCATTCTTATGAGTATCAATATTTCACACATATCCCTACTGTCGAATTCATCTAATGTAAACATCACTCTCCAAAATTGACGAAGCATCTCATGCTCACAATCACAATGATCATCCAAGTTATCAACAGAGAGAAGTTGAAGTCTACCCTCATGAACCTCTCTACATCAAGGAAATTACTACACAACCGACATTTCCAATAGCTAAATAGTAAATTAGACATCTACCAAATTTCAAATAATACCCAGCCGACCTCATGAACACAAATCTACTATTATCACAAAATAATGCACATCACAATTTAACATACCTGAAGCCCGTACAACCTGGTCGCCCATTACCACAATTGACAATACCAATATCATGAGCAACGAAGAAGTGTGCATAGTCGGATTATTATGGCCACAGTGTAAAGAGGAGCGATATTATATATTTCCCGCTGTATCCAAATTGTGGATATATCTATGCCATTGTGTTCACACACGAATGAAGATTGTTCACACTGGAACATGAGTGAACATTTCGTTATGCACAGGGATTAGTGGAAACGTAGTCAGTGTAGTGAGATCAATGAGAAGAACACGAGTATTCGTCACGTAATTTATTGTAATTGAATGTAACATTGAGGATATACATGGTGTCCGTGAGTAGTTGTATTGTGTGCATTGTGGAATAGACCAAGTCAATTATTATAATTCTATTCCAATAGTTGTTTGCACACACACATAAGTTCTACTTCTTCACTGCACATGATCATACTGACTGTTCGAATTGTTATTTTCATTCTCATTTTGTATTCGGATGAATGTGACTAAAATATGGTTGACGCCCTGGCGATAATCTCGCTGGAAATAATAACAAAAATATATAGAACTTGTTGTTACACGTAAACGAATAATGTAACAGAATTATGAATAATTTGGTTTCCATGTTACATGTGGAACATTGATCGAAAATGAAGAGGAGAGAGGAACCAGTTGGGCATTGACGAAGTGAGTTCGACATGACTTACTGTATGTAACACTTCAAATTGAATAAAACGTTTCTGCGTTTTAGAATTCACACCTGTGTTCCAGTTTCAGATTACCACGCTTAGAGTTTTGTAGACGACTGATTGAATTATAATATCAGCGTATTCGACAGATATAATCCAACACGATATTAGTCCCTTGAATAATATCGATAGTGTCAAGTACTATTTCGCGTGTGATAGTGATTCACAAGTGATGACATCATTCACAAAAGAACAATCATATGCCACGTTTGAAAAGGATTCATTGAAACATCACTGTGGAGTGACTGAAATCCAGAGAATGCATCCACCCTGTTGATGGCATTTACGGTTGTACACAGTAAAACTGACACTGTCACATCCATGCAGGTCTCTTAGTTGAGAATCTTTTCGAAACAAAATCCCACAATTGGCACATAGTAGCGTTTCTCGGATGAATGAGGTTAATTCCTGTCTCATACTAAATTAAAGTTTGTATTTACAGCATAGTCGAGCACGAAATATTGACCCTGAATCACATTTCAGATGAGTGTAGAAATTTTGACGTTTTTCTAGATAGCATTGTAAAGAATTTGAAGTCTACGAAACCTTCCAAATCATTCTAGAGTTGCGTTTACATATCAGTCTGCCTTTCGAACATTATGTAGAATAAGATTCAAGTACGAGTGATTGGTCTTCATAGATCGGGACACAAAACACAGTCATTCATCACAATCTGTGAATGCAGCTGATTCAAAATTGAAATGAGTAATCACTGATCAAGGAATACACTCTTCAATATCTTACTCATCATCTTCAACAGCTGTATGCGCACAATAGTCAAAAAGTAATTGTTATCTGCAATACAACTAACAAAATCCACTTAGCAATGGTCATCACTTGTGCATTTGTCAATATTCACAAACGTCAAACCAACAGAAATAATGACGAATGAGGAAATATGAGGGATATATTTTTGCACCTATATAGTTCAACATGTGACGTGAGTAACTGACATCTATAGGATGGATGTTCAGAGATGCAATCTATGCTGTGTACGGTATTTATGAATCTGGTCATTTAACACCGCCGGGTTAACATTAATACCTGAAACTGTGATTGCACGCAGAAAAATTTGGCAGTATTGAGCGATTAATTACAGCACTGCTCTTTGTATCATTTGTCTGCTACTTCCTTCAGACAGTTTATTTGGCACGCGATGAAGCGGAGAGAGATTGTTGTACGTGTTGTTCCCTTGGGTTCCTAGTGGAACATAGGGCTTCAAATGCACGTCTAAACTTGCTTCTGTCTTCTGCTGTGCTTTTGGCCTGCATCCATGTTAGTCCATACTATTTAAGCTCCTCTTCATTGGGCGATCGATTCTTGTTTTGTTTGTTCCCATAGTTTCTTGTTGGTGATTCTTTCCGGCCATCTGATCTTCAGTATAGAGCGAATACAGTTGTTGATGAAGGTCTCCAACCTGTTGGAAATGTTCTTTGTGACCCGCCAAGTTTCTGATCTGTATAGCAAAATTGACTTGACGTTTGTATTGAAAATCCAAATTTTGTTGTTGATGCTGAGTGATGAAGATTTCCAGATTGGTTTCAGGTTGATGAATGTGTTTCTCGCCTTCCCGATTCTCCATTTGACATCCTCCTCCGTCCCTCCTGTGGTTGACACAATGCTCCCTAGATAAGTGAAAGAAGTAACCTCTTTCAAATCACTCCGGCTGATGGTGATTGGCGCTGGATGTTGCTGCTGCTGTTGTTGGTTGGTTATTTTCATGATCTCCGTCTTGTCTATGTTCACCTGGAGTCCTGTCTTTGCTGCTTCTTCGACCAGTTTGTCGGTTTTCGCTGGTAAGTCTTCGATTTTGTTAAATCAAACATAAGTCATCCCCGAAATCCAGGTCTTCTAGGTTCTTCATGTCGGTCCAGGATATCCCTGTCTTCTCGTTTCTCACTGTCTGAAGCATAATCCAGTCCACCACAATTACGAATACCACTGATGATAATAAGCACCCTTGTCTGACCCCTGCGTTTACTCCGAACGCTTTGCTGAGTTTTTCGTTGTGGAATGTACAATACGTACATTTTAATAGTTTTTGTTCAAATGGCTACAAACGAGCACTAGTCAAGACTCTGTACTATAGAGCGAGAAAATATGCTCTGCAGAGAAAGTAGAGGAAGAATTTAAGATTCCAAAAAAGGTGCTGAAAAACCACGGTTATCCTTAAAGATTGATTTACAAATTGGGAAGATGTGGAGACTCAAACACCAAACAAGTCACGTTTGGATAAAGCCTGTCTTCATCCAAATAGATATCGAAAGTGAAAGCATCGCAGAAGTGGTCTAAAGTAGAGTGAGAACGTCACTAGCCAGAGCCTATCCTGAAGCTAATTTAGTTCTCGTCCATCGAACAACATGCTCTTTGGTGCAGTGCAAAGTCGATAGATACCCTTATCATGTTAACTCCAACTGTGTATACAAATGTTTGCATGTATCTGCGGGAGCAGTTACATCGGGGGAACAGAAATAAGGGCATATCTCCAATTTTCTGAACATGTGCTGAAAAGCCTTCTTCGCAAGGGAACAAGCACTTACTGCAATGCCGTTACCACACATCTCCTTGATTGATATGGGTCATGAGGTGGAAGTCGAGAAAGCTCCATTCTCCTGAAGATTGCCGAAGCAATCTTTATCAAACGCTCGAAACCAGATTTATGTGTTCAGAAAGAAGCATTTATTAATCTGTCCTTGCTCTGGTGACTGGATTTCATTATTCGATTATCTGATTACGTAATCTTTGTCTGTAGCCTTACCTTCTTTTATAATCTGTAATTTTGTTTGTCTTTTCTTTCTATGATTTCAGTTGAACTCAGTAAATTGTTACCTGATTTATTAGTCACTCTGCATCAAACGCATATCTCGACTTGATTACGTACTCCTTTAACAAGGTATGCATACATTTATTTTGCTTAAACTTGAACTGCCTGTGTAAAAACAATATAGGCGTGAATTTCTGAGCACTGTTGACTATTAATGGATTTTTCTGTCAACTGAAAACATGTGAAATGTGCAGGTACGTAAAAACTTTTCCGTACGTAAAACCTCATAATCTATTTAGTTTGATCTAGTGAAAAGCATCATTTTTTTATCTATAAGCGTATATTACGCAAGTTACCCGTATGATGCAATGGAACATGACACGCGTTACATAAAATGTGACTGATTTTCTCAGCATAAGGAAAACACTTCACAAAAACTCCACCTTAAACCTGCAAACATTACATTGCTACAGTAGCCGTTTCTTCTTTTATCGTGATTCAAAACGTATTGAAAGTATCTCTGAGTGAAATAAGCGCTTTAAACTATTAACGATGGAGAGCGTGAATAATTGTGTTACAGAAAATACTTGGTTTGATTGATATCAACCAAGTTATATACTACTGATAAGCTGAGTAGTTCATCAGTCTGCATCAAGTATTAAGACACAAAACCTTGAGGTAAGCAATATACTCTCAGTCTGTGAGTGTCTAAAATTGGAATTACTCACCAGAATACTCAAGGATGTAATTGTATGTGACAAGACTAGTTATTTCTTTGTTTCTGCTTTATTTAGTCACCTCATTGAACAATCTCTGTACCTGAATTGGTATCTAAATATGGCCTGGTTTATTTATTTAGTGAGAGGTAGTATAGCTTAGATATTCGTTCGGTTTCTTAATAAAACCTCGATCAGTGTAATTTTAATCCTTTCTGTAATCAGAACTTCTGATAGTTGTGAGTGAAATGGTTTGTGTTTGATATTTTCTTTATATTCACTTAATAGAATGAAGCGCAAACAATAACCTTTTACGAAGGAATCTTTTAATCTCTTTACTTACCAAGGGATAATCTGTAAGAGCTATGAGAAGAAAAGGTTTGGATTAATGTAAGTAGTTGAATTGAGTGATTATAGGTCGGTTGGATGAGTATCCTCCGAGGGAGTGGGTGGTGTTGAAAACAGTGGCGAGAAAATAGTGAGCAGCTGTGACCTAACTAGGGATGGAATTCAATATCTTCGGATCACGTGCCACATAGATGTTTTTCTGCATTGTTGAAAGTCTCATGTAGGCATAAACATTCTTCGATAAATCAAAGAATGTATAAGCGGCAGGTAACTTGACGATAAGCTCTTCCATATTACATGAGGATAGATTAGTTACGATTTTGTTCTGACGTATGATGCCCTTTTATCTTTCTCTGTAGCAAAGACAAAGAATTTTAACACACTTGATGTGAGTAGGTTGTTTTGCGTCACACATGACGAAGCGATTAATAATGCATAATCACAAAATCAACGTGGATAACTACTTTTCAGCTACTACATATAATTTTCAGTCAAGATGTGTACAGAAAATAGTAGTTTATTAACACTGCTGCAAGTCTAATGGTCCCAAAATTCAGCTTCCACAGAGGTTGACGATGTACTGACATGATAAGGGATATCGTTGTATGTTTGTATGTGAAAATAAGGAACAAAGGCGAGGCATACGGTTGAAAAATTCACCGGGTGATAGAACACCACAGCAACTGTACCTTCTGACCTTCAAACCACATTGTCCAATCCGAAGCGGAATGGATTCAGTTTATGGAAAAAAACTGATTGAGCCGTTCGGGTATTTCATCCTTGTCGTGTTTTTCTGTTTATTGACCGATTAAGCTCAGTTCTGACTTAAGGTTAACTATATTAATGTGCTATTGTTACCATAAGATAAAAGTCTTGAAGAGGTTCAACCAAGAAAGAATTTATGTTTTGAGTGAATTCATATAATTACAACATTCATTTAAAATACTGTTTCTGCTATTGGTTTATTACTTGTTCCTGTAGTTCCGAGAAGAACACAGGGTTTCAAGGGCATATCTTCATTTCACAACTCCATGTAGACTTTCATTCCTCTCCTCGCTTAGTGTACTCCTTGACGCAGAACTCTTCTCCGGCTTACTATAAGCGTTCTACACAAGGGTCTGAATGTCTCTTCGCTGTATGTTTTATACATCTACGTTACCCTTTGCATATTTGTTCAGCTATGGTCTGTTGCAAGAATTCAGTTCATTTTTTCTTGTACTGCATCTAATCTTCCAGATTAAGCCGAAGAAGTGTTGTTGCAGGTATTTAACAGCCCATTGTTAATGCTTTTCGTGACTTGAGGATTCTATGAGCCATTTAAAAGCATTGAGATGCTTGACATTAGTATGCGCAATTCAGATCATTTTACTTTTGCTGAATGTAGCCTGTCTCCCAACCGATTTCAGAGTAATGAATGTGTTTCATACAAGAATTCCCTTTTTATAAATTCTAACAGAGAAAGAACAAACAGTGGTGAAGAATAACCTCGATCCATTTTATAAAATAAAATAAAAGTCGGCGTAAAATTTAACATACTTCTATCTGTCAACAATGATATTATAAAACTATCATATTTCCTTTCTGATAGTGCCTAGCCTCAACATCCCCCACCCTATACGATCTCCAAATAAACATTCCTGAAAACGTATGTTATATGACTTCAAGTGATTTGAAGACAGGTAAGAAGGAAACGATACTCAAAGTGACTGATTGGAGACCTTATCATACTTAACTATTTTGATAAAAATGATGACAATCATAACAAAATTCAGCTAAAAGAATCATCGCTCATCTGTCATAAATCAACATATTAATTTTAGTGGTGTTGTTGAATTCTGGAAGTGTTTCAGTGTATGTGTGGAGTAGACAAGCTGACAACATTGTTAACAGTCCTGCTGTTTGTTGTTAAATCTATAACATAACGGTTTTCAATAGAGTTTAACCAATAAATTTCAATGAGATATTCATCAAGTAAGCCCATACGATGACATTTCAACTCTCGATTTATCCAAGTTTTGTTTTTTATTTCCGTGACATTTTGCAAATGTATATGTGATGAGAGCGTAGTTGTTTATTTTGGGATATTTTGGTGTGATGTTTACACATAAATCTACTAGCCATTGAAAACTGATTCTTAGTTTATAAAAGGTGGTGGAACTTAATAAAAGATACAGTGAAAACTGAGAGAAGTTAGATCACGTGAAATTCAACCTGTTTAGTGATGACGATATTGCTACAAATAATAATAACCAAAAGTGAGATAACAAATTTGTAAGCGTAGTAATTTTAGAAAGGAAGTAAACAGTGTTTACTTAGAATGATGTCACTTTTTCAGTGTTTTTTTACGTGTCATCGCCTGTAGACCCCAGCAAATGAAAAGAAGAGGAATTCCACATCATATAAGTTTATTTGTTATAATGCACAACAATCACTTAACTGTATAAGGTCCCAGACACAATTATGTGCTCACCGTTGTATAAGTGCGTTCTCACAATGTCACAAGATGCTTTATATGGTCTCACTTCCTGCCATTTCTACTAGAATTTTTCGTTTGTTCGACATATGAATTTTGAGTAAGATTGCATGACTAAATTTCGTCACCTATCCATAAAATAAATACTTGTAATACGGGTCCATTCTGAATTCTGAATTTAATATGTACATCATACAAGTAGACATTTGTTAAATGCGATAATAGTTAGCGAATCTGCACTGAGAAACACTCAACTAGGAAGACGTAGTATCACCCAGACAACAATTTATGTCATATTGTTGTTTCAAATTATGAAGTGGACGATGAAAATAGGTATAAAGTATACTGCAAACTTACATCAGGTAGACACCCTCTTGAAAACTTGGAAGCAATGAATAGCTGTTTCTACCCATCTTGCAACTCTTTGCCAGTACCCACCAGCGACATCATTTGGGAAAGAATTCCAAATCTTCCGGTTTCAAAGCAAACTTTTGGCTTTTCAACCACTAGGTAGGAACCCAGTGTCACATGTGACTTTAACTTCTACTAATTTGCAGCATACAGAGGCATCAACAGCTGTAGACTGTGACGGATATTTGTCCAAACAGATAGACCTCAGTGGTCATGACTGCTGACTAGTGTGTGTGGTAGTAATTTTCTCCCAGAATGTCAGAATCATTAGGATACATTGTGTCATAATTGAGGGCAGGGATTCTCCAAAGACATTTATTAGTATTACCATGGTGGTACAGTTGTTAGGACTCTCACCGACCATGCACATCGTCAGGGGTTCGATCCGCTGCCGACACACACCCGATATCTATGGTTGGCCTGCAAAATTCTGGCTACCAATAACCATGCTAAAAATTCCATACTTGTACTGAAAAGACTGTGTGGCATCAAGCTCTAATCAAAATAAAAATAAAAAATTAGCCACGAATTAATATAAGTAAAACGTCACAGGCTGTTGGATTTTGTCAAAGTGATTTAGCAAACAGACTTGCTTAGTTACCTAAAGGTTGAGATTTTGATTTCGGCTGATGTCACGCGTGTGTGCTGAAGAATAGCCCAGAAGCTGGAGTAAAAACAACATTCCCTTACTCCTTGATTCTCCGGTGGGATTCGTCTTGGCATCGATCCGTGACCCAAAACGAAACCAGCCTAGTCTCTGCAGCCGAATATATATATATATAACAGATTCTCAGCAACAAAGTAAATCACAGACAGAACATTTAAGGCTGTATTCAATTTAAGCAAAGACGGAAGCATTTTATAATTTAGAAAAAAGAAATAGCCTCTAGTCAGAAGACTATTTTCCTCATGAGCAGCTTCTGTTACGCAACAATTACCAATGTGTTTCTGCAAAACCCTATGGGATTTCTTCATTTTTTTATATTTTCAGATTGCGCTCAAGTCTAGACGTCTAAATACGCAATTTTTCTACTGAAATGAGCTACAAGATTCAGTAGACAGAATGAAACGATTTCCACGAATTTAATTTGTCTTTCAACTTTGAAGAATGCCGATTATTGACAGTACTGCTACTGTACCACTCGTTCGGTTTGATTTTCCGTTGATATTTTTGGAATGAATCCAATAATATGACTCTAACACATGAACGTTTGAAGCCATATGTGCCTATATCACAAGTAACGTCACAATAAGGCTGAAGAAAATCACTGCACAATGTGGGACAAAACATTCATCTCGGACGCCATGGCAAGCCACAAATAAAGAAATATGAATAGTGTCGCTTATTCGTGCAGTTAGTTACAAATGAGTTTCCACAAGCAAACTGCCACAATAATCTCAAGAAATGTGATTATTTGGTCAGCCGAAAGGAATTCTTTCCAGCTAATGATCGGTTACCATTTCTTATTCATGAATGCAGAGTAATTTTTCTTGAATTTGATTTTATGAATAACATTTCTTCGATTAGACACTAAATAATGTCATGTACCTAGTCCTTTGTTTCATACAGACAAAATTCCATCAGTGAAGTTTGCAATGTAATCCCTATGCTAGGTGGATTGCCGTCAAGGTATATTCAGAATCCCTAATATAAAATCTTTGAAAGCAACTGAGAGAAAGCTTTGAACCTAGGTTTCATGCTCACTGGTTTTCAAATTTCCGAACGGATATGAGTTACTGCAGCATCTAAACTAGGTCAACAGCTTCCTGCCGATTGCTTTCAAGTATCTGATAACAGGAATAACATTTCTACTAGTGAGAATACGAAGTCATAGTTGAATTAAGTAAAAAGACATCTTATATAATAATGCATGACTTCAAAGACCGCGGTAAAAAGAAATAGTGAAGAGTATGGATATTTGTCTGTTTCTATAGAGAACACTCAGTCTTTAAAGAAACCGAACCTGACAAATAACATATATTCGTTATTTGCTATAAACACTCCAAGCATTCTGAAACATTAAACACTGGGTAGTAACCCAGAAACACAAATCAACAAAATATACACCTAACAACCAACATATTCGTATTGGGTTACAAGATATACAGTAGACGAATATATGTGATTCACTTACTCTTCGGTAAGAGTAAGTGTGCAAACATCTCTTTGAATATCATTTTCAGCAGCACATCCATACACATGAGCATCATCTATGGTCACAGAACTGATCTGAAGTACTGGACCTGACTAATGTGTTCGATCGGCATCAAGTCTACAATTATCCACTTAATGAGGTGAATAATTACTAATAAATCATTTCTCGGATGGTTTGCCTGACTGCAGACTAACTGAGGAACTTGATTAGACTTTATCTACCAGAGACGTTTGACGGCAGTGGATTAGGAATTCTTTTTGCATGATAAACGAAAGGGATTCACGGATTCGAAAATATACAACTGCACTGATTTTTAGTAATGGTGCAACTGAATAAGAAAACACATAGACAATAATACGAAAAATGTTACTACCAAAAGTAGTAAAAATTATAATAAGGTCTACTAGACGAAGTGATGTTTTTCAAAAAATGTAACACTGACTGAAAAGTGCTTGAAATACATATGCATACTACTATTCCACTCCGATTTAAGTAGTTTCTGTTTACAGTGACTGGAATATTTGTGTATAGTCTCACACTTAACGTGATTTCATTGAAACGTATGTAAACACTGACATTCGTTCAAAAAGCATACGAATGTGTGTTTTAAATGTATTCTTACGATCACTTATTACTGCGCCTTTCTACATATATGTCATTAGATGTGTTATTGAAGGGCTGATATATATATATATATATATGTATATATGTTCTCTAGTATCGAAAACCGATAAATGCTTCTAATTTTCACTTTATGTGATCCGATTTAATTTGCTTCTTTAGAAATAATGTGAAATACATCATTTAAGGTGAAATAACCTCCCGTCTGTTATAAACTGATACGACACTGATCAGCAAAGATTAACCTTTGCATAATCTCATTCCAAAGCTGTATAGCTACACAGTGTTCTAATAGATCAGAGAACTGTCTATACTGTTGATTGTTCATACTGGTTGAAGTTTGAAACTTCTGACTTTGCTTCTTATGTATTCTGGATCACTTACTATTTTGAACGATACTCCTTTATTCGAGTTTAAGTGGTAATCACTCCTGAGTGATCCTCATTATTGTTGATGTTTTTGAGTTACGCGATTGATTATTTACTTGGCATTTTATTTCATGTGTTTTGTTCTCAGCTGATACAAACGTCTGACCTTCCAGAACATTCTATGACTGTAGACATTCGAAGTGAAGTTGGAAGAAGGGATATTTATGCCCATCTACGTCTTTTAACTAAAAATTAGAATAGTCAACAGAGAACTAGTTGAATGAGGAATGATAAAGTAATCAGAGTACTCATACGCTCACAGAATTCATGTGATAAGTCTTGAAATGAAATGTATCTCATTTAGTGAGTTCATTGATCACACAACACCTTCTGTATTCGCCATTACAAAAGAAGCTGTGATGCTTACATTTTGTGGTCACACGATATTTATCTCTATGAAAATAGGAAAACCTCATTTCAAAAGTGTGATGCACATTTACAAAGTACAGGTGACTTTCGAACTTCAGAATTTTGGTCACCTTTGTCTGGTTCTTCTTGTTGGAACCACGGTGTGAGCAGTTGAACGAATAAGTTCAAATCTGTCAGTAAGACCAAATGTCAGTCAAATCAGTTGATAAATCTTCCTGATATCTGACATCAACCTGACATTCTTTGACAATTCAAAAATCAACTAAACAGCACTAAAAGATAAATTCTGCGTTTAAAATCAGTCTGGTTAGTTGAAGTTCAATATTCAACAAGCACAAACGCCACAGACAAAAATATCAACAAGAAAAATGGATAGTTAAATAAGCAAAATGAGTAAAAGTGACAGCTTTATTTTGTATAAAATCCTAACACAATTTACAGAATTCTCAGATTAATTAAATGCATAATATTTCGCCTTCATCCCCTGACGTCAGTCTGTTTTATATATTATGAAGCAATACTGTTCAATCTGATATATAGACTAATCTCTTATGATATTTTCATCTCGTCCTCAATAAATACCGACGCAGACTGGAAATCTGCGTGAGTACACTTAGAGAACTAGGAAATATAGATATGGTTGAAACGAAAAGAATTAGAGAAAATTTTGATGAACTGTGCCGAATGTAGATTCAGATGATCCAGTTTTCTAATCAGACAAGTATTCATAGCTACTGAACATTCTAATAGATATCGCTTGTTATTTTATAAACTAAAAACCGGTGAACTCTGTCAAAACGATCTTGAAACAACGTGCATATACGTGCACACATCGATGTAGCACTGTTGGTCATTGACGTAATCAGATGACTACAATTCAGATAAGCATACCGTTGATTCGGTAATGGCGTCGGTAAAAAGGCAGACGAAATTTAAGCCTATCAGTGCCGACATGATGGCATAAACTGATAAATAATGAGACTGATACTCATCTGATTATACAAAAATGACATCAGGTTTGTTCGTACATTGCTAATTTCGACTTTGGAAAATGTTCTTTGACTTCCTGGCATGACTAGGAAATGAAGCATTTTATAGAAACGAGAATAACCTACGTTTGACGAATAAAATATCATTACTTATGTTATAACTCAGTATAACTGACAGTCTAAGATGTAACATATTACCAAATTCTGTATGTAATTCAAATTGGTTTTGTTTAGGAATATTTCAGCATCTTTTTAAGTAAAATTCAAGGTGGAAAACTGGGTAGACATTGTTGTGCTTTTGATTCTTTCGTTAAGTTACGACTACATAAGGGGGTTCCAAAAGCACATCGCTATTTCGTCATTTGAAAATTTATTTAGCTGGTCAAAATAATGAACATCCCCTTTCATTTCCTCTTCACACGACCACCTCCACAGAACAGTCTGACCCACGACCGACTTATCGATACGTCCCTATAGTGATTCCATTTCATGGCATGGTATGGCGAAGTCATTCAGTTGTCACCTACGCACTCATCCAATCCATCTTCAATTCATTCTACCTATGACTGTGGTGTTAGTTTATTGTTTTGTTGGTAGTCAAGCTTCTTTATTGCTTATTCTTATCAGATAGGTCATCTTATGAATGAATTCTATCCTGATGTACACCGCTAGCTCCCTGACTTCAATAACTGATGACTGAACACTCGAGAATGAGGAATCATATGGCAAAAATAAATAGTCACCAACTGTTGACGGACATGGTCGATGAAATCAGAGTCTATGAAATTTTTAATGGCCTTGCTTCCTACTTATGCCCTTCTCATTTTGTAACCCTGAAAGGCAGTGTCAATGCAAATGTCTCTTCAGAATATATTTACCTAGATATCTTACACAGCGAATACAGGATTCCGAAGTAACAGTCTACAGATACAATTTATCTGGCACAGTGAACCAGTGGCGAATCAGCAGAATAAACATTCAACCTGACGGGTGCAGTTATAAACCACTATATTGTCATCTGTCGGTATCTCGTTGACTTCAACATCTACTGTTCTTATTTCCAGGTACAGACACATGCATGCGTATTCCTGTAATTCCTAAAGCTGAGGTTACGTTTTGCGTGATAGTCTACAAATTACAATGCACATCTCTCATCGCACAGGCTAATTCACACTCAAAATGCTCATATTCGTGATGCATGTGGACGGAATGTGGTTGTTGTTTCATGCATCAAATATCCATCTGTAATATCCAAGATATCCTTCCTACGTTAAGCAATCATTTCGATAGACGGAATGTAGGCAGGAATACACTTTAATAATCACTCACTACGTATTTATGAATTCTAGAATTGCCTTCGTTTATCTTCGATCGCATTTATCAACACAAGAATCGACTACTGGTCGCTGAATACGGGTTTGTATGCACACCACAGGAAATACCCGTTACCACCTATTATAAGCCAGTGAAGGAATGTATTCAACCGCGAACATGTTAATCGTGCTCTGTGTAGATTGACAGTGTAACTTCCAGTGAAATTAACTACATCAGGTCATTCATTATTCACTGAGACCACTTGATCAGCAAACTTCTGTTAACACATTTACAACTGGCTAGCTGATTTCGGAGATCACGTTAGATAGTCAATTACCCTGAATTCGTGGGATGTCGAATGAAGCTGCGAATTTGTAATCAGAAAACAAGGAATTTGGCAAAATTGATTTATTTCTCCTTATCTCGACACCCACAAACGAATTTCACATATTAGTTTTCATTTCACATATCATTTTTGACATTGAGAATGTCGACAAATATTTTTACAGCAGTCTTCATCTGCCTTACAGAATTCACCTTGTCGTTTACAACAAAATTTAACACGTGATGATTTGCGATATCGACATTCAGATAACGGACAACACTTCTTAAACGTTAGATTGGCTTTGTCGATATCATTACACACACACTGTAATCCTTTCAAAAAAAGAAAAGCAAAAATATTGAAAATAAATTAGAAAGGATGACAGAGTTTGCTTTAAAAGTGAACGTGAAAATGTCAAGAATGAATTAATCGATAAATTATTGCGAGGTAAAACATTCACATTACTACCTCAACACCACTTCTTGCCTGGATTTGTAAGCGACGTCAGCTTGACTTACGTGAAATAGTCAGAGATCAGGTTCAGTTCATATTTGACAGAAATCTGACATTCATTTATGCACCATAATGTTATCAACTAGTATACATTGAAGTGACAGAGATGCAGAGAGTTTATTCAAGGCAATCGAGGCATGTCCTGCAAACCTTGTCAAACTTCCTATAAACATGTGAATATCTACTGATCACTGTTATTCATAGGAATGCTAATGATTATCTCCATTGTGTTCAATGACCAGTGTGTCCTGCGTTGAAACCGACTTATTTACCTATTAGTACACAAATTTCACAAATTTCGTTCTCTGTTTCCTTTCATGCAATGGAATAATGCAGACATATGCACATCAGTGAGCATACATTTCAACAGATCTATCCTTCTGAATTGACTATCCATGATGTGTAGAGCGATGAAAAAGTGTGATTGACACACGAAGAGTGTTCACTATGATGATAGAAGTGTAGAAATTACAATCTGTCACGTATGTACTACAACGGTTGAGGAAAAGACGAGGAGCTACACTGATTTGTGATAAGTTGGTTAAGAGAAAGAAAAATCTTCAGAGAAACGGTATCAGTTCTTTTACTTCAAACAACGCACTGCTTAATGAATGAGACCACTGTAAACACTACTCAACACATACGATTATCTGAAGTCATGAGGCGAAACATTGATCTACGAGTGATAATCAATAATAATGTGACTATAGGGGAGAGATGAACATTAAAATGGTGATTGACACCTCTGAATAGTAAAATATTGAAATGCTGTTCTAACACAGCTGTTACCACTATTTATATATCCGAATGTATTCTGTTAGTGAACGTGTCAATCTTGTGACAATTGGACTATAATTGGCGTTGTGTTTTGGTACTAATGAAACACAATTCGACTCAGGGTAGTTGTTTGCCAATTTCCGACCAATATCAGAAGTTTCTGCTACCCATACAGTTGATATCATCGCAGTCTGGCGAAATCAATTCGTGCATCATGATCTGAATATGAGATAACGAACACAAACCACACCGTCTCTGTCATATTTCACTCAGAAACAACTAACTAATATCAACAGGCAAACAAGTGGCTAAATAGTTTATCACGGATGACCAGCATGTGTATTGAGTGATTTTCTTCGATTCGTGTGATGTGGGATAAAAATATCAGGTGGTTATGAGCAAACATGAAAGACAGGTAAAAAGTGATTTATCTCAACTTAATCAGTTGGCGAAATTCTACATGTTAATGAAATACGCTGTCGCCGATTTTGAAATCACCGGTGATTCACATACAGTTTTGAAAACCAATTTACTGACTAGTCAGTTTGCAAGCCTGTTGTTCCTAAAACTGTTAGCAATAACATATATGACAACGTGAAGCACTCGCTGAAATAAGGGTATATTAGGTTCGCGAACATGGCGAGCGCATGTCCGAATGCAACACACTTCATCGAAGAGGCACGATGATCGCAATTCTCAAGATGTAAGATATCCACCATTCCGTGTCGCAAATCGTTTACACACAAAAACCTCACAACATGGCTTTGATACTGACTTCTTACAAATTCCACCAGAGGCTGAGAAGTTGGAATCTTTGGAGGAAAACAAATGTCAATGAAAATGAGGGACACTATGCAAGATGTCTACGATGCCCTTTTATTCTTTCAGTCGACTTCTTAAATTTCCATTACACCTAATTGGATGAACTTGAAAGTTCTGATGGAATCAAGTAATAATCCTAAATCCCTCATAGATAGATATTCAAAATGTGAATAAAAGGATGGATAGAAATCTTTTGGCACGAATTGGGTTATTGACAGCGGTGATTTCTTACCGCCAAGAAACATAGAACGAGATAAAGCGGATCTTGAGGAGTAACGCTATTGGAGTGCTTCCTTGTGGGACCAACAACTCGTATTCATCACTAATGAAAAAAAGACTGACAGCAGAAGCTCCACATACATGAGTGAATCTCAACAGTTTGAACAGGCGTGCAGGTGTGATGTTAGCTGATGCATGGTAAATCCTGATTAATAAATTAAAATGGACATCTATCACTAATTATTCATACTTCATACAAATTCCTGATTGTCTATATCTTCTGATGGAAAGACTAAGAAATGTTTTACAACTGTTTAACAAAACATTTATAAACACGTCATTGTATACTGCATATGCACAAATACTTTCATATTCAGTTATCTAAGATCATCAACATTCAGTTGAACGTAATCTGATGAAAAGTACACTCTGTTCAAAGTGTACAACTAAAATAGACCACTATCTGAAAGTGTAAATATCAACTGGTGCACAACCCACATCTATGTCACAGCTTTGCTATAGATTGGAAACAATCCAAATGCTTTCTCATTCTCATGAGTATCAATATTTCACACATATCTCTATTTTATTCATCTAATGTAAACATCACTCTCCGAAATTGACGAAGCATCTCATGCACACAAATACAATTATCATGCAAGTTATCAACAGAAAGAAGAAGAAGTCTACCCTCATGAACCCCTCTACATCAACGATATTACTACACAACCGAAATTTGAAACAGCTTAACAGTAAATTAGGCATCTACCAAATATCGAATAATACCCAACCGATCTAATGAACACAAATCTACTATAATCAGAGTATAATGCACATAACAAGAAAACATACCTGAAGCCCGTACAACCTGGTCGCCCATTACCACAACTGACAATACCAATATCGTGAGCAACGTAGAAGTGTGCATAGTCGGATTATTATTGCCACAGTTTAAAGGGGAAAGCCATTATATATTTCCCACTGTATCTAAATGGTGGACATATCTATGCCATTGTGATCACACACGAATGAAAATTGTTCACATATAAACATAAGTGGGCATTTCGTTATGCACTGGGATTAGTGGAAACGTAGTCAGTGTAGTGATATCGATGAGAAGAACACGAGTATTCGTCACGTAATTTATTGTAATTCAATGTAACATTTTGGTTTCAAACGGTCTCCATGTGTATTTGTATCTTGTGCATTGTGGAATATACCAAGTGAGTTATTATAATTCCATTGCAATTGTTGTTTGTACACACATAAGTTCTACTTCCTCACTGCACATGATCACACTGACTGTTCGAATTGTTATTTTCATTCTCATTTTGAATTCGGATAAATGTGACTAAAATAGGGTAGACGAAACGGCGGTAATCTCGCTGGAAATAATAACAAGAGTATAAAGAACTCGTTGTTACACGTAAACGAATAATGTAGCAGATTAATGAATAATCTGATTTCCATGCTACATGTGAAACATTCATGGAAAATGAAGAGGAGAGAGGAACCAATTGTGCGTTGACGAAGTCAGATCGACATGAATTGCCGTATACAGCCATTCAAAATGCACAAAACTTTTCCGTGTTTTAGTATTCACATCTGTGTTCGAGTTTCAGATAATCGCGCTCAGCGTTCTGTAGACGCCTCGTTGAATAACAATATCAGCGTAGTCGAGAGATACATTTCAACCCGATATAAGGCACCACAATTATAATATCGACAGACTGGTCGACAGTCTCAAATACTATTTCGCGTGTGATAGTGACTCCTTAGTGATGACGTCATTCACAAAAGAACAATCATATTCCACGTTTGAAACGGATTCATTGAACCATCACAGGGGAGTGATTGAAAACCAGAAAATGTGTCTACCCTGATGGTAGCATTTATGGTTGAACACAGTTAAACCGGTGTGGTGAGAGCAAGCTGCTAGCCGATTGGTAGACATTGATCTACGCTGATTTGTAGAAATTAATCTAGGCTGATTCAACGACCGATCACAGCTGACCTAGACGTGGACAAATATGATTCGCAGACAAGTGGCTCGCATTTCCGAGAAATATCGAAAACGAGAAAGCAGAAGACTGCGTTTGTTTGCAAACAACCAATGAGAAGACCGCCTTGTTTCTGCGGGCAGAAGCCTATTAATGTACGTAAAATACGTATAAATACCTGTTGGTTTTCGTAATAAAACTGATCTGTTGCCAGCCTTGGCTTCTGTTGTTACATTTGGTGTCGCTGCCTCCGGAAAAATGAAGATCCTGTGGCCAGCTGCGTTTGAGGAGGGAGACATACGGAGCTTCCTACGTGATTTCGAAGCCGTAGCTGAGTTGGCGGGGTCAAGGAGCAGGCGGCGAAGGCAGTTGTTCTGGGGACGCTGTTGAGAGGCCGAGCGAAGGCGGCATATGACAGTGTAGACCGGTCAAACGGCACAGTGTCTTGGAAGAGATTGGTTGAAAATTTGGTGTCGGAGTTCGACAGCGCAACAGACAGACAGCTAGCGATGCAGCAGTTCCGATCAACGAGGCTAGGACCTGATGGAGACCCGTTAGTATTGGCGGTGAACTTGACGAATTTACTTTGACGGGCGCTTCCCACGTTGGATAAAGAATCAGAAGAGCAGTTACTATCTTCCCAATTCATCGAGAGTGTACCAGACCGCATTTCTCAGCAGTTAAAACTGGTTAACGCAACGCAACCGATGGATATTAGTGAGCTAGCAAAAGTGACCAGACAGCTGCTGAGCACGACTGTAGCCGCTATAGAGCAGCCGAAACCAAATGAATATGAGCAGCAAATTGTAGCATTGCAGCGGGAAGTGGCGGCGTTAAAGTTGGGTAATAGAAAAAACCGATGTTTTGAATGCGGCAAGCCAGGACACTGGAGAAGAGACTGCCCAGAAAGACAGAAAAGGAAAAATTTCAGACGGTATAATGCTTGTTCCTTCTTTCGTATGAACCTAGACTTAGTGGGGGCGATTGAGAAAGGGGCTATGTATTCGAAGTTGCGAGTAAATGATCGAGAAGTAGTATGCTTAGTAGATACAGGAGCGGCCGTATCGTTGATAGATAAGAATTTATGTAAGAGCGTTAGTCCATGTTCGTTAACAGTACAAACAGTAGGCGGGCATGTGTTGCGTATAACGGGTAGATCGAACTGTACGATTGTTGTTGAAGGGTGCGGGGTGACGTTTCCTTTCATTGTTGTGCCCGAACTACAGCGAACGATATAAGGAGCGGATTTTCTGCGGGAGATTGGTGCAATAATTGACACGCAAGCGAAAGTGGTGGCCACGAAATACGGGCGTATCAAAATGTATGAGACCAGCGAGATAGCAGCGGTGAACCTGTCGACGGTATACAACATGACAGATTTAATTAAGAAATACGATCATATGTTCACTGGAGATGGCGATCCATACGGTTATTGCGACAAGGTGAATCATGAAATTCCGTTAACTAATCCAAAAGTAATGGCATTTACATCGCGAAGAATACCATGTCATCTGGAAGGCGAAGTGAAGCGACAAGTGCAAGAGATGTTAAAAGACGATATTATTGAAGAAGCTGATAGCCCGTACAACTCTCCAGTGCTGTTAGTAAAGAAAGCGAATGGGAAGTATAGATTCTGTGTTGACTTTCGACAATTAAACAGTATGACAGAGTTAAAACCGTGTGCCATGCCAACAGTGGTGGAAACTTTAGACCGCCTACAGGGCGCGAATGTGTTTTCCGTTTTCGATCTTCGCTCAGGGTACTGGCAGATACCGATAAAACCAGGTGATAGGGATAAAACGGCATTCAGCGTGAGCCAGACACAATATCGATTTAAACGCATGCCGTTTCGACTAGCAGGTTCACCGTTTACCTTCAGAAGACTGATGACGCTATTACTTAGGAACTTGAAAAACGTGGAAGTGTATGGTGATGATCTCGTGATATACAGTCAAAACGAAAACGATCATGTGAAGCATGTAGAAGCCGTGCTGCGACGCATCGAAGAGTTTGGACTGCGCGTCAACAAAGCCAAGTCCCAGATAGCCAAAAAGAATGTAACTCTTTCGGGACATAAAGTGGGAAATGGTGAGATTAAACCACTACCGGAGAAAATTTTGACGATTAAAACAATTCCAGCCCCGAATTCAAAGAGTAAATTGAGGCAATTCTTGGGTAGAGCGACGTTTTATAGTCGATTCGTGAAGAACTTCAATGAGATAGCAGCCCCTCCCTTCGAAAATAATAACAAAAAATATATAGAACTCGTTGTTGCACGTAAGCGAATAATGTAACAGAATAATGAATAATTTGGTTTCCAGTTAGGCGTTGACGACATCCGTTGTAGATGACTTGCTGTATGTGACACTTCAAATTGAATACAAACTTTTCCGTAATTTAGAATTCACACCTGTTGTCGAATTTCAGATTACCACGCACAGCGTACTGTAAACGCCTGATTGAAATACATCATCAGCGTAGTCGAGGGATACATTTCAACATGATATTAGGCAGCACAATAATTATATCGACAGACTTGTCGACAATCTGAAATACTATTTCGCGTGTGATAGTGATTCCCAAGTAGTGACGTCATTCACAAAAGAACAATCATATTCCACGTTTGAAACGGATTCATTGAACCATCACTGTGAAGTGACTGAAGTCCAGAGAATGTATCTACCCTGTTGGTGACATTAACGGTTGAACCCATTTAAACTGTCACTCTCACATTCATGCAGGTCTCTTTGTTGAGAATCGATTTGAGACTCAATCCCACAATTCGCACATAGTAGCGTTTCTCGGATGAATGAGGTTAATTCTCATCCCATATTAAAGAGAATTTTGAATTTAAAGCATATTCGATCCCGGAATATTGACTCTGGATCACATTTCAGATGAGTGTAAAAATCCTGACGTGTCTATTCGACAGCATTCCTAAGAATTTGAAGTCTACAAACCTTGCAAATTATTTTAAAGGTGGGTTAATATATAAGTCTGCCATTGGAAGATTATGTAGAAGAAGATTCAAGTATGAGAGATTGCTCTGCATAGCCCAGGACACAAAACACAGTCATTCCTCATAATCTCTGAAAGAAGGCGATTCAAAATTGTAAAGAGTAATCACTGATCAAGGAATAGCCTCTTCAATATCTTCCTCATTATCTTCAACAGCTGTATGCGCACAATAGTCAAACAGTAATTGTTATCTTCCAGACAACTAATAAAAGGCTCTCAGCAATAGTCAAAACTTGTGCATGCGGCAATACTCACAACCGTCATTAAATTTGAATCAAAAGGAAATCAGGCAATGTGAGTATTGTGTTCATACACTTCTAGTAGTCAACAAGGTATGTGAGGAATGGACGCCTTAAGGATGGATTGTCAGAGATGCAATCTATGCTGTGTATGGTATTTATGAATTTGTTGATTTATCGCCGACCAAGTTATTAACAACACCGAAAACTGTGATCGCACACAGGGAATTCTGTCATTGTTGAGTTATTCATTGCATCACTGGGGTTTTAATCATTCGTCAACTATGGACTTCAGATAGTTTATTCATCAGTCGATAAATGACAGTTGGATTTTGCCACGTGAGCATTGTTTTTTGACTACCCCAGGTATTTCGATTTCGTATTCGTTCAATTCGCTTCTTCGACTTTTTTCTCGCACACTCGTAGATACTCTGGAGCACATAAACTTATGACCCTGATGTAACGACTGATAGAACTTCTCCACATGATGACTTCAATGTATATCTGTGAGAGATTTTGTCTCGTCTGGTCACTCTTCGTTCCGATTTCGAAATCTCAGCCCTATGCGTTTGCGATCCCAGCTGAAGCACATCACTGTTATACGTCTTCACAAATGTTAATCTAATAATATCGAATGTTGTTAGATACGGAATGTGATCTACACAATGCGTTCGTATTTTCAGTGGCTTCGTGTCAAGAGATACAATAAATCAATTTTTCGCTTTTTCCACCTTGCAGTTTCTTATGAACATCATTCACTGTTCATTTCTAGTGCCATATGCAGACTCATGCGCATCTTCATTCATGTCTTGTCGACATCCAGCTGTCAAACTTCAGGCGGATGTCGTAATCATAATCATGCTGTACTAAATAGGAATGAAAATAGTGGATTTTGAATGAAGCCCTGTGCATGTTCTCTTCCTGAATCGACTTTTGTAAATTATGTAACAATGCAGAAGTTCTTCGCTGTCGATTGAGTTCACTCAGTATCACTTAAACTTATTGGTCACTTTTCACATCGACTTACAGTTAGTGAATTTATTCGTGTCAATCCCACAAACCTCAGCAATTGTAAACATCCTTCTCCCCTCTTATCTGTTGAAAACACTCATGGACTTGACAGAATCCATATCATCTTCGAAGTCTTCGAGATTTTTCCTTATTCACCTATTTGGTTGTGTGTTCACTTGCTCGTCCGTGTACTTTCACTACCAGGATCTCTCAATATTTTGCCTACTTAACGGACTCTAGTAACGACATTCAAAAATGATGTTCTCGTTATGGTTTGCAGTTCTTATGTGATTTCACTGTCTCTCATTGTATTGCAGTGACATTGGGAGCTGAATTCACTCGTTCTCAAAACAAGTGAATAATACTTTCCTGGTGAAACTGAGCCAATGAATAATATCCACTTCCTATTACTCGCTATCTGAGACATATTTATTCACAATCATGGATATTTTGGACACGCAAACGTGAAAAGAAAGAGCTCATCGGCCTGTTTTGATAGATGTCGTCTCGTCCAGTCACTTCCGCAAAGGGAAGTATTGGCAGTAAAACTGATCCTTCGTTTAGCGGTAAATAAGTCTTTTCACAGTGATCTCATTGGGCTATTTTATAGAATCTCAGCTGCAGTATCACGTTTAAATTCAAACTTCACGAATAGCAGCTTCCTCAGCACCGTATGGTTTCTTTCGTGTTTTCGCTTTAATTTCCACTTCTTCTCGATCAATACTTGGAGGATATTCATTTTCCACGAAGACCCGTCTGAGTCACTACAGTTCACCATCAATTGTAGTACAGGTACATACTCCAATCATTCTTGAAGAGAAGGAGTTGATAAGTTTTCTCTTTCTTTTACAAGGGACATAAATGTGAAAATTCGTGTATTCACTTTTCCATATTGGTTTCCTGTAGATTGTTCTTCAAAGAGAACCCTCAGATCTCCTTTTTAGAAGAAAATCTGAAAAATGGAATTCTGATTTCATCTCTGATTTTGTTATGAAATGGATTGCACAATAGTACTTGTTAAACTCCTAAGTTATCAATTTGATGTCGATATTGTCGTGACATATGATGAAAGTATCATCCATGTATCTTTGGTACGACAGAAAGCTGTCGATATTAGGCCATAACATACTATTCTCAAAACTTGTCAAGAAGCAGTCTGCAATTAAAGAACGCAATGGTGTCCGCATTTTCACTACATCTTTTTTTCTAAGCAGCGTGTTGTTGAACTTGAATTGAACATTTAAAGTGCATCTTAATAGTAGTTCCTTCAGTTAGTGTCTCGTAACACACACGTCTGCCTAATTATGCTCAATGAATTTGCATAACAACCAAATGGTTTCAGTGAGAGGAACATTGGTGAAAAGAGACGTAACATCCATGGATATCATTTTTATCCCCGGATACACAAGCATCACTTATTGAATCAACGAATTCAAATGAATCTGAAACACTAAGCTAACTGAGATTATTTTTGATGGAACATGTTATTTATGAATGGAAGTGAGACATGAGAATTCCAGTCGAAAGACAACGATTGGATTATACATATATGTGTGTATATATGTCAAAAGTTGACAGTTCAAGCAGTTATCATTTCCATCAAATCCGACTACACAAGTTGTGTACAACAAGTCAGGAAATCGATTTGATTCTGGATAAGATGACAACTCAGATCACTAACTAGTTTTATCACAGTAAGGTGGCAAAGTGACAGTGGCAGGAACGACTCTGCGTATCCTATTCAATGAAATTGCTATGAAGCTTTTGCAACAGTTCAAATCACTTCTCAGTTGAAATAATCTACTGGATGTCTGATATAGAGGAAATCAACTTTTATCTTCTGACATTTCTATGTCCGTTTTATCTTTTCACATATCTTCTCGAAATCTTAACCCCTGGGTTTAGTTTTTTTTCAGAAAATTCATCCTGTAGGTAGAATCTTTGTTGATGATAATGAGATCTTGAGATCACACTGATTACAATTGAAATAAGGAAAAGTTCTTCCATTTGGGATCATGGTGATTATCAGTGGAATCTGAGATGCGTGTCATGTCACTTTTTGTTTTTTTTAATCTAGATGTACTTGCATTCGCAGTGATTGAAATATGGCATTCCAAAGAAAACACAAAGAATCAACAAGAAATAAATATTTTGGTATTTTATCAGTCAAGATCTTCAATATTATCCATGATAGAGTGTGCAAATGACATGTTTTGTAGTGAGTTGATTATTGTTTATCTATGAATCGATATTCAATCACACAATTTCTCGAAGTATTACATTTCATATGCTATAAGCGTGGAGAGAAGTGCTTTGATGCTGACATCTACAAACTTGAATATGAACTTATGGGAGTTACCTAAGTCATGTAGTTAAAGCCGGTTTACATATGACTGACCAAGTACGTGGATGGTATCTTCCAACCAGATAATCTATTTACAGCTAGTCATTTATCTGTCTTCACATTACTGATTGTGCGATAATAATAAATTATAGTGTCAATATACATTAGAAAGTATACAAGACTTTCTTTATTTGCGAATTGAAAATGGATAGTAGTTATACCTGAATCAGAGTGCAGCACAGTTACACAGAACTTACTACTTAAGTTAGTAAAGAAATATGCAGTTATATTCGAAAAATTGCGTACGAATTATGTAGCGTACTAATGAGTCATTTAAGTATTCAGTCGAAACACTCCCTTTTTGTTGTACAGGAAATTGAAAATCCCGGAAATGACGGTTAAATTTTGAAAATGTCATAAAAAACATTTGAAAGGTGCTAACTCAAGAAACTACAGAATAAAGCATAGAATGGATTCAGCGTCAACTACAACTCGTTTTATGATCCTTTATTAGATAGAGAACTCTGCCTTTTGGTCGCTATGCAGCCTTAGCTCACTCGACTGCTAATTAAAGTTATCTTAGCAAGTATTTAAGTGTTGTTGTATTCAGCCACGGTTAAAATAAAGAATTCAAATAAAGTGAACAAAACAGCTTTCCGATGATTTCCTAATGGAAAGCTGTGCAATAGTGATTTCCCACATCATCTTACGCGGTGATAATAAATTTTTGGAATGTGTGAATATATATCATCAGGAGCATAGAAGCAAAACTGATTAGCATGACAATACTCCACTATGAAAAGTAAAATAGTTTTCAATAAAAAATAGATGAGAAGGTAATATGTACAAAAAGTAATTCGAAATAAATAGCGAAGCATGAAGACTAAGTTAGATTCTTTCTCTGCAGTTAGGCACTGATGCGCACTTTAGGCAGGTTGTTCGCATAACTGCTGGTGTTTCGTGTGAATGTGTTCTGTGACTGTATCAACCACTCCTTCTGCTTACATTTTCTTAAGCAACATGTAGGTAAAACATCCAGTTTCATAAAGTACTTATGATGCTTATTTGTTCCGAAGTAAGTTAGTCAATCTCGCCTAGTTTACTGTTTTACTATCCGGTTCTCGGCCAAGAAAAAGATAAAAGGTGAGGCATAGGGTAAGTGATCCTACCTTAGTTCCATCTGAGCTGCAGCATTGACCAATCCATTTTGATATCTCTTCTTTCCCTCCTTCAAGTAATACACATTTTGTTGAATGTCATTCATAAAATCAATCAATAGTACATTGTGTTCAAAACATACACTGGAACAGAATTCGAACTGCATACTACATGCATGCGTTTAGCTGCAAGGAAATGACCGCAGCAAATCAAATTTGTGTATGAAATGCGTGTCAACATAGGCCTTTTATTACTTTTGTTGTCCAGGGAGCATGCATGAGACATTCTGTTGAAAGAGAACGATTCATACACTGCACACTTCATGGCAAACAGGTAGATCTTTTATCGTCAGCTATCAGTGTGTTTGATAAATTACATAAATTTTCAAAAACATTCACTTACCAGCGTCAGTACCTAAGAGAACAAGGAGAAAATGCAGGAAAGTTTGAATGCAGTGACACGTCGATAACTGTGAGCATACAGATTAAGTAAACTTATATATAGCGAAATCCCTGATAATTTTTACTTCTATAACCACTCACCGTTAACAGCACCTACTGACTGATTGTTTCTCGAAGATTTATTAGAAAATCCAAACTTTATTTCATTAGCCTACAAAAATAATTTACCTGACTCCATTTTCATAAAAGATGTATTCATTCAGAAATAAATTTCAGTATGCGGTAATTAGTGACGTTTGCGGTACCCTTCGACTAAAATATACGAATGAAATAAAGGCTTTTGTTGTGCAATTCACAGTTATTTTTTTGGCGGAATGTACGAAATCGCTAGTAGACCTACTTGATTTGGATTGTCCACATAGTGGATGTGATCTGGCGGCTACATCCAAGTTAAAATTATTCTCATCGTCATAAGTTTGATGCTGAATAAAGTCTGTGTCTACAAACAGTAAACTTTCAGGTAGGAAATAAAACTTGAATGTTCACTGAGAAACAAAGTCAAGTGTTAATGTCGAATAACCTGAATCCATTTTAGTCTGTACATATATCTGCTTTACTTCTTTCCATTTTTGTGAAAAGGAATTGATATATGAAATCGAATGTCGGTAGCTGATGCCCACATACGTGGTACTTGTAATAGTAGACAAACAAAAGTTACGGAAAATTCTACTCACTGTGGAGCTGTTCTTTTTCAGTTTATAGGAGACTGAGCTGTTGGCACAAAAGTCAAAACCCCTTCAAACATACTCTATATGCAAGTAGCAATTATTATTATTTTTTATTATTTTCTTGGGTTCCCAGTGGAATATAGGGTTTCAACTGCACGTCTCCTTTTTTTCTGTCTACTGCTGTACTTTTCACCTGCATCCATATTAGACCATACTGTTTCAGCTCCTCTTCACATGATCTCTTCCATGTCACCCTTGGACGTCCCACTCACCACTCTCCTTTCAGGTTCCACTCAATGACCTGACGCGCGATGTCATCCAGTGGCCTCCTCAGCGAGTGTCCAATCCATCTCCACTTCCTCCTGTATATATGTCTTGGGCGATTGGTTCTTGTTTTGTTTGTTCCCATAGTTTCTTGTTAGTGATTCTTTCCGGCCATCTGATCTTCAGTATAGAACGAAGACAGTTGTTGATAAACGTCTGCAACAGGCTGTTGGAAATATTCTTTGTGACCCGCCAAGTTTCTGATCCATCCGTATAGAAGAACTGACTGACTTGAGGTTTGTATTGAAAATCCGAATTTTGTTGTTGATGCTGAGTGACGGAGATTCTCAGATTGGTTTCAGGTTGATGAATGTGTTTCTCGCCTTCTCGATTCCCGATTTGACATCTTTTATCGTTCCTCCTGTAGTTGAGACAATGATCCCAGGATGAATGAATGAAGTAGCTTCTTTCAAATCCCTTCCGGTGATTGTGATTGGCGATGGATGTTGCTGCTGTTGTTGTTGGTTGGCAAGCAGTTATACTTGCTTTATTATAACTATAATAATAATTAGTAATATATAGTGAGTAGAGTGATGACACTGAGAATAGTTTTAGCATATTACGGTGTCACTATTATGATCAATACTTTTTCAAACGTACTGTGGTGAGAGCTGTCTACTAGCCAATTGGTTGGCAGTAATTGAGGTCAAGGTCAAGATGGACAGGCGGATACAGAACTGGCACAGCCACAAGAGATGCAAGGTTAATTTTGTGTGAGGAACAACCAGCCAACAGACTGTATTTTCTACTAACATTAATCTACAATAATGTACGTCAAAATCTATAAATATGTGTTGATTTTCCGTAATAAATGTTCTGCTGCCTGGCCCTTGTTACAGTACCAGTGACATCATTGACTAGAATGGCTAAGCATATGATTGCAAATCCGATTAGTGAAATACTGAATCCCATCACTTCGAAATGCTTGCCTGATTATCTTCGTATGTGTATGAAAAGGCACTGATTAAAAATTTTCATTGTGATTTATTGTATCGGTTTGGAAGGCTTTGTTTGCATCACATATCTGTATTGCGGTCGTAGTTACACTGACGAACTACATACTCACCATTGTTAATTGGTAATCAGTGGATTGTGTTATGTCATCATTTACTTTGTGCTTATTATTTCTATTTGCCATTGGATTTTTAAAGTTAACCTTACTAAGTGTCTTTAACACCAATCAAAAAAATTTATTGCACATACGCTGTTGCTAAAAACCGACATGATCTGTGGAATGAGCAATAATGTGTTACTGAGATTAAATAATTTGAACAGTCGAAGTAGACATCATACTGAACACGGTGTTAACTTTGACAGCTGTCGAATCGAGGTTTACATTTTAATTTGTATTTCGTATTGCTCCTGCAAGTTGAAAGAAACCACTAGGTGTTCTGCAAATAGTTGAAAAAATAGAAATTTCAAAAGTAAACATGACATGAGAACAAGACATATGAGTGAACAATATTGTTGCTTTCAATTAGATCTTCTTCATCGTTAACTCTAATTTTCGTTGCTCTATATGTAAAATTCTAGCCAATGACGGCGAGTTTGCGGATCAAATAACAATAATGTATTAAATGTTTCTAAGCGCAATGATGTCAATGATTTTAATGATAAAAAAATGATAATACGGTTTATATGAAAATAAAAAGGCAATTAAACTACACAAAGTGACGAAACGGATTTAACAATTATGAAACTATTAACACCACTTTTTGTGATCTAATCTTCACTCCACACTATTTGCCAATTCACGTGTGCGTGTAGGCACATAACATGGGGATGAGTATTCACTCAGTGCATGTGAAGATGGGAGAGCATAATCAAAGATGAATTTTGAAAAATCAATGGTTGCAGATGATAGACTACCAACGTCCTTGTATAGCCAAATATCTAATTCATATCAACCATAAGATTGATGCTAACACAGCTTTTAAGGTTTCTATTAAACTGGTCAAATGAGCATACTGATATAGACTGAAGCCATAGCTATACATAAACTGAAGACACCATTGATGCACTGAGATGAAGTGGACAGATAATCTGAGTTTAAATAAATATCACACAAATACGAAGGAAATTGGAAAATTAGAAGGGTTGTTTGAGAGATTTTAATTGGAATTTACCTGGGCCGATGGAGAGAGGGACAATGATGGAAAGAGCTTCTTTAAAATGCAAAGACTTCGGTTGTATGTAAAAGGCGAGTTCGAATTCCATTTGAAAGCTCTGATGGAATGCGATATATATATCTTTGAAGTCACTCTTTCTGTCCACATGGTGACTGCTATCAATGCATCGAGACAAAATAGAACTTCTTATAGGCCTAACTAGGCCTTTTCTGAAGAACGAAAGAAAATGTTCAGTAGTACGTCCCAACCATGTATCGAAGAATATGTGATTCATAAAGTAAGGATAAAGTGAACGGATAGTTTACAACCTGCCTCATTAAGACATTTATTTGAGTCATTTGACAGTAGGCTATAAAATAAAGTGAGATTGTAGCTCATCAGCTAATCTCAAAGGGTTTGGCTAGTGAATACTGGGCTGCAGTCTCACTCCACATTTTTTCAGTGAGGACAAAGGATGTTTGATAAACCATGGATATCTACACGAGTGACTTCAAACTGCTTAGTTAATGCACACCTGGTGATACGGAAGAGTGGTTACAATAAATTAGAATTTTAATGTGCATTCTTCAATCTACTACAAGTGCATTTAAATACAACTTTCAATATAGTGAATATCTCAAAATAATCACCAAAGATTTGATTTCTTTTGGCAAATATGAATAACATAAAACATAAATCTATCAGAAAAGCCATCAAATTATTTTGTTTTTCCTTTGACTTTCTGTTTTTTAAAAAGATTATTAATCATGATACTTACAGGCGTTTGGATATTCGATAAACAGCGAGATCAGAAATCCTGAGGCCTACCCAAATTTGGTGAAATTTTAAATGCAGAAATTTGATATTACTGGTTTTACTTTGCTGTTGCTGTTATCGTTATTATATTTTGACAATTAATTCAATCTATCACTTTCAGAAAATTATCTCATAAATAACAAGCTGAACTGACTCAATTGTGTTTAGTTAATTTGATCAAATTCATTGCGATCATCCTAAAGTGTAATGGTAATTCTTTGCTCAGTGTATCATTTCATCGGCGAAATATTAATCCATTATCACTTTGCTATTAAACTTAATTGATGAGCGTCATTACTTCAGATCAGTCGAAGTGACAATGAGAGAATATTAACACAGAATTCAAAAATATTTCCACTGGAAAATGTAGAAAATATCAGACGATATGGGTGGTATTCATTTCCACTTGTTGTTGTTTATGTTCTGGTCTACTAACATATAATTCAAAATACCGGCGATCAAATTAGAAGTATACACCCTAAGTCAGTGAAGGATGTATCTACTATCCTTGCTCTTTTGATATGATTAATGCGTATGAAAAAAGATTAAGAGTACATTACAAGAACTACTGATAAACGTTGACCTTCTAGGTCTGTTAGTTTAATTAGTAAGGCATACTATGGTATTTCAGTTAATTTATTTTGATTTTAGCTTGATTCCACAAAGCATTTTGGTACAACAATGAAATTATCTGCAAGTGACATCCATGCACCAAATTTAGCCTTTGGACCATTGATATCAGGTATGCGTCGGTGGAGGATCAAACCCAAGACCATGGGTATGGTAGGTGAGAATCGCACCTACTGTGCCACCAACACATATGTTTCTCATTTGATAATGTTTTGAGGCGACTGATGATGAAAGCAGTAAAAGGATTTTACAGATTGCATAAAATCATTCACATGTACACAGAGGCAAATTGATAAAACATCGGGATTATTACACAAATATAAATAATCTGTTGTTGTTAAATGTCAAATGCTTTGCGGCAAGATCACAAGATGCAATCAGTTAGATAACCACTGCAAAACCAGGGAGCACTGAGAAGTTATTTCGTCCTAGTTCAGTTCTCCTCATTACTAAACATTGGTAACTAAAATCGAACTGTGGGAACGAAACAATAAAGAGTTTCTTGCCTAATAAATATGCAGAACATATTGCAAAGGACTGGTTTTACACTGAAGAGACCATCAAACGACGTCAAATGCCAGATCCTAGGGTGGAACCCCATTTAAAAACAACGAGTTTGACGTGTGGCATTACGAAATCGTAAGTGGAGTAAATGAAATATCACAGGCAATCGTGATTCCAGCAAAAGATGATGACAGATCACTGGCTGGAATATCAATACCTCATATAGAAATTATTATTTTATTCCATTCCCTTTTGATTTAAACTAGTAACCTGAACACATGTGATCCCAACCTCGTCACAACTTGCATTCTATGTAGTTCCCACTCATCATGCATTTCATCACTACTAGTGTTTCTGTCCAGTAATCCCTTATGTAGCCAAATCAACAATTATGAATTTCAAATAAATTTTTTTTTAATTATAAAGATCGTGTATACTTAATCAGTTCATGAAATACATCGAGTTTATTTTATTAGCACTACATGTAATCCTCCGGTTATTCCATTTCCCACAAGTATTCATTCATATTCCATAGGCGAGTGTTTTTTCATCCGTAGTACAATGAGAATTAATTTCTGCTTTTTGCTACATAAAAATCAGCAGGATACTATTTGTTTTAATGACACTGACGGAGAGAAAGTCCTTTTCATAAAGCCAGTTTGATATATGCACAGTTAAGTTACTGAGTTTTGATGATGTTATTGAAACTCCACTTAGAAAAATATTCAAACATAAAATGTCATCGTATCTGTGGCAGATTTTCATTTTTCTCGTCTGTGTGAATATTTCTGGAAATGTAACAAACTGTATGAAATGTAACCTGAATATAATAATTGTTACTTTAGAATCTTATTTTTAACTTTGTAAGTTTTGTAGTGATAAGAAACTACAGTTTCATGAAGGTCTCATTCATTTTGATTTTGAAGGAATTCTTGAGGTAATATGTGACAAGGATACAAACAACTTGTGTTTACTTGCATCCCATTAAGTATTCATTATATTCCTCAAATAAAGTGTAAGCGTGAAGTCTCTTAGTTCCTTTTGTATCTATTTGAATAATCTTGTGATTTCAGAACCCTTTTCAGTTTCGTGAGTTGAATTCACCAAATCACTACAAAACCTGTTTGTCGCTTATCTCTGACTTATCAATCTTCATTTCACATTATATTGATTCAGTCTGATAGTGTCTGCAGTCACTGAGTTGTTTTGAAGTACACGATACACAAATGTAGCTTCTTAGCACCTTCAACCGATTTCAAGATAAATGATGCTACGTTTATTTGAGCAGTGTTCATTGAAAATTCCTTGAAAAAATAACGAAGCGACAATCTTCAGCGACTAACTTTCAAGTCAATTCTGGCTGATGTGTATAGCTGATATTAATTTTTCCAAACATCTACAACTCAGTGAATGATTAGTGTTCATTATGTAGAAATGAATACACTTGTTTTTATTGACCAAATCTGTTTTAACAGTTTTATTCATCAAATGTGAAACACTCTTCTTTTTTCCTAATGATTCTGTAGTCTCCACTAGAATTGAATTAAAACAAGTACTCAACCGCACGGTTAGTCAGTACCATTGGAAAAATTTTCTTGATTTTCATAACTCTTGTATTTGAAAGTAAATCATCAAAGTACTTACAACATTAACTTCACATAGTTTAAAAAATCGAGGCAGGATTTCGATGAAAAGGTTGATGCCGGGTTAATCTAAAATCTCCTGCACAATATGTGATTCCTTTCAGTATTCATCAGTAACACAAGACCCTCCAATGATTACATATTTGTGGATGAAAGGATCAAGTATTCTTGATGATAACGGTGAATTTCTGCTTATCTGCTAAGTGAGATATTTTGCTGAGTGAGAAAAGTGATTCATGCCTCCATAACCTTTTGAAACACAGGCGGTATATCACTGTTCAGGAAGAAACATAAAGTAGCATATGTTAAGAAGATTTGTACTTACATTTTCGCGCTAACGTTTGCTTATATCAGCTAAAAAGATGAAGAACCACGCAGAAGGATACTAGTCCTATAAGGCTCTATGTAGAAGTATAAAATGTTGATTCCAAATTTAACTTAAGGAAATATTTGATAGTACTCTTGATATTGTTAAAACTGTCTTAAACATTTTAATCGGTCTTTAGAAATACACTGAAATGTCGCTTTTATCATCTAATTTTTCCTGATTCTGCCTATAGGGCCAAATCACAATCAAGCATTGAAGAATATCCGACTTTTCTACCCAGAATAGGAGTCACTTTAACAAAGCATAAATTAAGGTAACATAATTTATATTTTAACATCAGTGGTAGGTTTAGAAGTCGTATATTCTATCAGATATTACTTTGAGATAACGGAATTGTATTTTCAAACGTCTAAGGATGTTTGAAAATCATTAAATGGCTGTATCTGTAGAAACAGTCGGCTTTGATTTCCATATGTTAAGGCTAGGTTATAATTGCCTTCCTCTTATGACTTCATCCTGAAGGCCATATTCACTTCAAAATCATTACTTCAGTCATTTCAATTCATAATGAATAATTTCTCGTATTTGACCTATAGTTTACTTTTTAACTGGTGGTATTGCGTGACTTATTGTGGCAGACAATGAGATGAATCCTCATCCAATGAGATCAGTCTTTGTGACACTGAGTAAGCAATTACAAAATGAAGTTATTCAATGCACACCACTTCCAAATATTTCCATGATTTGAAATGGAGTAGGGTAAAAGCATGATTTCGAGGGTTTTATTAAGCATACACTGTAGATGTCACTACTGACTTGCGTTTTCCGAAGCGGAATGGATTCCTTATACAGAAAATAAATTGATTGAGCAGTTCGTTCGTGTTCTTCTGTTCATTCACCGTTTCAAATCAGTTCTGACATAACGCTAATTATATGAATGTGAAGTCTAAAAGTGGTTTAACCAAGAAATAGTTAACGATTTGATTGAAAGCATATGATCACAATATATATTTTCTATAAATTCATTAAAAATAAAGCTTTTGCTATAGATTTATAACTTGTTCCTCTAGTTCTGGGTAGAACACAGGGTTTCAAGGGCATATCTGCATTTCAAAACACAATATAGGCTTTCATTCCTCTCCTCGCTCAGTGTACTCTTTGACGCCGATTCTCCTCCGGCTTAATATAAGCGTTCTACACAAACATCTGAATGTCTCTTCGCTGTATATCTTATACATCTCCATAACCCGTGGCATATTTGTTCATCTATGGTATATTGCAAGAATTCAGTATTGTTCATTCTTTCCTGAAGGACATCTGATCTTTCAGATTGAGCCGATGAAGTGTTGGTGGAAGTCTTCAGCAGCCTGTTATTGATGCTTTTCGTGACGTGAGAATTCTCTGAGCAATTTAAAACTATTGGGATGATTGTGATTCGTATAAGCGATTCAGATTTTGAAACTTTTGCTGAATGCACTTTATATCCAAACCAATCTCAGAGTAATGAACGTGTTTCATACATGAATTCCCTTTTTATAAATTCTCACAGAGAAAGAACAAACAGTGGTGTAGAATAACATCGATCCGTTCATTAGCTGCATACAAACTTTAATCTTTAATAAATAAAAGTCAACGTAAAATTTAACATACTTCTGTCTATCAACAATGATATTATAAGACTATCATGATTCCTTTCTGATAGTGGCCAGCCTCAACATCCCTCACCCTATACGATCTTCAACTAAACATTCCTGAAAAACGTATGCCATATCACTTCAAGTGATTTGAAGAGAGATGAGAAGGAAACAGCACTCAAAGTGACTGATTGGAGACCTTATTATTATTTCCTTTAGTTCCTAGAGGAGCATAGGGCTTCAGCCATGCGTCTCCACTGCGTTCGATTCTCTGCTGGAGTTTTCACCTGCCTCCAGGTCTGCCCACATGCTTTCATCTCTTCTTCGCATGATCTCCTCCAGGTCACCCTTGGACGACCAACTCGTCGCTTCCCTTTCGGGTTCCACTCGAGGGCTTGTCTAGTGATGTCACTTGCTGGTTTCCTCAGAGTGTGGCCAATCCATCTCCATTTCTTCCTGCCTATTTGTTTCACAATCGGTTCCTGCTGTGTTGGTTCGCTCCCAGATATCTTTGTTGCTGATCCTCTCCGGCCATTTGATCTTGAGTATTGGGTGAAGACATCTGTTAATGAAGGTCTGTAGCTTGTTTGAGGTGCTCTTTGTGACACACCAAGTCTCTAATCCATATAGTAGTACTGACTTCACATTAGAGTTGAAAATCCGAATCTTATTTTTGACGCTGAATGATGTTGAGCTCCACACAGACTTGAGAGTAATGAAAGCTTGCCTTGCTTTCCCGATCCTTGCTTTGATATCCTCGTCAGTTCCGCCTGTAGTTGAAACAATGCTTCCGAAGTAGGTAAAGGAGGTAGTTTCTTTCAGGTTCCTTCCATTTATGCTGATTGCTATCTGTTGTTGTTGCTGTGGCTGTTGGTGTTGGCCAGGAATTTTCATCACATCTGTTTTACCTATGTTCACCTGGAGTCCTATCTTTGATGCTTCTTCTGCCATCTTGTTACTTTTCACTTGCATATCTTCCAGTTTGTGGGAAATCAGACATATATCATCGGCGAAGTCCAGATCCTCCAAGTTCTTTGTGTGAGTCCATTTTATGCCTGTTTCCTCATTGCCCGACCCGCTGTTTGTCGCATTATCCAGTCTACTGCAATCAAGAAAATCATTGGCGATAGTAGGCAACCCTGTCTTACTCCTGTCTTCACTTCGAAGGATTCCGTGAGCTTCCCGTTGTGGATTACTTGGCATGCAGCGTTGTCATACAACTGTTGGATGAGATATATAATTGTCGGCGGCACCCCGTAGTAGCGAAGTAGTTGCCAAATCACCTCTCAATCGACGCTGTCGAAGGCCTTTTCAAAGTTGATGAAGTTGAGATAGAGAGGTGACTGCCATTCCAAACTTTGTTCAAAGATGATCCGTAGTGTGGCGATTTGATCAATACATGACTTGTTTCTCCTGAATCCAGCCTGTTCCGGTCGAAGTTTTTCATCCGGGGCATGTTTGATTCTCTCCAGGATGATGCGGCTTAGAATTTTGCTTGAGATGAACAGGAGCATAATTCCGCGCCAGTTCTTGCATTGACTTAGGTCTCCTTTCTTTGGTAGTTTGAATAAGTATCCTTTCTTCCAATACTCGGGTACTTTGCCTTCTTTCCACACCTTCTCCAGTAGTGGCGTCATCAAGTCCGCTGTTGTCTCTGGGTCTGTTTTCAATGCTTCTGCTGGGATTCCATCTGGTCCTGCTGCTTTTCCAGCTTTCAGCATCTTGATTGCCTTCAGGACTTCTGTTCTCCTCGGGTGGTTGATGTTCACTGGTAATTCTGCTTCCGTTGTTGGTATTCTTGGGCGCGTTGTAGGTGGCGGTCGGTTTAGTAGTCTTTTGAAGTGTTCAGCCCACTGTTTCCTTTGCTGCACTTCTTTGGTGATTGACTTTCCATTGTCATCCTTCACTGGCTTAATTTGTGACGAATTTTGCCTGAGAGGTACCTAGTAGTTTGGTAGAGTGTTGCGAGGTCTCCTTCGCCTGCTGCTTGTTCTGCTTCATTGGCCATGGTTTCATAATACTTTCTTTGTCTTCTCTGGCACTCTTCTTTACTCCTTTGTTCAGTGTATTGTAGCTTGCATTCAACACTTGTTTCTGTTGCTCATCGGTGCACTGGAGAATCTTTTGTTTCACCATCCTTCTCTCTTCTATTAGCCTCCAAGTGTCCGTAGTGAGCCACGGTTTGTCCTGTCTCTTCTTTCTGCCCAGAACTTCCATGCAGGATTCGCTCCATACCGTTTTCAGGTTGTCCCAATGTTTTTCGATGCTGACCTCTTCACCAGTGTTGATTTGTGTCTCGGCTTTGTCTTTTATGCTTGCAGTAAAGATATCCTTTGTATCCTGGTCCTTTAGTTTTTGAGTGTTTAACTTGGCTTGTGGTCTATCTGCAGCTCCTGTTTCTCTGAAAGCTTTTAATTTAAGTTGGATTGTTCCTTGTACGAGGTAGTGGTCTGAGCCAACATCTGCTCCTCTTCTTGCTTTTTTGTCCAGTAGGCTACGCCGCCACTTCCTCGAGATTGTGATGAAGTCATTTTGGTTTTTGGTTCGCCCATCTTACGACACATATGTAGCCTTGTGAATATCCTTGTGTTTGTATACGCTGCCACCAATCACTAGTTCATTGAAGGCGCAGAAGTCGGCGAAGAGTTCTCCATTTTCATTCATCTCTCCCAGAGCTTCTTTACACATGATGAGTTCCCTTCCTGTGTTGTCTGGTCCAAGTTTGGCGTTCATGTCTCCCATTAGTATTTTAATGTCACCGGCTGGAGTATTGTCTATTGCTGCCTGTAGTTGTCTGTAGAATTCTTCTTTCGTTTCGAGGTCTGCGTTGTTTGTGGGTGCATAGCACTGTATAATTGAAACTTTTCTTCCTTTGGAGTTGAATCTGGCGCCTCCAATTGTATCAGAGCCTTGGTTGCCGTTGGTGACATCATGATAGCCACGCCCTCGGTGTGTTTCTTCTGGGTGACCGGAGTAAATCACTGACTCACCTGTTGACAATTTGGTGAGTCCGTTTCCGTTCCATCTGCTTTCGCAGGTCCCCAATACTTGTAGTCCGTATCTCTTCATTTCGCTTGCGATCTGGGCAGCTTTGCTAGTCTCGTACATGGTGCGGACATTCCATGTCCCCACACAGACTTTTTCTTTTGACGCAAGGAGATTGTGTATGCTGAAGTTTCTGTAGCATCTTTGAGTACAGGGTGGGGTTGCTGGCCTCACGCCTGAGTTTAGTCTTCGGGTACCTGAAATAGAAGAAAGGTTAGTGTTGCGTGACCGCAGAGCCCAGGGGACATCTGCTTGAGGCCGGTCACACACGGCCTGGTGTGTCTCAGTAGTGTACTTATCACTTCTGCCCTGTGACACGGCAGCAGAGAGCGCGGTCGTTGTTAATCCGGGCCACGGCCGATCCGGCATGATATTTTTTGAATTCGTTTGGTTCATCGGGTTGGATTGATGACAACTAAGTCCAGCCCCTACTGATACCGTCGCCAATGTATCAGTAGGTTGTGAGGTTTGACAAATTAGGTTAGTGCCCGTTGCTACTATCAACGGAGCTACGCTAGGAACGGTGTGACGACCCAAGTTATCTCCTACTGATACCGTCGCCACAGTCATATCAGTAGAAGTCCGGGTAAGCTCCCGGTCAGCCTCAGTTTCATTATCAGCTCCCCGTTGCCGATAACATCGTGGATGAAATGAAACAACATTTTCACCCTAGGAAACGCTAAAATGGGAGGATAACTTCTGAAATTAAAGAAGCATAGCTCCGCAACCGTTAGTTCTACAGGGACGAGACAGGTACCAATCGGTTTGTCTCGTCGAGAGGAATCCAATGGTATATAAAAGCTATTCCTAAAAAAAATACGAGGATTTTCCTGCCTAGCAGTCTCTGCCCCCCTGTTGCCCTATGGTTGGTAATGCCCCCTAGCTACATACATAACGGCATACAACCTGAGGTCGCGGAGCTAAAAAAAATGTCAAGAGAACAGCCAGCAGCATGAACTCTAGGTCTAGAAACAGGTTTCCCCTGTAGCCTTTGAAAAAATTCCCTATTCGGCTGAAGAGAAGCTATAAGGTGTGATATCGGTACCAATGGGTAGATTTCGTCGAGAGCTAACCATTGATATATAGCTTCCCTAAGTCCTAGCCTCCCTGGAAAAATCTTGGCAGCATAACCCCAGAGGGCGCAAGCCCAGATATCAAAGATCCTGAGGAAGGCTGAGGAGAGGCTACAAGGGTCGAAACCAATGTCAAAGGATAGATCTCGTCAAGAGCTATCGATTGATTTATAGCTTTCCTATGCCAGAGCATCTCTAAACAAACTATGACCGTATGGTCCCTAAATGCCCCAAAATAGTAAACATGAAGCTAAAACCTAGCCTAAACATGAAAACTACTAATAAAAATAATATAAAAATAAAATAAACTTAACTTAACCGTCACGGTTTTACTCTTGTGGAGACCTTATCATACTTAAATATTTTGATAAAAATGATGACACTCATAACAAAATTCAGCTAACAATGTCATTGATCATCTGTCATAAATCAACATATTAATTTTAGTGGTGTTGTTGAATTCTGGAAGTGTTTTAGTGTATGTGTGGAGTAGACAAGCTGCGTCGGTGGCACAGTGGTTAGGACTCTCGCCGACCATGCACATGGTCTGGGGTTCAATCCCCTGCCGGCGCACACCCGATATCTATGGTTGGCCTGAAATCGTGCTACCGATATCCATGCTGAAAATTCCACACTTGTACTGAAAATACGGTGTGGAATCAAGCTGTAAATCAAAATAAAAAAAATAAAAAAAACATTGTTAACAGTCCTCCTGTTTGTTGTTAAATCTATAATATGACGGTTTTCAATAGAGTTTAACCAATAAATTTCAATAAGATATTCATCAAGTAAGCCCATACGACGACATTTCAACTCTCGATTTATCTAAGTTTTGTTTTTTATTTCCGTGACATTTTGCATATGCATATGTGATGTCAGCGTAGTTGTTTGTTTATTTTGGGATATTCCGGTGTGATGTTTACACATAAATCTACCAGTTGTAGAAAACTAATTCTCAGTTTATAAAAGATGGTGGAACTTAATATAAGATACAGTGAAAACTGAGAGAAGTTAGATCACGTGAAATGACGATATTGCTACGAAGAATAATAACCAAAAGTGAGATACTAAATTTGCAAGCGTAGTAATTTTAGAAAGGAAGTAAACAGTGTTTACTTAGAATGATGTCACTTTTTAAGTGTTTTTTCACGTGTCATCGCCTGTAGACCCCAGCAAATGAAAAGAAGAGGAATTCCACATCATACTGAGTTTATTTGTTATAATGCACAACAATCAATTGACTGTATAAGGTCTCAGATACAATTTTGTGCTCACCGTTGTATAAGTGCGTTCTCACAATGTCACAAGATGCTTTATATGGTCTCACTCCCTGCCATTTCTAGTGGAATGTTTCGTTTGTTTGCTTGACTAAATTGCGTCACCTATTCATACAATAAATACTTGTAATAAGGGTCTATTCTCAATTCTGAATTTAATATGCACATTATAAAAGTAGACATTTGCTAAATACGATAATAGTTAGCCAATCTGCTCTGAGAAACACTCAACTAGGAAGACGTAGTATCACCCGGACACCAATTAATGTCATATTGTTGTTTCAAATTATGAAGTGGACGATGAAAATAGGTATAAAGTATACTGCAAACTTACATCAGGTAGACACACTCTGGAAAACTTGGATATTTGTTTCTACTCATCTTAGAAAACTTCGGCAGTTCCCAACGCTGACACCACTCAGGACAGAATCCAAAATCTTCAGGTTTCGAAGCAAACGTTTTGGCTTTTCAACCACTAGGTAGGAACCCATTGTCATATGTGACTTTAACTCCTACTAATTTGCAGCACACAGGGGCATCAACAGCTGTAGACTGTGACGGATATTTGTCCAGACACATAGACCTCAATGATCATGACTGCTGATTAATGTGTGTGGGAATAATTTTCTCCGGAGATATCAGAATCATTAGGATACACAGGGTCATAATTGAAGGCAGAGATTCTTTAAAGACATTTCTTATTATTACCATTATAAACCACGAATCGATATAAAGCTGTTGGATTCAGACTTGGTAGTTGAATAGCAAACGGACTTGATTAGTTACCTAGAGGTTACGATTTCGATTTCGCTTGATGTCACGGGTGTGTGCTGAAGAGTATCTCAGCATTTGGAGGAAACAGCATTCGCTTACTCATTGATTCTCCAGTGTGAATGTTCTTGGCATCGATTCGTGACCCAAAATGCAACCAGCCAAGTCCCTGCAGCCCAGTTTATGTAAATATACATATATATTTTTATATATAACAGGATCTCAGCCACAAAATAAACCAGAGACAGAACATTTAAGGCTGTATACAATTTAAGCAAAGACGGAAGCTTTTTGTAATTTAAAAAAAAGGAAATAGCCCTTGGTCAGAAGACTATTTTCCTCATGAGCAGCTTGTGTTACACAAAACCCTGTGAGAATTCTCTATTTTTTATATTTTCAGATTTGCATACTTTAGTTAGGGATCACATAATTTCATTGAGCAGCATTATTACATATTGTATTCCAGTCTAGACTACTAAATACGTAATTTATTTTTCTAAAATGAGCTACAAGATTCAGTAGACAGAATGAAACGATTTCCACGAATTTAATTTGTCTTTCAACTTTGAAGAATGCTGATTATTGACAGTACTGCTACTGTACCACTCGTTCGGTTTGATTTTCCGTTGATATTTTTGGAATGAATCTAATAATTTGACTCTGACACGTGAATGTTTGAAGCCATATGTGCCTATATCACAAGTAACGTCACAATAAGGCTGAACAAAATCATTCCAAAATGTGGGACAAAACATTCATCTCGGACGCCATGGCAAGCCACAAATAAAGAAATATGAATAGTGCCGGTTATACGTGCACTTAGTTACAAATGAGTTTCCACATGCAAACTGCCACAATAATCTCAAGAAATGTGATTATTTGGTCAGTCGAAACGAATTCTTTTCAGCTAATGACCGTTTACCACTTCTTATTCATGAATGAATAATAATTTTTCTTGAATTTCATTTTATGAATAACATTTCTTCGATTAGACACTAAATAATGTCATGATACAGACTAAATTCCATCAGAAGAGTTTGCAATATAATCCGTATGCTAGGTGGATTGCCATCACGGTATGCTCGGAATTTCTAATATTATATCGTTGAGAGCAACTAACAGAGCTTTAAACCTAGGTTTCATGCTCGCTAGTTTTCCAATTTCCGAACGGATATGAGTTACTGCAACATCTAAAATACGTAAATGGCTTCCTGCCGATAGCCTCCTAGTATCTAATAACAGAAATAACATTTCTACTAATGAGAATTCGAAGTCATAGTTAAATTAGGTAAAAAGACATCTTATTTAATTAATGTATCACTTTAAAGACCGAGGTAAGAGAAAATAGTGAAGTGTATGGATATTTGTCTGTTTCAATAGAGAACACTCAGTCTTTAAGGAAGCCCCACCTGGCAAATAACATATATTCGTTGATTTCTATAATTACTCCAAGCATTCTGAAACACTATACACTGGGAAGTAGCCCAGAATCATAAATCGGCAAATTATACACATAACAACCAACATAATCGTATTTGGGGTAACAAGACTTACAGTAGACGAATAAGTGCGATTCACTTACTCTTCAGTAAGTGCTGGTGTCCAAAACTCATATATGAATATCATTTTCAGCAGCACATCCAAAGAAATCAGCATCATCTATGGTCACAGAACTGATCTGAAGTACTGGACTTGACTAATGTGTCCGATCAGCATCAAGTGTGCAGTTATCCACTTAATGAGGTGAATGATCACTAATGAATCCTTTCACTGATGTTTTGCTTGAATGCAGACTAACTAAGGATCTTTGATTATACTTAATGTACCAGGAGACGTTTGACGGCAGTGGATTAGGATTCCTTTTGCATGATAAACGAACGGGATTCACGGATTCCAAAATATACAACTGCACTGATTTTTAATAACGGTGCAACTGAATAAGAAAACAGATAGACAATAATACGAAAAATGTAACTACCGAAAGTAGTAAAAATTATAATAAGGTCTACTAGACGAAGTGATGTTTTTCAAAAAATGTAACACTGACTGAAAAGTGCTTGGAATAATCATGCCTACTACTATTCCACTCCGATTTAAGTAGTTTCTTTTTACAGTGACTGGAATATTTGTATATAGTCTCACACTTAACGTTATTTCACTGAAACCTATTTGAACAGCGGCATTTATTCGAAAGGCATACGAATACGTCTTTTAAATGTGTTGTTACGATCACTTATTACTGCGTCTTTCTACATATATGTCATTAGATGTATTACTGAAAGCATGAGCAACGGTCTGATATATGCAGATATATATATATATGTTCTCTAGTTATTAATTGAAAATAATATCGAAAACCGATAAATGCTCCTTATTTTCATTTTATGTGATCCGATTTAGTTTGCTTCTTTAGAAATAATGTGAAATACATCATTTAAGGTGAAATAAACTCCCATGTGTTATAAACTGATACGACACTGATCAGCCAACAAATAATCTTTGCATAATCTCGTTCCAAAACTGTGTAGCTACACAGTGTTCTAATAGATCAAGGAACTGTCTATACTGTTGATTGTTCATACTGGTTGAAGTTTGAAACTCCTGACTTTGCTTCTTATGTATTCTGGATCACTTACTATTTTGAACGATACTCCTTTATTCAAGTGCTTGTAGTTTCAGTGGTAATCACTCCTGAGTGATACTCATTATTGTTGATGTTTTTAAGTTACGCGATTGATTATTTACTTGGCATTTTATTTCATGTGCCTTGTTTCCAGCTGATACAAACGTCTCAACTTTCAGAACATTCTATGACTGTAAACATTCGAAGTGATGTTGCGAGAAGAGATATTTTATGCCCATCTACGTCTTTTAACTTTATGTCACCGAATTCACTCCGTAGTATCCGACCGCCGTCCTATCTAAATAAGTGATATCATTTAACATCATAATAAAGTAGACCCATTTCACACGACTTGTTGAGAAAAAACCTAAAGGAACCGTGTATGACATCTGGCCAGTTGTTGAATATGCGCGTAATACTCTGATTGTCATAACTGCCTAATTTTGTGGTTAAAAGTTCACATAGTTTTTCAATAGGCGTTTGTGTAGAAAGATCAAATATCCGAGAACACTCAGTCTCACAATAAATGATTTCTGTTTTCGCAGATTTTGAAGGAAGTAAAGCAGAGTTGTACTCAACGACAAAAGAAAAGGTTTGTGTCATGTTTATATGAATTAATAAGAACATTTTAGAATTTTCCAGATACTGTTGCCTGAAGGAATGTGATTACAAAATGGTATACAGAGTGAAATTGAAGTAATAAGAAGGAAGTTTAAAAAGTTGGAAGTGGATGAATGTTGTGAGTGGGTAGTCGGAAATAAATCATTTTCGAATACCAGTCTTGAGACTGAAATTCGCTAAGGAATGAAGAAATAATAGTAGTCAACAGAGAACTAGTTGAATGAGGAATGAGAAAGTAATCAGAGTACTCTTACGTTCACAGAATTGATGTGATAAGTGTTGAAATGAAATTTATCTCATTCAGTGAGTTCACTGACCACACAACACCTTTTTATTCGTTTGTTATCCTATAACAGGTCTAGTAATGAATAATGCTGTGATTATAAGTTGTCTTAATCCGGAGAGGAGTACTGAGTGTCCATTTGGAAAGTCACTGGTATTAAATGCCATATCAGACATTTTTAGTCTAAATATTCCCCTGTTAAGTAAATCAACTTTCTATGCAGTGCATAGATAACAGTCTAGTGTCTCTGTTTTTCTCTTTTTTGTAATCACAATTTTTCAACCAAAATTAAACAACATTGATTTATCATTAGTTACCAAGTTGATTTGGATGACCAATTTCAGATGGCTGATCTTTCACATAACCCCAGTCCTAATAGCAACTGATGTCCACGGGTGTGTATGATATTCATCTACTCATAATAGTGAGTAATATCTGCAAGCGATTTATGTTAGTACTAGAATAGTATTGTCTAAACTACTAAACCCTTTGTGTATCGGAGTAATTCTGGAAAAATAATAATTGATAACTGCTGTACACACGAGGCATTCATGTTACGAATATTCGGCTGGAAAACTGTACTGCTGTCTTTTATTTTTGATTTTACAGCCTGATTCCACACCGTATTTTTTCAGTACAGGTGTGGAATTTTCAGCATGGATATCGGTAGGCCAAATTCAGACCGACCATAGATATCGGGTGTGCGCCGGAAGGGGATCGAACCCCGGACCATGTGCATGGTCGGCGAGAGTCCTAACTAATGTGCCACCGACACACATGTCATGTCTCTTTTGAAAAAAATGAACATTTTACTCAAAAATCAGCATTTCCTATCAAAAATAAAAGTAAGTACTCAATATATATACATATATATGTGTACATATACTCAATATCTTTCTTCTCATCTGTATTTAAGAATGTTTCTTCATTTCTTCTGCATGCCGTTTATGTTTGCAACGAACGTCGCCTATAACTGATTCAACTTGACCCAATTTTCTTTTCGAAAGCTGGTGTGAAGAAGGCAGAAACCAGCCATTCCTCAGTTAACAGTTATTTTCACTTGAAAAAAACCGTCTAACAACTAATTTCCATAATTTGATAAAGATTCAACTTTTGAAGTTGAACAAGCCATTTTCTGAGAAGACCAAATAGTAGTTGGCAATTAATAGAAAACATATTTTCGAATTTGTTCCCACTTAACATGTTTAAGATAAATTAAGTGTCTATTAGTTTTTGTTATGAAGGAATAACAAAACTTATTTAGATTGACGGGATTTTTAAATAACAGTGTTCAGTGGTCTAGGACAAACACGAAAAGAATAAATAGACAGCACCATCTACTGTCAAAAACTCCTTATACATAGTCTTCACTTACTTCTACAAAAAGGGATGTGAAATTCAATAATGTCAGCATCTTGTGACATAAACTTTGCTGCTGAATGATGTTGAACCGATGTCAAGAAGTCCATGCGAACAGGTGCCTCTGTGCGTATACTAACATAGAGCTATTTGTAAAACATCTCTGATGGATTGGGATGCGTGTTCTTTCGACATCCATTCGTTTCTTAAGCAGACAGTTTAACATTAATTCTTTTGAATATTTAATTACCATTAATTACAAGGAACTTCAACATTGCTGAATGGGTAGGCAAATAATTACACAGCAGCTATTAACATTTGAAGATCAAGTTGATAAGTATCCTTATAACATCGTAAACGACATCTCTCTTAACCACTCGACCTTTCACACTGATGCATATATCAAACAAAGTGAATCACGTCACTACAGAAAAGCTGTGATGCTTACATTTTGTGGTCACACGATATTTATCTCTATGAAAATAGGAAAACCTAATTTCAAAAGTGTGATGCACATTTGCTAAGCACAAGTGACTTTCGAACATCAGAATTTTGGTCACCTCTGTCTGGTTCTTTGTTGTTGGAAACACAGTGTGAGCAGTTGAACGAATAACTTCAAATCTGTCAGTAGGACCAAATGTCAGTCAAATCAGTTGATAAATCTTCCTGATGTCTGACATCAACCTGACATTCTTTGACAATTCAAAAATCAACTAAACAGCACTAAAAGATAAATTCTGCGAATAAAATCACTCCGGTTAGTTGAAGTTCAATTTTCAACAAACACAAACGCCACAGACAAAAATATCAACATGAAAAATGGATAGTTAAATAAGCAAAATGAGTAAAAGTGACAGCCTTATTTTGGACAAAATCCTAACACAATTTACAGAATTCTCAGATTAATTAAATGCATAATATTTCGCCTTCATCCACTGACGTCAGTCTGTTTTATATATTATGAAGCAATACTGTTCAATCTCAAATATAGTCTCATCTCTTAGGATATTTTATTCTCGTCCTCAATAAATACCCACGCAGACTGAAAACCTGCTTGAGTACACTTAGCGAACTAGGAAATATAGAGATGGTTGAAACCAAAAGAATCAGAGAAAATTTTGATGAACTGTGCCGAATGTCGATTTAGATGACCCAGTTTTCTAATCAGAGAAGTATTTATAGCTACTGAACATTCTAATAGATATCGCTTGTTATTTTATAAACTAAAAACCGGTGAACTCTGTCAAAACGATCTTGAAACAACGTGCATATACGTGCACACATCGATGTAGCACTGTTGGTCATTGACGCAATAAGATGACTACAACTCAGATAAGCATACCGTTGATTCGGTAATGGCGTCGGTAAAAAAAGCAGACGAAATTTAAGCCTATCAGTGCCGACATGATGGCATAAACTGATAAATAATGAGACTACTACTCATCTGGTTATACAAAAATCAGATCAGGTTTGTTCGTACATTGCTAATTTCGACTTTGGAAAATGTTCTTTGACTTTCTAGCATTACTAAGAATGAAGTATTTTATAGAAATGAGAATAACCTACGTTTGACGAATAAAATATCATTACTTATGTTATAACTCAGTATAACTGACAGTCTAAGACGTAACATATTACCAAAATTCTGTATGTAATTTAAATTGTTTTTGTTTAGGAATATTTCAGAATCTTTTTAAGTAAAATTCAAGGTGGAAAACTGGGTACAAATTGTTGTGCTTTTGATTCTTTCGTTATGTTACGACTACATAAGAAGGTTCCAAAAGCACATCGCTATTTCGTCATTTGAAAACTTATTTAGCTGATCAAAATAATGAAAATCACCTTTCATTTCCTATTCACACGAGCACCTGTTAAGGACAGTCTGACCCACGATCGACTTATCGATATCCATTTCATGGCCTAATCGGACGAAGTTATTCAATTGTCTCGTATGCATTCATCCAATCCATCCTCAATTTATTCTACTATGATTGTGGTGTTAGGTTATTGTTTGGTTGGTAGTCAAGCTTCTTTATTACTTATTCCTATCAGATAGGTTATCTTATGAATGAATTCTATTCTGATGTACACCGCCAGCTCCCTGACTTCAATAACTGATGGCCGAACACTCGAGAATAAGGAATCATTTGGCAAAAATAAATAGTCACCAACTGTTGACGGACATGGTCGATGAAATCAGAGTCTATGAAATGTTTGATGGCCTTGCTTCCTACTTATGCCCTTCTCATTTTGTAACCCTGAAAGGTAGTGTCAATGCAAATGTCTCTTCAGAACAATATCCTCAATATAACTTACACAGTGAATACTGGATTCCGAAGTAACAGTCTGCAGATACAACCAGTGGCGAATCAGCAGAATAAACACCCAATCTGATGCATGCAGTTAGAAATCACCATTTTGTCATGAATCGGTAGGCGCCTTTTATTACTCGAATATATATCGGTATCTCGTTGACTTCTACATCTATTGTCCTTATTTCCAGGTACAGACACATGCATGCGTATTCCTGTAATTCCTAAAGCTGAGTTTAAGTTTTGCGTGGTAGTCCACAAATTGCAACGCACATCTCTCATCACACAGGCTAATTCACACTCAAAGTGCTCATATTCGTGATGCATGTGGCCTGAATTTAGTTGTTTCATGCATCTGAAATCCATCTGTAATATCCGAGATATCCTTCATAAGTTACGCAATCACTTCGATAGACGGAATGTAGGCAGGAATACACTATAATTATCACATATTAATAATAATTTGCTTTATTCCAAAATAGTACTTGTGATACATAATGGAGTTCTCAGCTTTTTACTACAGTATTGCATTCAGTTAGTACATTATCAATAAATAGAATTCTACATAGATTGAGGAAACCAACAGTTCATTATTACAACAATACATTATCATGTCAGTAGCAAAGGTAAAGCTGAAACAGTGTTTGAAGGTGTTAGAAAAATGGGAGCTGTCTTATTAACAGGCATAAGCGAGAGAAAGAGACAAAGCAGCACATAACGGAAAAAAAGAGAGAGATAAGGAAAACAAAGAAAGAAAATGTTGTACCTATAAATGATATGAGTCGGAAAGACGAGGTCCAGTTGTTCTACTGACTATTTAAAGAATTATAGGTGTCACGCCTAATGCTTTCTTTATCACACAGAACACGAGCTAAGGGGGAACAATAGAGAATAATAGGCAGAATGCAAGAATTAACGAATTGTAGGAGTAAGGGTTGAGCTATACCGGAATGTTTTAACTGCCTAATGTAGAAGGTGAGACGGAATATTTTCTTAGAAATTGCTAAGATATGAGACAACCAGGAGAGATCAGCAGATAGAATGACACCTAGGTATTTAATTTCCGATTTAGTTTCTTTTTCAGTGCCGTCTATGTTGCATACCTCGTAAGAGCCAAACAGTTTGTTTAGGTCGGATTTATGCCTAAAGGTGAAATTGACCGTTTGGCATTTGGAGGGGTTTAGGGTGAGACCATTTTCCTTGGACCACTGGCTGATTTCTGACAGAAAGCCATCAAGTTTAGAGTAGTCGCTTTGACATTTGATAGGCAAAGATACAGACAGATCGTCAGCGTATTTGACAAAATTAATGTCATTTGAAGATGGTAAGTCATGTAGAAAGAAAGAAAAGAGAAGTGGGGAGAGTACAGCGCCTTGGGGCACTCCGGCTTCAGTGAGTACAGCAGAGGATGATTAACCTTTGTACACGGTGTACTGCATTCTGTTTGAGAAGTAGGAATGCAACCAGTTAGTGACCCAAGACTCAGTTTTCGTCAAAGGGAGCTTATTTAGCAGGAGACATCTAGGAACAGAGTCGAAAGCAGAAGTGAAGTCAAGAAACTCACTATATTTATGAATTCAAGAATTGCCTTCGTTTATCTTCGATCGCATTTATCAACACAAGCATCGACTACCGGTCGCTGAATACGGCTTTGCATGCATACCAAAGGAAATACTCGATGATACCTATTTTTTGCCAGTGAAGGAATGTATTCAACCGCAAACGTGTTAATCATACGCTGTGTAGATTGACAGTGTAACTTCCAGTGAAATCAACTACATCAGGTCATTCATTATTCACTGAGACCACTTGATCAACAAACTTCTGTTAACACACTCACAACTGACTAACTGATTTTGGAGATCACGAGAGATAGGCAATTACACTGAATTCGTGAGCTGCCGAATGAATCTGTGAATTTGTAATCAAAAAACAAGGAATTTGTCAAAAGTGATTTATTTCTCATTATCCCGACACCCACAAACAAATTTCACATTTCAGTTTTCATTCCCAGTTACCACAATGAGAATTTCGACAACTATTGTCACAGCAGTCTTCATCTTTCCTACAATATTCACCTAGTCGTCTACAACAAAATTTAACACCTGTTGATTTGCGTTCTCGACACTGAGATGACGGACAACAATTCATAAAGTTAAAACTGTTACTATCGACATCCACGCATTCACAGCGTTCACCTTTCAAAAAAATAAAATACGCAGATATTGATACAGCATGAAAAAGAGTGGTGCAGTTTGCTTTGAAAGTCAACAAGAAATTGTCAAGAATGAATTAATCGATAAACTATTGAGAGGTAAAACATTCACATTACTACCTTAACACCAATTCTCGTCTGGATTTGTAGGTGACCTAAGTTGAACCCAAGTGAATCGTAGTCAATGATCAGGTTCAGTTCATAGTAGGCAGAAATCCGCCATCCATTCACGCACAATAACGTTATCAACTAGCATAGGTTGAAATGACAGAGATGCAGAGAGTTTATTCAAGGAAACCGAGGCATATCCTGTTAACCATGTCAAACTTCCTATAAACATGTGAATATCTACTGATCACTGTTATTCATCGGAATGCTAATGATTATCTCCATTTTGTTCAATGACCAGTGTGTCCTGTGTTGAAACCGCCTTATTCACCTATTAGTACACAAATTTCAGAAATTTCATTCTATGTTTCTTTTCATGCAATGGAATATTGCAGACATATGCACATTAAAGAGCACATATTTCAACAGATCTATTCTCCTGATTCGACTACCCATCATGCAAACAACGATGAAACAGTGTGATTGACACACGAAGAGTGTTCACTCAGATGACAGAAGTGTAGAAATTACAAACTGTCACGAATGTACCACAACGGTTGAGGAGAAGGCGACGAGCTACACTGATTTGTGATAAGTTGGTTATGAGAAGGAAAAATCTTCAGTGAACTGGTATTAGTTCCTCTACTTCAAATATCGAACCCCAGAATGAAAGAGATCACTGCAAACGCTAAACAACACATACGATTATCTGGAGTCATAACTTGAAACATTGATCTACCAATGATAATCATTATTAATGTGACTACGGTGAAGAAAGGAACATCGGAAATGCGATGGACAGCACTGAATTGTGAATAGTCGAGGTGCTGTTCTAACACAGCAATATCCACCATTTATATATCCGAATATATTCTGCTGGTGAACGTGTCAATCTTGTGACAATTGGACTATAATTGGCGTTGTGTTGGTACTAATGAAACACAATTCGACTCAGGGTAGTTGTTTGCCGATTTCCGACTAATATCAGTAGTTCCTGCTTCGCATACAGTTGACGCCCTCGGAGTCTGCCCACTCATTTCGTGCATCATTATTTAATGTAACACAATGAGCACAAACTACACCGTATCATACAGATTTCACTCACAAGTACCTAACTAATATCAACACGCAAACAAGTGGCTGAGTAAATTGGTTTGGATGACAAGCATGTGAGTTGAGTAATTCTCTTCGATTCGTGTGATGTTGGATAAAAATATCAGATGGTTATGTGGGAACATGAAAGACAGGCCAAAACATGTTTATCTCTACTTAATCAGTTGCCGAAATTCTACACGTTTATGAAATGTGCTGTGGCCGATTTTGAAATCACCGGTGATGCACACGCAGTTGCGAATACTAATTTCCTGACCAGTCAATTTGCAAGCCTGTTGTTCTAACCACTATTTGCAAAAACATTTATAACAACGCAACGCTTTCGCTGAAATAAGGGTATATTAGGTTCGTGAGCATGGTGAGTGCACGTCCGAAGGCTATACTCTTCATCGAAGAGACACGATGATAGCAATTCTCAAGATGTAAGGCATTCACTATTCCGTTTCAAAAACAGTTCACACACAATACTCTCATCACATAGCTTTGATAGTGAGTTCTTACAAATTCCAACAAAAGCTGAGAAGTCGGAATCTTTGGAAACCTCATTCCAATGAAAATCGAACAAACTATGCAGAATGTTTGACAATTAGTTTAATTCTTTCAGTCGACTTCTTTAATCTCTATTACACCTAATAGGATGAACTTGAAACATCTGATGGAGTCAAGTACTAATAGTGAATCCTTCAAAATGTGAAGAAAAGGACGGATAGAAATCTGTTGGTAAGAATCCGGTTATTTGCAGTGGTGAGTCCTTGACTGCATCGCCGTATAGGTAGGAGAAACCCCCAGTTGGCTAAATATAATAGTGAAAGAGCATAATTGATGTCCAAATGTGGTTGTAAAGATCTCTGAAGACCTAAAGAATCTAGAAAACAGATCAGCGGTCGCACTGCATTCGATAGAAACGAGACATAAATTCGACTTTGATAGGACTACGTTTCTGCGAAAAGGTTTTGAATCGTATGAAAAAGACTGAAAGTAGAAGCTCCCACATACATGAGTGAATCTCAACAGTTTGAACAGACGTGCAGGTGTGATGTTAGCTGATGCATGGTAAATCCTGATTAATAAATTACAATGGATATCTATCACTAATTATTCATACTTGATATAAATTCCTGATTGTCTATATCTTCTGATGGAGAGACTAAGAAATGTTTTACAACTGTTTAACAAAACACTCATAAACACGTCATTGTATACTGCATATGCACACATATTTTCATATTCAGTTATCTACGATCATCAACATTCAGTTGAACGTAATCTGATGAAAAGTACACTCTGTTAAAAGTGTACAACTAAAATAGATCAACATCTGAAAGTGTAAATATCAACTGGTGCACAACCCACATCAATGTCACAGCTTTGCTATAGATTGGAAACAATCCCAATGCTTTCTCATTCTTATGAGTATCAATATTTCACACATATCTCTGCTATTTTATTCATCTAATGTAAACATCACTCTCCGAAATTGACGAAGCATCCCATGCTCACAAACACAATTATCATGCAAGTTATCAACAGAGTGAAGTTGAAGTCTACCCTCGTGAACACCTCTACATCAACGACATTAATACACAAAGTGGACTAACCTACATTAAGTATAGCCGAACAGTAAGTTAGGCATCTACAAAATTCCAAATATTACCCAGCCGAACTAATGAATACAAATCTACTATAATTCACATCACAAGAAAACATACCTGAAGCCTGTACAACATGGTCACTCATCATCAGAACTGACAATACCAATATCGTGAGCAACGTAGAAGTGTGCATAGTTGGATTATTATTGCCACAGTATAAAAGGGAAAGCGATTATATATTTCCCACTGTATCCAAATGGTGGACATATCTATGCCATTGTGTTCACACACGTATGAATGTTGTTCACACTGGAACATGAGTGAACATTTCGTTATGCACAGGAATTAGTGGAAACGTAGTCAGTGGAGTGAGATCAATGAGAAGAACACGAGTATTCGTCACGTAATTTATTGTAATTGAATGTAATTTTTTTGGTTTTAAACGGTCTCCATGTGTAGTTGTATTTCGTGCATTGTGGAAAAGATCAAGTAAATTTTTATAATTCTATTCCAATAATTGTTTGCACACACACATAAGTCCTACTTCTTCACTGCACATGATCATACTGACTGTTCGAATTGTTATTTTCATTCTCATTTTATATTCGGATGAATGCGACTAAAAAAGGGTAGACGCCTGGCGATAATCTCGCTGGAAATAATAACAAAAATATATAGAACTCGTTGTGACACGTTAACGAATAAAGTGACAGAATTATGAATTATTTGGTTTCCATGTTACATGTGGAGTATTGATCGAAAATGAAGAGGAGAGACGAACTAGTTCAGCGTTGACGACGTGATGTAATAATAATTTGCTTTATTCCAGAAGCAGTACTAGTAGTACAATGTGGAATTTTCAGCACAGATCGACATGACTTTAGGTATGTAATACTTCAAATTGAATATAAACTTTCACACCTGTGTTCGAATTTCAGATAACCACGCTCAGCATTCTGTAGACGCCTGATTGGATTACAGTTTTAGCGTAGTCGAGGGATACATTTCAACACAATATAAGGCACCACAATTCTAATATCAACAGACTGGTCGACAGTCTCAAATACTATTTCGCGTGTGATAGTGATTCCCAAGTGGTGACTTCATTCTCAATAGAACAGTCATTTGTCACCTTTGAAACAGATTCATTGTACCACACCTGTGAAGTGACTGAAATACGGAGTATTCATCTACCCTGATGATTGCTTTCACGTTTGAGCATAGGTGAACTGGCACTGTCACATCCACACAGATCTCCTAATTGAGAATCTTTTCGAGACACAAACCCATAGGAGCGTGTCTCAGATGGATGTGCTCTATTTCTGACTCCTATTTAAGTAAACTTTGTATTGATAACATAGTCGAGCACGAAATATTGACGCTGAATCACATTTCAGATGAGTGTAGAAATCCTGAGGTGTCAATTCGAAAGCATTCTAAAGAATTTGAAGTCTACGAAACCTTTCAAATCATTTTAAAGTTGGGTTTTTATACCAGTCTGCCTTTTGACCATTATGTAGAAGAAGATTCAAGTACGAGTGATTGCTCTGCATAGCCCAGGACACAAAACACAGTCATTCCTCACAATCTCTGAAAGGAGGCGATTCAAAATTGAAAAGAGTAATCACTGATCAAGGAATACACTCTTCAATATCTTCCTCATCACCTTCGACAGCTGTATGCGCATAATCTTTAAACAGTAAGTGTTATCTGCAAGACAACTAATAAAATCCACTCAGCAATGGTCATAACTTGTGCATGTGGCAATAATCACAACCGTCATTAAATTTGAATGAATGGGAAATCAGTTATGTGTTTATACACCTTTAGTAGTCAACAAGGTATGTGAGGGATGGACGCCTTCAGGATGGATGGTCAGAGATGCAATCTATGTTGTGTACGGTATTTATGAATTTGTTGATTTAGCGCCTGCCAGCTTATTAATAACATCAAAAACTGTGATCGCTCACAGATAATTCTGTCGTTGTTGAGCTATTCATTGCATCACTGGGGTTTTATTTATTCGGCAACTATGGATTTCAGATAGTTTATTCATTAGTCGATAAATGACAGTTAGATAGTTTCTGGCTACCCCAGGTTTTCGATTTCGTATTCGTTTAATTCGCTACTTCAACCATTTTCAGGAAATTTCGTGGATACTCTGAAGCACATAAACTTAAGAATTCGATGGAACCACTGATAGAACTGCTCCAGATGATGATTTCAATGTATGTCTGTGAGAGATTTTGTGTGGTCTGGTCACTGTTCGTTCCGATTTCGAAATCTCATCTGTATGCATTTACCATCTCAGCTGAAGCTCATCACCGTCATACGTCTACACAAATGATAATCTAATAATGTCGAATATTGCTTGATACGGAATTTTGATCTACACAATGCGTTCGTATTTTCAGTGGCTTCGTGTCAAGAGATACGATGAATCAATTTTTCGTTTTGGTCACGTTCAGGTTTGTTATGAACATCATTCACTGTTCATTTCTGGTGCCATTTACAGATTCACGCACGTCCTGATTCACATTTTATCGACACGAAGCTGTCAATCTTTAGTCGGATGTCGTAAGCACATTCATCCTGTACTACATTGGAGTGAACACAGTCGATTTCGAATGGAGCTCTGTGCCTGTTCTCTTCCTGAATCAACTACTGTAAACTATGTAACAATGCAGAAGTGCCTTGCTTTCGATTGAGTCTACTCAGAATCACTTACCCTCATTGGTCACTTTTCACATCGACTTGTGGATACTGAATTTATTCGTCTCAATTCCACAAACGTCAGCAATTGTTAGCATCCTTCTTTCCTCTTTTCTGTTGACAACAGTCATGGACTTGACAGAATCCATATCATCTTCGAAGTCTTCAATATATTTCCTTATTCACCTATTTGGTTGTGTGTTTACTTGCTTTTCCGTGTACTTTCACTACCAGGATCTCTCAATATTTCGCCTACTCAACAGCCTCTACTAACGACATTCAAAAATCATGTTCACGTTATGGTTTCCAGTTCTTATATGATTTTACTGTGTAGATGTCTCTCATTGTATTGCAGTAGCATTAAGAGCTGAATTCACTCGTTCTGAAAACATGTGAATAAAAATATCCTCGTGAAACTGAGCCGATGAATAATATATAATTCATATTACTCCTTATCTGAGCCATATTTACTCGCATTCATTGATATTCTGGAGACGCAAAACGAAGTGAGTGATGTTGTCTCGTCTAGTCACTTAGATCATTTCAACTGCACAAACCACTGCAAAGATGAGTATTGGTAGTAAAAACTGATCCTTAGCTGAGCGGTAAATATGTCCCTTCACAGTGATCTCAATGGGTGATTCTTTAGAATCTCAGCTGCAGTTTACCTTAAAATTCATTCTTCATGAATATTATCTCCCTCAGCACGGTATGGTTTCTTTCGTGCTTTCGCCTTAATTTCCACTTCTTCTCGATCAATACTTGGAGGATATTCATTTTCCACGAGGTCCCATCTGAGTCACTACAGTTCACCATCAATTTTACTTCACGTGCATACTGCAATTATTCTTGAAGAGAAGAAGTTCATTAGTTCTTCTCTTTCTTTTAGAAGAGACATAAATATGAAAATTTGTGTATTAACTATTCCATATTGGTTTCCTGTAGATTGTTCTTCAAAGAGAACAGTCAGTTCTTATTTTCAGAAGAAAATAAAAAAATGGAATTCTGATATCATCTCTGATTCTGTTGTGAAATGCACAGAACAGTACTAGTTGTTGAACTCCTTAGTTATCAGTTCGCTCTCGGTATTGTCGTCACATATGATGAAAGTATCTTCCATGTATCTTTCGTACGAATGAAAACTATCGATAGTAGGCCATAACATACTATTCTCAAAACTTGTCAAGAAGCAGTCTGCAAGTAAAGGACACTATGGTGTCCCCAATTTCACTACATCTCTTTTTCTAATAAGCGTGTTATTGAACTTGAATCCAACATTTAAAGTGCATGTCAATAGTAGTTCCTTTAAGTAGTGGCTTGGAACACACACGTCTGCATAATTATCCTCAATGAATTTGCATAACAACCAAATGGTTTCAGTGAGGAGAACATTGGTAAAAAAGGACGTAACATCCACGGATATCATTTTTCTCCCCGGATGCACAAGCATCACTTATTGAATCAAAGAATTCAGATGAATTTGAGACACTAAGCTTACTGAGATTATTTTTGTTGGAACATGTTATTTATGCATGGATGTGAGACATGCGATTTTATTCCTTTTACGTAGACTAATAATTCATCAGACAAGAACAAAATCAGCTCACTGTCTTGTGCACGTTCAGATATTTTGAGAAAATCTATTTTTATTTTGTGTAAAAGTGTAATCCGTACAACCTGAGTTCTTCTCTTCAGTTTGAGATAGAAAGAAAACCACGCACTCACTCGATGATGATGATTCACTTTATTCTGTGTATAATTAAATTTGTTGTTGAAATATCCATCCTCCTCTATTGTAATAAAATACGTTTATTCAAATTATCTATAAAAGCAAGATTGCAAAGAATTGTTGAAGACCAACTCGCCTAATTTGTGATTTCTATTAGATCGTGAAGTGCGAAGTTCATTTTGCCACTTCTTCGTTCACTACAGCACTACCTGCTCTTCAACAAACAACAGAACCCACTGATGATGTACACCACATGTATAACATCATGCCTATAAATATCTTCGACCGTAATGAAGATTGAAGCAATGAATAAAATAACTGCAGATTTCGTCATGAACCAATGCCATTAAGAGATCGTTAAAAACTGTTTCTCAGTTGTCACTCTTCATCTCATTGTCGGCTAATGGATGAATGTCCTGCAGCTGTATTCAGCAGTTATGACCAGTGGCGTACAGCATGTAAAAGTGAATTCGAATCTCAGTGAACTCACTGGTTCAGTGTGGTGCCATATCACACTAATTGGCAAATTTAGAATACATGCGTTAGTGAATTCTATCTCAAGAAGTTCACTGGTTTACAAGCTTAGTCTCGTTACCTGAAGTTCACGTGTTCGAAATTCTTGGGGGCAACGGATATGCTCTGATGAGGAGTCTCGAATTTATTGAAATGGTTTTTTTCAGTGCTATCTGGTTTCCAATCAACTCTGACTCCAGTTGGTTATTTGATGAAATCTACGTTCTCACTAATCCAGATAGCTACTAAATCCTACAGTTTAATTTTTTTAAATAAGTACGATATTCAAGTGTGTCTTTCATATGCATACAGCTTTCCTCTCTTATTCTATCGTTTCAAATTCAAAACTTTAAAAATATGCTTTACACATATTTTGGATATCCTAATGTTTCGAACAATATTCCAGTTCTCTACAGCCTATATCTGCAACGATCATCATTTCTGAACGATAGTCATCAATTTATCTTTTTAGACTACTTGGTTTTTGATCTTTACTGACATAGACATTTCCCTGGACTTTTAGAATACCTTGTAGGTGAACAGTTTTGAAGTGATGTAACGGAAGGCATATTCTGTTTGCTGGCATGCATCTTTCTAATTTAATATCTCATGAGTATTTTTCGTCCATTTCCTTCGAAATTCTTCTGACTTTATTCATTCATGAGGCTTTACATGATCACGCCATCAGCGATGTTAAGAAATAATTATTTTTTGTATTCCCAGGATATTTATTATCCGTCTTGTATATTGTTGATGTTATCAATCAGAGACTATGTCTGTTTTACATAGTAATCAGCATTACTCAGTCATCAAATAAACAACAGATGTGATGGAATGAATGAATGAATTATTACCGTGGACAGCTTATCTATCCTTCAGGGGGTTATTTATGTATACTGACTTGATAAATAGACTAATCTCATGTAGAAAGGCTGATAGCTAGAGTACCATTGGGACGAAGCATCAAGGGATGATAAACATATGAGAAAATGTCGTCAGATGTTTTAGTCTTTTTCTAATTTTCATTATGACGTATTTTATGATGAATGTTTATCAAATTTTGAAATGAAAACAAAGCGATTCTTCAGTCAAAAAGTGTCTCTTGACAAATTGCAATGTGTGACGTGAGAATTTGCTCAGAGTTTTGCTTGGATGGCCAGAATATCCAGATCACAGCATGCGATCTACTGGGTAATGTACATTGGGATAAAGAAAGCAAGTGATAGAGTGTTTCAACATACACTGCTGACTAATAAAAGTAGTTGAAAATCCCTATCGTCAACCACCAGCACTGAATAGGCACATAAGATCGACTTTTAATACAAGGATAGCAATTTCATTCATTTCTCGCGAAGGTCATCAGTGGTGAATGAGTTCAAACCACCTACATTCTGGTGTCTGAAATGTTGCCGAATGAATTTTAGCCATTCACTACTTGTTAAGGCAACAGAGTTACAATTTTATTTCAACAATTTTGGATTTAGTGCAGTGAAACACCACAGGTTACTAAGATACTCTAGAATTATTTTGTCATTGATCAGAATAATTGTGGTAACTTCAGGTGAACATAGAGAAGACGGAAGGATGAAGATAACCAACGAGCCAACAATCACAAGCACCAATCATTGTCAATGGGATTAAATTGAAAGTAGTACTTTCTTTCATTTATCTATGCACTGTCATGTGAACAACAACTGAATTCGTAGATAGGAATTATAAAATCACAACCAGAGAGGCGAGAATAATTTTGATAGTCATCTCCACTCAACATGAAGAGCAAGATTCGGATTTTCAACACCAATGTTAAGTCAGTCACTTCTTGCATAGTGGTCAAAGACTTGAAGTGCGCGTCTTGAGAATCCTGTCAAACGGTCTACAGACTTGTATCAACAGCTGCCTTTGACCTACCGTAGACTGGATGTCCATCGACAAGCAACTCTGGAAAAAAAACTAGGAATCTTCTACTCAACCATGGAAGATTTCGGACAAAATGAAGATAGGTCAGACACATTGTGAGCAAATTATGAGGTATATCTTACGCCAGGACATTCAGTGGAACCATACTGAGGAACGGTGGGCTGGACGAAGGTCCTACGGTGACATAGATACGATCGTGTTAGAAGGAGATGAAACTTTATGTCCAGTCGTGATGCAAGCAAATGAGGACTACAGGGAAAAGGATAAGAGCTGTAGGTGTTGTTAAAGTCCCGAGTTCACTCGGAAACCATAGGGGTAATAGTAATTCTCGCCTAGTATAATAGCCCGCTAGTTTCCTAGCTGGTCTGAAGCTCAGGAAAAGATATGGTGCTGGGAGTAGGGCAGGCGGCCCTACTCTGGAAAACGAATCAGACTGCTGCGAAAGCTTCAAAGCACAAGGGAAATAATAATGAAGACAACAACAGCTGGGACAGAATCAGACTCCTGTCCATGTAAAGCAAAATAATAAATCGCGTCATCCTGAAAGATATAAAAGTTTCAGTGGATACAAAATCATTCCAGAAAATGATGAATTTAATTAAATCAAATAATTTGTTGATTGCAGCTCTATGCATCATCATCGAACAAAGCATGGAATAGTAGCCAAAACTCAACCTCAACTTAATCCACTTTGCCTTCGATAGAGTTAAACGCGAAGTAATTTAAAAAGTACTTCAACACTATGGAATCCTAAACCTTCGGCTTCATGAAGAGCATGTTGTCGAAATCCTTTCGATCAGCTTCTTGATAATACTTTGTATTTGACTTTGAATGATGTCTCTGCTGATTTTGCATGACCAGGAGTAATAATGTACTTCAGAATTGAGCTAATTACTGTTCTGTGTTCTCCTGTAGACAGCCATTTCGCATATATATATTCCCCGCAAATAACTATTCAGCTTTGAAGTGAATTTACGAAACAAGATCACTTTTAGCTGACTCATGTGATGTAAAAATAACACGACATGGGAGTTTTTCACACCTTAACAGCTGAATCTATTTATATCACGACTATTTATTACTAGGCATATATCAAGCGTTATGTAAATTTTTATTCCTACCAAATACTTGCAGTCGACATGCACGGCCTACCACTTTTCTACTAACCATCACGCAGACATTATCTCACTGAATGACTAAATTCACTTGTTAGCAAATACGGGATAACATCAATCATTCCTGAATTGTGTTAACCAATATTCAGGTCAACAATAACCACACACATAAATCCAAGTGTTCTATTAGTGTTACTATTATCGTTCTGCAGATTTAAAATTGATGAGATATTTGTAAGTAAACACAAGCAAAATAATAAAAATATCATATTTTATAAGGGTGTGTGTGTGGTATAGAGAGTCATATTGGTGCAGTTTAATGTTAATCAGTCATCTGTTCATCAAGTGGAATGGTTAATTTAATATATACCACTTATGGACTTACTCTGTGAACATGGTTGTTGTTGTTGGTGGTGGTTTTGGTTTGGGAGAATGAATTATCTTCCCAGATTTGTTGAACGATTCATTGACTTCAAAATATGGGCATAAATCACTTTTGAAAGCAGAAAAAACCTGTACACTTGTAATTATTATTATCTAGATGGATGAATTTCATTGTAGAAATGTGGTGTGTTTGTTATTTGTCAACTTACCGCTTCAATGACGTTGGTCTTGAATTCAAAAGAAGAACACAGAGCAACAAGATGGATTTGTGAAATGATGGAGGAAATGTGTAGGTCAGGTGGATGGTTCTGGTGTTGTAGTTTTCTCTCAGTTGGATGGTTTTACTGAGAGGCAGCTTTCACTGTCCATCTGGACAACATTTGCAGCGCTGACTGCAATGTGAAGTCAGCTTAAGGAATTCCGCATGGATGTAATATTTACCTTTCCTGGTGGCGTAAAATGTGACTAACTGTTGTGACTTTATCTCATGTTAGTCATCGGCAAGATGGAGTTTAGCAGAGAGGATGCCGTGATGTTATCTGATATTGAATTATTCTGCATTTTTCACAAACTAAATTCCACCCAGTAAAGTGGTTCAGTAGTGTTACATTATCCTTGTGACTTATAATATCCAGTAAAACTATATTGTTCTTCGTTATTACTATTCTTTTTGACTATTATCTCCGTTTACTGTCTCTATTTTGCATTTCTTTTTACTTTCTTCTCTTGCTTTGTGTGCTACATGGAGTGTGGCGACTCGAACTGCTGCACATCGGTGCAAAGTTCTATGTTGAAACCAGTCAGTCAGTCAGACATTATCCTAATATCAGTTAAAAATTATCCTAATATTCCCATTAGTTGAATCATCTCACTTAAGTTCTTCAAACGTTGATCACGCCTCACGCTAATGATAAAGTTACATGCCTAATTAGTAACACAAAGAGTATATTTTAATTAAGGGCTCTACAGATGGTGAACATAAAAGAGTTATCTCACTAAAAACTGTTATTCTGATGTGAATCTGAGAACAGTAGGGTCCACCGTCTTGGGTGTGAAGATAAAATGTTGCCGATATTCACTGGTTCACAGTAAACTGTGAAATGACAGAAGATAGAACCTTGTAACCTGAAGATTTTGTGTTTCTGTTATGGGTGTTTACTTCTGACAGGTCTCAAGCTAAGATGAAACAACTCTTAGAGACTTCTTGTCTACAGCTGTTCTCTTAATGATCTCAACCTGTGATCAAATTTGAAACAAAATGGAATCCTTAGAAATCAACACTTGCAAACTTTAGAAATCCATTCAAGCCGTGGTAATTTTTTTCTGTTTAAACATTGTCGACTGGCATTTTGTAATGCTTTTTGTCATGAACAGCCCACCGTTTAAATATTGATACAACTACTCTGAAAAGTGCGTTTGTGCATATCACAGAATATTCAGCGTTATTTTTATCTCAAAGTGTTTACTTCTTGTACAGACTCTTCAAGTGATATAATAATCGATGATAAATCATTGGAAATATATTAGTCTATGTCATGCATATTCCCATACTCCATATTGATTCTTTTTCCATTTTCTTCAAATACAGATTGCGATCCAAGGATGTAGTGGACTGATTAAAACGCTATGGAAATGAAGTAAATATGGTGTATTCAGATATCACTTGAAGGCCTGGCTAATGATGTAATCCAGAGGTCTCCAGCCCATCTTCGTGATCTTCTGCGTATTTGTCAGCCAATAGGTTCTTGATTGGTCCGTTGTCTGTCAGAGTTCCTTGTTTCCCATCGTTTCCAGCCATTCGATCTTCATTACGGAGTGAAAGCAGCTGCTGACGAAATTCTTCAGCCTAGTTTACTAACTGGTTTTAAGCGCACAAGAAATGGGGAAAGTCAGACATGGAGCTAGTGACCCTACCTAGAAAAGCCAGTTCATCAGCTGCAGAAACATCAGAGCTCAGAAAAAATAATAAAAATATGGTCATTTTTATTAACTAAGTATGCCATAATTGCCCCACTGAATTGTTGTAATCATCTATACGTGTTACTAATTTTCAGTGAATACATAGTTTCGAACTTATCTGCAAAGACACTCATGATAAAGAATTAAATTAAAGTTTCATCAGATGTTCTCTTATTAACACAACACTGTCGAAGTATTATTTCCTCCTTCTGATATTCTGTCATATATTGAAAGAATCGGTACTCCTCACTAAGCAGATGGCTTTGTCATTTGTTTGGTTTTTTGATGTATTGAAAAACGTCTTCTCTACTGGACTGTTGAAGGAATCTTACAGATGAATACTCAGTTTACTTGTGTACTTTTCATCCTTTTAGCCTTCTATGCATTAAGTTAATTGCACTTTTGGTACTTTTTTGAAGTGAACAATTGCCTAAGGCATGAATTATTTGCCTTATTGAGAATACGCTTTGAAAGATAGAGAGAAAGGGGGAAATATTGAAAAACACATTCGACGTCTAACCTTTATGCAAAGAATTGGTTATTAATATCTTACACAAAAAAGTATGTGAAAAGTTACAATTATCGGACATATGTGAGTATATGTATAGAGTATTTCGTTATAGAAATTGACTTCCATTCACCTCAGAATGTAACATTTTCAGCCATACGGATATCAATTCGGAACTGTTATCTAATTAATACTTCTAATCCTAAAATCGTATTGGCAAAGTAATTAAGACTGGGGATGAGAGATCGAAGGTAAAAGTGAAGAGTCGGATCAAAATAAGGATTGAAACAATGAACATCGAATTATTAGTCTGACCGTCGAGTAGTAGTCACTAAGGTAAATCACTCAGTTGGCGATATTTTGAGTCTCTCCTGAGATCAAATTAGATGCTCTCAGAAACAGTCATGTCAATATGATTATGAGAAATAAATTGTGCTCGAAACGTCATCCAGTTGTTTATACCACGCTTACTGTGTTCTGTATCAAATAATGTGGGATGATAGTCCACCACAGGGCTCACTGTACATCCTTACATTAATTTAAAGGTTTTTGCAGTGTTAGGTTGTTAATAACGTTGGAGTAGTGGGGGAATAATCAAATATCCAGTAGATGGATTTAGCGTTGTTTCGTTCCTTGAGCTGAATGACGTAATTACAAAGTAGCTTCCATCATCCATTTGGACAACATGTTCAGTGCTATCTTGAATGCGAGTTATTGACAGTATGTATTTTACATGTATTCTATGAAATTATTTGATCGTAAATCTGGTGCCATTAAATCACTTTATGCGATGATCACTGACAGTGATGTTTATTTGATTCAGTAATAAAACTGTTTCGCATATATCCAGAACTGCGTAATGTTGTAAGCAGTGTGGAGATCACTAACCTCCTAGTAAACAATCATGAAAACAGATTAACCTATTTGTTAAAGTTAATTTCTCATTGGCTGATTATTTCCGACTGGGATGTTCCGTCTCTGTAGACACGTAGTGGCCTTCATGCCTTATGGCCTAGTGGATAAATCCTAAATGTGTTCGATAGGATTTGGTGCTACGGTCAAATCTCATTGGGAACATTATCACTCACTAAGGATTGCAGTCACATTCAACTGACGAGTTCCAAATGGGACAAGATGCGCATCTTGGATTCCACTGATAATCACGATCCATCAAACAACTTATCAAAAGCTTATTTTGATGTGAAGGTATATCTCAAACTCTGGTCAATATTGATATTCGCTGCTTTTGGGCAATGACAATGGATTTTTGTCATCAAATTTATATACCCTCAAAAAAGCGCTTGTTAGGACCAAAATTAAAGTGCATAAATTCATAAGTGCATATATCATAGGTGTTAAGATTGTCCAGAATCAAGTGGACGTGCATTCAGACTCCTAGATGTAAGTACTGTGGTATAATTTTGTATAGGAATACTGGAATTAAAATCAGCTACTCGATTCAGTATATAATACGGCTGTTGTCCTTCAGATATCTTCTGTTTCAGTGAGCCAAGTAAATAACAGAAGGCATAGAATGACCTATCAGTTTTAGAAAACTTTTACTCGATAGAAATACATCAGTTTGTAACTTGAAGATGCTTGTCTCATTCATGGACACGTACTGTTGAAGTATGACAAATAAGGATAAAAAACAACTGTCCGGTAATCAGTGGTTTCATTGGTTCTCTAAATGAAGTCATATATACATTCTCAGTGCACATACGTTTATGCTTGATCACCGGTCAAATAAACTTATTTTGTTAGCTGCATCAGGTCGACTGATGCTGTTTCGAACCTAAGAGGTGAAATCAATTTCTTCGAAACCACAGATACGCCTTGCTGACAAATGCCAACAGACAACATAACTAGGTACGAGCCTACCAAACAGCCCAACTCTAACCAACTTCTAAGTCACTAGGAAAATGAGACAGCTCACATTTAAAGAAGTAATAGAAGAGATCACAACAAAATTCAGAATGAATTTAAGGCAGCTACTGTGCTGCCCAATAAGGAATAAAAATTCAGAACTCCACTTAGGATTCCTTATAAACCACGAATTAAGGTGGTATTCAAACCTACAAACTTACTCGAGGACAAACATTGCAATATAAAGGATCCTGTTTACTTGGTAAGACAAAATAAAGTCATCCAAAAAACCTCTTTGCAATAACTGTATCGTCAGTTATTTGGGTCACTCGAATAAATTGGCGTCAGTTTGTTTATGGGAAAATAGTAATTTAACTAAGTATACAACAGTTGGTCCTAAAGCAGTGACATACTTGGAGAAAAACTGAGTGATTTAGATGAATGGATTAACACACAGTCACACAGTAGGATGGGACAAATCTAAAGTTCTAAAAAGGAACATATTTAGGTGTAGGAATGGGAGAGATTGATCACTGAACCTCAGGGTATTGAATCTACATCAATCACATGAAATATGAATGACGTAAAACGTTCTGATTTCTTGAAATCTATGCTTGCGACAACGTATAATTATTTTTTAAGGTAAGTAAGGTAAGGTGAGGAAGTAACTGTAAAAAGTTAACTAATATCCTGAAAGGAGTCACAATGGAATCTAACAGACATTCAAAATGACTAAGCGTAAATGTTATACATGAAGGTTATGAAGGTTGTCTAAGTTCTGTTGAGGATGTAATGACTGGAACTCAAAAATGTTTAAACGAAATGCTCTAACTGTATTGAAATGATGCATTGGAACGTTTTTTATTATTGCCTAATCTACTTGTTCGCTGTATAGTCACTGTTTTGTTGTGAGCTATTTACCAAAAGCTCTTGGAATTTTCTTACGAACTTATTATGAATGAGTGTCTTTTTCCGTGTCGATTGTAATGATTATGTCATCACACTGCACTCATTTCCGTTTCGTAAACTAAGATCTGCATGCCTAGCAATTTTTCAGCAGAATACAAAAATCTGTGTTCGAATTCTCTTGATCTTACGTATATTTCGGGCTGCATGTAGACCGAAATGCACCTCAAAATAAAGTGAGCTCCTTCTTCATCTTTGAGAATGAATAAGAAAATAGCGTTTCATTAGTGACAGTTTGGCTTGGTGACGTCATGGCGAAATGGGCAGCTCAGAGAAAAGATAAATATTTAAACAGTAACTATCTGAATGAATTAAATAATTGGAAAATACTGCGAAAGTGTAGAAAATGCTTTGTAAAGTGCACGTTTGAAAAACAAACAGTCGGATATATGGTTATCAACGACTAGGAAAATGGAAAAAAATGGATTTGCACCTAAAAACGAAATTTGTAATGATCATCAACGGTGGAAGATAAAAACCGCCTTTTTTCAATTAACAAGTTTGGTCTCAATATTTTAATGGAATGTGTCACAGTGATTTGTATTTTGTGCTTTTTCTACTATCTGATGTTTACCCTAAATTCCAAAGTAAGAAGCTTTTACTGAGCCACTGTATACTACTGATACGTTTTTTAAAATAAGTAATATACACTCATATATATTAACTATGAAGATGTTGTATTTCCTTAATAAAAACACACTGAACAGAAGTTTGATAAGAAGTGTCATCAATACTTCCTTGTGCTGGTAACTGGCAGCTCATTATCCTTCTCTCTCTCTCCTTTATTTGATTACGCCATAGTTCACTTCAACCTCTCCTCCTCTGTACCGTCTATTTACTTGTCTCTCGCTTTTATGATTTGAGTTGAACTCACCACATTGTTTCTCCATCGACTAACAGTTCATCATTCTACTCATCTCTTGTTGTTATTGTGTAACTTTCTGGACATTGCATCCAAGAATTAATCATTTGTTCAAGCTGCAACTTTCTGGATATAAGCTTGGAATAAGTGAAATTTATGAGCCCTGTTTGTTATGAGTGGAGTACTTAAGCAACTGACATTATGTAATATTTGCAAGTATGTTAAAGTTCTACTGTAAATAACCCAAATAATTTCTTCAAGCTGTGCAAAGTTTATGAGAAACCAACTAAACAAATGATGGCACCGTCTTATTGTGAACAAACTGCTGTTCTTGCTTCATTCGAATACAATCATTCTTTGACTGCTTTGATAACTCTGAACTGTATTGATTTTAAGCAGTTATTGTCTTCAATCCTCCAAAATGTTTTTGAACTCCTTCAATTCGCGTTATGCATGTATTTGTGTTATCATTGAACCACCTGCTTGGTTTTTGAATTTTATTTAAGAGATTTGAATGAGGCAAAAAGCCCTCCATCCAACCTTCTTTCCATTTTTCAGGCTTAGGACTGGATATCAAGCAAGTGAACTGGAAAACTAAGCGCGGTCAAATCTTTTATTTGGTATACTATGAATTGCCACTGATTTCAGTCACGAATTGTAACATTTTGATGAACTTTTGATCCTTGAATTGTTATATTTTCTAAATGATAAAGTGATGTGTTTTATCACCTTCTCGTGCAAAATGGATTAGTCCTATTTTTCAGTAATCATTGAAGTTATAAGGAATTATCAAATAAAGTGAGACTTGTGCACTGTAGATGACATATTTCTTGCTTGACCTATAGAATTTAGTCAGCGCACATATCACAAGACACGCTACAGTTGCTTACCTGTGATGGAAATCTGCTGCAAACAATTTGATTTGTGACTGAACACCTGTAGGAGTGTATTATCTACTTCGATCAGACAATAACTAGTGTTGTATCATGGTCTTAAAGAGCAAAACATATGTAGTATTCAGTTTTCAGTGGATTTATCCATTGTACTTCAACACTGGACTCAAATCCGAGGGTTATAATTATTACTTACAATCACATAAACGTGTGGTTTAATCAAGTAGATTTTATTCACTTACTGAGGACTTCATTCACGAGGACGTAATTTAACACAAAATTTAAAACAACAACAGACTAATTTGTCTGGATTATAAAATTTTTGTGAAACAATTTAAAAACGTTTTGATTATGTCTGGAAATTTTATCACAGCGGATAAAAAATGGAACAGATTTAATAAATTAGTATTTAGTTTATGATGACTGGTAGCCAGTTGTGACCTATATACCCGAAACCTCAAAATACATTTAATTCTGCCTGGAGTTGAATTTGAGGATAGCCACTCAAAACACCTCATCAACTGAGGATAAATGCCACATTATGAGTTGATGTAAGTTCATCATTATACAGAGTTGCTAGAAAACGAGATGGCTTGCCTGAATCCCTTTAGTGTTGTACACTCCTCATGCTTCGTTGGTTCACTGGTAGAATACTGTCCAACTATTGGTATTAGATGGTTGGAGGCAATCGGCAGGAAGCCTCCAACCATCTAATACCAACAATTCACAGTGCACCGTAATGGCGAGCCACCTAGCATGGTGGCCACATTGCAAACATGACTGATAGAATTCAGTCTGCACCGAAGATAGGACTAGACACATTACACTAGTTACTGACTAGTGTTCAATCAAAAAAAACTGTCCAACTATGTATGTGGTCTGACTGCATTACTTAAACACGTCGCATGAGGAGCAATATTGAGCAATTTAATATGGTGAGAATTCGGCCGTTTGTGTCAATATGTTACCAGGAATAAACTTGTCACTCTCGTTATTATAATTTAGTGAAGTAATCGCTTTCAAGTAAGAATCACTATTTTCACCATTATTGTCAAAAATCTACTTCGCAGAGTATCCAAATGTTGAGCAGTGTACTTCAGAAAACAAAAAAAAATCAGTTTAATCCTGCAGCTTTTTACAATTTATTCTTTTGAGATTAACTCTCCTGGCACAAATTTCACCGTGATCAAGGAAATTGTCTGATGTCAGATGGAAGCTCACCACTGCTCCTTAATGGACTGAAAATCGCAGTCAGGTGTGTCAGCTTCATCAGTGGCAGGAACTCCTGAACCTACCTTTGAATTCATTTGAGTAACTACTCTTTTGAACTTTCTATTGGTTTTCCATTATGGAAAAACATTAATGCACATCAATGCAAAAGCATGTTGTTGAAATTGTCGTCTCAGCTAAATATTCATTTAAGGATGCAAAGCAGATTAGTGAAATCGTTGAAACATTTATTTATTTATTTGCAAAACGAATGTTTAATGCATTGCTATTAGCGTCATGATTTATCACAATGGACAATTTGCCTACATTTAATGGCTAACAGTCCATTAGCATCTTTTCCTATTCCTTGAACAGTATTCGATTCATAAATTCTCTGTGGATTTCCTAAAGGAATTTCAGAATGAATAGATTATCGTGTATGTTGTTTGTGATAGAAATTAGATGCTGCAATGGAAATTATTTTCTTCCGGAAATGAGGAAAACAATGATTTAGCTCTGTGGCATATATTTATAGACACATATAATAAACATTCCTCTAGTGAGTTACTCGTATGAAACGAAGGAATCAGTTAGCGAAAAATTCTACATAAGTTTATCTTTTCGACTATCTATGACACTAGAATATGTATCGGGAAATACTCAGCTTTTATCTTTAAGTTACTACGAATATGATTGGCGTTATATAAAATATCTAAAGAATTAAACGCCAGACATAAGTTTAATGGCACAACTCGTGTGGCAATCATAAACGAAAAACATGTCAACAACATACCTGGTATAGAAGTCTGTCTGATCGACTGCGTACTTCGTTGAAATTTGTTTCAGATTACCCATAAAAGTATCTTCCAGAATCGGACCCAGCAGACTTTCCATATTGACTGCATCAACTTAGCATTGCACAAAATTGTTAAATTGAAACTGTATATCCTCAGTACATATTAGCAGCAGCTGTCTATGTTCATTTTGTGGCAGAGGAATTAGATCAGCATGTTGACATGTAATTTGTATTCTTTCTTTTAGCGGGATCTTTATCAACAGTGAGGAGGCGTCAAATGAAACCGTGAATTTATTAGAGATAAATAAATTCCCCCTCCCTCTCTTAATTATTAATGCTGAGTGCTGCAATAAATGAAAATGTCCTCTTCTGATCGTTTCTATGTAAAGGCTATTTTATAAGTCGTTTACTTTGTTTACTTTGCAATAAACGAAATCATAAGCAAATCGATATAATAGGTGAATTCTGAACACTGTGTTTTCTTACAGTGTACAGAAATTTCAGTTTTTGCCTACTGCGAATACAGATAGTTGAAGTAAAATAGTAGTCTACAGCTCCTCATTCGATACCATATTGTTCAGTATAAAATTTACTCCAAAATCTGATCGTTTACTTCCTTCAAAACATGAAGTGTCGTATACCGATATAATATAATTGTATTGTGACAACAAGGTAAGGGTGAATAAATTTGACATGAAGAAATAGGTAGCTCACTAATTTGAAGTGGAACGACAGTTTTCTTATCTGGCTCGTCGAAAATGCATATTTGTTTTGAGTGACTCTGCCATAATGTCGTCCTGAAGTGAAGAGAGTTCACTGGCGTTTAAACGTAGGAGATGACAAAAATTGTGAATACTTTCAAATTCTTTAAGCGATACGTTGAGGACATTTTCAACAACAACAATGTAGACATCTTAAATTCCTTTAACAACTGCCACTCGGCGATTCAGTTAACGTAAGAGAAAGAGTCTAACTCCTAAATATCCGTTCTTGACGTTCAACTAAGAAGACGAAAAAAATGGAACACTGAGAAGAGCTATCTACAGAAAGTCGACAAGGACTGGACAGCTCATTAATTTTCTCATTGAGGTATCTCTATACACCAAACGAGACCGGATCCGTTCATTCAGCTATAGAATCCGCAGAATCTGCACCCCGGATAGCATAGAAGGCGAACTGAATAATCTCAAGAACGTGTAATGCATTGTCGAGAATTGTTATTCAGAAAGATTTATTGCAAAATCGCTGAATTTGAGACCGCAAAAGCCACCCACGCATAGCGTCGCGACAAAATCTCTTCTGTTTGTAGAGGAATAAGTTTTTCTACAGCTTGTGATGGTCACATATTAGTTTATTTCTTTCACATCAACTACAATCATTTTATGAATTATGGCGGAAAAGAAGTACGGGTAAATTTGAAAAGTGAAAAAAATGCTACTTTTCAATTCATGGATAATCTTCATACAGGCATTAATGAAAACAAAACACGTAGATCAGCGAAGAGTCTCTTTTCGGCGAATTCATCTTCTTAGCTGCGCAATTGCAAATATATATGCATTGTTTTGTATGTATGTGTACATTCAGTTTGTCAAACAAGGTTACAATCGGTTAAGGTTAGTTTTAACTAAACAAGTGAAGGTTGGTAATACAGGTCAAGAAAATCAAGTGTTAGTGAAACTAGGGTAGTAACAAATGTGATGAGTTGTCACGAACAGTTGTTAAAAGAAGTTATGCAATAATAAAATGAATATTTTAATGAGTGAGTTTTACTCAGGATGCACATAGAAACAAAGTAGATAATACGAAACTATGTAAGAGATCTAAGTGAATACAAGAATTATAAGCAACTAAGGAACAGGCAAAGAAACAAAATTAAGTTATCAAAATAAAATAAAATGAAATAAAGTCAAAAAATCAAAACATTGTTACCATGAGAGTAGAAGTGGTTGAGTAATCTTCTTTTGTATGCACAGCTGCGGTTTTTCCATGTGAATGGCTAGAGCTTCAGCGATACAAAGGAGACGAAACCGTATTGCCTTTGACATGTTGTTCTTGACTCGGTAAATTACTTTGAAGGAGGCGTTCGTTGAAATGCAATGATCAGTGTTGACCAGGTGTTCAGTTATCGCACTCCTTATTGCACCAGTATTGCCTCTTCACAACCATGCTGGATAGTGTTCTTGAATCCTCTTGGACAGGATGCGCGTCGAACGACCAATGTACCTGGTTCCACAGCAGCAGGTGAACTGGTATATGCACACAGAAGTGGCCAGATGCGGGATCTTGTCCTTGAGGCTTCTGCAGATTAGTGGGCGACTGGAGAAGACTATTCTTAGCGTTGCTGCAAAGAATGTTCTTCTCAGAGATGATGTGATCCTTCTCTTGAGAATATCGCTTGCTAAATCTCCCGTGAAATCCAAGTTCATGTAGATTTTCTTTTGAGGCGCAGTCAAAGTTTCGTTTTTCCGAATTATTGGTTTCATATTTTTGTCGATAAATCTTATTGGGTAACCATTTTGGATGAATATTTCTCTCAGAATATCTAATTCTGTTTCCAGAAGGTCGGGACTACAGATGCGTCGGATGCGGGTAGCAAGTGATTTAATTAAATTCCGCTTTTGTTGAATGGGCATCCAGCTATAGAAACTTGTTAGTTGACCGTTCCACGTAGGTTTTCTATGGATTGATCTTCTTAGGCTCCCATCAGCTCTTCTTGTCAGTTCCACATCAAGAAACGGAATTTTTGACTCGTTTTCCATTTCAAGAGTGAATTTTATTGCTGGATGGCAATTGTTAAATGTCTTCAGCAGTAGATTGGGGTCACAAATAATGAAAATGTCATCCACGTATCTTTTATACAGTTGCAAATTGTCGATGCTTGACTTTAGTGAACCTCTCTCGAGGCTTGCCACGAAGCAGTCTGATAGTGGTGGACCCAACGGAGATCCCATTGCAATACCATCCTTTTGTCTGTAGGTGGTGTCGTTGAATGTGAACTGGACGTTCAGAGTGCATCTCAATAATAATTCTTTCAAGTATGTTGTCGGTATTCCAATATCGAGGTGGTTGTCATCTATATTTCTGCATATGAAGCAGACCGTTTCTGTGAGTGGGACATTGGTGAAAAGTGACTCGATGTCGAAGGATAGCATAATTTTTTAGATGCATTCATGTCTTGTATGCACTCGATGAACTGGAAGGTGTCACGGAGTGAGTGCGTACATAATTGCTTCCTTACAGGTTCCAGAACATTTGCTAGCCATTGTGCAATAGAGTGGTATGGGGAACCTGACATATCCAGAATTGGACGAAGTGGGAGACCAACCTTGTGTACCTTTGGTAGACCATAAAGTCTCGGTATTACTGAACCTGTTGGCCGGATCTGGTCGTAAATATCCCCACTGATTAGTTGACTGGCCTTCATTCTCTTCAAGACGTCTGTGAGCTGCTTCTCAATCTGTTCCATCTTGTTCCTTTCATTGGAAGCTTGGGAAAATTTATCTTCATTCGACAGTATATCGTTCATTTTCTCGATGTAGTCTCTTCGATTAGGAAGCACTACACCAGCACCCTTTTTGGGCCGAGTTATAAGCAGATCTTTGTTATCTCTCAACTGTTTTAATTCCTCTCGGTGCCGCTTCGTCAGGTGGTTGCGGACTTTTGATTTTGCATTCAAGTATTGATGGCAGCAGTCCATGATTGTTGACTTGAATCTCTGTAATTCGTCTTCAGAAGTTGGGCTGAGATCGTGCGTTTGGCTGATTAGATTTTCAAACTGGACCTGAGTATGGAGTTTGTTTCACTAGTTTCACTAACACTTAATTTTCTTGACCTGTATTACCAATCTTCACTTGTTTAGTTAAAATTAACCTTAACCAATTGTAACCTTGTTTGACAAACTGAATGTACACATACATACAAAACAATGCATATATATTTGCGATTGCGCAGCTAAGAAGATGAATTCGCCGAAAAGAGACTCTTCGCTGATCTACGTGTTTTGTTTTCTAAAAAATGCTAATCGAATTAGATAACAGGTAATTTAATTAATTGATTTAACATTCTGAAGACAAAAAAGGTTTGTAGATTACATGAAATCTAGTCAGCTCTGCTAAAGTTGTCGTTGAGAAGCGTTGCACCAGTAGAGAGATGGAATAAATGGATGAGTCAAGTGTGCATGACAGACAAGTAGTTGGAGCACAAGATTGTAATCGCGTCAGCAAACGATCAAATTATTCACAGTCAGGAAGCTAAAGTTTTCTAATATGATGGGATTTATTGACATGTGAAGTGAAATGATTATGACACCTTGCATTAGAATCACTAACACATCTGCAATCACAGCTGATGGGTTGAAAGGCAGAGGCTAATAGCTGTAGGAATACTCACCTCAGTTGCCTCTACAAATCTGGTGCAAATCTCAGTTACCTCTTAATATTGAAGTGTGTTTGCAGATATCTAGGTGATATCAAGGAGCATGGCGATGTGAGAACAGTTACTGAATCACTCAACATCAGGGAGCACTGGACAACTGCTTTGTCCTAGTTAGGGATTCTTCAGCGATTGCAACCAATTACCTCACCTTGATTAATTGTGTAAGCTGCGTTTTCCACCGTGTTCATTTGTTTAGCGATATTTTCAGTCAGGTTTGTTAATATGCTATCTATAACAGCGTCAACCGTCTAACACATTCATGTTCACTTTAGATTAAAGCAATTGAAATAGGTGACATCAGTGAAACAGTCAATAAAAGTACAGAGAGCACTGGGCGCCTGGTCATTCATGTTTCTAGTTCGTTTTCAGAAAGCACTCATGAATCTAATAAAACCCAAATTCAAGACTATTAGGATACGAACTAAATTCATGAACAGTTTACCAATGAGCTGAAATTCGTCAACCTTCTTACCATACGGAGTGTTGCATCACAGCCATAAAATATCCTGGTCTCATAAAAAAAAGTCTTGGTTTGGGTTCAAGGATGTGTTAGTGGTTCAGCCTACTGGAAGCCACAAAATAGAACGAAACCGATGTCATATCCTACTTTCATTCCAGACGTAATTTGTAACCAGTTTCCCTCATTATGAATAGAAGTTGGAGATGTGTACTGAGTTTAACAAAAGGAGCCAAGCAAAAAGATCTCGAATCATTCTTATTATCATTATTTTTAGATTTAATCTCGATCGCGATTTCACAATTACCTTTCCTTGATGATTCCCTTACCAAATATAAACATAAGGATGAAAGTCTGAAAAGAGATTACACGGTTTAAAGAATCTTGTACAGAGGTGATTATTTCTTCATTTCAGTCAACTTAATTATATGCAGATTGAATATGTAGATGGAATAAGGGCACTTCTGCCTATCTGCCACACCTCTCTTTCTCCCCCTCACTTTTTCCTTGAATATCATTTCACAATGCGTCCGACATAATCATATGACAAAAGATGTTAGCCGGGTTTTTGTTCTCACCCCTCAAAATCATGTCTGATATTAAATTGGAAGATTTTATTAATAACAAAACCAGACTGTAGGCTAATTAGTTTTCAGTCATTTGTTTGTTTTAAAAAAGTGGCTTCATTTTCACGTCAGCCAAAGAAAATTCAAGATGAAAGTGTCAACCGCTTTTTCTCTGAAAATAAAATCTCAGCATTTTACACACACAGTTAATGTTTTGATTAAGTTATACAGATGGTTTGAAGCTGAGAATAAGATTGAAAACTCTACGAGGTTTGAGATTTGATCACTGGAACTATTCTCTGTTCTGCCAGTAAGTGACCGAGTGTAATATAACGTGAGTATTAAAGACATTTAATACATTGAAACAATTTAACTAAATGTGAGAATTCACAATTCGCGTGTTTATCAGTAGATACAGTTAAAGGTGAAATCAGATAGAAATCTATTTAGTTAAGAGAGCGATTCGATCACTGTCTTAGAATGGAATTACACGTTGAATAGGTTCATTTTATGTAGCACACTGTGTCGCAAAATAAACGGTCATGTAATGGCCTGAACAATGGATACCAATCTTTAGGCTCGACGGTATAGTTAAAGAAAGACATCATTCACTTTGACAACAATCTGTCAGAAAAGCATCTTACAATCTTCGTTAAAATGCATTGTTCACTAAATCTTTTGTTATGTATACTTGTTGTTTACTTCTGTGTACAACTGCGTCTTTCTTTGTTAATGATTTCTCTAAGTCTGATTGTCGAAACTGAATGTGACTGAAATGTATTGCTGACCATGATGAAGAATTTCTAGCCCCATTCTGAGGAAACGAGATTTTTCGAAGATTCAATTTGTCGTCCCACATTTTGAAGGCAAATGCTTCATAGATAAAGTTGTTCAAATTAACCCAACGGCAGATACTACCAAAAAATATGACTAGTTATGGATCCTTCAGGTAGAACAATAATGCTTGATAGCTAAATCGCCAGCCTCTTAAACATTGAGTCCTGGTTTTCATGAAGAATTGCTTTTATTGATGTTTCTCAGATAGATTTCGCTTAGAAAACGGAATGAATTCAAACAGAAAGAGTTCTGGCTTGCTGCTCTTAACAATTCCTGTTATTCTGCCAGCTTTCTAGAATGTCAGTCACATTATCAAACAGATCATCTGTTGTGCTCTGAATACTTCGGAATCACTTCTTTGCATTGTGTATTTCGCAAATAGCTGCCCAGATTCTCTGATCAAAATAAAACTCATTCCAGAATTAATAGACTGTTCATGTTCCTTGATAGTTAAATAGCGGAAGGTTTATCAGATTACTCGCGCATACTGCTCAGATTCTATTAACCGCGTCTGTAATACACAATAAACTACGTAACACCATACATTCTTTTACTGTAAACGGAGTGCATGTGGCTTGTTTCAGGTCAGCAGATTGTTCTTGGTTTTCCATTCGGAGAAGAACAAAGCCTGGAAAAATTCAGGTTTCATCCTACTGAATTCGTCAACTTACAGTTCATGTAGAAGGAATAGCATTTTAGTCTCAATCATGTTCATGATAACAGTGTACAGTTGGTTAATCGGTGTATGTACAGTGACTGGGTGGTCACATGTACACAACAGTTTCCTGAGTAGACTTGTTCAATCTATGAATACAGTCCTAAGCCTGCAATAAACGTTTTTTGTGGTATGAAGTGTTTTGTGAATCTATTTTAAACAGTAGAATTTTTCTTTCATATAACTTCAAATAAGCTTCGCGTCATGAATTACCTTGATCTTTGTGATAACTGGGCAAGTGATTAAATATGTTGCCTGCCTTTTCTTTGATGATTTGCCGGAGGATATCAAGACATCTACTTTTTTATTTCATATAAAAATGTATTCTTAGGACAAATGTTTCAGACAGACGGTAGACAGTTTCATCACACGATATTGTGCGCATCACATGCAATGCTAATTTGAGAGAGGTGTATATTCATCAAAATTAAAATTTCAAAGAGAATTTTCTTTAATAGGAAACTTAACCTTTGTCTCTTTTTAAAGAAATTTAAATAACAGGTGTAAATACTAGTAATTATAATTTCTACTTATTCATATTCATGAACATTCCACATCCAGGTATCTATGAAAAGAAGAAACCAAGTTGTTCAGCAAAGAGACTGTTTTCGGCGAATTCGTTTTAGAAGCTTGATTAATGAAAAAGGGATATTCTTTTCGATAACTTCATCATCAGATTCTACAGTTATATATCCATTATAATGACAGAATGGTCGTCATTGAGAATATTAGTGAATTTTAAATGGGGAGTAACATTGAATCATTGAATCAGCCAGAATTTCAAAAGTTATCTGCAATCCTAAAGTTTTAATACCAGTGAGTATTAGTAGTGTCAGCGGAGACCCGATTTCAATTTAAACGTGATTACAACTTTGTAGGGAGAAGATTTCTGTCATTTTCACATTATGTTTCAGTAGACTAGTCAGCATCTTAACTGTCAGATCTAATTTGCTCATCTTTGACTGCTTACTTTAATTAATGAATGAATGAATGACGGATTCAGCAGTTGACTGACGTTGATAAATGAGAACTCGTCAGAATATCAAACACAGAGAAAGCGTCTCACAAATCGTACAATATTTCCCCTTTTTCGTTATTACTAGCTGCTTTTCTACATCATAGAATGGAATAAAACATTAGAGCTTCAATGAAAAAAACCAGAAACCAATGAAGCTGACGTCTAGAGGATAAAAAGAAACGAGAGATGAGAATTAATCAAATCTTCGGATTGAAAAAAATTTATTTTAAAGCATAAAACTTAAGCCGTTTTTTTGTTTATCTAAATTCACACAGAAATATAAATATATGCAAAGAAAAGAAGAAGATTGACATAAGCGTCTCACAATTAAATATGTCAACAAAGTAGTTAATTTAAAGCAGAAAAAAGCCCAAAGAGATCGCTTGTCACGTGTGTTTTACTTTAAAATTGTCTGCACACTACTTATGACTGAATTCGCACCATTGTGAAACACTGTAGATATGAATATACTGTGATAAGAAATTAATGAATTTAATAATGATAACGTTAAAAGTCCTCGGGACTGAGTACACTGGAAAGGAAGTCAATTCCTTGGTGAGTACTAAACTATCCATTCTCACATAGAGTCTTAGGTCCTCATACTTAATTTATTTGCATCACAAACTGTATGGTTCATTTTTCAAAGGAATTTCGAATGTCGGTTGTTACAGAGATACTCTAACTACTCATAGGTACCAGCTTCATAACTGCAATTGTTAACGATGTTTATACAATACCTAATGACATTTATAGATAAACATTCGGCTCAGGCGTGTTATGTAGAATAAGTCCGATCACGTTGGCAATAGTCATTTAATTTAAAAATATCTCTGCTATACTTTTTTCTGCATGATGTCTTTGGTAAATAACTACAGTATTCCAGTCAGTTACATTTACAACTCTGTTTAAACTCAGCAATATTTATTAGGTCTTCAAATATTATACCTTAACTGGAATTTGGAAAACGTTTAACCTTATATAACGTATACATTCATGGGCTGATCAACTTAGACCTGTGAAACCTAATGTGAAAAGAGCACATTGGCGATGTCATAAAACCATAATGTTTATGAAGATGGTCAGTGATATCCTTCTTCAGCAATCATGCACTTCTTACTTCCTTTATGTTCGCCTTCACAAACTGTAGAACCAAATTTTCAAGAGGTCCTTGAACGTTTTGAGACGTTATATGTGTATTACTGTATTTTAAGAACAATAAATAAATGGCCGATGTGGATTTTCAGGATTCCTACTAGTTTTCTCTTCGGTCATGCCATGAAATCAGTTATTGAATCACTCCAAACCATGGAGTATTGGAGAGCCCTCTCATCTCAATTTGGGAATGTTCAGGGATCATGCCGAGGACCTGCAGTTGCGTATAGCATACCAGTGTTCAGTCAGTAGGATAAAAATAGTGAAATTTTTGAACGACTGAAATCTCGGAGTGGATTTACTTATTCGCAACAGTAGAAGAAGCCTATAGAAGCCTGTATAGTGTTTTCCCCAACTCTTTATTTAGAGTTTGGAAAGGCTGATGTAATTTCTCTGTTTCACGGTGTGACTAAAAAGAATTGAGGTTATAGAAGAGCCTAGTCATTAATGCTCAGCACGCTGATTCCAAACACTAATATTTCGAATCCTAAGATGCATGCAAACATGCTAGGTGATCCCATATGTAGTCCACAAAGTAACTCAAACGGATCATATAGCTGATGATAAAATGTAACTGAATTATTTAGTGTAATGGAAACTTTGCAACATTCATCTTTTTTCCGAGTGATCTTAATTCAACCACAAGAATTAGCTCAGCCTGCATCATTCAGTAGTATAACCATGAAATCAGACCAGTTGACTTGAATGATCTTCACCTATTTATATCAATACGTAACTTGTTCTGGTCACTTTTGGCTCAGTCTAAAGATCTCGTACTGTGTTTCGAATGTTTTTGGTTCGTAAGAAAGAAACTTCATGAAACCGAACATAATATGATAAGATCACGGATATCTATAGACGTTTTTCAGACTGTGACATGATATAGCTTTTTTGTTTTACGTTTGTAGTTTTTCTTTGTTGTGAGTCAAAGAAAAAAGTTTTGAGGACATGGGTAATAATCATCGAGAAGAATTGGAAATTGATTTGCTTTGGGAAGTACCTTCACTGACAACATTATTTTAGCGTGTATCGTTTTTTTTTTCCTTCACGTTCCCCAGTGGAACATAAGGCTTCAAGCTAGTGGCTTGAAGTTTCTGTAGCAGTGTTTATTTTACAGGATGGGGTTGCTAGCCTCATGCCCAACCTTTCCTCTTCACCAGCATTATTTCTGGCTTAGCGAGGTAAAGGAGTGCGTCGGCCGGGGATCGAACCCCGGACCATGTGCATGGTTGGCGAGTGTGCTAACCGCTACGCCACCGACGCGTGTATCGAGAAGTTCCTATTTTTAATTAGAGACGATGTAATTAGCTTGTATATAAAGATTTAGTATTCGAGAGTAATAGATTAGATAGCTGATGTATGCTGAAGAATAAGAATATTCACTCACTCTCTAAATGCCTTTCTTTTGGAGATGATATAAACATCTAGCTGGCAATGAGGAGAGAGAAGTAATACATGCATTGATCTGACAGAATTACCGCAGATGATATTCGTCTTATATCTCAAAAACCTGGAAATGAATGGGCGAAAATAAACAAGTCGGTAGCGGAGGTGGTGTTTCAGGTGAGGTTAAGGAAGAAAAAGCTGATAAAGATAACTAAAAGCAACAACAAATACCATCCTCAGTGAATAACAGGAATCCAAAGGAAATCGTGTATTTCTTTTAAATCAGTGACAGCATTTTAAAAGAAAGCAGCGTGAATGCAAAATGGAAGGATTGTGAAAATGAGGCAATTGTTAAGTACTCTGAAATCAGCATGCAGATTTTTTGAATTTCCTTGATATGATATATGACCTTGGCGGCCTGTTTGAATTTTTGGGCCTGCTACCATAAAATCTACATATTGCATCCAATCTACCATTTACTAAATTTATTTATCACCCAAATATGAATTCTAAAAGGATCATTTACTCTCGTAACTTTATCATTCATTTACGACCCTATGACTTTCATATTCCCAAGAAATCAAGGAGGAAGTATCGTAGTGGCTGGCAGAGAGCTGTTAAACGTACACCAATACACTTAACTACGGTCCCTGTCATAAAGAACACTAACTGCCGCTCTCTGCCAAACAAAATAATGTACCTGCAATCCTTGAGGTCCACTGACACTTATCACAATACTGCGATAGTCACATTACAAGAAACATGGTTACACGAACTGTACGATGACAGTCTCATCTATCTAAAGGACTTCATCCTATTTAGACAAGACCGAAAATTTTGTAATCAGAAAAATGAGGGTGGAGTAGCAACTTTCATTAACTCCAAACGGTCTATTTCTAATAATGTTTGCTTCTCATTCTCAAAAGACTTCATAGACTGTATCACCGTAAAATGTCGTCCCAAACATCTCCCCAAATAAAATCATATCTTTATTACAATAATGTACATTTCCCCAAGTTGCTCACTATCTAATCTTTCAAATTTCACTGATGAATTCACCATTTTTGCCGCTGCCAACTTCGATAACTCTCTATATGTTAATACTGGCGACTTCAACTCGTCAGACACCACCTTCCTTAAAGCACTTGGTCACTCTAACATTGTCAAATTTCTCACTCGACTAGACAAAACACTTGATTTTGTTTTTACAAATGACGAAGGAATATCTGAAGCACGTAAACGTGCACCGATCCTCAACTCGGATCACTCTATTGTTCGTGTTCTACCTAAAATTTACAGCAAAACACATATTAAAGTCTTCTCGCATCTGTCTATGAAAGCACAACAAAGATGCTACTCATCTGACAACTTACTCAATCTAAGGAGCATGTTACAAAATACTAACTGGGATTTATCCATGGAAGTTCATTAGATGACACAATTGTCAATATAACAGATTATCTTAAGTTCTGCCTTGATATGTGCTGTCCCAAACAAACACTATTCAAACGCCTCGACCGCTTCTCATCTCCTTATCTCAAACAACTTCGCAAGAAAAAAGAAACTTTATACAAATCCAAAGACAAGTTAGGACTCAAAAAGAATAATGCCCAGATCAAATCTGAAATCAAGAATCTGAATGCAATCTATAATGATGCACTTTTATCATGCAAATCTCCAATCAGCATGTGGAACCTTTTTAATGAAATTACTAGCAATAGTAAGCGTTGTAATGCTTTTCCCTCTTATGATGTTAATGCTCTTAATCATTCTTTTATACGCTGTCTTCTTCTTTAACTACTTCTAATGTTACCTATCATGTAGCTGAAAACTTTCATGACTTTAATACTCTCGAAGTTCTTAAATGTCTTAAAATGCTCAAGTCCTCACGTAGCCTAGGCCCTGATGGTATACCTGCATATATTCTAAAACAATGTGCAGATGTGTTGTGTTCTCCACTAACCAACATCCTAAATGCTTCTTTCTCCAAAAATATCGTACCTGATGCATGGAAAGACATCAAAATTGTCCCTTTCCCTAAACCTGGAAACGGTTAGAACGTAAAGTTCAGACCCATTGCCATCACTTCCCCGTTTCTAAAGCTTATGGAAAAACTAGTACTTCTTAAACTCGAACCCTCCCTTAAAGACTTCGAAGACCCCAAACAATTTGCCTATAGACAGGGTAGGAGTACATTAGACGCTGCAGCTCTCTTACACAACAACATCGTCTCATCATTAGATAAAGGTGCCAAATACGTCCGCTGCACGTTTCTTGACTTCACTTCTGCTTTCGACTTTCTACCTAGATATCTCCTGCTAAATAAGCTCTCCTTGACAAAAACTGAGTCCTGGGTCACTAACTGGTTGCATTCCTACTTCTCTAACAGAATGCAGTACACCGTGTACAAAGGTAAATCATCCTCCGCAGACGATCTGTCTGTATCCTTGCCTATCAAATGTCAAAGCGACTGCTCTAAACTTAATGGCTTTGTGTCAGAAATCAGCTAGTGGTCCAAGGAAAATGGTCTTACCCTAAACCCCTCCAAATGCCGAACGGTCAATTTCACCTTTAGGCATAAATCCGACCTAAACAAACTGTTTGGCTCTCACGAAGTATGCAACATAGACGGCACTGAAATAGAAACTATATCGGAAATTAAATACCTAGGTGTCATTCTATCTGCTGATCTCTCCTGGTTGTCTCATATCTTAGCAATTTCTAAGAAAATATTCTGTCTTACCTTCTACATCAAGAAGTTAAAACATTCTGGAATAACCCCCCAACCCTAACTCCTACAATTCGTTAATTCTCGCATCCTGCCCATTATTCTCTATTGTTCCCCCTTAGTTTTTCCCTGGCTACTGAAGAAAGACCATTACATATTACGCAGGATGTTAAATGTTGTCAGCAGAGTAAGCAACGTGCCACTTAACCAGCTTGTTGCTAATATTCTGGTTGACAGGCACATGGACTCATGTGAAAAATGGGCCAAATCCATTTTATCTAACTCACACGACCCTCTTCACTCACATCTCTCCCCCTGCATCTCATCAGGCGAAACCAGAAGCCAATATAGAAAACTATATGCTCGCACCAGCAAGTACAAAAACTCAACCATACCCTACTTAGCTCGTGTTCTGTGTGATAAAGAAAGCATTAGGCGTGACACCTATAATTCATTAAATAGTCAGTAGAACAACTGGATCTCGTCTTTCCAACTCACATCATCAATAGGTACAACATTTTCTTTCTTTCCTTTCCTTTTCTCTCTCTCTCTTTTCCGTTATGTGCTGCTTTGTTTCTTTCTCTCGCTTACGCCAGTTAATAAGACAGCTCCCACTTTTCTAACACCTTCAAACACTAATCAGCTTTACCTTTGCTACTGACATGCCAATGTATTGTTGTAATAATGAACTGTGGTTTCCTCAATCTATGTAGAATTCTATTTATTGATAATGTACTAACTGGATGCAATACTGTAGTAAAAATGCTGAGAATTCCATTCTGTATCACATGTACTGTTTTGGAATAAAGCAAATTATTATTATTAATATTATTATTATTCTCCCAAGTCACAAGGAACTCCGAAGTGGTCAGTGTAAATCAGGTTACACATCATATATCACGAGCACAGACGCAGTTGATGGTGTCTGCAATTAATAGAAAGGTAAATGGTTAAATATAATGATGTTAAGTTTTATTCCAAATTACCTTTATGTGCTTTATTCATGATAGTACCACTGAAAATAACTGTATTCCAAAGAAGTAACGCAAAAATTTTCAACAGGTGCTATTTCATAGCATATGCTCCTTCACATTAGATGGTGAGATGCAATCGGCAGGAAGCCTTGCTTGGCTTAATTTTCGCACCAGATGGCATTTGTCAGCCAAGTGGATCTTCATGCCTGAAGGGACTCATTTCGTCAATGACATTCGAGCACGTGTCATTCAGCGATGCAGTCAGAGACGTCACCACCGAGTTTTCAGACATTAGACTGTAGTCAGTGACTAGCATGCTTGAGTAAATAGCATTACTAGTAATAATAATACGCAGAATATTACTGGAAACAATACTGTTCTCTCCAAAGCAAGTTTCAGCAACGTGCTGCGCTTTTTGATAATTACTATTGGAAACACACATGTTAAGTCAGTCACTTCTTTTATAAGGGTAACAAAATTGTAGTGCGCGTCATGGATAGCATTTCCAACATGTTGAAGACTTTTGTCAACAGCTTCTTTCGCTGATTGTTGTTCATATCGATTTGACAGAGGCTAACTGAGCATATCGAAAAGTCCTATTGCTGCCACTGTCATGTTTTCCTTTTCATATCAGATTTTGGCGATAGCGATTCTCGTTCAAATTAAGCACATAACATTATTGAGTGTATACGTGCACTTTCTGTTGCGGTGTTGTAACTATATGCTAAGTCAAGACGTACACAGTGGAATGTAAACTTCCATTTGAATTAGAGTACTGTGAATGAAGCGATCCACTGATATTGTTAACCTTCATCGTGGATAATAGCACTTCGGAAATGCTCAGAATCTCCTGGTTGTGAATGTCACACAGTCTAAAATTGTGTGCAACTCAGCTTACATTATTTGTTTTAAAAATTAAGGTCTCATTTTGTAAATCTTCTCTGCGTTTTACTCCTTTTTGAAGAACAGGTGGTTGAGTAATACACTGAATCGAGTTGTCGCATGTTTTGATATTTAGTAATTCATTACAATACACACTAAAATAACCAAAAACACGTCAGAATGTAAAACGTAGACTTGAAGGTGGCAGAGATTACTTGCCCTCACAAAATAAATGTAAACAGGTAAGTAGTAAGTCGCCGTTTGATCGACAATCGTCTTGCACTCACTCTCAAGGAATTTGTCACAAGCAATTTATTTCTCATTATCCGGACACTCACAAACAAATTTCACATATCAATTTTCATTTACACATCATTTCTGACATTGAAAAAAATTGACACGTATTTCCACAACATTCTTCATCTGCTTTACAGAATTCGCCTCGTGGTTGACAACAAAATGGAAGACCGGTTGATTTCCAACGTCGACATTCAGACAACGGACAAGACTTCCTATAATAAGGATTGTCACCATCCATAATCGTACACAAACAATCTTCTCCTTTCAAAGAAAAGAAATACAAAGAAATTGGTATAACATGAAAACGGTGATGCAGTTTGCTTTGAAAATGATCATTAAATTGTCAAGAATGAATTAATCGGAAAATTATTGCGAGATAAAACATTCACATTACTACCTAAGATACACTTCTCGTCCCGATTTGTAGGCGACGTCAGTTTGACTCAAGTGAATTGTAGTCAGAGATCAAGGTCAATTCATAGTTGACAGAAATCTGACATTCACTTACGCACAATACCGTTATCAACTAGCATACGTTAAAATGACAGAGATGCAGAGAGTTTATTCAAAGCGGCGGAGCCTTCTCCTGCAAACATTGTCAAAATTCCTATGAACATGTGGATATCTATTTATCACTCTAATTCTTAGGAATGCTAATGATTATCTCCATTGTGTTCAATGACCAGTGTGTCCTGTGTGTGTGTGTGTGTGAAACCGACTTATTTACTTATTAGGACACAAATTTCACAAATTTTGTTCCTCGTTATCTTTCATGCAATGGATTAATGCAGACATATGCACATCAGTAAGCATACATTTCAACAGATCTATTCTCCTGATTCAAATATCCATCATGTGTACAACGATGAAAGAGTGTGATTGGCACACGAAGAGTATTCACTCAGATGACAGAAGTGTAGAAATGACAAAATGTCACGGATGTACCACAACGGTTGAGGAGAAGGTAACGAGCTCCACTGATTTGTGATCAGTAGATCATGAGAAGGAAAAATCTTCAGTGAAAAAGTAGCAGTTCTTCTACTTTAATCAACGAACTTCAGAATGAAAAGGACCACTGTGAACACTACACAACACATACGATTATCTGAAGTCATGACCTGAAACATTGATCTACGAGTGATAATCATTATTAGGGTGACTATGGTGGGGAAATGAACATTAGAAATCTGATGGACAGCACTGAATTGTGAATAGTTGAGATGCTGTTCTAACACAGAAGTATCCACTACTTATTCATCTGTTGGTGAACGTATCAATCTTGTGACAATTGGACCATAATTGGCGTTGTAGTGGTATTATTGAAATACAATTGGACTCAGAATAGTTGCTTGTCAGTTTTCGACTAATACCAAAAGTTCCTGCTATGCATATTTGACGCCCCCAAAGTCTGATGCAATCAATTCGTGCTTCAACTGATCTATAGTGTGCATCCCACTCAATTGGGAACTAATTCAGTGAACACAAATGAATAATAATGAGCCATGATATTCTAAACCTAACTTCACTGACACTGTCATCCATCGAGAAGCTATTCAGTTATCAACTTGGCTACATGCCAGACAAGATACAGAGCACGACGATGTACATCAAGCGATAAACAGGATTCATTGAGTGTACAGTTACACATGTGCAACAGACTATTTACGACATATAGATATCAACTGAAACGGAAACCACATCCAAGTCACAGCTATCCTATGGATTGAAGACAGAGATATACCGAAAAAAATCACAATGCTTTCCCATTCTTAAGAACATCAATATTTTTCACATATCCCTGCTATCGAATTCATCTAATGTAAACATGACCCTCCGAAATTGACGAAGCATCTCTCGCTCAAAAACACAATTCTCATGCAAGTTATCAACAGAGTGAAGTTGAAGTCTACCCTCATGAGCCCCTCTACATCAACGATATTACTACACAAAGTAGATCATCCGACATACAGAATAGCTGAATTGTAAATTAGGCATCTACAACATTTCAAACAATACCCAGCCGGCCTAATCAATACAAATCTACTATAATCACAGTATAATGCACATCACAAGGAAACATACCTGAAGCTCGTACAACCTGGTCGCCAGTTACCACAATTGACAATACCAATATCGTGAGTAACGTAGAAGTGTGCATAGTCAGATTATTATTGCCACAGGGTAAAGAGGAAAGCGACTATATATTTCCCACTGTATCCAAATGGTGGACATATCTATGCCATTGTGATCACACACGAATGAAGATTGTTCACTCTGGAACATGAGTGAGTATTTCGTTATGCATAGGGATTAGTGGAAACGAAGTCAGTGTAGTGAGATCAATGAGAATAACATGAGCATTCGTCACGTAATTTATCGTAATTGAATGTAACATTGAGGTTATACATGGTGTCCGTGAGTAGTTGTATTGTGTGCATTGTGGAATAGATCAAGTCAATTATTATACTTCTATTCCAATAGTTGTTTGCACACACACATAAGTTCTACTTCTTCAATGCACATGATCATACTGACTGTTCAAATTGTTATTTTAATTCTCATTTTGTATTCGGATGAATGTGACTAAAATATGGTAGACGCCCTGTGCATAATCTCGCTGGAAATAATAACAAAATATACATAACTCGTGGTTACACTTCAACGAATAATGTAACAGAATAATGAATAATTTGATTTCCATGTTACATGTGGAACATTGATCGAAAATGAAGAGGAGAGAGGAAGCAGTTGGGCGTTGACGAAGTCAGATCGACACTACTAGCCGTATTTGACACTTCGAATTGAATACAGACTTTCCGTGTTTTAGTATTCACACCTGCTTTTGAGTTTAAAATAATCTCGCTGAGAGTTATGTAGACGCCAGATTGAATTAAAATATCAGCGTAGTCTAGAGATATATGTCGACACGATATTAGGCACCACAATTATAATATCGACAGACTCGTCGACAGTCTCAAATACTATTTCGCGTGATAGTGATTCCCAAGTGGTGACGTCATTCACAATAGATCAGTCATATGCGGCGTTGAAGACGGATTCACTGAACCACCACTGTGAAGTGACTGAAATCCGGAGAATGCAAATGCTCTGTTGATTGCATTCACGGTTGAACACAGTTAAACTGGCACTGTCACATCCATGCAGGTCTCTTTGTTCAGAATCGATTCGAGACACAATCCCACAATTCGCATATAGTAGCGTTTCTCGGGAGAATGAGGTTAGTTGCTGTCTCATATTAGGGTGAAGTTTGTATTTACAGCAAAATCGAACACAACATATTGACGTTGAATCACATTTCAGATGAGTATGGAAATGGTGACGTTTTAAGTAGCTAGTATTCTAAAGAATTTGAAGTCTTTCAAATCATTTTAGAGTTTGAGGTTTTGTATCATTTAGTCGTTTGAACATTATGGAGAAAAAGATCCAAGTACGAGTTGTTGCTACGCATAGACCAGAACACAAAACACAGTCATTCCTCACAATCTGTGAATGGAGCTGATTCAAAATTGAAAAAGAGTAAACACTGATCAAGGAATACACTCTTCAATATCTTCCTCATCACCTTCGACAGCATTAAGCGCGCAATAGATAAGCATTAATTGTTGTCTGCAAGACAACTAATAAAATCCACTTTGCAATGGTCATTACTTGTGCATGTGCCTATACTCCCAGATGTCATGAAAACTGAATGGATGGGAAATCAGCAAATGTGAAGGATATATATGCTTGTACACCTGTATTAATCAACAAGTGATGTGAGTAATTGACACCCACAGGATGTATGGTTAGAGATACAATCTATGATGTGCAAAGTATTTATGAATTACTTGGTGTGTTGCGAACCAGGTTAATAATTATTTCCTCAAACTGTGACTGCACACAGCGAATTTTGTCAGTCTTGAGCGATTCATTGCAGCACTGCTGTTGTAATCATTAGGCGACTATGGACTTCTGATAGTTTATTCGGCAGGCGTGAAATGACGGTTAGATTTTGGCACTTGAGCAATGTCTTCTGGCTACCCCAGGTATTTGGATTACATTTTCGTTCAATTCGCTAGATCAACTTCTTCCTCGCAAACTCCTAGACACTCTGGAGCACATAAACTTAGTAATTCGATTGAAAGATTGTTAGAACTGCTTCAGAAGATGATTTCACTGTATGTCTGTGAGAGATTTTGTCTCGTCTGGTCACTGTTCTTTCCGATTTCGAAATCTCAGCCCTATGCGTTTGCGATCTTAGCTGAAGCTCATCACCGTTATACGTCTTCACAAATGATAATCAAATAATGTCGAATATTGTTTGATACGGAATGTGATCTACACAATGCGTTTCAATTGTCAGGGACTTCGTGTCAAGAGATACGATAAATCAATTTTTCGCTTTTGTCACCTTCCAGTTTCTTATGAACATCTTTCACTTTTCATTTCTTGTGGCATATACAGACTCACGCGCATCCTGAATCACATCTTGTCGACACCCAGCTCTCAGTCTTTAGCCGGATGTCGTAATCATATTCATGCTGTACTAAATAGGAGTGAAAATAGGGGATTTCGAATGAAGCCCTGTGCATGTCTTCTTCACAAATCGACGTTTGCAAATTATGTAACAATGCAGAAGTGCTTTGCTTTCGATTGAGTCCACTCAGAATCACTTAACCTTATTAGTCACACCGACTTACAGTTAGTGAATTTATTCGTGTCAATCCCACAAACCTCAGCAATTTTAAGCATCTTCCTTCTACCTTGTCTGTTGACAACACTCATGGACTTGACAGAATCTATATCATCTTGAAAGTCTTGAAGATTTTTCCTTATTCATCCATTTGGTTGTGTGTTCACTTGCTCGTCCGTGTTCTTTCAGTACCAGGATCTCTTAATACCTTGCCTACTTAACCAACTCTAGTAACGACATTCTAAAATGATGTTCTCGTTATGGTTTGCAGTTCTTTTGTGATTTTACTGTGTAGATGTCTCTCATTGTATTGCAGTAGCATTAGGAGGTGAATTCACTCGTCCTGAAAATATGTGAATAATAATATCCTCGTGAAACTGAGCCAATAAATAATATATAATTCCTATTACTCCCTATCTGAGCTATATTTACTGGCAATCATTGATATTCTGGAGACGCAAAAACGAAGACAAAGAGTTCAGAGGATGGTTGTGAGTGATGTTTTCTCCTCTAGTCAGTTAGATCATTTCAACTGCACAAACCACTGCAAAGATGAGTATTGGCAGTAAAAACTGATCCTTAGCTGAGTAGTTAAGAAGTCCCTTCACAATGATCTCAGTGTGCGATTCTTCAGGACCTCAGCTGCAGTTTTATCTTAAAATTCATTCTTCATGAATAGCATCTCCCTCAGCACCGTATGGTTTCTTCCGGGCTTTCGCTTTAATTTCCACTTATTCTCGACCAATACTTAGAGGATATTCATTTTCCACGAGAACCCGTCTGAGTCGCTTCTGTTCACCATCAGTTGTACTAAAGGTGCATACTGCAATTATTCTTGAGGATAAGTTGATAAAATTTCTCTTTCTTTTGAAAGGGACCCAAATATGAAAGTTCGTGTATTTATTAATCCATATTGGTTTCCTGTAGATTGATCATCAAAGAGAACCGTCAGATCTCCTTTTTAAAAGAAAATACAAAAAAATGGAATTCTGATTTCATCTCCGATTCTGTTGTGAAATGGATAGCACAGTAGTACTAGTTGAACTCCTCAGTTATCAATTCGATATGGGTATTAGCGTCACATATGATGAAAGTATCATCCATGTATTTTTGGTTCGAATGAAGACTAACGATAGTAGGACGTAACATACTATTCTCCAGACTTGTCAAGAAGCAGTCTGCAGGTAGAGAACTCATTGATGTCCCCATTTCCACTACATCTCTTTATCCATAAAGCGTGCTGCTGAACATGAATTGGACATTTGAAGTGCATGTAAATAGTAGTTCCTTCAGTTAATGTCTCGTAACACACACGTCTGCATAATTATCCTCAATGAATTTGCATAACAACCAAATGGTTTCAGTGAGAGGAACATTGGTGAAAAGGGACGTAACATCCATGGATATCATTTTTCTCCCCGGATACACAAGCATCACTTATTGAATCAACGAATGCAAATGAATCTGAAACACTAGGCTAACTGAGATTATTTTTGATGGAACATGTTATTTATGGATGGATGTGAGACATGAGATTTTATTCCTTTTAGGTAGACTGTTAATTACTCAGGCAAGAACAAAATCAGCCTGCTGTCTTGTGCACGTTCAGATATTTTGAGAAAATCTTCAATTTTTATTTTATGTAAAAGTGTAATCTGTACAACCTGAGTTCTTCTCTTCAGTTTCAGATAGAAAGAAAACCACGCACTCACTCGATGATGATTCGCTTTATTCTGTGTATAATTAAATTTGTTGTTGAAATATCCATCCTCCTCTATTGTAATAAAATAGTTTTATTCAAATTATCTATAAAAGCAGAATTGCAAAGAATTACTGAAGACCAACTCGCCTAATTTGTGATTTCTTTGAGTTCCTGATGTGCAAAGTTTATTTTGCCACTTGTTCGTTCACTACAGCATAACGTGCTCTTCAACATACAGCAGAACCCACTTATGATGTACACCACTTGTATAAAATCATGCCTAGAAATATCTTCGACCGTGATGAAGATTGAAGCGATGAATATAAAAACTGCAGATTTCGTTGTGTTCCAATGCAATTAAGAGTTTGTTCGAAACTATATCTCAGTTATCAGTCTTCAGCTCATCATCGACTAATAGATGAATGTCCTGCAGCTGTATTGAGAAGTCATGACCAGTGGCAAACAGCATGTAAACCTGAATTCGAATCTCAGTGAACTCACTGGTTCAGTGTTGTGCCATATCACACTAATTGGCAAATTCAGGATACATGCGTCAGTGAATTCTGTGTCTGGAAGTTGACTGGTTCACAAGCTTTGTCTCGTAACCTGAAGTTCCCGTGTTCGAAACTCTTGAGGCCAGCGGATATGCTCTGCTGAGATGTGTCGAATTAATGAAACGCTTTTTCACTGCTCTCTGGTTTCCAATCAACTGTGACTCTGTTGCTTTTTTTATGAAATCTACGTTCTCACTAATCCAGATAGTTACAAAATCCTACAGTTTAAGTTCAGAGAAGACAGTTTCGGGACAAAAGTGCGGGAGTAATATATCTGGTGAGGAATTTTTCCGGTGTGATGATTTCTCTTAGTATGAACTTCACTCTATCGTAAATCTCGTCCAGAATACTTTCATGATTGCTTATGATAACTATGAAAATATCCACATTAAAATCTTGACAAGATTTACCATGTAATTAGATGGAATATTGGGGAATTCTATCACAATATTAGTGATGGTGTAGGTAGGTGATTACGGTTTGAATGGAAGCACACGTTGATTGAGTGCAATCCGAACTCTGCCTAGGTTTCTCCAAAATCAAACTGAACCGTGACTATTCAGGATTTAGGATTCTTCTCACGAAGTCATGGATATATACATTTGATGCCTTAAGGAAACCATAAGTATGCTATTCCACATTTCTCAACCAATACCAATACTATTACTAAACTGTACATGATTATGTCTACCTGATGATAAATGTGGTTAGTAACATTGATGATACAAGTAAATGCCTTTTTTTAGTGAATCACGCCCTATTCTCTCTGCAAACTGAATGTTAGTCAAGTTGAAAGTATTTTATTAAATTATTTTACTGATGTATATGTTCATTTACATTATATTTTAATCAGATCTTTACTGTGTATGCACAATTCATGTTGGATTTCATCAAGATGAATAAGAAGTAGTGTAATATTTATGTGAATAGGTCACACTTCTAAGAACAAAATAAATGACGGTACAATCTTATTCTGTACAAACTGCTGCTCCTGCTTTGTTCAAACAAATGAAGAGATCGAGTGAACTTCTTGCTTGGGAACAATGGTGAATGTCCTCACTAGACCTCAATTGTTTTGTTTAATGCTTAAAAAATAGTTAACGAACATTGATTCGGCCTCATTCTATGAATGTGTAAATTTGAATTTTCGAAGGTGCATACACCAGATTATGAAGTCGTGAGAATACATCGATATGATCATGAGCAATACATTGTGACTGGAACGTGTAACACAAATCAACAGTACTCTATTGTTGAAGTTTTAGTGATAAGTCATGATCACTGAGATCCTTCCAGTCAGGTTTTTAGGATGGATGTCTCACCAATGACAGTGAATAGTGGTAGTGCTAAATCATGAATTAATAGAAGTTAGAATTCATGAGCCATTGAATTGGGTCCCAATGCCTGAATAGTATACAAGCTTGCCTTGTAACCAGTAGGTCCTGGATTCCAACCCAATGGGTGAGTACTGCCGATGATTCCCATAAGACGACTATGAAACATCTGTCCAGTACTCACTGCTTGTTTTGAATAGTTCTCTAACTGACATAAATCCGTTATCAACACGTAAAATCAAAACTAATCCTTACATACCAACTACAGAAAATATCACTGCATATGTTATAGTCCAAATAATCCTAACTAATATGAATTATTATTCTGTCACAAAAGTTCTACGCATACATTAATCAGATTTAGTTGCCTACATATTTCTAGCATAACGATCAGTGATCAGCGACTTTACGTAGCGATGTGTGATTTGTAGTAGTCTGATCATCTCATCAGTTTAATAACATGACTACAACAGAAACTAATCTGCTTTGATTATATTCACTCATGTGTGCTTACATTTCAATTAATTATGTAAATAGGTTTAGTTTTGGTAGGAATATGTCATCATATACGCAATCCAATTATGCTAAGTTCATTTTGATGGTGATTTATGCTTGGTATGTTATTTTTAATCACCTGGTTGACGGATAGTTTCATAATAAATCGTCTTTGATTATTCATAATCATTGTCCATATCTGGGTTATTAGTTGTGTGATTTGAAGGAATGTAGGAAGTTGGCCGCTGAAGCCTTCTTAGTACGCAATACAGAGGAGAGAAATAATACCAAAGGGGTCAACTTTTCGATGAGAACATCAACAGTTCATGTTTATAAAAATGAACCTCGTGTTGGTGGCAATTATAGTAGATAAGCCATTCCAATGGCGTGATGGTCAACAGAGTGGACATGAAGAACCTGCTTCCGATTTCTGATGGAGCTGCTGGTACATTTTACCGAAGATGTCTTGTGATCCCTGATGAATAAATTTAGAAAACGTGTATGAAATCACCCTTATAAACGTCTCATAGCCAGTAGCAAGGCTGGCAATAAGGGAATTTCGGCAATGAAGCAAGTTAGGCTTGAAACACAAAGTTCTCCCCGGAAGGTTATCAATCAAAAAATAATAGCGTGGAGTAAGTGATCGTCAAGTGTTCATTGACAAACATTAATTAATTGCTCAGTAATGAGAAAAGTCGATAGACAGTTATAGAGGGAACAAATTACTAACTGGATCAGACAGATACAGACGTGAATTATGTACATGAATCACTATGTAAGACAGACTTAAACGTACTTGACTTGAACAGAAATTATCTAAAAGTAAAATGATTGGAAACGCTTCAATGAAATACATTCGTTTGTTTGAAACAAATGTAAACAGAACTACTGAATACTGAACAGTGACTGTAGAAAACGAAAAGTCTCAATATCATCATTAGCAGCTCACTGACTTCACTGGAATTTAGCTAAGTGACGAGAAGGAAATACACCCGTTTGAATAAACTTCATAAGAAAAGAAAATGGAGGGATTCATAAGAAAGGATGACTTAACAGAAGGAAGAAAGATTAAAGCTGTAAATAAAATTTTGGTATTTAAGAAGAATAACTGATGGTGTCTCGTGTAATAGGAGTTTCGAGCTGGATAGATTGGATTTATGTCATACTATGGCATGTGAATGTGTAAAACTCATGATATCCAAGTGGTTACCTGTGTGACTGTCAATCCGTTAATATAGAAGCCAGCAGAAATCTTAGTAGTTTAATGTGAGATATAGGTTAAAGGCTGACGGGATTGAATAGACTCTGTTGTGGAGTGTTGGAAAGGGCAGTGGACTCCTTCTAAAATTTTAACATTATCTTAAATCGATAAATTCTATTGGCACATAACACAAAGATTTTAAAGGAGAAAATTATCTTATGTTCAAAATTGCATTATCACAAATGGTAGAGAAGTTTCTAATAAACTTTTTAAGCCAATCAGGTAGCCAAGTGTAGACTGTCTGGTTGAGATCTTTGGCATGAAAAGGATCATTTGTTGAGGCTTTTTAGTGGTATGAATCGAAACTGTTGTCAATGACGTAGGCGCATAGTCATCTTGTAATCTCTAGTATCCATTAAAACCTCCTGATTCAACATGTTACTATTCCTTCTCCCTCTCTGGCACATTTCTGCTCACTGGATGGATATCTTCTGAATATCTTCCTTCTTTAACTTCCTCTGATTTGTTTGACACATGAAATGTATAACTTCTATAGAAAGTTCTATATAGAATATCAGTGAAAGTGTCAAAAAATGAATATCCGTTACACTCTGTTGTAGCAGTTAGTAAATTCTATTAAAGAAGCACATGAGTGAATGAGTCACATTGCGAGAAAGATGTTTCTACAAACGCTTTGATGAGGTCATCAGATTGAACACTTTTCACTGCCACTCCATCAATAACGTACCCTAGATGTCCACTGGTGCATCAATATTATTAAGAAAATGTTGCCAGTGTTGTTAAACTCCAAGTGTATCAATGTGCTCACCTTTATTGGTCCAGAAGAGAATCTTTGCTGAAATACTTGTTACTTCAACGATGTGTATTCACTGTCAAATGAGAATGTTTACAAAACGTTGTCATGTCAACGAAAGAATATTTGGTATTTTCCTGTGTTTACGAAATCACAAAATCACATAGTGGCTACAAGTATCATTTCATTTCGCCTGGATGTAAAAAACAGAAAATTAACGACAACAATTAAAGAGAAGTAGGGAAAAATCCATATCTACTTCAATAAATAAAATGAAGTTCAGAGTAAATATTTGGCATATTGGCAGAGAAAATTAACCTGATTCATTCTGCTATACTTTATATCTACTAGCCATGGTTCGGACGTACATGGCGGATGATTTATGCCAAATAACATAACGCCTGATTGAAATACATCATCAGCGTAGTCGAGGGATACGTTTCAACAAGATATTAGGCAGCAAAATAATAATATCGACAGACTGGTTGACAGTCTCTAATACTATTTCGCGTGTGATAGTGATTCCCAAGTAGTGACGTCCTTCGCAATAGAACAGTCATATGCTACGTTGGAAACAGATTCAATGAACCCCATCTGTGAAGTGACTGAAATCCAGAGAATGCATCTATCCTGTTGCTGGCATTTATGGTTGAATACAGTTAAATTGTCACTGTCACATCCATGCAGGTCTCTTAGTTGAGAATCGATTCGAGGCACAATCACACAATTTGACCGTAGAAGCGTTTCTCGGATGGATGAGGTTAATTCCTGTCTCATATCTAAGTGAAGTTTCTATTTAAACGTATTCGAGCCCGAAATATTAATCTTGAATCACACTTCAGATGATTGCAGAAATGCTGACGTTTCTATTAGATAGCATTCTAAAGAATTTGAAGTCTACGAAAACATTCAATGACACATTTGTAGTATGCAACAACGGAAGTCCTGCCTCCTACCTACTCAGACTATTCAACAACGCACAAACAAATGTTGTATATACTATGAAAAATGAAAATGATGGAAAGTTCTATTTCCTTGACATTGCCATGCAACGCCTTGAAGATAGTAGCCTCTTTAGGTTGATTTACCGAAAGTTGACATGGAATGGACAATACGTACATCTTAATAGTTTTGTCCAAATAGCTGCAAACGAGCTTTAGTAAAGACTCTGTACTATAGAGCGAGAAAAATGTGCTCTACAGAGAAACTGGAGGAAGAATTCACGATTCTCGAAAAGGTGCTGAAAAACTACGGTTATCCTAAAAGACTCATTAACAAATTTGGAAGATGTGAAGGCTCAAACACCAAACAAATCACAGTTGGATAAAAGCCTGTCTTCATCCAATTAGATTTTCAAATTGAAAACATTGCAGAAGTGGTCTCAAGTAGAGTGAGAACGTCACTAGCCAGAGCCTATTCTGCATCTAATTTGGTTCCCGTCCATCAAACAACATGCTCTTTGGTGCAGTCTAAAGTCGATGGATACCCTTCTCATGTTAACTCCAACTGTGTATACAAATTTTCGCATGTATCTGCGGGAGCAGTTACATTGGGGGAACAGAAATAAGGGCATACCTCCAATTTTCTGAACATGTGCCGAAAAAATAACTTCTCACGGGAACACGCACTTACATCAATGCCATGACCACACATCTACTTGATTGATATGGGTCATGGGGTGGAAATCGAGAAATCTTTTCAAATTATCAATACGCAAAGGAGCTTCATTCTCCTGAAGTTTGCGGAAGCAATCTCTATCAAACGGTTTCCTTGCCCTGGTGACTGGATTTCTTTATTCGCTTATCTGATTACGTGATATTTGTCTTCAGACTTACCCCATTTGTTAATCTGTAATTTTGCTTGTCTCTTCTTTCTATGATTTGAGTTGAAATCAGTAAATTGTTACCTAATTTATGAGTCACTCTGCATCTAACGCTTATCCGGACTTGATTACGTAAGTTCTTTACCATTTTATGCATACATTTATTCTGTTTAAACTTGAACTGCCTGTATAAAAACAATATAAGTGCAAATTTCTGAGCACTGTTCACTAATTGTGGAACTTTCTGCCAACTGACAACATGTGAAATTCGCAGGTATGTGAAAACTTTTCATTACGTAAAACCTCATAATCTATTTGTGCTGTAAGTAGGCAGCTGATGAGAAGGCAACGAAACAAATGATGGTACCATGATATTCTCCATGTTATTCAGAACCTGATGATGAGGTTATTGAAAAGAGTATTCTTTGTTTAGTATCCATTCAGAATGCTGGAAATCATAATTTTAGGTATTGTTTACAATTATGCTTAATTGGCATAATAAAGACTATTGGACGCGCAATGTAATCCATAGATGTCCCTTGATTTATCAATAAATTTATAATGTGTATTTGGCGTGTCAGCTGCTACCTGCAGGAAACGATAAAAAGGCATTTCGGCTTCCAAAAGTAGAACAGTGATTTAGAAATATACGTTACTTTTGCCCCTAGTTTTCTCTCCCATTGAAATTTACATGCAAAGTAGTTTTATGCTTCGTGATTTATGGTTAACTCATCCAAGAAACTGAATCACGAAAGAAAGCTATGCAGATGCCTGGATGAATATTAATTCAAGTGAGATATCACAGATAAAAAGTAACGCTTTTATATACACGGTGTTTAAAAGTATTCATTGTTAAGTCTAGTATGCAATAAATAATAAGTATGCAAAAAAATAAGTCTCCCTTAGTAGATTATGAAGTGAAACTACAAATCCAGCGGAGTTCGATAGAAGTTTTGAGAATATTTACTAGCGCAATTGTCAAGAAACGTTTGGAATCTACTAAAATACAGTTTGATCTAGTAAATACTGTCATTACTTTTCTCTATGAGCGTATATTGTGCGAGTTACCCGTATGATGCAAATGAACATGCCACCCGCTACATAAAATTAGAATGATTTTCTTAGCATAAGGGAAACACTTCACAAAAACTCCACCTTAAACCTGTAAACATCAAATTGCTACAGAAGCCGTTTCTTCTTTTCATCGTGACTCAAAACCTATTGAAAGTCTCTCTGAGTGAAATTGGCTTTTTTCTCTATTAACGATGGAGAACGTGCATAATTGTGTTATAGAAAGTAGGTGATTTGATGCATCTCAGTCATGTTATATACTACTGATAAGCTGAGTAGTTAATCAGTCCTTATCAAGTATAAAGACACAAAACCTTGAGGTAAGCAATACACTCTCAGTCTATGAGTGTCTAAAATTGGAATTACTCACCCGAATACTCAAGAATGTAGATGTATGTGACAAGACTAGTTATTTCTTTGTTTCTGCTTTATTTAGTGACCTCATAAAACAATCTCTGTACCTGAATTCGTATCTAAATATGGCCTGGTTTATTTATTTAGTGAGAGGTAGTATAGCTTGGATATTCATTCGGTTCCTTAATAAAACCTCGATGAGTTTAATTTGAATCCTTTCTGTAATCAGAACTTCTGATAGTTGTGAGTGAAATGGTTTGTGTTTAATATTTTCTTTATATACACTTAATTGAATGGAACACAAACAATAACCTGATACGAAGGAATCTTTTAATCTCTTTACTTTACAAGGGATAATCTATAATAACTCTAAAGAACGAATGTCTAGATTAATGTAAGTAGTTAAATTGATTGATTATAAGGTGGTTGGACGAGTATCCTGCGAAGAAGTGGGTAGATTTAAAAACAGTGGCGAGAAAATAGTGAGCAGCTATAACCTCACTGAGGATGAGATTCCATACCTTAAGATCACATGCCACATAGATGTTTTTCTAGGTTGTTGAATGTTTGATGTTAGGCGTTAGTTAACTGGACGATAACTTATTCCATATTACATGAGGATAGATTAAGTATCAGTTTGTTCTGACGTATGATGCCCTCTTATTTTTCTCTGCAGCAAAGAACAGAAATCTAAATGCACTTGATCTGAGTAGGTTGTTTTGCATCATACATGACGAAGCGATTAGTAAAGCATAATCACAAAATCAACGTGGATAACTATTTTTCAACTACCACATATAATTCTCACTCAGGGTGATTATTGGAGATGGTAAATGCAGTTTGAATTTATCACATGCATTCCAAATTATTTGTACAGAAAATAATAGTTTATTTGCACTGCTGGCAGTCTGACTGTCCAAATATATTCAGCTTCCGAAAAGGTTGACAATGAATTAACATCATAAGGGATAAAGGACATTTCAAATACAGCCATTTGTCATTTGTATATGAAAATTAGGAAGGAAGGTGAAGCTTCAGACATTTTTGAATCCTATAAGAGGATATAATTTTCTTTGAGTTTGCATAATTCACTTGGTAATGAGTAGGAGTTGGCATGAAATCTAGGCGCTAGACAACCTGTAAGTTGACTAAAAACAATTGACAAATGTAGTAGTATTTTATTTGGAATCCGAATTGTCACTGTTACTTTACACATAAGCTTCAGGAAATTATTCAAATCGCCTTATTTGAAGGTAATTACTGGTGATTCAGTTCACTCGTTTGATATTATATTTAACAAGAACAGAATTCGATCGGTATACTTCATGCATGAGTTCAGCTGCAAGAATCCATTTTGTTTGTGCAGATATCTGCTCTTCATCTTTCCATTTTTGTGAAGAAGAACTGATACATGAAATCAAATTTTATTAATTGTTAGTAATAAGCGGAATTTGTCATGGTAAATGTTGTCATTATAGGCAAACAAAAGTTACGGAAAAAAGTACTTTATGGGGAGCTATTACTTTTCAGTTCAAGGGACAATTAGCCGTTGAAAAAGTAGTTTAAACCCACCCAGACATACTTGATAAACCAGCAGTTATGCTGCCTTTGCTATAATTACATTATCAGTTGGTTATGTAAAGTTAGTACGGTGATGACAGTTAGAATGATTCAACCATAATACGCTATCAATACTCTGATCAATACTCTCTCAAAGGTAACAGTGACTTCATTGACTAGAATGACCAAGCGTATGATTGCAAATTCGAGTAGTGAAACACTGAATCACATTACCTCAAAATGCTTGCTTGGTTATCTTCATGTGTGTGTATGATAAGGCACTGATTAAATTCGCACTGTACTGATATAATGTATCAATTTTCATTGAATGTCTCCACTGCGGTCATAGTTACACTGACGAACTACATACTCACCATTATTAACTGGTAATCAGTGGATTGTGTTGTTCCATCATTTACTTTGTGCTGATTATTTGTACTTGCCACTGAATTATTAGAGTCACTTTATTAATTATCTCTAACATGCATCTGAAAGCTGTACAGTTTATACACCATCACTAAAAGCTGGCATAATATGTTGCTTCAGGTAATCATCAAGTGCTCAGTTAAAGATTAAAATAGAGTTAGCAGTTCAAAACTAAATGTGGAATGGGTTATACTGTATTACTAAGATTAGATAATTTGAACAGTCGGAGCACACATCATACTCAACACACTGTCCGGTTTGACATCAGTCGAACTTAGGTATTCATTTTAATTTGTACTTCTTTTTACTGGTGTTAGGAGCAGGAAACCATTAGGTATTCTGCAAATAGTTGAAAAAAAATATTTCAAAAAAACACGAAATAAGAACCGGATATATAAGCGAACAATGAACATTTCAATTTGATCTTCTGGCTTAACTCTAATTTGCATTGCTTGATATATAAAATTTCAAGCGATAACAGTGGATCAATTTATATTAATAAATATACGTTGAATGTTCTCACTTCAGTAATGACAGTGATTATCCTGATAACAAAAATAATGATGATAAGGTTTATATGAAAAATGAAGGGTAGTTTAACTACACAAAGTGACAAAAAGGATTTAAGAATAATGAGAATAATTAACACCACCTTTTATTTTCTAATTTTCACCCCACACTATTCACCAATTTACGCGTGCGTGTGGACACATAACACAGGGAGGAGTAATCACGCTGTGCATGTGGAGATGAGAGAGCATATTCAGTAATGAACTTTGAATAATCAATAGTTAAAGGTGATAGACTACCAACTTTGTTGATAGTCAAATATCTAATCCATATGAACAATAAGATTGATGGTAACACAGCTTTTAAGGTCATCCGTAAAAATAGTCAGGGACGATTATTGAAATACTTTGAGGCAACAGCTGTTTATAAACTTATGCCACTATGGCTGTTCAAAAACAATTTATTATTACTCTTAACTTACTTTGGTAATCCGAATCTGATTGGATAAGCGAACGTATTGTTAATAAGGTTTATTCAGGTGTTGATAAGAATAACGAAGTCAGTAATATGATTATTTGTAGACTGACTACCAGCGTAGAGAAGCTTGGGTGTGCGTCGGTCAAGAAATCAACCCAGTACGGCATTGGTGAGCGTTGTGCTGCTGATGCACCGACGCACAATAAATGAATTGGATCCAAGCCCAGAAGTTGCCAAAAATTAAAAATGCAGTGGATGGTTAATCATAGTTTAATTATTTATCATAAAAATGCGAAGGAAATGGAAAATAGGAAAGGCTGAGTGGAATATTTTAATTAGAATTTACCTATGCCAAGAGAGAGAGACCAAGGTGCAATTCCATTAAAAAGGTTCGATGTAATGAGATCTGTCCACTTGATGACTACTGTCAATCAAATGAAACAAAACATAGTTTCTTAAAGACTTTATTTGGCCTTTTCTAAACCATGAAGGGAGATGTTCAGTAATACGTTTCAACTCTGTACCGAAGAATATGTCACTAATGAATTCAACATTCAAAGAAGACACACTGTAAAGAAATTGCAAATACTCTGAAATTTACCTTCATTGTATATTCTGTAGGAATAGTATTTTATTGTTGCCCAACATTATCCAATAACCTGGGGGACAGGCTACAGCATTTGATCTCATATATGTGAATCATGGGATTCAAATATTCCTATGAAACTACATATAAAGGTAGTACATTGCCTATTGATGCTTTGGAAAATGCCATCCAATCCGTTAAATCTACTCACATCCAATACTAAACCCTTATCTTAATGGCATGTACAAAACGGATAGTTTACAGCTTTCCTCAGTGAGACATTAATTTGGTTCATTAGACACTAAGTTATAAAATATAGTACGAATGTAGTTCATCAGCTTAAAGTCAATTAGTGAGTACCGGGTTCGAGTTCCACTACACATATTTTCAGTCAGGAAAACTCATGTATCATCCACGTGAGTGACTCCAAACTGCGTAGTAAATGCACCCCTGTTGATACCGAAGAGCAGAAACAATCAATTATGATTTGAACGTGCATTCTTCAATCTACTACAAGTTTATTTAACTACAACTTTTCGTATAGTGAATATCTCAAAATTATCATCAGAGATTTGACATTTAGCAAGTAGGAATAACATAAAACATAAATTCACCACAAAAGTCACCAAATTATTTTGTTTGTTAGTTCGGAAAATCATTTCATAAATAATGGACTGAAGTGAACAGATTATGTTGAAATTTATTCGATCAAAATCATTGCGATCATCCTTAAGTGTAATGGTAATTCTTTGCTCAGTTTATCGGCAAAATGTTTATCCATTATCACTTTGCCATTAAACTTAATTTATGAGCGTCATTACTTCAGATCAGTTGAAGTGACAGGGAGAGAATATTAACACAGAATTAAAAAAATATTTCAGCTGAAAAAAGTTTTACAAAATATCAGATGATCTGAGTGGTATTCATTTCCACTTGTTGTTGTATATGTTCTGTTCTAATGTTCTGATAGGATCAATGACACTCATAACAAATTCCAGCTGAAAGTATCATCAATCATCTGTCATAAATCAGCATATTTATGTTATGTTGTTGACATCTGGAAGTGTTTCAATGTATGTGTGTGAAGTAGACAAGCTGATGACATTGTAAACAGTCCTTTTACTTGTAGCTTATCCTATAACACGAACGTTTTCATTAAGTGTAACCAATAAATTAGAATGAGAAATTCATCAAGTTAGCCCACAGTATGACATTTGAATTCCTGATTTCTTTCAATTTTGTTTTGTATTTCATTGACATTTTAATCAGCATATGTGATGTGAGCAAAGTCACTTTTTATTTAACGATATTCCAGTGTGACGTTTACACATAAATCTACCAGATTTAGAAAGATGATTCTCAGCTTATAAAAGGTGGTGGAACTGCGTTTGAGAATCAGTGAAATCCATGAAAGGTAGATCACGGGAAATTCACCTCTTCAATGCTCACGATACTACTAGAAGGGATAATAATCCAAAGTGAGATTTTTAATTTGTGGCCGTAATAATTTTAGGAAGGAAGTAAACAAATGTTGACCAAGAATAAGGATACGTGTCACCGCCTGTAGACCCCCAGCAAATGAAAAGAAGAGGAATTTCATATAATATAAGTTTATTTGATATAATACACAACAATCACTTAACTGGATAATGTGCCGGACACTGTTATTGGCTCACAATTGTATAAGTGCGTTCTCACAATGTCACAAGATGCTTTATATGGTCTCACTACCTGCCATTTTTATTAGCATTTTTCGTTTGCTCAACATGCGCGTTTTGAGTAAGATGTTTTGACCATTTCGTCACCTATCCATTATTTTTACAGGGGTGCAACTCCTTTTATTTTGTCAACAAACAACCTCAAAACGCATTTCCATACCTTTCTGGAACACTGCACAGCTTTGAACTGAGCTTGCTGACCTAGTTCCTTTCTAAATATTTTTCGTCTTCAAAGTACGTAGCATAAAATGCGGCATGTCAGTCATAGTTTGGAGCTGTTTTGACAGAGGTGAAAAGTTTGTTTATAATTGTGGGATTTGCTCTAAAGTAAACAAAATATAATATGGAGAACGCTGTCACCTTTTCATAGAATCCAAATCTCACTTAGCACAATGCAAACACACCACCCTCGGTCTGCCTTATATCAATTTCTTGTTGCAGAGTTTGTTATATGCCTATCATTTGGTAGACAACCAACTACTGGAAAAGCATTTTCTATGAATATGACTCAATTATATCTGTTCTTCACGGGCATTTTAATTCTTCTTTCGAATATTTCTGATGGGGGACAAAATTAAGAAATATGATACTATACCTTTTCACAACACAGTGACTGCTAAGCATGCAAAATACGACTAAATGGAATAAGGTTTGATTCCAGGAGGAGAACTTATGTGAAATTTGTTTTCAAAGGTTTATTTTCATAGAGGATATAAACATATCCAAGGAAGAGTCTGTCATGGAATGATATCTGCCACTGAGAAAGGAAACCAAGGAAATCAAATTTGATGGATGAATTATCACCTGCTTGTCTGACGGTTGTCATCTTCCGCAGTCTCCTACGTTTTCAATGCTCATGAACACTACCACGACAGGAGACAGTCATTCTGCTCCCCCACTTTTCCCAGTGGTTCCCTAAGTGACGTCATTTGATGAAACGGCATATCTAATATTGTAATACGCTCACTATATGACTTAAAAATTACTCTAAGAAGTTATATCTCTATGACATGCTTCATCATTTTCTTATTTATAAAATCTAATATGCAACACAAATACATACGCAAATAATAAAGGTCAAATGGAAAAGACATATTGAAGGTCAAAATAACAATGGAGATCAACAAACAAATGAGGTAGATAATTGCACATTTGCCTTGGAACCATAAAAAAGTTTACCAAATGAAGTTTACTGTGGTGACAAACGCATTCATGTGAATAAAACATATTAAATACTAGGCCTTCCACGAACTGTAAGATACGCCCTAAACACCTTTTATATTTAGGTTTGAAAGATGTGAAAACATTGATTTTAAGTCATTTCTCATTAGAAGAAATCGGATTCCATTTGCTTCTGAATTTATTAAGGATTATGCTCATGAGGCTGTAGTTGCAAAAACCGACGATCACTCTTTTTGTATATGTTGCCACACGTTTACTTAGGCAGATACAGTGGGATGGACATAAAATAATGAATTTTGTGGTGTGTACTGAAAAACGAGAAGATCATTAAACGAACCATTGAAAATATTTTGAACTGTATTCTTATCCTCTCATTCATGGTGATTTAATTCCAGAAGTTTACGTTGTCCTTCCAGAAAATATCTTTAAGGCTTATTTCAATATGAAGTGAGTGCCATTTTTTTAATGTTTATTTCAGAAGAGTTTCTATAGCCTCTAAATTATTTATCTACCTTGACTTAACTATCAGGCAAAGTTGCATGAAAATAATTTATTCAGCATATTAGATCGAAGGAAAGTAGCACACTGGCGGCCCGCTTATAGCACTGATTTGCCTAAATTCTCATTCACCTTGATGCTCTTAATTTCCTCCGTTTCTTTCCGTTTTCCTACACATTCATTTTTTTATATATATGCATCATGCATTCATGTAAAGTTTTAACTGACTTCTAATCTACCGCTGTGTACTTCATGAAGACAAGGGAGGGAAACTGATACAAAGAACTTATTCTTATTTGAGGCAGAACGACCTACTGTCATGAAATATACTGTCGGCAAACATTTTTTACTGGAAGTAAATAATTCGCAAGAAATTAAGCTGAGAATTCTGCATTATGTATCAACATCATTTTCATATTAAAGTTGATACTATTAATAAACACAGAACAGTTTCCAAAAAGAATAAATCACGACCAACTCAAAACATGAAAAAAACCATGTAAATAGTGGACACAGATATATATTTATATATACAGACGAAAGCTTTTTATAATTGGAATCTAGTCAGAAGACTATTTTCCTCATGAGCAGATTGTGTTACGCAACACTTAGCACTGTGTCTGAAAAACCCTGTGGGACTTCTCTGTTTTCTTATTTTTCCAGATTTGCATACTTTAAATAAGGATCACATCATTTCTTTGAGCCATATCATTAAATATTGTGGTCAAGTCTAGACGTCTAAATACGCAATTTATTTTTCTTAAATGAGTTACAGGATGCAGTAGACAGAATGAAAGGATTTCCACATATTTACTCTGTATTTCAACTTTAAAGAGAGCCGCCTATTGACAGTATTAGTACTGTTCCACGCGTTCAGTATGATTTTCTGTTGATATTCTGGTAATGAATCTAATAACTCCATTCTGACACGCGAACGTTTGACGCCATCTGTGCTAATACCACAGGGAATATCGACAAAGGACTGAAGAACACCCTGTGAGCAGGATAAAACATTCATCTGGGACTCCATGGCAAGGCCTAGTTTCAGACATATGAATCCAAGTGAGTATATGTGCAATTAGTTGAAGATTAATTTCAGATATATATACAGGACCAAAAATTAACGACAACAATTAAACAGAAGCGGGGAAAAATCCATATCTACTTCAATAAATAAGATGAAGTACAGTGTAAATATTTGGCATATTGTAAAAGAAAACTAACCTGATTCATTCTGCTATACTTTATATATACTAGCCATGGTTTGGACGTCAGTTGGCGGTCAACACAGACCTTCTAACAAACATAGGGTTGAAGTTACTTCACGAACAACAAAATTCCAAAGTCACGATCAGCAGGACGGATTCGAAAGAGGTCAGTTCATTCACCTATCTGCCTCTCTCCCAAATTTGAAGTTGATTTTGTCGTCGTTTTCTTTCTCAGTGACTATGACCAAACATCTCATGGAGAAATGTATCCTCATTGTATTCCTAATGTTTCAATAGTAAAGAAAACATTGTCAAGTGTGAATGAATTCTTTCCTGATTTGAATAACTGATAATTGAACACTCGAGAATGAGGAATCATCCGTCAAAAATGAATAGTCATCTACTGTTGACGAACATGGTCATTGCAATCAGAGTCTATGAAAAGTTTAATGGCCTTGATTCCTACTCATTCTCTTCTCATTTTGTAACCCTGAAAGGCAGTGTCAATGCAACCGTCTCCTGACATTAATTTTCTCTAAATAACTTACACAGTGAATAATGGAATCTGGAGTAAGAGTCTACAGATACAATTTATCTGGTACAGTGAACCGGTGACGAATCAGCAGAATAAACATTCAGCCTGATGAGTGCAGTTAGAAACCACTATATTGTCATATATCGGTAGGCATCAGTTATTACTCGAATTCCTGTATCGTTGACTTCTACATCTATTGTCCTAATTTCCAGGTACAGACACATGCATGCGTATTCCTGTAATTCCTAAAGCTGAGGTTAAGTTTTGCGTGGTAGTCCACAAATTACAATGTACATCTCTCATTGCACAGGCCAATTCACACTCAAATTCGTGATGCATGTAGACTGAATGTGGTTATTTCATGCATCAAATATCCATCTGTAATATCCGGGTTTTTTTGCTACGTTACGCAGTCATTTCGACAGACGGAATGTAGGCAGGAATACACTTTAATAATCACTCACTATATTTGTGAATTCTAGAATTGCCTTCATTTATCTTCATTTATCAATACAAGAATTGACTACTGGTCGCTGAATACGGCTTTGTATGCATCCCACAGGAAATACTCGATGCAACGCATTCAAAGCCAGTGAAGGAATGTATTCAACCGCGAATTTGTTAATCATATGCTGTGTAGATTGACAGTGTAATTTCCAGTGAAATAACTACATGAAGTCAGTATTCACTGAGACCACTTGATCAGCAAACTCCTGTTAACACATTTACAACTAGCTAACTGATTTCGGAGATACCGTGAGATAGGCAATTACTCTAAATTATTGAGATGTCGAATGAATCTGTGAATTTGTAATCAGAAAACAAGGAATTTGGCAAAAGTGATTTATTTCTCATTATCCCGACACCAACAAACAAATTTTACATTTCAGTTTTCATTTCACACATCATTCATGGCATCGAGCATTTTGACATATTTTTCCACAGCAGTCTTCATGTGTACCACAGATTTCTCCTTGTAGTTTACAACAAAATGGAAGACCTGATGATTTACGAAGTCGACATTTGGAAAAGGGACAACATGCCCTGTAAGATTCTTTGTCACCATCCATATTCAAACAATAACAATTTTCTCCTTACAAAGAAAATAAATACAAAGAAATTGGTGTTACATGAAAAACGGTGATGCAGTTTGCTTTGAAAATGATCACTAAATTGTCAAGCATGAATAAATCGATAAATTATTGCGCGATTGAACATTCACATTACTACCTCAACATCACTTCTCGTCTGGCTTTGTAGGTGACGTCTGTTTGACTCAAGTGAATTGTAGTCAGAGATCAGGTTCAGTTCATATTTGGCAGAAATCTGCCATCCAATTGCGCACACTAATGTTATCAATTAGCATACATTGAAATGACAGAGATGCAGAGAGTTTATTCAAGACAACCAAGCCATGTCCTGCAAACCTTGTCAAACTTGATATAAGAGTAAATCCTGTTCACTGTTGTGCAGTGTAATTCCATTATGGTTGAGTTTTGTCTTGATAAAGTCTCGCAGTGTTATACAGTAATTTTTACTGATGACGTTCCGCGTACAATTTGTAGCTCATAATCATAACAACGTGAGCAATAAATTGTGCTCTTAACGTCATCAGTAAAAATTACTGTATAACACTGCGAGACTTTATCAAAACAAAATTCAACCATAAAGGAATTACACTTTACAACAATTAACAGGATTTACTCTTATATCAAGTTGGTTATGAGAAGGAAAAATCTTCAGTTAAACAGTACCAGTTCTTCTTCTGCAAATACCGAACTGCAGAATGAAAGAGACTACTGTAAACACTACCCAACACATAACATTATCTGAAGTCATGAGCTGAAACATTGATCTACCAGTAAGAATTATTAATAATGTGACTAAGGTGAAAAAACGTACATTAGAAATGTGAAGGATGGCACTGATTTGTGAGTAGTTGAGATTCAGTTCCAACACAGCAATACCCAACATTTATATATCCGAATGTGTTCTGTTGGTGAACGTGTCAATCTTGTGACAACTGGACTATAATTGGCGTTGTGTTGGTACTAATGAAACACAGTTTGACTCAGTCTAGTTGTTTATCACTTTCAGACTTATATCAGTATTTTATGCTCCGCATACAGTTGACGCCATCGGATTCTGGCGTTCACAATTCGTGCATCATCATTTGAATATGAGATAACGAACACAAATCACACTGCATGAGGCACATTTCACTCACAATCACCTAACTAATATCAACACGCAAACAAGTGGCTGAATAGTTTAGCCCGGATGACAATCATGTGGGTTGGGTAATTTTCTTCGATTTGTGTGATGAGGGATAAAAATATCAGATGGTTATGAGGGAACATGAAATACAGGTAAAATGTGATTTATCTCAACTAAATCAGTTGGGGAAATTCTACACGTTAATGAAATGCGCTGTCGCCGATTTTGAAATAACCAGTGATGCACATGCAGTTGTGAATAACAATTTCCTGAATTGTCAATTTGCAAGCTTGCTGTTCTAACTAATATTTACAATAGCATATATGTCAACGCGACGCACTCGCTGAAATGATGGTATATTAGGTTCGCGAACATGGTGGGTGCATGTCCGAATGCAACTCTCTTCATCGAAGAGGCACGATGATCGCAATTCTAAAGATGTAAGATATCCACCATTCCGTGTCGCAAATCGTTTACACACAAAACCCTCACAACATGGCTTTGATACTGAGTTCTTACAAATTCCACCAGAGGCTGCGAAGTTGGAATCTTTGGAGGAAAAAAACTCCAATGAAAACCAGAGACAATCTGCAGGATGTTTGACAAGCAGTTTTATTCTTTCTGTCGACTTCTCAAAATTTCCATTACACCTAATTAGATGAACTTGAAAGTTCTGACGGAGTGAAGTAATAACCCTAAATCCTTCATAGACAGATATTCAAAATGTGAATAAACGGATGAATTGAAATCTGTTGGTAAGAATTAGGTTATTTACAGTGGTGATTGCTTCTTGACAAGAAACATGGGATAAGATGGAAAATATCCTCATTAGTCATCGTATTCATGTTGAACAAGAACTCATGTTCATCACTGATCGGGGCTTAGGATAAAATAGAGGAATTATACTACTAGAATTATGCATCCTAGATCGTTTCTATTGTTTGCATCGTCATATATGTAGGAGAAACACCCATCAAGCTAAATATGAGCGTGAAAGAGCATTAGCGATGTCTGAATATGGTTTCAAAGATCTCTGCAGACCTAAAGAAGCTAGAAAACAGATCAGCGGTCACACTGCATTCGATGGAAAGAAGAGACAAATTCGGCTTTGATAGGACTAAGTTTCTGCGAAAAGGTTTTGAATCATACAAACAAAAACTGATAGCAGAAGCCCTACATAAATGAGTGAATCTCAACAGTTTGAACAGCCGTGGAGGTCTGACGTTGCTGATGCACGGTAAATCCTTATTAATAAATTACAATGGATGTCTATCGATAATTATACATACTTGATATAAATTCCTGATTGTCTATATCTTCTGATGGAGAGACTTAGAAATGTTTTACAACTGTTTAACAAAACATTCATAAACAAGTCATTGTATACTGCATATGCACATATATTTTCATATTCAGTTATCTACGATCATCAACATTCAGTTGAACGTAATCTGATGGAAAGTACACTCTGTTAAAAGTGTACAACTAAAATAGACCAACATCTGAAAGTGTAAATATCAACTGGTGCACAACCCACATCTATGTCACAGCTTTGCTACAGATTGGAAACAATCCCAATCCTTTCTCATTCTCATGAGTATCAATATTTCACACATATCTCTGCTATTTTATTCATCTAATGTGAACATCACTCTCCGAAATTAACGAAGCATCTCATGCTCACAAACACAATTCTCATGCAAGTTATCAACACAGTGAAGTTAAAGTCTACCCTCGTGAACGCCTCTACATCAACGATATTACTACTAAGCCGACATTCAGAATAGCTGAATAGTAAATTAGGCATCTGCCAAATATCAAATAATACCCAACCGATCTAATGAACACAAATCTACTATTATCACAAAATAATCCACATCACAGAAAAACATACCTGAAGCCCGTACAACCTGGTCGCCCATTGCCACAATTGACAATACCAATATCGTGAGCAACGTAGAAGTGTGCATAGTCGGATAATTATTGCCACAGTGTAAAGTAGAATGTCATTATATAGTTCCCACTGTATCCAAATGGTGGACATATCTATGCCATTGTGTTCACACACGAATGAAGATTGTTCTAACTGGAACATGAGTGAACCTTTTGATAATCACAGGGATTAGTGAAATTGTAGTCCGTGTAGTGAGATCAATGAGAATAAGACGAGTATTCGTCACGTAATTTACTGTAATTCAATGTAACATTGAGTTTATACACATTGTCCGTGTGTAGTTGTATTGTTAGCATTGTGGAATAGATCAAGTCAGTTATTATAATTCCAATACAATAGTTGTTTGCAAACACACACACACAAGTTCTAATTCTTCACCGCACATGATCATACTGACTGTTCGAATTGTTATTTTCATTCTCATTTCTTAATCGGATAAAAGTTACTAAGATATGGTAGACGCTCTGGCCATACTTTTGCTGGAAATAATAACATAATTATATAGAACTCGTTGTTACACGTAAGCGAATAATGTAACAGAATAATGAATAATTTGATTTCCATGTTACATGTGGAACATGGATGGAAAATGAAGAGGAGAGAGGAACCAGTTAAGCGTTGACGAAGTGAGATCAACATGACTTGCAGTATGTAACACTTTAAATTGAATGCAAACTTTTCGGCATTTTAGAATTCACACCTGTGTTCGAGTTTCAGATAACATTGCCCAGCGTACTGTAAACGCCTGATTGTTATACTTCATCAGCGTAGTCGAGAGATACATTTCAACATGATATTAGGCACCACAATATTAATATCGACAGACTTGTTGACAGTCTCAAATACTATTTCGCGTGTGATAGTGATTCCCAAGTAGTGACGTCATTCGCAATAGAACAGTCATATGCCACGTTGGAAACAGATTCATTGATCCACCACTGCGAAATGACTGAAATCCGGAATGCATCTACCCTGTTGGTGACATATACGGTTGAACCCATTTAAACTGTCACTCTCACATTCGCTTAGTTTAGAACCGATATGAGACTCAATCTCGCAATTCGCACATAGTAGCGTTTCTCGGATGGATGAGGTTAATTCCTGCATCATTATAAATTGAAGTTTGTATTTACAGCATATTCGAGACCGAAATATTGACCCTGAATCCCATTTCAGATGAGTACAGAAATCATGACGTGTCTATTAGATAGCATTCTTAAGAATTTAAAATGAACGAAACCTTTCAAATCATTTTAAAGTTGGGTTAATATATCAGTCTGCCATTTGAAAATTATGTAGAAGAAGATTCACGTACGAGTGGTTGCTCTGCATAGACTGGAACACACAACACAGTCATTCCTCACAATCTCTGAAAGGAGGCGATTCAAAATTGAAAAGAGTAATCACTGATCAAGGAAAACCATCATCAATATCTTACTCATCATCTTCAACAGCTGCATGCGCACAATAGTCAAACAGTAATTGTTATCTGCAAGACAACTAATAATATCCACTTAGCAATGGTCATAACTTGTGCATGTGTCAATACTCACAAAGTTCATAAATAGTAATTGAATTGGAAGTCACGAATTGTGAAGGATTCGTTTGTACACCTGTATTAGTCAACAAGTGATATGAGGAATGGACGCCTTCAGGATGGATGTTCAGAGATGCAATCTATGCCGTGTAGAGTATTTATGAATTTGCTGACGTAATGCCTGCCGGCTTAGAAATAATACGTGAGAATTTGATTGCATGCAAAGAAATTTGTCAGTCTTGAGCAATTCATTACAGCATTTTTCTTTGAATCATTTAGCAACTAGTGACTTCAGAGTGTTTATTCGATAGTCGATAAATGACAGATAGATTTTGTCATTCGAACAATGTTTCCTTGCTTCCTCAGGATTTTTGATTTCGTATTCGTTTAATTCGCTACTTCAACCATTCTCACGCAAACTCGTAGATACTCTGCAGCACATAAACTTATGACCCTAATGAATCGACCGATAGAACTGCTCCAGATGATGATTTCAATGCATGTCTGTGAGAGATTTTGTTTCGTCTGGTCACTGTTTATTCCGATTTCGGAATCTCAGCCCTATGCGTTTGTGATCCCAGCTGAAGCTCATCACTGTTATACGTCTTCACAAATAATAATCTAATAATGTCGAATATTGCTTGATACGGAATGTGATCTACACAATGCTTTACAATTTTTAGTGGCTTCGTGTCAAGAGATACGATAAATCAGTTTTTCGCTTTTGTCACTTTCAGGTTTGTTGTGAAAATCTTTCACTGTTCATTTCTGGTAAAATATAGAGAATCACGCGCATTCTGACTCACATCTTGTCGACACTCAGCTGTCAAACTTCAGCCGGATGTCATAAGCATATTCATGCTGTACTACATAGGAGTGAAAACAGTGGATTTCGAAAGGATCCCTGTGCATATTCTCTTCCTGAATCGACTATTGTAAACTATGTAACAATGCAGAAGTGCCTTGCTTTCGATTGAGTCCACTCAGAATCACTTAACCTTATTGGTCACTTTTCACATCGACTTACAGTTAGTGAATTTATTCGTGTCAGTCTCACAAACCTCGACATCCTTCTTTCCTCTTGTCTGTTGACAACACTCATGGACTTGACAGAATCCGTATCATCTTCGAAGTCTTCAAGTATTTTCTCTATTCACTTATTGGGTTGTATTTTCACTTGGTCGTTCGTGTACTTTCACTGCCAAGATCTCTCAATACCTTGCTTACTTAACTGCCTCTAGTAACGACATTCAAAAATGATGTTCTCGTAATGGTTTGCAGTTCTTTTGTGATTTCACTGTGTGGATTTCTCCGGTTGTGTTTTAGTAGCATTAGGAGCTGAATTCACTAGTTCTCAAAACAAGTGAATAATTCTATCCTTGTAAAACTGAGCCAATGAATAATATCTAATTCCTATTACTCGCTATCTGAGACATATACCTGCAATCATAGATATTCCGGACATGCGAACACGAAAGGAAAGAGTTCAGAGGATGGTTGTGAGAGCTGTTGTCTCGTCCAAACACTTAGATCATTTCAACTGTAAAAACCTCTGCAAAGGTAAATATAGGCAGTAAAAACTCATCCTTAGCTTAGCGCTAAATAAGTCTCTTAACGGTGATATGAATGGGGGATTCTTTAGAATCTCAACTGTAGTTTCATCTCTAAATTCAACCTTCATGAATACCAGCTGCCTTAGCACCATTTGGTTTCTTTCGTGCTTTTGCTTCAATTTCCAGTTCTTCTTGATGAACAGTTGGAGGATATCCATTTTCCACGAGAACCCGTCTGAGTCGCTCAAGTTCACAATCAATTTTACAACAGGTGTATACTCCAATTATTCTTGAGGATAAGGAGTTGATACGTTTTCTCTTTCTTTAAAAAGCGACCCAAATATGAAAATTCATGTATTCACTATTCCATATTGGTTTCCAGTAGGTCGATCACCAACGAGAACCGTCAAATCTCATTTTTAGAGGAAAATCTAAAAAAATAGACTTCTGATTTCATCTCTGATTTTTTTGTGAAATGGATAGCACAGTAGTACTTGTTGAACTCCTCAGATACCAATTCATTGTCGGTATTGTTGTCACATATGATGAAACTATCATCCATGTATCTTTGGTACGAATGAAAACTATCGATAGTAGGCCATAACATACTATTCTCGGAACTTCTCAAGAAGCAGTCTGCAAGTAAATGACCCAATGATGTCCACCTTTCCACTACAATTCTTTATCTACAAAGCGTGTTGTTGAACTTGTATTGGACATTTAAAGTGCATCTTAATAGTATTTCCTTCAAGTAGTGGCTCGGAACACACACTTCTGCATAATTATCCTGAATGAATTTGCATATGAAGAAAATGGTCTCAGTGAGAGTAACGTTGATGAAAAGGGACGTAACATCCATGGATAGCACTTTTTTTCCGGATACACAAGCATCACTTGTTGAATCAACGAATTCAAATGAATCTGAAACCCTAAGCTAACAGAGATTATTTTCCATAAAACATGTTATTTATGGATGGATGTCAGACATGAGATTTCATTTCTTCAAAAAAAACTGTTTTCTCCTCAGACAAGAACAAATTCAGCCTGCTGTCTGGTCCACGTTCAGATATTTTGAGAAAATCTTCTTTTTTATTTCCTGTGAAAGTGTAATCTGTTCTTCTCTTCAGTAAGAGATAGAAAGAGAACCACGCACTCACTCGATGATGATTCACTTTATTCTGTGTATAATTAAATTTGTTGTTGAAATATCCATCCCCCTCTATTGTAATAAAATAGTTTTATTCAAATTATCCATAAAAGCAAGATTGCAAAGAATTGCTGAAGACCAACTCACCTAATTTGTGATTTCTATTAGATCGTGAAGTGCGAAGTTTATTTTGCCACTTCTTCGTTCACCACAGGATAACCTGCTCTTCAACAAACAACCGTACCCAATGATGATGTACTCCGCATGTATATCACCATGCCTATAAATATCTTCGACCGTAATGAAGATTGAAGCAACGAATAAAACAACTGCAGATTTCTCCTTGTACCAATGCCATTATGAGATCGTTAGAAACTATATCTCAGTTTTCAGTCTTCATCTCATTGTCAGCTAATGGATGAATGTCCTGCAGCTGTATTGAGAAGTCATGACCAGTGGCGTACAGCATGTAAAAGTGAATTCGAATTGAATTAAACTCACCGGTTCAGTGTGGTGCCATATCACACTTATTGGTTTTGTACAGTGCTATCTGGTTTCCAATCAACTCTAAATTAGTTGGTTATTCGATGAAATCTACGTTCACACTTATCCAGACAGCTACAAAATCTGACAGTTTCGGAACAAATGTGCAGGAGTACTTCATCTGGTGGGGAATTTTTCGGTGTGATGATTTTTCTTTATATGAAGTTCACTCTATCGCAAATCTCGTCCAGAATACTTTCATGATTGCTGATGATAACTATGAAAATGTCCAAATTAAAATACTGATAAAGCTTACCATGAAATTAGAAGGAATATTGAGGAATTATATCACAAAAATAGTGATGGTGTAGGTAGGTGATTACGGTTTGAACGGAAGTACACGTTGAGTGAGTGCAAGCACAACTCTCTCTAGCCTTCTACAAAAACAACCTGAACTGTGACTATTCAGGGTTTAAGATATTCGGCAGAAAGTCACGGATATATATCTTTGATGCATAAAGTGAAAACCATGAGTAGGCTATTTCACATTTCTCAACCAATAACATTACTATTGCTGAACTTTACCGGATTATGTCTCCCTGATGAATAATGTTGTCAGTAATAATGATGATACACTTGAATGCCTTTTTCAGTGATTCAAGCCCTATTCTCTATGCAAACTGAATGTTAGTCAAATTGAAAGTATTTTATTAACTCTACTGATGTATTTGTTTAATTGCCTTTATATTTTAATCACATCTTCACTGTGTTCGCATACTTCATGTTGGATTTCATCGAGATGAATAAGAAGTAGTAGGAAATTTATGTGAGTAGGCGATGCTGTTTAGAATAAATCTTAAGTAACATTTGAACATGTTCAGGAACGTATTTCTATTTCAAAAGAAATTGGTTTGGTTGGAATTTTTCATCCTCCTTTCAAGTAGATAACTTGAGAAATTGACTGAATGCTGACTGTACAGTTCACAGGCGATTTATCTGCCAGTAGGTATATTCAGTCTGTGTGTGTTGTATAGCTGATAATGGGCAATATGAATTCCTGTGTAATTTATGTCTAACTTATGCATAAAGTGAATCGTAGACATATATTTAGTGCATAGAAACCATAAGACTGATGGCAACACAGCTTTAAATGTCATCTATAAATATGGTCAATAGCGCTTCTTGAAATACGCTGAGGCTATAGCTATCTTATAAAATTAGGCCCTTATGTGTGTTTAAAAACAGTTTTTTTATTACTCTTAGCCTACATTGGTATTCCTTATTTGATTAGATAACCAAACGCAGTGTTAATAAGAATTATTCAATTGGCGATAATAATAACAAAGTTGACAACATGTGTATATGTAAACTTACTACTAGCGTGAGCATGGTTTAGGCCTGCGTCGGTCAAGGAATGAACCCTGTACCTTGTTGGTGGTTTACGAGCTAAGCTAAGGGACAAAGAGAGACAAAAAACGGACATACTACTTTTATATGCAAAACTGATATTGTTTTCTTAAATCCCCAAAGCTTGGGTTTTGAGTATAAAAACGGGTTCAAATTACGTTCAGAAGGTTCAATGGAATGTGATGGATAACTCTGAAGGCACTCCTTTTGTCCACTTACTGACTGCTATAAATCATTTGAGATGAAATAGAACTTCTTATGCACTTTACTTGGCCTTTTTGGGTCCATGTATGAAGATGTTCAGCAATATGTCTCAACTCTGTGCTGAAGAATATGTCATTCATGAATTTATCATTGAAAGGAGACACGCTATAAAGGTATTTCAAATACTCTGAAAAGAACCTTCTTTGTATCTACAATAAGATTAGTATTCTATTGTTGCCCAACATTATACAATAAACTGAAGGACATGTCATCGAATTTGATAACCTATATATGCATCTTAGGATTTAATTTCTCTTATGAAGCCACATATAAAGGTGGTTCATCGCGTGTTGTATCCTGATAAAAGAAAAGAATATTATCCCTTGGATCCTAATGAGTGTCAAGATAGACAACAGTCACTTAATACCTGAGGGATATTCAATCAAAGGTCGACATTTGTTGTAGCTTTAGAAAATGCCGTCCACTACGTTAAATCTGTTTACAGCTGACATCTAACACTTTTCTTAAGGGTATGTACTGAACGGACGGTTTACGACCTGCCTCAGTAGGACGGTGATTTGGTTCATTTGACACTGAGGTATGAAGTATAGTGAGAATGTAGCTCTTCAGCTTAATCTTATAACTTTCAATTAGTGAGTACCGAGTTAAAGTCTCACTCCAGATTTTTTCAGTGAGGACAACTGATATTTGATAAACCACGGATATCCACACGAGTGACTTCAAACTGCTTGGTAAATGCACACCTCGTGATACGAATAGCGGTTAAAATGAAACATGAATTGACTGTGCATTATTCATCCCACTACAATTTCATTTAACTACAACTTTCTATGTAGTGAATATCTCAAAATTAGTATCAAAGATTTGATTTCTCTTTCCAAATATGAATAAGATAAAACATAAACTTATCAGAAAAGCCACTAAATTAGTTTGTTTTTCCTTTGACTTTCTGTTTTTTAAAAAGATTATTAATCATGATACCTACAGGCGTTTGGATATTTGAAAAACAGTGAGATCAGAAATTCTGGGGCCTACCCAAATTTGGTGAAATTTTAAATGCAGAAATTTGATATTACTGGTTTTACTTTGCTGTTGCTGTCATCGTTATTATATTTTGACAACTAATTCAATCTATCACTTTCGGAAAATTGTCTCATAAATAACAAGCTGAACTGAATCGATTGTGTTTAGTTAATTTGATGAAAATCATTGCGATCATCCTAAAGTGTAATGGTAATTCTTTGCTCAGTTTATCGGCAAAATATTTATCCATTATCACTTTGCCATTAAACTTAATTTATGAGCGTCATTACTTCAGATCAGTCAAAGTGACAGTGAGAGAATATTAACACAGAATTAAGAAATATTTCAACTGAAAAAAGTTTCAAAAAATATCAGACGATATGGGTGGTATTCATTTCCACTTGTTGTTGTTCTTTATGTTCTGCTCTACTAACACATAATTCAAAATACTGGCAATCAAATTAGAAGTATACGCCCTAAGTGAAGGAGGCATACATCTACTATTCTTGTTCTTTTGATATGATTAAGGGGCATGAAAATAGTTTAGGAGTAAATTTTACGTACTACTTATTAAGAGAAAGTAATATATCAGTGTAAGTGTGTATAAATCAGTGTATAGGTGTATCAAACATTGGAATAGATACACTGTATCAATATGAGATTGACGATTGCAGTGTAATAGGGTGGTAATATCCTCTCCTCCTCCTTTTGATTTCTCGTCAATCATCCACAGTCTACCAGACAAAATGGTCTTACATCCTGTAAAGAGTAAAATGAATTCATTTAATTTGTGAACAAAAAAACAATGTTGACCGTTTAAGCTTGTTAGTCTAATTAGTAAGGTATTCAAAGGTATTTCTGTTATGGTATTTTTAGTATCACTTGGTTTCACACAGCATTCTGGTACAACAACGAAAATTTCTGCGAATGATATCCGTGGAACAAATTTAGCAGTCAGTCAATTGATATCAGGTGTGCGTCAGTGTGGGATCGAACGCAAGATTGTGTGTATGGTCGATGAGTATCCAAACCACTATGTCACCAACACATACATTTCTAATATGACAGTGTTTTTGGGTCAGTTGGTGCTGAGAGAATGATAACGAACTTATAGATTACCGAAAATCATTTACATGGACATAAAGATAAGTTGGTAAAATATCGTGATTGTTAAAGAAATTTAAAAAAAGTATTGTCAACTGTTTGATTGCAGTGATTTGATTGCTTGCAGTTATGCCCACAACCTGAAATCAGTTAGATAATCACTGGAAAGTCAGAGAATGCTGAGAAGTTGTTTCGTCCTAGTTCAGTTCTCCTCATCACTACACATTGTTAACTAAAATCGAACTGTGAGAACGAAAAATTCAGGAGTCTCCTGCCTAACAAATATGCAGAAAAATAGTCGTGAAGAATTGATTATACACTGAAGAGACCATCAAACGACGTCAAGTGTCAGATCCTAGGGTGGAACTCGACTTAGTAAGAACGAGTTAGACGTGGATTCTTATGTGGCATTTACGAGATGATGTGTAGAGTAAATGAAATATCACAAGCAATCGTGATGACAGCTAAAATTGATGACAGCAAGTGAAATTCGTCCTACTTCACTCCCAATGACTGGCTGGAAAAATAAATATCTTATCTAGAAATTAATATTTTATTCCATTCTCATTAGATTTGAACTAGTAATATGAACTCATGAGATCCCAACCTTATTACAACTCGCATTCTATGTAGTTCCCATTCATCATGCATTTCATCACGACTAGTGTTTCCGTCTAATAATCCCTTATATAGCCAAATCATGAGTTAAGAATTTCAAACAAATTTCAAAAAAGTATAAAGATCGTGTATACTTAATCGTTTCATGAAATACATCGAGTTTATTTTATTAGCACTACATGTAATCCTCCAGTTATTTCATTTCCTACAAGTATTCATTCATACTTCATAGGCGAGTTGTTTTCATCCGTAGGTACAATGACAACTAATTTCTGCTTTTTGCTGCATAAAAATCAGCAGGATACTATTTGTTCTAATGAAACTGACGGACAGAAAGTCCTTCACATAAAGCCAGTTTGATATATGCACAGTTAAGTTAATGAGTTTTGATGATGTTAATGAAACTCCACTTATAAAAATATTCAGACATAAAATATCATCGTTGCTGTGGCAGATTTACTTTTTCTCGTCTGTGTGTGTGCATAATTTTAAGAATGAGCATTTCTGGAAATGTAACAAACTGTATGAAATGTGTAACCTGGAAATAATAATTGTTACTTCAGAATATTATTTTTGACCTTGTAAGTTTTGTAGTGATATGAAAATGCAGTTTCATGAAGTTCTTAGTCATTCGAATGTTGAATGAACTTTTGAGGTAATATGTGAAAAGGATATGAACAACTTGTGTTTACTTGCATCCCATTAAGTATTCATTATATTCTTCAAATAAAGTGTAAGCATGAATTGTCTTAGTTCCATTTTGTATGTAATTGAATAATCTTGTGATTTCAGAACTCTTTTCAGTTTCGTGAGTTGAATTCACCAAATCAATACAAAACCTGTTTGCTGCTTATCTCTGACTTATCAGTCTTCATTTCACATTATATTGATTCAGTCTGATAGTGTCTGCAGTCACTGAGTTACTTTGAAGTACACGATACACAGATGCAGCTTCTTAGCACCTTCAACCGATTTCAAGATAAATAATAATACGTACATTTGAGCAGTGTTCATTGAAAATTCCTTGAAGAAATGACGAAGCGACAATCTTCAGCGACTAACTTTCAAGTCAACTCTGGCTGATGTGCATTTTTGATATTAATTTTTTCCAAACATCTACAACTCAGTGAATGATTAGTGTTCATTATGTAGAGATAAATACACTAGTTTTTATTGGCCAAATCTGTTCTAACAGTTTTATTCATCAAATGTGAAACACTCCTCTTTTTTCCTAATGATTCTGTGATATTCATTGAAATTGGATAAAAATCCTATGAAAAAACATTTTCTAGATTTTCAGACCACTTGTATTTGAAACTAAATCATAGAATACACACCATATTTATTTCACATATTTTAAACAATGAACCTGGTTTAATTCGAAATGGCCTGCACAACACGTGATTCCTTTCAGCATTCATAAATAACACTAGACACTTCAACGACTAGATATTTGGGGAAGAAAGGATAAAAAATTCTAGATGATAACGGTGAATTTCTCCTTATTCACTAATTGAGATGTTTTGCTAAGTGAAAAAGTGATTCATGGTTCCCAAATCTTTTAAAATGCTGGTGTTATACTACTGTTCATGAAGAAATAATTAGTAGTAAATGTTAAGGCGATTTACATTTCAAAATTTGCGCTAACTTTTGCTTATGAAGACGATGTATCAAGTAGAAGGATACTAGTCCCATACAACTTTATGCAGAAGTATAAAATATCAATCTCACATTTCACCTCAATACAACATATTCCATAGTACTCTTGATATTGTTAAAACGGCCTTGAACATTTAATGTCGGTATTATCATATAATCGTTGCCCACTCTGCCTATAGGGCTAAATCACAATCAATCGTTGAAGAATATCTGATCTACTACTAGCAGTCACTTTAGCAAAGCATACATTATAGTATTATTATGCATATTTCAAAATCAGTGATAGACTGGTTTACAAGTCGTATAGTTTGTGAGATATTACTTAGAGCAAACAGAATAGTATTTTCAAACGTCTATGAATGTTTACAAATCGTTAAATAGCTGCATCTGTAGAACAGTCGGACATGATTTCCATATGTTAAGGCTGGTTAATAATTACCTTACTTTTAAGACTCCATCCTGAAAACCATATTCACTTTAAAGGAATCACTTCATCAGTCATTTCAACTCATAATGAATAATTTCTAGTAATTGACCTAAAGTTTGCTTATAAACTGATGAGTATTGCTTGATTAATTGTGCCAGACAAAGAGAAAAACCCTGATCTAGTGAGATCAGTCTTTGTAACATTAAGTAAGCAACTACAAAATGAAGTTATTGAATGCATACTTCTCCCAAATATTTGCATGATTTAAAATGTAGAAGGGTAAAAGCATGCTTTTGAGGGTTTTTATAAACATACATACCGACTTCCGTTTTCTGAAGTGGAATCGATTCAGTTCACGGAAGAAACTGATTGAGCAGTTAGGGTATTTCATCCTTGTCGTGTTTTTCTGTTTATTGACCGTTAAAACTCAGTTTTGAATGAAGGTTAACTATAAGAATGTGCTATTGTTACCATAAGACAAAATTCCTGAAAACGTTTAACCAAAAGAGAATTTATGGTCTGATTAAAAGCATATAATTACAATATATTTTTATATAAATTAATTATAGATAATGCTTCTGCTATCGATTTATTACTAAGTCCTCTAGTTCCGAGTAGAACGCAGGGTTTCAAGGGCGTATCTTTACTTCGCAACTTAATGTAGGCTTTCACTTCTCTCCTCACTTGGTGTGCTGCTTGACGCTGAATTCTTCTCCTGCTTAATGTAAGCGTTCTACACAAGAGTCTGAATCGTCTTTTCGATTGAATGTCTCTTCGCCGTATTTCATTCATCTCCATTACCCCCTGCATATTTGTTCAGCTATGGTCTATTGCAAGAATTCATTTTTATTCATTCTTTCTTGTAGGGCATCTGATCTACCAGATTGAGCTGGAGAAGTGTTGTTGGGAGTCTTTAGTAGCCCATTGCTAATGCTTATCGTGACGTGAGAATTATCTGAGCCATTTAAAAGCATTGAGATGCTTGACATTAGTATGCGCAATTCAGATCATTTTACTTTTGCTGAATGTAGCCTATCTCCCAGCCGATTTCAGAGTAATGAGTGTGTTTCATACACGAATTCCCTTTTTTATAAATTGGGACAGAGAAAGAACAAACAATGGTGAAGAATAACATCGATCCATTTATTTCATTAATTCTCATTAGCTACATACAACCTGTTATCTTTAATAAATAAACGTCAGCGTAAAATCAAACATACTTCTGTCTGTCAACAATCATATTATAAGGTTATTGTGATACCTTTCTTATAGTGGCTAGCCTCGACATCTCCACCCTATACGATCTCCAAATAAACATTCCTGAAACGTATGTTAGATGACTCTAAGTGATTTGAAGAGAGGTGAGAAGGAAACAGTACTCAAAGTGATTGATTGGAGACCTTATCACATCCAGCTAACAATTTCATCGCTCATCTGTCATAAATCAACAAAAATAATTTTACTTATGTTGTTGACATCTGGAAGTGTTTCAATGTATATGTAGAGTAGACAAGCTGAAAACATTGTTAACAGTTCTTCTGTTTATTGTTAAATCTATAACATAATGGTTTTCAATTTAGTTTAACCATTAAATTTCAATGAGATATTCATCACCATACGATGACATTTCAATTATTGATTTATCTTACTTTTGTTTTTTATTTCCGTGACATTTTGCATATGCATATGTGATGTGAATGCAGTTGTTTAATTTGGGATATCCCAGTGTGACATTTACATTATAAATCTATCAGCTGTGAAAAACTGATTCCCAGTTTATAAAAGGTATTATTATTATTGTTCCCTTGGGTTCCTAGTGGAACATAGGGCTTCAACTGCACGCCTCCACTTGCTTCTGTCTTGTGCTGTACTTTTCACTTGCATCCATGTTATTCCATACTGTTTCAGTTCCTCATCACACGATCTTCTCCATGTCACCCTTGGACATCCCACTCGCCGCTTCCCTTTCCGGTCCCACTCGAGCTATGGCCTGACGCGCGATGTAACCCAACGGCCTCCTGAGTGAGTGTTCAATCCATCTCCACTTTCTCCTGCATATTTGTTGGGCGATTGGTTCCTGTTTCGCTTGTTCCCATAGTTTCTTGTTTGTGATTCTTTCCGGCCATCTAATCTTCAGTATGGAACGAAGACAGTTGTTAATAAGGGTCTGCAACCTGTTGAAAATATTCTTGGTTACCCGCAAAGTTTCTGATCCGTATAGAAGAACTGACTGACTTGACGTTTGTATTGAAAATCCGAATCATTTTGTTGTTGATGGTGAGTGACGAAGATTTCCAGATTGGTTTCAGGTTGATGAATGTGTTTCTCTCCTACGCGATTCTCGATTTGACATCCTCGTCTGTTCCTCCTGTAGTTGAGACAATGCTCCCTAGATAAGTGAAAGAAGAAATCTCTTCCAAATCCCTCCCGTTGATGGTGATTGTCGCTGGATGTTGCTGCTCCTGTTGTTGTTGTTGGTTGGTTATTTTCATGACCTCCGTCTTGTCCATGTTCACCTGCAGTCCTGTCTTTGCTTCTTCTTCGATCAGATTGTCGGTTTTTGCTTGTAAGTGTTCGATTTTGTGTGACATCAAACATAAATCATCTGCGAAATCCAGGTCTTCTAGGTTCTTCACATTGGTCCTTGATATCCCTGTCTCCTCGTTTCCAACTGTCTGACGCATGATCCAGTCCACCACAATTAGGAATATCATTGGTGATAATAAGCACCCTTGTCTGACTCCTGTGTTTACTCCAAACGCTTCGCTGAGTTTTCTGTTGTGGATCACTTGACATGTGCCGTTGTCGTACAGTTGTTGAATAAGATTGATGAATATTTGGGGTTCACCGTAGTACTTGAGTAGTTTCCAAATTACTTCGCGGTCAATGCTGTCGAAGGCCTTCTCAAAGTCTATGAAGTTGAGGAAGAGATTTGATTGCCATTCCATGCTTTGTTCGATGATAATGCGTAGAGTTGCAATTTGGTCACAACATGATTTACCTTTCCTGAATCCAGCTTGTTCTGGTCGGAGTTCTGTATCCAGTGCGTCCTTTATTCTCTCCAGGATGATGCGACTCAGGATTTTACTTGGCGTTGACAGGACCATGATTCCTCGCCAGTTCTTGCAGAGTCCCAAGGCGCCCTTCTTTGGTAGTTTCACGAGGTAACCTTTCCTCCAGTCAGTAGGCACCTTTCCCTCTTTCCAGATCTTTTGCAATAATGGAGTCAGCATATCTGCCGTCGTTTCTGGGTCCGCTTTCAGTGCTTCCGGGGGTATTCCATCTGGTCCAGCTGCTTTTCCAGCTTTCAGAAGCTTGATTACATTCATGACTTCAGCTTTCGTTGGAGGATTGGTGTCAACTTGCAGTTGTGTACGTGCTGTTGTTGGTATTTCTGGACGGGTTATAGGTGGTGGTCGGTTCAAGTGTCCTTTGAAGTGATCCGCTCATTGTTTAATCTGTCTTTCTTCTTTGGTAATTGGGTTCCCTTGGCAATCGTTTATAGGTTTCACTTGTGTTGATCTCTCCCCGGATAGAGACTTGGTTATCTGATATAGTGTCCTTAGGTCTCTTTTGCCTGCTGCCTTCTCAGCTTCAGTGGCCAGATTGTCGTAGAATTGTCTTTTGTCCTTCCTGGCACTCTTCTTCACTTCTTTGTCCAGTGCTGTGTAAGTTGAGTTCAGCATCTCTTTCCCTTGTCCATCTTTGCATTGAATCATTTTCTCTTTCACCATTCTCCTCTCCTCTATTAGTTTCCAAGTGTCTGTTGAGAGCCATTCCTTGTCTTGTTTCTTCTTCCTTCCTAAAACCGTTGCACAGGTCTCGTTGAGAATCACCTTCAGAGAGTTCCAATGGTCTTCTTGACATGATTCCTCAGTGGTGCCACGTAGTGTTTACTGCTTTGCTTTGACAGTTGCAGTGAAAATGTCTTTTGTGGTTGTGTCCTTCAGTTTTTGCGTGTTGAACTTGCATTGTGGCCTATCCTTGAGGCTTTAAGCTTCACCTTGAAAGTCCCTTGTACTAGATAGTGGTCTGAACCCACATCAGCTCCTCTCCGCGATCTTGTGTCCAGTAGGCTCCGCTTCCACTTCCTTGAGATTGAAATGAAGTCTATCCGCTTTTTGGTGTGTACATCTGGTGAAATCCATGTTGTCTTATGTATATCCCTGTGTTTGAACACACTGCCACCAATCACCAAATCTTTGAAGGCGCAGAAGTCTGAGAAGAGTTCACCATTTTCGTTCATTTCCCCGAGGGCCTCACGACCCATGATGAGTTCTCTTCCTCTATTGTCTCCTCCCAGTTTCGCATTCATGTCACCAATCAGGATTTTGATATTGCTCTCAGGGACGTTGTCCATTACTGTTTGTAGTTGACTGTAGAAATCCTCCTTCTTCTCATGTTCTGAGACGTTTGTAGGCGCGTAGCATTGAATGATTGTAACCTGTTTTCCTTTTGAGTTGAACCTGGCTGTCATTATCCTGGAGGAGATTGGTTCCCACTGCATGAGAGCTTTAGCCGCTGTTGGTGCCATCATGATGGCTACTCATTCGGTGTGCTCGTGATTGTTCTCTGGGTGACCAGAGTAGATTATTGTCTCTCCAGTTGGTAGTTGGCTCCTTCCACATCCGTTCCATCTGCTCTCGCAGATCCCCAACACTTCTATTTTATATCTCCTCATTTCTGCGGCTACCTGAGCAGCCTTTCCAGTTTCATACATTGTACGAATATTCCACGTCCCCATCCTTATTTTTGCTTTCATCGAAAGGTGATGAAATTTAATATGAGATATAGTGAAAACTGAGTGAAGGTAGATCACGTGAAATTCAACCTGTTTTGTGCTGACAATATTGCTACAAAGAATAATAACCAAAAGTGAGATACTAAATTTGTAAGCGTAGTAATTTTAGAAAGGAAGTAAACAATGTTTTACTAAGAATTATGTTACATTTTTCAGTGTATTTACGTGTACTTGTCTGTACACCTCCAGCAAATGAAAAAAAACAGGAATCCCATATCTGATGAGTTTATTTTGATATAATACACAATAATCACTTAACTGGATAACAATCCGGACACAATTATGTGCTCACAGTCGTATCAGTCGTAACTCGCGTCTGTTGTGCTGTTTGTACTACAACTTTTTCGTTTGTTCGACATATGCGCTGTTGCATCATTTGAGTCGCAGGTGTTTAGTGCTGATTTGGTGAACAAAGATCCAGTATCACATTTAAGTGACAAAACACGGCTAAATATTTCAATGTAAATGACGTTTCGCGTTCAGTGACATCGTCCGCTAAATGTCTTTCAGCCACCGAAATCACTTTCATCATTCTCTGGTACCAGAATCTATCACTACAGTCGGTCTCAAGTATATAGTCTAACAACAGAAGACAAGGGCTAGGCAACAGATCGTTCATTTAGGAAATCAACACATATTTAAAGATTTTCATGTAGATTATTATAGATCATTGTAAGCAAACAAACACAGTCTCCTGATCGGTGGTTTCCCGCTGACCGTTAATCTTTCATCTCTTTGTGGCTGTTTTCTTGAAGTTCAGATTATCTATCTGTGAACTGTATCCACCTACGGAAATTCTGCTCTGATTGGTTGTTGAATCAGTCTTTGTTCTTATTTTTCTCATGACACATATATTGGGGACGCAAACATTGACATAAATTACTGTCCACCAATTCTGGCTAGCAGCCAGGTATCACCACAACAGGATGATGAATAGGCTTCACGTAAACAGATTTGACATCATGAAGAATCTTGCAAAGATGAAAATCTTTATTGAATGTGTGACCGAAAACCAAATATATTTTGTAATCAGTCCGAAAGTGCTGACTACTTTACTTATTTTCATTTAGCCATATGTGTCATCTCTTATTTATTTTTCTTTATTTTTAAACAAATTTTATTAGGAAAGATACGAAAAATACTCATTTCATATAATCAGGAACGCAAAACTCAGAAAAAATGATCACTTTCCGTAAAGTCCCTTTAAAGGTCTACATTTATTTGAGGTGTCTATATACTCAGTGTTTATTAACTACATAGTTCAGCGTTATTGTCAGTTGGTGATAAAATAAATCAAATTGTATGGGTAAAAACAATGTTTCAAGGTAGTAAATATTCTGACGTAATCTGGAGGGTTGAGAACTAATTATTCAGCATGATGGTTAACAGAATTTTCGGAAACTAATAGTGAATCAGTGATTGAAAGATACGTTTGAAATCTTGGATTCGGTATGCCAAGTCAAAATATTTGAATCAACTATGTCTTCGATGGACGCCGTTTTGTTGTTCGCCAACGCACCCGTAAATGGAACTGTGAAGCACCTGTGTGAATAATCATAATAATTAATAATAATCTGAGTGTTAGTGTACTCACCGGGTACATGAAACCATGGATACTGAGACGTAGACTGAATTTCGATTTTTTGTTTATTGCTTCAATATACCAATTGAAAGATGGAACAGTGATGGGCTATCCGCTTCATTAAGCGCTTGCCAGTCAGTGACAGGTTTACCTTGAGTCCAATGTCCTCCAGTTAATAATCAGTCATTCCATTGATTACACGTGATACACGATGACATCTCTATCATCATATATTAGCAGTACTGTTATATACCACTGTCTGACAGAAGTAAAACATCACAGGCCGTTAGATTCCGTCACTGTAGTTGAACAACCAACGGACTTGCTTAGTTGCGTAGAGGTTAAGATTTCGACTTCGACTGATGTCACGGGAGTGTGTTGGAGAAAATCTTAGTAACTGGATGAAACAGCATTCTCTTACTCCTTGATTCTCCAGTGTGATTCTACTAGGCGTCGATTTGTGACAATAAATGAAACCAGCGAAGTTCCTGCAACCCAGTATATATTTATTTTATATATATTTAAGGAAATCAGAGACAGAACATTTAAGGCTGTATTCAATTAAGGCAAAGACGGAAGCTTTTTATAATGTGGAAAGAAGAAAAAGCCTCTAATCAGAAGACTATTTCACTCATGAGCAGATTGTGTTACGCAACACTTTGCACTGTGTGTTTGCAAAACCCGGTGGGACTTCTCCAATTTTTTATATTTTCAGATTTGTAAACTTTAGATAAGGATTGCACGATTTCATTGAGCCATATCATTAATTAGTGTGGTCTCGTATAGACGTCTTAATACGCAATTTATTTTTCTTAAATGAGCTACAGGATGCAGTAGACAGAATGAAAGGATTTCCGCATATTTACTCTCTACTTCAACTTTAAAGAAAGCCGACTATTGACAGTATTAGTACTGTACCATTCGTTGGGTTTGATTTTCCGTTGATACTTTTGAAATGAATCTAATCCCTCCTTTCTGACATGTGTACGTTTGAAGGCATATGGGCTGATATCACAACCAATGTCACAATAAGCCTGAAGATCATCATTCCAAAATGTGGAAGAAAATATTCTAGGACTCCATGACAAGCCACAAATAAAGAAATATGAATAGTGTACCTTCCACGTGCGATTAGTTACAAATAAGTTTCAGAAAGCGAATTCATCCCTCAATTCAACTGTCACAATTATCTCACGAAATGTGATGATTTTAGCTCGTTGAAACTAATTTTCTTCAGCTTATCATCTGCTACAATTTCTACTTGATGAATGCAGAGTACTCAATCCTGAATTTGATTGGTCATCAATCAGTGTCATGTGTGTAGTCCTATGTTTGGTACAGACAAAATTTGATCAGTCAAGCTTGCGATGTAACCACCATGCTAGGTGGCTCGCTATCAAGGTATACTCAGAATTCCTAATATTAGATCGTTGGGAGCGATCGGCAGAAACACTTACATCTATGTTACATGCTTCCTGGTTCTCGAATTTCCGAATGGATATGAGTTGCTGCAACGTTTCAAGTACGACTTGCTGACGAGTGGCAACACATACCTAACTTAGGCCTATGGCTGCCGGTTGACTGTTTCCAATTATCTGATAACAGGAATAACATTTCTACTAATGAGAATTTGACGTCTTAGTTGAATTAAGTAAAAAGTCATTTTATGCAGTTAAGACATGACTTCAAAGACCAAAGTAAGGAAAAATAGTGAAGAGCATGGATATTTCCCTGTTTCGATGGAGAAGACTCAGTCTTCGAAGAAAGCACAACTAGGAAATAGCCTGGATTCCTAAATTTCTGTAAACTAAACACTACACATTTGAAAATACCCTGGCAACACACATCATCGAAATGTACACCTAACAACCATCATCATTCTATTGGAATAACAAAACTCAAAAGAGACGAATAAGCGTGATTCACTTTCTCTTCAATAATAGTAGGTGTCTAAATCTCTTATGTGAATATCATTTTCAGCAGCACATCCATAGACACCAGCATCATCTATAGTCACAGAATTGATCTGAAGTACTGCACTTGACCAATGTGTCCGATCCGTATCAAGGGTATAATTTAATTAGCCACATAATGAGGTGAAAGCTGTGCAATTAAACCAACCAGCTCAGAGGAAAATGATAACTAACGAATAATAATATCAATGGTTTGCATTGATGCAGACTAACTGAGGATCTTTGTTTTGACTTCCTATACCAGGAGACGTTTGGTGGTGGTGGATTAGAAATTGTTTTGCATAATAAACGAACGGATAAATCGATTTGAACATAGACAACTGCATTGATTCTTACTATTGGAACAACTAAATAAGAAAATGGATAGACAATAATACGAAAAATGTAACTACGAAAAATTAGTAAAACTACTATTAAAGTCTGCTGGACGAAGTGACACCTTTCAAAATATGTAACACTGACTGAAAAGTGCTTCAAATAAACATGCCTACTACTACCATTCCACTTTGTTTAAAGCAGTTCCTTGCTATATTAACAGGAATATTTACGTTCAGTCTTATACGTAAAGTAATTCCCCTGAATCTTTTTGAATACAGGCATTCGTTCAAAAAATATGCGAATACGTCATGTAAGTGTGTTGCTACGATCAGTTGTCACTGCACCTTTCTCTAAACATGTCATTGAATGCAATGCTGAAGACACGACTGATGTTCCTTTGCATATATATATATATATATTTATAGGGTAAGCGACCATCTGACCACCGAACCACTGACACATATTGAAGTATATATTTAATTTGATTCAGCGAATTCCTATCCTTCTATAGAATGTACCAGTTTGTTTAGTGAACATATGGAAAAAGTAGTTCAACGTCTTGTTAATTAGCTAGAATTTGTCTGTGGAACTAAAAGAGGATGTCAAACTGAGAAAGAACACACTGGTATTTCAACTGATTTTCTATAGTTTGGTTTGTAAAGGTTAGTTATGTTTTCAAGTTGGTCACGGATTGATATCAGTTAGAGAACTATTGAAAACCAAAGAATACTGGACAGCTGTTACATCCAAGATTGGGAATCATCGGCAGTACGCACCCACTGGGATTTGAACCCAGGACCTCCCGGTTACAAGGCAAGCTCGTATACCACTCAGCCACTGCAACCCGATCTAATGGCTCGTGAATTCTTACTTCTTTAACTGATATCAATCCGTGACCAACTCGTAAAATATAACAAACCCTAACAAACAAAACTTTAGAAAATTAATTTGATGCTCGCTAGTGACTTGCTACAGGATGGAGTTTCCTGGAGTTCTAGTGAGAAGTCGTGACCAGTGAGGTCCAATTAGATGTCACGTGTATGGATGGATGTCCCAACAACGACATTGGGTGGGGTCGCGCCAAATCACGAATTGGTAGAAGTTAGAATTCATGCACTAGCCATTGAATCGGGTGCCAGTGGCTGAATTGTCTACGAGCTTGCCTTGTAACCGGAAGGTTCTGGGTTCGAAACACAGTGGGTGTGCGTAATACCGATGATTCCCAGACTAGGGTGAAACAGCTTTTCATTACTCCCTGGTTTTCAATGGTTCTTTAACTGATATCAATCCGTGACTAACTCGTAAAATTGTAACTGATTAAAATGCTCATTGAAATTTTCAGAAGAATGGATACTGAACAAAGAGTAGTCTTTTCGATGACTTCATTATCAGGCTCTACAGTTATATATACATTATAGTGAATGAATGAATTAGCGTTATGAACAACAATAAAGGAGTTTAAATAACATCAAATCATTATTAATATCAAGAGATAACAGCTCAAAAGCGTCAACATAACACTAAACTGAATGTCAAAATATTAGGAAAGATAATATTAGAGAATTCATAAATTTATGGTCCTCACTGAAGGCCAGGGCAGTAGTAGGGGCTGAACTTGTTTCTTCTGAACACAGAGCACTGGTTGTTTGAGGTGAATTGCAATGGCCTCTGCTGTTTTGAGCATGTGGTACCTCGATTTTTCACTACGTATGGATAACCTGGAAGTACTGGGCAGCTGTTTCGTCCTGTTTATAGCTCTTCATCAGTACGCACCTACCGTGGTTCGAACCCAGGACCTTCTGGCTACAAGGCGAGCTCTTATACCATTAAGCCCCTTGGACCTGATCCAATGGCTCCTGAATCGTAACTTCTGCCAATTCAGCGCAACCGCTAGCCAATGTCTTCGGCGAGTATATGTCCTCTCACCCGACCTGCTGCACCCTACTGGTCATGACTTCTTACTAGAAACCCAGGTAACTACCTACCTCAATAGGGTAAGTTGTTGTTATCCGAGGAGGAGTACCGAGTGTCAATTCAGAAAGTCAGTGAAATTTGATACCCTTTCAGACATTTTTAGTCTAAACATTCGCCTGTAAATGTAAATCAAATTTAGATAAACTGCATATATAGCGTCTTGTGTCTCTGTTTTTCTCCTCTTTGAAATCACAATTTTTCAACCAAAATTAAACAGAGCTGATTTGCCAATAGTAACCAAGTTGATTTGGATGGCCGATTTCAGATAGCTGATCTTCCACATAACTCTCAGTCCTAATAGCACCTGATGTCCACGGGTGTGTATGATATTCATCTACTCATAATAGTGAGTAATATCTGCAACCGATTTATGTTAGTACTAGAATGGTTTTGCCTAAACTACCAAAAGTCTTGTGTTCCAGAAAAATTCTGAACAAAATAACAGTTGATAATTGGTGTACATTCGAGGTATTTATGTTACGAATATTCGGCTAGAAAAGTGTACTGCTGTCTTTGTCATGTCTCTTTTGAAAAAAATGAACATTTTACTCAAAAAATCAGCATTTCCTATCAAAAATAAAGGTAAGTACTCAATATATATACATATATATGTGTATATATACTCAATATCTTTCTTCTCATCTGTATTTGTGAATGTTTCTTCAATCTTCTGCATGCCGTTTATGTTTGCAACAAACATTGCATTTTTCTGATTCAACTTGACCCTATTTAATATTAAAAGCTGGTGTGAAGAAGGCAGAACCCCGTCATTCCTCAGTTTACAGTTAATATCATTTGAAAAACTCAACCGTCTAACAACTAATTTCCATAATTTGATATAGATTCCACTTTTGAAGTTGAACAAGCCATTTTCATAAAAGACCAAATTGTAGTTGGCATTTAATAGAAAACATACTTTCCCGCATTTGTTCCCACTTAACAGGTTTGACATAGATTAAGTTTCTATTAGTTTTTGTCATAAAGGAATTACAAAACTTATTTAGCTTTACGGGATTTTTAAACAACAATGTTCAGTGGTCTAGGACAAACACGAAAAGAATAAATAGACAGCAACATCTACTGTCAAAAACTCCTTATACATAGTCTTCACTTACTTCTACAAAAAGGGATGTGAAATTCAATAATGTCAGCATCTTGCGACATAAACTTTGCTGCTGAATGATGTTGAACCGATGTCAAGGAGTCCATGTCAACAGGTGCCTCTGTGCGTATAGTTACATAGAGCTATTTGTAAAACATCTCTAATGGACTAGGGTGCGTGTTCTTTCGATATCCATTCGTTTCTTAAGCAGACAGTTTAACATTAATTCTTTTGAATATTAAATTACCATTAATTACAAGGAACTTCAACACTGCTGAATGTGTAGGCAAATAATTACACAGCAGCTATTTACATTTGGAGATCAAGTTGATAAGTGTCCTAATAACATCACATACAGAAACCCAACATTAAGGAAGCTGAGAGACACCTTTCTTAACCACTCGACCTTTCACACTGATGCATATATCAAACAAAGTGAATCACGCCACTTCAGAAAAGCTGTGATGCTTACATTTTGTGGTCACACGATATTTATCTCTATGAAAATGGGAAAACCTCATTTCAAAAGTGTGGTGCACATTTGCTAAGCACAAGTGACTTTCGAACTTCAGAATTTTGGTCACCTTTGTCTGGTCCTTCTTGTTGGAACGACAGTGTGAGCAGTTGAACGAATAAGTTTAAATCTGTCAGTAAGACCAAATGTCAGTCAAATCAGTTGATAAATCTTTCTGATGTCTTACATCAACCTGACATTCTTTGATCCGTTCACTCAGCTACAGAGTTTGCAGAATTCGCACACCGGACACCATTGAAGATGAACGGGACAATCTCAAGAGAATCCTCGTCGAGAAATGTTATCCAGAAAGATTTATTGCAAAATCTATGAATCCTAGACCAGAAAAGCAGCTCATGTTTGGCGTTTCGAAAAAACTACTACACATGAACTTTCAATTCAATGGAGATATATCTACGGAAACACTGAAAAGTCGACTGTCGCGCTCACTTAAGAAGATTTTCTTCGCAGCTGAACTACGACTAACCTTCTCCACAAAACCTATGATTCATGTGAACGTGAAGGATAAGCTACTGCTGCTGGTCTCATCAATGTGTATTTATCAATTCGCCTGCTCGTGTGGAGTCACTTAAGTGGGCCGTACCCAGCGCTTGCTCTCCAAACGTATCACCGAACACTTACCAACATGGTTTTACAAAGGAGAAAATCGATGCCCCGCAGTTCCATATCAGAACATCTGATAGAATCTGGACACCAAGCTACACAGCAAACAAACTTCAAAGTCGTCTATAGAGTAAGAAATAGTCTTAATGTTATTATTATTGTATCCTTTAATTCCTACTGGAACATAGGGCTTCAGCCATGCGTATTCATTGCGTTCTGTTCTCTGCTAGGGTCTTCACCTGGCTCCAAGTCTGCCCACACGTTTTCATCTCCTCTTCACATGACCTCCTCCAAGTCACCTTTGGACGACCAACTCGCCGCTTCCCTTTCGGGTTCCACTCGAGCAATGGCTATCCAGTGATGTCACTTGATGGTTTTCTAAGTGTGGCCAATCCATCTCCATTTCTTTCTGCCTATTTGTTTCACAATCGGTTCCTGCTGTGTTGGTTCGCTCCCAAAGATCTATGTTGCTGATCTTTTCTGGCCATCTGATCTTGAGTATTGAGCGAAGACAACTGCTAATGAAGGTCTGTAGTTTGTTGGAAACGCTCTTTATGACGCGCCAAGTCTCTGATCCGTATAGTAGCACTGACTATACATTGGAGTTGAAAATCCAAATCTTATTTTTGATGCTGAGTGTTGTTGACCTTCACCTCTTAAAAAAGGTGTATGAATCAGATTTTTTCAAATTGCAGAAGCAATGGCGATTAACTTGCTAAATCCTGAATTCTGCATACAAAAGAGGTTCGTTCAATTAATATACTTGGAATGGACATAATCTATCTTATTAGCTGACATGTAAATTCTACCTAATCTTTTCTTCTGTCTCTTCATTAGTATTATTGTGTCTTCTCAATTTTAATATTTTAAATTTTCAACTTTCTTGTTCTCTACCCCCACCCGATTCAATTTCTACACCTCCTACCACTGTAACTGATTTGAACAACGCTCAATTTCTAGTCAGTTATGTTACATCATCCAACTTATTTGCTCAATTTCAATTCTACTTATTCTTTACCGGTAATTACCTATGATCTAAGTTATAACATTTTAGTCAATTATATTACGTCATCTACCTTACTAACTCAATCTTACTTTAGTTGCTCTCTGATTAACTTTGATTCTATATAACATCATTCTTGTATTAACTACTCAATTATCTAAACTTGACAAACCTCATGTACACACACACATACAAATATTTATATATAAATGCGATTGTACAGCTATGTGAATGAATTCGCCGAAAACAGTCTCTTCGCTGAACGTCTTCTTTTTTTCATATGACTCAATGAGGATTTTCAAGCAATTCAAAAATCAACTAAACAGCACTAAAAGATAAATTCTGCGTTTAAAATCAGTCTGGTTAGTTGAAGTTCAATGTTCAACAAACACAAACGCCACAGACAAAAATATCAACAGGAAAAATGGATAGTTAAATAAGCAAAATGAGTAAAAGTGACAGCCTTATTTTGGACAAAATCCTAACACAATTTACAGAATTCTCAGATTGATTTCGCCTTCATCCACAAACGTCAGTCTGTTTTATATATAATGAAGCAATACTGTTCAATCTGATACATAGACTAATCTCTTATGATATTTTCCTCTCGTCCTCAATAAATGCCGACTGAAAATCTGCGTCAGTACATTTAGCGATCTAGGAAATATAGAGATGGTTGAAACCAAAAGAATTAGAGAAAATTTTGATGAACTGTGCCGAATATAGATTCACATGACCCAGTTTTCTAATCAAACAAGTATTTATAGCTTCTGAACATTCTTAGACATATCGCTTGTTATTTTATTAACTAAAAACATGTGAACTTTGTCAAAACGATCTTGAAACAACGTGCATACACGTGCACACATCGATGTAGCACTGTTGGTCATTGACGTAATCAGATGACTACAACTCAGATAAGCATTCGGTTGATTCGGTAATGGCGTCAGTAAAAAAAGCAGACGAAATTTAAGCCTATCAGTGCTAACATGATGGCATAAACTGATAAATAATGAGACTAATACTCATCTGATTATCCAAAAATGAGATCAGGTTTGTTCGTACATTGCTAATTTCGACTTTGGAAAATGTTCTTTGACTTTCTAGCATATTAAGGAATGAAGTATTTTATAGAAATGAGAATAACCTACGTATGAAGAATTAAATAGCATTACTTATGTTATAACTCAGTATAACTGAGAGTCTTAGATGTAACATAATACCAAATTCTGTATGTAATTTAAATTGTTTTTGTTTAGAAATATTTCAGCATCTTTTTAGGTAAAATTCAAGGTGGAAAACTGGGTAGACATTGTTGTGCTTTTTATTCTTTCTTTATGTTACGACTACATAAGGGGATTCCAAAAGCACATCGCTATTTCGTCATTTGGAAACTTATTTAGCTGGTCAAAATAATGAACATCATCTTTCATTTCCTCTTCACACGACCACCTGCAAAGCACAGTCTGACCCACGATCGACTTATCGATATCCATTTCATGGCCTGATTGGATGAAATTATTCAGTTGTCTCGTATGCATTCATCCAATCCATCTTCAATTCCTTCTACTATGATAGTGGTGTTAAGTTATTGTTTGGTTGGTAGTCAAGCTTCTTTATTGCTTATTCTTATCAGATAGGTCATCCTATGAATGAATTCTATTCTGATGTACACCGCCAGCTCCCTGATTTCAATAACTGATGACTGAACACTCGAGAATGAGGAATCATTTGGCAAAAATGAATAGTCACCAACTGTTGACGGACGTGGTCGATGAAATCAGAGTCTATGAAATGTTTAATGGCCTTGCTTCCTACTTATGCCCTTCTCATTTTGTAACCCTGAAAGGTAGTGTCAATGCAAATGTCTCTTCAGAACAATATCCTCAATATAACTTACACAGTGAATACTGGATTCCGAAGTAACAGTCTGCAGATACAACCAGTGGCGAATCAGCAGAAGAAACACCCAATCTGATGCATGCAGTTAGAAATCACCATTTTGTCATGAATCGGTAGGCGCCTTTTATTACTCGAATATATATCGGTATCTCGTTGACTTCTACATCTATTGTCCTTATATCCAGGTACAGACACATGCATGCGTATTCCTGTAATTCCTAAAGCTGAGGTTAAGTTTTGCGTGGTAGTCCACAAATTGCAACGCACATCTCTCATCACACAGGCTAATTCACACTCAAAATGCTCATATTTGTGATGCATGTAGGCTGAATGTGGTTGTTTCATGCATCAAATATCCATCAGTAATATCCGAGATATCCTTCCTACGTTACGCAGTCATTTCGATAGACGAAATGTAGGCAGGAATACACTATTATAAACACTCACTATATTCATTAATTCTGGAATCGCCTTCGTTTATCTTCGATCATATTTATCAACACAAGAATCGACTACTGGTCGCTAAATACGGGTTTGTATGCATCCCACAGGAAATAGTCGATGCCACCTATTTCAAGCCAGTGAAGGAATTTATTTAACCGCGAACATCTTAATCATACGCTGTGTAGATTGACAGTGTAACTTCCAGTGAAATCAACTACATCAGGTCATTCATTATTCACTGAGACCACTTGATCAGCAAATTTCTGTTAACACATTTACAACTGGCTAGTTGAATTTGGAGATCACGTGAGTTTGGCAATTACTCTGAATTCGTGAGATGTCGAATGAATCTGTGAATTTGTAATCAGAAACTAAGGAATTTGTCAAAAGTGCTTTATTTCTCATTATCCCGACACCCACAAACAAATTTCACATTTCAGTTTTTATTTCCAGTTACCACATCGAGATTTTCGACATCTATTTTCACAGCACTCTTCATGTTCTTTACATATATGACCACGTGGTTTACAACAATATGTATTACCTGATGATACGCGATATCGACATTCAGAACGCGAACAACACTTCCCAAATATATTAGAGCCAATATCGTAATCCCTACACTCACAGTTATCTCCTTTCAAGGAAAATAAATACAAAGAAATTAGTATTTCATGAAAAAGAAAACCGCAGTTTGCAATGAAAATGAATAATAAATTGTCAAGAATAAATTATTCAATAAGTTAATGCGAGATAAAACATTCACATTACTACCTTAACACCACTTCTCCTCCTGATTTGAAGGCGACGTCAGTTTGACCCACGTGAATTGTAGTCAGAGATCAGGTTTAGTTCATAGTTGGCAGAAATCAGCCATCCATTCACGCACAATAATGTTATCAACTAGCATACATTGAAATGACAGAGATGCAGAGAGTTTATTCAAGGGAACCGAGCCATGTCCTGCAATCCTATACACATCTGAATATCTACTGATCACCGTTATTCACAGGAATGCTAATGATTATCTCCATTGTGTTCAATGACCAGTATGTCCTGCTTTGAAACCGACTAATTTACTTATGAGGACACAATTTCACAAATTTCGTTCTCTCTTTCCTTTCATGCAATGGAATAATGCAGACATATGCACATCAGTGAGCACATATTTCAACAGATCTATCCTTCTGAATTGACTATCCATCATGTGTACAACGATGAAACCGTGTGATTGACACACGAAGATTGTTCACTCAGATGACAGATGTGTAGAATTTGCATAATGTCACTGATGTACCACAACGGTTGAGGAGAAGGCGACGAGCTCCACTGATTTGTGATTAGTTAGTTATGAGAAGGAATAATCTTCAGTGAAATGGTACCAGTTCTTCTATGTCAACTACCGAACTGCAGAATGAAAGAGACCACTGAAAACACTACAGAAAACATAAGATTATGAGGAGTCATGGCCTGAAACATTGATCGACTAGTGATAATCATTATTAGTGTGACCATCGTGGATAGATGAACATTAGAAATGTGAAGGACAGCACTGAATTGTGAATAGTTGAGATGCTCTTCAAACACAGCAATTTCCATCACTAATATATCTGTATGTGTTCTGCTGATGAACGTGTCAATCTTGTGACAATTGGACTATAGTTGGCGTTTTGTCGGTACTAATGAAACACAATTCGAATCAGTCTAGTTGTTTATCACCCTCAGACTTATATCAGTATTTCAAGCTTCGCATACAGTAGATGACATCGGAGTCTGGCACACTCAATTCGAGCATCAATATTTGAATATGAGATAACGAACACAAACCACACCGCTTCTGTCATACTTCATTCAGAAACACCTAACTAATATGAACAGGCAAACAAGTGGCTAAATAGTTTAGCACGGATGACCAGCATGTGTATTGGGTGATTTTTTTTTCGATTCGTGTGATGTGGGATAAAAATATGAGGTGTTTATGAGCAAACATGAAAGACAGGTAAAAAGTGATTTATCTCAACTTAATCAGTTGGCGAAATTCTACACACTTTGATGAAATACCCTGTCGTAGATTTCGAAATCACCGGTGATTCACATACAGTTTTGAAAACCAATTTACTGACTAGTCAATTTGCAAGCCTGTTGTTCTAAAAACTGTTAGCAATAAAATATATGACAACGCGACGCATTCGCTGAAATAAGGGTATATTAGGTTCGCGAACATGGCGAGCGCATGTCCGAATGCAACACACTTCATCGAAGAGGCACGATGATCGCAATTCTCAAGATGTAAGATATCCACCATTCCGTATCGCAAATCGTTTACACACAAAACTTTCACAACATGGCTTTGAAACTGAGTTCTTACAAATTCCATCAGAGGCTGAGAAGTTGGAATCTTTAGAGTAAAACAAATGTCAATGAAAATGAGGGACACTATGCAAGATGTCTGCGATGCCCTTTTATTCTTTCAGTCGACTTCTTTTATTTCCATTACACCTAATTAGATGAACTTGAAACTTCTGATGGAATCAAGTAATAATCCTAAATCCCTCATAGATAGATATTCAAAATGTGAATAAACGGATGGATAGAAATCTTTTGGCACGTATTGGGTTATTGTCAGCGGTGATTTCTTACCGCCAAGAAACATAGGATGAGATAAAGCGGACCATGAGGAGTAACGCTATTGGAGTGCTTCCATGTGGAACCAACAACTCATGTTCATCACTAATGAAAGAAAGACTGACAGCAGAAGCTCCACATACATGAGTGAATCTCAACAGTTTGAACAGGTGTGTGATGTTAGCTGATGCATGGTTAATCCTGAATGATAAATTACAATGGATATCTATCACTAATTATTCATACTCGGTATAAATTCCTGATTGTCTATATCTTCTGATGGAAAGACTAAGAAATTTTTCACAACTGTTTAACAAAACTCTCATAAACACGTCATTGTATACTGCATATGCACGAATACTTTCATATTCAGTTATCTACAATCATCAACATTCAGTTGAACGTATTCTGATGAAAAGTACACTCTGTTAAAAGTGTACAACTAAAATAGACCAACATCTGAAAGTGTAAATATCAACTGGTGCACAACCCACATCTATGTCACAGCTTTGCTACAGATTGGAAACAATCCCAATCCTTTCTCATTCTTATGAGTATCAATATTTCACACATAACTCTGCTATTTTATTCATCTAGTGTAAACATCACTCTCCGAAATTGACGAAGCATCTCATGCTCACAAACACAATTCTCATGCAAGTCATCAACAGAGTGAAGTTGAAGTCTACCCTCATGAGCCTCTCTACATCAACGACATTACTACTTAACCGATATTAACAATAGCTGAACAGTAAATAAGTCATCTACCAAATATCGAATAATACCCAGCCGACCGTATGAACACAAATGTACTATAATCACAAAATAATCCACATCACAAAAAACATACCTGAAGCCCGTACAACCTGGTCGCCCATTACCACAATTGACAATACCAATATCGTGAGCAACGTAGAAGTGTGCATATTCGGATAATTATTGCCACAGTGTAAAGTGGAAAGCCATTATATATTTCCCACTGTATCCAAATAGTGGACATATCTTTGGCATTGTGTTCACACACGAATGAACATTATTCACACTGGAACATGAGTGAACATTTTGATAATCACAGGGATTAGTGAAATTGTAGTCAGTGTAGTGAGATCAATGAGAAGAACACGAGTATTCGTCACGTAATTTATCGTAATTCAATGTAACATTGAGTTTGTACACAGTGTCCGTGTGTAGTTAAATTGTGTGCATTGTGGAATAGATCAAGTCAGTTATTATAATTCCATTACAATAGTTGTTTGCACACACACACACACACAAGTTCTAATTCTTCACCACACATGATCATACTGACTGTTCGAATTGTTATTTTCATTCTCATTTTTTAATCGGATAAAAGTGACTGTGCGTCGGTGGCACAGTGGTTAGTACTCTCGCCGACCATGCACATGGTCCGGGGTTCGAACCCGTGCCGGCGCACACCCGATATCTATGGTATGCCTGAATTTGGGCAACCGATATCCATGCTGAAAGTTCCACACTTGTACTGAAAATACGGTGTGGAAATCAAGCTGTAAATCAAAAAAAAAAGATATGGTAGACACTCTGCCCATAATTTTGCTGGAAATAATAACACAATTATATGGAACTCGTTGTTACACGTAAACGAATAATGTAACAGAATTACGAATAATTTGATTTCCATGTTACATGTGGAACATGGATGGAAAATGAAGAGGAGAGAGGAGCCAGTTAAGCGTTGACGAAGTGAGATCGACATAATTTGCTGCATCTAATACTTCAAATTGAATGCAAACTTTTCGGCATTTTAGAAGTCACACCTGTATTCGAGTTTCAGATAACCATGCCCAGCGTACTGTAAACGCCTGATTGAAATACATTATCAGCGCAGTCGAGAGATACATTTCAACATGATATTAGGCACCACAATAATAATATCGACAGACTGGCTGACAGTCTCAAATGCTATTTCGCGTGTGATAGTGATTCCCAAGTAGTGACGTCATTCGCAGTAGAACAGTCATATGCCACTTTGGAAACAGATTCATTGATCCACCACTGCGAAGTGACTGTAATCCGGAAAGCATCTACCCTGTTGGTGGCATGTACGGTTGAACCCATTTAAATTGTCACTCTCACATTCATGCAGGTCGCTTAGTTGAGAACCGATATGAGACTCAATCCCGCAATTCGCACATAGTAGCGTTTCTCGGATGGATGAGGTTAATTCCTGTATCATTATAAATTTAAGTTTGTATTTACAGCATAGTCAAGCAAGAAATATTGACCCTGAGTCACATTTCAGACGATTGTAGAAATCCTGTCGTCTCTATTAGATAGCATTCTTAAGAATTTAAAATCTACGAAACCTTTCAAATCATTTTAAAGTTGGGTTAATATATCAGTCTGCCATTTGAAAATTATGTAGAAGAAGATTCATGTACGAGTGATTGCTCTGCGTAGCGTGGGACACAACACAGTCATTCCTCACAATCTGTAAAAGGAGGCGATTCAAAATTGAAAAGAGTAAATCACTGATCAAGGAATTCACTCTTCAATATCTTACTCATCATCTTCAACAGCTGTATGCGCACAATAGTCAAACAGTAATTGTTATCTGCAAGACAACTAATAAAATCCACTTAGCAATGGTCATAACTTGTGCATATGTCAATACTCACAAACGTCATAAATAGTAATTGAATTGGAAGTCACGAATTGTGAAGGATTCGTTTGTACACCTGTATTAGTCAACAAGTGATATGAGGAATGGACGCCTTCAGGATGGATGTTCAGAGAGGCAACCTATGCCGTGTAGAGTATTCATGAATTTGCTGATGTAATGCCTGCCAGTTAAAAATAATACGTGATAATGTGATTGCACACAGAAATTTCTGTTATTGTTGAGCGATTGAATACAGCACTGCTCTTTGAATCGTTTGGCAACTACTGGCTTGAGACAGTTCCTTTGGCACACGATGAAGCAAAGAGATTGTTGTACTTGAGCAATGTAGTCTGGGTGATCTAAGTGTTTTAGCATCTATCTTCATGTCAAGCCTGCAGAAAACAAAGTTGAAGCGTGCAGTGCGTCGGTGGCACAGTGGTTAGGACTCTCGCCGACCATGCACATGGTCCGGGGTTCGATCCCCTGCTGGCGCGCACCCGATATCTATGGTCGGCCTGAATTCGGGCTACCGATATCCATGCTGAAAATTCCACACTTTTACTGAAAATACGGTGTGGAATCAAGCTGTAAATCAAAAAAAAGTTTTTTTGGATATGTCGATGGCACATTTTTAGTATGCGATAACGAAATCCTGCCTCCCAACTACTCAGACTATTCAACAACGCACATTCAAATATTGTATATACTATGAAAAATGAAAATGATGGAAAGTTGCTTTCCTTGAGATTGCCATGCAACGCCTAGAAGATGGTAGTCTCCATAGGTTGATTTACTAAAAGTTGACATGGAATGGACAATACGTACATTTTAATGGTTTTCGTCCAAATAGCTACAAACGAGCACTCGTCAAGACTCTGTACTATAGAGCGAGCAAAATATGCTCCGCAGAGAAATTAGAGGAAGTATTTACGATTCTCGAAAAGGTGCTGGAAAACCACGGTTCTCCTCAAGGATTCATTAACAAATTTGAAAGATGTGAAGGCTCAAACACCTAACAAATCACAGTCGGTTAAAAGCCTGTCTTCATACAACTAGATTTTCAAGGTGAAAACATCGCAGGAATGGTCAACAGTAGACTGAGAAAATCAATAGCCAGAGCCGACCCTGCAGCTAAGTTGGTTTTCATCCATCGAACAATGTGCTCTTTGGTGCAGTCAAAAGTCGATAGATACACTTCTCATGTTTACTCCAACTGTGTATACAAATCTTTGCATGTATCTACGGGAGCAGTTAGAATGGGAGAACAGAAATAAGTGCATACCTCCAATTTTCTGAACATGTGCCGAAAAGCCAACTTCTCAAGGGAACACGCACTTACAGCAATGCCATATCCACACACCTCCTTGATTGATATGGGTCATGAGGTGGAAATCGAGAAATGCTTTAAAATTATCAATAGACAAAAGGAGCTCTATTCTCCTCAAGTTTGCCGAAATAATCTCTATCAAATGCTTGAAAGGATATTTGTGTGTTCAGAAAGAAGCATTTAATAGTCTTGCATTGCCTTGGTGACTGGATTTCTTTATTCGCTTATCTGATTACGTGATCTTTGACTTCAGCCTAACTCCCTTTTATAATCTGTAATTTTGCTTGTCTCTTCTTTCTATGATTTCAGTTGAACTTAGTAAATTGTTACCGAATTTATAAGTCACTCTGCATCTAACGCATATCTCGACTTGTTTGCTCAACTCCTTTAACATTTTATGCAAACATTTATTTTGTTGATACTTGAACTGCCTGTGTAAAAACAATCTCAGCGCGAATTTCTGAGCACTGTCCACTAATTGTGTGACTTTCTGTGAACTGAAAACATGTGAAATTTGCAGGTATGTGAAAACTTTTCTGTACGTAAAACCTAATAATCTATTTAGGCTGTAAGCAGGCAGCTGATGAGAAGGCAACGAAATAAATGATGGTACCATTATATTCTCAATGTTATTCAGAACCTGATGATGAAGTTATTGAAAAGGGTATACTTTGTTTAGTATCCATTCAGAATGCTGGAATTCATAACTCAACGTGTTGTTTACAATTATGCCTAATCGGCATAATAAAAATGATTGAAAGCCTACTGTAATCCATAGATGTCCCTTGATATACCAGTAAATGTAAAACGAGTAATTCACGTGTCAATTGCTACCTACAGGAAACGATAAAAGTGCGTTTCGGCCTTCAAAAGTAGAACAGTTGTTTAGAAATATACGTTACTTTCACCCCTAGTTTTCTCTTCAATTGAAACTCACCTGGAAAGTATTTTTATGCTTCGTGATTCACTTATAACTCATCCAAGAAACTGAATCACGAAGGAAAGCGATGCAGAAGCCTGGATGAATATTAATTCAAGTGAGATATCAGGGATAAAAAGGTAACGCTTTTATAAACACGGCGTTCAAAAGTATTCACTGAAAAGACTAGTTTGCAATACTGGATAAAATAAGTCTCACATCGTAGTTTATGAAGTGAAGCTACAAATCCAGCGGAGTTCGATAGAAATTTTGAGAATATTTACTAGCACATTTGTCAAGAAACGTTTGAAATCCGCTAACATTCAATTTGATATTTTGTGCAAGTTACCCGTATGATGCAATGGAACATGCCACGCGTCACGTAAAATGAGAATGATTTTCTCAGCATTAGGAAATACTTTACAAGTACTCCACCTTAAACCTGCAAACATCAAATTGCTACAGAAGTCGTTTCTTCTTTTATCGTGATTCAAAACCTATTGGAAGTATCTCTGAGTGAAATTTGAGTTTCTAGCTATTAACGATGGAGAACGTGCATAATTGTGTTATAGAAAGTAGGTGATTTGATGCATCTCAGGCATGTTATACACTACTGATAAGCTGAGTAGTTAATCAGTCCTAATCAAGTATGAAGACACAAAACCTTCAGGTAAGCAATACACTCTCAGTCTATGAGTGTCCAAAAATTGGAATTACTCACCAGAATACTCAAGAATATAAGTGCACGTGACAAGACTAGTTGTTTCTTTGTTTCTGCTTTATTAAGTGACCTCATACAACAATCTCTGTACTTGAATTCGTATCTAAATATAGCCTGTTTTATTTATTTAGTGCGAGGTAGTATAGCTTGGATATTCATTCGGTTCCTCAATATAACCTAGTTGAGTTTGATTTGAATCCTTTCTGTAATCAGAACTTCTGATATTTGTGAATGAAATGGTTTGTATTCAATATGTTCTTTATATTCACCTAATAGAATAAAACACAAACAATAAACTGATACGAAGGAATCTTTTAGTCTCTTTACTTACCAAGGGCTTATCATTAAGAACTACAAAGAGCAAATGTCTGGATTAATGTAAGTAAATGAATTACAATCACAATCAAAGGATTGAGTGATTTTAGGGTGGTTGGACGAGTATTCTGCGAGAAAGTGAGTAGAGTTGAAAACGCTGGTGAGAAAATAGTGATCAGCTATAACCTCACCGGGGATGGAATTCGATATCTTCAGATCACATGCAAGATAGATTTTTTTCAGTAGTGTTGAAAGTTTGATGTTAGGCATAAACATTCTTTGATATATCAAAGAATTTATCAGCAGTAATTACAAATGCCAATGAAAATGAGGGACACTATGCAAGGTATCTGCGATGCCCTTTTATTCTTACAGTCGACTTCAAATAAAATTTACCCAAAATGGAAATACAGCACAATGCACATCACAACAAAACATACCTGAAGCCCGTACAACTTGGTCGCCCATTACCACAACTGACAATACCAATATCGTGAGCAACGTAGAAGTGTGCATGGTCGGATTATTATTGCCACAATGTAAAGGGGAAAGCCATTATATATTTCCCACTGTATCCAAATTGTGGACATATCTATGCCATTGTGATCACACACGAATGAAGATTGTTCACACAAGAACATAAGTGAACATATCGTTATGCACAGCGATTAATGGAAACGTAGTCAGTGTAGTGAGATCAATGAGAAGAACACAAATATTCGTCACGTAATTTATTGTAATTGAATGTAACATTGAGGTTATACATGGTGTCCGTGAGTAGTTGCATTGTGTGCATTTTGGAATAGATCAGGTGAATTATTATAATTCTATTCCAATAGTTGTTTGCACACACACATAAGTTCTACTTCTTCAGTGCACATGATCATACTGACTGTTCGAATTGTTATTTTCATTCTCATTTTGTATTCGGATAAAAGTCACTAACATTTGGTGGACGCCCTGTGCATTATCTCGCTGGAAATAATAAAAAAATTATGCGGTGCAATCGCTGAGTTGTTTTCTAGCTTCTTCAAGTCTGCAAAGGTTTTTGCAACCACCTTTAGACATCGTTTATGCTCTTTCACTCTTATATTCATCTATAAACCTCTGTTATGTTTATTTCGATTACTTTCCCCGGAGTTCGGACCAGATTGCTGAACGAAACGTTGAAATTAATCATTCCAATTTCGCTGAGATTTTACAAATATAATTTTATAAATGTCTACATCTCACTCAGCACCCAATTATTTTGCAACTATCCGGTCAAATCTTGATCACAGTTCAAATGAATAATAATTGTTACTTTACAATTTTATTTTTTACCTTGTAATTGTTGTAGTGATAAGAAAATACTGTTTCATGAAGTTCTTAGTCATTTGAATGCTGAATGAAAAGGATACGGAAAACTTGTGTTTACGTCCATCCCATTAAATATTCATTATATTGCTCACATAAATTTATCAACCGATAAGAAAAAAACCTGACACACAAGGGATCAAAATTCAAGTCAAAGGAACAATGAGTTACAATAGAAGAACCCTAGAAAGTGTGAAAACACACAAAAACAGCCAATCACGTCCAAGGTCACCAGGAGAGATGACTAATAAACTGGTGGAGAAATCTGAAAGCTCACTTCAAATTGAAGTATGCGCTGAAGATGTCGCCTAGTAAGGTGATGAAAGGTTTGCATATTAACTATCCACTTCAGAGTCAATATCAAGTATAAAGAAACAAAACCTTGAGGTAAGCAATACACTCTCAGTATATGAGTGTCTAAAATTGGAATTACTCACCAGAATACTCAAGAATGTAAGTGTATGTGACAAGACTAGTTTTTTCTTTGTTTCTGCCTTCATTTAGTGACTTCATAAAACAATCTCTGTACCTGAATTCATATCTAAATATGACCTGGTTTATTTATTTTGTGAGAGGTAGAATAGCTTGAATATTCATTCTGTTCCTTAATAAAACCTCAATGAGTTTGATTCGAATCCTTTCTGTAATTAGAACTTCTCATATTTGTGAATGAAATGGTTTGTATTCAATGTGTTCTTTATATTCACCTAATAGAATAAAACACACACAATTAACTGATACGAAAGAATCTTTTAATTTCTTTACTTACCAAGGGTTAATCTATAAGAACTATAAGGAGCAAATTTCTGGATTGATGTAAGTAGTTGAATTGCATTCACAATTAAAAGGAATGAGTGATTATAAAGTTGGTTGGACGAGTATCCTGCGAGGAAGTGGGTAGAGTTGAAAACAGTGGCGAGAAAATAGTGAGCAGCTATAACCTCACTAGGGACACCATTCGATATCTTAAGATCACATGCCACATAGATGTTTTTCTGGATTGTTGAAAGTTTCATGTTAGGCATAAACATTCTTTGATGTATCAAAGAATTTATCAGCAGTAATTACCTTGACGATAACTACGTCCACTAAATGATCACCTGCACTGTAGCTTTCAAAATAAAAACAAGCCAGTAGAAACGTCTGTATATATTGTCTCTCGTACATGTAATTATCATGCTGGAATTGTTCACGGTGACATCATGTAAGGTAATTAATCAGAAGAAATTAGTTATGAATGCCTGTTCGAATATCAATGAATTCAAGTTAAGGAGAACGGAGAAATAATTTGAAACATTCCACACAATAATCATTACGAAAAAGCTAAGGGACTTATTCTATATATGTACCTAGAAAATATAACCTCACTCGTTTAACTACCAGTTTCCACCGAGTTGTTAACACCTTGACAGTTACAAAAATTATAAAGTTCACGGAAGTTTTGATCATACATATTTTACACAATGACAACGAGAAATGGATCATGACTATGGGTAACATTATTTCTGCAATGATGTAGTTTACTAAATACTCAAGACTTTAATGGATCCACTCCTGTACAATGGTCACACGAATATTCTTGAAAGAAAAAGATGCAGTCAAAAAATGCTTGACTACTCATAAAGTTTAACTACAACAAGTTGCGTAGATAAATGTAATCTGCACCTATGTCACATGGTTTCATCTCAACGACTTTATATGCCATCAAATCTTTAGGTTAATTACGGGACGTTCACTTGTACTGTTTCTAGCAGACACTTTTACGAGAAACCTTAGAGAAACATTCATGGAATCCTGATTCAGTCAGACCTCTATGACATGTATGTTGATGATGCATCGTGCATTTGTGAATGTGAATTTGAATGCCCTGTGATTTATTGTGCAATCGCTGAGATCCCAACCCAGCAGTCATTTCTTCAAACATCAAATCACTATCCACTAGATGACGAGTGACACGTCAGCCATATCTTGTGTGACGGGTATGACTTTTCGCCTAAAATATATATGTTTAAAACTTGGGCTCTGTGGTAGTAAGTAATTCCATATAAGTTTGTTTATAAGATGTATCGCACAGTGAAACAGTACTATTTACTGGGTGATGTTGTGAACTAAATTTATTGTTCATAATCATATCAATTGTAATCACACAACTTCGAAACTTGAGTTTTATAGCTTTCTTTTTCCTCTGCTATTTGTCGTGAGGGTAGTAGAATTTTCCAGATGTCCAAAATGGACAGGAGTTAAATCATTCCTATAACACATATTGTCAGTCATTCAGTGAACAAATCATATGCTATTAATCTCTCCCTCCACCCTGGGACATCAGATTTCGAAATTGTCATCCTATCCCATCCTATTGTATGATTGTGTGTAATTGCATTAAGTGCTATATACCTGAGGTATTCTCAAGATTTCTTATGTTAATCGTGCCCTCTAATCTACATTTTGCTAGGTTTTTATGCTCGGCTGGTGTGACTGGTTTGCCTACACTTTTTCTACTACTCTGACCGAAGTGTCTGACCTGACAATCATGCTGAGAGGGTATTAGATACACTAAATTGTTTTCCTTAATCGGCTCTACAGGATCCTTTGACCGACAAGGCATGTTTCTAATTGAGTTTTTGGGTTTGAAATTCATTTTTATTCCTGCCTTGTTGAGAATTCTGAGGAAGGTTTCAGAGGTTCCTTCCGTGTTTGGAATTACTACTGATGATTTATATTCCTTTTTGCCGGTGTTGTCATTATCTTGCGTATGTTTGACATGCATGTCGTCATTAATATTACTATTATTATTATTATCGCAATCACTACTTTGATGCCTTGTTCTGTGCTTAGGATACTTTAAACTACAAGTACAACCAAACACAGTCATCATGCTTATTTCAATAACGGATACTTCGTTAGGCTTACTTCATTTTACACATGATGGTTAAGAAATCTAAAATTATGACGAAATACTTCAACTGCGTCGGTGGCACAGTGGTAAGGACTCTCGCCGACCATGCACATGGTCCGGGGTTCGATCCCCTGCCGGCGCACACCCGATATCTATGGTCGGCCTGAATTTGGGCTACCGATATCCATGATGAAAATGCCATACTTGTACTGAAAATACGGTGTGGAATCAAGCTGTAAATCAAAATCAAACATAGTCTCAAAAAGCAAAAGCCATCAGAAACAAATCACCCTTCAGCTCTTCAGGAAATTTAAATTTGTTTTACACGAAAATCAATGAAATACAAAACAAGCACTAGAGTTAGTCTTGTACGTCAGTGATGGTTTTTCATTCTCTCCAGCGAATTTCATTTTGCCAGTGGCACAAGCCTTCATTCAATAAATTATAATAATAACAGGAATATGAAAGGATACTTGTTCTGTTATTGTATTGTTCAGGTGTTCAATGTTTTTTCATGGAGAGTTGACAAATTTCTTGTTTAACTGCGTTATTGTTTGTGATGAAATGACAATGAAATTCACTTGTTAGTAGAAACCGTTTCCTGATATTAAACACACATTTTGTTATCGCGTAATAATCTACTCATTAGGGGGTAATCACAATGCACGTTTGTTAATCAGCATATATTCTCAGATTTCTCTATTCTCAGTTATGAAAATTTTTGTGTAGTTCTTACTAGTCAAATTCCTCATTTTACAGATGCTCGACTTTTTATTGAAACTTAGCTGCCTTCAGACTCAAGTAAGTCAAACTTTAACTCTCATCTCCCTCAATTATTGATTTCCTCATAACAAAATATGAACCTACACGTTTTTTCACCGTTAAATCAGTAAAAATCTTACTTTGAAGTGTGACTTCTTGGAGTATTGATTAGAGGTGTTCTAAGTCGAAATATCCACCCTGCTCTGTTACTTTTTGTGATAGATAATAAAGCAAGATGCTAAATTCACTCATAGTCTGCGACAGCAATTGTTGTTTGATAACCCTAACTAGGAAGTAAGATTCAGAGTTGAACGTTGTGTGTGTGGTAGATTTAATCAGAATTGTTTTGTTTCTGCATTTAAACTGACGTCTTTTCGTGATGTGCTTTGAAAATCAGCCGCTAAATAACGATTGAAAGACATTTACACAATTAGAGAAATCTCAATTACCCTAAAATGTTATCATGCTTAACAGTTTAAATTAAAATATATGGGAAACTTGTATGAACTGAAGTGCTGTGTGTTACTGTTCTCCATTCCCACAAGTCACAAGGAACCTTAAAGTGGTCAGTGTAAATCAGGTTACCCATCATAAATCACGAGCACAGACGTAGTTGATGGTGTCTGCAATTAATAGAAAGGTCAATGGTTAAATTTAATGATGTTAGGTTTTATTCCAAATTACCTTTATGTGCTTTATCATGATAGTACTACTGAAAATAACTGTATGCTAAAGAAGTAACGCAGAAATTTTCCACAGGTTCTATTTCAAAGCATTTGCTCCTTAACATTAGATGGTAGGAAGCAATCGACAGGAAGCCTTTTTTGACGTAGTTTTCGCGCTAGATGGCACTGGTCAGCAAAGTTGATCTTCATACTTGAAGGGACTCATTTCGTCAATGACATCCAGCGACGCAGTCAGAGACGTCACCACTGAGTTTTTAGACCTCAGACTGTAGTCAGCGACTAGCACGCTTAAGTAAATAGCATTACTAGTAATAATAATAGGCAGAATGTTACTGGAAACAATACTGCTCTCTCCAAAGCAAGTTTTAGCAACGTGCTGCGCTTTTTGATAATTACTATTGAAAACACACATGTTAAGTCAGTCACATCTTCTATAGGGGTAAGAAAATTGTGGTGCGCGTCATAGAAAGCATTCTAAACAAGTGGAAGACCTTTGTCACTAGCTTCCTTCGCTGGTTGTTGTTCATACCGATTTGACAGCGGCTAACTGAGCATATCAAAATTTTCATTGTCGCTGGCACTGTTATGTTTTCCTTTTCATGTCAGATTTTGGCTGTCTCAATTCTCGTTCACATTATGCACATAACATTATTGAGTGTACACATGCACTTTCTGATGCGGTGTTGTAACTATATGCTAACTCAAGATGTATACAGTGGAATGTAAACTTCCATTTGAATAAGAGCACTGTGAGTGAAGCGATCCACTGATATTGTTAACCTTCATCGTGGATAATAGCACTGCGGAAATGCTCAGAATCTCCTGGTTGTGAATGTCACACAGTCTAAAATTGTGTGCAACTCAGCTTACGTTATTTGTTTTAAAATTTGAGGTCTCGTTTTGCAAATCTACTTTACTTATTACTCCATTTCCGAAGACAAGGTGGTTAAGCAATTCCCTGAATCGAGTTGTCGCATGTTATGATATTTAGTAATTCATTACAATACACACGAAAATAACAAAAAAACACGTCAGAATGTACAACGTAGACTTCAAGGTTGCAGAGATTACTTGCCATCATCAAAAATCGTCTTGCACTCACCCACAAGGAATTTGTCAAAAAGTGATTTATTTCTCATTATCCCGACACTCACAAACAAATTTCACATTTCAATTTTCATTTTACACATCATTTCTGACATTGAAAAAATTGACACGTATTTCCACAACATTCTTCATCTGCTTTACAGAATTCACCTCGTGGTTGACAACAAAATGGAAGACCGGTTGATTTCCAACGTCGACATTCAGACAACGGACAAGACTTCCTATAATAAGGATTGTAACCATCCAAATTCGAACACAAACAATCTTCTCCTTTCAAAGAAAAGAAATACAAAGAAATTGGTGTTACATGAAAAAAGATGACAGAGTTTGCTGTGAAAGTACATATTAAACTGTCAAGAATGAACTAATCAATAAAGTATTGCGAGATAAGACGTTCACATTAAAACCTCAACAGCACTTCTCGTCTGGATTTGTAGGCGACGTCAGTTTCACCCTAGTGAATTGTAGTCAGAGATCAAGTTCAATTCATATTTGGCAGAAATCTGACATTCATTTAAGCACAATAATGTTATCAACTAGCAAACATTGAAATGACAGAGATGCAGAGAGTTTATTCAGATTAACCGAAGCATGTCCTGCAAACCTTGTCAAACTTCCTATGAACATGTGGATATATACAGATCACTGTTTTTCATAGGAATGCTAACGATAAATTACATTACATACATTTCAACATATCTATTCTCCTGATTCGACAATCCATCGTGTTTTACAATGTTGGAACAGTGTGCTTGACACACGAAGAGTGTTCACTCAGATGACAGAAAAGTGGAAATTACATAATGACACGTTTGTACCACAACGGCTGAGGAGAAGGCGACGAGCTCCACTGATTTGTGATAGGTTGGTTATAAGAAGGAAAAATCTTCAGTGAAACGGTACCAGTTCCTTTACTTCAAATACTGAACTCCAGAATGATAGAGACCACTGTAAAGACTACATAACACATACGATTATCCGATGTGATGACCTGAAACACTGATCTACCAGTTAGAATTATTAATAATGTGACTATGGTGGGGCAATAAACATTAGAAACGTGATAGGCAGCTCAGAATTGTGAACAGTTGAGGTGCTCTTCTAACACAGCAATACTCACCAGTTGAATATCCGAATGTATTCTGTTGGTGAACGTGTCAATCTTGTGACAATTGGACTATAATTGGCGTTGTGTCGTTACTAATGAAACACAATTCGACTCAAGGGAGCCGTCCGCCACTTTCGGACTTATATTGGTAGTTTCTGCTTCGCATACAGTTGACACCATCGGAGTCTGGCGCACTCAATTTGTGCATCATTATTTCAATATTAGATAACAAAAACAGTTCACACCGCATCAGACATATTTCACTCACAATCACCTAACTAATATCAACACGCAAACAAGTGGCTCAATAGTTTAGTACGGATGACAAGCATGTGGATTGCGTAATTCTCTTCGGTTTGTGTGATGTTGGATGAAAATATCAGATAGTTATGAGAGAACATGAAAGACAGTACGCAGTCGCCGATTTTAAAATAATCGGTGATGCACACGCAGTGGTGAATACTGATTTCCTGACCAGTCAATTTGCAAGCCTGTTGTTCTAAAACCTGTTAGCAATAACATATATGAAAACGCGACGCATTCACTGAAATGGGAGTATATTAGGTTCGCGAACATGGTGAGCGCATGTCCGAATGCGATACCCTCCAGCGAACAGACATGATAAAACGATTCTCAAGATGTAAGACATCTACCATTCTGTTGCGGAAACCGTTACTACACAAAACTCCCACAACATGGGTTGTATATCTTATAAATCTTATAAATTTCACCAATTGCTGCGAAGTTGGAATCTTTGGAGTGGAACAAACTCCAATGTAATTCAGATACACTCTGCAGGATGTTTGACAGGCAGTTTTATTCTTTCAGTCGACTTCTTTTCCTTCCATTACAACTTATTAGATGAAATAAAAAATTCTGATTGAATGAAGTAATCATCCTAAATCCGTGATACAGAGATATTCAAAATGTGAATAAAAGGATGGATAGAAATCTTTTGGCAAGAATTGGATTATAAACATCGTTGATTTTTTACCGCCAAAAACATAGGATGAGATAAGGCGCATTTAGAGAAGTAACGCTATTGGAGTGCTTCCATGTGGAATCAACAACTCATGTTCATCACTAATGAACGAAAGACTGACGGCAGAAGCTCCACATACATGAGTGAATCTCAACAGTTTGAACTGGCGTGCAGGTGTGATCTTAGCTGATGCATGGTAAATCCTTATTGATAAATTACAATGGATGTCTATCGCTAATTATTCATACTTGATATAAATTCCTGATTGTCTATATCTTCAGATGGAGAGGCAAACAAATATGTGATAACTGTTTAACAGAAACTGTCATAAACACAACACTGTTTTCTGCATATGGATATAAATTTTCATATTCAGTTATCTACGACCATCGAAATTCATTCGAACGTAATCTGATGAAAAGTACAGACTGTTCAAAGTGTATAACTGAAGCAGACCAACATTTGAAAGTCCGAGGTCAAATTCTGATCACCGATCATACAATTTTGTTTATTATACATGTTGACGCCTGTTTCACGACTCGTATGTTAGGACAAATTTTTCAAAGACATGAGATATCATTTTATCGATGTAGTCTTGGCGATCCATTAAGATTTCGACTACCAGAGATAGAAAGAAACATGAGATATCCTTTTTATACATAAACCTCTCTTGTGTTACTTTGCAGTTAATTTCCCTGAAAATGTTCGGACCAGTTTCCTCAACGAAACTTTGAAGTCGGTCATTTCAACTTCACTGAGATTTTACTCATATAATTTTTACAAAGAATATTTGACTTACTCGTGTCTTCACAATTGATCTATAGTGAGCATTCCATTCAATTGAGAACTAATCCAGTGAACACAAATGAATAATAATGAGCCATGATATTCTGAACTTCACTTCACTGGCACTGTCATCAATTGTGAAGCTGTTCATTTATCAACTAGGCTTCATGCCAGACAACAAACAGAGCACGACAATGTACATGAAGCAATAAACAGGGTTCATTGTGTGTACATTTACACATGAGCAGCAGACCAGTGACGATATAGTTTAGATATTACTCAGTGCATAATCCACAAATATGTCACAGCTATGCTATACAATGCAGACACGGATCTACCGAAAACAATCACGATGCCTTCATATTCTTAAAAACGTCAATATTACACACATTTCCTTCTTATTGCAATCATCTAATGTAAACATGACACTCCGAAATTGACGAAGCATCTCATGCTCACAAACACAATTATCATGCAAGTTATCAACAGAGTGAAGTTGAAGCCCACCCTCGTGAACGCCTCTACATCAACGACATTACTACACGAAGTGGATCAACCGACAATCAGAATAGCTGAACATTAAATTAGGCATCTACCAAATTTCACATAATACCCTAGCGGCGCAATGGATACAAATCAACTATAATCAGAGTATATTGCACATCACAAGAAAACATACCTGAAGCCCGTACAACATGGTCGCCCATCATCACAACTGACATTACCAATATCGTGAGCAACGTAGAAGTGTGCATAGTCGGATTATTACTGCCACAGTGTAAAGGGGAAAGCCATTATAAATTTCCCACTGAATCCAAATGGTTGACATATCTATGCCATTGTTATCACACACGAATGAAGATTGTTCACACTGGAACATAAGTGAGTATTTCGTTATTCACACTGATTAGTGAAAACGTAGTCAGTGCATTGAGATCAATGAGAAGAACACGAGTATTCGTCACGTAATTTTATGTAATTAAATGTAACATTTTGGTTATACATTGTGTCTGTGAGTAGTTGCATTGTGTGCATTGTAGAATGGATCAAGTCATTTATTATAATTCTATTCCAATATTTGTTTGCACACACACATAAGTACGTCTTCACTGCACATGATCATACTGACTGTTCGAATTGTTATTTTCATTTTCATTTTGTATTCGGATAAATGTGACTAAAATATGGTAGACGCCCTGTGCATATTCTCGCTGGAAATAATAACAAAAATATATAGAATTCGTTGTTAGTTTATTTGATACAATACACAACAATCATTCGACTGGATTACTTTCCAAGTACAATTCGTTGCTAACAGTCGTCTCAGTCTGTTCTCACAAAATGTCACAAGATGCTTTATACGGTCTCAATTCCTGTAGTTTCTGCTAAATTTTTTCTTTTGTTAGACATATGCGCTGTTCCATCAATTGAATCCCAGGTGTTTAGTGCTGATTTGATGAACAAAGATCCAGTATCAATTTTTATTTGAAAAAGCACGGTTAAATATTTCACTGTTATTGACATTTTGCGTTTCACCACATCATCTGCAAAAAGTCTTTCAACTAATAACATTACCCATTCTGTCAGTAATATATCAACAAATTCGAAAATAGTAAATTAGTGAATGAGGATATTATTGAAGGTGATTTCAATTTTCTTTACTGTAGTTTTCTCTCTGATTATAACAGAAATCGAACTATCCACTATGTTGATGCGTTCATATGCAAGAAACTGAACAGTTCAACTCAAATCCGTCTGAGACGTTTGATCCCTACGTTTTGAAAGTAACAAAAATGAGGAATTCTGATGGATAAGTAACATTCATACGACCTCACTATACCATTAGTAAGTACCTTAAAAATGTTTAAATATGTCATTACTAAAAAGTAAATGTTTGTACTATCTGCCATCAGTAAGTTTCATTAGTCACGCTTGTATACGTTTTTAAAGACCAAGACTCACCAGATTCACTTATAAATATACAGAGGATGCAGGATGTTATGATTATATTTCTTTAGTTGGTTTGCAAGGGTTTATTTTGTTTTTACGAGTTGATCACGGATTGGTATCAGTTAGAGAACCATTGAAAAACCAGCTGTGAGTACTGGACAGCTGTTTCATCTCAGTATGGGAATCATAGGCAGTACGCACCCACTGGGGTGATACATGCTAGTGACTTGTTACAGGATAAAGTTTCCTTGAGATCCAGTGGGCCGTCGTGACATGTGGGAATGAATGTCCCATCGACGACATTTGTTTGGATCGCGCTAAAATCTGGAATTGGTTGAAGTTAGAATTCATGAGCTATTGAATCTGGTTCCAGTGGCTGAATGGTCAACGACCTTCATTTTACCTACGGATCTCTTATTTCCTTCAACTTGTTGGGAAAACCGAAATCCGTTTCAGCACCCACCATTGATGAACTTACCGAACTCAGTTCATTATTACTTATTCAGTCAGAGAATTATTCCCACTTCTTTTGTTCGTGAAATTTTTGATGTATTCCAATCAACCAAATGAACCAATTACTTTCGCTATACACTCGATAGCTGTTCACTAGCAGAATGTGTGACAACACTAGCTGAGCTTCTTGTTTTACAGTGTTTGCATAACCGACGAGAACAATATTTATGCTTCAGTTTCAAATTAAACACATCAGCATTAACGGTGATAATTGAGAAAATCTGTGTTTAAAATCAGTCAGCTCAGAGATGAGAGCGTTACTTCATTGTTCACTGACAAACAGAGTGAAATATTAGTGTAGAATAAACTGGATCCATTTTATTCTGCACTGATATGTGTCCTTCCTCCTTCCAAATTTATAAGGAGGAATTGAGGTATGAAATCAAAAGTCAAAAAGTTAATGCCTGCATAAACCAGTTGCTACATGATGTTAAATGTTATCAATTAGAACAAATGAACGTTGTGGAAAACATAACTCTTTGTTGAGCTATTACTTTTCACTTTATACGAAATTTCATCATCGGCAGAGCAGTTCACTCCGCTTTGCACTGACGTGATACACCTTTTGATTGCTTTTCTGTGAATACAACATCACCTAGTGATACCAAATGTAGACTGAAGGCAGTCAGAATATTCTTCGCAGGGTATAACCATATTACAATGTCACTACGATTACCAACACTGTCGAACGTACATTTATTGACTTCATTCAACAGAATTGTTGAAATGATGAGTCACATCACTTCGAAATGCTTTATCATCTTTGTGTGTGTGTATTAAAAAGCACTGGTTAAATGTTTTTTGTGATGGCATAAAATATCAGTGTGCATTGAATGTCTAAATCTCATTCATTAATACATTGAGGCATTTCAAAAAGTGCCTCAGGACACTGACCATTATATTACCGATATGTTTGCGAACAAGTATGTGCCACTCAGTCAATTCCGTTTTAGACAGACAATGAAATGTCAGGTTCTTACTTGTATAACTTTATTCAGTGGGGATGAAATAACGTGACACTTGGTGATTCAAGACAATTTATAATTTGGCACACAAACACGTCTCATTTTACTTTCTATCATGTGAATCAATAGCTTGTTCTGTACTAAATCAGTCAAGATCCAAATGAAAGAGCAATCAGGCCTTCAGTACACGCCTAATCATTCAGGATATCTACCGGACTAAGGTCAACAAATCAGACTGATAAGTCATTGTTTTTCTACTTTTAAGAGACTTGGAATATGCACGTCATCGAAAGGGTTTACAGTACATTATTGCAAACTTTATTTAACAGTAGACATCCTCTGGTACTTAGGAAACATCCATACAAACTGGCTACACAATGAGTGAGTACTGCTGAAGTGTGTGTTTAACAAATTAACTTTCTGTAGTTTTTCGGAAGACATTTACTTACCAGCTTCATTGCCTCAGAAAGTGTGGAGATAATGCAGGAAAGTATGGATGTCGAGAGTGCCAAGGTAAGCAATCGCTCTTGCAAATACCTGAGTATTTTGACTTCGTCAGTCACCAGTCATACGAGCCACGTACTTACTGGCTGTCTCTGCAAACTCGATGGCTGAACCCAACTTGCTTTCCATAAACACTAAAGATCAGTTTGCCTGACTTCGTTTTCATGAATTCCTATCCAATGAGATATTAATTTCCTCATCCGTAGTTAAAAGAATCTGTGATAAGTTTATAGTGAACATTACAAACTGTGACCGAGTGAATTAATTAGGCCTGTGATGCAATTGATAACTATTTCCTTGTGTGATGTGTGAAATCGCAAGTGGAGCCTCCACCCCTCGGTAAACAACTTTTCCATAACACAAGTTTACTAACGATAAGAGAGAAGTTTCAATTAACCACATCGCCATTAATCTTATACTTCAGCGAATCTGCGTCTACAATTAGTATACTCATAGGTGAGAATGTAACTTTTGTGAAATATTAGTGTACGATAACTTGAATTCATTTTATTCTGCTCTAATGTTTGTTCGCTCTGCCTCTAAATTTATCAAAAAGAAATTCATGGATGGGGTGAAATGTCAGTGACTGATACCTACATAAGCTACCCATAGAATTGTCTTAAGTCTTCTTCAAAAAATTGAAGATTCTCTTTGTAAGAATATCTGCTTCTAGGTATCCCCTGAATTCCAAAGAAATAGCATAGAAAACACCTTAATTGAGTCTGAAATTCAGGGGAGACCTAGCAGCAGATACCTCTAAAGGAGAATCTCCAATTCCCTGAAGAACACTTAATACACTTCAGTACCTACAGAATGTCAAATATTATCAATAATGAAGAATAAAATTTACGGAAAATGTGCCGTTTGTGAAGCGTTTTGTCTTCAATTTATGGGATATTTAACCCACTGGGATCAAGAGTTTAACCCCGCCCAGATTTGCTTCAAACAGTTTATGCTTCTTTTATTGTAATTACATTATCATTTTTAAGATTTACGGTGTACAGCGACGACAGTCACAATAGCTATTCATGAGTATGACCACCATCTCACAAATGTTCCATTGACTTCATTTCTAGAACTGTGAGGAATACGACAGCAAATCCAAGTAATGAAATAATAAATCTCATCACTTCAAAATGATTTATGATCTTGGCGAATACGATGAGATCATGATTAAATTCTCATTCTAATGCACGGCATAATGTATCAGTTTGCATTGCATGTCCGTATCTCGATCACTGACGAACTGATGGACTAAATAATTACCAAGTTAATTTGCAATCGCTGGATTGTGTTATATCATCATTTCAACTGTACTTATTCGGTTAAAAAGCAACTAACCTTTTAATTGATCAAATATGTTAAATAAATCTCATGATAACAACTGTTTTCGTTAAGGTGATGACTGTAATGTCGTCGTCTTCGCTCTCAGTGACTATGACAAAACATCTCATGGAGAAATATATGCTCAGTGATATGTTGCAATGGAAGAATTGTCTAATGAATTTTCTCTTGCTATACTTATCCTTGATTTCAAACTGATAACTGAACATTCGGAATTAGGAATCATTTGTCAAAAGTGAATGTTAATGTACTGTAAACGGACATGGTCGTTGCAATCAGAGTCTATGAATGTTAATGTTCTCTACTCATGTTCGCATTTGTAACCTGAGAGGCAGTGTAATGCACCCTCTCCAATTTTCTCTGAATAACTTACACAGTGAATACTGGAATCCGAAGTAACAGTCTACAGATACAATTTATCTGGCACAGTGAACCAGTGGCGAATCAGCAGAATAAACATTCAACCTGATGGGTGCAGTTAGAAACCACTATATTGTCATCAATCGGTAGGCGCCTTTTATTACTCGAATTCATGTCTCGTTGACTTCTAGATCTATTTTACTTATTTCCAAGTATGCATGCGAGCGTATTCCTGTAATTCTTAAAGCTGAGGTTACGTTTCGCGTGATAGTCCACAAATTACAATGCACATCTCTCATCGCACAGGCTAATTCACACTCAAAATGCTCATATTCCTGATGCATGTAGACTGAATGTGGTTGTTTCATGCATCAAATATCCATCTGTAATATCCAAGATCCCCTTCCTACGTTACGCAATCATTTCGATAGACCACATTTAAGCAGGAATACACTATAATTATCACTCACTATATTTATGAATTCTAGAATTGCCTTCGTTACTCTTCGATCGCATTTATCAACACAAGAATCGACTACTGGTCGCTGAATACGGGTTTGTATGCACACCACAGGAAATACTCGATGCCACCTATTTTAAGCCAGTGAAGGAATGTATTCAACCGCGAACATGTTAATCATACGCTGTGTAGATTGACAGTGTAATTTTCAGTGAAATCAACTACATCAGGTCATTCATTATTCACTGAGACCACTTGATCAGCAAACTTCTGTTAACACATTTACAACTGGCTAGCTGATTTCGGAGATCACGTGAGATTGGCAATTACCCTGAATTCGTGAGATGTCGAATGAATCTGTGAATTTGCAATCACATAACAAGGAATTTGTCAAAAGTGATTTATTTCTCATTATCCCGACACCCACAAACAAATTTCACATTTCAGTTTTCATTTCACACATCATTTTTGACGTCGAGAATGTCGACAAATATTTTTACAGCAGTCTTCATCTGCCTTACAGAATTCACCTTGTCGTTTACAACAAAATTGAAGACCTGGTGATTTGCGATATCGACATTCAGATAACGGACAACATTTCCTAAACGTAAGATTGTTTTTATCGATATCATTACACACACAATTTAATCCTTTCAAAAAAAAGAAAAGCGAAAATATGGAAAATAAATTAGAAACGATGACAGAGTTTGTTTTGAAAGTTACCGTGAAATTGACAAGAATGAAGTTATCGATAGATTATTGCTAGGTAAAACATTCACATTACTAACTCAACACCACTTCTTGTCTGGATTTGTAGGTGATGTCAGTTTGACCCAAGTGAATTGTAGTCAGAGATCAGGTTCAGTTCATATTTGACAGAAATCTGACATTCATTTACGCACAATAATGTTATCAACTAGCATACATTGAAATGACAGAGATGCAGAGAGTTTATTCAAGGTAACCGAAGCATGTCCCGCAAACCTTGTCAAACTTTCTATAAACATCTGAATATCTACTGATCACTGTTATTCATAGGAATGGTAATGATTATCTCCATTGTGTTCAATGACCAGTGTGTCCTGTGTTGGAACCGACTTATTTACTTATTAGGACACAAATTTCACAAATTTTGTTCTCTATTTCCTTTCACGCAATGAAATAATGCAGACATATGGACATCAGTGAGCGTAAATTTCAACAGATCTATTCTCCTGATTCGAATATCCATCTTGTGTACAACGATAAAACAGTGTGATTGGCACACAAAGAGTGTTCACTCAGATGACAGAAGTGTAGAAGTTACAAACTTTCACGTATGTACCACAACGGTTGAGAAGAAGACAAGGAGCTACACTGACTTGTGATCAGTTGGTAATGAGAACGAAATATCTACAGTGAAACGGTGTATGTTCCTCTACTTCAAATACCGAACTCTAGAACGAAAGAGATCATTGTAAACATTACACAACACAGACGATTATCTGAAGTCATAACCTGAAACACTGATCTACCAGTGATAATCATCATTATTGTGACTATGGTGGAGAGATGAACATTAGAAATGTGATGGACAGCACTGAATTGTGAAAAGTTGAGGTGCTGTTCTAGCACGGCAATATTCACCAGTTGTATATCCGAATGTATTCTGTTGGTGAACGCGTTAATCTTGTGACAATTTGACTATAATTGGCGTTTTGTTGGTACTAATGAAACACAATTCGACTCAGGGTAGTTGTTTGCCACTTTCTGACTTATATCAGTAGTTCCCCCTTCTCATACAGTTTACCCACATCGGAGTCTGGCGCAATCAATTCGTGCATTATGATTTGAATATGAGACAACGAACACAAATCACACCACATCAGGTATATTTTACTTGCAAACATCTAACTAATATCAACACGCAAACAAGTGGCTGAATAATTTATTACGGATGACAAGAATGTGAGTTGATTAATTCTCTTCGATTCGTGTGATGAAAAAATATCAGATTGTTATGAGGGAACATAAAAGACAGGTAAAATGTGATTTATCTCAACTAAATCAGTTGGCCGAATTCTACGCGCTTATGAAATGTGCTGTCGCCGATTTTCAAATCACCGGTGAGACACATGGAGTTGTGAATACCAACTTCCTGACTAGTCAATTTGCAAGCCTGTTGTTCTAAAATCTGTTAGCAATAACATATATGACAACGCGAAGCATTCGCCAAAATAAATATATATTAGGTTCGTGAACATGGCGAGCTCATGTCCTAATGCAGCACTCTTCATCGAAGAGGCAGGATGATTGCAATTCTCAAGATGTAAGATATCCAACATTCATGTCAAACAAATCCCTCACAACATGGATTTGATGTGTAGTTCTAACATGTTCCGCCAAAGGCTGAGAAGTTGGAATCTTTGGAGGAAAACAAATGTAAATGTAAATGAGGGACACTATGCAAGATGTCTGCGATGCCCTTTTATTCTTTCAGTCGACTTCTTTTATTTCCATTACACCTAATTAGATGAACTTGAAACTTCTGATGGAATCAAATAATTATCCTTAATCCCTCAAAGATAGATATTCAAACTGTGAATAAAACGATAGATAGAAATCTTTTGGTAAGAATTAGGTTATTGACAGCGTTGATTTCTTACCGCCAAGAAATATAGGATGAGATAAGGCGGATCTTGAGGAGTAACGCTATTGGAGTGCTTCCATGTGGAACCAACAACTGATGTTCATCTTTGATGAAAGAAAGCCTGATAGCAGAAGCTCAACATACATGAGTGAATCTCAACAGTTTGAACAGGCGTGAAGGTGTGATGTTAGCTGATGCATGGTTAATCCTGATTAATAAATTAAAATGGATGTCTATCGCTAATTATTCATACTTGATATAAATTCCTGATTGTCTATATCTTCTGATGAAGAGACTAAGAAATGTTTTACAACTGTTTAACAAAACACTAATAAACACGTCATTGTATACTGCATATGCACAAATACTTTCATATTCAGTTATCTACGATCATCAACATTCAGTTGAACGTAATCTGATGAAAAGTACACTCTGTTAAAAGTGTACAACTAAAATTGACCAACATCTGAAAGTGTAAATATCAACTGGTGCACAACCCACATCTATGTCACAGCTTTGATATAGATTTGAAACAATCCCAATGCTTTCTCATTCTTATGAGTATCAATATTTCACACCTATCTGTGCTATTTTATTCATCTAATGTAAACATCACTCTCCGAAATTGACGAAGCATCTCATGCTCACAAACACAATTCTCATGCAAGTTATCAACAGAGTGAAGTTGAAGTCTACCCTCATGAACCCCTCTACATCAACGACATTACTACACGAAGTGGATCAACCGACATTCAGAAAAGCTGAACAGTAAATTGATCATCTACCAAATATCAAATAATACCCAGCCGACCTAATGAACACAAATCTACTATAATCACAGTATAATGCACATCACAAGAAAACATACCTGAAGCCCGTACAACCTGGTCGTCCATCATCAGAACTGACAATACCAATATCGTGAGCAACGTAGAAGTGTGCATAGTCGGATTATTATTGCCACAGTGTGAAGGGGAAAGCCATTATATATTTCCCACTGTATCCAAATGGTGGACATATCTATGCCATTGTGTTCACACACGAATGAAGATTGTTCACACTGGAACATAATTGAGCATTTCGTTATGCACAGGGATTAGTGGAAACGTAGTCAGTGTAGTGAGATCAATGAGAAGAACACGAGTATTCGTCACGTAATTTATTGTAATTGAATGTAACATTGAGGATTAATTGGTGTCCATGTGTAGTTGTATTGTGTGCATTGTGGAATAGATTAAAACATTTATTATGATTCTATTCCAATAGTTGTATGCACTCACACATAAGTTCTACTTCTTCAATGCAAATGATCATACTGACTGTTCAAATTGTTATTTTCATTCTCATTTCGTATTTGGATGAATGTGACTGAAATAGGTAGACGCCCTGTGCATAATCTCGCTGGAAATAATAACAAAAATATATAGAACTCGTTGTTACACGTAAACGAATAATGTAACAGAATTATGAATAATTTTTTGGTTTCCATGTTACATGTGGAACATTGATCGAAAATGAAGAGGAGAGGAGAAGCATTTGGGCGTTGACGAAGTGATATCGAAATAACTTGCTGTATGTAACATTTCAAAATGAATACAAACTTTCCGTATTTTTGAATTCACACCTTTGTTCAAGTTTCAGATTACCACGCACAGTGTACTGTAGACGCCTGATTGAAATACATTGTCAGCGTAGTCGAGGAATACATTTCAACATGATATTAGGCACAAGAATAATATCGACAAACTTGTCGACAGTCTCAAATACTATTTCGCGTGTGATAGTGATTTGCAAGTGTTGACATCATTCGAAATAGAACAGTCATATGCCACGTTGGAAACAGATTCATTGAACCACCACTGTGAAGTGACTGAAATCCGTAGAATGCATTTACCCTGATGGTGACATATTCGGTTGAACCCATTTAGTTGTCACTCTCACATACATTCAGGTCTCTTAGTTGAGAATCGATTTGAGACACAATCACACAATTCGCACATCGTAGCGTTTCTCGGATGAATGAGGTTAATTCCTGTCTCATATTAAAGTGAAGTTTGTATTTAAAGCATATTCGAGCCCGAAATATTGACCCTGAATCACATTTCAGATGAGTGTAGAATTCCTGACGTGTCTATTAGATAGCATTCTAAAGAATTTGAAGTATACGATATCTTTCAAATTATTTTAAAGTTGGGTTAATATATCAGTCTGCCATTTGAAGATTATGTAGAAAAAGATTCAATTACGAGTGATTGCTCTGCATAGCTCAGGACACAAAACATAGTCATTCCTCACAATCTCTGAAAGGAGGTGATTCAAAATTGAAAAGAGTAATCACTGATGAAGGAATATACTCGCCTATATCTTACATATCACCTTCGGTAGCTGTATGCGCACAATAGTCAAACAGTAATTGTTATCTGCAAGACAACTAATAAAATTCACTTAGCAATGATCATAACATGTGCATGTGGCAATACTCACAACCGTCATTAAATTTGAATGAATAGGAAATCAGGCAATGTGAGTTATGTGTTTATACACCTTTGGTAGTCAACAAGGTATGTGAGGAATGGTCGCTTTAAGGATGGATTGTCAAAGATGCAATCTATGCCGTGTAGAGTATTTATGAATTTGCTGATTGAGCGCCAACCAAGTTATTAACAGCACCGAAAACTGTGATTCCACACAGAGAACTCTGTCATTGTTGAGCTATTCATTGCATCACTGGGGTTTTAATCATTTGGCAACTATGGACTTCAGATAGTTTATTCATCAGTCGATAAATGACAGTTAGATTTTGCCACGTGAGCATTGTTTTTGGCTACCCTAGGTATTTCTATGTCGTATTCGTTCAATTCACTTCTTCGACTTTTCTCTCGCAAACTCGTAAATACTCTGGAGCACATAAACTTATGACCCTGATGAAACGACTGATAGAACTGCTTCAGATGATGATTTCAATGTATGTCTTTGAGAGATTTTGTCTCGTCTGGTCACTGATTTCGAAATCTCAGCCCTATGCGTTAGCGATCCCAGCTGAAACGCATCACTGTTATACTTCTTCACAAATGATAATCTAATAATGTCGAATATTGCTTGATACGGAATGTGATCTACACAATGCGTTCGTATTTTCAGTGGCTTCGTGTCGAGAGATACGATGAATCAATTGTTTGCTTTTGTCACCATCCAGTTTCTTATGAACATCGTTCACTCTTCATTTCTGGTGCCATATACAGACTTATGCGCATCCTGATTTACATCTTGTCGACAGCCAGCTGTCACTCTTCAGCCGGACGTCGTAACCATATTCATTTTGGACTACATACGAGTGTAAAATCAGGAGCCCTGTGCATTTCCTCTTCACGAATCGACTATTGTAAACTATGTAACAATGCAGAAGTGCCTTGCTTTCGATTGAGTCCACTCAGAACCACTTACACTCATTGGTCACTTTTCACATCGACTTATGGATACTGAATTAATTCGTCTCAATTCCACAAACCTCAGCAATTGTAAGCATCCTTCTTTCTTCTTGTCTGTTGACAACACTCATGGACTTGACAGAATCCATATCATCTTCGAAGTCTTGAAGATTTTTCCTTATTCACCTATTTGGTTGTGTCTTCATTTGCTTGTCCGTGTACTTTCACTACCAGGATCTCTCAATACCTTGCCTACTCAACTGCCTCTACTAACGACATTCAAAAATGATGTTCTCGTTATGGTTTGCACTTCTTATGTGATTTCACTGTGTAGATGTCTGTCATTGTATTGTAGTACCATAGGGAGCTGAATTCACTCGTCCTGAAAAAAAGGGAATAATAATATCCCCGTGAAACTGAGCCTATGAATAATATCTAATTCCTATTACACGCTATCTGAGACATATTTACCAGCAATCATAGATATTCCGGACATGCAAACACGAAAGCAAAGAGTTCAGGGGATGGTTGTGAGAGATGTTGTCTCGTCCAGTCACTTAGATCATTTCACGAGGACCTGTCTGAGTATCTCTAGTTCACCATCAATTGTACTACAGGCATATGCTCCCATTATTCTTGAGGAGAAGCAGTTGATACGTTTTCTCTTTCCTATGAAAGGTACCCAAATATGAAAATTCGTGTATTTACTACTGCATATTGGTTTCCTGTAAATCAATCTTCAAAGAGAACAGTCAGATCTCCTTTTTAGAATAAGATCCAAAAAACTGGAATTCTGATTTTATCTCTGGTTCTCTTGTGAAATGGATAGCACCATAGTAGCAGCTATAGCATAGCAGCCGCCCTGATTGACTTAGCTAAATTAATCAGAACTGATAAACAAACAATAAGTCGAGAAATCAAGTAAAAGATGGTGATGTGATAATTGTATTCCGAGATCTCTCTTTATTTCTCTGACTTTTGTTGTTATTCAGTCTTGCTTAAAATCAAAATCTTCCCAAAAGACCAGTTATCCTGTCAAGTGTACTTTGCTTATGTATCCTTAGGTAATTCCACTTATGCGAATCCATAACAGGAGACACAATTCGATTTAATTATACCATCTATATCGCAAGTCAGTTACCGAGATTATCTGCCGGCGTGTGGATTAAAGTTTAACTTGAAGAAGTTCAGCTTAGCTTGCTTTAAATCACGCTTCTATGGATATTGTTCGACTATTGAAACAAAAGAATGCACGAAAAGTAGATTGATAATGCCGGTTGGAAATGTCAGTTATGTTTGTATTTCACAAAGTAACCATTTCATCAGAAAATGTTTAGCACATCGTCCTGATAAGACCTTTGACCAAGTCAATATATTCTCTCTCTATATGCCTCAACATCAGTGAGGTCTATCATCGTGTGAATTTCCACCAAATGAGAAAACACTTTGACCCATCACCATGTATTACAGGTTGCGTCAGTCATTCTGTTGATGTATCCGTGAAAAATTCACCCAACTTTCAGTCATGTTGAATCTTAAGCTCACAGAAGAGAGAAATATTCTGAGTGAGAATATGAACCACTACAGAGATAGTGGACGAAAGCAGAAGCTGTTCACTGTTATGAACAAAGGAGTGAATTTGAGAACCAAGTATGGAAAAATATATTTTTTTATACATATTGGCAATCACAGCTTAATTGAAGATATATAGCGATTGAACTGTCATTGTTTCCTCTAGGAATATTCAGTTTTAGCCGAAAGGTATTCAAGTGCGATATCGATCTGACTTTGGGGATAACAGTGAAAGCTGACACACAGATGCCAGTATATAAGTGACTTCTTTTCTTTAGTTGTCGTTGTGGCTGTCAGCTGTGTTCCATTTTCCTTTTAGATGTTATGTGTCATTGGCTGATATTAAGGAAATGCCACTGAAATAACATTCTGCTTGATACCTAGACTTTCAGTGAGAGCAAATATACACGAGTCAGAAATATAGGAACTGTAACTTAGTAACCTTATTAAAACGTATAAATGTTTGAAGAAATTCTATCTAATCGAATATAAAGGAAGTGATTGTAGTAATCTTAATTAAATGAGCTGAGCAATACTCACAAACGATAATATACGAAAACGAAATACTTAGACAATTCACTTACGTCATTCGAATTTTGCACACGACTTGTGCTTATAACAGCACTAGTATGCAGCCCATCCTGGGACTCTTTGACAGTATCCACCACTGAAATCATTTGAGATAGAATTCCAAATCCTCCGGTAACGAAGCAAGCTCTTTGGCTATTCGAACACTAGGTGGGAACCCAGTGTCTCGTATGACTTTAATTTCTGGAAATTTGTGGCATGCAGAGGCATCAACAGCTCAAGATTTTGACGAGTATTTGTCTTAACATCCAAACAGGCAGATCTGGTGTGCGTAGAATTAATTTTCTCCCGATTAGTCATAATCACTAGGATACAGGTTGCCATAAGTGAGTACAGGCATTTGACAAAGAACATCTATTAGCAATACTGTTATATACCGCTATGTGACAGAAGGAAAACATCACAGGCCGTTGAATTCCGTTACTGTAGTTGAACAGTCAACGGACTTGCTAAGTTACGTAAAGGTTAAGATTTCGACTTCGACTGATGTCACGGGAGTGTGCTGGAGAAAATCTCAGTAACTGGATGAAACAGCATTCTCTTACTCCTTGATTCTCCAGTGTGATTCTACTAGGCATCGATTTGTGACAATAAATGAAACCAGCGAAGTTCCTGCAACCCAGTGTATATTTATCTTTATATATATTTAAGTAAATCAGAGACAGAACATTTAAGGCTGTAATCAATTCAAGCAAAAACGGAAGTTTTTATAATTTGAAAAAAAGAAATAGCTCCTAGTCAGAAGACTATTTCCCTCATGAGCAGCTTGTATTACGCAACACTTAGCACTGTGTGTCTGCAAAAACCTGTGGGACTTCCCTATTTATTTGCATTTTCAGATTTGCATACTTTAGATAAGGATCACATGATTTCATTGAGCCATATCATTAAATACTGTGGTCCAGTCTAGACGTCTAAATACGCAATTTATTTTTCTAAAATGAGCTACAAGATGCATTAGACAGAACGAAAGGGTTTCTGCATATTCAATTTGCATTTCAACTCTAAAGAATGTCGATTACTGACAGTATTATTAATGTCCCACTCGTTCGGTTTGATTCACCGTTGGTATTTTTGGAATGAATCTAATAACTCCATTCTGACACTCGAACGTTTGAAGACATATGGGCTTATACCAGAGGGAATATCGATAAAGGACTGAAGAACACCCTATGAGCATTCATCTGGGACTCCAGCCATATGTTACCAAGTGTGTATATGTGCAATTAGTTGAAGATTAATTTCAGAATACTAATTCATCCCCAAGCTAACTATTACAATATTCTCACGAAATGCGATTTATTTTGGATAGTTGAAACGATTTCTCTTCAGCTTATTATTTAATGTGGTGCACTTTTTTGTGAATTTGAAAATATAAATAACATTTCTCTGACTGGAGATAAAACAGTGTCATTCACCCTGGTCCTTTGTTTGGTACAGACGAAATTCTCTCAGTCAAGTGTTCAATGTGGCCACCGTGCTGGGTGACTCGCTTTCAAGGTATACTCAGAATTCCTAATATTAGATTGTTGACAGCGGTCAGCAGAAAGCCTTAGATCTAGGTTTCATGCTAGCTGGTAATCGAATCTCCAAACGGATATGAGTTACTGCAACGTTACAAGTACGACTTGCTGAAGAGTGCTAACACACACCTATGGCTTCCTGTCGATTGGTTTCAAGCATCTGATAACAGGAATGACATTTCTGCTTACGAGCATTCAAAGTCATATTATAGTTAAGTGGAAAGTAATTTTATGCACTAAACACATGACTTCAAAGACCAAAGTAAGGAGAAATAGACAACAATATGGATATTTTCATGTTCCGATGAAGAACACTCAGTCTTTAAGGAAACCACATCTGAGAAATAGCATATATTCAGTTATTCCTGTAAACAGTCTAAGCAGTCTCAAACACTGGACATTTAGAAATAGCCCAGAAACATAATTGAGTAAAATATACACCTAACAACCAACAGATTTCTACTAGGACAACAGAAACCAAAAATAAGCGAGTGAGCGTGGCTCGCTTCGTCATCGATATGATTAGGTGTTCAAACTTCGTATACGAATACCATGTTCACCAGTACATAAATAGACACCAGCACTGTCTACGGTCACAAAGTCAATCTGAAGTACTGGACTTGACCAATATGTTCGAGGAGCATCAACTGTGTACATTTATCCACATAATGAGGTAAATAATTATTAATGAATCATTTCTCATATGGTTTGCTTGAAAGAAGACTAACAAAAGACCTTTGTTTACACTTTCTGTACCAGGGGAAGTTTGTCGATGGTGGATTAGAAATCCCTTTGCATGATAAACAAAGGGATTCACGGATTTAAAAAATACACAACTGCATTGATTTTTACTAACGGGCAATTGAATAAGAAAACGGATAGACAATTATACGAAAAATGTAACCATCCAAAGTAATAAAAAATATTTATAAGGTCTACTAGACGAAGTGATATATTTCAAATACGTAACACTGAGTGAAATGTCCTTGAAATGAGCATGCTTACTACTATTCAACTCTGATTTAAGTAGTTTCTGTTTACAGTGACTGAAATGTTTGCGTATAGTGTCACACTTAACGTTATTTCACTGAAACGTATGTAAACACCGATATTCGTTCAAAAAGCATACGAATACGTCTTTTAAATGTGTTGTTACGATCACTAATTACTGCGTCGTTCTACATATATGTCATTAGATGTGTTACTGAAAGCATGACCAATGGGCTGATATATATACATATATATATATGTTCTCTAGTTAATAATTGAAAATAGTATCGAAAACCGATAAATGCTCCTAGTTTTCATTTTATGTGATCCGATTTAGTTTGCTTCTTTAGAAATAATGTGAGTTGCATCATTTAAGGTGAAATAAACTCCCATGTGTTATAAACTGATACGACACTGATCAGCCAACAAATAATATTTGCATAATCTCGTTCAAAAGCTGTATAGCTACGCAGTGTTCTTATAGATGAGGGAATCGCCTATGCTGTCGATTGTTCATACTGGTTGAAGTTTGAAACTCCTGACTTTGCTTCTTATGTATTCTGGATCACTTACTATTTTGAACGATACTCCTTTATTCAAGTGCTTTTGGTTTTAGTGGTATACAATCCTGAGTGGTACTCATTATTTTTGATGTTTTTAAGTTACGCAATTGATCATTTCCTTGGCATTTTATTTCATGTGCCTTGTTTCCAGCTGATACAAACGTCTGACCTTTCAGAATATTCTATATATCTTTATATATATTTAAGTAAATCAGAGACAGAACATTTAAGGCTGTATTCAATTAAGGCGAAGACGGAAGCTTTTTATAATGTGGAAAAAAGGAAATAACATCTAGTCAGACGACTATTTCCCTCATGAGCAGATTGTGTTACGCAACACTTAGCACTGTGTGTCTGCAAAACCCTGTGGGACTTCTCCATTCTTTTATATTTTCAGATTTGCATACTTTAGATAAGAATTGCACATTACTTCATTGAGCCATATCATTAAATATTGTGGTCTAGTCCAGACGTCTAAATGCGCAATTTATTTTTCTTAAATGAGCTACAGGATGCAGTAGACAGAATGAAGGGATTTCCGCATATTTACTCTGTATTTCAACTTTAAAGAGAGCCAACTTTTGACAGTATTAGTACTGTACCATTCATTGGGTTTGATTTTCCGTTGATACTTTTGAAATGAATCGAATCCCTCCTTTCTGACATGTGTACGTTTGATGCCAAATGGACTTAGATCAAAAGGAATATCGATAAAGTACTGAAGAACACTCTGTGAGCATTCATCTGGGACTCCATGGCAATCCTTAGTTTCAGCCATATGTTAACAAGTGCGTAACTGTGCAATTAGTTGAAGATCTTCAAGCTAACTATTACAATAATCTCACGAAATGCGATTCATTTTGGGTAGTTGAAACGAATTCTCTTGAGCTTATTATTTAATGTGATGCGCTTTTTTCCTGAATTTGAAAATATAAATAACATTTGATATAAGCATAAAACTTGGGCACTGTGGTAGAGTATAACTCCATCTTGATATGACTATGAGCAGTAGTTTGTGCTCGAAACGTCATGAGTTAATATAACTGTACAACACTGTGTGATTTATCAAAATAAAATCTAAACCATTATGGAGTTAAATAACATTCCCTTGATTGGAGATATAATAGTGTCATTCACCCTGGTCCTTTGTTTGGTACGGACAAAATTCTATCAATCAAGTGTTCAATGTGGCCACCGTTCTTGGTGAGTCGCTTTCCAGGTATACTCAGAATTCCTAATATTAGATTGTTGACAGCGATCAGCAGAAAGCCTTAGATCTAGGTTTCATGCTAGCTGGTAATCGAATCTCCAAACATATATGAGTTACTGCAACGTTACAAGTATGACTTGCTGACGACTGCCAAAACACACCTATGGCTTCCTGCCGATTGGTTTCAAGCATCTGATAACAGGAATGACATTTCTGCTTACGAGAATTCAAAGTCATGTTATAGTTAAGTGGAAAGTCATTTTATGCACTAAACGCATGACTTCAAATACCGAAGTAAGGAGAAATAGATAACAGTATGGATATTTCTGTGTTCCGATGAAGAAGACTCAGTCTTTAAGGAAACCACATCTGAGAAATAGCATATATTCCATTATTCCTGCAAACAGTCTAAGCAGTCTCAAACACTGAACATTTGGAAATATCCCAGAAACATAATTGAGTAAAATATATAAATAACAACCAACGGATTTCTACTAGGACAACAGAAACTAAAATAAACGAGTACGCGTGGATCGCTTCGTCTTCTGTGAGCTTAGGTGTTCAAATTTCTTATATGAATACCATGTTCACCAGTACATAAATAGACACCAGCGCCGTCAACGGTCACAAAGTGTATCTGAAGTACTGGACTTGACCAATGTGTTCGAGCAGCATCAAGTATACAATTATCCACATAAAGACCAAATAGTAGTTGGCATTTAATAGAAAACATACTTTCGAATTTGTTCCCACTTAACAGGTTTGAGATAGATTAAGTATCTATCAGTTTTTGTCATGAAGGAATAACAAAACTTATTTAGCTTCACGGAATTTCGAAATAACAATGTTCAGTGGTCTAGGACAAACACGAAAAGAATAAATCGAGAGCAACATCTACTGTCAAAAACTCCTTATACATAGTCTTCACTTACTTCTACAAAAAGGGATGTGAAATTCAATAATGTCAGCATCTTGTGACATAAACTTTGCTGCTGAATGATGTTGAACCGATGTCAAGAATTCCATGCCAACAGGTGCCTCTGTGCGTATAGTAACATAGAGCTATTTGTAAAACATCTCTAATGGATTGGGATGTGTGTTCTTTCGATATCTATTCGTTTCTTAATCAGACAGTTTAACATTAATTCTTTTGAATATTTAATCACCATTAATTACAAGGAACTTCAACACTGCTGAATGTGTAGGCAAATAATTACACAGCAGCTATTAACATTTGGAGACCAAGTTAATAAGTATCTTAATTACATCACATGAAATTAATGTGTCTGGTAAGCATATGATTTCGCTAGATGTTTGTTCATTGTTCACAAATGTACCACTAGTAGACACTATCTGCTATCTATGCGAGTATATTTATTCAAATAGCATGAACATTGGGTTACCAACTGAAAATCTTAAACAACTATTATTGAGATGCACACTGAATGTGCAATTTAGATTTAATGTTGTCATCTACAATCAAAGAAATGGAGTAGCAATTGGGTCTCCTTTAGGACCGCTCTTAGCGGACGTCTTCATGGCTAGCTTAGAGAATGGCCCACTAAAGGAAACCATCGGTAGTTTGTTTATGTATAAACGATATATAGATGACACTTTAATTGTTTGTGATGAAAACTCTTCAATTGCTGAACTTCTTGGAATATTTAATTGTTCTCATCCATCTTTGCTTTTCACGGTCGAAGAAGAGTCGAATTCCTTATTTCACTTCCTTGATGTTAAGCTAGATAGAAGAGAGAATGATACGTTGCTAAGGTCGATTTACCGAAAGCCAACATTCACTGGGCAGTACACTAACTTCAACAGTTGGGTACTGTTAGGGAGAAAGAGAAATCTTATTCATTCCTTATGCTCCAGAATTCGTAAAATCTGCTCTGCAGAGACAATCGATAGTGAACTAGATAAGCTTCTATCAAATCTCCTTATTAATGGTTATCCTACAAGGTTTATCGAACGTTACATCAACAAAGAACACGCCCCCAGACAAATTACAGTGCCAAAGAAGAAACTGTTTGTGAGTCTGACATTCGAAGGTGACACCATTTCTGAATTGATTAAAAATCTTTTGTCTAAATGTATTAAACGTACTTTTCCTGCAGCTGACTTATAACTAGTTTTTACCAGCCGAAATATGATTAGACAATGCGTCAAGGATAGATTACCGCTTTTGTCCACATCCATGTGTATTTACTCTTTTACCTGCTCTTGTGGAGCTGTTTATATTGGACGTTGTAAGCGTAATCTCCGAAAACATGTAGCTGAACACTATCCAGTCTGGTTAATGAAAGGCGAACGTAGAAGTGCGAAGTCGTCTATCTGTGATCACCTGTTAGAGTCAGGTAATTTAGCCCCACCCGATATCTATGGTATGCTGATCTAATACTGTGAATCAAGCTTAAAAAAAAATCTTTCAAAGTTATCTACATGGCAAAATCGAATCGATCCAAAAGCTTACGTTTTCTTCACTTATGCATAGCCGAAGCTTTAGCTATACATGAACAGAAACCTAAATTATGTGTTCAAAAACGTTTTGTCAAACTACTTTCTCTACCTTGGTCATAGTAATGTTCTTTCTAGTTTTTCGTGTATTTTATATTACGACTTGAATTATTTCCACTTCACTTCACATCTTCATTCTTATCGTAATCGTACTCTTATTTTATAAAATTTTTAGACAACGCTTGACATTTTTAAAACATTTTTGATTTCAATTCACTTATAAAACAATCTTTAATAATTTTGTAATTTATCCACTTCAACTCTACCCCTTATAACATTTTAATTATCGTTATTCATATCACATATATGTATATTGACTGAGCAATTATTTAGTGCCACTTAATAACCATTTCTGTAATATACATACGACTGTACAGCTTGAAAATGAAGTCGTTGAAAAGAAATTTCTTCGCTGAACAAAAGACTGTGGTATATACATCACACACAACAACCCCACATTGAAAAAGCTTAGGGCACCTCTGTTAACCACTCGACCTTTCACACTGATGCATATATCAAACAAAGTGAATCACGCCAATACAGAAAAGCTGTGATGCTTACATTTTGTGGTCACACGATATTTATCTCTATGAAAATGGGAAAACCTCATTTCAAAAGTGTGATGCAAATTTACTAAACACAAGTGGCTTCCGAACTATAGATTTGTGGTCACCTTTGTCTGGTTCTTCTTGGTGGAGCCATAGTGTGAGCAGTTGAACGAACAAGTTCAAATCTGTCAGTAAGACCAAATGTCAGTCAATTCAGTTGATAAATCTTCCTGATGTCTGACATCAACCTGACATTCTTTGGAAATTCAAAAATCAACTAAACAGCACTGAAAGATAAATTCTGCGTTTAAAATCAGTCTGGTTAGTTGAAGTTCAATATTAAACAAACACAAACGCTACAGACAATAATATCAACAGGAAAAATGGATAGTTAAATAAGCAAAATGAGTAAAAGTGACAGCCTTATTTTGGACAAAATCCTAACACAATTTACAGAATTCTCAGATTAATTAAATGCATAATATTTCGCCTTCATCCACTGACGTCAGTCTGTTTTATATATTATGAAGTAATAGTGTTCTATCTGATATAAAGACTCATCTCTTATGATATTTTCCTCTCGTCCTCAATAAACAGCAACACAGACTGAAAATCTGCGTGAATATACTTAGCGAACTAGGAAATACAGAGATGGTTGAAACCAAAAGAATTAGAGAAAATTTTGATGAACTGTGCCGAATGTAGATTCAGATGACCCAGTTTTCTAATCAGACAAGTATTTATAGCTACTGAACATTCTAATAGATATCGATTGTTATTTTATATACTAAAAACAAGTGAACTCTGGCAAAACGATCTTGAAACAAAGTGCTCATATATGCATATATATATATATGCTGTTGGTCATTGAAGTAATCAGATGACTTGATTTCAAATAAGCAGACGGTTGATTCAGTAATTGCGTCAGTAAAATAAGCAGACAAAACTGATAAATAATGAGACTAATACTCATCTGATTATCCAAAAATGAGATCAGGTTTGTTCGTACATTGCTAATTTCGACTTTGGAAAATGTTCTTTGACTTCCTGGCATAACTAGGAATGAAGTATTTTATAGAAATGAGAATAACCTACGTTTGACGAATAAAATATCATTACTGATGTTATAACTCAGTATAACTGACAGTCTAAGACGTAACATATTACCAAATTCTGTATGTAATTTAAATTGTTTTTGTTTAGGAATATTTCAGCATCTTTTTAAGTAAAATTCAAGGTGGAAAACTGGGTAGACATTGTTGTGCTTTTTATTCTTTCGTTATGTTACGACTACATAAGGGGGTTCCAAAAGCACATCGCTATTTCGTCATTTGGAAACTTATTTAACTGGTCAAAATAATGAAAATCACTTTTCATTTCCTCTTCACACGTCCACCTCCACAGAACAGTCTGACCCACGACCGACTTATCGATACATCACCATAGTGATTTCATTTCATGGCCTGGTCGGACGAAGTAATTCAGTTGTCTCGTATGCATTCATCAAATCCATCTTCAGTTACTTCTACTATGATTTTGGTGTTAGTTTATTGTTTTGTTGGTAGTCAAGCTTCTTTATTGCTTATTCTTATCAGATAGGTCATCTTATGAATGAATTCTATCCTGATGTACACCGCCAGCTCCCTGACTTCAATAACTGATGACTGAACACTCGAGAATGAAGAAGCATTTGGCAAAAATGAATAGTCACCAACTGTTGACGGACATGCTTGATGAAATCAGAGTCTATGAAATGTTTAATGGCTTTGCTTCCTACTTATGCCCTTCTCATTTTGTAACACTGAAATCAGTGTCAATGCAAATGTCTCTTCAGAACATATTTATCTAGATAACTTACACAGTGAACACTGGATTCCGAAGTAACAGTCTGCAGATACAATTTATCTGGTACAGTGAACCAGTGGCGAATCAGCAGAATACACATTCAACCTGATGGGTGCAGTTAGAAACCACTATATTGTCATATATCGGTATCTCGTTGACTTCTACATCTATTGTCCTAATTTCTAGGTACAGACACATGCATGCGAATTCCTGTAATTCCTAAAGCTGAGGTTAGGTTTTGCGTGATAGTCCACAAATAGCAATGCACATCTCTCATCTCAAAGGCTAATTCACACTCAAAATGCTCATATTCGTGATGCATGTAGACTGAATGTGGTTGTTGTTTCATGCATCAAATATCCATCTGTAATATCCAAGTTTTCCTTCCTACGTTACGCAATCATTTCGACAGACGGAATGTAGGCAGAAATACACTATAACTATCACTCAGTATATTTATGAATTCCAGAATTGCCTTCGTTTATCTTCGATCGCATTTATCAACACAAGCATCGACTACTGGTCTCTGAAAACGGCTTTGTATGCATCCCACAGGAAATATTCGATGCCACCTATTTTAAGCCAGTGAAGGAATGTATTCAACTGCGAACATGTTAATCATAGGGTGTGTAGATCGACATTGTAACTTTCAGTGAAATTACCAAATCAGGTCATTCATTATTCACTGAGACCACTTGATCAGCAAACTTCTGTTAACACATTCACAACTGGCTAGCTGATTTCGGAGATCTCGTGAGATTGACAATTACCCTGAATTTGTGAGATGTCGAATGAATCTGTGAATTTGTAATCAGAAAACAAGGAATTTGTCAAAAGTGATTTATTTCTCATTATTTCGACACCCACAAACAAATTTCACATTTCAATTTTCATTTTTTCACTTCACATCGAGTATCTTGACAACTACTGTCACAGCAGTCTTCATCTACCTTACAATATTCACCTAGTCGTCTACAACAAAATTGAACACCTGTTGATTTGCGATCTCGACATCTAGATGACGGACAACAATTCATGAAGTTAAAACTGTTACTGTCGACATCCAGACATTCACAGCGTTCACCTTTCAAAAAAATAAAATACAAAATACAAAATACAAATACAAAACACTTAACTAATATCAACACGCAAACATGTGGCTGAATAAATTGGTTTGGATGACAAGCATGTGAGTTGAGTAATTCTCTTCGATTCGTGTGATGTGGGATAAAAATATCAGATGGTTATGTGGGAACATGAAAGACAGGCAAAAACATGTTTATCTCTACTTAATCAGTTGCCGAAATTCTACTTGTTTATGAAATGTACTGTCGCCGATTTTGAAATCACCGGTGATGCACATGCAGTTGCGAATACTAATTTCCTGACCAGTCAATTTGCAAGCCTGTTGTTTAACCACTATTTGCAAAAACATTTATAACAACGCAACGCTTTCGCTGAAATAAGGGTATATTAGGTTCGTGAGCATGGTGAGGGCATGTACGAAGGCTATAGTCTTCATCGATGAGACACGATGATCGCAATTCTCAAGATGTAAAGCATTCACTATTCCGTTTCACAAACCGTTCACGCACAATACTCTCATCACATAGCTTTGATAGTGAGTTCTTACAAATTCCAACAAAAGCTGAGAAGTCAGAATCTTTGGAAAACTAATTCCAATGAAAATCAAACAAACTATGCAGGATGTTTTAACAATTAGTTTTATTCTTTCAGTCGACTTCTTTAATCTCCATTACACCTAGTAGGATGAACTTGAAACATCTGATGGGATCAAGTACTAACAACTGAATCCTTCAAAATTCGAAGAAAAGGATGGATAGAAATCTGTTGGTAAGAATCCGGTTATTTCCAGTGGTGAGTCCTTTATGCATCGCCGTATATGTAGAAGAAACTCCCAGTTGGCTAAATATAAGAGTGAAAGAGCATTATTGATTTTTAAATGTGGTTGTGAAGATCTCTGAAGACCTGAAGAAGCTAGAAAACAGATCAGCGGTGACACTGCATTCGATGGAAACGAGACACAAAATCGACTTTGATAGGTCTAAGTTTCTACGAAAGGCTTTTGGATCGTATAAAAAAAGACTGACAGCAGAAGCTCCACATACATGAGTGAATCTCAACAGTTTGAACAGGCGTGCAGGGGTGATGTTGGCTGATGCATGACAAATCCTGATTAATAAATTACAATGGATGTCTATCGCTAATTATTCATACTTGATATAAATTCCTGATTGTCTATATCTTCTGATGAAGACACTAAGAAATGATTTACAACTGTTTAACACGTCATTGTATACTTCATATACACATATATTTTCACATTCAGTTATCTACGGCCATAAACATTCAGTCGAACTTGATCTGATGAAAAGTACAGACTGTTCAAAGTGTTTAACTGAACTTGACCAACATATGAAAGTCTGAGGTCAAATTGTAGTCACAGGTGATACTATTTTGTTTATTATACATGTTGATGCCTGTTTCATGACTCGTATGTTAAGACAAAGTTCTCAAAGACATGAGATATCCTTTTTTATTTATAAACATCTCTTGTGTTAATTTCAAGTGATTTCTCTGAAGGATTTCGGATCTCAAGAATATTTGACTTGTTCATGTCATGACAATTGATCTAAAGTGTGCATTTCATTCAATTGAGAACTAATCCAGTGAACACAAATGAATAATAATGAGCAATGATATTCTGAACTCAACTTCACTGACACTGTCATCAATCGAGAAGCTGTTAAGTTGTCAATTAGGCTACATGCCAGACAAGATAAAGAGCACGACGATGTACATCAAGCAATAAACAGAGTTCATTGTGTGTACAGTTACACATGAGCAACAGACCAACGACGACATATTGTAGATATTACCCAGTGCAGAAACCACATCTATGTAACATCTATGCTAAACAATGGGGACACGGATCTACCGAAAACAATCACAATGCTTTCCTATTCTTGAGAAAAGCAATATTTCACACATTTCCTTCCTATTGGATTCATCTAATGTAAACATCACTCTCCGAAATTGACGAAGCATCTCATGCTCACAAACACAATTATCATGCAAGTTATCGACAGAGTGAAGTTAAAGTCTACACTCGTGAACGCCTCTACATCAACGACATTACTACTCAACCGACATTCAGAATAGCTGAACAAAAAATTGGGCATCTATCAAATATCAAATAATACTCAGTCGGCCTAATGAACACAAATCTAATATAATCACAGTATAATGCACATCACAAGAAAACATACCTGAAGCCCGTACAAACTGGTCGCCCATTACCACAATTGAAAATACCAATATCGTGAGCAACGAAGAAGTGTGCATAGTTGGATTATTATGGCCACACTGTAAAGGGGGAAGTCATTATATATTTCCCACTGTATCCAAATGGTGGACATATCTATGCCATTGTGTTCACACACGAATGAAGATTGTTCACATTGGAACATGAGTGAGCCTTTCGTTAGGCACAGGGATTAGTGGAAACGTAGTCAGTGTAGTGAGATCAATGAGAAGAACACGAGTATTCTTCACGTAATTTATTGTAATTGAATGTATTATTTTGGTTATACATGGTGTCCTTGAGTAGTTGTATTGTGTGCATTGTGGAATAGATCAAGTCAATTATTATAATTCTATTCCAATAGTTGTTTGCACCCACACATGAGTTCTACTTCTTTACTGCATATGGTCATACTGACTGTTCGAATTGACATTTTCATTCTCATTTTCTATTCGAATGAATGTGACTAAAATAGGGTAGACGCCCTGTGCATAATCTCACTGGAAATAATAACAAAAATATATAGAACTCATTGTTACACGTAATCGAATAACGTAACAGAATTATGAATAATTTTTTGGTTTCCATGTTACATGTGGAACATTGATCGAAAATGAAGAGGAGAGAGGACCCAGTTGGGCGTTGACGACGTCCAATGTACATGACTTGCTGTATGTAAAACTTCAAATTCAATACAAACTTTTCCGTATTTTAGTATTCACTCCTGTGCTCGAATTTCAGATTACCACGCACAGCATGCTGTTAACGCCTGATTGAAATACATTATCAGCGTAGTCGAGGGATACATTTCAACATGATATTAGGCATCACAATAATTATATCGACAGACTGGTCGACAGTCTCAAATACTATTTCGCATGTGATAGTGATTCTCATGCAGTTACGTCATTCGCAATAGAATAGTCAAATGCCATGTTTGAAACGGATTCATTGAACCACCACTGCGAAGTGACTGAAATCTGCACTGTCACATTTATGCAGGTCTCTTAGTTGAGAATCTTCTCGAAACACAATCCCAAAATTCGCACATAGAAGCGCTTCTCAGATGGATGACTTTAATTGCTGTCTCATACTAACGTTTGTATTCAGAGCATAGTCGACCACGACATATTGACCCTGAATCACATTGCAGATGAGTGTAGAATTCCTGACGTTTCTATTAGTCAGCATTTTAAAGAATTTGAAGTCTACGAAACCTTCGAATTCATTGTAGAATTGAGTTTGTATATCAGTCTGCCGTTTTTACATTATGCATAAGAACATGCAAGTACGAGTGACTTCTCTGCTTAGACTGGAACACACAACATAGTCCTTTCTAATAATCTGTGAATGGAGCTGATTCAAAATTGAAAAGAGTAATCACTGATCAAGGATTTCACTCTTAAATATCTTCCTCATCACCTTTGACAGCTGTATGCGCACAATAGTCAAACAGTAATTGTTGTCTGCAAGACAACCAATAAAATCCACTTGGCAGTGATCATACCTTTTGCATGTGGCAATATTCATAAACGTCAAACAAACAGAAATAATGGCGAATGAGGAAATGTGAGGTATATATTTGTACACATATATAAGTCAACATGTGACGTGAGTAATTGACATCTGCAGGATGGATGTCCAGAGATGCAATCTATGCTGTTTACGGTATTTATGAATCTGCTGATTTAACATTGGCCGGGTCAACAATAATACCTGAAACTGTGATCGCATGCAGAGAATTCTGGCAGTCGTGAGTGATTAATTACAGCACTGCTCTTTGTATCGTTTGGCAACTAATGCCTTCAGACAGTTTATTTGGCACGCGATGGATGAGAGAGAGATTTTTATACTTGAGCAATGTGATCTGGCTGTTTTTGGGTGTTTTAGTATAAATCACCATGACAGGCTCGGAGGAAGCAAAGTTGAAGCATTCAATTGATCAAACAACTTTCTGTTGTGGATATGTCGATGACACGTTTGTAGTATGCGACAACTGAAGTCCTACCTCCTACCTTCTCAGACTATTCAACAACGCACATACAAATATTGTTTATACTATGGAAAATGAAAATGATGGAAAGTTCCATTTCCTTGATATGCAACGCCTAGAAGATGGTGGTCTCCAGAGGTTGATTCACCGAAAGTTGACATGGAGTGGGCAATACGTACTTTTTAATAGTTTTTGTCCAATTAGTTACAAACGAGCACCAGCTCTGTACTATAGAGCGAGAAAAAATGCTCCGCAAGGAAACATGAGGTAGAATTTGCGATTCTCTAAAATGTGCTGAAAAACCAGGGTTATCCTCAAAGATTCATTTACAAATTTGGAAGATGTGAAGGCTCAAACACCAAACAAACCACAGTTGGATAAAAGCCTGTCTTCATCCAACTAGATTTTGAAGGTGAAAACATCGCAGAAGTGGTCAGCAGTAGACTGAGAACGTCACTATCCAGAGGCTATCCTACAGCTAAGTTGGTTCGCGTCCATCGAACAACGTGCTCTTCGATGCAGTCAAAAGTCGATAGATACTCTTCTCATATTAACTTCAACTGTGTATACAAATCTACAGGAGCAGTTACATTGGGGGAACAGAAATAGGTGCACACCTTCAATTTTCTGAACATGTGCCGAAAAGCCAACTTCTCAAGGGAACACGCACTTACAGCAATGCCATAACCACACATCTCCTTGATTCATATGGGTCAAGAGGTGGAAATCGAGAAATCCTTTAAAATTATCAATAGAAAAAGGAGCTGCATTCTTCTCAAGTTTGCCGAAGCAATCTTTATCAAACGCTTGAAACCAGATTAATGTGTTCAGAAGGATGCATTTATTAGTCTTTCCTTGCCCTGTGACCGGAGGTTTAACTCGCTTATCTGATTACGTTATCTTTGTCTTTAGCCTTAACTCCTTAAATAATCTGTATTTTGCTTGTCTCTTCTTTCTCTGATTTCGATTGAAGTCAGTAAATTGTTACCTAATTTATTAGTCACTCTGCGTCTAACGCATATCTCGACTTGATAAAGTAACTTCTTTACCATTGTATGCATACATTTATTTTGTTTAAACTTGAACTGCATGCGTAAAAACAATATCAGCGCAAATTTCTGAGCACTGTTCACTAATTGTGAAACTTTCGGCCAACTGAAAACATGTGAAATCCGCAGGTATGTAAAACATTTTCTGTACGTAAAACCTCATAATCTATATGGGCTGTAAGCAGGTAGCTGATGAGAAGGCAACAAATTAAATGATCTTACCATATTATTCTGCACACACCACTGTTGTTCTTGTTTTATTCAAAATCAACAAGCGGAATAATACATGATGTTTTCATATCGAATTTGTATCACTCCAAACTTCGTTCATATTCACTCACAATCGAATATATTTTTCATCACGTAGACCGAGGATTTTGATGGAATGACTGATGGAACTGCACAAAGGTAGGAGTTCAGTTGGCGACTGTATGCAATATTGTCTAGTCACTGTTTATTTTAACTTCGCAATCTCAGACGGTCGAAAATACTATCCAAGATCAAGCATTTCAGGTATTTTCACCTATAAGAGACAGCCAAGAGATCTCAATTACCAAGGAAGAAAGACAGATTAAACAATAGGCGGACGACTTCGAAGGACTATTGAACCGACCACCACCTACAATCCGTCCAGAAATATCAACAACAGCAAGTACGCAACTGCAAGTGGACACCAATCCTCCAACGAAAGCTGAAGTCTTGAATGCCATCAAGCCACTGAAAGCTGGAAAAGCAGCTGGACCAGATGGAATACACCCTAAAGCACTGAGAGCGAACCCAAAGACGACAGCAGATATGCTGACTTCATTATTGCAAAAGGTATGGAAAAAGGGAAAAGTGCCTACTGACTGGATGAAAAATTACCTCGTGAAACTACCAAAGAATGGTGACTAAGGACTCTGCAAGAACTGGCGAGGAATCATTCTCCTGTCGACGCCAAGAAAAGTCCTGAGTCGCATCATCCTGGAGAGAATAAAAAACGCACTGGCTACAGAAATCCAATCAGAACAAGCTGGATTCAGGAAGGGCAAATCATGTTCTGACCAAATTGCAACTCTACGCATCATCATCGAACAAAGGATGGAATGGCAATCAAACCTCTGCCTCAACTGCATAGACTTTGAGAAGGCCTTCGACAGCGTTGATCGCGAAGTAATTTGGAAACTACTCGAGTACTACGGCATACCCCAAATATTCATCAACCTTATTCAACAGCTGCACGACAACGGCACATGTCAAGTGATCCACAACGGAAAACTCAGCGAAGCGTTTGGAGTAAACACAGGAGTCAGACAAGGGTGCTTATTATCACCAATGGTATTCCTAATTGTGTTGGACTGGATTATGCGTCAGACAGTGGGAAACGAGAAGACAGGGATGTCATGGACCAACTTGAAGAACCTAGAAGACCTGGATTTCGCGCGTGGATGATTTATGTTTGATGTCACAATAAATCGAAAACTTACAAGCGAAAACCGACAAACTGGTCGAAGAAGCAGGAAAGACAGGACTCCAGGTGAACATAGACAAGACGGAGGTTACGAAAATAACCAACAACAACAACAACAACAGCAGCAACATCCAGCGCCAATCACCATCAACGGAAAGGATTTGAAAGAGGTTACTTCATTCACTTATCTAGGGAGCATTGTCTCAACTACAGGAGGAACGGACGAGGATGTCAAATCGAGAATCGGGAAGGCGAGAAACACATTCATCAACCTGAAACCAATCTGGAAATCTTCGTCACTCAGCATCAACAACAAAATTCGGATTTTCAATACAAACGTCAAGTCAGTTTTGCTATACGGATCAGAAACTTGGCGGGTCACAAAGAATATTTCCAACAAGTTGCAAACTTTTACCAACAGCTGTCTTCGCTCTATGCTGAAGATCAGATGGCCGGAAAGAATCACCAAAAAGAAATTACGGGAACAAACAAAGCATGAACCAGTCGCTCAACAAATATGCAGGAGAAAGTGGAGATAGACTGGACACTCGGGAGGCCACTGGGTGACATGGCGTGTCAGGCCCTCGAGTGGGACCCGAAAGGGAAGCGACGAGTGTGACATCAAAGGGTGACATGGAGGAGATCGTGTGAAGAGGAGTTGAAACAGTATGGACTAACATGGATGCAAGTGAAAAGTACAGCAGAAGAAAGAAGCAAGTGGAGACGTGTAGTTGAAGCACTATGTTCCACTAGGAACCTAAAGGAACAATTATGGAACAATAATAATCACGGTTTTTCCACTTACAGTTTATTTATACGTTTCAAAACGGTTATTCAGTAAGCATAAAAGACAATAAACGTGAGACACTCGTTGCAGTCAATTTCCGCGAGGAAATCAGACTTTTATTAGGTTAATAGTGGTGGAGATATTAATATCAGTATTGGTGGATCAATAGGAGAAATCTGGTTAAGCACGCACTTGATCTGGAATTCGACCTTCGGCCGTCGCCTGACTTTATCTCACTCAGCATGTATGAGTCCAGTAAAATTGAGTGTCAGTTATGAGGCTACCAACCCCACCTCCATGAATAACCACTGCTACTGAAGTTGATTTTGTCGTCGTTTTCGCTCTCAGTGACTATGACCAAACATCTCATGAAGAAATATATCCTCAGTGTATTAGGAATGTTCCAATTGGAAAGGAAACATTGTCAAGTGTGAATGAATTCTTTCCTTTTGGTACATCACCATCTCCCTGATTTCAATAACTGATGACTGAACACTCGAGAAAGAGGAGTCATTTGGTAAAAGTGAATAGTCATCTACTGTGGACGGATACTGTCGTTGAAATCAGAGTCTATGAAATGGTTAATGGCCTTGCTTCCTACTCATGCTCTTCTCATTTTGTAACCCTGAAAGGCAGTGCCAATACAACCGTCTCTTGAGATTAATTTTCTCTGAATAACTTAAACAGTGAATACTGGATCCTGAAGAAACAGTCTACAGATACAATTTATCTTGTACAGTGATCTAGTGGCAAATCAGCAGAATAAAGATTCAACATGTTGAATGCAGTTAGAAACCACTATATTGTCATCAATCGGTAGGCGCCGTTTATTACCCAAATTCGTGTCTCGTCGACTTCTACATCTATTGACCTAATTACCAGGTACAGACACATTCATGCGTATTCCTGTAATTCCTAAAGCTGAGGTTAAGTTTTGCGTGGTAGTCCACAAATTACAATGCACATCTCTCATCGCACACGCTAATTCACACTCAAAATGATCATATTCGTGATGCATGTAGACTGAATGTGGTAATTTCATGCATCAAATATCCATGTGTATAATCCGAGATCCCCTTCCTACGTTACGCAATCATTTCGATAGACGGAGTGTAGGCAGCAATGCACAGAATTTATGAATTCTACAATTGCTTTCGTTTATCTTCGATCGCATTTATCAACACAAGAATCGACTACTGGTCACTGAATACTGGTTTGTATGCACACCACAGGAAATACTCCATGCCACTTACTTTAAGCCAGTGAAGCAATGTATTCAACCACGAACACGCTAATCATACGCTGTGTAGATTGACAGTGTAATTTCCAGTGAAATTAACTACATGAGGTCATTTATTATTCACTGAAACCACTCGATCAGCAAACTTCTGTTAAAACATTTACAACTGGCTAGCTCATTTCAGAGATCACGTGAGACTGGCGATTACACTGAATTCGTGAAATGTCGAATGAAGCTGTTAATTTGTAATCAGAAAACAAGGAATTTGGCAAAAGTGATTTATTTCTCATTATCCCGAAACCCACAAACAAATTTCACAGTTCAGTTTTCATTTAACACATCATCTGTAACATTCAAAATAATGACAAAAATTTCCACAGCAATCTTCATTTGCTCTACAGAATTCACCTGATCGTTTACAACAAAACTGAAGCCCGGATGAATTGCGATGTCAGCAATCAGATGACGAACAACACTCCCTAGCATGAAGAGTGTCAGTTTCGAAATTCTTACACACACAGTCCTCTCCTTTCAAAGAAAACAATTACAAAGATATTGTTATTACATGGAAAAGAATGACAGAGTAAGCTTCGAAAGTTAACATGAAATTGTCAAGAATGAATTAATCGATAAAATTTTAGGAGATAAAACATTCACATTACTACCTTAACATCACTTCTTGTCCCGATTTGTAAGCGACGTCAGTTTGACTCAGGTGAATTGTAGTCAGAGATCAGGTTCAATTCATAGTTGGCAGAAACCTGCCATCTATTCACCCACAATAATGCTATGAGCTAGCATGCGTTGAAATGACAGAGATGCAGAGAGTTTATTCAAGGCAACCGAGGCATGTCCTCAAAACGTTGTCAAACTTCCTATAAACATGTGAATATCTACTGATCACTGTTATTCATAGGAATGGTAATGATTATCTTCATTGTGTTCAATGACCAGTGTGTCGTCCATTGAAACTGAATTTAATTTATTAGTACACAAATTTCACAAGTTTCGTTCTCTGTTTCCTTTCACTCAGTGGAATAAAGCAGACGTATGCACATCAGTGGGCATACATTTAAAAAGATGTATTCTCCTGATTCGACTATCCATCATGTGTACAACGATGAAACAGTGTGATTGACACACGAAGAGTGTTCACTCAGATGACAGAAGTGTAGCGATTGCAAAATGTCACGTATGTATCACAACGGTTGAGGAGAAGCTGACGAGCTTCACTGATTTGTGATCAGTTGATTATGAGAATAAAATGTCTACAGTCATGATCGCTATTCTACTCAAGTGTCAAAGACGTGTGATTATAATTGATGTGATTATCAACAAAACATTTTGTTCGAAACGTCATCCAGTAAATAATACTGTTTCACTGTGTTATATGCCCAATAAACAAACTAATATGGAAGCACTGAATTGTGAATAGTTTAGGTGCTGTTTTTACACAGCAATGTCCACTAATTATTCATCCGAATGTATTCTGTTGAAGAACGTGTCAATCTTGTGACAATTGGACTATAGTTAACGCTGTAGTGGTATTACTGAAACACAATTCGACTCAGAGTAATTGTTGGCCACTTTCCGACCAATATCAGAAGTTCCTGCTACGCATACAGTTGACGCCTCCGCAGTCTGGTGCTCTGAAATAATACCTCAACTTTTTAATATAAGATAACGAATACAAACCACACCGCATCAGACATAAATCCCTTCGATTCGTGTGATGAGGTATAGAAATATCAGATGTTTATGAGGGAACATGAGAGACAGTGAAAAAGTGATTTATCTAAATCAGGTGGCGAAATTCTACACGTTTATGAAGTAGGCTGTCGCCGATTTTGAAATCACCGGTGATGCACACGCAGTTGTGAATACCTATTTCCTGACCAGTCAATTTGCAATTTGTTCCAACCACTACTTGCAAATATATACATGACAACGCGACGCATTCACTGAAATCAGGGTATATCAGGTTCGCGAACATGGCGAGCGCATGTCCGAATGCAACACACTTCATCGAAGAGGCACGATGATCGCAATTCTCAAGATGTAAGACGTACACCATTCTGTTGCTCAAACCGTTCACACGCAAAGCCATCACAACATGGCTTTGATATTGAGTTCTTACAAATTTCCCCAGAGGCTGAGAAATTGGAATCTTTGGAGGAAAACAAATGTCAATGAAAATGAGGGACACTATGCAATATGTCTGCGATGCCCTTTTATTCTTTCAGTCGACTTCTTTTATTTCCATTACACCTAATTAGATGCACTTGAAACTTATGATGAAATCAAGTAATAATCCTAAATCCTTCATAGAGAGTTATTCAAAATGTGGATATAAGGATGGACAGAAATCTGTTGGTGAGAATTGGGTTATTGACAGTGGTGTGTCCTTGAGTGCATCGCCGTATATGAACGAGAAACAACCAGTCAGCTAAATATGAGAATAAAAGAGCATTAAAGATGTATCAAAGTGGTTCCGAAGATCTCTGCAGACCTAAAGAAACTATAAAAAAGATCAGCGGTCACACTGCGTTCAATGGAAACAGGTTCCCATATCGACTTTGTTAGGACGATGGTTCTACGAAAGTGTTTAAGATCGTATAAAGAAAGACTGACAGCAGAAGCCCTACATACATGAGTGAATCTCAACAGTTTGAACAGGCGTGCAGGTGTGATGTTAGCTGATGCATTGTAAATCCTGATTTAATAAATTACAATGGATATCTATCACTTATTATTCGTACTTGGTATAAATTACTGATTGTTTAAATCTTCTGATGGAGAGGCTCACAAATGTTTTACAACTGTTTTACAAAAACAATCATAAACACAATAATGTTTTCTGCACGTGCACATATATTTTCACATTCAGGCATCTACGACCACCAGAATTCAGTCGAACATAATCTGATGAAAAGTACGGACTGTTCAAAGTGTATAACTGAAGTTGACCGAAATTTGAATGTCCGAGGTCACATTTCGATCATCCGTAATAAAATTTTGTTTTTGTTCATGTGGATGCGTGTTTCATGACTCATATATAGAGACAAAGTTTTCAAAGACATGAGATATCCTTTTTATACATAAACCTCTCTTATGTCCCTCTTTTGTCCCTGAATAAGTTCGCACCTGTTTCCAAATGAAAAAGTGAAGTCGGTCTTCGCTGAGATTTTACTCATATCATTTTTACAAAACATACTTGACGTGTTCGTGTCTTGACAATTGATCTATAGTGTGCATTCCATTCGATTGAGAACTAATCTAGGGAACACAAATGAACAATAATGAGCCATGATATTCTGAACTCAACTTCACTGACATTGTCGTCAATTGAGAAGCTGTTCGGTTATCAACTAGCCTAATGCCAGACAATATAAAGAGCACGACGATGTACATCAAGCAATAAACAGGGTTCATTGGAAGTACAGTTACACATGAGCAACAGACCAGTTAAGACATAGTGTAGATATTACCCAGTGCAGAAACCACATCTATGTCACATCTATGCTAAACAATGGAGACACGGATCTACCGAAAACAATCACAATGCCTTCCCATTCCTAAGAATGTCAATATTTCACACATTTCCCTTGTTTTTGAATTCATCTAATGTCAACATGACAGTCCGAAATTGACGAAGCATCTCATGCCCACAAACACAATTATCATGCAAGTTGTCAACAGAGAGAAGTTGAAGTCAACCCTCATGAACCCCTCTACATCAACGACATTACTTAACCGATATTCAGAATAGATGAACAGTAAATTAGGTATCTACGAAATATCAAATAATACCCAGCCGACCTAATGAACACAAATCTACTATAATCACAGTATAATGCACATCACAAGAAAACATACCTGAAGCCCGTACAACCTGGTCGCCCATCATCAGAACTGACAATACCAATATCGTGAGCAACGTAGAAGTGTGCATAGTCAGATTATTATTGCCATAGTGTGAAGGGGAAAGCCATTATATATTTCCCACTGTATCCAAATTGTGGACATATCTATGCCATTGTGTTCACACACGTATGAAGATTGTTCACACTGGAACATAAGTGAACATTTCGTTATGCACAGGGATTAGTGGAAACGTAGTCAGTGTAGTGAGATCAATGAGAAGAACACGAGTATTCGTCACGTAATTTATTGTAATTGAATGTAACATTGAGGATATACACGGTTTCCGTGTGTAGTTGTATTTTGTGCATTGTGGAATAGATTAAGTCACTTATTATAATTCTATTACAATAGTTGTTTCCACACACTGTTCGAATTGTTATTTTCATTCTCATTTTGTATACGAATAAATGTTACTTACATTAAGTGGACGCCCTGTGCATAATCTCGCTGGAAATAATAACAAAATATACAGAACTCGTTGTTACACGTAAACGAATAATGTAACAGAATTATGAATAATTTGGTTTCCACTTTACTTGTGGAACATTGATCGAAAATGTAGAGGAGAGAGGAACCAGTTGGGCGTTGACGAAGTGAGATCAACATGAATTGCTGCATGTAACACTTCAAATTAAATACAAACTTTTCCGCATTTTTGAATTCACTCCTGTGTTAGAATTTCAGATTACCATGCCCAGCGTACTGTAAACGCCTGATTGAAATACATTATCAGCGTAATCGAGGGATACATTTCAACATGATATTAGGCACCACAATAATTATATCTACAGACTTGGCGACAATCTCAAATACTATTTCGCGTGTGATAGTGATTCCCAAGTAGTGACGTTATTCGCAAAAGAAAAGTCAAATGCCACGTTTGAAACGATTTCATTTACCATCGTTGTGAAGTGACTGAAGTCCAGAGAATGCATCTACCCCGTTGATGACATTAACGGTTGAACCCATTTAAACTGTGACTCTCACATTCATGCAGGTCTCGTAGTTGAGAATCGATTTGAGACTCAATCTCACAATTCGCACATAGTAGCGTTTCTCGGATGAATGAGGTTAATTCTTATCTTCTCATATTAAAGTGAATTTTGAATTTAAAGCATATTCGAGCCCGAAATATTGACCCTGAAACACATTTCAGATGAGTGCAGAAATCCTGATGTGTCAATTAGATAGCATTCTAAAGAATTCGAAGTCTACGATACCTTTCAAATCCTTTTAAAGTTGGGTTGATATATCAGTCTGCCATTTGAAAATTATGTAGAAGAAGATTCAATTACGATTGGTTGCTCTGCATAGCCCAGGACACAAAACACAGTCATTCCTCACAATCTCTGAAAGGAGGCGATTCAAAATTGAAAAGAGTAATCACTGATCAAGGAATACACTCTTCAATATCTTCCTCATCAACTTCGATAGCTGTATGCGCACAATAGTCAAACAGTGATTGTTATCTGCAAGACAACTAATAAAATTCACTTAGCAATAGTCATAACTTGTGCATGTGGCAATACTCACAGCCGTCATTAAATTTGAATGAATAGGAAATCAGGCAATGTGAGTTATGTGTTTATACACCTTTATAAGTCAATAAGGTATTTGAGGAATCGAGGCCTTAATGATGGATGGTCAGAGTTGCAATCTATGCTGTGTACGGTATTTATGAATTTGTTGATTTAGCGCCGATCAAGTTATTAAGGACACCGAAAACTGTGATCGCACACAGAGAATTCAGTCATTGTTGAGCTATTCATTGCATCACTGGGGTTTTAATCATTCGTCAGCTATGGACTTCAGATAGTTTATTCATCAGTCGATAAATGACAGTTAGATTTTGCCGCGTGAGCACTGTTTTTCGGCTACCCCAGGTATTTCAATTTCGTATTCGTTCAATTCGCTTCTTCGACTTTTTTCTTGCAAATTCGTAAATACTGTGGAGCACGTAAACTTGGGAATTCGATGGAACGACTGATAGAACTTCTCCAGATGATGATTTCACTGTATGTCTGTGAGAGATTTTGTCTCGTCTGGTCACTGTTTATTCCGATTTCGAAATCACAGCCTTATGCATTAGTGATCCCAGTTGAAGCCAATCACTGTTATACGTCTTCACAAATGATAATCTAATAATGTCGAATATTGCTTGATACGGAATGTGATCTACACAATGCGTTCGTATTTTCAGTGGCTTCGTGTCAAGAGATACGATGAATCAATTTTTCGCTTTTGTCACGTTCAGGTTTGTTATGAACATCATTCACTGTTCATTTCTTGTGCCATATACAGACTCACGCGCATCCTGAATCACATCTTGTCGACATCAATCTGTCAGACTTCAGCCAGATGTCATAACCATATTCATCCTGTACTAAATAGGAGTGAAAATAGAGGATTTCGAATGGAGCCCTGTGCATGTTCTTTTCCTGAATCAACTATTGTAAACTATGTAACAATGAAGAAGTGCTTTGCTTTCGATTGATTCCACTCAGAATCACTTACGCTCACTGGTCACTTTTCACATTGACTTACAGATACTGAATTCATTCGTGTCAATCCCACAAACCTCAGCAATTGTAAGCATCCTTCTTTCCCCTTGTTTGTTGACAACACTCATGGACTTGACAGAATCCATATCATCTTCGAAGTCTTCAAGATATTTCCTTATTCATATTTTGCTTGTATGTTTACTTGCTCGTCCATGTAATTACACTACCAGGATCTCTCAGTACCTTACCTAATTAACGGCTTCCATTACCGACATTCAAACACGATGTTCTTGTTATGGTTTGCAGTTCTTATGTGATTTTAGTGTGTGGATATCTCTCATTGCATTGCAGTGACATTTAGAGTTGAATTCACTCGTTCTCAAAACAAGCGAATAATACTTTCCTCGTGAAACTGAGCCAATGAATAATATCTAATTCCTATTACTCGCCATCTGAGACATATTTATTCACAATCATGGATATTTTGGACACGCAAACGTGAAAAGAAAGAGCTCAGCAGCCTGTTTTGATAGATATTGTCTCTTCCAGTCATTTAGATCATTTTAACTACACATATCTCCGCAAAGGGAAGTATTGGCAGTAAAACTGATCCTTCGTTTAGCGGTAAATAAGTCTTTTCACAGTGATCTCATTGGGCTATTTTATAGAATCTCAGCTGCAGTATCACGTTTAAATTCAAACTTCATGAATAGCAGCATCCTCAGCACCGTATGGTTTCTTTCGTGTTTTCGCTTTAATTTCCACTTCTTCTCGATCAATACTTGGAGGATATTCATTTTCCGCGAAGACCTGTCTGAGTCACTACAGTTCTCCATCAATTGTAGTACAGGTGTATACTCCAATCATTCTTGAAGAGAAGGAGTTGATAAGTTTTCTCTTTCTTTTATTAGGGACATAAATGTGAAAATTCGTGTATTCACTTTTCCATATTGGTTTCCTGTAGATTGTTCTTCAAAGAGAACCCTCAGATCTCGTTTTTAGAAGAAAATCTGAAAAATGGAATTCTGATTTCATCTCTGATTTTGTTATGAAATGGATAGCACAGTAGTACTTGTTGAACTCCTCAGTTATCAATTCGATGTCGGTATTGTCGTCACATATGATGAAAGTATCTTCCATGTATCTTTGGTACGAATGAAAACTATCGATAGTAGGCCATGACATACTATCCTCAAAACTTGTCAAGAAGCAGTCGGCAAGTAAAGGACGTAATGGTGTCCCCAATTTCACTACATCTCTTTTTCTAATAAGCGTGTTGTTGAACTTGAATTGAACATTTGAAGTGCATCTTAATAGTAGTTTCTTCAGTAAGTGTCTCCTAACACACACGTCTGCATAATTATCCTCAATGAATTTGCATAACAACCAAATGGTTTCAGTGAGAGGAACATTGCTGGAAAAGGACGTAACATCCATGGATATCATTTTTCTTCTCGGCCACATAAGCATCACTTAGGGAATCAACGAATGCAAATGAATCTGAAACACTAGGCTAACTGAGATTATTGTTGAAGGAACATGTTATTTATGAATGGAAGTAAGACATGAGAATTTATTCTTTCAAGGTAGACCTTTAATTCCTTAGACAAGAACAAAATCAGCCTGCTGTCTTGTGCACATTCGGATATTTTGAGAAAATCTTCTATTTTTATTTTGTGTAAAGTGGTTATCTGTACAAGCTGAGTTCTTCTCTTCATTTTGAGATAGAAAGAAAACCACACAGTCACTCGATGATGATTCACTTTATTCTGTGTTTAATTAAATTTGTCGTTGAAATATCCATCCTCCTCTATTGTAATAAAAAACGTTTATTCAAATTATCTATAAAAGCAAGATTACAAAGAATTGTTGAAGACCAACTAGCCTAATTTGTGATTTCTATTGGATCGTGAAGTTGGAAGTTGATTTTGCCATTTCTTCGTTCACTAGAGCATAACTTGCTCTTCAACAAGCAGCAGAACCCACTGATGATGTACACTACTTGTATAATATCACGCCGATGAACAACTGCAGAATTCGACATGAAGTATTGCTATTGAGAGATTGTTAGAAACTATATCGCAGTTGTCAGTCTTCATCTTATTGTCGGCTAATGGATGAATGTCCTGCAGCTGTATTCAGCAGTCATGACCAGTGTCGTACAGCATGCAAAATTGAATTCGAAACTCTGTGAACTCACTGGTTTAGTTTGGTGCCATATCACAGTAATCGGCGAATTTAGAATACATGCGTCAGTGAATTCTGTTCCGGGAAGTTGACTGGTTCACAAGCTTAGTCTCGTTACCTGAATTTCACGTGTTTGAAACTCTTGAGGGCAACGGATATGTTCTGCTGTGGATTCTCGAATTTAACGAAATGGTTTTATTCAGTGCTATCTGGTTTCCAATCAGCTCTAAATTTAGTTGGTTCTCTCATGAAATCTACGTTCTCACTAATCCAGATAGCTACAAAATCCTACAGTTTAAGTAAAGAAACGACAGTTTCGTAACTAAAGTACAGGCATAATAAATCTGGTGAGGAATATTTTCGGTGTGATGATTTTTCTTGGTATGAACTTCACTCTATCGCAAATCTCGTCCAGTATACTTTCATGATTGCTGATGATAACTATGAAAATGTTCACATTTAAATCCTGATGGATCTTGCCATGAAATAAGATGGAATATTGAGGAATTCTATCACAATAATAATGGTGGTGTTGGTAGGTGATTACGGTTTGAACGGAAGTACACGTTGATTGTGTGCAAGCCCAACTCTGCCTAGGCTTCTCCAAAAACAAACTGAACTGTGACTATTCAGAGATTAAGATATTTGGCAGGAAGTCATGGATATATATCTTTAATGGATAAAGGAAACCATGAATAAGCTTTTCCACATTTCTCAACCAATACCAGTACTATTGCTAAACTTTACAAGATTAATATTGTCAGTAATAATGATGATGCAAGTGAATGCCTTTTAAAGTGAATCAAGCCCTATTCTCTCTGCAAACTGAATGTAAGTCAAATTGAAAGCATTTTATTAACTTTTTTTACTGATGTATATGTTTATTTGGTATTATATTTTTATCACATCTTTACTGTGTTCGCATACTTCATGTTGGATTTCAATGAGATGAATGAGAAGTAGTAGGATACTTATGTGAATATGCCACACTACTTAGAATGAATTATAAGTAACATTGAAACACGTTCAGGAAAGTACCGCTATTTAAAACTTGGGTTAGTAGAAATGTAACATCCTCATTTGAAGTATATTCAACTAGAGAAATGAACTGAATGGCGGCTATACAGTTCACGGTAGATATTCAATCTATGATCCTAATTGTGGTGGACTGGACTACGCGTCAAGGAGTGGGAAACGGGAAGACAGGGATATCACGGACCGACGTGAAGAACCTAGAAGACCTGGATTTCGCGCGTGGATGATTTATGTTTGATGTCACACAAGATCGAAAACTTACAAGCGAAAACCGACAAACTGGTCGAAGAAGCAGCAAAGACAAGACTCCAGATGAACATAGACAAGACGAAGGTTATGAAAATAACAAACCAACAACAACAACAGCATCAGCAACATCCAGCGCCAATCACCATCAACGGAAAGGATTTGAAAGAGGTTACTCCATATACTCATCTAGAGAGCATTGTCTCATCTACAGGAGGAACGAACAAGGATGTCAAATTGAGAATCCAGAAGCCGAGAAACGCATCCATCAACCTGAAACCAATCTGAAAACCTTCGTCACTCACCATCAACAACAAAATTCGGATTTTCAATACAAACGTCAAGTCACTTCTTCTATACGGATCAGAAACTTGGCGGGTCACAAAGAATATTTCCAACAGCCTGTTGTAGTCCTTTATCAACAACTATCTTCGCTCTATACTGAAGATCAGATGGCCGGAAAGAATCATCAACAAGAAACTATGGGAACAAACAAAGCAAGACTCAATCGCTCAACAAATATGCAGGGGAAAGTGGAGATGGATTGAACACTCGCAGGGGAGGCTGTCGGGTGCCGTTGCGCGTCAGGCCCTCAAGTGGAACTGGGAAGAGAAGCAGCGAGTGGAACGTTCAAATGTGACATTGACTGTTATATACCACTATCTGATGGAAGTAAAACATCACAGGCTGTTGAGTTCCGTCACAGCAGTTGAATAGGTAACAGACTTGCTTGCCCACCTAGAGGTTTCCATTTCAGTTTCGTCTGATGTCAAAGCTTTGTGCTATTGAGGAGCTCAGAAACTCATACTCCTTGATTCTCCAGTGGGATTCTTCCAGACATCGATTCGTGAGCCCAAATGAAACCACCCAAGTCCCTGCAGCACAGTATATATATGTATATATAAAAGGTTCTCAGGAATAAAATAAATGAGAGACAGAAGATTTAAGACTGTATTCAATTTAAGCAAAGACGGAAGCTTTTCATAATCTGAAAAAAAATGGTCTCTAGTCTGAAGATTATTTTTCTTATGAGCAGCTTTTGTTGCGCAACACTTAGCTATGTGTGTCTATAAAACACTGTGAACAAACTTCTATATTTTTTGTGTTTCCTGATTTGCATATTTCAGATAAGCATCACAATATTTCATTTAGCCATATCATAAAAAAGGCGGTTAAGTCTAGACGTCTAAATACGGAATTAAATTTTCTGAATTGAGCTACAAGATGCAATAGACAAAATGAAAGGATTTCCGCATATTTACTCTGTATTTCAACTTTGAAGAGAGCCGGTTTTTGACAGTATTAGTACTGTCCCATTCGTCGGGTTTGATTTTCCGTTGATACTTCTGAAATGAATCTAATCCCTCCTTTCTGACATGTGTACGTTTGAAGCCATATGGGCTGATATCACAACCAATGTCACAATAAGCCTGAAGATCATCATTCCAAAATGTGGAACAAAATATTCTAGGACTCCGTGGCAAGCCACAAATAAAGAAAACTGAATAGCGTAGCTTCCACGTGCGATTAGTTACAAATAAGTTTCAGAAAGCGAATTCCTCCCTCAATTCAACTGTCACAATTATCTCACGAAATGTGATGATTTTAGCTAGTTGAAACTAATTTTCTTCAGCTTATCATCAGCGACAACTTCTACTTGATGAATGCGGAGTACTTTTTCCTGAATTTGATTGGTCATCAATTAGTGTCATGTGTGTAGTCCTATGTTTGCTACAGACAAAATTTGATCAGTCAAGCTTGCGATGTAGCCACCATGCTAGGTGGCTTGCTATCAAGGTGTACTGAGAATTCCTAGTATTAGATCGTTGGGAGCGATCGGCAAAAACACTTACATCTAGGTTTCATGCTTTCTGGAATTTCTCGAATTTCCGAATGGATATGAGTTACTGCAACGTTTCAAGTACGACTTGCTGACGAGTGCTAACACATACCGAACTTAGGCCTATGGCTGCAGGTTGACTGCTTCCAATTATCTGATAACAGGAATAACATTTCTACTAATGAGAATTTGACGTCATAGTTGAATTAAGTAAAAAGTCATTTTATGCAGTTAAGACATGACTTCAAAGACCAAAGTAAGGAAAAATAGTGAAGAGCATGGATATTTCTCTGTTTCGATGGAGAAGACTCAGTCTTCGAAGAAAGCACAACTGGGAAATAGCATGGATTCCTAAATTTCTGTAAACTAAACACTACACATTTGAAAATAGCCTGGCAACACACATCATCGAAATGTACACCTAACAACCATCATCATTCTATTGGAATAACAAAACTCAAAAGAGACGAATAAGCGTGATTCACTTTCTCTTCAATAATAGTAGGTGTCTAAATCTCTTATATGAATATCATTTTCAGCAGCACATCCATAGACACCAGCATCATCTATAGTCACAGAATTGATCTGAAGTACTGGACTTGACCAATGTGTCCGATCCGTATCAAGGGTATAATTATCCACATAATGAGGTGAAAGCTCTGCAATTAAACCAACCAGCTCAGAGGAAAATGATAACTAATGAATAATAATTTCGATGGTTTGCATTGATGCAGACTAACTGAGGATCTTTGTTTTGACTTCCTATACCAGAAGACGTTTGGGGGTGGTGGATTAGAAATCACTTTGTATGATGAACGAACGGATAAATCGATTCGAACATAGACAACTGCATTGATTCTTACTAGCGGAACAACTAAATACGAAAATGGATAGACAATAATACGAAAAATGTAACTACGAAAAATTAGTAAAACTACTATTAGGTCTGCTGGACGAAGCGACACCTTTCAAAATATGTAACACTGACTGAAAGGTGCTTCAAATAAACATGCCTACTACCATTTCGCTTTGTTTTATGCAGTTTCTTGCTATATTAACAGGAATATTTACGTTCAGTCTTATACGTAAAGTAATTCCCCTGAATCTTTTTTAATACAGACACTCATTCAAAAAGTGTGCGAATACGTCTTTTAAATGTGTTGCTACGATCAGTTGTCACTGCACCTTTCTCTAAACATGTCAATAAATGCAATGCTGAAGGCACGGCAGATGTTCCTATGCATATATATCTATATATGTTTATAGGGTTAGCGACCATTTGACCACCGAACCACTGGGACATATTGAAGTATATATTTAATTTGATTCAGCGAAATGCTATCCTTCTATAGAATGTACCAGTTTGTTTACCGAGCATATGGAAAAAGTAGTTCAACGACTTGTTAATTAGCTAGAATTTGCTTGTGGAATTAAAAGAGGATGTCAAATTAAGAAAGAACACACTGGTATTTCAACGGATTTTCTATAGATTGATTTGTAAAGGTTAGTTATGTTTTACAAGTTGGCCACGGATTGATATCAATTAGATAACCAGTGGAAATCAAGGAATACTGGACAGCTGTTACATCCAAGATTGGGAATCATCGGCAGTACGCACCCGCTGAGATTCGAACCCAGGACCTTCCGGTTACAAGGCAAGCTCGTATACCACTCAGCCACTGGAACCCGATTCAATGGCTCATGAATTCTAACTTCTTTAACTGATATCAATCCGTGACCAACTCATAAAAACAAAACTGACCCTTACATACCAAACTATAGAAAATAATTTGATGCTCGCTAGTGACTTGCTACAGGATGGATTTTCCTGGAGTTCTAGTGAGAAGTCATGACCAGTGAGGTCCAATTAGATGTCACGTGTGTGGATGGATGTCCCACCAACGACATTGGTTGGGGTCGCACTAAATCACGAATTGGTAGAAGTTAGAATTCATGAGCCATTGAATCGGGTCCCAGTGGCTGAATGGTATACGAGCTTGCCTTGTTACTGGGTTCGAAACCCAGTGGGGGTGCGTACTACCGATGATTCCCAGACTAGGGTGAAACAGCTTTCCAGTACTCCCTGGTTTTCAATGGTTCTTTAACTGATATCAATCCGTGACTAACTCGTAAAATTTTAACTGATTAAAATGCTCATTGAAATTTTCAAAAGAATGGATACTGAACAAAGAGTAGTCTTTTCGATAACTTCATCATCAGGCTCTACAGTTATATATACATTATAGTGAATGAATGAATTAGTGTTATGAACAACATTAAAGGAGTTTAAATAACATCAAATCATTAATAATATCAAGAGATAACAGCTCAAAAGCGTCAACATAACACTAAACTGAATGTCAAAATATTAGGAAAGATAATATTACAGAATTCATAAATTTATGGTCCTCACTGAAGGCCATGGCAGTAGTAGGGGCTGAACTTGCTTCTTCTGAACACAGAGCACTGGTTGTTTGAGGTGAATTGCAATGGCCTCTGCTGTTTTGAGCATGTGGTACCTCGATTTTTCACTACGTATGGATAACCTGGGAGTACTGGGCAGCTGTTTCGTCCTGTTTAGGGCTCTTCATCAGTACGCACCCACCGTGGTTCGAACCCAGGACCTTCTGGCTACAAGGTGAGCTCTTATACCATTAAGCCCCTTGGACCTGATCCAATGGCTCATGAATTCTAACTTCTGCCAATTCACGACACAGCGCAACCGCTAGCCAATGTCTTCGGCGAGTATATGTCCTCTCACCCGACCTTCTGTACCCTACTGGTCATGACTTCTTACTAGAAACCCAGGTAACTACCTACCTCAATAGGGTAAGTTGTTATAATCCGAGGAGGAGTACCGAGTGTCAATTCAGAAAGTCAGTGAAATTTGATACCGTTTCAGACATTTTTAGTCTAAACATTCTCCTGTTAAGGTAAATCAACTTTCTATAAACTGCATAGATAGCGGTCTTGTGTCTCTGTTTTTCTCTTCTTTGAAATCACAATTTTTCAACCAAAATTAAACAACACTGATTTATCATTAGTAACCAAGTTGATTTGGATGACCAATTTCAGATGGCTGATCTTTCACATAACTCTCAGTCCTAATAGCAACTGATGTCCACGGGTGTGTATGATATTCATCTACTCATAATAGTGAGTAATATCTGCAAGCGATTTATGTTAGTACTAGAATGGTTTTGCCTAAAATACTAAGAGTCTTGTGTTCCAGAAAAATTCTGAACAAAATAACAGTTGATAACTGCTGTACATTCGGGGCATTTATGTTACGAATATTCGGCTGGAAAACTGTACTGCTGTCTTTGTCATGTCTCTTTTGAAAAAAATGAACATTTTACTCAAAAAATCAGCATTTCCTATCAAAAATAAAGGTAAGTACTCAATATATATACATATATATGTATATATACTCAATATCTTTCTTCTCATCTGTATTTGTGAATGTTTCTTCATTTCTTCTGCATGCCGTTTATGTTTGCAACGAACGTTGCCTTTACCTGATTCAACTTGACCCTATTTAATATTAAAAGCTGGTGTGAAGAAGGCAGAAACCAGCTATTCCTCAGTTTACAGTTATTTTCACTTGAAAGGCTCAACCATCTAATAACTAATTTCCATTATTTGATATAGATTTAATTTTTGAAGTTGTACAAGTCATTTTCAGGAAATACCAAATGATTACTGGTGTTTAGTAGAAAAGATACTTCGGCATTGGTTTCCACTTACCAGGTTTGAGATAGATTGAGTGTTCATTAGTCTTCTTCATGGCGAAACAAAGTTTATTCAGCTCGACAGGAATTTTAGACTCCGCTGTAAGGTGGTCTGGAACAAACACATGAAAAAAGTGGATAGCTACCTTGAACGTCAAATAACTCTGAACATATGCTTGTGTGGAATGCAAATTCAGATGTCCCAGTATTTCAAGCAGACAGTCATTTATAACTAGTGTTTCTCATCAAATGAACATTCTATCACGTGTGTACTCTGGCAAAACGATGCATATATACCTGCATGCATGGGCGTAGTGCTGTTGGTAATTGACGTAATCGGGTGACTAGATTTCAAATAAGCCGACGGTTGATTTGGTAATGGCGTCAGTAAAAAAAGCAGACAAAATTTAAGCCTATGAACGACGACAGGAGGACATTAACTGATGAACACTGAGGCTGATTCCTATCTGATTACAAAAAATTAGATCGGGTCTGTTTGTACATTTCTAATTTCTACTTCGGAAAGCGTACTCTAACCTCCTAGCATAATTATGATTGCAATATTTTATAGAAATGAGAATAACCTACATATGAATAAAATTAGAATTACTTATGTTATAAGTCAGTATAAGTAACAGTCTGAAATGTGAAGTACTACCAAATCCTGTATGTAATTTAAATTGTTTTCGTTTACGAACATTTCAACATCTATTTTAAGTAAAAATCAAAGGCGAAAACTTGGTAGATATGGTTGTGTTTTTTATTCTTTCCTTATGTGCCAACTAGATGAAAGGGTTTCTAAAGCACGTCACAATTTACGTCATAGGAAAACGTATTTAGCTGGTTAAAGTAATGAATATCAGCTTTCATTTCCTGTCAAGAGGATCTCCTCAACAGAACGTTCTGGTCCGCGCCTGACTTGTCACTACCCCCTCATAATGGTATTTTTTGACAGCCTGCCTCGGTGATGTCATTCAGATGTGTCCTCAGGATCCACTGAACCCATCTTTAATTTCTTCTAGTCAAATCTAGTAACCACAACCTCCATATTATTCGTTCCGCGTAGACCAAAGGCAAAGCAAACCATCAGAATTGATCGTCCTAAGTACTAAATTTATTTCGGACCAAATCGAAGTTCGAGATGATTGCTTAACTAGCTATGGATCGTGCACAAACGAACGCACGTGACACGACGGCGTGTCGAATGACATGGATGCTTGGCCATAAGCCTTCAGTCAAACAAGTGGACTTAAATATTCGGGGTCAGCATTCAATGTTCATTGATTAATGCTGTGGTTAATAACTCTGGGGAATTAACTATCGCTACAAATGATATCATTCACGAGTGTTCGATTGTCTTCATGGGAATGAATCCCTCCACTGAGAGCAAGACTTGTTATCGAATTATTCTTGCACAATTTTGCAACCAAAATTAAACAACATTGATTTATCACTAGTAACCAAGTTGATTTGGATGACCAATTTCAGATGGCTGATCTTTCACATAACTCTCAGTCCTAATAGCAACTGATGTCCACGGGTGTGTATGATATTCATCTACTCATAATAGTGAGTAATATCTGCAACCATTTTGTTAGTACTAGAATGGTTTGCCTAAACTACTAAAAGTCTTGTGTTCCAGAAAAATTCTGAACAAAATAACAGTTGATAACTGGTGTACTTGTATGTATAATTGACCAGAAAACTGTCCTGTTGATTTATTCCTAAATTTCTTTCGGTTTCGTCTTCGCCATGTGTCTATTGGAAGACAGTGAACATAATACTCAAAGAATCAGCCTTTTGTTTAAAAAATACAAGTCAACATTAAACCTGGGAAGTGAGTTTTATTCTGGATAAATATTTTATGTGATCTTTCTTCCCACCTACACTTGTTAATGTTTCTTCAATCTTCTGCATGCCGTTTATGCTGAGCAACTATTGTTGCTTTTACATAATTTAACTTGAACCAATTTTCTTTTAGAAGGTGGTGTGAGGAAGGCAGAACCCCGTCATTCCTCAGTTTACAGTTATTTTCATTTGAAAAACTCAACCGTCTAACAACTAATTTCCATAATTTGATATAGATTCAACTTTTGAAGTTGAACAAGCCATTTTCAGAAAAGACCAAATAGTAGTTGGCATTTAATAGAAAACATACTTTCGAATTTGTTCCCACTTAACAGGTTTGAGATAGATTAAGTGTCTATTAGTTTTTGTCATGAAGGAATAACAAAACTTATTTAGCTTTACGGGATTTTGAAATAACAATGTTCAGTGGTCTAGGACAAACACGAAAAGAATAAATAGACAGCAACATCTACTGTCAAAATCTCCTTATACATAGTCTTCACTTACTTCTACAAAAAGGGATGTGAAATTCAATAATGTCAGCATCTTGCGACCCAAACTTTGCTGCTGAATGATGTTGAACCGATGTCAAGAAGTCCATGCCAACAGGTGCCTCTGTGCGTATAGTAACATAGAGCTATTTGTAAAACATCTCTAATGGATTGGGATGCGTGTTCTTTCGATATCCATTCGTTTCTTAAGCAGACAGTTTAACATTAATTCTTTTGAATATTTAATTACCATTAATTACAAGGAACTTCAACACTGCTGAATGTGTAGGCAAATAATTACACAGCAGCTATTAACATTTGGAGATCAAGTTGATAAGTGTCTTAATAACATCACATACAGAAACCCCACATTAAGGAAGCTGAGAGACACCTTTCTTAACCACTCGACCTTTCACACTGATGCATATATCAAACAAAGTGAATCACGCCACTACAGAAAAGCTGTGATGCTTACATTTTGTGGTCACACGATATTTATCTCTATGAAAATAGGAAAACCTCATTTCAAAAGTGTGATGCACATTTGCTAAGCACAAGTGACTTTCGAACTTCAGAATTTCGGTCACCTTTGTCTGGTTCTTCTTGTTGGAACCACAGTGTGAGCAGTTGAACGAATAAGTTCAAATCTGTCAGTAAGACCAAATGTCAGTCAAATCAGTTGATAAATCTTCCTGATGTCTGACATCAACCTGACATTCTTTGACAATTCAAAAATCAACTAAACAGCACTAAAAGATAAATTCTGCGTTTAAAATCAGTCTGGTTAGTTGAAGTTCAATGTTCAACAAACACAAACGCCACAGACAAAAATATCAACAGGAAAAATGGATAGTTAAATAAGCAAAATGAGTAAAAGTGACAGCCTTATTTTGGACAAAATCTTAACACAATTTACAGAATTCTCAGATTAATTAAATGCATAATATTTCGCCTTCATCCACTGACGTCAGTCTGTTTTATATATTATGAAGCAATACTGTTCAATCTGATATATAGACTAATCTCTTATGATATTTTCATCTCGTCCTCAATAAATACCGACGCAGACTGAAAATCTGCGTGAGTACACTTAGCGAACTAGGAAATATAGAGATGGTTGAAACCAAAAGAATTAGAGAAAATTTTGATGAACTGTGCCGAATGTAGATTCAGATGACCCAGTTTTCTAATCAGACAAGTATTTATAGCTACTGAACATTCTAATAGATATCGCTTGTTATTTTATAAACTAAAAACATGTGAACTCTGGCAAAACGATCTTGAAACAACGTGCATATACGTGCACATATCGATGTAGCACTGTTGGTCATTGACGTAATCAGATGACTACAACTCAGATAAGCCTACCGTTGATTCGGTAATGGCGTCAGTAAAAAAAGCAGACAAAACTGATAAATAATGAGACTAATACTCATCTGATTATACAAAAATGAGATCAGGTTTGTTCGTACATTGCTAATTTCGACTTTGGAAAATGTTCTTTGACTTCCTGGCATTACTAGGAATGAAGTATTTTATAGAAATGAGAATAACCTACGTATGAAGAATAAAATATCATTACTTATGTTATAACTCAGTATAACTGACAGTCTAAGACGTAACATATTACCAAATTCTGTATGTAATTTAAATTGTTTTTGTTTAGGAATATTTCAGCATCTTTTTAAGTAAAATTCAAGGTGGAAAACTGGGGAGACATTGTTGTGCTTTTTATTCTTTCGTTATGTTACGACTACATAAGGAGGTTCCAAAAGCACATCGCTATTTCGTCATTAGAAAACTTATTTAGCTGGTCAAAATAATGAACATCATCTTTATTTCCTCTTCACACGACCACCTCCACAGAACAGTCTAACCCACGACCGACTTATCGATACGTCCCCATAGTGATTCCATTCGATGGCCTGGTCTAGTGAAGTCATTCAGCTGTCTCGTATGCATTCATCCAATCCACTCGAGAATGAGGAATCATTTGTCAAAAATGAATAGTCATCTAATGTAGACGGACCTGGTCTTTGCAATCAGAGTCTATGCAATGTTTAATGGATTTGCTTCCTACTCATGCTCTTCTCATTTCGTAACGCAGAAATCAGTGTCAATGCAACTGTCTCTTCAAAACAATTTTCTCTGAATAATTTACACAGTGAATACTGGATTCCGAAGTAACAGTCTACAGATACAATTTATCTGGTACAATGAACCAGTGGCGAATCAGCAGAATAAACATTCAGCCTGATGAGTGCAGGTAGATACCGCTATATTGTCATCCATCGGTAGGCGCCTTTTATTACTCGAATACATGTCTCGTTGACTTCTACATCTATTGTCCTTATTTCCAGGTACAGACAATCATGCGTATTCCTGTAATTCCTAAAGCTGAGGTTAAGTTTTGCGTGATAGTCCACAAATTACAATGCACATCTCTCATCGCACAGGCTAATTCACACTCAAAATGCTCATATTCGTGATGCATGTAGACTGAATGTGGTTGTTTCATGCATCAAACATCCATCTCCAATATCCGAGATATCCTTCCTACGTTACGCAATCATTTCGATAGACGGAATGTAGGCAGGAATGAACAGCATTTATGAATTCTAGAATTGCCTTCGTTTATCTTCGATCGCATTTATCAACACAAGAATCGACTACTGGTCGCTGAATACGGGTTTGTATGCATACCACAGGAAATACTCGATGCCACCTATTTTAAGCCAGTGAAGGAATGTATTCAACCGCGAACATGTTAATCATACGCTGTGTGTATTGACAGTGTAACCTCCAGTGAAATTAACTACATCAGGTCATTCATTATTCACTGAGACCACTTGATCAACAAACTTCTGTTAACACATTTACAACTGGCTAGCTGATTTCGGAGATCACGTGAGATTGGCAATTACACTGAATTCTTGAGATGTCGAATGAATCTGTGAATTTGTAATCAGAAAACAAGGAATTTGGCAAAAGCGATTTATTTCTCATTATCCCGACACCCACAAACAAATTTCACATTTCAATTTTCATTTCACACATCATTTTTGACATCGAGAATGTCGACAAATATTTTTACAGCAGTCTTCGTCCACCTTACAGAATTCACCTCCTGATTTACAACAAAATTGAAGCCCGGATGATTTGCGATATCGACATTCAGATAACGGACAACACTTTCTTAAAGTAAGAGTGTCTTTATCGATATCCTTACACACACAGTGTAATCCTTTCAAAGAAGAGGAAAACAAAGATATTGGAATTACATGAGAAACGATGACAGAGTTAGCTTTGAAAGTTAACGTGAAATTGTCAAAAATGAATTTATTCGATAAATTATTGCGAGATAAAACATTCACACTACTGACTTAACACCACTTTTTGTCCCGATTTGTAGGTGACATTAGTTTGAGTCAAGTGAAAACAAGACATTTGTCAAAATTGATTTATTTCTCATTATCTCAACACCAACAAACAAATTTTATATTTCAATTTTCATTTTTCACTTGACATCGAGAATATCGACATCTATTTTCACAGCAGTCTTCATCTGCCCTACAAAATTCCATTCGATGTTTACAACAGAATTGAAGACCTGATGATTTGCGACGTCGACAGTAAACAGTGGGACAACACTTTCCAATGTAAAAAGGAGTATATATGCCATCCCGACACAAACATTCATCTCCTTTCAAAGAAAACAAAAACAATGGTTTTTGTATTTCATGAATAACGGTGGCGCAGTTTGCTTTGAAAATGAACATTGAAATTGTCAAGAATGAATAAAGCGAAAAATTTTTGCCAGAAAAATATTCACATTACTACCTTAACACCACTTCTCGTCTGAATTTGTAGGCGACGTCAGTTTGACTGTAGCAAATTGTAGTCAGAGATCAGGTTCATTTCATAGTTGGCAGAAATCTGCCATCCAATCACGCACAATAATGTTATCAACTAGCATACATTGAAATGACAGAGATGCAGAGAGTTTATTCAAGGCAACCGAAGCATGTTCTGAAAACTTTGTCAAACTTCCTATATACATGTGAATATCTACTGATCACTGTTATTCATAGGAATGGTAATGATAATCTCCATTTCGTTCAATGAACAATGTGTCAAGCGTTGAAACAGATTATAATTAATTAGTACACAAATTTCACAAATTTCTTTCTCTGTTTCCTTTCATGCAATGGAAAAATGCAGACATATGCACATCAGTTATCATACATTTCAACAGATCTACTCCCTTGATTCGACTATCCATCATATATACAGCGATGGAACAGTGTGATTGACACCCGAATAGTGGTCACTCAGATGACAGAAGTGAAGAAATTAAAAAATTCACGGATGAACCACAACGGTTAAGCAGACGGCGAGGAGCTGCACTGATTTGTGATTAGTTGGTTATGAGAAGAAAAAATATTCATTCATTTGGTTCCAGTTCCTTTATTTCAAATACTGAACTCCCGAATGAAAAAGACCACTGTAAACACTAAAAATACATACGATTATATGAAGTCATGACCTGAAACATTGATTTACCATTTATAATCATTATTAATGTGACTATGTTTGGGAAGTGAAGATAAGAAATGTGAAGGACAGCTGAAATGAGGGTGTATTAGGTTCGCGAACATGGCGAGTGCATGTTCGAATGCAACGCTCTCGATCGAAGAGACACGATGATCGCAATTCTCAAGATGTAAGACATCCACCATTCCGTTGTAAAAACCGTTCACACAAAACTCTCATTGCATGGCTTTGATACTGAGTTCTTACAAATTCCACCAGAGGCTGAGAAGTCGGAATCTTTGGTGGAAACCTCATTTCAATGAAAATCGGATAAACTATGCAAGATATCTGAGATGCAGTTTTATTCTTTCAGTCGACTTCTTTCTCTTCCATTACACCAGTTTAGATGAACTTGAAACTTCTGATGGAATCAAGTAATTATCTTAAATCTTTCATTGAGAGATAAACGGAATGTAAAGAAAAGTATGGAAAGATATCTGTTGTTAATAACTAGGTTATTGACAGTGGTGAGTCCCAGACTGCATCGCAGTATGTGTAGGAGAATTTACCAGTTAGCTAAATATAGGAGTCAAAGAGCATTAATGACGGCTAAATGTGGTTCCAGAGATCTGTGCAGACCTAAAGAAGCTAGAAAACAGATAAGCTGTAGCACTGCACTCGATAGAAATGGGACACGAAATCGACTTTGATAGGTCTTAGGTTCTGCTAAAATGTTTTGGATCGTATAAACAAAGACTGACAGCAGAAGGCTCACATACATGAGTGAATCTCAACAGTTTCAACAGGCGTGCAGGTGCGATTTTAGCTGATGCATAGTAAATGCTGATTAATAAATTACAATGGATATCTATCACTGATTATTCATACTTGGTAGAAATTCCTGATTGTGTTTATCTTCTGATGGAGAAGTTAAGAAATGTTTTACAACTGTTTACCCTCACACACATGCACACTCTGTTTAAAGTGTTCAACAAAGGTAGACCAATATTTTTAAGTTCGGCGTCAAACTTTGATCACAGCTGATAAAATTTTGTTTGTTATACTTGTTGAATGACTCATGATTGGAGAAATTTTTTAAAAACAAGTGATGTTCTTTTAATAAATAAACGCCTGTTATGTTAGTTTCGATTAATTTCCCTGAAGAAGTTCGGAACAGATGGCCGAACGAAACGTTGGAATTACTCACCTCTATCCTGCTGAGATTTTAAAAATATAATTTTTGATGTCTACTTCTCACTAGGCGCCCAAATATTTTAGAACTATTCTGTCAAATATTGACGACAGTTCATTTGAATTATTTTGCAATCGAATTAAATTAACAAAGAAACTGTGTAATTGGAACAATCATCGTGTTTTCAATCTCCGTTGTCTGCAACAGAATGCATACCCTAATACAAATTTGTGACAACTGTTTAACAAAACACTCATAAACACGTCATTGTATACTGCATATGCACATATATTTTCATATCCAGCTATCTACCACCATCGACATTCAGTCGAACGTCATCTGATGAAAAGTACACTCTGTTCAAAGTGAATAACTGAAGGAGACCAACATTTGAAAGTCTGAGGTCAAATTGTGGTCACAACTCATGGATGTTTGTTTATTCTACATGTTTGATGCCTGTTTCCTGACTCATACGTTAGGACAAAATTTTCAAAGACATGAGGTGTCCCTTTTATACATAAACCTCTCTTGTGTTACTTTTCGATTATTTTCACTGAAGCAGTTCGGACCAGTTTTCCGAACAAAACTTTGAAGTCGATCATTTCCACTTCGCTGAGATCCTACTCATAGCATTTTAACGAAAAATTTATGTTACCTGTTCCTGTCTTGACAGTTGATCTAGACTGTGCATTCCATTCAAGTGAGAACTAATCTAGTGAAAATAAATGAATAATAATGAGCCATAATATTCTAAACCTAACTTCAATGACATTGTCATCAATTGAAAAGCTGTTCAGTTATCAACTAGGCTACATGCCAGACAAGATACAGAGCACGACGATGTACATCAAGCAATAAACAGCGTTCATTGTGTGTACAGTTACACATGAGCAACAGACCAGTAACCAAATAGTGTAGATATTAACTGATGCAGAAACCACATCTATGTCACAGCTACGATATAGATTGGAGACACGGATCGAAGGAAAACCATCACGATGCTTTCCCATTCTTAGGAAGATCAGTATTTCACACATATCTCTGCTATCGGATTCATCTAATGTAAACATGACACTCCAAAATTGACGAAGCATCTCATGCTCACAAACACAATTCTCATGCAAGTTATCAACAGAGTGAAGTTGAAGTCTACCCTCGTGAACCCTTCTACATCAACGACATTACTACACAAAGTGGATCAGCCGACATTCAGAATAGCTGAACAGTAAATTAGGCATCTACCAAATTTCAAATAATACCTAGCTGGCCTAATGAATAGAAATCTACTATAATCACAGTACAATGCACATCACAAGAAAACATACCTGATGCCCGTACAACCTGGTCGCCCATCACCACAACTGTCAATACCAATATCGTCAGCCACGTAGAAGTGTGCATAGTCGAATTGTTAATGCCACAGTATAAAGAGGAAAGCCATTATATATTTCCCACTGTATCCAAATGGTGGACATATCTATGCCATTGTGATCACACAAGAATGAAGATTGTTCACACTGGAACATGAGTGAGTATTTCGTTGTGCACAGGGGTCAGTGGAAACGTCGACAGTGTAGTGAGATCAATGAGAAGAACAGGCGTATACTTCACGTAATTTATTGTAATTGAATGTAACACTTTTGTTTTTAACGGTCTCCATGTGTAGTTGTATTGTGTGCATTTTGGAATAGATCAAGTCAATTATTATAATTCTATTACAATAGTTGTTTGCACAGACACATAAGTTCTAATTCTTCACTGCACATGATCATACTGACTGTTCGAATTGTTATTTTCCACCTCCTGTGTATATAATATTTTTTTTTTTTTTTTTTTTTTTTTTTTTTTTGATTTACGGCTTGATTCCACACCGTATTTTCAGTACAAGTATGGAATTTTCAGCACGGATATCGGTAGCCCAAATTCAGGCTGACCATAGATATCGGGTGTGCGCCGATAAAGGAGTGCGTCGGCCGGGGATCGAACCCCGGACCATGTGCATGGTCGGCGAGCGTCCTAACCGCTATGCCACCGACGCACATAGAAAATTTAGAAGGAAATAAATCACATGAAAATACTTCACTTGAAAAAAAAGGATCAAACTATCACGGAGACAAAGATTTATCATGTACCTGTGATTATCCACATTGAAATAATTCCCCATCCAACAGCTTCTTTTTCAAACTGTAGAGATATGTTTTCAATACAGTAAAAGGTTTCAAGTAGCATTCAAAATAATTCTACCGTAATGCACATGTGATAGTAGATATAACTAAAATGTTTTTAATAAAGACGTGAGGGGTTGGTGAACTTGAAGTGGATAAATTATGAAATCTCTAATGACCTTAATAAATCCGTGAATTCATATTAACAGTTGTAAAGTAAGTCAGGTGTTGTGAAACAATTTACTCCATGTATAAATAAGTGTAGAAAAGGCAAACTATTGGAGTAAATGAATTCAGCCCTGTAAATAACTTTTAAGGATAAATCAAATGTAGCTGAATAATATGAATGAAGAAAGTGTCCAAAATTTTGAATAAGTCATTTTATGCTCATCTTCCATCAACTAGACAGTCAAGAGTTCATTAATGCGCGTCCACATAACACGATTCCAAAGTCCAGTATAATCAGCTTGTCAGGATAATGTGAAATAGAGAATTTTCAATTGCACTGATTTTCACTATGGCATCATAGTTAAAGCATAACTAAAAGAAGGCACTGTTCACATTTTTCACTTCCTTCTTACTATGGAATAAATAAAAATTATGATAATTTCAATTTTAAGGCAAAAAAAAGTTTCAAAAGTGAACACGATATCGTATCTTTGGGAAAACGTTTTCTAACAAACAAGTGTATTCACTCAACCAAGTATAGGAAGTAACTTAAGCTGAGACGAACCCTGACATTATTTGAAATGTGAGAATTGAGTCAGTACATCATTTTGTGTACAACTAATTGACCGAAACGAGTAGCTTCATACCACTCACATCAATCATTGACGCCGATCAGCTGTCAAAGACCGAAGTCATCTAAATGTCAGATGACCACTTCAACAGGTTTTAACCGAGCACTTTATTCATGTACGTGGTTTACCTTAGCTGATTGACCAGAAGCAGTTGAAACCACCTGATTTCTGGCTAGTTGTTGGAGGGAACTAGTAATGCATGGAAGTGAATTCTCAAATGCACTAGTGTTTTTCAACGCTTCTCTTCTTCATTGCCACTTTTATGGTATTCGGCTGATAACATATAGAAGTGACCTGAACAAAAACTTGTTGAAATTTCCCCTTAGTTATTACAAACGCATGATTGGCGAATGAATTAATTTATCAACTTTGAGTTTGCTTTGAATGAACGTGTCAAATTTTTCCTCATATTGACAAACAAGTGGCGATGACAAGTGTCAAAGTTTAAACGCATGTTATTTAATACCTGTTATTATCATTATTACTGTTATTACTTATACTGGTGTTACCACATAATAGCTGAGAAGAAAAATAACCCGTTTAATGACTCATGAACATACAATTTTATCCTGTATGTATGCATGTCATTCAACCTGAAAGACTATTAGGCAATATGTTGACATATTTATGTAATAATTTGTCAAAAATAACTCATAATGATAGAATTGTTAAAGTTTCGTGACCGTGAAACTGATTTCATTGTCACTCATCTTTCAATTTAAATTTATGTTATCTATCAACCAGAAAAAGTTAACGGAAGAAAGAGAGATCAGGTTAATTGAATTTGACATATTGACCCTTTTCTATTTACAAATTCTTGGAGAAAAATAAAAGATTTAATTGTCTCATTTACGTCACTGCTGAAAGGGAGAGAGGGAGGGACTTTACCCTCTTCATCCCGCATATGTCTTGCAGTAGTTTTAGTTTGTCCCTTGAATCTGAAAGCCATTCAGCTACAGTCCTAAAGTGAATATATGGTAGATAGAGCTCAAGTTATTGATCACTGAATCACGCATGTTAGAAATAGGATGTGGATTGTTCTTTAATCTAGATGCAGTGACAGATAAGCTTTCAGTGTCCTTCTGGACGACATCTTCAGCATAGATTTTACTTTTAAACATTTTCAAGGAGATCTGCATTTCTTTAGTCAGTGCATCTGTGGTTCACTGGTAGAATGCTCTGGTGATGCACACCTAAGCCTCCCCTGATTGAATAGCGAATAGGAAACCTGTAGAAATCAGACGTTGAGTGAGAAACCCTGACCTATAGAAACAACATCAATGTTACTGAAATTCCATAGCTTCAATCTTGAAGCTCTACATTCTCCTCAGAACTCAAAGAAATAAATACACTTCTCTGTTGTTGAGCAGCATGGTGAAGGCAAACAAAACACAGGTTTTAACCGTCATTATAAATTAACATCTAATTGATTGCTTTTATTTCAAGTACATTCATTAAATGGCATTTTTATTATCATGTGATGGTCTGCGATGGTTGAACTTAGTCCATTTGCGTTGAGTGTATAGTTAATAGTGGTTAAAAGAATAGTGTTTAAAAATGTTATAAAGGGTTATCGATTAAAATGTTTTGTCATATAGACTAAGAAATAGAGGTTGAACTGAGAACTGATTGTCATATCTTGAGAGAGAGTGCAAAAAAACATCATAGTGGGTTCAAGGTACGTTCTAACTAAAAAGAAATCTGTGTGGCGGATCTATGTGTGGCACTAACAGCGAAACGTGATACTCAAACTGTTTATGATATTTATTAGGAATATTAAATTATCAGGTACACAGTCAGCTGATTGCAAATTTAGTCGGCGCGTCCTATACTACAATGATTCATCTTAACTGCAGATTTGCCATTCTCGTATTCAATTCTTCTTTTTAAGGAAGATGTGAATTTCCAGTAAACTTCTTGAAAATGCGACCAATAAATACAATGGCGACAAGGGTGAAAGCATGTGTATATCTTTATAACTTCGGTGTGAGAATTGTATTAGGCGAAAATTGTACAGATGAGAAAAGCAGACATCTTTATTTCAAACTGCATATAAACACAATATTTGCGTATGAAGAAATGTAGTTTCTAAAATCTAAAAACAGCCATAAAAAATCAATTTTTCCCTTTCCACAGATGTTTCTTCAAAAATATGAAACTTTTAGTCCACGTAACGATTTTGATACAAGCAACAAATGCTGTTAATTAGGCATGATGTATCTAGCTCATCAAATTTCGATAGAAGTCTTCAGTCGAATTCTTCACATACAGTGATAACAATAACAATGGAAACATTCTTGACAAAATGTTTACAGAGTATACCCTGAATTCCCAAGGTAATCTATTGCATACGATCTCTCTTCATCTAGGATCTTCACATATAAGCTTAACTCGTAGTACATAACGCAATGTAATGCAGTTTGGTCTGAATCATACACTGATCCCTTTTGATAGTTTTCCTTCATCTTTCAAAGATTTCCGCCGTCAGCTGGAAAACAAATTTGAAATTTACGTGATTTAATTTCGCTACCCAAAGACTTAAGTGAATATTTAAAACAATCAGAATCAGAGTGAATGTGACACACAGTGTTGAGTGGAAGAAGCAAATTCAACTCACCGACTTCATTGAATACTCATTTGCTAATACTTGTTACTCATTACAAAAACAGACTTGTTGTCAAGTCAATCAAGTGTTGACCAACCTAGTATATAAATATGCTTATTGTCAAGAAATTAATATAATAATAATAATCACTTTATTCCACAGCGATAACAATTTACAGCATGGAATTTTCAGCGTTTCTTTTACATATTGCAATGGTTTTTCTTTGTTTATAATTATATAAATGTATAAAATGTTAAAATATTGATAGTTAATAGGAAAAAATAAAACCCCAACAAAATCACACCATTGCTAGGTCATACTGAATAATAAATAAATAATATAACAAATCACACATGCATTAATATGCATCATTACATTTTATAGTTTAGTTAATGATTTAAAAGTTGTAAAAGTTCTTTTCTGATATTCGTCTCTTCACACAATACTCGTGCCAAATATGGTACGGTCGAATTTTTATATTTTGTAGTACGAGCACAAATGTTTATGAAACATTTAACGCCGAAACATATAATGCATACTAGATAGTGTAAATCTTGACATTTCACTGCTTCCTGAATTGCTGCACATCTATCGTCAGTTATAAAGAAACACTTACAAGAAGCTCGAAGAGAATTTCCTCAGAAATAAAAATTCAATCCTCTTACAAACACTTCAAACGAATTTTTGATTTTTATCTAAATCAACTAATTACTGGACACTCTTCAACAGTCTTAATCTCCAGAGAGGATCATGATTCACCCTTTTCTTCTTCTTCTTTTTTGTATAAAACATTCCTACATTGTCTGATTATGTTCTTCAATCAATCTCTAAGAGATAATGAGAGGAATTTCAAGTGTTAGTAAACCCTGAAATTTCACACACAAAAAATAGTGAAGTAAGATTATGCGAGCAGATTTTGAAAGTGAAGATGCTTTAAAAATATGAAAAATTAGCAAAAGAACTACTTTCTAAAGAAATCAAAAGTGAGTATCTGTAGAGTACTCAAAAAAACATCGGTCAGCTGATAAGTATTAAAATTTCATACTGCTCGTTTTTATTTCTCTAAAAATTGCCTCATATAGAGTGAGGAATTCTAATCAAATTTCTCAAAATGAAATGGAAGGTTTCAGGCATAAATGTTTTTTGATATTGTGAAACAATAAATTAATGAACTCAACCTCACATTTCATGAAAACGTTTTCAGTGTTTTGTGGAGTGGATCAATCTACATGCACTAAAGTTCACCTTTAAACATTTGCAGCGATTATATGTGTTTGATGGCGAATTTGGATCCTCGAGGCTGATCTTGCATTAACCTGACCTCAATCTGACTCTAATCTACCTCTAATCAAACCTAATTTCACCTTAATCAGATCAATCCAAGCCTCAAATGTCCCCAGGCATCATCTGAACTTAACCTTTTGTTACAAATAACTGAAACTCTTCAGATTTCACGTTGACAGCATCACATTTCAATCAAAACTTTCTTTTTGTCCCGATGTGAGAGATCGTTCAAAGGCGATGATGGGTGATTTTTGTTGGGTGTTTCAATTTTAACCTCTGTTTCCATATTAGTTTGTTTATTAGGTATATCACACAGTGAAACAGTATTATTTACTGGATGACGTTTCGAACAAATTTTATTGTTCATAATCATATCAATTGGGATCACACGACTTTGACACTTGAGTTTTATAGTTTTCTTTGTTCTCCCCCATTTGTCGTATGGGTAGTAGAATTTTCCAAATATCGGGGACAGGTGATGAATCATTCCTATTACATGTATTTGTAGTTGATTCGATAAACAAAGCTTCTGTTATCAATCTCTCCCTATACCCTGTGACATTAGATTTTAAAACTGTCATCCTATCCCATCCTATTGTATGGTTGTGTGTGACTGCATGTAGTGCTATAGCTGAATTATTCTCTAGATTTCTATCACTACTATCATTATTTATTTTAATTTTACTTTTCTTTACATATTTCCTGACTAATTTATCCGGGTAATTATTAAGTTTTAAGGCTTCTTTTATGTGTGTTAGTTCCTGTTTTAGATTTTCTTTGGTACTACTTAATTTTTGTGCTCTGTCATTTAAACATTTCACCAATCCTATTATTACTGACATAGGATGGGATGATCGGAAGTCCAAATATCTGTTTGAGTGTGTGGGTTTCCTGTACACACTAGTGTTTACCTTCCCATCTTCTTTCCTCTTTACCTTACAATCTAACATTGGGAGCTCCCTTTCCTGATTTTCCAATTCATAAGTGAATTGAATTGCTTCAACCTTAGAGTTGATATGTTCGAAAAATCTATCTACATCTTGTGTTCTAAGTACAGTGAATGTGTCGTCTACGTACCTCAACCATACTTTTGGGGTGGGGTTGAACGTTTTAATCGCTATGCTTTCCCACTTATCCATGAATATATCTGCTACAGGTGGGGATATTGGTGATCCCATGGCAACTCCCTCAGTTTGTTTGTATATTTTCCCTTGGAATTTAAATACTGTGGAAGTCAGGCATAGCTGTACTCTCAGCATTATGTCCTCAAGTGGCACTTTTGTCCTAAGTTCGAGTTCTTGGTCAGAAATGAGTTCGTTTCTGACTGCCTCTATAGCCATATTTATTGGTATACGTGTGTATAAACTGACTATGTCAAAACTAACCATTTTTTCTTCATTATCTAATTTTAAATTATCTAATCTACGTTTGAGTTCATAAGAATTAGTTAGTCTAGATTTCGAGTGGATTTTTAGGGGATTTAATACCATGGCTAAATATTTAGATAATTCATAAGTAGGTGAATTTCTAAAATCAACTATAGGCCTAATAGGGTATCCTGACTTATGAACTTTAACAACACCATATATCCTACTGGGGTTATTAGTTTTGGGCATTAAGTTAAACCACTTAGACTCACCTAGAAACGGCTTCATTCGGCGTATAAGATCCGCTGTGGATTTCTTAACTTTATTCATAACTGTATCAATTGGTTTATTAATTTCCTCATATGGTCCTGTTCGTATGTGAGTGTTTACCTTGTCCAAGTAGTCTGATTTGTTTAATACTACTAATACTACTAATACTAATAATATTAAATACCCTAAAAATCCACTCGAAATCTAGACTAACTAATTCTTATGAACTCAAACGTAGATTAGATAATTTAAAATTAGATAATGAAGAAAAAATGGTTAGTTTTGACATAGTCAGTTTATACACACGTATACCAATAAATATGGCTATAGAGCTTTGTTTATCGAATCAACTACAAATACATGTAATAGGAATGATTCATCACCTGTCCCCGATATTTGGAAAATTCTACTACCCATACGACGAATAGGAGAGAACAAAGAAAACTATAAAACTCAAGTGTCAAAGTCGTGTGATCCCAATTGATATGATTATGAACAATAAATTTTGTTCGAAACGTCATCCAGTAAATAATACTGTTTCACTGTGTGATATACCTAATAAACAAACTAATATGGAATTGGTGAACATTGTTTTGATACCACAGCAGATGTACTGTTACCTCTGTTATTTGGTTTAGTGGTCTTCATTGTTATGACGACCTTTAACATGTCCTTTTAACTTGACCTAAATCTACTTTCTCACCTCTTAACTCTTTATTAATTTCATATATATTCCTGTGACCAGTCTGTGTGTGACCAGATTGTTCGAAGTGTGGCGCAAATACAACAGTACACGATTCAGACAAATTACGTTTCCTTGTTGCTTTGTCTAAATACTACAAATATCTATTATGCCTGGAGTTTACTTATTTGACTTATTTTGGCTAACTGATGTCGAAGTGTGGTCTAACCTTAATTAAATACAACCCCTAAAATATTTCTCGAAAGTAAATTTGATGCTCGTTGGTGACTGGGTAGAAGATGAATTTGACTGGAGTTCTGGTGAGAAGTTGTGACCAGCTCGGTCAGCCAGTTTAGCAGTGAAGGTGAAATTCCCGCCAATGACATTGGTTGGCAGTCACGCTAAAATCCTGAATAGGTAAGAGTTAGAATTTATGGATCATTAAATCGGGTCCCAGTGGCTGATTGGTATACGATCTTGCCTTGCAACCGAAGGGTCCTAGATTCGAAACTCATTGGGTGCGTACTACCGATGAGATTGATAACAGAAGCTTTGTTTATCGAATCAACTACAAATACATGTAATAGGAATGATTCATCACCTGTCCCCGATATTTGGAAAATTCTACTACCCATACGACAAATGGGGGAGAACAAAGAAAACTATAAAACTCAAGTGTCAAAGTCGTGTGATCCCAATTGATATGATTATGAACAATAAATTTTGTTCGAAACGTCATCCAGTAAATAATACTGTTTCACTGTGTGATATACCTAATAAACAAACTAATATGGAATTACTTACTACCACAGTGCCCAAGTTTTACACATATATTAATATGACTTATGGTCTTCCTGTACGAAGACTTATCAATAAACTCACTCGACTTTCACAAACTGAAGCAAGATATGAAAATCATCGTATTTTCAACATTCGATGCCTAAAAAATGAAATCATTCCTAAATATCTACGTCTACGAGCTCCAGTTCCAACGGACAGAGTTAGAAGCAGAATAGAAAGCCTACAAAAATTATGCCTGAAAGAAGAAATCCACAGAATCGTTAAAAAGTTGGAACATATCAGATCTGAAATTGAGCAATTAAAACAAAAGATAAAAGGAATAGTTACCAATACAGATTATGATCTTATAACACAGTCCTCCAGCATTGCAAAATCAGCAACTTTCAAAAAGTCAAAAAATAGTCAAATCAAAAAGTTCAACAAATTATTAGAAGAGAAATCTTCATCTCAGAATAATGAAGTCAACAATCCAAAGTCAACGGCGATCGATAAATCAAAGTGGGTTATCAATCTCTCAACACATATATTAAGTCCTACGGAAATAAGTGTTTTAGAAAAGGGACTAAATTTCAATGTATCTGTAGACAAGCTGAAACCTGAGGATGTCATCCCTAAAATAGAAATAGCACTAAGTGGAATAGACAAAACTACGGCTGATGAAGTACGGGCACAATGTGCACTAACATTAAAACGACAAAAATGTGGAAAGCCAAACCTGACAAAACAAGAGTTAGAAGCCCTGAAACACCTTAAGAATAACAAAGATATAGTTATCACAAAGTCAGACAAAGGAAATGCAACGGTAGTATTAGACAAATCAGACTACTTGGACAAGGTAAACACTCACATACGAACAGGACCATATGAGGAAATTAATAAACCAATTGATACAGTTATGAATAAAGTTAAGAAATCCACAGCGGATCTTATACGCCGAATGAAGCCGTTTCTAGGTGAGTCTAAGTGGTTTAACTTAATGCCCAAAACTAATAACCCCAGTAGGATATATGGTGTTGTTAAAGTTCATAAGTCAGGATACCCTATTAGGCCTATAGTTGATTTTAGAAATTCACCTACTTATGAATTATCTAAATATTTAGCCATGGTATTAAATCCCCTAAAAATCCACTCGAAATCTAGACTAACTAATTCTTATGAACTCAAACGTAGATTAGATAATTTAAAATTAGATAATGAAGAAAAAATGGTTAGTTTTGACATAGTCAGTTTATACACACGTATACCAATAAATATGGCTATAGAGGCAGTCAGAAACGAACTCATTTCTGACCAAGAACTCGAACTTAGGACAAAAGTGCCACTTGAGGACATAATGCTGAGAGTACAGCTATGCCTGACTTCCACAGTATTTAAATTCCAAGGGAAAATATACAAACAAACTGAGGGAGTTGCCATGGGATCACCAATATCCCCACCTGTAGCAGATATATTCATGGATAAGTGGGAAAGCATAGCGATTAAAACGTTCAACCCCACCCCAAAAGTATGGTTGAGGTACGTAGACGACACATTCACTGTACTTAGAACACAAGATGTAGATAGATTTTTCGAACATATCAACTCTAAGGTTGAAGCAATTCAATTCACTTATGAATTGGAAAATCAGGAAAGGGAGCTCCCAATGTTAGATTGTAAGGTAAAGAGGAAAGAAGATGGGAAGGTAAACACTAGTGTGTACAGGAAACCCACACACTCAAACAGATATTTGGACTTCCGATCATCCCATCCTATGTCAGTAATAATAGGATTGGTGAAATGTTTAAATGACAGAGCACAAAAATTAAGTAGTACCAAAGAAAATCTAAAACAGGAACTAACACACATAAAAGAAGCCTTAAAACTTAATAATTACCCGGATAAATTAGTCAGGAAATATGTAAAGAAAAGTAAAATTAAAATAAATAATGATAGTAGCGATAGTGATAATAACAAAAATAATGATAATGATAATCGTGATAATAATAATAATATTAATGACGACACCAACAATAAAGTATCTAAATCATCAGTAGTAATTCCATACAAGGAAGGAACCTCGGAAGCCTTACGCAGAATTCTTAACAAGGCAGGAATAAAAACGGCATTCAAACCCACAAACTCAATTAGAAACAAGCTTTGTCGGTTAAAGGATCCTGTAGAGCCTTTAAAACAAAACAATTTAGTTTATCTAATACCCTGCAATGATTGTCAGGTCAAATACATAGGTCAAACTAGTAGAACAGGGGCAGTCAGACTAGCTGAACATAAAAGCTTAGCAAAATCTAGATTGGTTGACCCGAATAAGATAAGAAATCTAGAGAATAATTCAGCTATAGCACTACATGCAGTCACACACAACCATACAATAGGATGGGATAGGATGACAGTTTTAAAATCTAATGTCACAGGGTATAGGGAGAGATTGATAACAGAAGCTTTGTTTATCGAATCAACTACAAATACATGTAATAGGAATGATTCATCACCTGTCCCCGATATTTGGAAAATTCTACTACCCATACGACAAATGGGGAAGAACAAAGAAAACTATAAAACTCAAATGTCAAAGTCGTGTGATCCCAATTGATATGATTATGAACAATAAATTTTGTTCGAAACGTCATCCAGTAAATAATACTGTTTCACTGTGTGATATACCTAATAAACAAACTAATATGGAATTACTTGCTACCACAGTGCCCAAGTTTTACACATATATTAACCTCTGTTTGTATGATTACACTCAGGTTTTCACTTGTATCACCATTGGGCATCGCGGTTTTTCATCGGGCTGAACTTTCACATCAGTGTTATCAATAAATCACCACTGGCAGTGTGATTGTGAAGTGCAGAGTAAATAATTCAGAAGTTACTGTAACTTTTAAATTGCTGTGTACAGATTTATTGTATAAATACGCTGATGGAATAATTTAAACTGGTATTCTGTGAATATATATCTGTATCAGGTATTATGTAATGAACAATGTAGTTGTGAGTGAAAAGTGTTTTCGACATTTTTCGAATAGGAAATTTTAAAGTTTTCAAATATGTGCGACAAGACAGTGTAAGAAGATGATATCGTCTGCAGTTAGATGTTGATTTCCTTATACTGAAAGGAAATAACTTCATTTAAAATGTCTTCTAGCTAATGTGGCAAATTTATGGATCAAAACAAGTGTTGATTTTATGTTGGTTGCTGGTGACTAGCATGGAATCCTCGAGTGAGCATTTCATCCTATTTGGAGCTCATCGGCTTGACAAACTTGAATTCCCAATGATTTATTGTGTCACCTCTGAGATCCAAACCAGCGGTCATTCTTTCAAACATGAAATCATTTTTCACTGAATATCAAGTGCCTCGAGAGGCATCTCTTTTGCAGTGCGTATGACTTTTCACCTTGTTTTTCAAAGATCTCTATATTTCTCGCGGATTTATTGTGGCCTCTGAGACATTTTCTGTTAGGTTTGAGTCTCAGGAATAACACCAACACCCATTGATGATTGCAGGTTCACCCGTATAAGGGCTCAAAATGGAATGGAATATGAATCCTGGATTTCACTGGTAGTCGTCATAGAACAAAAGAACTTCATGTTGATCCTTAGACATTGTGGAAGAATCCGTTGTGGTAGACGACATGTCAACAGAGAGCAAACGTTTTTGTCCAACATTGTCATTTCGTAAGAAATGCAATAGTTGACCTAAAACAAAATGTGTTTCATGTTAAAAACATATCCTTAGTTATGATTATTATAATAGTGACAATATTAATGGTACCAGGGTCAGTGATGAGAATAGTACAAGCAGTTTATGCAGGTGGCGATGGGAATAGAGAATGTACTCTGGTAATACAAACAAATCAACAGTTAAATTTGGTCAAAATGTTGTTCAATTACAAGACGCATCATAGCAAAGTCGAAAGTGATAGGCGATCGAAGTTGTTTTGAATAACAAACTAGTACAAAATGATTGAGGAATGAAAAGGTATTGTAAGTTTCGATTAGTTTATCACATTTACTTAGGTGAGAAGAGAGACAGGGGTAGAAAAAACTTCCTTTCTTTTCATGAAAACCAGAGTTGTTCTCCATATTTACCACGAACTCGCTGACCTCCATACAATGGAAATGAATCTGATGGAGCTCCAGCTGCTTGCTTATTTGGCTTGTCTTAATTTTAACTATTCGAATATTGAAAAATTGTCAGTGATCATGAGACAGACACTGATTTGCTGCTCAATTGAAATAGTTAGTGCTGACACATTTATACCACTGGTTATTACACTGTGGAATGGCTACAGGACTGCAGCAAGTTACTGAAGAGATTTATACTTCAGGTGCACTGTTGAGATGATGTCTTGTTCACTTCATAAGATATTTCTAACCAATCACAGGAATCGTGGTTATTGCTATAACAAATACTTCGTATTGCTCTCAAATAATAACAGAATGCTTCAAAATGGTGACAAAAAAGGAAAGTCATCAGAAACAAATTACGCTTCAGCTCTTCAGGAAATTTAAATTTGTTTTACACGAAAATCAATGAATTACAAAACAAGCACTAGAGTTAGTCTTGTACGTCAGTGATGGTTTTTCATTCTCTCCAGCGAATCTTATTTTGCCAGTGGCACAAGTCTTCATTCAATAAATTACAATAATAACAGGAATATGAAAAGATTCTTGTTCTGTTATTGTGTTGTTCAGGTGTTCAATGTTTTTTCATGGAGAGTTGACAAATTTCTTGTTTAACTGCGTTATTCTTTGTAATGAAATGACAATGAAATTCACATTTTATTAGAAACCGTTTACTGATATTAAACACACATTTTGTTATCGTAGCGTAATAATCTACTCATTAGGCGGTAATCACAATGCACATTTGTTAATCAGTATATTCTCAGATTTCTCTATTCTCAGTTATGAGAATTTGTGTGTAGTTCTTACTAGTCAAATTCCTCATTTTACAGATGCTCGACTTTTTATTGAAACTTAGCTGCCTTTAGACTCAAGTAAATGGAACTTCAACTCTCATCTCCCTCACTTACTGTTTTCTTCAAATCCATGTGTGAACCTCCGACTTTTCCACCGTTAAATCAGTATAAATCTTACTTTGAAGTGGGACTTTTTGGATTTCTCTCACTGACTGCATCAGCATTCTATGCATTACTAGTGAGTTGCAGTAATGAGTACAGGGGTTGTAAGTGAATATGTCGACCCTACTTTTTTACATTCTATGAGGGATATTAGAGCATACTGCTAAATCCACTCATAGCCTGAGACATTGATTGCTGTTTGATTACGAGGTAACTAGGAAGTAAGATTCACAGTTAAACGTCGTTTCATACTAGTGTGTGTTTGTGTGTGGCAGATTGATTTTCTATTCAAACTAGTTTATATTTGTGATGTGCTTTGGAATCAGGCGATAAGTAATGATTAATTGGAGAAATCTCAATTAAACTATAATATTTTCACGTGTAACAGTTTGAAGTTGTGTATTTGGGAAACGTGTATGAATTTCAGTGCTGTTTGCAACTGCTCTCTATTCTCACAAGTTACAGGGAACTCTGAAGTAGCCAGTGAAAATAAGTGGTACACATCATATGTCACGGACATGGACGAAGTCGTTTGTGTCTGTTATTGTTTGAAAGGTAAAAGGCCAGAGAGAATACTGTTAGGCTTCAACGAAATTTGCCTCCAAATGCTTGATTCATGATAGTACAACTAAAAGTAGCTTCATTCTAAAAAAATGCCTTCATAAGTAATGCAGGTTTTTTTAAAAAGTTCTATTTCAAAGTATTTACTCATTGAAGCAATCGGCAGGAAGCTTGGCTTGATCTGCATTTCGAGCTAGATGGCACTCGTCAAGGAACACTTGTCTTTTCTGAAATTCAATATAGCGTCATCAAGTGCTTCAGTGAAACGCGTCATCACTGAGCTATTCACGCAAGCGAATTGCCTGACATGAAGCGACAAACCCAAAATCAAAGAAACAACACTGCTACTGAAGTTGAATTTGTCGTCGTTTTCGCTCTCAGTGACTATGACCAAACATCTCATGGAGAAATATATCCTCAGTGTATTCCTAATGTTGCAAGGAAACATTGTCAAGTGTGAATGAATTCTTTCTTTATGTATACCGCCAGGTCCCTGATTTCAACAACTGATGACTGAACACTCGGGAATGAGGAATCATTTGTCAAAAATGAATAGTCATCTACTGTGGACGGATACGGTCGTTGCAATCAGAGTCTATGAAATGTTTAATGGCCTTGCTTCCTACTCTTGCTCTTCTCATTTTGTAACCCTGAAAGCAGTGTCAATGCAACCGTCTCTTCAGAACAATTTTCCCTAATTAACATACACAGTGAATACTGGATTCTGAATTAACAGTCTACAGATACAATTTATCTGGTACAGTGAACCAGTTACAAATCAGCAGAATAAACATTCAAGATGATGGGTGCAGTTAGAAACCACTATATTGTCATCTATCGGTAGGCGCCTTTTATTACTCGAATACATGTCTCGTCGACTTCTACATCTATTGTCCTAATTTCCAGCTACAGAAATTCATGCGTACATATTCCTGTATTTCACAAAAGTGAGATTAAGTTTGACGTTGTAGTCCACAAATTGTAGTTCGTCGGTGACATAGTGCTTAGGACTGTCTTAGACCATGCACATGGTACGGGATTCGATCCCATGCCAATACTCACCCGATATCTATGGTCAGCCTGCGAAATTTGGGCTACTGATATCCATGTTATAAATTCCATAATTGTTCGGCAAATGCGGTGTGGTATCAAGCTGTAATAAAAAAAAAGTAAATAAAACATCTATCTCGACACACAGAGAACCTCACACTCTGAATGCTCAAATGCGTGATGCATCTAGGCTGAATGTGGTTGTTTCATGCATCAAACATCCATCTGTAAAATCCGAGATATCCTTCCTCCGTTACGCAATCATTTCGATAGACGGAATGTAGGCAGGAATACACTTTACTGACCACTCACTATATTTATGAATTCTAGAATTGCCTTCGTTTATCTTCGATCGCATTTATCAACACAAGAATCGACTACTGGTCGCTGAATACGAGTTTGTATGCACACCACAGGAAATACTCGATGCCACCTATTTTAAGCCAGTGAAGTATTTTATTCAACCGCGATCATGTTTATCATACGCTGTGTAGATTGACAGTGCAATTTTCAGTGAAATTACCAAATCAGGTCATTCATTATTCACTGAGACCACTTGATCAGCAAATTTCTGTTAACACATTTACAACTGGCTTGCTGATTTCGAAGATCACGTGAGATTGGCAATTACCCTGAATTCGTGAGATGTCGCATGAAGCTGTGAATTTGTAATCAGAAAACAAGGGATCTGGCAAAAACAATTTATTTCTCATTATCCTGACACCCACAAACAAATTTCACATTTCAGTTTTCATTACTAGTTACCACAATGAGAATTTCGACAATTATTTTCACAGCAGTCTTCATCTACCTCACAACGTCCATGACTTCGTTGACAACAGAATTGAATACCTGTCCATTTGCGACGTCGACATCGAGAAGGGTTGCAACACTTTTCAATCTTGGAACTAGCAATATCGGCATTCCAACACTCACACGAATTACCTTTGAAAGAAAACAAATACAAAGATATTAGTATGTGATGTAAAAGAATGACAGAGTAAGCTTCGAAAGTTAACATGAAATTGTCAAGAATGAATAAGTCGATAAATTATTGCGAGATAGAACATTCACATTACTACCTTAACGCCACTTTTCGTCTGCATTTGTAAGCGACGTCAGTTTGACTCAAGTGAATTGTAGTCAGATATCAGGTTCACTTCATAGTTGGCAGAAATCTGCCATCCATTCACGCTCAATAATGTTATCAACTAGCATACATTGAAATGACAGAGATGCAAAGAGTTTATTCAAGGCAACCGAGGCATGTTCTCTAAACCATGTCAAACCTCCTATAAACATCTGAATATCTACTGATCACTGTTATTCATCGGAATGCCAATGATTATCTCCATTTTGTTCAATGACTAGTGTGTCGTGCATTGAAACTGACTTTAATTTATTAGTGCACAAATTTCACAAATTTTCTTCTCTGTTTCCTCTCATGCAATGGAGTAATGCAGACATATGCACATCAGTGAGCATACATTTCAACAGATCTATCCTTCTGATTCAACTACCCATCATGTGTACAACGACGAAACAGTGTGATTGACACACGAATAGTGTTCACTCAGATGGCGTAAGCGTGGAAATTACAAAAAGACACGGATGTACCACAAAGGTTTGGGAGAAGGAGATGAGCTACAACGACTTGTGTTTAGTTGATTATGAGAAGAAGAAATCTGCAGTCATGATCGCAATTGTCAAGATGTAAGAGATCTTCCATTCCGTTGCGCAAACTGTTCAAACAAAAAACTCTCATCACATGGCTTTGATACTGAGTTCTTACAAATTCGACCAAAAGATGCAAAGTCGGAATATTTGAAGGAAAACAAATTCTTATGAAAATCTGAGAAACTATGCAAGAAGTCTTAGATGCGCTTTTGTTTTTTTAGTCGACTTCTTTTATTCCCATTACACCTAAGTAGATAAACTTGGAACTTCTGATGGAATCAAGTAATTTTCCTTAGTCTTTCATTGAGAGATATTCAAAACGTGAAGTAAAGGATGGATAGAAATCTGTTGGTGAGAATGGGGTTATTTAGAGTGGTCAGTCCTTGACAGCATCGCCGTATATGTAGGAGAAACACCCAGGCAGCAAAATATAATAGTGAAAGAGAATTAACGACGTCTAAAGGTGGTTCAAAGATCTCTGCAGACCTAAAGAAACTACTAAACAGTCACACAGCATTCCATATAAACGAGACACAAAATGGACTTTGATAAGATTAAGGTTCCGCGAAAAGGTTTTTGGTCGTATAAAGAAAGGCTGACAGCAGAAGCTCCGCATACATGAGTGAATCTCAACAGTTTAAACAGTCGTGCAGGTGTCATGTCAGTTGATGCATGGTAAATCCTGTTTAATAAATTGAAATGGACATCTGTCACTAATTATTCATACTTGGTATAAATCATCGATTGTCTATATCTTCTGATGGAGAGGCTCACAAATATGTGACAACTGTTTAAAAAAATCACTCATAAACACGTCATTGTATACTGCATATGCAAATATATTTTCACATTCAGGTATCTGCGACCATCAACTTTCAGTAAACCGTAATCTGATGAAAAGTCAAGACCGTTCAAAGTGTATAACTGAAGTTGACCAACATTTGAAAGTCTGAGGTCAAATTTCGATCACCGCTCACACAATTTTGTTTATTTTACATGTTGGTGCATGTTTCAAGACACTTTAGTATAGACAAAGTTTTCAAAGATATGAGATATACTTTTAATACATGAACCTCTCTTGTGTTAATTTCAATTGATTTCCCTGAAGAAGTTCGGATCAGTTTTCCGAAAGAAACTTTGAAGTCGGTCCTTACAACTTGGCTGAAATTTTACTCATACAATTTTTACAAAGAATATTTGACTTGTTCGTGTCTTGACAATTTTTCTATAGTGTGCATTCCATTCAATTGAGAACTGATTCGGTGAACACAAATGAACATCAAGCAATAAACAGAATTCATTGAGTGTACAGTTACACATGAGCAACAGACCAGTCACCACATAGTGTAGATATTAACCAATGCAGAATACACATCTAAGTCAAAGCTACGCTATAGATTGGAGACACAGACATACTGAAAACAATCATTCCCATTCTTGAGAATATCAATATTTCACACAGATCCCTGCTATCGAATTCATCTAATGTAAACATGACACTCGCCAAAATTTTACGAAGTATCTCATGCTCACAAACACAATTATCATGCAAGTTATCAACAGAGAGAAGTTGAAGTCTACCCTCATGGACGCCTCTACATCAACGACATTACTAAACAAAGTGGATCAACCGACATTCAGAATGGCTGAATAGTAAATTAGGCATCTTCCAAATTTCAAATAGTACCCAACCGGCCTAATGAACACAAATCTACTATAATCACAAAATAATGCACATAACAAGAAGACATACCTGAAGCCTGTACAACTTGGTCGCCCATCATCAGAACTGACAATACAAATATCGTGAGCAACGTAGAAGTGTGCATAGTCGGATTATTATTGTCACAGTGTTAAAGGGAAAGCCATTATATATTTCCCACTGTATCCAAATTGTGGACATACCTATGGCGTTGTTTTCACACACGAATGAAGATTGTTTACACTGGAACATGAATGAGTATTTTGTTATGCCCAATGATTTGTGGAAACGTAGTCAGTGTGGTGTGTTCAATGAGAAGAACACGAGTATTCGTCACGTAATTTTTTGTAATTGAATGTAACATTGAGTTTATACACAGTGTCCGTGTGTAGTTGTAGTATGTGAATTGTGGAATAGATCAAGTCAATTATTAAAATTCTATTCCAATTTTTGTTTGCACACACACATAAGTTCTAAGTCTTCACTGCAAATGATCATACTGACTGTTCTTTTTCATTCTCATTTTGTATTTGGATGAATGTGACTAAAATATGTTTGACGCTCTGGCGCTAATCTCGCTGGAAATAATAACAAAAATATATAGAACTCGTTGTTACACGTAAACGAATAATGTAACTGAATTATGAATAATTGGGTTTCCATGTTACATGTGGAACATTGATCGAAAATGAAGTGGAGAGGGGAACCAGTTGGGCGTTGACGAAGTGAGATCGACATCACCTGCTGTGTGTCACTCTTCAAATTGAATATAAACATTTCAATACTGTAGCATTCACACCTGTGTTCGAGTTTCAGATTACCACGCGTAGCGTTCTGTAGACGCTTGATTGAGTTACAGTATCAGCGTATTCGAGGGATACATTTCAACACGATATTAGCCACCACAATAATTATATTCACCGACTGATCGACAGTCTCAAATACTATTTTGCGTGTCATAGTGATTCCCAAGTAGTGACGTCCTTCGCAATAGAACAGTCACATGCCACTTTTGAAACGGGTTCACTGAACTCTCATACAAAGTGAGTGATATCAGGAGAATGCATCTACCCGGTTGGTGGCATTTACGGTTGAACACAGTAAAACTGGCACTGTCACATCCATGCTGGTCTCTTATTCGAGAAAATTTTCGAGAGACAATCCCACAATTCACCCATATAAGCGTTTCTCGGATGGATGAGGTTAATTCCTGTCTCATATTAAAGTAAATTTTGTATTTAGAGCATAGTTGAGCACGAAATATTGACCCTGAATCACATTTCTGGTGAGTACAGAAATCCTGACGTGTCTATTAGACAGCAATGAAGTCTACGAAACCTTTCAAATCATTTTAAAGTTAGGTTTATATATTGGTGTACCATTTGTATATTATGTAAAAGAAGATTGAAGTTAGAGTGACTGCTTTGCATAGCTCAGGACACACAACACAGTCATTCTTCACGATCTGTGAATGAAGCCGATTCAGAATTGAAACGAGTAATCACTGACCAAGGAATACCCTATTCAATATCTTACTCATCATCTTGAACAGCTGTATGCGCACAATAGTCAAACAGTAATTGTTATCTGCAAGACAACTAATAAAATCCACATAGCAATGGTCATAACTTGTGCATGTGTCCATACTCATAAAATCTGAATGAATAGGAAATCAAGGATTGTGACGTATTTGTTTGTACACCTTTAGTAGTCAGTAAGGTGTATGTGGAATAAACGCCTTCAGGCTGGATTGTCAGAAATGCAATCAATTCTGTTTACAGCATACATGAATGTTTTGATTTAACGCCGGCCAGGTTAACAATAATACCTGATCCTGTGATTTCATACACAGATTTCTGTCACTGTTGAGCTATTCATTGCATCACTGGGGTTTTATTCATTCGGCAACTATGGACTACAGGTAGTTTATTCATCAATCAATAAATGACAGTTAGATTTTGCCGCGTGAGCAATGTTTTCTGGCTACCCCAGATATTTTGATTTCGTATTCGTTCAATTCGCTTCTTCGACTTTTTTCTTGCAAATCCGTAAATACTCTGGAGCACATAAACTTGGGAATTCGATGGAACGACTGATAGAACTGCTCCAGATGATGATTTCAATGTATATCTTTGAGAGATTTTGTCTCGCCTGGTCACCGTTCATTCCGATTTCGAAATCTCAGCCCTATGCATTTGTGATCCCAGCTGAAGCTCATCACTGTTATACGTCTTCACAAATGATAATCTAATAATGTTGAATATTGATTGATACGGAATCTGATCCACACAATGCGTTCGTATTTTCAGTGGCTTCGTGTCAAGAGATACGATAAATCAATTTTTCGCTTTTGTCACCTTCCAGTTCCTTATGAGTATCATTCACTCTTCATTTCTGGTGCCATATACAGACTCACGTACATCCTGGTTCACATCTCGTGGACACCAAGCTGTCAATCTTCAGCCGGATGTCGTAACCATATTTATTTTGGACTACATAGGAGTGAAAAATCAGTGGATTTCGAAAGGATCCATGTGCATGTCCTCTCCACGAATCGACTATTGTAAACTATGTAACAATGCAGAAGTGCCTTGCTTTCGATTGAGTCCACTCAGAATCACTTAACCTTATTGGTCACTTTTCCCATCGACTTGCACATATTGAATTAATTCGTCTCAATTCCACAAATTTCATCAGTTGTAAGCATCCTTCTTGCCCCTTGTCTGTTGACAACACTCATGGACTTGACAGAATCTATATCATCTTCGAAGTCTTGAGGATTTTTCCTTATTCACCTATTTGGTTGTGTGTTCATTTGCTTGTCCGTGTACTTTCACTACCAGGATCTCTCAATACCTTGCCTACTCAACTGCCTCTACTAACGACATTCAAAAATGATGTTCTCGTTATGGTTTGCAGTTCTTATGTGATTTAACTGTGTTCTAGTACCATAAGGAGCTGAATTTACTCGTCCTGAAAAAAAGGGAATAATAATACCTCCGTGAAACTGAGCCAATGAATAATCTCTAATTCCTATTACTCGCTATCTGAGACAAATTTACCTGCAATCATAGATATTCCGGACATGCGAACGTGAAAAGAAAGAGTTCAGGAGATGGTTGTGAGAGATGTTGTCTCGTCCAGTCACTTAGATCATTTCACGAGGACCTGTCTGAGTCTCTCTAGTTCACCATCAATTGTACTACAGGCGCATGCTCCCATTATTCTTGAGGAGAAGCAGTTGATACGTTTTCTCTTTCCTATGAAAGGTACCTAAATATGAAAATTCGTGTATTTACTACTGCATATTGGTTTCCTGTAGATCAATCTTCAAAGAGAACAGTCAGATCTCCTTTTTAGAAGGAAATAAAAAAAAAACTGGAATTCTGATTTCATCTCTGATTCTCTTGTGAAATGGATAGCACCATAGTACCAGCTATAGTATAGCAGCCACCCTGATTGACTTAGCGAAATTAATCAGAACTGATGAACAAACAATAAGTCGAGAAATCAAGTAAAAGATGGTGATGTGATAATTGTATTCCGAGATCTTTTTTTTAAATTTTTCTGATTGTTGTTGTTGTTCAGTCTCGCTTAAAATCAAAATCTTCCCAAAAGACCAGTTATCCTGTCAAGTGTTCTTTGCTTATGTATCCTTAAGTAATTCCACTTATGCGAATCCATCACAGGAGACACAATTCGATTTAATTATACCACCTATATCGCAAGTCAGTTACCGAGATTATCTGCCAGCGTGTGGATTAAAGTTTTACTTTGTGAATTTCAGCTTAGATTGCTTTAAATCACGCTTCTATGGATATTGTTCGACTATCAAAACAAAAGAATGCACGAAAAGTAGATTGATAATGCCGGTTGGAAATCTTAGTTATGTTTGTATTTCACAAAGTAATCATTTCTTCAAAAAATGTTTAGCACATCGTCCTGATAAGACCTTTGATCAAGTCAATATATTCTCTATATGCCTCACCATCAGTGAGGTCTATCATCGTGTGAATTTCCACCAAATGAGAAAAATAACTTTGACCCATCACCATGTATTACAGGTTGTGTCAGTCATTCTGTTGATGTACCCGTGAAAAATTCACCCAACTTTCAGTCATGTTGAATCTTAAGCTCTCAGAGGAGAGAAATATTCTGAGTGAGAATATGAACCACTACAGAAGCTGTTCAGTGCCATGAACAAAGGAGTGAATTTGAGAACCAAGTATGGAAAAATATATTTTTTTATACATATTGGCAATCACAGCTTAATTGAAGATATAGCGATTGAACTGTCATTGTTTCCTATAGGAATATTCCGTTTTAGCCGAAAGCTATTCAAGTGCGATATCGATCTGACTTTGTGGATAACAGTGAAAGCTGACACACAGATGCCAGTATATAAGTGACTTCTTTTCTTTAGATGTCATTGTGGCTGTCAGTTGTGTTCCATATTCCTTTTATACGTTATGTGTCATTGGCTGGTATTAAGGGAATGCTACTGAAATGACATCCTGCTTGATACCTAGACTTTCAGTGAGAGCAAATATACATGAGTCAGAAATAAAAGGACTGCACCTTAATAACCTTATTAAAGCGTATAAATATTTGAAGAAATTCTATCTAATAGAATATAAAGGAAGTGATTGTAGTAATCTTAATTAAATGACCTGAGCAATACTCACAAATGATAATATACGAAAACGAAATACTTAGACAATTTACTTACGTCATTCGAATTTCCCACACGACTTGTGCTTATTACAGCACTAGTATGCAGCCCATCCTGGGATTCTCCGGAAGTACCCATCACTGACATCATTTGAGATAGAATTCCAAATCCTTCGGTAACGAAGCAAGCTCTTTGGCTATTCGAACACTAGGTGGGAACCCAATGTCTCGTGTGATCTTAACTTCTGGAAATTTGCGGCATGCTGAGGCATCAACAGCTATAGACTTTGACGAGTATTTGTCTTAACATCCAAACAGGCAGACCTGGTGTGCGTGGGATTGATTTTCTCTCGATTTGTCATAATCAGATTGTCATAAGTGAGGACAGGCATTCGGCAAAGAACATCTGTTAGCAATACTGTTATATACCACCATGTGACAGAAGGAAAACATCACAGGCTGTTGGATTCCGTCACTGTAGTTGAACAATCAACAGACTTGCTTAGTTACGTAGAGGTTAAGATTTCGACTTCGACTGATATCACGGGAGTGTGCTGGAGAATATCTTGTTAACTGATATAAGAATAAAACTTGGGCACTGTGGTAGAGTGTAATTCCATTATGGGTAAATTTTATTTTGATAGAGTCTCACAGTGTTATACAGTAATATTTACTGATGACGTTTCGAGCACAATTTATTGCTCATAATCATATCAAGGTAATCACACGACTTCCTAAATTCATTTATATTGTTCCATTATTTTTCACTTGATTTCCACTTGATTTGATTGGTAGTGTTATTTTCCATATTTCGGGTATTAGTGATGATTCATTCCTATTGCACGTGTTGGGTGTAGATTCGATGAACAAAGATTCAGTAATCAACCTCTCTCTCCACCTACCTAGATTACTTTTTAGAATTTTAACCCTCTCCCACCCTATTGTGTGGTTGTGTGTTAATGCATGCATTGCAATTGCCGAGCTTTTTTCTAAATTACTTATCTTTTCTGGGTCAACCATTCTTATCTTAGCTAAATTCTTATGTTCTGACAATCTGACTATTCCTGACCTAGTAGTTTGACCTATGTAGTTGACCTCACAGTCATTGCAGGGTATTTTGTAAATTATATTATTTTGTCTAATTGGGTCCACTGGGTCCTTTAACCTACAGAGCTTATCCCTGAGTGAGTTTGTAGGTTTAAATGCCACCCTAATTCCTGCTTTATTTAGAATCCTACGTAGGGTCTCAGATGTCCCCTCTTTATATGGTATAACTGTCGATGACTTATATTCTCTCTTATTTATGTTATCATTACTAGTTCCACAATTATTTTTATTTTTATTTTGTTTTTGGCCTTTAGTTATCTTCCTAATGAATTTTAAAGGATAATTATTCAACATCAACGCTTCTTCTATCTGTTTTATCTCGTCGTTTAGGTCTTTTTTTGTGCTACTTAGTGCTATGGCTCGGTTTGTTAGACACTTAACTAAGCCTGCCTTAACAGTTAACGGATGCGACGAATTAAAATCTAAATATCTATTAGAATGCGTTGGTTTTCTATACACACTAGTGTGAAGTTTACCTTCTTCTATTCGTTTTATTTTACAATCTAGCATAGCCAACTCTCCTTGTTCATCTTCCGATTCAAATGTGAATTTTATCCCCTCTACTAGTGAGTTAATATGTGTCAAGAAGCTAGCGATATGTTCTGTTTTTAACACTGTGAAAGTGTCATCCACATATCTCCACCATATTTTTGGAGTAGGATTAAACGTATTAAGTGCCATATTTTCCCAGCTATCCATAAATATATCTGCTACGATAGGGGATATTGGTGATCCCATTGCTACACCTTCAGTTTGTCTATATATTTTGCCTTGGAATCTAAAGATAGTAGATGTGAGGCATAGCTGAACCCCTAAAATAATTTCTTCAATGGACAGCTTTGTCCTATGATTGAGTTCAGTATCCGCAGTTAGTTCTTTTTTAACTGCTTCTAAGGCCATATTGACTGGTATATTAGTATAAAGACTGGTTATATCAAAACTAACCATTGTTTCATCATTATCTAGTTGTATGTCATTTAGTTTATTTTTCATTTCATATGAATTCGTTAGTCTAGAATTTGAACGATTTCTAATGGGACATAATATTAGAGCTAAATGTTTTGATAATTCATATGTAGGGGTATTTCTAAAATCTACTATTGGTCTTATGGGATAACCTGGCTTATGTATTTTAATAGTACCATACATCCTACTAGCATTATTAGTTTTAGGCATTAAATTAAACCATTTTGACTCACCCAGTGACGGCTTCATTCTGCGTACTAATTCCGCTGTGGATTTTTTAACCTTATTCATTATTGTGTCTACGGGCTTCTTAATTTCCTCATATGGACCCATTTCAATATGTTCATTGACTTTCTTGATGTAGTCAGATTTATCCAAAACTACGGTGGCGTTTCCTTTGTCAGCTTTTGCGATGACAATATTTTTATCCTGTTTTAGATTAATTAAAGCTTCTCTTTCCGACTTTGTCAAGTTTGATTTTGCCTTCTTTTGATTTTTTAGAGTTAATGCACATTGTGCTCGAACCTGTTCTGCTGTTGTTTTATCTATTGAACCTAGTGCTACTTCTATGTTAGGAATGACATCCTCTGGTTTTAATTTATTAACTGTTACGTTGAAATTTAGTCCTTTCTCCAGTACTTTTATCTCACTGGAGCTTAGTTCCCTTGATGAGAGGTTGATCACCCACTTTGTTTTGTCGATCGAGGATGAAGCATTAACATCAATTTCATTTGCTGTGTTCTTTTCTTCAATAAGTTTGTTGAATTTTTTGATTTGTGTGTTTTTTGATTTTCTCAATGCAGATTCTCTAGCTTTTTTGGATGTTTCAAGAATAATTGTATAATCTTTGTCATTGATCATATATTTGAGTTTGTGTTTGACTTTTTCTATTTCATTTCGTAAATTATTTAGTTTCACAGTAACTCGATGTAATTCTTCTCTTAGACATAATCTACTGACATTTTTGGCAGCTGATGTTATTTTACTTGAAGTAATTGGAGTACGTAGACGTAAATATTTCGGAATTATATGATTTTTTAAACATCGACTGTTAAAAATCCGATGATTTGTGAATCTTGCTTCAGTTTGACAAAGTCGTGTGAGTTTGTTGATAAGCTTCCTGGTAGGAAGACCATAAGTATCATTGATATAAGAATAAAACTTGGGCACTGTGGTAGAGTGTAATTCCATTATGGGTAAATTTTATTTTGATAGAGTCTCACAGTGTTATACAGTAATATTTACTGATGACGTTTCGAGCACAATTTATTGCTCATAATCATATCAAGGTAATCACACGACTTCCTAAATTCATTTATATAGTTCCATTATTTTTCACTTGATTTCCACTTGATTTGATTGGTAGTGTTATTTTCCATATTTCGGGTATTAGTGATGATTCATTCCTATTGCACGTGTTGGGTGTAGATTCGATGAACAAAGATTCAGTAATCAACCTCTCTCTCCACCTACCTAGATTACTTTTTAGAATTTTAACCCTCTCCCACCCTATTGTGTGGTTGTGTGTTAATGCATGCATTGCAATTGCCGAGCTTTTTTCTAAATTACTTATCTTTTCTGGGTCAACCATTCTTATCTTAGCTAAATTCTTATGTTCTGACAATCTGACTATTCCTGACCTAGTAGTTTGACCTATGTAGTTGACCTCACAGTCATTGCAGGGTATTTTGTAAATTATATTATTTTGTCTAATTGGGTCCACTGGGTCCTTTAACCTACAGAGCTTGTCCCTGAGTGAGTTTGTAGGTTTAAATGCCACCCTAATTCCTGCTTTATTTAGAATCCTACGTAGGGTCTCAGATGTCCCCTCTTTATATGGTATAACTGTCGATGACTTATATTCTCTCTTATTTATGTTATCATTACTAGTTCCACAATTATTTTTATTTTTATTTTGTTTTTGGCCTTTAGTTATCTTCCTAATGAATTTTAAAGGATAATTATTCAACATCAACGCTTCTTCTATCTGTTTTATCTCGTCGTTTAGGTCTTTTTTTGTGCTACTTAGTGCTATGGCTCGGTTTGTTAGACACTTAACTAAGCCTGCCTTAACAGTTAACGGATGCGACGAATTAAAATCTAAATATCTATTAGAATGCGTTGGTTTTCTATACACACTAGTGTGAAGTTTACCTTCTTCTATTCGTTTTATTTTACAATCTAGCATAGCCAACTCTCCTTGTTCATCTTCCGATTCAAATGTGAATTTTATCCCCTCTACTAGTGAGTTAATATGTGTCAAGAAGCTAGCGATATGTTCTGTTTTTAACACTGTGAAAGTGTCATCCACATATCTCCACCATATTTTTGGAGTAGGATTAAACGTATTAAGTGCCATATTTTCCCAGCTATCCATAAATATATCTGCTACGATAGGGGATATTGGTGATCCCATTGCTACACCTTCAGTTTGTCTATATATTTTGCCTTGGAATCTAAAGATAGTAGATGTGAGGCATAGCTGAACCCCTAAAATAATTTCTTCAATGGACAGCTTTGTCCTATGATTGAGTTCAGTATCCGCAGTTAGTTCTTTTTTAACTGCTTCTAAGGCCATATTGACTGGTATATTAGTATAAAGACTGGTTATATCAAAACTAACCATTGTTTCATCATTATCTAGTTGTATGTCATTTAGTTTATTTTTCATTTCATATGAATTCGTTAGTCTAGAATTTGAACGATTTCTAATGGGACATAATATTAGAGCTAAATGTTTTGATAATTCATATGTAGGGGTATTTCTAAAATCTACTATTGGTCTTATGGGATAACCTGGCTTATGTATTTTAATAGTACCATACATCCTACTAGCATTATTAGTTTTAGGCATTAAATTAAACCATTTTGACTCACCCAGTGACGGCTTCATTCTGCGTACTAATTCCGCTGTGGATTTTTTAACCTTATTCATTATTGTGTCTACGGGCTTCTTAATTTCCTCATATGGACCCATTTCAATATGTTCATTGACTTTCTTGATGTAGTCAGATTTATCCAAAACTACGGTGGCGTTTCCTTTGTCAGCTTTTGCGATGACAATATTTTTATCCTGTTTTAGATTAATTAAAGCTTCTCTTTCCGACTTTGTCAAGTTTGATTTTGCCTTCTTTTGATTTTTTAGAGTTAATGCACATTGTGCTCGAACCTGTTCTGCTGTTGTTTTATCTATTGAACCTAGTGCTACTTCTATGTTAGGAATGACATCCTCTGGTTTTAATTTATTAACTGTTACGTTGAAATTTAGTCCTTTCTCCAGTACTTTTATCTCACTGGAGCTTAGTTCCCTTGATGAGAGGTTGATCACCCACTTTGTTTTGTCGATCGAGGATGAAGCATTAACATCAATTTCATTTGCTGTGTTCTTTTCTTCAATAAGTTTGTTGAATTTTTTGATTTGTGTGTTTTTTGATTTTCTCAATGCAGATTCTCTAGCTTTTTTGGATGTTTCAAGAATAATTGTATAATCTTTGTCATTGATCATATATTTGAGTTTGTGTTTGACTTTTTCTATTTCATTTCGTAAATTATTTAGTTTCACAGTAACTCGATGTAATTCTTCTCTTAGACATAATCTACTGACATTTTTGGCAGCTGATGTTATTTTACTTGAAGTAATTGGAGTACGTAGACGTAAATATTTCGGAATTATATGATTTTTTAAACATCGACTGTTAAAAATCCGATGATTTGTGAATCTTGCTTCAGTTTGACAAAGTCGTGTGAGTTTGTTGATAAGCTTCCTGGTAGGAAGACCATAAGTATCATTGATATAAGAATAAAACTTGGGCACTGTGGTAGAGTGTAATTCCATTATGGGTAAATTTTATTTTGATAGAGTCTCACAGTGTTATACAGTAATATTTACTGATGACGTTTCGAGCACAATTTATTGCTCATAATCATATCAAGGTAATCACACGACTTCCTAAATTCATTTATATAGTTCCATTATTTTTCACTTGATTTCCACTTGATTTGATTGGTAGTGTTATTTTCCATATTTCGGGTATTAGTGATGATTCATTCCTATTGCACGTGTTGGGTGTAGATTCGATGAACAAAGATTCAGTAATCAACCTCTCTCTCCACCTACCTAGATTACTTTTTAGAATTTTAACCCTCTCCCACCCTATTGTGTGGTTGTGTGTTAATGCATGCATTGCAATTGCCGAGCTTTTTTCTAAATTACTTATCTTTTCTGGGTCAACCATTCTTATCTTAGCTAAATTCTTATGTTCTGACAATCTGACTATTCCTGACCTAGTAGTTTGACCTATGTAGTTGACCTCACAGTCATTGCAGGGTATTTTGTAAATTATATTATTTTGTCTAATTGGGTCCACTGGGTCCTTTAACCTACAGAGCTTGTCCCTGAGTGAGTTTGTAGGTTTAAATGCCACCCTAATTCCTGCTTTATTTAGAATCCTACGTAGGGTCTCAGATGTCCCCTCTTTATATGGTATAACTGTCGATGACTTATATTCTCTCTTATTTATGTTATCATTACTAGTTCCACAATTATTTTTATTTTTATTTTGTTTTTGGCCTTTAGTTATCTTCCTAATGAATTTTAAAGGATAATTATTCAACATCAACGCTTCTTCTATCTGTTTTATCTCGTCGTTTAGGTCTTTTTTTGTGCTACTTAGTGCTATGGCTCGGTTTGTTAGACACTTAACTAAGCCTGCCTTAACAATTAACGGATGCGACGAATTAAAATCTAAATATCTATTAGAATGCGTTGGTTTTCTATACACACTAGTGTGAAGTTTACCTTCTTCTATTCGTTTTATTTTACAATCTAGCATAGCCAACTCTCCTTGTTCATCTTCCGATTCAAATGTGAATTTTATCCCCTCTACTAGTGAGTTAATATGTGTCAAGAAGCTAGCGATATGTTCTGTTTTTAACACTGTGAAAGTGTCATCCACATATCTCCACCATATTTTTGGAGTAGGATTAAACGTATTAAGTGCCATATTTTCCCAGCTATCCATAAATATATCTGCTACGATAGGGGATATTGGTGATCCCATTGCTACACCTTCAGTTTGTCTATATATTTTGCCTTGGAATCTAAAGATAGTAGATGTGAGGCATAGCTGAACCCCTAAAATAATTTCTTCAATGGACAGCTTTGTCCTATGATTGAGTTCAGTATCCGCAGTTAGTTCTTTTTTAACTGCTTCTAAGGCCATATTGACTGGTATATTAGTATAAAGACTGGTTATATCAAAACTAACCATTGTTTCATCATTATCTAGTTGTATGTCATTTAGATTATTTTTCATTTCATATGAATTCGTTAGTCTAGAATTTGAACGATTTCTAATGGGACATAATATTAGAGCTAAATGTTTTGATAATTCATATGTAGGGGTATTTCTAAAATCTACTATTGGTCTTATGGGATAACCTGGCTTATGTATTTTAATAGTACCATACATCCTACTAGCATTATTAGTTTTAGGCATTAAATTAAACCATTTTGACTCACCCAGTGACGGCTTCATTCTGCGTACTAATTCCGCTGTGGATTTTTTAACCTTATTCATTATTGTGTCTACGGGCTTCTTAATTTCCTCATATGGACCCATTTCAATATGTTCATTGACTTTCTTGATGTAGTCAGATTTATCCAAAACTACGGTGGCGTTTCCTTTGTCAGCTTTTGCGATGACAATATTTTTATCCTGTTTTAGATTAATTAAAGCTTCTCTTTCCGACTTTGTCAAGTTTGATTTTGCCTTCTTTTGATTTTTTAGAGTTAATGCACATTGTGCTCGAACCTGTTCTGCTGTTGTTTTATCTATTGAACCTAGTGCTACTTCTATGTTAGGAATGACATCCTCTGGTTTTAATTTATTAACTGTTACGTTGAAATTTAGTCCTTTCTCCAGTACTTTTATCTCACTGGAGCTTAGTTCCCTTGATGAGAGGTTGATCACCCACTTTGTTTTGTCGATCGAGGATGAAGCATTAACATCAATTTCATTTGCTGTGTTCTTTTCTTCAATAAGTTTGTTGAATTTTTTGATTTGTGTGTTTTTTGATTTTCTCAATGCAGATTCTCTAGCTTTTTTGGATGTTTCAAGAATAATTGTATAATCTTTGTCACTGATCATATATTTGAGTTTGTGTTTGACTTTTTCTATTTCATTTCGTAAATTATTTAGTTTCACAGTAACTCGATGTAATTCTTCTCTTAGACATAATCTACTGACATTTTTGGCAGCTGATGTTATTTTACTTGAAGTAATTGGAGTACGTAGACGTAAATATTTCGGAATTATATGATTTTTTAAACATCGACTGTTAAAAATCCGATGATTTGTGAATCTTGCTTCAGTTTGACAAAGTCGTGTGAGTTTGTTGATAAGCTTCCTGGTAGGAAGACCATAAGTATCATTGATATAAGAATAAAACTTGGGCACTGTGGTAGAGTGTAATTCCATTATGGGTAAATTTTATTTTGATAGAGTCTCACAGTGTTATACAGTAATATTTACTGATGACGTTTCGAGCACAATTTATTGCTCATAATCATATCAAGGTAATCACACGACTTCCTAAATTCATTTATATAGTTCCATTATTTTTCACTTGATTTCCACTTGATTTGATTGGTAGTGTTATTTTCCATATTTCGGGTATTAGTGATGATTCATTCCTATTGCACGTGTTGGGTGTAGATTCGATGAACAAAGATTCAGTAATCAACCTCTCTCTCCACCTACCTAGATTGCTTTTTAGAATTTTAACCCTCTCCCACCCTATTGTGTGGTTGTGTGTTAATGCATGCATTGCAATTGCCGAGCTTTTTTCTAAATTACTTATCTTTTCTGGGTCAACCATTCTTATCTTAGCTAAATTCTTATGTTCTGACAATCTGACTATTCCTGACCTAGTAGTTTGACCTATGTAGTTGACCTCACAGTCATTGCAGGGTATTTTGTAAATTATATTATTTTGTCTAATTGGGTCCACTGGGTCCTTTAACCTACAGAGCTTGTCCCTGAGTGAGTTTGTAGGTTTAAATGCCACCCTAATTCCTGCTTTATTTAGAATCCTACGTAGGGTCTCAGATGTCCCCTCTTTATATGGTATAACTGTCGATGACTTATATTCTCTCTTATTTATGTTATCATTACTAGTTCCACAATTATTTTTATTTTTATTTTGTTTTTGGCCTTTAGTTATCTTCCTAATGAATTTTAAAGGATAATTATTCAACACCAACGCTTCTTCTATCTGTTTTATCTCGTCGTTTAGGTCTTTTTTTGTGCTACTTAGTGCTATGGCTCGGTTTGTTAGACACTTAACTAAGCCTGCCTTAACAGTTAACGGATGCGACGAATTAAAATCTAAATATCTATTAGAATGCGTTGGTTTTCTATACACACTAGTGTGAAGTTTACCTTCTTCTATTCGTTTTATTTTACAATCTAGCATAGCCAACTCTCCTTGTTCATCTTCCGATTCAAATGTGAATTTTATCCCCTCTACTAGTGAGTTAATATGTGTTAAGAAGCTAGCGATATGTTCTGTTTTTAACACTGTGAAAGTGTCATCCACATATCTCCACCATATTTTTGGAGTAGGATTAAACGTATTAAGTGCCATATTTTCCCAGCTATCCATAAATATATCTGCTACGATAGGGGATATTGGTGATCCCATTGCTACACCTTCAGTTTGTCTATATATTTTGCCTTGGAATCTAAAGATAGTAGATGTGAGGCATAGCTGAACCCCTAAAATAATTTCTTCAATGGACAGCTTTGTCCGATGATTGAGTTCAGTATCCGCAGTTAGTTCTTTTTTAACTGCTTCTAAGGCCATATTGACTGGTATATTAGTATAAAGACTGGTTATATCAAAACTAACCATTGTTTCATCATTATCTAGTTGTATGTCATTTAGATTATTTTTCATTTCATATGAATTAGTTAGTCTAGAATTTGAACGATTTCTAATGGGACATAATATTAGAGCTAAATGTTTTGATAATTCATATGTAGGGGTATTTCTAAAATCTACTATTGGTCTTATGGGATAACCTGGCTTATGTATTTTAATAGTACCATACATCCTACTAGCATTATTAGTTTTAGGCATTAAATTAAACCATTTTGACTCACCCAGTGACGGCTTCATTCTGCGTACTAATTCCGCTGTGGATTTTTTAACCTTATTCATTATTGTGTCTACGGGCTTCTTAATTTCCTCATATGGACCCATTTCAATATGTTCATTGACTTTCTTGATGTAGTCAGATTTATCCAAAACTACGGTGGCGTTTCCTTTGTCAGCTTTTGCGATGACAATATTTTTATCCTGTTTTAGATTAATTAAAGCTTCTCTTTCCGACTTTGTCAAGTTTGATTTTGCCTTCTTTTGATTTTTTAGGGTTAATGCACATTGTGCTCGAACCTGTTCTGCTGTTGTTTTATCTATTGAACCTAGTGCTACTTCTATGTTAGGAATGACATCCTCTGGTTTTAATTTATTAACTGTTACGTTGAAATTTAGTCCTTTCTCCAGTACTTTTATCTCACTGGAGCTTAGTTCCCTTGATGAGAGGTTGATCACCCACTTTGTTTTGTCGATCGAGGATGAAGCATTAACATCAATTTCATTTGCTGTGTTCTTTTCTTCAATAAGTTTGTTGAATTTTTTGATTTGTGTGTTTTTTGATTTTCTCAATGCAGATTCTCTAGCTTTTTTGGATGTTTCAAGAATAATTGTATAATCTTTGTCATTGATCATATATTTGAGTTTGTGTTTGACTTTTTCTATTTCATTTCGTAAATTATTTAGTTTCACAGTAACTCGATGTAATTCTTCTCTTAGACATAATCTACTGACATTTTTGGCAGCTGATGTTATTTTACTTGAAGTAATTGGAGTACGTAGACGTAAATATTTCGGAATTATATGATTTTTTAAACATCGACTGTTAAAAATCCGATGATTTGTGAATCTTGCTTCAGTTTGACAAAGTCGTGTGAGTTTGTTGATAAGCTTCCTGGTAGGAAGACCATAAGTATCATTGATATAAGAATAAAACTTGGGCACTGTGGTAGAGTGTAATTCCATTATGGGTAAATTTTATTTTGATAGAGTCTCACAGTGTTATACAGTAATATTTACTGATGACGTTTCGAGCACAATTTATTGCTCATAATCATATCAAGGTAATCACACGACTTCCTAAATTCATTTATATAGTTCCATTATTTTTCACTTGATTTCCACTTGATTTGATTGGTAGTGTTATTTTCCATATTTCGGGTATTAGTGATGATTCATTCCTATTGCACGTGTTGGGTGTAGATTCGATGAACAAAGATTCAGTAATCAACCTCTCTCTCCACCTACCTAGATTACTTTTTAGAATTTTAACCCTCTCCCACCCTATTGTGTGGTTGTGTGTTAATGCATGCATTGCAATTGCCGAGCTTTTTTCTAAATTACTTATCTTTTCTGGGTCAACCATTCTTATCTTAGCTAAATTCTTATGTTCTGACAATCTGACTATTCCTGACCTACTAGTTTGACCTATGTAGTTGACCTCACAGTCATTGCAGGGTATTTTGTAAATTATATTATTTTGTCTAATTGGGTCCACTGGGTCCTTTAACCTACAGAGCTTGTCCCTGAGTGAGTTTGTAGGTTTAAATGCCACCCTAATTCCTGCTTTATTTAGAATCCTACGTAGGGTCTCAGATGTCCCCTCTTTATATGGTATAACTGTCGATGACTTATATTCTCTCTTATTTATGTTATCATTACTAGTTCCACAATTATTTTTATTTTTATTTTGTTTTTGGCCTTTAGTTATCTTCCTAATGAATTTTAAAGGATAATTATTCAACACCAACGCTTCTTCTATCTGTTTTATCTCGTCGTTTAGGTCTTTTTTTGTGCTACTTAGTGCTATGGCTCGGTTTGTTAGACACTTAACTAAGCCTGCCTTAACAGTTAACGGATGCGACGAATTAAAATCTAAATATCTATTAGAATGCGTTGGTTTTCTATACACACTAGTGTGAAGTTTACCTTCTTCTATTCGTTTTATTTTACAATCTAGCATAGCCAACTCTCCTTGTTCATCTTCCGATTCAAATGTGAATTTTATCCCCTCTACTAGTGAGTTAATATGTGTCAAGAAGCTAGAGATATGTTCTGTTTTTAACACTGTGAAAGTGTCATCCATATATCTCCACCATATTTTTGGAGTGGGACACATATTTTCACATATTAACTCACTAGTATAGGGGATAAAATTCACATTTGAATCGGAAGATGAACAAGGAGAGTTGGCTATGCTAGATTGTAAAATAAAACGAATAGAAGAAGGTAAACTTCACACTAGTGTGTATAGAAAACCAACGCATTCTAATAGATATTTAGATTTTAATTCGTCGCATCCGTTAACTGTTAAGGCAGGCTTAGTTAAGTGTCTAACAAACCGAGCCATAGCACTAAGTAGCACAAAAAAAGACCTAAACGACGAGATAAAACAGATAGAAGAAGCGTTGATGTTGAATAATTATCCTTTAAAATTCATTAGGAAGATAACTAAAGGCCAAAAACAAAATAAAAATAATTGTGGAACTAGTAATGATAACATAAATAAGAGAGAATATAAGTCATCGACAGTTATACCATATAAAGAGGGGACATCTGAGACCCTACGTAGGATTCTAAATAAAGCAGGAATTAGGGTGGCATTTAAACCTACAAACTCACTCAGGGACAAGCTCTGTAGGTTAAAGGACCCAGTGGACCCAATTAGACAAAATAATATAATTTACAAAATACCCTGCAATGACTGTGAGGTCAACTACATAGGTCAAACTACTAGGTCAGGAATAGTCAGATTGTCAGAACATAAGAATTTAGCTAAGATAAGAATGGTTGACCCAGAAAAGATAAGTAATTTAGAAAAAAGCTCGGCAATTGCAATGCATGCATTAACACACAACCACACAATAGGGTGGGAGAGGGTTAAAATTCTAAAAAGTAATCTAGGTAGGTGGAGAGAGAGGTTGATTACTGAATCTTTGTTCATCGAATCTACACCCAACACGTGCAATAGGAATGAATCATCACTAATACCCGAAATATGGAAAATAACACTACCAATCAAATCAAGTGGAAATCAAGTGAAAAATAATGGAACTATATAAATGAATTTAGGAAGTCGTGTGATTACCTTGATATGATTATGAGCAATAAATTGTGCTCGAAACGTCATCAGTAAATATTACTGTATAACACTGTGAGACTCTATCAAAATAAAATTTACCCATAATGGAATTACACTCTACCACAATGCCCAAGTTTTATTCTTATATCAATGATACTTATGGTCTTCCTACCAGGAAGCTTATCAACAAACTCACACGACTTTGTCAAACTGAAGCAAGATTCACAAATCATCGGATTTTTAACAGTCGATGTTTAAAAAATCATATAATTCCGAAATATTTACGTCTACGTACTCCAATTACTTCAAGTAAAATAACATCAGCTGCCAAAAATGTCAGTAGATTATGTCTAAGAGAAGAATTACATCGAGTTACTGTGAAACTAAATAATTTACGAAATGAAATAGAAAAAGTCAAACACAAACTCAAATATATGATCAGTGACAAAGATTATACAATTATTCTTGAAACATCCAAAAAAGCTAGAGAATCTGCATTGAGAAAATCAAAAAACACACAAATCAAAAAATTCAACAAACTTATTGAAGAAAAGAACACAGCAAATGAAATTGATGTTAATGCTTCATCCTCGATCGACAAAACAAAATGGGTGATCAACCTCTCATCAAGGGAACTAAGCTCCAGTGAGATAAAAGTACTGGAGAAAGGACTAAATTTCAACGTAACAGTTAATAAATTAAAACCAGAGGATGTCATTCCTAACATAGAAGTAGCACTAGGTTCAATAGATAAAACAACAGCAGAAGAGGTTCGAGCACAATGTGCATTAACCCTAAAAAATCAAAAGAAGGCAAAATCAAACTTGACAAAGTCGGAAAGAGAAGCTTTAATTAATCTAAAACAGGATAAAAATATTGTCATCGCAAAAGCTGACAAAGGAAACGCCACCGTAGTTTTGGATAAATCTGACTACATCAAGAAAGTCAATGAACATATTGAAATGGGTCCATATGAGGAAATTAAGAAGCCCGTAGACACAATAATGAATAAGGTTAAAAAATCCACAGCGGAATTAGTACGCAGAATGAAGCCGTCACTGGGTGAGTCAAAATGGTTTAATTTAATGCCTAAAACTAATAATGCTAGTAGGATGTATGGTACTATTAAAATACATAAGCCAGGTTATCCCATAAGACCAATAGTAGATTTTAGAAATACCCCTACATATGAATTATCAAAACATTTAGCTCTAATATTATGTCCCATTAGAAATCGTTCAAATTCTAGACTAACTAATTCATATGAAATGAAAAATAAACTAAATGACATACAACTAGATAATGATGAAACAATGGTTAGTTTTGATATAACCAGTCTTTATACTAATATACCAGTCAATATGGCCTTAGAAGCAGTTAAAAAAGAACTAACTGCGGATACTGAACTCAATCATAGGACAAAGCTGTCCATTGAAAAAATTATTTTAGGGGTTCAGCTATGCCTCACATCTACTATCTTTAGATTCCAAGGCAAAATATATAGACAAACTGAAGGTGTAGCAATGGGATCACCAATATCCCCTATCGTAGCAGATATATTTATGGATAGCTGGGAAAATATGGCACTTAATACGTTTAATCCTACTCCAAAAATATGGTGGAGATATGTGGATGACACTTTCACAGTGTTAAAAACAGAACATATCTCTAGCTTCTTGACACATATTAACTCACTAGTAGAGGGGATAAAATTCACATTTGAATCGGAAGATGAACAAGGAGAGTTGGCTATGCTAGATTGTAAAATAAAACGAATAGAAGAAGGTAAACTTCACACTAGTGTGTATAGAAAACCAACGCATTCTAATAGATATTTAGATTTTAATTCGTCGCATCCGTTAACTGTTAAGGCAGGCTTAGTTTGTT